>CM033396.1:6462327-7858222 GCA_019426215.1 Buddleja alternifolia | reverse complement strand
ATTTCTCTTTTTTACGTTATTTTTTTATGAATTGTGCCTTAATCATATTATCTGTATTGTGTGCATGAGAAAATAAATTGAAGAGGATGTACACGGATTGAGAGAAGAGACTAATAATCACCTCTGGCAAAACATTGAGACTCTCGCACCAAAAACTGTCACTATGGGGGATATAAGGAACCGTTCCAGACAATTTCTTTGTCTTGTCTGAATGATTGTTGCTCTTTGGTATAATTTATAGATTTTAAGTCACCCAGAATGGCATTAATTATACTTCTTGTTTGGAGATGTCTTTAATAGTAAAATACAATCTAGTTGACGAATTTCTTCCATATATCACCAAAATTTTATGAACACTTTCTGATTTTGGAAATAATTGCTAGATGGATGGAGTTTAATTAAGGGGAAGGATAGCTAGATACACAAATCATAATGATAATTTGTCAAATTGGAAAGTACACCAAATTTATTAATGATTTTTTAATCAAATTTTTTTCCTATACCAGAGCAAATAATATTAAACATATTCTAGTTGCAAAATTATTGTAACAGAGAAAAATTTCCTTTACTCTTGACTGAAATTGGATGACATTGAAATTGGTATTTACTGGATCATGCTTGCAAAAAATGTGAAGAATCCACTCAGTCATTCAATATAAAATTATTAACAATGGAGATGAACTTTAATTATGCTTAATGCAGATCTGTTGGCACGATTTTTGGTTCGATCTAATTATAACTTTTTTTTTGACCAAGTTATTAGGACATTGCATTATTCAAAACAAGATAGAAGCGTAAAATGTTTTTCGTCCCCGTACTTGCTATAGGCGAAGAAGGCTTTAGTGACAAATAAAACAAGTCTGAAATCAAGATTGGATATTGTCACTGAAATGTATTCAGTGTCATATTAGAGATGAATTATCAACTAATTTGACATTGTCTCGATTGCATAAATTTATACCAGATAAAAAGTTCGTGGCGAATAAGGATTGAAAGCAGAGACAAAGTAATGTTTTCTTTGACCACATATAGACTAAATATTCTATCCCAACGTTTCAAATGTGAAACATAAAAGAGAGGGAAATACAAATTCCAATAACATCTTTATTCTAAGACAAAACATGAGATATAATACGAAATATAATTTTTATCTTGATTCAGTGATGGGATTACATAAGGAATTCGAATTGAAATATCATCTATAGCTGAGACGAAATTTGAGACGATGAGTCACACAAGAAATTTTATTTTGTTCCCATCTCATTTTATTGAATTTTCTGTTACAAACACTGTCCCTAATTTTCCATCGTTAAATAAAGAGATAAAACTTGACATTGGTTGCATCTTTCAGCTTGAAAATGAAGAGGATGTGGCACAATCTAAGAGTTTGAAGTCACCTTGCAGTTTCGACATGGTAGTTATACGAGCTAATAAGAGAGTATAGCTTCCGACATAGCTAACAAGCTGAGAATAATGGCCTGCTGCCATTGCATCTGAATATTTTAGCATTGGTTTTGTGAAGTCTAATGTGATGGAAGGTTGCTCTCTTTGGCGGCTGAATGTGCAGGTTGTCAAGGTTTAGACGATCAATTTTGTTGAAATAGATGGCATCACCCTTAATTCGGATTCCCACTAAGGTTTGGATATTAGAGACGCGGACTTCCTTTCCTTTGCAACTGCATATGCACAAAATTGCAATGGAACTATGATAAATATTGACAAATTAAGGTTTTACTCAGGATTCAAAATGGCATGGATTGCTTTTCAAACAATTTTATTAGTAAAAATTGTATTTTGAGTGATTTAAACATAACAGAAATGTCTTATCGATTTTACACAAAATTGAAACAACATTTGCCTTGTTGTTTCTCTATTGTTGATTATTGTCGCAACTAATGTGGGTTCGATCTAATTATAACTTTTTTTTGACCAAGTTATTAGTGACATTGCATTATTCAGTACAAGATGGAAGCGTAAAATGTTTTTCGTCCCCGTACTTGCTATAGGCGAAGAAGGCTTTAGTGGCAAGTAAAAACAAGTCTGAAATCAAAGATTGGATAATGTCACTGAAATGTATTCAGTGTCATATTAGAGATGAATTATCAACTAATTTGACATTGTCTCGATTGCATATATTTATACCAGATAAAAAGTTCGTGGCGAACAAGGATTGAAAGCAGAGACAAACTAATGTTTTCTTTGACCACATATACTGACGTAAATATTCTATCCCAATGTTCCAAATGTGAAACATAAAAGAGAGGGAAATACAAATTCCAATAACATCTTTATTCTAAAACAAAACATGAGATGTAATATGAAATTAAATTTTTATCTTGATTCAGTGATGGGATTACATAAGGAATTCGAATTGAAATGTCATCTATAGCTGAGACGAAATTTGAGACGATGAGTCACACAAGAAATTTTATTTTGTTCCGATCTCATTTTATTGAATTTTCTGTTACAAACACTGTCCCTAATTTTCCATCGTTAACAACTTAGTATTTTTCCATCTCTTTTTTTAAGTTATTTTTTATGAATTGTGCCTTAATTCATATTATCTTTATTGTGTTGCATGAAGATAAATAAATTGAAGAGGAATGTACAAGAGATTGAGAGAAGAGGACTAATAATCACCTCTGGCACAACATTTACGACTCTCGCACCCAAAACTGTCACATGGGGGATAAGGAACCGTTCCAGACATTTCTTTGTCTTGTCTGAATGATGTTGCTCTTTGTTATATTTATAGATTTAAGTCACCACAGAATGGCATTATTTATACTCTTGTTTGCTAGATGTCTTTAATAGTAAATACAATCTAGTTGACGAATTCTTCCAATATATCACCAAAATTATATGAACACTTTCTAGATTTTGGAAATAATTGCATAGATGGATGGAGTTTAATAAGGGAAGGCTAGCTAGATACACAAAATCATAATGATAATTTGTCAAATTTGGAAAGTACACCAAATTTATTAATGATTTTTTTTAATCAAATTTTTTTCCTATACCAGAGCAAATAATATTAAACATATTCTAGTTGCAAAATTATTGTAACCAGAGAAAAATTTCCTTTACTCTTGACTGAAATTGGATGACATTGACAATTGGTATTTACTGGATCATGCTTGCAAAAAATGTGAAGAATCCACTCAGTCATTCAATATAAAATTATTAACAATGGAGATGAACTTTAATTATGCTTAATGCAGATCTGTTGGCACGATTTTTGAATTTTTATCTTGATTCAGTGATGGGATTACATAAGGAATTCGAATTGAAATGTCATCTATAGCTGAGACGAAATTTGAGACGATGAGTCACACAAGAAATTTTATTTTGTTCCGATCTCATTTTATTGAATTTTCTGTTACAAACACTGTCCCTAATTTTCCATCGTTAAATAAAGAGATAAAACATGACATTGGTTGCATCTTTCAGCTTGAAAATGAAGCGGATGTGGCACAATCTAAGAGTTTGCAGTCACCTTGTAGTTTCGACATGGTAGTTGTACGAGCTAATATGAGAGTATAGCTTCCGACATAGCTAACATGCTGAGAATAATGGCCTGCTGCAATTGTATCTGAATATCTTTAGCATTGGTTTTGTGAAGTCTAATGTGATGGAAAGGTTGCTCCTCTTTGGCGGCTGAATATGCAACTTGTCACGGTTTAGACGATCAATTTTGTTGAAATAGAGGGCATCACCCTTAATTCGAATTCCGACTAAGGTTTGGATATAAGAGACGCGGACTTCCTTTCCTTTGCAACTGCATACGTGCAAAATTGCATTGGAACTATGATAAATATTGACAAATTAAGGTTTTACTCAGGATTCAAAATGGCATGGATTGCTTTTCAAACAATTTTATTAGTAAAAAGTGTATTTTGAGTGATTTAAACATAACGGAAATGTCTTTTCGATTTTACACAAACTTGAAACAACATTTGCCTTGTTGTTTCTCTATTGCTGATGATTGTCGCGACTAACGTGGGCGCATGGTTTGCTTTCCTTTGTAATTAATATAACAACAAACTCATCAATAAAATTAATTGATAAGGCGAGACACAACACATAAATTTAAGTTTAGATTCAATTAGAGATGGAATGTCAAATGAATTTTTTTTATCTCAATTCTTGCTTCTGATTTCATCTCAAAGTTTTTTTCTTTATGAATTTAAAAACTATTATAATTTTAACCTCAAACTTCGATCTTCTATTTCAATTTTTATTTTCCAAATTAGGAGACACAATTAAAACTTGTTATAGTTTTTAGGAAAGTCTCATTATTCAATTGAATTGTGCCACAATTCAATAGATTTTAGCAGCTTAGTATTTTTGCATCTCTTTTTTTAAGTTATTTTTCCGTTATCTACATCCTCACATTATGTTCTTCCAATTTAAGTTTAAATTTCTTTATTGGTCTAAAAATTTAATATTGCATGAGAAGATACAATTAGAACATATTTTATATATATATATATATATATATATGTGTGTGTATATTTAAATTAATATATATGAGTGGTCGTGTTAATTTTGTAATTAAAACAAAGTTTTTGTTTTTATAAAAAATGTATTTGTTTATACTTTCCCATTTAATCTTACAATGTGTATTATCACTCATGAATCTAACTATCCTTTTTTCAGTTTTGGGAAGTGTATTTCAAATTCTGGTATTTACAAAGTAAAAGCTTTGCACAAGATCTCAAAAAAGCACAAAATCCTTTTTAGGCTATCTTGTCAAACGAAAGGGTGTTTCAGTGATTTAAGTATAATACAAGGTCCTATGAATTTCACCCAATAAAGAAACAATATCGACCATGTTGTTCATAATTAGTTGAACCAAGAAGGGTGCATGGGTTGCATTTCTGAACAAATTATATAACAATAAACAAATAAATAAAATAAATTGAAAAGGCAAGGTAAAACACATTATAGTCATATTTATTCTTATTGGATTGTCTTCAAATCTTTAGAATGACAAAGTCCCAGTAATTCCACACACTTTACTTTTATTTATTGCCTATAAATTCATAACTATTATCCCACCATGGGCACAAGGTTGACTTTTCCATTTTCATCAAGAAAAACATAGACGCGGTTGCAGCAAAAGTCTTCTAACCATCCAAAACCTTTCTTCACAAACTCAACAGTCACAATTGGGTTTTCGTTCTCAATTATTGCCTTTGCTTGTTGCGGATCCTTGCCAACTAAGTTGGGCCATATGAATTTGTGTCCTGAGAAAAAGAACACAAGTATGAATACAAGTTCATATTATCTTTATTGTGTTGCATGAAGATAAATAAATTGAAGAGGAATGTACAAGAGATTGAGAGAAGAAGACTAATAATCATCTCTGGCACAACATTTACGACTCTCGCACCCAAAACTGTCACATGGGGGATAAGGAACCGTTCCAGACATTTCTTTGTCTTGTCTGAATGATGTTGCTCTTTGTTATATTTATAGATTTAAGTCACCACAGAATGGCATTATTTATACTCTTGTTTGCTTGATGTCTTTAATAGTAAATACAATCTAGTTGACGAATTCTTCCAATATATCACCAAAATTATATGAACACTTTCTAGATTTTGGAAATAATTGCATAGAGGGATTGAGTTTAACAAGGGAAGGCCAGCTAGATACACAAAATCATTATGATAATTTATCAAATCTTGGAAAGTACACCAAATTTATTAATGATTTTTTTTAATGAAATTTTTTTCCTATACCAGAGCAAATAATATTAAACATATTCTAGTTGCAAAATTATTTTAACCAGAGAAAAATTCCTTTTACTCTTGATTGAAATTGGATGACATTGACAATTGGTATTTACTGGGTCATGCTTGCAAAAAATGTGAAGAATCCACTCAGTAATTCAATTTAAAATTATTAACAATGGAGATAAACTTTAATTATGCTTAATGCAGATCTGTTGGCACGATTTTTGGGTTCGATCTAATTATAACTTTTTTTTGACCAAGTTAGTAGTGACATTGCATTATTCAATACAAGATAGAAGCGTAAAATGTTTTTCGTCCCCGTACTTGCTATAGGCGAAGAAGGCTTTAGTGACAAATAAAAACAAGTCTGAAATCAAAGATTGGATAATGTCACTGAAATGTATTCAGTGTCATATTAGAGATGAATTATCAACTAATTTGACTGTCTCGATTGCATATATTTATACCAGATAAAAAGTTCGTGGCGAATAAGGATTGAAAGCAGAGACAAAGTAATGTTTTCCTTGACCACATATACTGACGTAAATATTCAATCTCAACGTTTCAAATGTTAAACATAATAGAGAGGGGAACAAAAATTCCGATAACATCCTTATTCTAAGACAAAACATGAGATATAATATGAAATTAAATTTTTATCTTTATTCAGTGATGGGATTACATAAGAAATTCGAATTGAAATATCATCTATAGCTGAGACGATGAGTCACACAAGAAATTTTATTTTGTTCCCATCTCATTTTATTGAATTTTCTGTTACAAACACTGTCCCTAATTTTCCATCCTCATTTTCATCATTAAATGAAGAGATAAAACTTGACATTGGTTGCATCTTTCAGCTTGAAAATGAAGCAGATGTGGCACAATCTAAGAGTTTGTAGTCACCTTGTAGTTTCGACATGGTAGTTATACGAGCTAAAATGAGAGCATAGCCTCCGACATAGCTAACATGCTGAGAATAATGGCCTGCTGCCATCGTATCTGAATATCTTTAGCATTGGTTTTGTGAAGTCTAATGTGATGGAAAGGTTGCTCCTCTTTGGCGGCTGAATATGCAACTTGTCAAGGTTTAGAAGATCAATTTTGTTGAAATAGAGGGCATCACCCTTAATTCGGATTCCCACTAAGGTTTGGATATAAGAGACGCGGACTTCCTTTCCTTTGTAACTGCATATGCACAAAATTGCATTGGAACTATGATAAATATTAACAAATTAAGGTTTTACTCAGGATTCAAAATGGCATGGATTGCTTTTCAAACAATTTTATTTGTAAAAAGTGTATTTTGAGTGATTTAAACATAACGGAAATGTCTTATCGATTTTACACAAAATTGAAACAACATTTGCCTTGTTGTTTCTCTATTGCTGATGATTGTCGCAACTAATGTGGTGCATGGTTTGCTTTCCTTTGAAATTAATATACGAACAAACTCATGAATAAAATGAATTGATAAGGCGAGACACAACACATAAATTTAAGTTTAGATTAAATTAGAGATGGAATGTCAAATGAATTTATTTTTGTTACTTCCATCTCAATTCCTGCTTCTGATTTCATCTCAAAGTTTTTTTCTTTATGAATTTAAAAACTAGTATAATTTTAATCTCAAACTCCGATCTTCTATCTCAATTTTTATTTACCTAATTAGGAAACACAATTAAAACTTATTATAATTTTTAGGAAAGTCTCATTATTCAATTGAATTGTGCCATAATTCAATAGATTTTGACAACTTAGTATTTTTGCATCTCTTTTTTTAAGTTATTTTTCCGATATCCAGATCCTCACATTATGTTCTTCCAATTTAAGTTTAAATTTCTTTATTGGTCTAAAAATTTAATATTGCATGAGAAGATACCATTATTCGGTTTCTTGAAGCCCAGTTCTTAAAATAGCAAGTCTTTTAAGAAATAAAGATGAAATTATTGAACATCATTTATATATATATATATATATATTTGTATATATTAAAATTAATATATATGAGTGGTCGTGTTAATTTTGTAATTAAAACAAAGTTTTTGTTTTTATAAAAAATGTGTTTGTTTATACTTTCCTATTTAATCTTACAATGTGTACTATTACTCATAAATCTAACTATCCTTTTTTCAATTTTGGGAAGTGTATTTCAAATTCTTGTATTTACAAAATAAAAGCTTTGCACAAGATCTCAAAAAAGCACCGAATCCTTTTTAGGCTATCTTGTCAAACGAAAGGGTGTTTCAGTGATTTAAGTATAATAGAAGGTCCAATGAATTTCACCCAATAAAGAAACAATATCCACCATATTGTTTGTTCATAATTAGTTGAACCAAGAAGGGTGCATGGGTTGCATTTCTGAACCAATTATATAACAATAAACAAATACATAAAATAAATTGAAAAGGCAAGGTAAAACACATTATGGTCATATTTATTCTTATTGGA
This sequence comes from Buddleja alternifolia, assembly GCA_019426215.1. NCBI lineage: Eukaryota > Viridiplantae > Streptophyta > Magnoliopsida > Lamiales > Scrophulariaceae > Buddleja > Buddleja alternifolia. Next base: position 7,850,030 of record CM033396.1, on the reverse strand, counting down.
TTGTCTTCAAATCTTTAGAATGACAAAGTCCCAGTAATTCCACACACTTTACTTTTATTTATTGCCTATAAATTCATAACTATTATCCCACCATGGGTACAAGGTTGACTTTTCCATTTTCATCAAGAAAAACATAGACGCGGTTGCAGCAAAAGTCTTCTAACCATCCAAAACCTTTCTTCACAAACGCAACAGTCACAATTGGGTTTTCATTCTCAATTATTGCCTTTGCTTGTTGCGGATCCTTGCCAACTAAGTTGGGCCATATGAATTTGTGTCCTGAGAAAAAGAACACAAGTATGAATACAAGATCATATTATCTTTATTGTGTTGGATGAAGATAAATAAATTGAAGAGGAATGTACAAGAGATTGAGAGAAGCGGACTAATAATCACCTCTGGCACAACATTTACGGCTCTCGCACCCAAAACTGTCACATGGGGGATAAGGAACAGTTCGAGACATTTCTTTATCTTGTCTGAATCATGTTGCTCTTTGTTATATTTATAGATTTAAGTCACCACAGAATGGCATTATTTATACTCTTGTTTGCTAGATGTCTTTAACTGTAAATATAATCTAGTTGACGAATTCTTCCAATATATAACTAAAATTATATGAACACTTTCTAGATTTTGGAAATAATTGCATAAATGGATGGAGTTTAATAGAGGAAGGCTAGCTCGATACACGAAATCATAATGATGATTTGTCAAATCTTGGAAAGTACACCAAATTTATTAATGATTATTTTTAATCAAATTTTTTCCCTATACCAGAGCAAATAATATTAAACATATTCTTGTTGCAAAATTATTGTAACCAGAGAAAAATTCCCTTTACTCTTGACTGAAAATGGATGACATTGACAATTGGTATTTACTGGATCATGCTTGCAAAAAATGTGAAGAATCCACTCAGTAATTCAATTTAAAATTATTAACAATGGAGATAAACTTTAATTATGCTTAATGCAGATCTTTTGGCACGATTTTTGGGTTCGATCTAATTATAACTTTTTTTTGACCAAGTTACTAGTGACATTGCATTATTCAATACAAGATAGAAGCATAAAATGTTTTTTTCCCCATACATGCTACAGGCGAAGAAGACTTTAGTGACAAATAAAAACAAGTCTGAAATCAAAGATTGGATAATGTCACTGAAATGTATTCAGTGTCATATTAGAGATGAATTATCAACTAATTTGACATTGTCTCGATTGCATATATTTATTCCAGATAAAAAGTTCGTGGAGAATAAGGATTGAAAGCAGAGACAAAGTAATGTTTTCTTTGACCACATATACTGACGTAAATATTCTATCCCAACGTTTCAAATGTGAAACATAATAGAGAGGGAAATACAAATTCCAATAACATCTTTATTCTAAGACAAAACATGAGATATAATTTGAAATTAAATTTTTATCTTGATTCAGTGATGGGATTACATAAGGAATTCGAATTGAAAGATCATCTATAGCTGAGAGGAAACTTGAGACGATGAGTCACACAAGAAATTTTATTATGTTCCCTTCTCATTTTATTGAATTTGCTATTACAAAAACTGTCCCTAATTTTCCATCCTCATTTCCATCATTAAATGAAGAGATAAAACTTGACATTGGTTGCATCTTTCAGCTTGAAAATGAAGCGGATGTGGCACAATCTAAGAGTTTGTAGTCGCCTTGTAGTTTCGACATGGTAGTTATACGAGCTAAAATGAGAGCATAGCCTCCGACATAGCTAACATGCTGAGAATAATGGCCTGCTGCCATCGTATCTGAATATCTTTAGCATTGGTTTTGTGAAGTCTAATGTGATGGAAAGGTTGCTCCTCTTTGGCGGCTGAATATGCAACTTGTCAAGGTTTAGAAGATCAATTTTGTTGAAATAGAGGGCATCACCCTTAATTCGGATTCCCACTAAGGTTTGGATATAAGAGACGCGGACTTCCTTTCCTTTGTAACTGCATATGCACAAAATTGCATTGGAACTATGATAAATATTAACAAATTAAGGTTTTACTCAGGATTCAAAATGGCATGGATTGCTTTTCAAACAATTTTATTAGTAAAAAGTGTATTTTGAGTGATTTAAACATAACGGAAATGTCTTATCGATTTTACACAAAATTGAAACAACATTTGCCTTGTTGTTTCTCTATTGCTGATGATTGTCGCAACTAATGTGGCGCATGGTTTGCTTTCCATTGAAATTAATATAAGAACAAACTCATCTATAAAATGAATTGATAAGGCGAGACACAACACATAAATTTAAGTTTCGATTAAATTAGAGATGGAATGTCAAATGAATTTTTTTTTGTTACTTCCATCTCAATTCCTGCTTCTGATTTGATCTCAAAGTTTTTTCCTTTATGAATTTAAAAACTATTATAATTTAATTCTCAAACTCCGATCTTCTATCTCAATTTTTATTTTCCTAATTAGGAGACACAATTAAAACTTATTATAATTTTTAGGAAAGTCTCATTATTCAATTGAATTGTGCCATAATTCAATAGATTTTGACAACTTAGTATTTTTGCATCTCTTTTTTTAAGTTATTTTTCAGATATCCAGATCCTCACATTATGTTCTTCCAATTTAAGTTTAAATTTCTTTATTGGTCTAAAAATTTAATATTGCATGAGAAGATACCATTATTTGGTTTTCTTGAAGCCCAGTTCTTAAAATAGCAAGTCTTTTAAGAAATAAAGATGAAATTATTGAACATCATTTATATATATATATATATGTGTGTGTGTGTGTGTGTTTGTGTATATTTAAATTAATATATATGAGTGGTCGTGTTAATTTTGTAATTAAAACAATGTTTTTGTTTTTACAAAAAATGTGTTTGTTTATACTTTCCTATTTAATCTTACAATGTGTACTATTACTCATAAATCTAACTATCCTTTTTTCAATTTTGGGAAGTGTATTTCAAATTCTGGTATTTACAAAATAAAAGCTTTGCACAAGATCTCAAAAAAGCACAGAATCCTTTTTTGGCTATCTTGTCAAACGAAAGGGTGTTTCAGTGATTTAAGTGTAATACAAGGTACAATGAATTTCACCCAATAAAGAAACAATATCCACGATATTGTTTGTTCGTAATTAGTTGAACCAGGAAGGGTGCATGGGTTGCATTTCTGAACCAATTATATAACAATAAACAAATAAATAAAATAAATTGAAAAGGCAAGGTAAAACACTTTATGGTCATATTTATTCTTATTGGATTGTCTTCAAATCTTTAGAATGACAAAGTCCCAGTAATTCCACACACTTTACTTTTATTTATTGCCTATAAATTCATAACTATTATCCCACCATGGGCACAAGGTTGACTTTTCCATTTTCATCAAGAAAAACATAGACGCGGTTGCTGTAAAAGTCTTCTAACCATCCAAAACCTTTCTTCACAAACTCAACAGTCACAATTGGGTTTTCGTTCTCAATTATTGCCTTTGCTTGTTGCGGATCCTTGCCAACTAAGTTGGGCCATATGAATTTGTGTCCTGAGAAAAAGAACACAAGTATGAATACAAGTTCATATTATCTTTATTGTGTTGCATGAAGATAAATAAATTGAAGAGGAATGTACAAGAGATTGAGAGAAGAGGACTAATAATCACCTCTGGCACAACATTTACGACTCTCGCACCCAAAACTGTCACATGGGGGCTAAGGAACCGTTCGAGACATTTCTTTGTCTTGTCTGAATGATGTTGCTCTTTGTTATATTTATAGATTTAAGTCACCACAGAATGGCATTATTTATACTCTTGTTTGCTAGATGTCTTTAATAGTAAATATAATCTAGTTGACGAATTCTTCCAATATATCACTAAAATTATATGCACTACTACAAAAAAGGCTTGTTGCAGCGGTTTTTTTTTCACTATTTAACCGCTGTAATACGTATCGCTGTAATTGGTAAGTTTCCTATTACAGCGGTTTTTAACCGCTGTAAAATATGACCTGTTACAGCGGTTCAATAACGAACCGCTGCAACAGACCAAAAAAAATAATTTTTTTAAGTAAAAATAACAAACTGTTACAGCGGTTCTTTATTGAACCGCTGTAACAGGTTCGAATTTTTTTAATTAAAAATAATTTTTTTTGGTCTGTTACAGCGGTTCTTTATTGAACCGCTGTAACAGGTTCGAATTTTTTTTTCTTTCTTTTATTATAATTTCAGATAGCTCTATCCTTCCCAAAAGCTCAAAATTCGACTCATATAAAACAAACAAATTGCTCAACAGAAACAACAAATTAAAATCCAAAATTAATTTCATTCACCAAATAATAATCTCCAATAATTACAAAGGATAACGAGTTTACAATAAACCAATATAAACTAATCACCGCTTTTAAATAAAATAAAAATTTACAATAATTTACAACTTACACCGCCGGCATATCAAAAGCGCATTTAAAAATGTATTGTGCCAATTCAGAACGTGCTTCATCAAGTTGCTCTATAGTGTAAGTGGCGTACTGACAATCAGCAAAGTACTGCAAGACAAATATTAAAATCCAACAAAAATGTTTAATAACTTAAAAGGGACATTAGAATTTGATTAATATTAATTAGGATTATGCATACCGTCGGTGGGATTATAGATTCTCCGTGTCTAATAATATCGTTCATGAATTTCATGACGAAGAAGCCGCAATCTATGTCATTTAATTGAATGGGGCACTACAAATTAAATTCAAATCAAAATTGTATTAGAACAAATAACTTTTATACGAATAATTTCTTGAAACTATAATTAAAATAATATAATTACACTAACCTTTATACAACTCCATTTACAGGCCTTGTTTTTTGATTTGATCTTTTGGTTGTTGTTATTTGCTCGAAACATCAACACAGCACTGTTGAAAACATCAAAAAACAAGGAAATATGTCAATATCAAGCAAATATATATATATGAAATCTAGTTATAATATATATACTTTAAACTTAATATTAAATATAATGGACATTTAATTGAATGATAAAACCTACTGATTGATCATATCTTTCATATCACATCGGTTATTTGGATCACCGCCGTACATAGAATCCAAATAATAAACGATCTCTTTAATTGGAACAATCACGAGCAACAACCAATGCCCCCTAATCAGCATATTCAAAAGATAGATTTAAAATTAGTTATCCCTACGTAACAAATTTTACAAAATAACAATGTGTCTTTAGTAGCTCACCCGGAGTTGTAAGGTGCAATAAACAACTTCCCCTCCCGTTGTGCACTAGCTATCATAGTATTTGCTATATATTGCGATTGGTCAACACGCTGAAGGGGAGTAATTCCTGCTCCCACAGATATAGAATGTGGGCTAAGGAACCCGAATTTATTTTGTTTTTGTTCGGGGACCACGTGATTAACCCACAAACACCTACAATTGAGCATAAAATAAATTTGAGTAATAAAAATAAACACAGTTCAAATTAATTCCGTAAAATAATTTAATTAAAAGCTTACTTTTTATTAATTAATATTTAAAAACTTACTTGATGTAAGCAGAAATGATAGAGGCTCCTATCTGTTGTTTATGCAGAAAGTGACCGATCTCCTCCCGCCCAATATATTCTTGAAAGGGGATATTGAAGATTTCCTCGGGCATGTCTATACGGATAGTGTTATCAGCAGCCATCATCTGAAAGAACCTATCAAGAACTGCAAGTGAATGAGGGCGTGGAGCAGGAGGGTTGACCACTAGAGAAGGAGGGTTGGCCACTAGAGGTGTATTTTTGACATGTGAGTGCTTCGTCGTCTCTGATTTACTTTTTCCTACTGATGATTTGGATTTTCCGCAAGACTAGAAGCAAAAGAAAACAAAACGTGGGCATTATCAATGAAAGTATATTTACTAACATTAAACAATTGTTATAATTTATTAATGACTAGTTATTAATAATTACGTACCGATGCATCACTGACAATGACAAGACTCTTAGGCCAAGCAACCATGTATCCCACAGCCTCAGATACTTTGAACACTCGTTCATCATCGAGAGGGACTGGTAGGGGTGCAATATCTTCAATTGCAATGTCAATCGTCACTTTCACGAGGTGGGAGGTTAATGGATATGTATGCAATGTTCTATCCTCTGGTCGATTGTACATTTTTCCTCTAGCCACCAAACGATAAGACGGTGTAGAAAGTGCTAATTGACACTGCACCACATCCTACATATATATATATATATATATATATATATATACCATTATATTAGAAAATTTTGTATATCATACAGAAATATAGGATTGAAAGTTACATTATCACTAAACAAATTCATATCATTAATTACCTGAGGAAGGTTTTTCACTTCTGGGCAACTATCTTTCAAAGAAACCGCCTCCTCTGTATGTGGCTGCTGCGACGCAGACGCCCTATGCTCGTCAAACTCGCGTCGCAATTCTAATAGTGATTGAGTGAGCATTTGAACCGTGTCTTGCAAGCTATCAATCACCGCATTTTTTGAAGGCTTTGAATCCGAAAAGTAATCTTTTTCTGATACCCCAAAGCCTACACCCCGAAATCGACTCGAATGCTCCTTCTTTTTAAAAGCTAAAGCCAATGTATCATTCCGGGTCCTCTCGGGCCCACTGTGGCTACACTCCTGTGATAAGCTTTCCTGTAATAATACATTTAAAAAATACAAAAATTTAGGGAAATTTGTTATTTTAAAATTATTTTTAAAAAAACATACAACACACTATATAACTAAAATTGCAAATAACTCACAATTGATTCCACTACTCTTTTAACATTGACATTATCAATGTTGTTCTGGCTGTTAGAATGTGCAACCCTCCACACTAGTGCTCGTGTCACCTCTGTGACATCTGACCCAGCATCCTTTCTTTTTTGCTTCTATATAAGAAAATTTGTAAGGAAATAAATTTGATTAGAAAATTTGTAATTAAGGAAATTTGATTAGAAAATTTGTAAGGAAATTTGATTAGAATTAAAACTTGTAACGAACTACGTACCTCAATATGCTCCAGTTGAGCATATCCAAGACGTGATGCCCTGTAAGGATATTCAGGGTCCTTTGCTCTTTCAGAATTGTCCTTACGTAGTTGCTGTTCATTATATAATCAAGGCATTAGTCAATGTATATAGTTTCAAATAAATTAAAATGAAACCATAAATTAAAATAATTACCTTAAAAACTTCACTTTGGCGTACTTTTACAAATTCTGTCCAATCTTCTTGAGATATACGATATTTTTCGGGTGGGCTTGAATTAATGTTCCCATCCTCATCCTCCACCCAGATTCTGCTCAAGTAGCTCCTATAGTTTCGAGCTAGCTTCCCAGCCTCGGCTAAGATGAATTTCTGTCCACATTCATCAATATCAAAGGCCAACTATAAAAACAAACAACAAAGTATATAAAAAATTATAATTTAGAGAAAAAAAAAACTACATTTACCAATTAAAAACATAATATATAATAACTAACTTACAGCTATTTCATTCCAAATGGCATATTTTATTGCTGCTGAGACGTGTCGCCAATCACTGATAGTAATAGGGACCTTGTCACGAGCTATCACGACAATGTAACCAACAAAAATTGATTTATTTGGGTCAACTGGCTGACCATACTCGTTCCAACCAACTTGTAGCTTTATGCCTTTACTTTTGGCATTTATTACTTTCTTCATTGCTGTAATACCTCTACGTATCTCCTTTTCAACATTTTTGTTTGCATCACCTCCAGAATCCATCTACAAGATTTCAAAAGTGAAAAATACAGAAGTTAGATTCATATACCAAATATATAAATAGTGCTAATTAAGAAATGCCCATTATTTTAGAAAAAATTCAGCAGCGTAACGACGCAAAAAATTCTGCCAAGTTCTCGACTTAATCTTCCCCCCAACCTTGCAACAACCAAAACTCAAATCCTTTACCAACAACAACAAACGCAAACAAATATATATGCATTAATCACATCATTAACTAGTTGGATCATATAAATCACATCAAAAAGTACAAAACCAAATATTGATAAGCTTACATTGGTGGTGGTCGTCGTGGTAGTGGCGGAGAAGAGGGTGACTGTGGTGGTATACGGTATCGACCTACAAAAGCAAAAAAATACAGAAGTTAGTGTAACTCATTCACTAATATAATATTACAAGCGTTCAAATAATTATCAAATAAGTTCAAATAAAATTTACACTTTAATTGCATACTTAACAAAAGAGTTCAAATAAGTTACTCATATAATTATCAAATAAGTTCAAATACCTTTCATCATTTTCTTTTTGTCGCCGGATTACTAGTCTTTTGTGATCCCTCAGTACGACCATTTTGTTTAGTACGCCGACGAACAGATGGATTAATCCATATTCCCTCTTGGTGATCTTCTCGCATATACAATTCATCATCACTGATATCCAAGTCACCGTCACTATTTGTGGATTGTGAACCACCTAAGATAGGATTTCCTTCATCATCTTCATTATATAGGCCATCATCCTCAATACAAGTATTTTTGTTTGCCGATAAAACAATGGACCACCTCTTATCGACAGGATCGGTGACAAAAAACACTTGTTTAGCTTGAGATGCCAAAATAAAAGGTTCATCTTTGTATCCCACCTTTTCAAGGTCAACTCGAGTAAAACCTATTTCACTATCATCGACACCATTTTTATGGTCAACCCACCTATACCCAAATACAGGGACCCGAAACCAACTGTAATCCAGCTCCCATATACGTTCAATCACCCCATAATATGGTAAAGTAGCATAGATAGGGCTATTATCTTTCGCACTTGAGATATGCATTGCTTCAGCTACAAGACTCACCCCACTATTCTGCATTGTACTCCGTTCATCTTGGTCTTTTGTATAAAACGTGACACCATTTATACGATAACCCGAATGACAAAATACGAATCTGCCCGGGCCCACCGACAACCGTGCCAATTTATTTGAAACTGAAAGTGAATTCTCGTTTTGTTTCTCTTGAATACACTTTCGGAACCAATCGATAAAACTCTTGTTATGTTCTCTTGAAATCCAACTTTCATTTTTTACTTGAATTTATTCTCCTAAGTTGGTCCTTGTGCTCTTCAACATATGGCTCAGCCTCATCGGTGTTGTGGAGCACATATAGGTGTGCCTAATCCTTTTGTGTGCTAGGAACACTCACTAATTGCTTTCCAATTACGCTTTCTCTTTCTGTCCCCCCCCCCTCCCACAATAGGAGACTTTTGAAGCTCTGGAACGTTACCATCATTCAGATATTCTGTGCAAAATGTAATAGCTTCATCAACTATGCACCGCTCAATGCAACCTTCCGGCCGGCTACGATTTTTCACATAGCCTTTCAATACCTTCATATAACGCTCAGCCGGATACATAGATCTCATAAAAGTTGGTCCACAAAGTTGTGTCTCTCTAACCAAGTGAATAGGTAGGTGAGTCATTATATCAAAAAACGCGGGTGGGAAATACATCTCAAGCTCACACAAAGTGAGGACAAGTTGTTTCTGAAGTGCAGGCAATTGTTCAGGATCAAACACCTTGCTCCACATTGCTTTGAAGAAGAAACACAATCTAGTTATCGTTTCTCTCACCTTTTTTGGCAGAATGGCCCGTAAAGCAATTGGTAGCAAATGATCCATGATTACATGACAATCATGAGTCTTCATATGCTTTAGCTTCAAGTCCTTCATTGATACAAGACTGCTAATGTTCGAAGAATACCCTTCTGGAACTTTCACTCCACAAAGAAACTCACATAATGCAATTTTTCCTTTTCTAGATAGTGTGTGAGCTGCTGGAGGTATATAAGTACGTTTTCCCTTCATTGTTGGTGCCAATTTACCTCTTATCTTCATTTCAACTAAGTCCAACCTTGCCTTTACTCCATCTTTTGTCTTGCCGGGCACATTTAGAAGAGTACCAATGACACTATCAAATACATTTTTCTCAATATGCATTATATCAAGAAAATGTCTAACATGTAAAGATTTCCAATACGGCAACTCAAAAAAAATTGACCTTTTTTTCCACCCAGTTTTTGCAAGGCCGCCTGCAAAAGTCTTTCCGAACTTGATATCCAAGTCTTTTACATTCTCAAACACCTCTTCACCGGTCAAACACTTAGGAGCTCGACATTCTTCTATGCTCCCATTGAAAGCTTTCTTCCACCGACGATATCGATGTTCTCGATTCAACCATCTTCGATGCCCTTGGAATGCATATTTCTGAGAGTGTGGGAGTCTATATTGATCTGTACTCTTGACACATATGGGGCATGCACATTGCCCATGCACACCATATCCCTCGAGATTAGCTCTTGCTGGAAAATCATTGATTGTACCAAACAATATAACTCTGAGATTGAAGCTCTCTTTTCTAAACCCATCATATACTTTAATACCGGTCTCCCACAACTCCTTCAAATCCTCAATTAAAGGGGCCAAGTAGACATCTATATCATTTCCAGGTTGTTTCGGCCCGGAAATTAGTATAGGCATCATAATATGCTCTCGCTTCATGCATCGCCAAGGGGGTAGGTTGTAGATCATCAAAATCACCGGCCATGTACTATGTGAGCTACTTTGCAAGCCATGTGGGTTCATGCCATCTGTAGCCAATACAAGGCATAAATTTCTTGGTTCTTCCCTAAATTCAGGGAAATCATTATCAATCTTTTTCCATTGAGGAGAATCTGAAGGATGTCTAATCTTGTTATCTTCAATCCCTTCTTCAAGCCTTCTATCAGCATACCATGTCAAGTCCTTGGCAAACGCTTCACTACTGTACATGCGTCTAAATCTAGGTATTATGGGCAAATACCATGCTGTTTTGACAGGAGCAGATCCATTCTTCTTGTACCGTGAGGTGCCACATTTCAGACACACCTTCAATGGTGCATAGTCATTTCTAAACAAGATGCAATCATTGAAACAAGCGTGTGTCCTCTCATATCCCATGCCAATTGCAATTAACATCTTCTTAGCCTTATAAGTACGATTAGGTAACACATTATGATCGGGTAACATACTTTTTAATAGACCAAGTAAGTCTGTGAAACTCTTATCACTCCACCCATTGTTAGCTTTTAACTTGTAGAGGTTTAGGACTTCTTTCAATCTTGTGAAATTACTACCACTATACAGGGGTGTCTTTGAATCACTTGTCAAATTGTCGAACATCTTGGGACAATTTTGCAAATCCTCCTCAATCACATTGGTCATCTCCTCCAAACGATCAGGCTCACAATCATCCATATCAAAATCTACTGATCGATATGATGTATCACCCAAATCAGCTGAGGTAGCACTGCTTTCACCGTGTCTTGTCCATCGTGTGTAGCTTTTATCAATTCCATTACACACCAAATGATCTTCCAAGTCACGTGGACTAATTCTCTTTCCAAAACAACAATGTAAACACAGACAACTAATCCTAGTCGGATCCGATGCATGCTCAACCGCAAAGTCTATGAATTCTTTCACCCCTTTCCCATATTGCTCCGACATACGATCCGCTACAATCCAACTTCGATCCATCTAAATTCTCAATTCATTAAATTAAATAATTTTAATATCAGTTGATAGTTAAATTAATTAAATAAATTTATTTTTAATTTATTTCGCATTATTCTATAAAAAATTCGGCAGAGTAACGACGTAAATACTTCTACCAAGTTCTCGACTTAATCTTCCCAATGGGTTGTAACCAATAAAAGTCGAATCTTACGATCCGCTAAAATCTCAACAGGGTAATGACGCAAAAAATACTACCAATTTCAACCACAACAAACCCAACATTCTAATCTTTCACCCACAACGAACACAAAATGATACAAAAAATATTGATCACTAGTTGGATCACATAAAACATCATATTTCTAGCTAGCAACTATAAATATTGATCGCCAGTTGGATTACATAGATCACATAAAAAACTACAAATAAAGCATCATATTATAAATATTGATAACCAATTGGATCCAAAATCACATAAAACTACAAATAAATTAAAGCATCACGATATAATTATTTTCAAAAAAATATGTAAATCTCAAGTATAAATGTTCGTTGTGACATGACGTGATGCACAAATACCATGAATGCATTAAACAATGTCAACAAAACAATACAACAACAATCCAATCATATATAATACCAACATATCATAACATAAATCAAAAATCCAAAAATCAAGAAACCCTAATTAAAATAACATATATATCACAAAAACCCACATTATATAATTAACAAAAACATAAATTAAATCCACATTATATACATCACAAAATCCTAATTAACATTATATAACAATAATTAACAAATTAACACATAACCCACATTATATACATCACAAAATCCTAATTAACATAACATAAATATATAACAAACAAGAAATTAACACATAACCAATATTATATAAATTAAATCACAAAACCCCAACACCTATATACAAACATATATAAACCTAAAATATATACATAATATATATATAACATAACATATATAAACATATATATATATATATATACCTATAAAGAGAGAGAGGAGGAGTGATTGGTGCGTAGGGACGGCGGCGGCGCCAGAGGAGGCGGCGGTTTGGGGTGGTGGTGGAGGTGGTGGCTAGGGGACGGGGGTAGGGTTATCTTGAGAGTGAGAGAGAGTATAGAGAGAGAGAGTAGAGTATAGAGAGAGAGACCGAGTAGAGAGATAGAGACTGAGAGAGAAAATAGAGGGGGGCGGCGGCGGCGGCGGATTGTGGTGGTGGTGGAACGGCGGCGACCCGGGGGCAGGGGCGGGCCGGGGGCGGGAGAGTGAGAGAGAGAGAGTAGAGTAGAGAGAGAGAGTAGAGAGAAATGAGAGGGGGAGCCGGTTTTGGGGGGGAAAATGGGGGGGGGGGGGAAATTTATTTATTTTTTTTAATTATCATTTATAGCGGTTCAGGAATGAACCGCTATAACTGAACTTAGTTAAAGCGGTTCGGTATTGAACCGCTATAACTGGTATAAACCAGTTATAGCGGTTCAATATTGAACCGCTATAAAAAATGTTTTTTTTTTTTCGGTTCGACTTATAATAGCAGTTTTTTACCGAACCGCTATAATAAGTTTTGTCCTATTACAACGGTTTTATAAAAAACCGCTGTAATAGGTTCTCGGTTAGTTTCCTTTATAACGGTTTACTTATAAACCGCTATAATAAGTCTCTCCGTTCAGCGGTTTTTCAAACAACCGCTGTAAAATGTGCGCTGTAACAGGCCTTTTCTGTACTAGTGATGAACACTTTCTAGATTTTGGAAATAATTGCATAGATGGATGGAGTTTAATAAGGGAAGGCTAGCTAGATACACGCAATCATAATGATGATTTGTCAAATCTTGGAAAGTACACCAAATTTATTAATGATTTTTTTTAATCAAATTTTTTTCCTATACCAGAGCAAATAATATTAAACATATTCTTGTTGCAAAATTATTGTAACCAGAGAAAAATTCCCTTTACTCTTGACTGAAATTGGACGACATTGACAATTGGTATTTACTGGATCATGCTTGCAAAAAATGTGAAGAATCCACTCAGTAATTCAATTTAAAATTATTAACAATGGAGATGAACTTTAATTATGCTTAATGCAGATCTGTTGGAACGATTTTTGGGTTCGACCTAATTATAACTTTTTTTTACTAAGTTATTAGTGACATTGCATTATTCAATACAAGATAGAAGCATAAAATGTTTTTCGTCCCCATACTTGCTACAGGCGAAGAAGGCTTTAGTGACAAATAAAAACAAGTCTGAAATCAAAGATTGGATAATGTCACTGAAATGTATTCAGTGTCATATTAGAGATGAATTATCAACTAATTTGACATTGTCTCGATTGCAAATATTTACACCAGATAAAAAGTTCGTGGCGAATATGGATTGAAAGCAGAGACAAAGTAATGTTTTCTTTGACCACATATACTGACGTAAATATTCTATCCCAACGTTTCAAATGTGAAACATAATGGAGAGGGAAATACAAATTCCACTAACATCTTTATTCTAAGACAAAACATGAGATATAATATGAAATTAAATTTTTATCGTGATTCAGTGATGGGATTACATAAGGAATTCGAATTGAAATATCATCTATAGCTGAGATGAAATTTGAGACGATGAGTCACACAAGAAATTTTATTTTGTTCCCATCTCATTTTATTGAATTTTCTGTTACAAACACTGTCCCTAATTTTCCATCCTCATTTCCATCATTAAATGAAGAGATAAAACTTGACATCGGTTGCATCTTTCAGCTTGAAAATGAAGCAGATGTGGCACAATCTAAGAGTTTGTAGTCACCTTGTAGTTTCGACATGGTAGTTATACGAGCTAAAATGAGAGTATAGCTTCCGACATAGCTAACATGCTGAGAATAATGGCCTGCTGCCATCGTATCTGAATATCTTTAGCATTGGTTTTGTGAAGTCTAATGTGATGGAAAGGTTGCTCCTCTTTGGCGGCTGAATATGCAACTTGTCAAGGTTTAGAAGATCAATTTTGTTGAAATAGATGGCATCACCCTTAATTCGGATTCCCACTAAGGTTTGGATATAAGAGACGGGGACTTCCTTTTCTTTGTAACTGCATATGCACAAAATTGCATTGGAACTATGATAAATATTGACAAATTAAGGTTTTACTCAGGATTCAAAATGGCAGGGATTGCTTTTCAAACAATTTTATTAGTAAAAAGTGTATTTTGTGTGATTTAAACATAACGGAAATGTCTTATCGATTTTACACAAAATTGAAACAACATTTGCCTTGTTGTTTCTCTATTGCTGATGATTGTCGCAACTAATGTGGGCGCATGGTTTGCTTTCCTTTGAAATTAATATAACAACAAACTCATCAATAAAATGAATTGATAAGGCGAGACACAACACATAAATTTAAGTTTAGATTAAATTAGGGATGGAATGTCAAATGAATTTTTTTTTTTGCTACTTCCATCTCAATTCCTGCTTCTGATTTCATCTCAAAGTTTTTTTCTTTTTGAATTTAAAAACTATTATAATTTTAATCTCAAACTCCGATCTTCTATCTCAATTTTTATTTTCCAAATTAGGAGACACAATTAAAAATTATTATAATTTTTAGGAAAGTCTCATTATTCAATTGAATTGTGCCATAATTCAATAGATTTTAACAACTTAGTATTTTTGCATCTCTTTTTTTAAGTTATTTTTCCGATATCCAGATCCTCACATTATGTTCTTCCAATTTAAGTTTAAATTTCTTTATTGGTCTAAAAATTTAATATTGCATGAGAAGTTACAATTATTTGGTTTCTTGAAGCCCAGTTATTAAAATAGCAAGTCTTTTAAGAAATAAAGATGAAATTATTGAACATCATTTATATATATATATATATATATATGTGTGTATATTTAAATTAATATATATGAGTGGTCGTGTTAATGTAATTAAAACAAAGTTTTTGTTTTTATAAAAAATCTGTTTGTTTATACTTTCCCATTTAATCTTACATTGTGTACTATTACTCATAAATCTAACTATCCTTTTTTCAATTTTGGGAAGTGTATAATACAAGGTCCTATGAATTTCACCCAATAAAGAAACAATATCGACCATATTGTTTGTTCATAATTAATTGAACCAAGAAGGGTGCATGCGTTGCATTTCTGAACCAATTATATAACAATAAACAAATAAATAAAATAAATTGAAAAGGCAAGGTAAAACACATTATGGTCATATTTATTCTTATTGGATTGTCTTTAAATCTTTAGAAAGACAAAGTCCCAGTAATTCCACACACTTTACTTTTATTTATTGCCTATAAATTCATAACTATTATCCCACCATGGGCACAAGGTTGACTTTTCCATTTTCATCAAGAAAAACATAGACGCGGTTGCAGCAAAAGTCTTCTAACCATCCAAAACCTTTCTTCACAAACTCAACAGTCACAATTGGGTTTTCGTTCTCAATTATTGCCTTTGCTTGTTGCGGATCCTTGCCAACTAAGTTGGGCCATATGAATTTGTGTCCTGAGAAAAAGAACACAAGTATGAATACAAGTTCATATTATCTTTATTGTGTTGCATGAAGATAAATAAATTGAAGAGGAATGTACAAGAGATTGAGAGAAGAGGACTAATAATCACCTCTGGCACAACATTTACGACTCTCGCACCCAAAACTGTCACATGGGGGATAAGGAACCGTTCCAGACATTTCTTTGTCTTGTCTGAATGATGTTGCTCTTTGTTATATTTATAGATTTAAGTCACCACAGAATGGCATTATTTATACTCTTGTTTGCTAGATGTCTTTAATAGTAAATAGAATCTAGTTGACGAATTCTTCCAATATATCACTAAAATTATATGAACACTTTCTAGATTTTAGAAATAATTGCATAGATGGATGGAGTTTAATAAGGGAAGGCTAGCTAGATACACGAAATCATAATGATGATTTGTCAAATCTTGGAAAGTACACCAAATTTATTAATGATTTTTTTTAATCAATTTTTTTTCCTATACCAGCGCAAATAATATTAAACATATTGTTGTTGCAAAATTATTGTAACCAGAGAAAAATTCCCTTTACTCTTGACTGAAATTGGATGACATTGACAATTGGTATTTACTGAATCATGCTTGCAAAAAATGTGAAGAATCCACTCAGTAATTCAATTTAAAATTATTAACAATGGCGATGAACTTTAATTATGCTTAATGCAGATCTGTTGGCACGATTTTTGGGTTCGATCTAATTATAACTTTTTTTTGACCAAGTTATTAGTGACATTGCATTATTCAATACAAGATAGAAGCATAAAATGTTTTTCGTCCCCAAACTTGCTACAGGCGAAGAAGCCTTTAGTGACAAATAAAAACAAGTCTGAAATCAAAGATTGGATAATGTCACTAAAATGTATTCAGTGTCATATTAGAGATGAATTATCAACTAATTTGACATTGTCTCGATTGCATATATTTACACCAGATAAAAAGTTCGTGGCGAATAAGGATTGAAAGCCGAGACAAAGTAATGTTTTCTTTGACCACATATACTGACGTAAATATTCTATCGCAACATTTCAAATGTAAAACATAATAGAGAGGGGAATACAAATTCCAATAACATCTTTATTCTAAGACAAAACATGAGATATAATATGAAATTAAATTTTTATCTTGATTCAGTGATGGGATTACACAAGGAAATCAATCGCTTGGATTTGTAAAAAAAAGAATTTTGTTAGAGGTTGATTTTGTCATTTATAAAGTAGATAAGCGCTAGTGGTCAATGCATATATTTTGAAATCATTTTTTATCACAGTCGCTTATGAATTGTTACAAGTACAATTTTAAAGTTCCCCCTAAAATTGATGACTCGTTCCAATTTTTGAAAGACGCTTTAGATGCATATATAAAATGGATTCCCCCTAAAGCGTATGCCTATAAAAGGAATGATGCTCATATGATTTATGCGTCTTAATCGATCATACCTAATTCACTTCTTAAAGTGAGAAAGTGTTGTTCGTTGAGCGCTTTGGTGAAGATATCTGCCAATTGTTTGTCTGTACCAATGAAGTGCATGGAGATATCTTTCTTTTAAACATGGTCACACAAGAAATGGTATCTAATGTCAATGTGTTTTGGGTCATAGCTAAAGCGCTTTGGTTATAAGAATGGATTGGGGTAGGACCTAGGATTGTTCCATAATCTCTAAGTTGTTTGCCTCATCCAAAGGATTTGTGCACAACACCTTCCAGCGGCCACATATTCTGCCTCAACGATAGAAGTCGCTATGGATTGTTGTTTCTTACTATGCCACGAAACTAGTCTATCACCTAGAAATTGACATGTACCACTTGTACTTTTTCTATCTATTTTGCAAACCAAATTTCTTAATCATATCTTTCGTGTATTTAGATTGGTTTATGAAAATTCCATTAGGGAGTTGTTTAACTTGTAATCCTAAGAAAAAAATTAATTCACCCATCATGCTCACTTCAAATTGGTCTTGCATCATTTTCGAAAATTTCTCACACAATCGCTTGTTAATAGAACTGAATATAATATCATCAACGTAAATTTGGACTAAGTGAATATCTTCATTATGGGTAATTTTGAATAACGTTGTGTCAACGCTACCATTTGAAAAGCCTTTACCTATAAGGAAGATAGAAAGAGTGTCATACCATGCTCTTGGTGCTTGTTTAAGGCCATAGAGTGCCTTATCCAATTTGTAGACCATACTTTTGCCATGGTTGTTGATGAATCCTGGAGGTTGCTCCACATAGACTTCTTCTTGGAGTTTACCATTCAAGAAAGCACTCTTTACGTCCATTTGATACACTGTGAATTTGTTGAATGAGGCAAACGCTAGGAAAATTCTAATCGCTTCGAGATGGGCTACTGGAGCATAAGTTTCATCAAAGTCAATTCCTTCTTCTTGACAATAACCCTGAGCGACTAATCTGGCTTTGTTCCTTATGACAATGCCATCCTCATCCATTTTGTTCCTAAAAGTCCATCTAGTTCCAGTAACTCCTTGGTGAGTTGGCCTTGGTACTAGAGTCCAAACCTTATTTCTCTCAAATTGGTTAAGCTCTTCTTGCATCGTTTCTACCCAACTTGAATCACTGAGAGCTTCATCCACTTTCTTTAGTTCTATTTGAGATAGAAAGCTTGCGAACATGGCCTCATTTATAGTAGCAGACCTAGTTCTAACAGGTGCTTCCATATCTTCAATAATTAATTCTGGTGGATGGTCTCTAAGACATTTACGATCTGGTTGGAACGGGTTGAGATAATCTTGGTTGTCATTTGCTTGATCCACATTTGTCTTTTGCGAAGTCGCTAAATCATTCACAGTTCCAATTTGCTCTTGATGATCATTCTCTTCATGATCATTAGCGTTTCTAACATTATTCTCAATAGTAACCTCCCGAGTAGCTTTAAGAATAGGCACGAAGATCTCATCATCCTCATCATCACTAAGATTGAGTTGTGACGCTTGTTGAGCAAGATCTTCAATCACTACATCATCAAGTGTAACCTTACTCGGCTCTTGGTTAGCATCATCGAACATAACATGAATGGATTCTTCAACCTTTGATTTGATCTTATTTAGGATGCAAAAACTCTTTCCATTTTTGGCATAGCCTAGAAAGATTCCTTGATCCGCTTTAGGATCAAATGTCTTAAGGCTGTGGGATCCATTATTGTGAATGAAACATTTTGAACTAAAAACATGAAAGTATGAAACGTTAGGCTTACGTCCCTTCCACAAATCATATGGAGTTTTCTCATGTTGCTTGTTGATCATACACCGGTGCTGAGTGTAGCAAGCGGTGTTGATGACTTCGGCCCAAAACCTTTGAGGTAGCTTAGACTCTGCAAGCATCGTCCTAGCGGCTTCCTTAAGCGTTCTGTTCCGTCGCTCAGCAACTCCATTCTGTTGAGGTGTTCTAGGGGTAGAATACTCATAAAGTATTCCAAGATCTATACAAAACTTCTCAACAAATTGGTTAGTAAATTCAGTTCCTCTAGCACTTCTAATTCTTGTCACCTTTAGATCTTTTAATGTTTGTAATTGACGAATTAGCGATGTGAGCTTGATACTAGTTTCATCTTTGGTCGCTAGAAATTCTACCCATGTGTAGCGAGAGAAATCATCAACTATTACTAGCGAGTACTTTTTACCACTAACACTCATAATTTGAATACGACCAAACAAATCTAGATGCAATAGTTCAAGAACTCTAGAAGTAGATAGACATGGTTTCTTTTTGAAAGATGATTTAACTTGTTTACCCATTTGACATGCATCACATGAGCGATTCTTTTGAAAGGAACCTCTAGGTAATCCCTCTACAAGATTTAGCGATATTAATTGAGAGATTGCCTTGAAGTTGAGGTGATTCATTTTTCTATGCCATAGCCAACCCAATTCATTTTGACTTTTAGCAACAAAGCATGTGGGGCTGTTATCAAATGTAGAATCCCAATCTACTAAATATATATTGTTTGTTCTTTTTCCTCTCAATTTAGTAGACTTAGCCTTAGCGTCGTTGACATAGCAGAAGTCGCTTGAGAATTTTACATCAAAGCCTTTATCACAAAATTGACTAATGCTTAACAAATTATGCTTAAGACCCTCAACATAATATACATCACTAATCATGATGTTCCTCCTATGCATGATACCTATACCTTTGGTTTTACCTTTAGAGTTGTCACCGAATATGACTTGAGGACCATTGGTAGCTCGATAGTTGACTAGGAGATCTTTCGATTCAGTTATGTATCTTGATGACCCGCTATCGATATACCATACTGAAGTATCGGTGCTGGCTCTAGCTACCTGCATTAAGGATAGTTCTAATTCTTTTTAGGTACCCATGTGCTCTTGGGTCCTTCACTGTTAGTAACTTTATTTTGAATTAGAACTTTAGGAACCCATATCTGCCGAGTCTTCATTGTAGGAATACTGGCCTCTTTGGGTTTCACATTGTGTTGCGTGTGCTTTTTGTTCACCTTCTTTTGTGTGTGCTTTTTGGGTGTGTAATAATATCCTTGATTATACTCATAATCATAGTCATCATAGTATCGATAAT
Organism: Buddleja alternifolia; assembly: GCA_019426215.1. NCBI lineage: Eukaryota > Viridiplantae > Streptophyta > Magnoliopsida > Lamiales > Scrophulariaceae > Buddleja > Buddleja alternifolia. The sequence continues at coordinate 7,829,348 of CM033396.1, read as the reverse complement.
ATGATCTTGACTGTCTTGTATATTGACGTTGGTATTTCCTTGGAGCTGGCTTGGGTTGCACTTTTGGTGCTGGACGCTTAGCGCTTGATTCACAGTGATTAGACTTATCCTTAGCTTTTTGAGCATTTGGATGCGTCTGTCTTTGTGGATCATTTGGTTTAGTCTTACCCTTGCCTGAGTCAGCTTTGACTTTCTCATTTGGCCTCGTACCTGTGTTGCTAGGTTCATTCAGCGTTTGACTTTCTGAACTTTTCTCAACAAAGGCAACACCCTTTCCTTTGTTGTTTGCCGTAACTTTAGATTTATTTGGTTGTTTACCGAATTTATCACATCCTAAACCGGTCTTTTCACCGAATAATCTAGTTACTTTAGTCACATTGTCTAACTTCGTAGAAGCTTTTAACAATGATGAGATGAGCTGCTCTGATTTAGCAAGTTTAGCGATCAAATCAGTTTCTCTTTTGACTATTATATCAAGATCACTTTTTAAATGTGTAATTTCACTTTCAACCGATTGGTTCTTCTCAATGCATTGTTGCTGAATTTGTAACTCTGCTTTGAGCGTTACTATGTCACTTTTAAGCGATGAAATGATATCATCGTGATTTTGATATATTTTGGCAAAATCTTGACAATCTTTATAATATTCATTGACTTTTTCAAGTAATTCATCATAAGAAAGAGGATGAGATAATTCATTGGTTACCTCCGATAGCGAGTTGTCAGACGCTTCATCATCTCTTTCCATGAGACAAATCAACGCCGAGTCGCTTGTAGGCTCTTCATCACTACTTTCATCTGACGACTCCAAGTCCTCGTCAGGTGTGGAGAATGGTTCAGATTCCGCTAACAAACCTTGTTGGCAAAGGTTGTTCCTGAATTGGTTTCTATCCGTATAGTCCTGCCTTGTGGGCTTAGACACATTCGGATAAGGGAAATTTACCTAGTAGTGCCCTGGTTTCCTGCAATTATAACACAAATTAGTTTTCATTTTCTGTTCAGTGGTTAATCGCTTTGAAACTATTGGCACTGAGAGATTCTGAGTAGGCGACTGTGGCGCTTGATATGGAACTAGTGCTACTGGCTGAGGTGCCGAGTACACTGGCGCTTGATACTGAGTCGCTGGTGCAGGAGGAGGAGTTTGAAATGAAGTTTCTCCAATAGGATTTCTCTTTTCATATCTTAGAAATTTCTTGAACTTCTTAACTAATAAGGCCATTTTCTTTTCTTCATTTGATTCCACTGGCTTAACCTCATTAACCACTTTATCCTTGTTTTTGGTTGTGGCGATTAGCGCTTCTGATTCGGTTACTGAAGTAGTTGTATCGCTGACTTCTCTTAACTCGAATTCAAATGCCTTTAACTCTGAAAACACATGTTCTGGAGTGAGCGTCTCCAAAGTTTGCGATTCTCTCATAGAAACTGTCTTGATCAAGTATTTACTAGACTTCTGAAAATTTTATTGACCATTTCCTTGTTGGTCAATTCTTTATGCAATGACGTTAACTCGGTAATGAGCAAAGTAAATCTTGCGTCCAATTGTTCTAGCGTCTCACTGGGCTGCATTTTGAAATGCTCGAATCTTTGAATGGCTATGGAGAGCTTATTCTCCTTTATTTGTGCTGATTCTTCGCATACAATGGCTAACTTGTCCCATATTTCTTTTGATGTTTTACATTGTTTGATATTGTTGAACCTGAGTACAGTGCACTTTGTCCAACATTATCTAGATTTGCTCTTTTTCGATCATCTGGCGTCCATTCAATCTTAGGTTTCTCAACATAACCATTTGGCTTCCATTTTGAATTTATTTCCCATTGGAAATTAATGTCCGTTGATGATTGCTTTTAAGTCCTTCATGCCTTCAGGATTTATTTCAGGTGAATCCTTCATAAGACGCTTGAGATTGTTGAGCGCTTGATTCATAAATCGTGAAAAGAGTCTGTTAGCGTTTGACGGGCGCTAAGTAGATAATCTTCGTCTTTGGTTGACTTTAGACGCTGGTCTTCAACTTCTTCTCTAATAGACTCACCTAGAATTCTATTAGCGATTTAGTCGCTAAGACTTAGTCTAAAATCTATAAAGATAAAAATTGCAAGCCTAAAATAATAAATTACAACTTTCAAACGCTTATACATCAATCTATGAGAAAACATAGCTTATATTAATTTTGGGGTCTAACAATGAATCCTATCTTGTCATCATCAAAACATCTAACATGAAATTTCCTAACACTACGCTTATTATAGAGTTAGTGTCATTGGACATGGAATTGACCACTAAGGAAATGGTAAATAAGATTTTCAGAAATCTTCAAAGTAAATAACTTATGAAGACTGTTGCAATGAGAGAATTCCAAATGTTGGCACTTGTAACGCCAGGGTATGTATTTTCGAAACTAAGGGCTTTTGAGTTTGAGTTAGGAGAAGTCTGTGATGTGCCGACTTCAGCGGTTGAATTCGGAGTGCTAATTGAAACTACCAAAGGTAAATTGGCAGAATCTAATGAGGACAGAAATGACTTTACTGATGAAGAAGTTTAAGAAATTCATGAGATATGAAAAGAAGAATTCGAATGTACAAACTTCATACCAAACCCCTCCCTCTGTACTAGCGCAACGGTATCAAACACTTGTGTATACTGCTCCATTTTCTCCGGCACTGATTCAGTACCCAGAGTCTCCAATCAGAATCTCTTAGCACCAGTGGTTTCCAAGCCAAAGAGTAAGTCAAGGCTAACAACTGAACAAAAGATGAAAACTAATCTTTGTTAAAATTGCAGGAAACGAGGCCACTGTTGGGGTAGATTTCCATTATCCAAACGTATCTAAGCCCACAATGCAAGATTACGTGGATAGAAACCAATTCAGGAGTGACCTTAGTCAAAATGGTTTGCTAGCAGAATCTGAACCATTCTCTGCACTTAAGGGGATTTGGAATCTTCAAAAGAGAGTAGTGATAATGAGCCTTCAAGTGACTCAGCACTAATTGGTCTTATGGGGATAAACGGAGAAGCGACCGAACTATCTGATCTTCTCTCTCATGAAGAGTTACTTGACAAGATCAATGATTATCACGGAGCTTGTTAAGGTGCTACCAAACTATACCAAAAACACTTTGAGGAGATCTCAGCGCTTTAAAGTGAAAATATAATGCTCAAGGCAGAGTTACAAGTTCAATAACAATGCAATACGAAGAATCAATCACTTGAAGCTAAAATCGCTCAGTTGAAAAGTGATCTTGATATGGTAGTAAAAAGAGAAGCTGAGCTGATATTAGAGCAGCTCGTCTCATCAATGTCAAAAACGTCAAAGGTTACGAAAACCAACAAAGGAAAAGGTGTATTTTTTGTTGAGAAAGTTTCAAAAAGTCAAACGCTGAATCAACCTAAGGACAATGGTAAGAGGCCAAATGAGAAAGTTAAAGCTAACTTAGGCAATAAGGGAAAGACGAAAGTGAATAATTTACAAAGAAAATGTCATCCAAAAGCTCAAAAGGATAAGAGAAACCTTGTACATGTGAATCAAACGCTAAGCGTCAAGCGCCCAAAGCACACCCTAAGCCACTGCCAAGGAAATAACAACTTCAATATCAACAAAGATCAAGATCATATTATCAATTCTGTGATGAGTATGATTATGACTACAGTTATAATCAAGGATATTATTATACACCTCATATGCACATATCCAAGAAGGTGAAACACGAAAAGGCCAATCCTCTTGCAATGAAGACCAAGCTAATTTAGGTTCCTGAATTTTAATTAATAATGCTAATAAAACTATTGAGAGAGCACCCAAGTCACAATGGGTACCTAAAAAGAATTAGAACTATCCTTTCATGCAGGTACCTAAAGCCAACACCGATTCATCTGTTTGGTACATTGATAGTGGGTCTTCAAGGCACATGACAGGCTCAAAGGATCTTTTGATCAACTATCGTGCTACCAATGGTCCTCAAGTTATATTTGATGATAAGTCTAAAGGTAAAATAAAAGGTATAGGTGTCATGCATGGAGGTAATGTCATGATAAGTGACGTATATCGTGTTGAGGGTCTTAAGCATAATTTATTGAGCATTAGTCAATTTTATGATAAAGGTTTTAAAGTTAAATTTGAAAGTGGCTAATGCTATATTAATGACACTAAGACTAGATCTACTAAATTGAAAGGAAAAAGAACACATGATATTTATTTAGTAGATTGGGTTTCAATAACTGGCAACGACCCTACATGCTTTGTGGCTAAAAATCAAAATGAAATGGGTTGGCTATGGCATAGAAATATGAACCACCTCAACTTTAAGGCAATCTCTCAATCAATATCACTAAAGGTTTTTTTCAAAAAAATCGGTTATGTGATGCATGTGAAATGAGTAAACAAGTCAAATCATCTTTTAAGAAGAAACCTCATCTATCAACTTCCATGATTCTTGAACTATTGCATATGAATTTGTTTGGCCCAATTCAAATTTGAAGTGTAAGTGGTAAAAGTATTTACTAGTGATAGTTGATGATTTCTCACACTATACATAGGTAGAATTCCTAGCATCTAAAGATGAAACTAGCAGCAAACTCACAGTGCTAATCCATCAATTACAAACATCAAAAGATTTAAAGGTGATGAGAATTAGAAGCGATAGTGGAACTGAATTTACTAACCATATTAGTAAGATGTTTTGTACGATATTGGAATACTCCACGAGTCTTCAGCCCCTAAAATGCCTCAACAGAATGGAGTTGCTGAGCGATGAAACCGAATGCTTAAACAGCTGCAAGGATTATGTTATCCGGTCCAAACTTTCTCAAAGGTTTTGGACCAAAGCAATCATCACCGCTTACTACACTCAGAATCGATGTATGATCAACAAGTAACATGGGAAAACTCCAAATGAGTTATGGAAGGAACGTAAGCCTAACATTTCTTATTTTTATGTATTTGGTTCAAAATATTTCATTCATAACAATGGATCCCACGGCCTCAAGACATTTGATCCTAAAGTGGATGAGGGAATCTTTCTAGGTTATGCCAAAAATGGAAAGATTAGTAAGGTTCAAGAAGAGAGTATTGACTTTGATGAAACTTATGCCCCATAGCTCATCTTGAAATGATTCAAATGTTTCTAGCATTTGACACATTGAAGAAATTCACAGTGTATCCAATGGACGTGAAGAGTGCATTCCTAAATGGTAAACTCCAAGACCAAGTATAGGTGGAGCAACCACCAGGGTTCATCAACAACTATGATAAAAGTATGGTCTTCAAGCTAAATAAGGCACTACATGGGCTTAAGCAAGCACCAAGAGCATGGTATGACACTCTCTCTATTTTTCTCATTGTTAAAGGTTTTTCAAAAGGCAATATTGATACAGTTTTATTTAAAACTACCTATGACGAAGATATTCTCTTAGTCCAAATATACGTTGATGATGTTATAATTGGATTTACTAATAAGCGATTGTGTGAGACATTTTTGAAAATGATACAAGATCAATTTCAAATGAGCATGGTGGGTGAATTAATTTTCTTCTTAGTATTACAAGTTAAACAACTCCCTAATGGCATATTTATAAACCAAACTAAAAATACACATAATATGATTACGAAATTTGGTAGGAAAAATGCACCATCTTCCAAAATTCCAATGAGCCAAATGCTTAAGCTAGATAAAGTTGAAAGTGGGAAGAAAATTAATATAGGTATCATTGGATCACTTCTTTATCTAACCACTAGTAGACCCGATATTATGTTTTGGGTATGCATATGTGCATGTTTTCAAGCTAATCATAAAGAATCATACTTAATTGCTGCCAAAAGAATCCTAGAATACCTAAAAGGCACACAAAATGTGAGTTTATGGTATCCAAAGGACTCTCCTTTTAAACTAATTGGTTATTCAGATGCAGATTTTGTAGGATGCAAAATTGATAGAAAAAGTTCAAGTGCTACATTTTCATTTCTTGGTGATAGGTTAGTTTCATGGCATAGTAAGAAACAACAATCCATAGCGACTTCTACAGCTCAGGCAGAATATGTAGCCGCTGGTAATGATTGTGCAAAAATTCTTTGGATGAGGTAACAACTTAGAGATTATGGGTCCTAGGTCCTACCCCTATTCGTTGTGATAACCAAAGTGCCTTAACCATGACTCAAAACACAGTTCTTCATTCTAGAACCAAACACATTGAGATTCGCTACCATTTCTTGCGTGGCCATGTTCTTAAAAAAGATATCTCCATGCATTTCATTGGAGCTGACAAACAATTGCCATATATGTTCACCAAAGCACTTAATGAACAACGTTTTCTCACTTTGAGAAGTGAATTAGGTATGATTAATTTAAACGCTTAATCATAAAGCACCATACTTTCCTTAGGCATATAATTTAGGGGAAATCCACTTTATTATTATGTCTAAATGTTTCTCAAAATTGAAATGAGTCATCAATTTTAAGAGAAACTTTAAAATTGTACTTATTACAGCCAGTCAAGCGACAATGATCAAAAATGAACTTTCAAAATTTTAAGCATTGATCATCAGCGCTTACTGTTATGCAGGAAAAGTTGATCGCTTATTAACATAAAAAGTCTTTTACTCAAGCATTCAATAGTTTCCCTTCAAAAGAATAATTCAAGCATTAAGAATATTCCCTTTCGACGCTGAGTAAAAATTTATGAAATTCATGCATTGCTTTCATCGCTAAAGTTAACGTGTGGATAAGTCCAAAAGCTACTATTTTGATCACTTCCCACACGCCCCTATCATATTAAACTGGCTGGTAATTATACCTATCTAATATAGACAGTTCAGTGTATGTGCATGCCTGAGTACGTTTCAGTATAACAACAGGTGCGTATAGTTCACCTTGAAAATTTCAAACGTTTTTGAAAAAGTAACTACGAACTTGAAAAATATTATATTATGGTTTACCATAGGCACTTACCATGAATATCGCTATTTTTTACATCCGTCATTAATATTAAGGGGCCCATATTAAATGTTTTCTTTATCAGATTAAATGTGTTTACACGTGGCAATTATCCGAGCATGTAGGAGGTTACTTTTTTCCATTTCATTTAAATATCTCTAAATTTTATAGAGATTTCATCACTTTCATAATTTCTCTCTGCAAAAATCTTTTAAGGAAAAATAACTCTTTTCTCTCTCAAAAACCTCAAACCTTCTTCAATGGCACCACCAAAATCTACTAACTCTGTTGCCGATACTACTTCTAAGTCCAAGAAGGACAAACCTATAGTTGTGAACACAGGATTCCTGGCCAAATGGGAAATACCTATTCACGAATCAGAACTTCCCAATGAGAGAAATTATTCCTCTTTTTGAAGAATCTGGACTCAAAACTCTTCTTATCTCTTTCTCCAAAATTCATGATCAATTTAAAGCTTTCTTCCAAAATGGCGTCATCTGATGATGACAATTCCATTTCATATTCTTTTTCCTTTAACTCAAAACCTTTCATTCTTACACCCCAGATAATTTCTGAAATTTAGAAACTGCAGACTGAAGGATGCCCTGTCGAGGAGGTAAAAATGGGCGATATTGTAAAAGTCTGGGAAATTGTGAAGCGACATGAAGCTGGAGATTATGAGCCAAACTTCAAGAAGAACGATATGAAGGGCGAGTATGCAATCTTTGTTGAAAGTTGTGCCAAGCTGGTGGAATGCAGGAAGGGATCTTTTGACATGATCTCCAACCTCGAATATAGGATAATGATTGCTATCATCATGAGAGTGAAGATTAATTGGTCTCTCTACATCTTCAATCGCATTAAGTCTGCGTTGAAGAAGTCAGTTAATCCAAAGCCTTATGGAATCATCCTGATTTACCTTTTGAATGCTTGCGATTTCATCAATACCGCAGGAACTGAGGTCCCAGCGCTCAAATTCTACGAGAAGAAAATAATCTCAGAGTTGCTAAACCCTAAGCAAATGGGTGGCGCAGCGGGTCCAAAAGAAAAGAAAGAGCAACTCGTCGCTTTAGTGAGACTTCAAGGTGATGTAGAGGAACAAGTGGCTTCCTTTGTGAATGAACCAGAAGAAGTGGTCGTCAAATGACCAAAAAGGAAAGCTTCCAAGACTGACGCAGAGCCATCAAAGAAATCAAAGAAGAAGAAATCACTAACTCGTTATCTCCTGAATTTGATGATGGAGAAGAAAAAGAAGAAGATGTTGTGCCGCTAGCTCGCAGGTGAACATCACTACCTGCACAAGTGGAATCGACAAGAACTCCATTTGAACAACAAGCGTTTGAAGAAACCACAAGTGTCAATCCTAGAAAAGATGAAGAGCCTAACATTACTCAATTCACGCTTGAGATTAGTGAGTAGGGTAATTACTTTATAAGTATTTTAGTACTTAGCATTTATTTTTCTAGGTTATCCTACTAATGCTAGGGTAATCTTTATCCAACTCGTTCAATAGGCATGAGAGACACTGCTGAGATGTGCGCTGAACGAAACATTCCTCGTCTACGGAGCGTGAGGTAGAGGAACAATATGTTCCAGAAGCCAGAGCGATTGAGATCGAAGAAAGTCTTTAGGGTAAGCATTTAACCTTTTTGGGTGTAATTTCTACTTAGTAGATTTTTTTCCCTAAATGATTTCTCTTTTCAGCTCCAAATCCACAGAAGCTCAAGAAACTCCTCCTCTCCAATTTTCTATGGAGTTAGACGTCGGTCTAATGTTAGTAGTGGCAATCACTAAAGAAGTTGACCAAGTCCTTCCAGACGCTGAGATTTCTCCATCCAAAGAAGAGATTATAGGCGCTGAGAGGTCGGCAGAAGTGGGCGCAATTGTTTCCACTCCAACTCCTCCTCTTCCTTTCCCTGTGCAGAATTTCTTTTCTAGAGGCTATGATGCAAACATAGAATATTACTATGCCTAGAGAGAAACAACCACCCATGTAATGATTGATATGAAGCCTACTTTCCAAGAGAAACTCCACAATCCTTTCTTGATAGAAGCACAACAGTGAGAAGTATTTGAGTTGCTAGCATCTCTAAGGCTCAAATCCCAGAAGCAATTGTTGGCCTGATTGGAGTATGTGAGCACTCCTTGACGGGATATTACAGAATTTGAAAGAAGTCTCTTTCAAGAGGTTGGTAAGAGTGCAAAGCGCAATTTCCCATTCCACTGCACTCACATCTCTTTCAAAAATCCCAACATTTCTGGATGGCTCAAGAAACCAGATGAGGAAACGCTCAATTCCTTGGTTTACTCAGCCTCACCAAAAATCATCAACTCGTCAGAAAATAAATTTTCTCCAAAGACCTTGCTGTTATGGAAAGGAAAAGGACCTAAACTGATAAATAAGTGGGTTGAAGAGGAAGCTCATGAATACCTAGCCCAAATCTGGACTGACATCTTTGAGGAAGAGCATGCAAAGTTTGAGAAGTTTGTCAAAGTTAGAAAAGACAAGAGAAAGGGTGATAAACTTGGGAAACGTAGGATAGCTGATGCATTTAGATGGGTTGAGAAATTTGTGTTGCACCCAATCTGGGGTTTCATGATATTAATTCGCAACAAAATAAATTACAAAATAGGATAATCGAATTGCCTCTTGACGACAAAAATTGAATAATCAGAAGCAGCCCCAGACTCTTGTCTCTAGATTATCATACAGAAGAAAAATCTCCAAGAAAGCTCCGATCTCTTGCCCGGTAACAGTGGCGGCGGTGGCTAGTTGCAGAGACGGATGGAATTTTAGTCTTTTTTTTTTGCTGTAGGTTTCTTTTGCTCAAAATGAGATTCAGAATTATGACTTGTCTAGAATTCTGACACTGACTAACAACTTATACGAAGATAACAAAACCCTAGTGGCAATAAGAGGGGGTCGCCGTTAGGCCTTATTAGAATGTGCTTTTGGGCTTTTGTTCCATCTTAGCCCATGTGTAATTAATTAAATCCAAGTCCAAATCCAATTGACTTTTAATTAATTACTTTAACCCAATTAAATTTAATTCAACTTATAAATTAATTTCCAATTAATTTAACTTACAAATTAAATGATTTAATTAATCTATTTAATCTAATTAAATATCTTTAATTAAATCATGTCATCCATTTTGGTAGTCATTCACATCTAATGTGAATTTACCAAAATACCGTTAGCATAGATGACACGACAGAATCTTACGTGTATGCACAACAAGTGTACTGGTCGTGTGTAGTAATAAAATGGATGTTATCATCTCCACAGGGACAACTACTATCTAAGTACCGAGACTACTGTATTTCTCTTTTCTAAGTTAGATCTGTTGATAAGAGGTTGATTAACTAATTAATAAAAACTAGAAAATAAACTAAGGCAACTTCAAACCAAACAAAGGGACAAAGCAATAGAGAGAAGCGATCAAGGCACATGGTTCAACCAACATTTTGATTGTGATTTAGGTTCTATTGAATTATTAGATTGATTTAGCTAAGGCAAAATTCCCTAACGTACGTACTACCCAATCTTTTGGCATAGCAACCCTACCTTAGTTAACGATTTCCTATATATCTCTATATGAAAACCCGGCTTAACAAAGATGCATTTAAGGCCTAGGAATTCCCCACGTGAATGGAAAGCCACCTAAAGAAACCGAGTCTATCTCTAGTCGGTTTAACTATAGGGTGTTCAATGTTTATATCTTCACTAGGTTATCATCTCTCGATCTCTAACCTAAGCATTTTATCGAACACTTGGTGATCAAACAAGTGTAGCATTGAAATCAACTATTGAATACATAGCTAAAACCAAAATTAATCCAACAAACACCAATAAAACAACAATCAAAATAACATAAATGGCATATCCATGGCCTCAATCAACAAGTTTAGCTCATATTCATGTCAAAAGTGCAAATATAAATCATATAAGCCACATGAGGTTTGAACAAATTCAAGAAACAAAGATGTAAAAACTCCTTAATTCTTGTAGAGATGTGGATTCCTTGTTGAATTCTCCATGTTTTCACCTTCAATCTTCTCTCCCAAGCTCTCTCTCTCTCTATTTGGAGTGTGGCTACCATTATAAGGCATATTAGGGTAGAAATTACCTGAATGGGCTATTTATAGACAAGTCCGCTGCCTCGAATGCCGCGGCGTTGGGTGTTGAACGTCGCGGCGTTCCCCTGCTGCTCTGTCCAGTTTTGGTAAAATATGCATAACTTTCTCAACCGATGTCAGAATAAGATGATTCAAGTTGCTGTAGAATTCTAAGACAAAGATCTAAAACACTCACGAAGATTGAAAGGCCTAAATCAAATGTTAAAGATGATAAAAATGTCTCACAATTCATTGAATGAGAAAACTTCATCGTAAAACGTCTCTTCTGATGACTTCTTCAACTCCTTCCCTACATATCTGATCTTTGTCTTCAACATAAGAAATGTACCATTGCCTCTTATCTTTCCATTGGTATACCAAGTGTCTAATTTGGACATGATCAGAGAAATGTATTCCATAAACGCAAGCACTGCGCAGATAGCATTTTACCCCGTTTTGTATCTTTTTGTATGTTTTGCCTTCAATCCTTGTTCTTTTCCTCCAAATGTTATGTTATTCTATAAAATATGAGAAAACAAAGGTCAAAGAATCATATGTGATCAAATTATCAAAGAAATCATGAAAATCAACTTGCTAAACTGGGCGAATCGTGTGTAAAATTGGCATATATCAATAGAAATCATTCTTTTTCTTCACATAGCGCGACTCTCTAGGTTCGATTCAATTGGCAATGGGAGGATACCAAAGGATAAGGTTGTCACCTAGCCAGCACCGTGGAACTAAATCGTAGCCCAAATGAATACGAGATGAATATATCATCATGAACCTTGATTACGATTACCATATGCGTATAAATTCTTCACTAACGTGACCCGATCAATTAAGAGCCATGGTACATCAAACTCATAGAACTTGATGATGTGCTCAGTAATCATAATAATGTAAAATTACCAAACTACCCTCAATGACCATCACTAGTTAGTTTATATGCTTTAGCCAAAGACTTTGTAATTTCAATTACTTATGATCGTACATGTCACATACTCGTTTACTATTGAGATGGTGTATCCTATATTGGCAGTTATCTTACAATGTCGAATGCACCATTTGAATCGTACTTTGAGATTGACCCTACCTATCCGGTGATACAGGTCTATCTACTCTTGTAACATATCCAATATTACAAGCACATTGTAAATAACTCCTCAGGTCTAAAGTTCACACACACTATCTCAATCTTAATCCCAATCACTTACTGTCAAAGAGTAAATACCTATATGATCTAATTAATGCGAGTCGAGTTCAAATATGTTAATTCCATTAACTATATTCACGACACCAACTCCTACTATCTAATTAGTGTTCGACTGGCCCTTCCTTATCAAAGCAGGTGTCGTACGAGTTGAATTTAATGCTCAATTAAAATTTCTTAACTCGTGAACCATCATTAAGAGATTAAGCACTTGACTCTTCCAGTTCCTCTTCTCAACCATAAGAGATGGAAAGTCTATCTTCAAATCTCAAGGACTTATTTGTTCAACACACTTAAATTCCATCTAGATTTACATGAACAAAATCAAAATCTTTATTCTATAAATAGAAATATATAATTGTTTGTACAAAATAACTTATCAATGCCCCACTAAATCTAATTCTTCATTAGCATTGAGGGCATACACTTAACAACACCTTCAATGAGTTAGTGCGTTTTCCGTTTCCTTTTGATTTCGGGATCAAGTGTATGCAAACAGGGTTAGCCATTTTGTTAATCACTCAGCATCAACATTTCGTTGGGAATGTTTGGCTATGTTTCCAAATCCAATTTGATCCAAAAATTTGGCCCAATTGTATTTGGTTAACACAATTTTGCGTAAAATATATGTTAATTTTTGGTAAAAAAAAAAACGCAATGATTATTTATTTAAAAATCTAGAACTTAGGTATTGTCACCTACTTTTACCTCTTACCTCTCTTAAATTTCAATCATTAACTAATTATTAATAGACAAAAGTTTCATGATTTGACTGCTATAATAAGTTTTGTTCCCTCTGGAAATAAAACCAAATACTATCTCACCAAAAAAAAGACCAAAAAACCAACTCCCAAAATTAAACCAAACACAATCTCATCAAATATGCACGTGTTTTCATAAATTTCTCACCAATAACTCTCATCAAAATATCATCCCGAAACATAACCAAACCAAGCCTTAGTGATTTGCCTTATTTCATACAAGGTATTGAGCGCTACATTCAAAACGCTCTTCAGCAAATCATCATGGGAAATAGATTTGACCTGAATGAAGAATCCTCCACCAGCAAACATGATGAAGATCCCAGACCCGAGTGAAGCGCACATGATTTTGACTGATGAAGATGCTGATTTTCATAGAGATAGAAGAGTAGTCATCGAGAATACTCAATTGCTGGACATCACCTTCAATCATCACTTTGATTTTAGTGAGTTCAGATGATATATGCATCTTGTTCTCTTTTTTGAACAAATATCCACCTGGCCTAAATCGTCTCTCTTATTCAGCCTATGGATCAAGCGCTCGCTCAGGCCCTTATGCCTTTCATCCTGGATTATTTCAATTCTTAAATCTCAGAAGTGACTATTGCGGAAGACGCTGATTTAGTGTTTAGCATAGAACAGTGCGAAGATGCTCTATTCTACATTCTGAGGACTCACTAACGAAGTCCAAGGCACATTCTTGAAGCTATTGGCCAGATCTGGGTCATCCCTGTTCAAAAACCTTCCTCTTCTGTGGTGAACATAGAAATACAAGCGAATGAAACTCCAGCTGGTGAAGATGATAAAAAGGAAGATACTCAAAGTGCTCCAGCTGAAAATGAGTCCCTTGAAGTCCAAGTTGCGCAGATTGATATTGCAACAGAATCTTTTGAGAAAGTGATTCTTGATGTCGCTGAAGAGAAACCATAGGTACCTTTTATTTGAGATCCTACCAGAGGCAAAGCTGCGGTCTCTAGTTCTTATAGATTGATTCCATCACCTGAACAGTCCTCCTTCTCCATCTCTTCATCAGATTCTGAAACAAATCTAGAGGATAAAGATTTTAAGCAAGCAGTCATGAACTCCTTGTTCAAATCCAGGGCTTCTGCTTTAAAGTTATTGAAATGATGTTCAACATCTAAAAATTGCCGCTGAGATAAGATAGTGGAACATTGCTAATGTAGCGCATAAATGCAGTGCAACTATTCTTGATAGCATGGTTCCCTTGATTCAAGGATTGTCCACATCTTTTAATCAATTGCTTGCGAACCAAGCTTCTCCCGATGCTAAGCGACATCTTCACTCAAAGACTTCAAATTCAGTCCTAGCATCTCAGGTTCCCACGCTTGTGGAAGAATTCAAAGTAATGAATGAACACATGGCTATAATCCGTTCATCTCTGACTGATGTCAAGAAAGGGGGAGATGTTGGGAATCCTATCGGCGTGCGCAGCGGATTTAAAAACAGATCTGGATTCCCATACCAAGATCAATTCGTGGCTTTCGTTGATTTTAACCAAGAAAAAGATTAATACGAAAACATACCTTTTCATGTATTCAATCTTTGATCCTCGCGTATCTTCAATCTTCTCCAACGGTTCAATTATGTCGTCTCTAGATCATCACACAGGAGCAGACTCTCGAAAATATCCATCTTCAATCTCCATAGCAGCTAAGCAAGATTGAGAGGCTTGGGAAGAGAGAAAATGTTTTCTACCCTGCTTAGTATTTTTGGTGGTGGAATTTTACGTAATGTGAATTGTTATTAGTTCATTAAACTCTAGAGCTTGTGTTGGAGGATTAAAAAAATCCTCCAAGTTAAGGTCCAAGTCAATTTAGTCCAATTAATTTAATCCATTAACATTTAATCCAATTAAATATACATTGAATAAATCATTATGAAATAATTAACTAATCAATTAATACTCTAGTTTAAATATTTAATTAATCCAATCAATAAAATATTTAAACTAATTAATTTAATTGACCATTGTTTAATCCAATTAAACAACCAATTACATTAATTTGTCCAATTAATTAATTCGTCCTTCCCAATGACAAATTATCAAAACACCCTTCAAATACAAGACTTGATTTTCCCATCTAGTCATTGATAGCTTGACTCTCTAGGTTTGTCTCAATTGGCAATGGGAAGATAACCAAAGGAAGTGGGTGACACCTAGCCAACGCTGTGTCCCCACATTGTAGCCCAACCGAGTACGAAATAACTATGTCATTACGAACCTCTAGATTACGAATACCGTATGAGTATAAGCCCTTTACTAACGTATTCCGAACGAATGAGAGTCATGGAATATGTCAAACTCACAAGACTCAATGCTATGCTAAGAATCATAGTAATATGAGATTACTAAACACGAGTTAGTTCATCAGCTCTGGCCAGAGACTTTCAATCTCATTTATCTATGATCGTATAGGATACTTCTCTTTTACTTTCGAGACAGTGAATTCCATGTTAGAAATCACCTCACATGCTATTTTCGCATTGGAACTCACTTCGAGGTTGGGCCTACCAACGGGTGAATTGGACCTAACTACTCTAATGAAAGATCCAATGTCACAAGCACACCATGACCGTAACTCCTCAAGTCTAAGACTCACGCATACCTACATAATCAGTAATCCAATCATTGACAGTCACTGAGTAAAAACCCATCTGATCGGATTACTACGAGCCGTGTTCGAATACACTATTCCAATCCAGTTAATGTATTCATGACACAAACTCCCACTATCTCACTGACACTCCTTGTCAGGGCATGTGTCTTCATACGAATCTCAATGCCCAATTGAGATTCTCCAACTTGCGAACTATTTAAGTGATCAAGTATTAAACCTTTCTAGTGCCGATCTCCTTAACTACTATAAGAAGTGCGAAGGTTTGCCTTAACACACGTGAACTAGTTGTTCATTTAAGACATTATAGATTCCATCAAGAACTATACGAACAACATACTATTGCCTTTATATTAATTAGAGGTTGCATAATATAAACTCGTGCCTTATTTCTAACTCCTCGTTGGCATCGAGGGCACATTCCCAACAGGGGAACAGCCAAAAGCCAAAGCCACCGATTCCAAACCATATAAATAAATTGGCATGCAATGTTGGATGAAATGGAAAGCCTTAAACAAAAGGTTACCAAGATGCGCAAGCCAAGGTACTTTAGGCAAAGGCAAAGGCAAAGGCATAAGCTCCCCGACTTGGTTGTAGATTTCCTTGAAGGAATGGGTTTTCACCCATATGCTGCACCGCTGAGAAGATATCTCAATTGGAAGCCTTCAAATGATAAGGTCCAAGATATATATCATTATCTCATTCGGACGCTTGGCATTAAACCAAAAGAATGGGTTGAAAGGTTGCTAGAATTCGGAGAAAGCAGCAGAACAAATGGAGAAGACTATAGCGAGGAATATCATACAACTATGATAGACACCGACAGAGTTCTTCTAGATCTCACAAGAGAAACCTTTGAAGCCGATCAGTGTGAAACAGCTAAGCAACAACAAAAGAAACGAATCTCTTATTATATGTTTTACTTTTCCTTGTACTTTCTTTTACTATCTTATTTTTCAGTGTAAACATTATATGCTTCAAAGTTATATATATGAATGAAAGTTTAATGCTGAAACATCTTGTTGAAGCTACTCTCATTATTAGCTAACTCCTGTAACTTTCTAACGTTAACTTATAACATATTTTGGCTTTTGTCTAACTCTTGAATTATAAAAGAGTTAAAGTCTTGACATCATCAAAAATAGGAAAATTCTTAGGAAATTTCATGTTAGATATTTTGATGATGACAACATAGGATTTTGTGTTAGACCCCAAAAGAATGTAAGTTTATCTTTTTATACAAAATCTGTATAAGAGTCGAAAGTTTATTATTTGTTAGGCTTGGTTTTTATCTATATAAATTTTAGACTAAGTCTTGAAAACTCAATCCATGATAGAATTCTAGGTGAGTCTATCAAAAAGAAAGTTGAATATCAGCGTCCGCAGTCAAAAGAAAATGAAGATTGTCTTAAGCGTCTGTCCCATGCTGAAGCCATTTCAAGATTTAGGAATCAATGTTCCAAGCGACAATGATTCACCTGAAATAAATTTCAAAGTCAAGAAGGACTTAAATGCAATCAATAGTGCAATCAATAATGGACATTTATTTTCAAGGGGAAATAAATTCAAATGCTTTTATGGCTAATAAGTTCATTAAATATGATAAGGACTATTGATGTACGTACAAGCCACTTTTAACTAGAGTGTCAGAGTTCAAGTCTTCAGTATCCAGTGCCTGCAAATTTCAAGAATTTTTGAATTGGAAGAAGTTCTACTCGCTTGAGTGAAAGGCACGCGCTAGCACATGTGTCCAACGGACAATCTCTCCAAGAATTGCCTTTAAATAGGGCATTTCAGCAAACCTAAATACAAGAATACACGCACGTGAACATCCGTTCAACCTAAAAGTCCACAACCTTTTGCTGAAATTTAAGTCCATAATTTTTCAAAGAAAAGCTTTTAATTTTCCATATTCAAATCATTTAAACTTTTCATACATCCCAAGGACAATCACTAATATCTCAAACATCTTCTTTGAAGAACCCTATACTATTATTGAGATCTTCCAAGTTGTTTGAGCTTTCCAGATCAAACAAACCCCAGTGACAAAAACCTGCCAACCTCTTTTCTCCATCTGAAGAAGAAGTTATTTTTCAAGCATTATTTCTAGGTGAAAGAAGCTTGTTGAGAAGAGATCTACGTAGAGTTGAAATCTGTGTGATCAAGGAGCTCAAGTTCATCTTCATTGTTATTTACCATTTGTAGAAGTCATCTTTGTGGAGATTTTGAGTATCATTTAGTGAATTAGTCTGAGTGCAAAGGAGAGGAATAACGTAGTTGGGATTATATCACCCAATGAACCTTTCATATCTTGTGTTATTTACTTTACTATTTTATTGCTCTCCGTATCATTTGGACATCATTGTTTAAAGCATTACAATCAGTTAAGCGACTAATTGGCAAACCGAACGCTAAGTAACCAAAATCATTTCCACTGTGCTAACCTTAATTAAGTGATCTAAACGTTACCCTTCTTTAGTAATTGTTAAAATCACTAAGTCTAAGTTATCTCCATTTTAGCACTTAACCAAGAGCTTAACCATTAGCCATCCAAGTGTTTAAAGCATTTTAAGAGGCAAGAAAATTTTTTGAAGTTAAAAGAAAACTTTAGGGTCTATTCAACCACCCCCCTCCTCTCTAGATCCTTTTTACATGCCACTTGGGACCAACATCTTGTCTCTATATAACCCAAATCCTACCTCTAGGATTTCATTGATATTTGTTACACAACCCCACTCCTGACATAAGTTTTGATACACTTTCCCATATTTATCTGTTTTATTTTGTGCTCTTGGATGCCAAACATACCAATATTATATTGCTTACATACGTTTTGTAGCTCTCTTTGTTTCCCCACACTGTTAAGTCCTCTAATATTCATGATGCTATGTTCTCCATGATCTTTTATGGTGATTTTCACTACTCCTGGTTCTTCCTCATACTCATGGGCACTCCATCTTCATGTAAAGGGCTCACCCTGCTTATGTGGATTTTATATTGCACTGGTTTTCTTCCACTTTTAGTGATCAATTTCCATGGTTCCTCCCCTTTCACAATGGTTCTATTTGTAACAGCAGCAACTTCTTCTGATACGTTTTGTGCCTCATTCTCATGTGTTTTATCATGTTGTGCATTGATAGTTGTTTGGGCACCCATACAAGCTTACCCTTATTCTTTTCACATTTCTTATCCTCATTCCCATAACCTTGACAGTGTGTGCATTTAAGTGGTTTCCACCCATACTTCACTAATTGCTCAATTACCACACCTTTCTTATTTCGCAAATGGATAGTACATTTCTGACATGGTGTTCACATCCACTTCAGCTTATTCCACCCTTTCTTTTTGTACAGTCATCTGATCTGCCATAATAGTGGTTTTAATCAAGCTCCCAATCTTACTAAGGGCAGTACTACTCTAGTATTTCAAATTCAATGCTTCCAACTGAACCCATACCAGCACCTTATCATTGATCTATTTGCAATAGTTTCGATTAGCGGTCCATGAAGTTACTATTAATGGCTTGCTATCAAAATGATAGATGCATATTTCAACTACTTTATCTCTGTCTTCTACTGATTGAAAGTTCCCTAGATATAAATCATTAGGCATTAACAATACTTTCACAATTTTAGATTTACCCCAAATCCACTGAATATAGCATTCATAACCAAAAATGGTGGATTGGTCCCAAGTACATAGCATATCAATGCTGAATTGTAGTACTCAATTTCTGATTGCAAGTGTTCTTCCTCAATAATCCCCATCTTGTGGCCACTTTTTGATTCTAGTTCCATGTAGTTTAGTTTACAACCTGCATTCCATAACTTGGTGACATCAAAATTGTCCCAGACAGTCACAGTATCCTAAAGAGTTTTCATTTCCTTGTTTTGCATCACTCTTTCACTAGCTGGACTTTCGCCCTTCGAATTCGGGGATTTTCCAAACTTTCTCAATACATTCTTGTAGCACCTAAAAAATTGCAATTTTAGGTGGATTTGTACCAATCAGAATATGAGCTTGCATAAGTAAGCTGGCTAAATCTCCAGTTGGCATCTCTTTCTCCATTTTAGATCGAATCCCTAATTCATCTGTACGCATCTCCTTTGCAATCTATCCGTCCTTTTGTCCGGCTACCAACCTTTCATTTTATTTTAGCAGCAAATTGTCATTCAATTTGGCATAAGAATGCATGATTAGTTGGCGATTAATTTGAAGGAGAATTGGCATCACGATGTGAATGATCCTGTATGTAGTGCAATTTTGAATGCATAGCCTTTGCTTTAACTGTACATGTCTCACACTTATTATTTCAATGGAGAAATGAATTATATAAGTATTAGTTATAACCCCGTGCCAAGCACGGAATAATGATTTATGTTTTAAAAAAATAATCAAATATATATATGTATGTATATGATTAAATTTTTTATTTATATATAAAAACTTACAAGATTTAATTCCATTTTGATGATTATCATTCAAATATTTATTCACTTGTATTTAATCATATTAATTTAGTTAAAATAATACTAGTAATACATTATGGGTAAATTTGACAAAAAAGGCATTCTATAATTAGGCATGATCTCATTCTTATCTCTATTTGAACCTAGAAACATCGAAGAAGCCTTAAATGACGATTCATGGGTCAAAGCCATGGAAGAGGTGTTGAGAATCGTATGAGTAAAAACGCATTGGATAAAACAATTTCCAAACCATGAATCAATTCGATCTTCTCCCTCGCAACAATGGCTAGATGGAGAAGAGAGAGGGGATTTTCTTTTCTTTTGCTGTAGGTTTTCTGGCTCAAAGTCAAATTCAAAATTATGACTTGTATGGAATTCTGATACTGACTAACAATATATACCAAGTAAACAGAATCCCTAATCCAATAGATGAGGGTCGGCCCATTAGGCATGTATGGGATGGGCTTTCGGGCTTCGTTCATCTTAGACCATGTGTAATTAATTAAATCTAAGTCCAATCCAATTGTTAATTAATTAATTACTTTAATCTAATTAAAATTAATCTAATTAATTTAATTCAACTTATAAATTAATTTTTAATTAATTTAACTTATGAATTAATATGATTTAATTAATTTATTTAATGTTTTGGCAAGTTATCTTATAACATCGAATGCACTATTTGATCGTACTTCGAGGTCGACTCCACCTTTCAGGTGATATGGGTCTAACTACTCTGATAACATATCCAATACTACAAGCATGTTATAAACAACTTCTCAGGTCTAAAGTTCACACATACTGTTGCAATCTTAATCCCAATCATTAACTGTCAAAGTGTAAATGCCCATGTGATTGGATTAACGCGAGTCGAGTTCAAATATGTTAATTTCATTAATCATATTCATGACACCAGCTCCTACTATCTAATTAGTGTACGACTGTCACTTTCTTGTCAAAGAAGGTGTCATATGAGTTGAATATTAATGCCCAATTAATATTTGTTAATTCACGAACTTCCAATTTAAGAGATTAAGTACTCTACTCTTCCAATGCATCTTCTTATCCATAAGAGGTGGAAAGCCTATCTTGAAATCTCATGGACTTATTCGTTCAATACAATTAAATGCCATTAGATTTATATGAACAAATCCCAATGCCTTATATAATATATTAGTTCGTAAATATAACTAAAATGCCCATCTCAATAAAAATAAAATTTAGAACCTTGTCAAAAGACCAACAAATCACTCAATATGTTTTTGGAATAAGCTTGATGATGACGGTAAGGTCACTCGAAATAAAGCCCGACTTGTAGCCAAAGGCTACTATCAAGAAGATGGCATAGACTATGACGAGACTTATGCACCTGTTGCTAGGCTCGAGTCTATTCGTATGTTACTTGCTTTTGCCACCTTCGAAAGATTTACCTTTTTTAAATGGATGTTAAAAGTGCCTTTTTGACGATTTCATGTATGAATAGGTGTATGTTGAACAACGTACCTCCTTGCTTCACAAATAATACTTTTCCAAATCACGTCTTTTAAACTTTCCAAAGCTCTCTATGGTTTAAAGCAAGCTCCAAGAGCTTAGTACGAAAGACTTAGCAAGTTTCTAATTGATAAAGGTTTTAGCATGGGTACCATTGATACCATCTTGTTCATAAAATACCACAAGCATAATCTTCTTCTTGTTCAAATATATGTAAATGATATAATCTTTAGTGCTGCTGATAAACTTTTGTGCGAATTTTTTTTCAAAGATATGCAATAGGAATTTGAGATGAGCATCATAGGAGAACTAAACATCTTCCTAGGACTACAAGTGAAATAGACCAAAGATGGAACTTTCATATCACAAGAAAAATGCACCAAGGAATTACTTCAGAAATTCCAAAATGGATCAATGCAATCCTCTCTCTATCCCTATTTTCACATCTACTAAACTTAGTAAGGATGAATTAGGTAAGTCTGTTTATGAGAAACAATTTAGAGGCATAATTGGTAGCGTGCTTTATTTAACTGCCAGTCGTCCTGAAATTATGTTTTCTACGTGCCTTTGTGCCCGATTTCAATTGGAACCAAAGGAATCTCACTTACAAGTTGTTAAACGTATCCTGAAATACCTTAAAGGTACTACAAACTTTGATCTTTGGTACCCTGTTTCTACAGAATTTAATCTTATTGGATACACTGTTGCGGATTATGCAGGATGTAAAGTGAATAGAAAAAGTACCAGTGGTACTTGTCAAATCTTTGATAAAAATTTAGTAGCCTATTATGCCAAAAATTTAGTAGCTTGGTATAGAAAAAATAAAAACGTTGTTGCTTTATCAACTTCCAAAGCCAAATATATATAGTACGTGGTAATTGTTGCTCACAATTACTTTGGATGAAACAAACTTTAAAATATTACAACATCCATTTTGATTATGTCCCCATATTTTGTGACAACACAAGTGCGATTAGCATTACATGAAATCCTGTTTCTCATTCTCATGCTTTAATAGCCAGGTATGGCAAAAATTTAGTAGCTTGGTATAGTAAAAAATCAAAACATTGTTGCTCTATCAATTTCGAAAGCCGAATATATAGTACTTGGTAGCTATTGCTCACAATTACTTTGGATGAAACAAACTTTAAAATATTACAACATCCATTTTGATTATATCCCCATATTTTGTGACAACACAAGTGCGATTAGCACTACATGAAATCCTGTTCCTCATTCTCGTACTAAACATATTGAGGTTGAATATTATTTTATTCGCGATCATGTTCAAAAGGGTGATGTAGTTGTTAGTTTTGTCAAACTTTTCAACTCACTGATATTTTTACAAAAGCTCCTAGTGTGGAAAGATTTACAAATTTAAGAACAGATCTTCGAATTTTGACTTTTCTAAAAATAATTACACCATTTTATAGTAATTAATTTCTTCTAAATCTTTTCGGCAGGAAAGTCTTTTCAATTTATGGCAACTGCATATTTTCCATATCTTGGAAGCTGCCTTTCACGATTATCTTATAAACTGCTGCACTACATCATCTGATATGCATATATATATATATATATATATATATATATATATTCGTGTTGCACTCCCTATCTCCTCATTCATTCGTCTTTTACCCTCTACCTTTTTCCCTCTTCAGTCTGCATTTTTTAAAAGATCGCAAAATGTCAAATCACTCGAACTGCTACAAGTTCTCCCCAGGCCAAACATCTCCTCTCTTTGACGATGCGAAATTCTTCCACAGACGCTCCTTCTTCTGCTTACTCTCCATCTAGCAAAATCTCAAGATCTCCCTATTTCGTCACTTCAAAACCTTGGCTCACTCTCACCTTCACCAACCAACAAAGATAGTCGTGACTTCTCTCTCTGTCAAAACCTGAGAAATATCTTATCAGTCATGATGAGGCCCTTGACTACGATCTTGATGATTTTGCATCCATTCCCATTAAGGTGAAATTCTACGTCACTAGTGCTGTAAAACCCTACGACGACAGGTTTGCATCTCACAGCATCAATAAGGATAGATCAGTAAATTTCTTTCAAACTCTCCCTTCCCTTGTCATAGATTGGGTTATCTCTATGGGTTAGGATAAATTTATGGCCCTGTATGCTCCTTCTTACCCATTGTTGTACATTTGTTTTATACCAATTTATGGTTTCACATATCTGAGGATTTAAAGGAATTCATTATCAAATATTTTATTTTGGGCACTAAAGTGGTCTTTAATGTTGAGATAGTTAATAACATTCTAGTTTTAGATAATGATGGGATTCATTATTTTCAAATGGTTGATTGGTGTTCTCTTCCCATTTTTAATGAAATTGATGATCGCAATATCTTTTGGGTGGTGAGTATTATAGCCTCATTGGCTGTATGGCCCTCAATCAACTTGGTGTTGAATATTTTTTCTTACACAAATTGATCTCCATGTCCTTGCACTCCGGTTCAACTCACAGAGGTGGTCACTCCACCGATATGAACAAAATGTCAGTTTTTCTGCTTTATATGGCCATTAAGGGTCACAAAGTGAATTTGAGATATATAATTCTGCATTACATGATCTTCACCGATAAGCATCAATCCAAAAATCTTCCCTATGGTATTGTTCTGACTTTCCTTCAAAGTCAGGGAGTGGTTCTTGTAGACTAATTACTAGAAGCACCAAATAAGCACAAAGTTATCACCATGGCTAGTTAGAAAAAGATGCACATTCACTTCTCAGAAATAGGTGAATGTTATAAAGGAACTGAGAAGATGTCCCCTTTGACTCACGAAGTTCATCTCGCAATCATAATTCCCGCACTATCAATGTTGACTCTGATTTCGTTACTCAGGATAATCCATCAGTCAGTCCTACTACTTCCCGCTCCACATTCATGATCTTTCTACCTCAATTGCTGATTTGAGAGCCGAAGTCAGCAACTGTCACAAAGACCTCCAAAAATTCAATGATGATCTCAAATCCTCCTTCAAGAAGCTTTCTGGTAAAGGCAAGCGCTTTTTATCTTCATAATACTTTTTGATGATGAAAGAGGAGAATAATTATGGATATTAGTTATGTGGTTCATTTTGTCTATTTTCTTAATGCTTTGAACTATTGTTCTACTTTTTGTGATCATGAATCCTATCTAGTTATGTTTTAGTTAAAATTTGGATACTAATTGGTTATATATTTGCTACCAGTTACATCTCTTCCTTGCTCTCTAGTTTATTCTATTAGAATCTGCATTAAAAAAGGGGGAGTGCTCATCTAGTTAGGGGGAGTATCTGGTATGATCCATTTATGCCTCTGTTATCTCTTTCCTTATCATCATCAAAAAGGGAGAGATTGTTAACCTTGTTGTTTAACCTTCCTTCAATTTTGACGATGACAAGTAGCTAGTCTCAATTACTTAACTTTTCCTTCTTTGCATGATCACCACAAGATCATCTCAGAGATCTCCTTTTAAATCCGTAAAAGGGAAGTAAACATCTTAATTATGTACCTTACTTATTTCCCCTGCTTCTCTCTCTTTTAGCATAATATCATTACCTTGTTAAGAAGCCATTTTAATCTCTATTTTGGAGATAGACATTTTTATGTATCCATTCCTTTTATCTTCTTTCTTTATACATGTCAAAGACACCAAATTTGCCAAGTAAAAGTTGATATTGATCTCTCCCATGCAACTTTGTAAGAAGGTCATCTGGTTGATGCTCACTCTGGATATAATCAGTGCAAACGACACCTTCTTGAATTAGATTCCTTATCATGTAACAATCTACTTCAATGTTCTTAGTTCTCTCATGGAACACAGGATTAGATGCTATGCTCATAGCCGACTAACTCTCACTAAAGATTTGAACTGGATCTTTCATTTCTACACCAATGTCTTTTGGTAGTCCAAGTAACCACACAATCTCACAAGCTGTAACAGCTATGGATCCGTATTCTGCTTCACAGGATGATCTGGAAATAGTTTTCTGTTTCTTACTTCTCCAAGATATCAAAGAGTCTCCTAATTTCATCATGTAACCAGTTAGTGATCTTTTTGTCATCATGCATGATGCCCAGTCTGCATCACAGAATGCCTTCAACTCAATCTTACTTTTCCAAGACAGAAATAGACTAAGTCCTGGTGTGCCTTTTTAGACGCTTACAACAGATTGCATATGAGATTTCTTAGGCTTGTGCATAAACTGAGTTAATGACTGAAGTGCATAGCTGATATCTGGTCTGGTCATACCTAGATAAATCAGTTTGCCTACCAACCTTTGATATTTATTTACATTGGATAATAAATGACCAGTACACTGATATTTGATATATAGATCATATTCATAACTCATAAGTTTCTGATTTTGCTCAATAGGTGTTGGAGCAGGCTTGCAATCTGTCATTGCCAATTCCTTTAATAAGTCCAAAACATACTTCCTCTGATTGAGATATATTCCATCTTTATTCTTGGCTACTTCAATCCCTAAGAAGTATTTCAACATCCCTAAGTCTTTTATGTGGAAATTCTTTTGTAAACATGCTTTTAATTCCTGAATCATAATCTCATCAATACCTATAATTATTATGTCACCCACATAAACTAGAAAAATCATTATCTTGTCATTTATATTCTTTGTGAAAAGAGAGTAATCATGCATAGACTACTCATATCCAGCCTTGTGCAATGCTTTACCAAACTTGAAACTCCATTGTCTTGATGCTTGTTTTAAGCCATATAGAGATTTTAGCAATCTACATACCATATTCCCCCATTGATTGCTGAAACCCGAAGGAAGATGCATATATACTTCTTCTGTAAGATCACCTTGTAAGAAAGCAGCAGTGACATCCATTTGATATAAGGTCCAATTGTGTATATGCAAGAATAAGTCTTACAGTGACAATTTTAACCACATGACTGTAGGTTTCTTGGAAATCTAGACCAGCTTGTTGAGTGTATCTCATAGCAACCAATCTGGACTTATATCTATCAACTGAACCATCAGAGTTAAATTTCACTTTGTAGACCCATTTATAGCGAGTGGTTGTCTTACCAAAAGGCAAAGGAACCAATTCCCATGTCTTATTGAGTTCAAGTTCTTGAATCTCAGCATTCATTGCATCCCTCCATCTGACATCCTTAACAGCTTCATGGTAATGGTTTGGTTCAATATGAGAATCTAGGGAGCAGATAAGAGCCTGATATGTAGGTGAGCGATGAGAGTATGTAATCTGGGAAGAGAGAGGGTAAACACTAGAATTAGCTTGTAATGTGGTTCAAATGCAATCTTTAGACCATGAAGTCTTAATACGAACTCTGTTAGACCTTTTAGGAAGAGAAGCAATGTGGTCAGGAGAAGGATTAGTAGAAACAATAGGGGAAGAAAAGAAAGAAGATGTAGGTGCAGATAGGTATGGTGAAGGTTAAGGTTAAGGAGAAGTGATATAAGGAGAAATAAAATCATCAATATAGTTTTGTGCATCAGGAACAAGTAAAGCGTCTTCACTACTAACATTGAAAACTAAAAATAGGCATATATGTTCATGAAACACATCTCTTGAGATGATGAACTTTTGAGTAGCTTAGTCAAGTAATTTGTAAACTTTCTGAGCAATGGCATAGCCTAGGAAAACACATGGTAATGATCTGTGTGAGAATTTGTCTGGTTGTGGAAGGATTTTGGCATAACAAAGACATCCAAGGTACCCTTAAATGAGTAATGGATGGGGTTTTACAGAAAAGTAAGTCAAAGGGAGTTTGATTGTGAAGGGAGATGGTGTTCTATTGATGAGGTAAACTGCAGTGAGTATGCATTCTCCCCAAACTAAATAGGAGTGTGGAGTTGAAACATAAGAGCTCTTGCTACATTGAGAATGTGTCTATGTTTTCTCTCCACTAAACCATTTTGTTGTAGAGTGTACAGTATTGAACTTTGATGTATAATTCTTTTGGATTGAAAGAATTCAGTACAGGAGCTTTTAAAGAAGTCCCAAGCTCTATATGTTGTTATAGTTTTTATTTTAGTTTGAAATTGTGTTTCTACATATATGAAGAACCTTTGAATAATGGGCAAAATATCAGTTTTGAGTTTGAGCAGAAAAGCCCATGTAGCTCTTGAGTAATTATCTACAATTGTGAGGAAATATTTCTCATTTAAATGTGTGGGAGTTTTATATGGACCCTAGATGTCCAGATGTATTAAATCAAAGATGGATAAGGTATTGTGAGTACTGGTTGGAAAAGGAGTTCTTGATTGCTTGGCAAGGGGACATATTAGACAATGTGAAGTTTTATATGTAAGGTATTGACCAATATGTGGTAGATGTTTTAATCTGAAATGTGAGATGTGTACCATTCTAGCCTGCCATATAGTAGGATCCATAGAACTTGAACAAGCCACTATATCATTATTACAAGAAGTATTGTCATTCAAAGAAAATGCAGTACACAGAAGGAGATGCAGTACACATGGAATCAATACTGTCTTTGTTATTACAGTAAGTACTCATGTAAAAAAGAAAAGAAGAACATGAAGATGTGTGAAAACAATCAACAGTGGAGACTAAGGGATCAAGGATGTACAAGCCATTCTTGACTTTACCAATTCCTTGATTTGCCACTCCAGAGATCCTGAAAAAGACAAAAATGAGGATACAAAGCAACAAAGCAATTGTTGTCTTGAGTAATTTAGAGACTTAAGGAGGTTGAAACAGAAATGGAATATAGAGAACAATTATGAGAACATATCATTGTCTAGTTTGATTGTCCTAGTTTTCTCAACTTGAGCCACAATTTCCATAGCATTTTAACAGATGCAATTAGACGGTACGTGGTGTGATTATGAATCAAACAATCAACATTAAAGACATGTTTGTTTAGCTCCCACTATCAATCCCCCATGCTTGTTTATTGTATTAGCTAAAAGGGCACAAAATTCTGAAATGTTTAACCTGTTTGAGAACTAGTAGCCAAATACTCTTTTGATCAGTGTTATCAGAGCGGAATTGATTTAATTAGTCCTTCTATTTGAAGATTTTGCCGTCAGTTAAACGTACTTAGTGCTGGCTTTTGATTGTGTTTTACTTAATCAATTTATGCAATGACCAATCTAATCCGATTGATTGTAAGTAAAGGCCACAAATTTGTAAGGTTCGTTGGGAGATGTAATCCCAACTACGTCCTTCTTCTCCTTTAACACTCGGAGGCAATCCACTAAGATGATTCTCAAAGAATCACACAGAAACTTCTACAAATTAGGGAGAGATGGATGTTGATGACTTGAGCTCCTTGATCACACAAATTTCTGCTACAAATCACTTTAATCCCTTACTTCTTTCACCAAGAAATATTGCAAGTATCCTACTTTGACTTCACACAGATCGCGAGGCTAGGATAGGGGTTTTTCTAAAGGTTCGTTTGATTTTGATGAAGTTCAAACGACTTGGTAATATTCCAGTAATAGTGTATGTTTCTTTGAAAGGAATATTTGAGATATTGGTTGACTGTCTTAGGAATTTGAAGAAAAACAAAAGGAATGTTTTCTTTTGAATCTTTCTGGTTTTTCTGAGATTGTAAGGAAGGAGAATTCAATGCAACAGCAATTCGACTTGATAAATTGTTCTCTGTTTTTGGCATGTTGTTGAAGTTCTATTTATAGGTATTTTTGGAAAAAGTGTCCATTTGACTCATGCAAGAGCGCGTGACTCTCACTTTCGCGAGTGAACAACTTTTGTCATTTTTTCTGAAAGTCTGTTGCACAAGAGTTGGTGCTACAGTCTTGAAAAGTTGACAGTCAATAAGGGTGGCTTCTCCGTACATCCAAAAGTGCTTATCACATTTTATGCTCTTATCAGCATTTAATGCATTTTGAAATAAATGCCCGTTAGTACTTAATGCACTGAAAATAATCGCATTAAATTCCTTCTGGACTTAGAAATAAATTCAGATGAAATAAGCCTTTGATAGACGATCAATCATCCTTGATTTACTCTTGTCCTTAGATTAACGGGATGTAGCTCGACATGTTGGACGCTTAAGAATTTTCATCTTCATTCAGACTTCAGGCGCTTGAGTCTTCAAACTTAACTTCTGATAAACTCACTCAGAACAAATCAGACGCTCAGTCTAAGATTACTTAGCCTATCAATCTAGAATGAAAACAAAACAAAGCCTATATAGCCTATTACAAATCTAACGCTTAAAACTTAAAAGAAGCTTCTCAAGTAAACTTAAACTTACATATTTTTGGGGTCTAACAAATAATCCTCATTGTTATCATCAAAATATCTAACATGAAATTCCTAACAATTTCCCCCTTTTTGATGATGGCAATACTTTTACTCTTTTATAGTTTAAGAGTTAGACAGCCAAAATGAAAGTTAGTTTAGTTAGATTAAACAGTTACACTTCAACGAGATGTTTCAGCTGGAAAAAAATGCATTTTATATATATCAAAGAGATTACAAGCATTTTTACAATTTAACAGAAATATCTACAAGAGACAAGAATATAGATAATGCAAACATGATGCTTTAACGACTTGGTCTGATTTTGTATCGGCTTGGCATTTCAGCTCGGATCGCTTCAGTTAAGTTATCGTCCAAAATCATCATTGTTTCATGATCGCTGTTGATCACTAACTTATTCTTTTCTTTTTGTCTCTTTCTGAAAGCTATGAAATGTTTGTCCTATTTATATGGGTCAATACCTATAAACCTTACGCAAATTCTGAAGGTTTGGTCGAAGTCAGACATTTGCCTCTCTACAGCTAAGATTCTTGGATATGTAGGTTCTGGAATAGATGTTCTTTGAAGAGGTATGTCAAACTGTTCCAACCTTGCTCTTGTAGGAATAGGCAGATTTGGATATAACGCTCTCGGAATTTCCCTTAATGTTCTACTAGATGCTTCAGCAGGGTCACTTTTTCTGGAGGTATGTATCTAAGATGGGAGACCATGCGCAGAAGGAGAGGGAGTAAAAGTTTGACGCTTAGGCGGAGGAGGGAGTTCTTGAGCTCTTGAACTACACGCTTTTCTCTTTTCGCCTTTCCTCTTTTCTTCATTCTTATTTTCTTCTCCCTTATTGCCATCATCAGACTTTAAGAAGTGATATGTAAGTAAGCTTACCTGATGAGCAATTTGAGACATTGAGTCTGTAAGATCATCCAGACGCTTGTCGAAACGTTCCTATAGTGCAAGTAGTTTGGCGCTGGTAGCATCATTTACAGAAGTCTCTAGGGTTTCGAGGCGCTTGTCCAATTCATCCTTCATGGCCAGTTGGTTTGCGTGAGTAGCATCATACATATATTGAAAAATTTGTCGGCACTCACCAACTGCCGCTTGAGCCTAGCTGCGCATATGAGCAATTTGAGCGCTCATAACCTGCGACTCAATCTTTGCCAAATCATCTTTAATCCAGTGGAGGGATTCTTCGTTTTGAGTGGCATGGGCACCACTATTCTCCAAAATGGACTTGAGCAAAGGGATGAAAGACTGACTCTCATCAGAAGGAACCGCTTGAGGAGCTATCGCTTGAAACGAGATGAAAGTTTGAGAGAGTCGAGAGGGGCTTGATATTCTAGATCAAATATGGTACCTCGTACATCAGGAGAGAGATCCAACAAAATATCAGCAACAGGTTCTTGAGCATCAGGAGAATCCTCTGGTGGAGACGCTTGAACTTGTTCTTCAGCAGACGCTGGAATAAGGATGACTTCGGAAGTCAACGCTTCAACAATTTAAGCAGGCACTTCCTCAAGTGGTGACTCTTTTTGGCGAAAGTCATCAAATTGGAAGTTCCATGAAGCCAAGTTAGCAAAGGAGGTGGACGACACTTCCAGAAGTTCTGATAGTCTGGACCTTGAGAGACAAGTACCAGAAATGAATGTTCGAAGGGGACTATCAATGGCCCTGATGTGCATTGGACCAAGGATGTCAAGCACATGATTCGGAAAGACCTTGGACGGCGCTTGACAGATGGAGAAGATAGAATCTGGAGTGTATTGTCTTGAGAATCCAATCAAGCAGTCAATCAGAAGAGTCTGCAGACGCTGAGCTTCAGGCACATAAGCTGCGTAGTATTCTTCAAGATAAGGATAGATTGGTTAAGCTAATCCCTGATTTCTCTCGAGTAGTGAGAGGACAAAGTCATAGTGGCTGAGTACCTCTCTGCGGATAGAAAGGAGCAAAGGATATCCTCTGAAAGAATTAATGACTGAGCCATTCCATTGTCTGAGATTGGCAGTGAAGATTCGATCGAAGTGTTGAAGTGGAGTCACAATCTTCACCATCAAGTTGAAGTTCTCTTCACAGTGGCTCGGAGCAAAGTTCAGACTTGAAATATATGAACTACCACTGATAGACGCTTGAGCGTTGAACAGGAGAGGTGATCTGGATAATCTGTGAAACTCTTGACACAGACACTATTCTATTTGGTGACGAACAATGGGGAGCTTGAGAACAGGTCCTACTCTGTTGACCCTTCTTCAGGCAATACTTGGCGAATTGACGCTTCTTATCATGCATGCCTGTGACAAATAAGTGGGGAGCTTAAATTAACTCTGTGAAGGTATATTTGTTTCCAACATACGCTTCAGCCCAATTGACTTCATTTATGCAATAATCTGTGCCAACATTAACAATCGCTCAAATGCCTTCATGATGAATGTCTCTGATAGACTCAAAATGGTATCTATCAGCTTGATAACTAGCATTCCAGATGGTATCAAAATATGCATCGGCTTCAGTCTGGATCATGTCTGTGAGAGATGCTAGATGCTCACCAGCATGAATTGCTTTATTTTTTCATAGAACATCCTCTGATGGATTTTGAAAGCTTGGGCGATGAGGATCATACACAAGAATACTATAGTCCCTCAGAGCAAAACCAGTAGACTTGCTTCGGCCGGTGTCAAGAAAATAGCCTAGCTCTACATCGTGTCTCGGAGTTCTTCCTCCTTGACGGTTTTGCTGAAGACTAAGAGAAGTAGGAATCTGATCAAGGGTTTAGCCAGATTGAATAGCCAAAAGATACTTCCTCTCAATCTCTGATAATTCAGTGCTGAAAATTGTGTTTCTGATTTGATTGTCCACAGCAATGAGTGAGGCAATCTCCATCTCAGCAGTAATAAATCTTTCTTCATTGTAACCTGTAGGAATAAAGTCTTCTTCAAGAGCTGGTGGCATGTAATTGATTGAGTGATCAATCGTCTTTAGTGGATCCAGCTTGAAAAACTGCCTTCGCTTAGTAACGTCTTTAGCAACACTCTGACCTTCTGAGCGTGCCTCTGTTATAGCCTTTGAAATAAGTAGTGGTGGGACCCCTTCCAATGTAGGTTCCTTGGCACCTAATGCAACGTTGGTTGCAACATCCTTCGCAATTGCCACCACTGCTTCTAAGTCCACATCCAGGAAGATGTCTGACGGTGCTTCAACAGCAACTGGAATTAAAGTTGTAGCATGGGAAATATCCTCTATAAGAGCAAGATCTTCTACAGATGTAGGAAAGGAAACGTTGTGGGAAGAAATAAACTTACCCTGAGAACTTATCTCGTCAACAAAAACTTGAGCGCTTGGCTCAACTGTCTCAGGCTCTTTATGAATAGCGGCAACTCGACGCTTGCTTGTCCTGGAACGCTTGAAGATCTTTTTCACATTTACCACTTCAATGGGTTTAGGAGCTTGAGCAGGAAGGGTAGCAGCTGGCTCATCAAAGTCGATCTGTTTAATGATCCCTTTCAGTTTCCTCCGCTTCAAAGGAACTTTGTCCTAAGCATCCTCATCAGTTTCTTCATCATCTTTTTGAGGAGCAGGAGCAAGAACAGCTTTAACCTTGGGCTTTCTTAGAGCCCTCTTCTTTGTAGCAGCCGAACGCTTCACGGCTTCTTGTTCAATTGGACGCTCCGTCTCTTCATCTGACGCTTGACGTAGAATCTGACGCTCAGAAAGTGGCTTGGCTACACCACCAATTCTGGGAGGGTTGAAAAGGTTGGTCAAGATTCTTTTCTCGAAAAACTTGGTCTTGTTCAGGGAAAGACCAGAAGAGTAGACACATCCTGATCGGTACAAGAGGTCACTCAAGATAATTCCATAGGGTTTGTTCGGAGTGGTCAGACAATCCCTAAATCTCCCAAAAACATACTCGCTCCAGTTGATCTTGATGGAGAGAAGTATGGCAGTCATCATCTGGAATTGGGTTGGGTTGGCCTTGTCAAAAGTTCCCACTCTGCATTCAATCACTTTGCTGCAGAAATCAGCCATGAACCGGTACTGAGATACCAGATCTTTCTTTTCAAAGTGTTGTGCGTAGGGTACATCATCATAAGCCCTCATAATCGTCCAGGCTTCTTTGATTTGTGCCAGAGTGACACTATCCAGTGTGTCACCCTCATTGGGAAAATTGAAGTTCTGGGCAATAGAGTCAGCAGTCAACACAAATTCCTTCGCTGGCTCTTTCTTGGACATAGGAATTAGGCAAGAAATAGACTTCTTGTCTTCAGACAATTTTGCTGTCCTCTAGAAAGTATCAACCTCCGGCTTAAAGAAGTATGAGTACTTAGTCAAGAAGGTCTTGAGGCCAGCCTTGGTAACCAAATCCATCATGTCGTGTTGATTTATCTGAGGCTGTTAATACAAGAACTTCCAATCCACGATAAGGCCCTCACTGACCTTGACGACGATCTCGGCAGAAGAAGATGTAGCTTTCTTGGGTGCCATTGAAGATTATCTTTCAAAAAGGATGAACCAAGAAATTCTTTTGCTTTGAGAGAGAGAGAATTTTTGCAGAAAATTTTTGAGTAATGGTAAATAACTCGTATACAAAAAGAATTTTAAATGATACAGTAAAGGAGTTTTGGAAATTGTGTACTCTCATCTCTTCAAGATTTAGGCACGTGTAATGGAATTTTAATCTCATCCATAGATTTAAATACGGATGCGAATTTTGGGTAAAAGAGGGAAGTTACAGGAGGTAACCGCCGTATATAAAATATTGACATCCGAGTTAAAAGGGTTTAAAAACGTTTGGAATTTTCAGAGTATTATACACGCGCCTGGTGATACATTGACACGTTCAGAGACACGTGCTCTTTCTGAACTGTCATTTTGAAAAGTTTTTGATTGCCCGCCAGTTTGATGTGATGTTGATGTGTAGATAGAGTACAATATAGACTATTGAGTCTATCTACTTTCTCAAGAAGCGTGTAAAATTTATGCATGAATTTTATAAAATCTTAATGCCAAAGTGTTGAATGGAATTTGTTCAACGCTTAACATATATACCTTTTTGAAGAATTAGACGCTTGGAATAAAATGTCTTTATATATTTTGAGCATCCAATTATTTTGCATAATGCTGAGCGTTGATGATCATGCATATGAAAAGTTTTGATCATTGATGCGTGCATATTTGTTTCAAGTACACTTTTAAGGTTCCCCCTAAATTAGTTAACTTGTAACAACTTAAAAACATTTGACATAGATGAAGTGGATTCCCCCTAAATTATATGTCTAATAAAATATGATGCATAATGATTAAGCATTTAAATCAATCATACCTAATTCACTTCTCAAAGTGAGAAAACGTTGTTCATTCAGCGCTTTTGTAAAGATATCGGCAAGTTGTTTGTCAATTCCAATGAAATGCATGGAGATAGCTTTCTTTTGAACGTGGTCACGAAGAAATTAGTATCTAATGTCAATATGTTTGGTTCTGGAATGGAGAACAGGGTTTTGAGTCATGGCTAGGGCGCTTTGGTTATCACAATGAATAGGGGTTGGACCTAGGATTATTCCATAATCTCTAAGTTGTTGCCTCATCCATAACACTTGTACACAACAACTTCCTGCAGCTACATACTCAGCTTCGGCTATGGAGGTAGCTATGGATTGTTGTTTCTTACTATGCCATGAAACTAACCTATCACCTAAAAATTGACATGTACCACTAGTACTTTTATGATCTATTTTGCAACTTGCAAAATCTACATCTGAGTAACCAATTAGTTCAAAAGGAGAGTCCCTTAGATACCATAAGCCCAGATGTTATGTGCCTTTTAGGTACTTAAGGATCTTCTTGGCAACAATTAAGTGCGAGTCTCTTGGATCAGCTTGAAATCTAGCACACATGCATACCGAAAACATAATATCAGGTCTCCTAGCAGTAAGATAAAGTAGTGATCCAATGATACCTCTATAATTAGTGATATCAACCTTCTTCCCACTTTCATCTTTATCTAACTTAAGCGTTTGGCTCATTTGTATCTTTGAAGATGATGCATTTTCCATACCAAATTTCTTAATCATATCACTTGTGTATTGAGCTTGGTTTATAAATGTGCCATTAGGGAGTTGTTTAACTTGTAATCCTAAAAAGAAAGTTAGTTCACCCATCATGCTCATTTCAAATTGTTCTTGCATCATTTTCGAAAATTTCTCACACAGACGCTTATTAGTAGAGCCAACTATAATATCATCAACATAAATTTGGACTAAGAGAGTATCTTCGTCACTGGTAATTTTACATAGTGTTGTATCAACACTGCCTTTTGAAAAGCCTTTACCAATGAGAAAGATAGAGAGAGTGCCATACCATGCTCGGGGTGCTTGCTTAAGCCCATAGAGAGCTTTGTCTAGCTTGTAGACCATACGCTTACCAAGGTTGTTGATGAATCCTGGTGGTTGCTCCACATACACTTTTTCTTGGAGTTTATCATTCAGGAAGGCACTCTTCACGTCCATTTGATATACCATGAACTTGTTGAACGTAGAAAATGCTAGAAACATTCGGATTGCTTCAAGAAAGGCGACAGGAGCATATGTCTCATCAAAGTCAATACCCTCCTCTTAGCAATATCCTTGAGCTACAAGTCTGGCCTTATTCCTTATTACAATGCCATTCTCATCCATCTTGTTTCTATAAACCCATCTAGTCCCAATAACTCCTTGATGAGTTGGTCTTGGTACTAGCGTCCAAACCTTATTTCTTTCAAATTGATTTAGCTCTTCTTGCATGGCTTCAATCCAACTTGGATCGCTTAGCGCTTCATCCACTTTCTTAGGTTCCATTTGAGATAGAAAGCTTGCGAACATGGCCTCATTAAATGTAGCGGCTCTAGTCCTAACAGGCACTTCAATATCTCCAATAATTTGCTCAGGTGGATGATTCCGCAGCCATAATCTGTCTGGTTGGAACGGGTTAAGAGGTTGAGCAGGCGCTTGACTATCAGACGCTTGACTATCCTCTTGCCTAAGCGCTTCAAGTTCACAGTTCCTTGTTTGCTCTTTATGATCACTCTCTTCATGATCATCAGCATGTCTTACAATGTTATCTGAAGAATTTTCACGAGTAATCTTAGGAGGTGGCACTGAGATCTCATCATCGTCGTCAGTATCTTCATCAAAAGTAATTTTGGAAGATTGATGACATAGATCTTCAACTCCTACATCATTCACATTAATCTTACTCGGTTCTTGGTTAGCATCATCAAAAACAACATGAATGGATTCCTCCACTTTTGACTTGATCTTATTAAGGATGCGAAAATTCTTTTCATTCTTGGCATAGCCTAGAAAGATTCCCTCATCCGCTTTAGGATCAAATGTCTTAAGGCTTTGGGATCCATTATTGTGGATAAAACATTTTGAACCAAAGACATGAAAGTATGAAACATTTGGCTTACGTCCCTTCCATAGTTCATATGGAGTTTTTCCATGCTGTTTGTTGATCATGCAACGATTCTGAGTGTAACATGCAGTGTTGATCGCTTCGGCCCAAAAACGAGGAACAAGCTTGGACTCTACTAACATTGTCCTAGCAGTTTCCTTGAGCGTTCGGTTTCAGCGCTCAGCAATACCGTTTTGTTGGGGAGTTTTGGGAGCTGAATACTCATGGTGTATTCCGTTTTCTGCACAAAACTTCTCAACAATTTTGTTAGTAAACTCAGTTCCATGATCGCTTCTTATTCTTGCAACCTTAAGATTTTTCAACGTTTGAAGTTGCCGAATAAGCGTTGTTAACTTGTCATATGTCTCATCTTTGGATGAAAGAAATTCCACCCAAGTAAATCGAGAGAAGTCATCTACTATCACCAACGTATACTTTTTACCGCTCACACTAATCATTTGAACAGGTCCAAACAAATCCATGTGAAGTAGTTCAAGTATTTTAGAGGTAGATAGATGAGGTTTTCTCTTGAAAGATGATTTTACTTGCTTACCCATTTGACAAGCGTCATAAAGGCGATCTTTGTTGAAAGGTTCATTTGGTAATCCCTCTATAAGATTTTGACTTATAAGCTGAGAGATTGTTTTAAAGTTGAGATGATTCATTTTTCTATGCCATAACCAGCCCGTTTTAGATTCATTTTTAGCAACAAAGCATGTTGGGTTGTTATCGATTGTTGAACCCCAATCTACCAAATATACATTATTTGTTCTTTTGCCTTTCAATTTAGTAGACTTAGTCTTAGCGTCATTTATATAGCAACAGTCGCTTGAGTACATGACTTTAAAACCTTTATCACAAAATTGACTTATGCTTAATAAATTATGCATTAGACCCTCAACATAATAAACATCACTTATCATGATGTTCCTCCTATGCACAGTACCTATACCTTTGGTTTTACCTTTGGTGTTGTCACTAAATACAACCTGAGGACCATTGATAGCTTGATAGTTAACTAGAAGATCTTAGGAACCCGTCATGTGCCTTGACGAACCACTATCAAAGTACCAGACAGATGTATTGGCTTTAGCTAGGTACCTGCAATTAAAAGAGAAGTTCTATTTCTGTTTAGGTACCCATTGTTGCTTGGGTCCTTTTTCATTAGCAGCATTACTAGTTTGAACTAGAACTTTAGGAACCCATATTTGCAGAGTCTTCATAGTAGGAATACTAGCCTTCTTGGGTTTCACATTGTGTTGTGTGTGCTTTTTGTTCACCTTGTGCCGTGTGTGTTGTTTGGGTGTATAGTAATATCCTTGATAATAATAATAATCATAATCATAATTATCATAGTATCGATGATGTGATCTTGACTTCTTCGGATATTGACGCTGATATTTCCTTAGCACTGGCTTGGGTTGCACTTTTGGTGATGGACGCTAGGCACTTGATTCATAGTGGTCAAACTTATCCTTAGCCTTTTGAGCGTTTGAATGGACGTGTCTTTGTGAATCATTAGCCTTGGCCTTACCCTGGCCTCAGTCAATTTTGACTTTCTCATTTGTCCTCGTACCATTGTCGCTTGGTTCATTTAGCTTTTGACTTTCTGAACTTTTCTCAACAAAGATAACACCCTTTACATTGTTGTTTTCCGTAACGTTAGATTTATTAGGTTGTTTACCGAGTTTATTGCATCCTAAACC
Source organism: Buddleja alternifolia (assembly GCA_019426215.1). Taxonomy (NCBI): domain Eukaryota; kingdom Viridiplantae; phylum Streptophyta; class Magnoliopsida; order Lamiales; family Scrophulariaceae; genus Buddleja; species Buddleja alternifolia. The sequence goes on along the minus strand of CM033396.1, from coordinate 7,790,367 downwards.
GGTCTTTTCACCAAATAATCTGGTTACTTCAGTCACATTATTCAACTTTCTAGAAGCTTTTGATAATGATGAGACGAGCTGCTCTGATTTAGGAAGTTTAGCGATTAGCTCAACTTCTCTCTTGACTATTATATCAAGATTACTTTTTAATTGAGTAATGTCACTTTCGAGCGATTGGTTCTTCTGAATGCATTGTTTCTGAACTTGCAATTCTGCTTTGAGAGTTACTTTATCACTTTGAAGTGATGAAATAATAGCAAAGTGATTTTGATATCGTTTGGCAGATACTTGACATTCATTATAATATTCTTTAACTTTGTCAAGTAATTTATCATAGGAGAGAGGCATAGATAATTCGTTGATTACCTCAGGGGACGCTTCATCATCTCTGGCCATGAGACAAATGAGCACTGAATCATCCACTAGCTCATCATCATCACTACTCTCGTCTGATGATTCCAAATCTTCAGGTGCGAAAGCTGGTTCTGATTCCGCTAGCAAACCTTGTTGATGAAGGTTGCTCCTGAATTGGTTTCTATCTAAGTAATCCTGCCTGCCTTGTGGGCTTGGATACGTTTGGATAAGGGCAATTTACCTGGTAGTGTCCTGGTTTCCTGCAATTATAACAAAGATTAGTTTTCATCTTTTGTTCACTTGTTAATTTTGCATTGTGTGGTTTTGAGACCACCGGAGTTGTAAGATTTTGATTAGACGCTTGGTACTGAACAAGTGCTTAGGGTGAAGGAACAGAATACTGAGACGCTTGAAACTGTTGTTGCACTGGAGAAGGTGCTTGATATGAACTTTGTCCTTGGTTATTGAAACCTTTTCCTTTCTTTTCATATCTTAAAAATTTTCTAAACCTATTCAACAAGGCCAACTCCTCTTCCTTATTAATTTCTGAATTCTTTCCTTTGTTACCCGATTTATCCTTGATTGATGCAATAAGCGCTCCTGATTCAATCACCGGACTGCTCACAATGTCACTGGCTGAGTTTAATTCAAACTCAAAAGCCTTGAGCTCTGAAAAAACATCTTCTGGAGTTAGAAGATCCAGCATATTTGATTCTCTCATAGCAGTTGTCTTCATCAAGAATTTACTTGGTAGGCTTCTGAAGATTTTTACCACCATTTCCCGATTTTGTAAGTCCATTCCCAAAGATGTAAGTTCTGTGACCAAAGCTGTAAATCTTATATCCAATTGCTCTCAGGTTTCATTTGGCAACATCTTGAATCCATTGAACTTTTCCTTAGCGATGGAAAGTTTGTTTTCTGTGATCTGTGCTGAACCACCACAAATTATAGCTAATTTATCCCATATTTCTTTAGTGGTTTTGCACGACTTGATTTTATTGAAAAGATTGTCATTATCATCAATAGTCGTGTATAGAGCATTACGACCAACATTATCCAGGTTAGCTCTTCGACGCTCATCTTGAGTCCACTCTTATTTTGGCTTTTCATCGTAACCATCCGGAGTGTCCTCTGACACTTCAAGTTCTCTAGTAATGACCTTGTAGATTTTGATTGGCCCATATGAAATAATATCGCACATGTCATCATCACATTAGAATAGATATGTAAATGCTTTGACTTTCCGTGTGTCAAAATTTGATTCTGCTAGCTTGGGAACTTTAGCAAATGTCATATTAAAATATAAAGCAACTATGTTTTGAAAAAGGATCTAAACAAGCAGCTATGCTTGGAAATTTTAAAAAAACTCAACTTTAACCGCTCTGATACCACTTGTTAGTCCCAAGTGGCATACAAAAGAGTCTAGAAGGGGAGAGGGGGTTGAATAGACCCTGAAGTCATTTTCGACTTCAAAAAGTTTCGTATTAAAAATAAGTTTAGACGCTTGAGGTAACAGACGCTTGACTGAAGCGTCTACTTTGAAACTTAGGCGCTCGGTAAAGCGTCTCTTTTGAAGACTTAATTTTTAGAAAGTTAACTTAGACTTCAAGATTTGAATACTATAACCAAGTTGGTTTAAGCGTTCACTTCTTTTGATCAGTGTTAGCACAGCGGGATTGATTTTATATAGTCTTCTATTTGAAAGATTTTAGCGTCAATTAAACGGTACTTAGTTGCTTGGCTTTTGATTGCGTTTTACTTAATCAATTTATGCAGTGACAAATAATAAGAAGATTGACTGTAAAGTAAATGATACAAAGTTTGTAAGGTTCATTGGCTGATGTTATCCCAACTACGTCCTTCTTCTCCTTTAACACTCGGAGGCAATCCACTAAGATGATTCTCAAAGAATCACATAGAAACTTCTACAAATTAGGGAGAGATGGATGTTGATGACTTGAGCTCCTTGATCACACAAGTTTCTGCTACAAATCACTTTAATCCCTTGCTTCTTTCACCAAGAAATATTGCAAGTATCCTACTTCGACTTCACACAGATCGCGAGGCTAGGATAAGGGTTTTTCTAAAGGTTCGTTTGATTTTGATGAAGTTCAAACAACTTGTTAATATCTCAGTAATAGTGTATGTTTCTCTGAAAGGAATATTTGAGATATTGGTTGACTGTCTCAGGAATTTGAAGAAAAACAAAAGGAATGTTTTCTTTTGAATCTTTCTAGTTTTTTTGAGATTGTAAGGAAGGAGACTTCAATGCAACAACAATTCGACTTGATAAATTGTTCTCTGTTTTTGGCATGTTGTTGAAGTTTTATTTATAGGCATTCTTGGAAAAAGTGTCTGTTTGACTCATGAAGAGCGCGTGACTCTCACTTTCGCGAGTGAATAACTTTTGTCCTTTTTCCTAAAAATCTGCTGCACAAGAGTTGGTGCTACAGTCTTGAAAAGTTGACAGTCAATAAGGGTGGCTTCTCCGTACGTCCGAAAGTGCGTATCACATTTAATGCCCTTATCAGTATTTAATGCATTTTGAAATAAATGTCCGTTAGCCCTTAATGAACTGAGAATAATTGCATTAAATTCCTTCTGGACTTAGAAATAAATTCAGGTGAAATAAGCCCTTGATAGACGCTCAATCATCCTTGATTTACTCTTGTCCTTAGATTAACGCTTGATGTAGCTGGACATGTTGGACGCTTAGGAATCTTCATCTTCATTCAGACTTCAGGTGCTTGAGTCTTCAAACTTAACTTCTGATAAACTCACTCAGAACAAACCAGACGCTCAGTCTAAGATTACTTAGCCTATCAATCTAGAATAAAAACAAAACAAAACCTATATAGCCTATTACAAATCTAACGCTTGAAACTTATAAGAAGCTTCTCAAGTAAACTTAAACTTACATATTTTTGGGGTCTAACAAATAATCCTCATTGTCATCATCAAAACATCTAACATGAAATTCCTAACACAAATGCAATATATAAATGCCAATATATTAATAAACAACTAAAAATGTCTTTTATTAATTTAATTAAAACAATTACAACTTTGACAATGTCCTATCTTTTACTAATCATCTAGTGGTATTTGAGGACATTAACCTAACAAGACAAGATTTGATTAAATATGCTAGGTAGTGCTTCTTAGTTAGTTTAATACGGGATTGGAAAAATTCATAGTATTACATATTTTCATATTAAATTAATTCCTATATAATGAACGTTTTATTAATTATTCAACTATAGACTCGGGTTGCACAAAAGAATTTCAAAACTGCCCAAACTGATTGCGCAACATAGATTTTTTCGAATTTTTATAGAAATCGTCCGTTTGAGAATTAAATGAAAATCGCACCTAATATTGGTTTGTTTTTAATTTTTCTTATAAAAAAAAATCCAACTGCACTGCACCGCCTATATATATATATATATATATATATCAAATATTAGAATTTAATATTATAGTTTCTATTCCTAATAATACTTGATATTTTATTACTTCATGTTCGCAACTAATCTAGTTGAAGCCACAGAAAAATTCATCGCTGAAGCCCAAATTTTCGTCTCTAAAACTTATCAGCGACGGAAATTTTTCGTCGCCGCACTTGTAGCTGAAAGTGGCGTCGCTAATCAGCGACGGAATTTTTCCGTCGCTGATTTTAGCGACGGATCAGATATTCCGTCTCTGATTCCCTAGTTAATTTGTGGACTTTTCAAAAGAAACCCATCTCTAAAATTCGTCTCTATTCTGCCTCTGAATCCGTCTCTAAAATTCATCTCTATTCTATCTCTAAATCCGTCTCTAATTTCATTTATTTTGCAATCAAAAAGTCTCTAAAGCCGTCTTTAATTCTGTCTCTGATCCCCGTCTCTAAATCCATCTCTGATTTAGTGATTTAGTTAACATTTCTGTCTCTGTATCCGTAACTGATTCCATATCTAATTTTGAATAATTTTATCTCTAAATCTGTCTCTAATTTGGTCAAATTCCATCCCTAAATCCCTTGTATTTTTCATGTTCCATTTATTAATTTTATTAATCCTGATTCATTGCAAATAATCTCAATACAATCAAATTATTATAAAATTCTAAATTAATTCCAATCCACGCAAATAATGTAATCATCACCGAATATCAAAAATCAAACATATATTTGAAAATCTATTAAAACAAGCAAATCATTCACTATTTTTCACTATTTCACTCAAATAAATCACATAATTCAATCAAAAACTCAAACGGTTAACAAATGTAAGCTACTAAATCATTCATCCAACTAATGTAATCTCACTAACTCTTCATCTAAAATGCAACGATCTCGCTCTCGTCCACGTTGTGCGTCCAGCTCGCGTCTTACTCCTCACCCTAAAGAAAAATAATCTCAAAATTAAAATATAAACAAAAGACATGTAATTGTATTTAAAGTGATATCTTTACATAGTTTATATAATAAAAATTTAACAGATGTCTTTTAGAAATGAAACAAGACAAGTATGAACTAAATTATTAAGAAGAACTTAGAAATCCTGGTAAAATAAGAGTAACATAAGAGTATGGAGGACAACGAAAATATTAGCCATCAATAAACATGGGAAGTCCTCAAAAAAAGCTGATTGAGAATAAAGATCAATTAGCATTAGCAGTATGAGGATATTCTTATCATCGATTGAATCTCCTCATCAAATAACTTGCTTCAGTATCGATAAACAACTTCATTTCGAATACACCAGATTTTTACAATAATAACATTCATCCACGAGACTACAATATAACTACATCTTTGCAAATAAGAAATGTAGGAGGCAGCTGCATCTCCGTCGGCTTACTTACACGCACGTAGTCTATATCAATTTATATAAAAAAAAAACAAAAGTCATATCATAGAAAAGATCGAATTAACCATGAAACTTACTTATTGTTAATAAGCTCTAAAACAACAGCAGATGCACCTCCTCCGCCATTGCAGACTCCAGCAGCACCAAACTTCCCATTTCTCTGCCTCAGCACCTACAACACCACAACTTAGGAGTAATAACAAAGCGCAAAATACTTGCCGATACTTATTCAATCAGGATGTAGACTTAAAAAAATACGCCATGATAAAAGAAACTACGTTACACGGCAGCAAGCATACCCCTAAAAGTGTCACCAAGATGCGAGCTCCACTACAGCCTAGTGGATGTCCCAAAGACACGGCACCACCATGCACATTTAATCTTTCCTATAATGACAACATATACTGTCTGATCAAGAGGAGGAATAAAAATATTCTATGTTACATAAAAATGTAGTAGAAAAAACTGAGATTCATGAAAAGTGACCATGCAAACAGCATGACTTACAAGGTCGATATTGAGCAGCCTTTGATTTACAAGAGCCACAACCTGCAAAAATGAAGTTAAAACACACTTTCAAGATAAACTAGAGAAGGATTTTAATAAAAAAAATTGTATAGGTTCTCACAGAAAAGGCTTCATTTATCTCATAGAAATCAATATTAGATGCTTCCAAGCCAGAATTTGAAATTGCTTTTGGTATGGCAAGTGCTGGTGCAGTTGTAAATAACTCAGGTGCCTGCCCAATAAATGTAGTAACATCATCAACGGCATTAGTCAAACAAGCTAAAGGCAAAAGTAGAATTTTGAAACTACCTGTGCTGAGTCAGCGTAGCCTCTAATTTTGGCAATTACATGCAATCCAAGTTTAACCGCCATTGTTCCACTCACTAGGACTAAAGCAGCGGCCCCATCACTGCACAGAATAAACAAACTCCCAATTTAGGTGGTGCTCATTACTGAGCGCTTGAAGGCATATGTTGCGCATAACAGGAGATGAACGAAAGTGTAATGTTGCATCCACACATAGAAAGTGGACATGCTCCCAAAATAGCACCACACACAAACAAACGGACTAATAGACCACAAATTCATCACAAACTACACATGAATGTATGTGAGCATGCTACTGGCGTAGAATAATAATAATGGAAATGCCCCAAAATGCACACACAGTTCATTCAGAAACATCAAAGGTATCAACTTGACAAAGCACGTATTAAAATTTGTCTAATAGAAAGCAAAGGAGCTACAAAAATGACGGAGGGCCCATTTTCGAGTAAGTTGCAAGGAAGTAGGTTTCGAAACATGCACGCGATTTAAGAAAAAATGTTTCCAATGCATAATGTGTAGATGCTACATAATTGGTTCTCAACCTTCAGAGCCTACGAGCACCATAACAGCATCCATAAAGAATGCAGACAAGAAGCATACCTTGAAAAAAAATCTGCTATGACAATGGCAGGTTAGGCGAAAGATATTCACCATTTCAACAACGCAAGGCAACCCTGCTCTTTTCAGAGTAATAAGGGTAGAGAAAATTTGGACGCTAAACAAACACAGAGAAGGAATACAGGGAAGTAAGCTAACCTTATACTAGAAGAATTGCCGGCAGTGACAGAACCTTCATTTTCCTTGAAACTAGGTCTTAGCTTTCTTAACTTAGACGCATCAAACTAGCAACACACAAGGGAAATTGATTAATTAACATAGCTTATCAAATTTAGCATGCCATATTTATTACCATGTAACTAAAAGAGGAACAAGCTATAACAAATAACAAAAGATTTAAGTGATTTTCAGTTGTCAAACATAACAAAATGTGGTTTTCTACTAAAGAGGATAAACACATTCTGGTAGAATATCAAATTAACAATAAAAGAAACGAGGAGCCATTGGAAGATCAAAAGCTTGCTGGAGAAGGAGTTGTTTTCACTTGTCTGACTTTGATAGAAGCTACTACTGAATTCTAAATAAAGCACAAAACTGGGAAAAGAAATATGGCAAAATGGCATGCAATCTCGAATTTGTTGGGCGGTCAAATTAGATCTTAAATTTTGCTTCATTTGAGCATCTAAGAGTAGAATAAAATCTGGTATCCAAAATTTCAGCGATGTCAATCATCTGAAAGGTAAACTCATACAAGGCTATCTTCTTTTGTTCACCTTTCCAAGACCTTCATCTTTGTCAATAACGGTAGACAGCTTCCCCCTGCCACCAGAAATTTCAACCTGCATGTATGAACAAAATGTGTATTTCTAGAAGGCCACAAAGCTAGCTAATGATTTCTAAAATGAATACTTCAAAACTCTCACCGGAACTATCTCCCATTTGAATGCACCACATGTTTCCGCAGCAATGCCTCGCTCGAAAATTTGAATAGCATAAGAGTCCTAAAAAGATGCATATATAAAGACGCAAGTCGAAAATACTGACGGTGACATTCAGCCAAAAAAAACATTAAAATATAAAAACAGGGCTGCTATGCCAATGGTTTGGTGCACTAAAGAGACAAAGAAAGACGGAGAATTGGGGGATTGCGTTTATGAGACACATTTCTAGAAAAGAAATGAAAAAGGTAATAAGCAATAACAGCAAATATGGACATAATCATGATGATGATGGTAACAGCTAAAAAAATAATGATTATAACATTAATATAATTAGGACTGTACAAGTGACTCTTCACACTTTTTCTCCAAACCAAACTATGTAACATGTACTTTGTTCTAGAAAACGAAATAAATTCAAGCGAAAACAAGTCTTTATAATGAAACAGCACCCAAATGGTTTTCAAATTCCGCTACAATACTTCAATAAAGTATAAAGTGACTCGTATGAGTTGTGCACTTGCTGAATTAGGAAGTATATAATTGAGATAAAGAAAAGGAGGAGGGTAGAACAGAAAGAAACAATTACGAGTGTGTAGTGCGTCGTCACCCTACACTCTCGAGAGAAAACGAAATGAAAATAATGTAAAATACAATACACCATTACTAATAAGTTCCTAAATGAAGTCAAAGATTGAAGTCAAGAAGTAAAAGAAACGTACCTGCTGGTTGAGGGGAAAAGAACAAATTATGCTGTATTTGTCTATATATATATATATATATATATATATATATATATATATATGTGTGTGTGTGTGTGTGTGTGTGTGTGTGTGTGTGTTATGCTATATGTATGTATGTATGTATAAAGGAAATAGGTAAGGTGGCATACTCTTAGGAGATGGCGGCGGCTATGGAGCCAGATGAGGTGGACGCCGGCGAGATGGTGGTTCAGATCAGACCGGATGCGCGAGAAACCCAGACAGACGAAAGAGAAGGCTGTGGTGGTGGTTTCGCACGGCGGCGTTGTGGCAGGAGAGTCAAAGCTTTGCGGAATGGTGCTTCACGCGGTGGTGGTGACGTCGCACAAGCGTGGACTGAGGCGGCGCTGTTCGAGGCCCAACTTCTCGGTGGTGGTGCTGGTGATTTTATGGCAGATCTAGGGCTTGGGCGATTTGGCAGGACCTTTTCCTCTCCCATTTTTTCAGATTCAATTTTTGTGCAAGTTTGTCGGCGGATTGCAAGAGAGTTTTTTTTTTGATAGAAGGATTGCAAGAGAGTTAGATATGGAAGAGTAAATAAAAAAAAGTAGAAGATTATAGGAAAAAGAAAGAAAAATAGATAAAAAAGAATGAATAAGAAGATGAACCAGTGGCGGCGGGCGCAAGAAGAAGGCTTTGTGAATTGTCATATAGTTTCTTTGCCTTTATATTTTCATTTCATTTTATTTTTTATTTTTGTAGTTTCATTTTTTTTGGTCAAACAGAAGACTAGCTACATGGTCTTAAGTTGGGTTTGTCATTTTTAATTTGTTTTATATTATCTATAATTCAAAATTTTACACACGCATACATATATATAAAATTTTATCATTTTTAATATTATTAGTATAATAAATATTATTTATTACATAATTATGTCATCACCGGTTTGACCACGGTCGACCCAACTGTTGAACCGGTGACCCTTAACCCGATCAATTTTTCGAACCGAAATTTTCGGTTCGATTTTCGGTTTCGACTTAGTATAATGGTAGGTACCTTATGTGAGTTTGAGAGAGGTTAAGTGTTCCAATCTTGATAATCACATTATTCTTTTTACTTTATTCTTATTTTTAATTTAATATTTATTTTCATCTCAAATATAGAGAAAAATATACACTAATTTTTTTATATATTAAAAAATTTAAATTATTCTTCTCGTGGATATATTAAAAAATTAGACAATTCCTTTAACTCCATCATATCTTAAATAGTTGATATGTCCAAATCTCTTATCATAACCAGTTAACGAAAAAAAATAAGATAAATGTATTAAGCCTCTGATTTTTACAAAAAAAATCACAACTTCATCTCAATTTAGGTATAACTCCTCACTTTATATGGGTTTTAGGTTAATTTAGGGTTTAGGGTTTTGGGTTAGTTTAGGGTATAGGGTTTGTTTAGGGTTTAGGGTCGGGGTGGGCATCAAGTCGAACCGATTCGATAATTTTCGAGTTCAAGTCAAACCTAACAAGACTTGGTATAGTAAAAAAAATACTTGTTTGTAGGCTCGTGAGCCTCGATAATAATAACTTTTGTTCATTTAGTTATAATACATATATATATATATATTATTTAGGAAGAAATAAAATTTCTAATCCAAAAAATTAAATATTTCGGGTTAATGAATTTATGGACTTAATAATTACCCTTACCCTTCTAGCTAGATTAAAAATTAATTAAGATAATAAATAAACTTCTAGATTATGATACAGTATTGTGTAATTTTACTTATTCGAGAAACACTGTTGTGGCATTATTGTCCATTTAGAAGTGGGAGGTCATAGTTTAGAATCTTAAAAATGCAAAAAATATTTTTAGTAAAGTTATAAGATAATAAAATTAGAGTATTATTCGTAAAGTTTAATACTGGGATACGTAAAACAAGTTGTTACAATGGAACTTTTTAGTTTTTAATGAAAAAAACAAGTTGTATGTAAACTTACATCAACTTTAGCAAGTACATTACCATGCAGTCCATTGGTGAGTAGCCCCTTACATCTAAGCATAGGTCACAAGTTCGAATCACCTTGCTGAAATGGACTTTTTTATTTTTTTTAATGAAATAAAATAACAAATACTTAATATTACACCTACATTAGTGCATATAATTCCATGTGGTCTAGTGGTGAGCAGCCCCTTATACTTAAGCATAGGTCACAGGTTCGAATCACCTTGTTGAAATGAACTTTTTTATTTTATTTTTAATGAAATAAAATAATAAATATTTAATATTACACCTATATTAGTGCATATAATACCATGTGGTTCAGTGGTGAGCAACCCCTTATACCTAAGCATGGGTCACAGATTCAAATCATCTTGCTGAAATTGACTTTTTTATTTTTTTTAATGAAATAAAATAACAAATACTTAACTTTACACCTACTTTAGTGCATAATTTACCATGTGGTCCAGTGGTGAGCAACCCCTTATACCTAAGCATATGTCATAGGTTCGAATCACCTTGATGAAATGGACTTTTTTATTTTTTTTAATGAAATAAAATAACAAATACTTAATTCAATTTTTTCCGTCTCAGATCCGTCGCTGATTGCCACGGAAATTAAATTTTTATTTCCTTTCTCTAAATCCGTCTTAAATATGAAAACTGCGACGAAAAAAATTCGTCTCTCAAATAGAAAAAATTACACAATCAAATTAGCGACAGATTTAGAGATGCACTTATTTTCGTCTCTAAATCCGTCGCTGAAGCCGTCTCTATTTAGCACTAACTTCCCTCATCACGAATTTATTGAAGAATTTGAGACGGATTTGAAAATTCGTCGAAAATCCGTCGCTGATTTGCGACGGAATCTATATCCGTGGCTGAATTTGTCTCTGAATTGCCACGGATTTTGTTCCGTCTCTGATTTTCCGTGGCTGAAACCCTGTTTTCTTGTGGTGTTGTGTCATACACATTAAACATAAATTATAAGAATATATTTGTACATCATGATCTTTTCGATGATAATTTTATCAATTCAGTGTATGGCTTAAACCTTTTTGAAGAATTCAAGTCTAGTAAATTAATTATAAAGTAAGGCTATATATACCACTTTTTATATCGCACCAATTTTTCACTTCCTTTACTTTTTGCAAGAAATCATTTACAATTAATTGATTTTAATGGATTTCATACATCCATACTTTCTAAATCAAGGGGGTGTGAAAAACCATTGGTACATAATATTTTTCTTAATTATAATGTTATTTGGATGTTATAAGAATGAATTTGTATATCTCGTATTGACTATCAACTGTCTATAGGAGAGTTGATCTTGTATCTCTTACCAGTTGGTTTTAGTGGTAAACTAGAGTTCGCGTTGGTTTCTATCTGCTAATTTTGATATTATATTTTAGTAATTTGAAGTCACAACTTTTACAAGTTTAGTTATAGTTTTTACAAGTTTTTTCATTGGAGAGTTCAACGAAAAAAGTGATTGATTTAGTTTATTCACACTTCAAGATATCATTCTAATTTTTTAAACTAATGTAAATCAATTTAAAAATTGCTAACCTGCACCGAACTGCACGAGCAATTTGGAATTTGAAAACCGCAATTTGAAATTATTATTTAACTACATTTGACAATTTGGTTTGACAATAGGTGAAGAAAAAAAATGAAACTGCACCACAATCAATCCTACTATAGACTTCATTCATAAGTTAACTATAGTAAGTGGTTGATTACTATAAATAAAACAAAATAATAGGGTGGCTGTTTTCTATTTCTAATATAATTAATTGACCGTGAAAGCCAAGTAAATTTTTATCATACTAATAGTTATGGATAGGGTGTTTGCGGTGCGGTTTCACTTTTTTTTTTTTTTTGTGGCTAATTTGAAATCGAATTGCCAATGATTTCTTGGTAAAGAAATCTCAAATTGCTAATTTAATTAATTAAATCCATATGTGCAATTTTGTGCAATTTGCGGTTTTTAACTACCAAAAAAAATGAGTCAAACAAAACTAAAAATACAAATTTCAGGATATTAGCATAAAAGTAGTAATCATTTTAACATTGTTTAACTAAGTGCAATAATATATTTCATATCGATAATACTTAGCACAAAAGCACTAATTCAAAAAAATACATACATAATGAAAAACTTCATAGAAAATTATAACTATTGGACAAAGTCATCCTACTAATTTAAAAGATTAAAATAAAATATATATAACAATGACGGTTAGGTTTGGTCCAAAATGGCCACCAAACTGGTGGTGGGGTTTTCAGTAAAATTCTAAATCACGATTTGCATAAGAATTTGACAAAAACGGCTTGGTGTTGTTCGGTTTGAACGACTTACAAAATTGTTGTCCAACCGTGATTATAAATAATTGAGGCATCCATGCCAATTCAAATATTCTGTTACACCGTTCGTGTTTGATGTGGTTCGAGTTTTCACACCAAGAAAATCGAAGAACTAAGCAAGGTTTTCGATTGATTGTTGTAATTAAACTCTTGATTAACACTCTCGAACAATGGGTATGAAAAACTCGAAATTTGTAGAGAAAATGGACAGAGAATGACTTTCTTTATTGACTTTAAATATTTGAGAACATAAACACTAGCAATACAATTTAATGGAAGTTGACTTTCTCTCCTAAAATTTGAACTTAGCTTGACTTGACTTAACTTGAACTTACAAAAAATGAAGTAAAAATGTAAATAAATAGGCCTCATGGCCGATTTTCCTAGTAGTTGGGGAGTCTTGGATTGCTTCCAACTTGTTCTCGGATATTGGGGGATATGATGAGCTATATCCCTCTTTTTAGGATTTGGTACTTGAAGATAAGATTTACCAAATATCCACTTATTTGGGTTTTCTTTTAGGCATTTCCATGAGCTTTCCTTTGGACTTTCCTCTTAGCATTCTCACGAGCATGTCCTTGGGATTTTTACGAGCTTTCCATTCACAAGCTTTCTTCATTTTAGCCCATTAAGAGAAGTGAAAATTATGACCCATATCATAAGTCCCCCTACTCTCGAAAATTTTGAAATAAAAGGCTAAAAAAGTTTCGAGAGTATAATAAATTGTCATAATTTTAAGGAGGGTTCGATCCTTTTTGATACACTGACTACCTCGTTAAAAACTTTACCTTAGAAAAACCCAGTGGAAAAAAATCAAGGTTAAGGGAAAAAGAGTACAAAGTGTATCAATTCCTCCTTATGACCTTAGGGTGGGCTCATGGGCTACCACATGAGCCCATGATGGCCGAATTTTGGAGGGGAAAGGGGCGAAATTTTCCCTCCTTTTTTGTTCTCCTTGTTTCCTTTCTTCTTACTACCTCGTCAAAAACTTTACCTTAGAAAAACCCAGTGGGAAAAAACCAAGGTTAAGGGAAAAAGAGTACAAAGTGTATCAATTCCTCCTTATGACCTTAGGGTGGGCTCATAGGCTACCCCATGAGCCCATGATGGCCAAATTTTGGAGGGGAAAGGGGCGAAATTTTCCCTCCTTTTTTTGTTCTCCTTGTTTCCTTTCTTCTTAGATTCCTTCTCCAATAAAAACTCTTCCCTTTTAATTTCCTTGTGCTAATAAGATTCCTCTTCCTCCTTTCTTTCCAAGATAGCTAAAAAAATCTCATTTTCCCTTCTTTTTCTCCCACTTTTTGAAAATTTCTCCCTAGGATTTCACCTTCTTTGCTCTTCTAATCCCTTGAGGATTTGGAATAATCCTTTCAAGATATAATTTTAGTCTTTAAATACAAGAGTTCTCCCTTTGTTTTTCCATCACAATTTTCGAAAAACCAAGGCCTCTTTTCCTCAATATTTTTGAAAATTCCAAGTTATGCAAGCAAGCTCCCACAATTTTTCAGGTAATATTCTCTTGATAATTCTTCACATATAAATCTAGGTTTTTCATCAGTTCTTCCATCTTCATATTTTTAACAAAACAACGTCTTCTTTTTTGTCGAATAATTCATCAAACTAGTCTTCTCGTCATAAGAAAGTAATAGAGGTGTCGTCTAGTGATAACGATTCAAGTGAGAGCACAAAAAGAAACCTTTCACCACCTTGTGTTCACCCGTTTTTGCCCAGCAGAGAATATGAGGCACTAGGAGACGACTTGTGGGGCGAAACCTCGTCAGATGAGGATATTTTCGATGACGAAATTTGGCTTTTAGTGAGTGAGGAACCAATCCGTTATGAGATGCTCAAAATAAATGAGGGTTTTCCATCATATGAGGTGTATACTTCTCGTTTTTCATTGTCCGATGCTCAAAAGTTAAGAAAACGACTACAACTTCCCTCGGGTACGAAATAAACGTCCCCTTTCCTCAAGCTAGGCCGAACACGCCCCCTCCGGGCTCTCTCTGCTTTTTTGTTGCTCAAATTGATGCCGGTTTGCGCTTTCCAATACCTTCTTCGTATATTGATGTATCAAATCGATATCAAGTACCTTTATATCAATTGTGCCCAAATTCTTTTACCCTCACGGCGGCTTTCTTCATGGTATCTTTTTTTAGGGGTGAAATTCCCTCAACAAACAAATTTTATTCGTTTTTCCAACTCAAAAATTTAGAAAAAAGAGTCTTTTATTTCACTGCAAGGGTAGGATTGCATTTTTTAACTCATAATTTCAAAACCATGGTGATTGGAGACACCATTACTTTTTTATTTCATCTCCTTCCCCGTGGTCGTTTCCTAATATATGGATCGAATAGAGCCCCAAGTATCCTGGATTTTCTCCTAAGGATAGACCTCCTTTTCGTCAACGTATGTTGGGTAGGTTGAATGAGCAAGTGTATGACATCAAAGTCTTGATTGATGAGAACTTGTTGAGGCATTTCCATTTAAGTTACAAGCATACCCCACTGGGAAATAGTTTAGGTACACTCTTAAGCAATATTATCTGCTTTTCGCGAGCTTTCATGAGCATTTCACAAGCTATCATTATTTCATTATTATTTACAAATCCTGGCTTTAATTGAATGTCTTCTTGTTGTTGTTTGTTAGGTGCCAATATGTTCAGGGCTCTTTTGAAGTATAACGCTAGATTACCACCCTCTGACGGGAATGCAAATGGGGCACCTGATAAGAGCCATTTTTACGTGTTTTTAAGACCATGGGACTTATGCTATGGATTCATTTATTGCCTAAATCATGCCATATTTGCGTTTAATCGGGGTGTTAAGTGATTACAGGTGATAAATGAGAGCATACGAAGAAAAGAGGTGAAAACTGACATATAAAACAAGTTTAGGCCAATTTGTTTATGTTGTCCACGCCTAAGCGCCATTTACCCACGCCTGGGCGTCGTATCTACATTATTTTTCACGGTTGAGTACTATTTCTATATGTGTCTAGACCTAATTGGATGAAATGTCCTTGTACAAAGTTGTAGAACTATGTGTTAGCGTCAAATGAGGACTTGAATGATCCAAATCGGAGTTCTGTGGAGAGAGTTATGAATGAAATATGATTTCTGTGCAAGACACATTGCTTACGATTTCAGCACTACCGGCGACACACGAGAGTCGTAATGCCCATGCCTAGGCGTCGCCACATCCGAGATTTGATTCTTTTCAGCCAAAAGTTCACCATTTTATGGTGGAATGAAATATTTAAAGCCAAGATGTCAGCCCATGTGTTGAGGACATGCTTGATGGGAAGAGGAATTGTTTATTGCATGGTTGATGGGAGCTTGATGGGGTTTGGAGTTTAAAAAGGGGTAATGAAAGCCAAGAGAGAACACACCCTATTGGGGGGAACCCTTCACAACACACACTTGAGAGGGGGGCCAAAAATGTGGCTTCATTCATCACCATTCTTCATCATTCTTAGAAGGGAAGAAGGAGGAAGAGCTAAGGATTGAAGCTCCACTCGAGGATCCATCACCATTCAACCTTTGAGGGAGTTCATTGTTATTGCATTTTGTGTTTACACTTATGTATATGAATATGTTGAATTCTTCTATGTTGATGGTTATGAGCTAAATTCATATGGCTAGGGCCTTGTAAGAATTGATTTGTGACTTATTCGTATTATTGATGATCGTTTAATTAATTCATATGTTGCTATGTGTTATCGATTTGTGTTTATGTTGCTTACTTATGATTGATCACCATATGTATGATTTATTGCCTAGTTTAGCATTTTGAGAAAGACTTAAACTAGGGTGCAAATGATTTATAACATAACCCGCAACCAATGAGGAATTGCCCTAGACATAGGTAAAGATTCCCGAGTGAAGTCGTTCGATCTGAATAGAGTGAGCTCTAGTGTGTTAATGCATGTTTGGTGGGCAGATTTCCGGGTAGATTTACTTAGGAAACCACCATTCAAGCATAGGAGTTCAGCACGAGACCTCGGTTATTCTTTACTTTAGGAGCTTTCACCATAACAACTAGGTCTAATAATGCAACGAGAGTCTTTGTGCAAATAAGGATCAAAATCAAGTCTTGCATACGCCTTAGTCTATTTTTCACACTTAAGTTTCAATCCATTGCTTGTTACTACTTTTGTTCTTTGTTGAATTGCTTCACTACTCTTACGTTTACTTTAATTATCTATTTCTTATTGTCAATCATAAACTAAAATTGAAGTCTCCGTGGTTCAACAACCCGGACTTTTTGTCCATTTATTACTACACATGACTAGTGCACTTGCTATTATAGCACGTTAGCTTTTACCGTATCAGCACCCATGGGGTTAGTACCGAAGAAGAGGGCTCCTGATGTGCCTCCTATTCCTTGTGACAAGATACCTGATGGGGCTGCTAATGGAAGAGATCAGAATAAACGCCCTCGGAAGGCCAAAGAGAACCCTCCTGTGTATGCTGATGGGAGAGGACACGAACATCCTCATGACCACACTCCACCTCAGCTGGGAGAGGACACGAACATCCTCATGACCAGACTCCACCTCAGCTATCCCGTGAGCTCTATGGTGTGAAGACTCCTGACACTTCGACTCCTCCTGCTAAGAAGTCCCGTGACCACCCTATTTCTTATTCTCGCGACAGGGCTTTCTCCACTTCTCTTTTCCTTGGTGGAGATAACAAGAGCGAAAGACCGTCGTTATATGGGAGATTTTTCTGATTCTGCCTTTATGGACAAGTTTTCTTCCACTATGCTGCAGGTATATCTTTACTTCTCTTCATCACGTATATTATTTTTGTAACAATATTCTCTTTTCATCAGCTAGCTGTTAATTTCCTTATATCTTTTACTGGCAGGCGAGTATGCTCGGTGGTGATGCTATAGTCCGGCTTCGCCGTAACCTAGCCGAGGCCACTGATGAAGTAAAGAAAGATGCTAACTTAAAGGAGTAACTTTCCACCAAATCAAAGGAATTGTAGGGGGAGCGTATCTTAAGAAAGAACTTATCTGTTGAATTGAACCAGTTGATGAAGGATTTTGCAAAGTCTTGAGCAAGTCATGCTGATGAAGTAAGGAAAGAGTGCGGGGCAGCTCACCAGGAGGACACTGAGGGTTTTGCCCATTCTCCTGCGGGGCAAGTCTATTAAGAGGATTAATATCTGCATAGACAAGAAGAATATTTGAACTCCAATGCCTTTTTTGAAGTATTGACTGGTTCAGCTCTTCCTTATTACCACCATGACTTTTGCTCCTATCTCAAACAATTTGTAGAAGCTAGCATTTTACGACCAGGATCAGACCTTTCTTTCCTTCAAGAGACAACTAGATTGAATGATGCTCCCCTTCCTGGGGATGAAGCTCTTGAATACATCCCACCTGCTATGCTAGCTACTGAGATAACTGATGAGGTTGCCAATAAGGCAGCTGGAGAGACTCCTACAGAGATAGCTTACAAGATTGCAGACGAGGTATCTGTCGGGGCTCCTGATGAGGCTATTACAAATGATCAGCCACCTGGTGAATCCTTCTTTGAGGCGACGGACAAGCTTGCTACCGCAGAAGCCAACGGGGCACCTGATTCCACCACTCTTATTTAGATTTTTTGAATACTAGTTGATTTCTCTTTCCATAGTTTGTTTTTCCTGCAAATACTTTGTAACATGCTCACTTTCGAGGCATAGATATTAGTTTTGTTGCGTGCTCACTTTTGGGGCTCGAGCTTTCCCTTTCTTTGAATAATAATAAAAGATATTTTAATTTTTTACCTTTAGTATACGATCTTTGATGGAGAATGCTGAACGTATGCGATGTTATGCACAATAAATATATACTTTTCGTGGAGAATGCACAATAAATTTATTCACAATACATACCTGTTATGCTGCCTAGGGCTTACAAACTTGCCTTGTAGTAGGACTTACATTGCCTAGGTCTTATGTGGAGAGCTTATAGCAGCCTGAAGTAGTCAATGTCAGGGCTTACGCGTCACGAAGATTCACATGGCGATTCTGCAGCTGGCGAGTTTCACATGGTAAATTATCAGCTGCCTGAGGTTATCAGGGCTTATGCTTCATGGAGATTCACATGGCAATGGCAATTTTCACATGGCGAATTATCAGCTATCTGAGGTTATCTGGGCTTATGCTTCATGGAGATTCACATGGCAATTGGCAACTTTCACATGACAATTGGCAATTTTCACATGGCGAATTATAAGCTGCCTGAGGTTATCAGGGCTTATGCTTCATGGAGATTCACATGGCGATGGCAATTTCACATGCCGATTTACCAATTGCCTAAGATCGTCAGGGCTTACGCTTCATGGAGATTCACATGGCGATGGCGATTTACCAGCTGCCTGGGGTCGTCAGGTCTTACGCTTCATGGAGATTCACATGGCGATAGAGATTTTCACATGGCAAATTATCAGCTGCCTGAGGTTGTCAGGGCTTACGCTTCGTGGAGATTCACATGCCGATGGCGATTTTCACATGGTGAATTATTAGCTGCCTGAGGTCGTGCTTCATGGAGATTCACATGGCGATGGAGATTTTCACATGGCGATTTACCAGCTGCCTGAGGTCGTTAGGGCTTACGCTTCATGGAGATTCACATGGCGATGGCGATTTTCACATGGCGAATTATCACCTGCCTGAGGTCGTCAGGGATTACGCTTCATGGAGATTCACATGGCGATGGCGATTTTCACATGGCGATTTACCAACTGCCTGAGGAAATCAGGGCTTACGATTCATGGAGATTCACATGGCAATGGCGATTTTCTTATGACGAATTGTCAGCAACTAGCAGTAATCATTATTAAGGCTTATGCCCTTTGGAGTTTTTCTTTGTTCCTCATTTATGTGTTGCCTAGGGCTTATGCTTCCTTATAACAGGGCTTAAACAGCCTAGGTCTTATGATTTCCACCGTCTTCTGAGTGTCTTTTATAGATTATCTTGAATTATTATTTGTGTAGAGACATGGCTTTAGAGATAATAATCATAATAACACAAAGATGAATAAACTTCATTTTGTTACTCTCACCAGGAGAAAACAAGCAAGTATTGCGTGGTAGAAAATGGAAATCAACATCAAACTTCTTCTAGATGCTTCCAGATCAAGCTCCATTATTGAAAGCAATAAAAATACTAACCTCATTGGGACTCTCAAGTGTAGAACTTCCACAAGTTGGGCACATTTCATGGCCTGGATAGCTTTCGGCCTTCCACATCCTTCATCTGGAAAATGGGTAAGGTGAGCTCATGGCTCTCATAGCTCCGGTTGGCTGGTGATACAGTGTTGCATGCACTTGGCATTGCTCACACCTTCTCACCATGTTCCTCGCGTCTTCCTTCATGGTAGGCCAGTAGTATCCGGCTTGAAGGGCCTCCCCCTTTATGGTATATGCACCAGCATGGCTACCACAAAGGCCTTCATAGATATTTTGTAGAACCATCAGTCCTTCCTTCTTTGAGAAACACCTCAGAAATGGGTGAGTAAAGGATCTCTTGTACAGGCTTCCCTCGATTATGGTAAATCAAAGGACTTGTCACTGTACTCTCAAGGCCTTTTTTTTTTGTCTTCTGGCAGCCGCCCCTGTAGCATGTAATTGAATATAGGCATACTCAATCTTCTTGCTTCAGATTTATGCTGCTTACTTCTTCTTTTATTATGGAACTTGGTATGGTTTCCACGGTTATATGCCGAGTATGATAATCGACTAGCGCACTAGCCAATCGTGCCAGGTAATTAGCTTTCTCGTTCTCAATCCGTGCCACCTGCTTTATATCGAAGGTCTCCAATTGGCTTTTTAAGTCTCTTATTGACTTCAGGTACTCCATCATCCTTCCTTCTTTGGCCTCGTATTGGCCATTAACTTGGCATACCACCAGCTGGGAGTCTGAAAGGACTATCAAGTGTTTTACTCCTGCATGTAACGCCATCTTCATCCCGACAATCAGGGCTTCATATTCGGCTTCATTATTAAAAGCGCAAAAATCAAACTTCAGGGCATACTCCAGCTCGCCTCCTTCGGGGTCATCAGCACTACTCCCGCTCCCCTTCCTGTTGAGGTGGCAAAGCCATCAACATGGAGCCGCCAGATCTTCTTGACATCTTGTGAGGAAGGTGCCTTTGCTATGAAATCCGCCAATGCTTGAGACTTTATGGCAGGCTTCGTGGCATAGGTGATGTCGAACTCGCTGAGTTCTACCGCCCATTTGATCATCCTTCTTGACTCTTCAGGGCATCCCAGTATTTGCTTCAGGGGATAGTTGGTGCGTACTTCTATGCTATGTGACAGAAACTACGACCTCAGCTTCCTGGCAGTGGTCACCAAGGCAAAGGCCACCTTTTCGATCTCTAGATACCTCTCCTCAGCCCCCCCCTACGGGCTCGGCTGACATAGTACACCGACTTTTGGTCACGACCTTCTTCGTGGATTAGCACAGAGCTAACAGCATGATTGGAAGTCACCAGGTACATGTACAACTTCTCGCCAGGTAACGACTTAGTCAACAATAGTAAGCTGGTTAAGTACACCTTTAACTCCTCAAAGGATTTTCGCATTCTTCACTCCAGGAGAACGAGATTGCCTTCCGGATTACTCTGAAGAATGGCAGGCTACGCTCTCCTAGTCTTGAGATAAAATAACTCAGGGCCACCGCCTTACCAGCTAGTATTTGAACATCATTCCGGGTATCTGGAGGTGCCATTTCTTGGATAGCTCTTGTCTTCTTGGGATTGAATTCGATTCCCTTCTCCGTCACTAAGTATCCCAAGAACTTCCCACTTCGTACTCCGAAAACGCACTTCAATGGATTAAGCTTCATTTGGTACTGTCGGAGTACCTCAAATGTCTCCGCCAGGTCCTCCAAGTGGTTTTGCGTCTTTCAATTTTTCACCAGCATGTCGTCTACATAGACTTCAAGGTTTTTCCCTATTTGTTTTTGGAAGATCTTGTCCATGAGCCGCTGGTACGTGCTCCATCATTCTTAGGGCCAAAAGACATTACTACATAACAGAACATCTCTAAGGCAGTTATGAAGCTTATCTTCTTCTAATCTTCGGGGGCTAGGGGTATTTAGTGATAGCCATTAGATGTATCCATCAGGCTCCAAAGTTCACACCCTGACATAGAATCCACCAGTTGGTCAATTCTAGGGAGGGGGTAACAGTCTTTTGGGCAAGCTTTGTTAAGATCTCGGAAATCTATGCACATCCGCCATTTATCTCTTCCTTTGGGAACAAGGACAACATTAGCTATCCATTTCGGGAATTGGATCTCCTTTATGTGGCCAGTAGTTAGGAGTCGGTATACCTCTTCTTTTATGATTTTGTTCAGGCCTAAAGTGCCTTTTCTTCTGCTTCATGGGTTTGGAGGTGGCAAAGACATTGAGCTGGTGGACTGCTACAGCTGGATCAATGCCTACCAGGTCCTCCGCCGTCCAAGTGAAACCGTCTATGTAATCTCACGGCAACTAAGTCAGGCGGGAAGCCATCTCAGTGTCAAGTTGAGATCCTATCTTGGGGATCTTGGAAGGATCGCCTGGCACCAGCTCCACCGTGAACAGGTTTCAGCTAGTTTGGCTTTGGGTTGCACGCCTGCCTTCTTGATTCCTCCTTTTATGGTCATGATTTCTACTTCTCCACTTTAGACCCTTTTGGTAGGTCCATCTTCATATTGGATGATCTTTCTCCTGCTTGGATAGCTTCGACGTAGCATTTCCATACAGCTTGATAATCTCCTTTTATTTCTCCTATGACTTTGCTCACCGGGAATTTTATCTTCATATGGTAAGTGGAAATGACTGCTTGAAATACATTCAATGTAGGCCTCCCGAGGATAGCATTGTATGATGACGGGGAATCTACGACCAAGAATGTCACCATTCTAGTCTTCCTTTGAGGTTCTTCTCCCAAGGATAGGGGCAATTGGACTTGCCCCATGGGCTGCACCACCTCTCATGCGAATCCAAAAAGAGTGGTTTCCACCTTCGTCATCTTGTTGCTTCCTAGGTCCATCCTTTTGAAGCCATCATGGAAAAGTACATCCACTGAACTGCAACAGTCTATGAAAACCTATCCCACATCATAGTTAGCGATGGTGGCAGTAATCACTAAAGCATCATGATGAGGGCGACTGGGGCAGTGCTCATCTCCAGGCCCAAATGGTATCAATGGTTTGGTGTTAACCGCAGCTACCTTCTCAGTTTCTCCTTCAGTTGTCTCTAGGTCGGACAACTCTCGTAGGGTTTAAGATGAGCTTATCGGGCCCTATGTGAATCTCCATCAGCAGGGCCTTCGATTATCATATTGATAAATTTTTGCCTTTGGTTTGGCCTTTCTTCTATATCTTCTCCTTCCATCGCCTCCTTTGGATATTCTTGAGGATGCACTTCAACAGCTGCCCTATACTGTGGTAGGGTAGGGATTCTTTCAAAGATTCTCGTGCTCTTCTCCCGATCATGGCATATGAGTTCTTGCAAGTGCCCGCATTCTATCAGCCTTTCTATTTCGTTCAATAGATGCCAGCAGGTATCAGTATCGTACTCGCATTCTTTGTGAAAACGGCAATGCTTGTCAGATTTAGGATGAGTTGGTCCATAACTCGCACTTCATGGCCATCTCACCATCTTTTTGCTCTCCTTTTATATCGCTATAAGAGCTTTTTTGGGGGGTCATCTTAAGAGGTGTCCGAATTGTATTCCGATACTCCTCCCGGTACCTATTAGGATAGGTGAGCTTCTTGGTCTCCATCGGAGCCTTCTTTTCACCTCTAGTAGCGGGATTACTGCTAGCTATCTTTATTTGAGTAGCTTCCTCCAGGTTCATGTATTTCTCTGCCCTTTGTAACAAGTTGTTAAAATTGACAGTTGACATTTTGGCGAGGGACCTAAAAAAACCTCCATCCTTCAAACCTTGCGCGAAGGCATTAGCCAAGACTTCAGCATTCGCGGAAGGTACCTCCAAGGCAACACCATTGAACCTCCTTATGTATCCTCTCAGGGGCTCCGTGACTCCTTGGTGTATGTTGAATAGACTCAGGGAAGTCTTTTGGTACCTCTTACTGCTAGCAAACTGATGTAGGAACATCTCGCTAAACTCCTTAAACGAGTGAATCGAATTCGGAACTAGCTGATTGAACCACTGCTGGGCAGCTTTCGTCAAGGTGGTTAAGAATACGCGACATTTGACTCCATCAGTGTACTGATGAAGTAAAGTGCTATTCTCGAACTTCGATAAGTGCTCCGTAGGATCTGTCGATCCATCATGCTCAGCAATATTAAGGACACGAAAATTATTGGGAAGTTCTTCGGCTAGAACTTGTGGTCCAAATGGCACACCTCAAGGAGGGGGTTGGAAAAATCCTCCTAGGCGTTGCCTCATCTCTCTCATTTCTGCCCTTCGGTCCTCGAATTCTTCTATTGCCTCCGGACGCCTTACGCCATTACCCATGGGATTCATGCGTGGTTGTCTCCAGGGCATATTACCTATTCCACCAGGGTGCTGGTGAATTCATCTTTGTTGGTCTCCAACTAAGGTCTTCTCATAAGGACGAGGGCCCACACCATATGTTGGGTGAGAAGGGAACGGTGGAGTATAAAACTACGTTCCCCTTGCATCTTGAACAGTAAGGATCGCCATAGGGAGAATTGGAGGGCGTGGCAATAGAATGCTCACCAGGACCTTCCTTCTTTGTTGTGTATGTCCTCCTTGCAAAACAGAGGCCATCGCTGCGGCAAATGCCCGTCCCTATTGATCCGCGAGAGGGAACTCGCTCCCTGTTGGCGGGACACCTGATGGGATAGCACATGCTACTTGGTGAGCATGCTGTTCATCACCTCCTTCCAGTTGTTGGCCTCCTTCACCTAAAGACAGTTGTCCATGCACTGGCTGATTGAGACCTCCATTCTCATTGGCCTATGGTGGATGAATTGGCTCTTGTACGTCTCAGGTTTGTAGCGATACGAGCCCTCCCGAATTAGGAGATGACGTGTGTTCCCTTTCCTGGCGGCGTGTGTATACACGCGTTATCACCGGCGTAACCTTC
This sequence comes from Buddleja alternifolia, assembly GCA_019426215.1. Lineage (NCBI taxonomy): Eukaryota > Viridiplantae > Streptophyta > Magnoliopsida > Lamiales > Scrophulariaceae > Buddleja > Buddleja alternifolia. The sequence continues at coordinate 7,765,684 of CM033396.1, read as the reverse complement.
TGTTGCGAGGGTAAATTTCCTTAAGGTGGTGATTGAGTGGATCCTGATGCAACGGTGGTGTTACTTGCACTGGTTAACACGAAAACCGAAGCAGGCACAGGATTATCCGTCAATGATTACCCCGGTGTAACACCGGGTAGCGTGGTGGCCGCGCTCTCTTCCTCCACCGCCGGCCCTACGGCAGGCTGTCCATGCGGATGCACGGCGGCGCTCCTCCTCTCCGAACACTTTAATCCTTGAACTCCTTCCATTTCAATGCAACAAACTCACGTCTTAAACTATTTTTTCCACAGATGGTGTCACTTGATGTGGTTCGGATTTTCACACTAAGAAAATCGGATAACCAAATAAGGTCTTCGATTGATTGTTGTAATTGAACTCTTGATTAACACTCTCGAACAATGGATACGAAAAACTCGAAATTTGTAGAGAAAATGGAGAGAGAATGGCTTTCTTTCTTGACTTTGAATATTTGAGAACATTAATGGAAGTTGACTTTCTCTCCTAAAACTTGAACTTAAATTAGCTTGCTTAACTTGAACTTACAAACATTGAAGTAAAAATGTACATAAATAGGCCTCATGGCTGATTTTCCTAATAGTTGGGGAGTATTGGATTGCTTCCAACTTGTTCTTGGATATTGGGGGATATGATGAGCTATATCCCTCTTTTTAGAATTTGGTGGTTGAAGATAAGATTCACCAAATATCCACTTGTTTGAGTTTTCTCATAGGCATTTTCATGAGTTTTCCTTTGGGCTTTCCTCTTAGCATTCTCACGAGCATGTCTTTGGGCTTTTTACGAGCTTTCCATTCACAAGCCTTTTTTCATTTTAGCCCATTAAGAGAAGTGAAAATTATGACCCGTATCAGTGTTACACTTCCTTTTGCACGTACAAATGCGTGATACGTGTACACACAAGCGGTTAGGATGTGGCGAGAGAAAATTATGTAATGTGGAAAAAAAATCTGAGATTTCTCTCTCCACATCTTAACTACTCATGTATACACTTGTGATACATCTGTGCATGTAACATGAAGTGTAACACAAATGTGTAACATAAAATCCGAATTCTTGAAATATAAATTTATTAGGGATTATATACACTTGACAGATAAACATGGTATATGCAACACGAAATACAACACCATTTTGCAATAGAAGATCTCGTGCCCATTTCCCTAACCCTATTCGGACTAAGCAATCCTATCAATCAATAGCGGGCTTAATGGGCTCAACGTTCTCATAATCTGAGATCCATCTTATTGTAACTAGACTCGGCCTGAAATCCAATCCGCATAATACCCTTGCAGTCATTATTGGGCCTTCACAAGGTTCATTGACCATTAATCAAATTTATACAACATCCAATATCAGTTCTACTTAATATCACCATTCACCGGGCCTAAAACAGTTTGTAAAAATATTTCTCAATAATTAATATTAATAGTTAAATGGTATTAAGTGATTCATAAGTATTATTAATAGTAGATTTAATTATAGTAATTAATATTTTATTTCATCTGCTGCAATTATCACTTCTATTAATGGTTGTATGAGGATGCTAGATAAATCCTAGCCATTTGCATCATAAAAATAGTAAGAACTTGCCAATATCCTTTTAATATTTATGATCTTTTTCGGTCATCATATGTGAGCATCTATGATGCATAGACACAGACACAGGACACATTAATTTTTAAAAAATTATAACACGGATGCAGTTCGGATTCGGCTGCCCATCTTTTTTTTAAAAAAAACATTTAAGAGGAAGGGGGATACCCTACATATGTAGCCCGACAAACCCGGGTTGATAATCATAATTCTGAGCCATAAAGACTCTATCTAGCTCTATAAAAGAGGGAAAAGCCACAACTTGTGGCAGTCTGGATTCGAACCCAGGGCCTCTCACATAAAGTGGAAGGTGGATACCACTAGACCAATAAGTTTTAGACAATAATCAATTATTCATTTATATATATATATATATATATAAACTTATGAGTAGTTGAATACCTATTAGATAATAATCAGTAATTCATTTAAAAAGAAAATTCAATATCAAACAATAAAATAAACATGTCCTAAATCCAAGCAAGGAGAAATACATAATCATTTGAATCTTGAAAACAAATATCTCTAAATGAGTTTTAAAACATTGCCAAGTCCTGAAGAAATTTAAAAACCACCGGACTAAGCAAAACATAGCATTGCTTTAACATTACTACCTAAGAAATAAAAATAATTTACTTATTCCTCCGTGTCCTAAAAGCGATATTCAAGTTTGTTTTATTTGTTTACCAAGTTTCAGAGATTGTGTTCCAAACAAGCTTTAATCGGGTATCACTTGAGCAGAGCTTGAGTAGTATTTTTCTTTTTACACATATTACATCATCTTTGAGGTAATTAAGTTGAGCTCGAGCTGAACTTCAAATCTTATGATAAATTTATTCAAATTTGGTTTGTTATGTTAATTATTAAATTAAATTGGAATGAGTTTTTAGCGACTGATATCGAGAGTATCAAGTAATTTGCTTTTTTAACCTGAGTAACAGGAAAGTGTATTAAACTTTTCATTTAGTTGGTATATAATTCAAAGAGAGTAATCAATCACAATACAAATGTTATTATGTGCAATGCCTCACATAAACTCTGGGATACACGTTGGGGGAAAAAATTATGCGAGTCTTTCATCTATGTTGAGGGCAAATGCAATTGGGTTTATTCACACAACTAAAATGATTTAACGCATGACGAAGCATGAGACAACTATATGAAGGTATTAGTTTGATGAATTGTGTGTTTTTTCTTTATATAATTATGTTTAAATTGACATTAGCTAAATATCAATTTAAAGGTTGATCACTGTGATATTTAAAATTAGTTTTTATTGTTTATTCTTCCTATTCATACTGATTCTAATGCACGTATGATGCAATACAAAACTTGGCCACTTTACACTAATTGAATAGAGGTATTTGGAAAGGATAGAGCAACCAGGGAGTATACATCGAATTTAGTGGAAGCTATCAAACCACACACTAAACAAAACTTATCTAGACAATGATAATGAGGTGAGGTTGAGACCATATTGTTAGTCAGGACCAGTCCAGTGCAAATGCAAAGAAGATTGGCCCAAAAAACGGAAAATTGGTGGCAATCAGGAACAAATATATGAATTACTTGGGACCTTTTGCCAAAATACAAATGCAAGGGCGCTTAGGATTGGTATTGACTATGAGGTAGTAAATGCAAAGAAGGCGGTTTATGCGGCTGTTAACAAGGTTGAAGGATTGACCCTGCAGCAAAAGTTGTTTGTTGATGATAAACTGGCGAAGAAAATTGAAGATGTGCATCACATGTTTAGCTTGCGAAAGTTGAGCAAGCTGAATATATACGTATGAAGCTGGCTGGTAGAATGCAAGTGAAGAATGCGTTATTATATTATCTATATGGTTGATGTAATGACATAAGTCAAACCGCTTGAAGTCCAGTTTAATTGTTTACTGGTTTTGTGTACTTGAACTTCATTTTTGGGGCTACTACTATATTTTGGAATGCTTATGTAGATGAGCTTGGTAAGCCTAAACTACTGTTGGAAATATCACGTTTTAATGTAATGATCTGGCTATTTAAATGTCATTAGTGGAACCTATATTTAATTTGTTAAATTTCAATTCTTTTGTATATGTAATGGCAGATTGGACATGTAGGTATTATGATATGCATTAGACCACTTATGCCATGCATGTATAAGTTGTGGTGCTTTTATTTTAGTGTAATTTTTTCCACTTTTCTCAATCCAAAATGAAATAGGCGATTTGACCAAAAATACATAAGCATTTAGGCATTACTCAAATTTAGATAAAATAGACAATCTTTGAAAAATATTTTTGTAGTGTTTTGGGGGTTCGAACCACTTAATTTCAATGCTAGCATAGATATGAAGTGGTATGTCATAAAAGCAGTCAAATTTGTCTTCGTTGATGTGGTTGTATATGGCATAAGACAAAGGTGCACGCCTTTTGGTTCTCGGAGATATAAAGTTAGTTGGTCAAATTTATAGGCGAGATTCCCTCGAGCATAGAACATGGATATAAAGTAACTTGGTCATATTTTTTAGCCAATCTTCCCTATAATAGAACATAGATGCATTGTTTGATTTGGACTCCCATCCAGATGATGGTTGGACCGAAGAACAAGAAAATCATTTTATCTTTTGCGTAATATGAGAGAAGAACGAGGGTCATATTATGGACTTCATGTTGAAAGAAATTGTTGGGGAGATTCGTGGATGTCCATGAGTGTTTTATGGAGTGACAAAATTTACGCACCAAAAGCTTAAGGCCAGGTGGAATGGCTACACACTCGTTATGTGATGTTTAGCAACCTCATTAAGGGGCCTATATTGGAATATCAAAAAGAACAAAGTAGTGGCTAATGAGCAATTTTGGATTGATTATCCTAAGGTATGGGTGGATTTAATTATAAAATTTGAAGTTAATTATTTAATTGCTTTCAGGAATGATTTGTAATTACGTTATTTTACAGACGCACCATGGAGTAGCAATGTACTATCTTCAAGGGGAACCCAATTGGGTTGGGCTGGCCGGCATATTTGATCCCCTGGACGGTGTTGCAGATGTCATTGGTCCAATCAGTGACGATGACTATCTTTCAAATGACGAATACGAATCTGATGACAAAGAAGAATTTGAACCTGAATACAAGAAATTTCTGATTACCGGATACTGGGGCTGGCCTGATTAAAACCCAATGATGGGTCCGATTGTTGATCGAATATTGGTTCAATGAATGTTTATGTGTTATTTCGTCTAATTTTTGTCAACATTATGCTTTTAAACAATCCGGACGCGTAGTTGTTAAACCCTTTTGTAATTTGCTCTATGTACTTGGATTAGTACATGTAATAACCGCGCACCATTTTCTAATGTATTGTTAATTTGAATTTCAAAGTTTGTCATCTATGTTGATAGACATCAATTTTATTCGTGATTTTCCCAAAATATTGCATGTTCGAACGATTCTTATAATTTTTTCTTATTAGTTATAAAGGGGATAATAGGCTTGACACAAATCATATTAGAATTTTAAATTTTATACTTACTACAATTTTGCTGATCACACATTTTCACATACAAAATGGCTCACACAATGCTAGACAACTACTAATAACAACATAAATACACCACTATTATCTAAAATAAATAAATAAAAATACACCACTACAAATTAGTGCAATAAAATTTTTAAGAAATAGAACCTGACGAACAAGAATAGTCTAAACGATTAAATTTGTGATGCGAATGAATTTGAAGGATGGGGACACCGTAATTGTACGTAGTGCTTTTGGGGGGTTTGGGTTTAAATTGAGTGGTGGGATAGCTACCTTAGTCCTTTTCGTAATTATGGATCCTTTAACTAAATTATTGTTTGGTTCATGATAAAGCAGATTTTGGGTTCGATTCCGATGATAAGGAACCAGAGGACCGGAAAATTGCAAACCGGTATTACAACACTAAAAATACAATTATTCCTTTTCTTGCAATCTCTAAAGCGTTGAACGTGTGATTTGTTAAGGTAAAATCCCCTTGACTTTATTAATGATAATGAAAGAGTTTATATAGAATATAATGTAAGAGACATAAGGAAATAAACAACTAAGGAAATATAGAGACACCTATACTATTATTATTCTAACATTCTCCGCAGTTGAAACGACAAGAGAACTAACGTTGAGACTGAAACGGAAAGCACTGAAAAGAGCAGATGGAAGGCCTTTGGTGAAGATGTCAGCGAATTGATGAGCAGAGGGGACATGCAATACACGAACTTCACCTAAGACAACTTTTTCATGCACAAAGTGTGAATCCAATTCAACATGTTTAGTATGTTGGTGCTATAAGGGATTAGAAGAGAGATAGACAGAACTAATATTGTCACAGTACACAATAGAGGCTTTTTGAAGAGGACAATGAAGCTCAAGGAGAAGATTACATAGCCAAGCTGTTTCTCCAACAGCATTGGCAACACCACGGTATTCGACTTCGGCACTAGAGCGAGAAACGATAGGTTGCCGCTTAGAAAACCAAGAGATAAGATTGTCACCAAGAAAGATGCAGCATCCAGATATAGAGCGACAGGTAGTAGGGCATACGGCCCAGTCAGCATCAGAATAGGAAATGAGTTGAGAAGTGGTAGAAGGAGAAAGAGAAAGACCGTGTGAGTTGAGATGAGTCAGCATTTAAGTGCATGCATATGATTCTCACGAGGATCGTGCATAAACAGATAAAGTTGTTGAACAGCAAAAGAAATATCAGGACGAGTGAAAGTAAGATACTGAAGAGTACCAACGAGGCAGCGATAGAAAGTAGGGTCCGAAAAAGGAGCAGAGGAAGTAGCTGAGAGTTTGGATAAGGTGTCAGCAGGGGTAGAGGTGGTGTTGCAGTTAGACATATTGGCTCGTTCAAGAATTTCACGAGCAAATTTTTTTTGAGAAAAGAAAAGACCAAAGGCATAACGAGAAACAAAAATACCAAGAAAATAATGAGAGGACCTAGATCAGTCATGGCGAACTCAGAAGAGAGAAGAGAAGTAAGCTGAGAAAGAAGAGAAGGCGAGGAAGCGGTAAGAACAATATCATCAACATATAACAAAAGATAAGCAGTGGAGGGACCATTATGATAGATGAAAAGAGAAGAATCAGCACGATGTACTGCTGACAAAATCAAGAGATGAGAGGTAGGTGGCAAAGCGATGATGCCATACATAAGGAGCTTGCTTCAGACCATAAAGAGCTTTCTTGAGAAGACAGACATGATTAGGAAAGTCAGGATGAGAGTAGCCAGGAGGTTGTTTCATATAGACTATTTCAGAAAGATGACCATTAAGAAAGGCATTTTTGACATCAAACAGATGGAGAGGCCAGAAACGAGAAAGAGCGAGACTAAGGACAGTGCGAATAGTAGCAGGTTTAACAACGAGACTGAAGGTGTCTTCGTAGTCAACGCCTAATTGTGGAGTAAAGCCTTGAGCAACGAGACGAGCTTTGTATCTTTCAAGAGTGCCATCGGAGTGAAATTTATGGCGAAAGATTCACTTGGATCCAACAATATTAACATTGGGAGGGTAGGGGACAAGATGCCAAGTTTGATTAGAGTAGAGAGCAGAGAGTTCAGCTTCCATAGCAGACTACCACTGAGGGTCATGAAGAGCTTGAGTAAATGAGCGAGGAATAGGAGAGAGAGAGCAGAAGAAGAGATAGAGAGATGAAAGAGTTGACGAGGTTTAGAAAGAGGAACGGTGAGAAGAGCCGGAGCAGCGAAGGAGTTTGATGATGAAGAAAGGATAGGAGAAGAGTCGGGAATCGAGAAACCCGAAGGTGGCCATGCCGATGGAGGAGAAGGAGAGGTGACACTGCTTTGGACGAGATAAAGAAGAGGAGGAGGATCATCATCAGAAGAGAGAAAATCATAAGATGAGGTGTCGAGAGAAGAAGAGGAAGTAGCGAATGGAAAAACGTCTTCATCAAAAATCATGTGCCGAGAGATGATAAGCTTGTTAGTACGCAGATCCAGATAATGAAAACCCTTATGATTAGCGGGATATCCTAAGAAAAGACAGGCTGAAGAGCGAGGGGATAACTTATGAGAAGAAGTGGAAGATAGATTGGGATAACATAGGCATCCGAAAACACGAAGATGATCATATGTAGGGGAAATATTATAAAGAAGCTCAAAGGGAGTGCGATAAGAAAGAGTGGTGGTGGGAAGGAGATTGAAGAGATGGACGGCCATATGGGTGGCCTTGGTCCAAAAAGAAGAAGGAAGTGATGCTTGAAAGAGAAGAGTGCGCATGGCGTTGTTCACAGTTTGAATAGTTCACTCAGCTTTGACATTTTGCTATGAAGTGTGTGGGCAAGAAAAACGAAAAATTAAGCCATTTTTTGCAAAAAAATCATGAAATTATTTATTGTCAAATTCAACACCTTGATCATATTGAAAAGATTTGATTCACTTAAGTTGAGTATGTACGTAAGTGTAGAAATTCATAAAAATTTTAAACACATCCAATTTATTATGTAAAGGGAAAATCCATAAAAAATATGAGAAATCATTCAAAAAAAGAATATAATAGCAAAAATCACTTAAACTAGGGACCGGGGAGGTCCAAATATCAGAGTGAACAACATCGAATAAAGCACTTCTAGATGAAAGAGAACTAGAAAAAGATAAACGCTTGTGTTTACCAAGCTGACAAGCATGGCATAAGGTTCGAGAATAATCCTTTTTACAATTCATAAAGTTTCGACTAGATAAAAAATTAAAAATTAAAACACCGGAATGATGGACAGGCGGACCAAGGCGATGTGTTGGGCTGGGGAGAAGAGGCCCAGTTTGTCGAATTAAACTGCTGGGCTGAAGAAGAGCTAGATGTGTGTTATGGGCAGAAGTTGCTGGGCGCATGTTGTGGGCTATGATTATAAAATTGGGCTTGTTGACTTGGAAAACCTGATTGTTGATAGATGGTGTCATAATTTGGATTTTGACGAAAGCCCGATTGTTGATGGCTAAAATTACTACCATGATCATTAGATTGACCACCACCTCGACCTCGAGATTTTCCATTACCACGATACGTGTTTTGATTTTGATAGGAATTTTGTGAGTGAAGAGCCAAATCAGTGAAGGATGTGTTCGAGTGAAAGCAATTTTCACGAGCTTCATGAGTTAGGAGGAGATTTTGAACTGCCGAAAAAGATGGAAAAGGTTTTGTGTAGTAATTTTGGTAATGAGGGGGAGATAGCATTCAGGGAGGCCTTGTAACAGTTGAAGAATAAGGACTTGGTCAATGACAGGGCTATCAAGATCAGTAAGAGTTTCGGCTAGAGATTTCATCTCTTGACAGTATTGAGAAATTGAGAGAGAACCTTTTTGAAGAGTGTGGAAACGTTCATTGATTTCCAAAGATCGAGAAGTTTTATTATTGCGAAAATTTTCTTCAATGGCAAACTATAAGTTATGAGAAGTAGAGTATTCTAAATCAAGATTTTTTTAATAATTTTAAATCTACCGTGGAGTAAAACCAACATTTGATGGTAGAATCAAGAGCAAACCAAGAATCTTCATTATCAGAAGAGGGTTTTAATTTTCCAGAAAGATGATAAAAAATAGAGTAGCTATGATAGAGGTCCATAAAAATGTCTCGCCAAAGTTTGTAGTTAGAATCATTATCGGTTAATTTAAAACCAAACGATGAGCGAATATTACAGGCGGCTAATGCGGGATGAAGAGGCGATTGTTTGGGGATAGGGGTTGCATGCTCTGTGGTTTGGGTGACAGAGGTAGATTAATCAACGGTAGACATGGCAGGGGAAGAAAGGAGATCGAAACGCGTAACGTAAAAATAGAAAATTGGAGTAGAGAAGATAACCAAGAATAATTACCGTGAAATAATTAAAGTCGATCAACGAATGATGAACGCCGGATTTGAGGCACTAGAATTCCAGATTTGGCGGAATCGAAGTGCTGTAGAAGGCTATATATTAAAAAATATTGCGTTGAGGGGAGCAACGGCTTAGAGGAAGAGGAAGAAGCCACCGGCGGAGTAGAGGAGGAGGGCAGCGGCAGTGGAGGGGGGTGGCAGTTGATTTTGGTTTATTTTCTAGGCGTAGGACAATTTAGGCTGATACCATGTTAAGGTCAAATCCCCTTGACTTTATTAATGATAATGAAAGAGTTTATATAGAATACAATGTAAGAGACATAAGGAAATAAACAACTAAGAAAATAAATAACTAAGGAAATATAAAGACACCTATACTATTATTATTCTAACATGATTCTTTATAAGGAATATGGTCTGATGTGTATTGTGTGTATGATGAGTTCTTTGTAGATTTTCTTAGAACAAACTCGGAAGAAGCACTTGCGGGTTTTGCACAAGTGGTGCAGATGCAACCTGAAAAGTCTAAATGGTGGGTTTTTGGACTGTACGAGCCTCAATTAGTTCTTGATCTTGTTACTCAAATTTTATTTTGAGCAATACTAAGCCTTTCTTATGTTCCTTCAGGGAATTAAAAGCTCTAAAAAAAAGCGTTATGCTTTCTTTACTATAAGATTGGGAAGTACAAAAACATGATGGAGTGCTACAGAAAAATCTTTACTTATATTAAATCTGCAGTGAACTGAAATTACAGTGACAAGTATATCAACAGTATTATCGATTTTATTTCTGGAAAATTGAGTCAGAACCTTAGCCTTTTGCAAGAGTTTCATCAGACCACCTTGACAGCCCTTCAAGATTAAAAGAATGAGGTAAATTATTATTATTATTTTTTTTGAATTTGAATTCTTTTGCTAAGCCGTTCTAAAAATTTTACTCCCCACTTTTTGCAGGGAATATGGTTCAACACAAATCTAAAGCTTTGCAAAATATGGTTTGATAGAGGTGAATACAGGCGGATGAGTAAGGTATTATTTTTAAATACAAAAATATACAATTATAAAACTGGTGATGTTGAATGTAATGTAGCGTACTCATCAGATTTTGAAGGAAATAGTATTGTGAAAAAGAAGATGGCACCGATGATCAGAAGAAAGACACAAAATTGATGGAGTTATATGTATGTGGGATCGAAATGTACATTGAAACTAAGAACCACACCCTGAAGCTTGTAATTGGAAAAAAGAAGATAAAGGTAGGTGGTTCTTACATGCCTCAAGACATGTGGGTCGTTGGGCTTTTCAACTTATACATAATCATTAAAATCTTTGGTGCTAATTGTAGAGTTACTTGAATGGTGTAGGAATTATATGAGAAAGCATCATTAGCTATCAAATCTGCAATTACTCACCCAAGAGTCCTGGGGATAATTCGTGAATGTAGTGGAAGAATTAATATGGCATAGCGACAATGGACAGATGCGGTTGCCGATTTTTTTGAAGTTTTTAAGAACTATGATGAAGTTGGGAATTCGAGGCGTATTCGATGCCTAAAGTAAGTCTAAAATTTCTTATGATATGCTTCTGTTCGGTTTCGGGTTTACTCTGACTGAATTGAGTGGTACTTTCATGTGTTTGGTCTTAGTTAATACCAGTGTTTTAAAGGGCGAAGTGTCACGGACTTAGCCTCGATACTAACGTCCCGTGCGGCACTTAGCCCTCCAATCCACCTCTTGCGAGATTGTGCTAAGTCAGCCTCGACAATCACCAACATGCTCGTGTGTGAAAGGGGAATTTGGCAATAGAGAGCAAGAAATTTGGAGGGAAGAACACAAGAGTAGAACTTGAGAGAATACTACACTATTACTCTCAATGACTCACAAGACTTGATTCTACACTTGGTTGGTTACAAATGACATCACCACTCCTATTTATACTAATCCACCTCCTTAATGGACGGTGGAGATCGAATTGATCCTACGGTTGGGAGAGACTCTCTAGAACTCTCCAAGAATGTTCCTTAGTATATTCTCATCCTAGAAACTTCTTAACCTATCCATATAATTCTAGATATGCCACACACCTCTACCACTTTCTAGACGCTTCTACAATCATCTAGAACCACCTAGAACATCCTACACTGTTCTACACTATTATGGAACTTTCTACTAGTATCTAAATTGTTCTATAGTATTTTAGAACTTTCCGAAGTCTTCTAGACCTTTCTAGAATCTTCTACACTTTTTTAGAATACTCAAATAGATTCTAGACTCTCATCTCGAGCAAGATGACATGTCCCAGTCATCTCAAAATACTTCAAACTGTCGGGGCGTGACAGAAGGCATAGCGTGGGACGTTCTATGTCTCCTAGGGCGGAGCGTAAGCCCCGAGGCACGAGGCGTATGACCCAAAAATTTTAGTTTTTGTATTAAAAAAATATAAAATAATGTTAAAAATCGGTTCAAGTTAGCAAAAAATTATAAAAATTGAGGAAAAAGATTAAGATAGTAAGATAGAGAGTTAAAAATAAAAAAAATTCAACCATTTGAGCTAAAAGTTCAAGTTCAACTCTTGCCTAAAACTCTTATTTAAGATCATTATTTTCTTCATCGGCTCCCAATTCTAAACACTCAACTTCATTAACACCACATATTTTCAAATCATCCAATTCATTAACACGTTTCCTTCAAAAGAGGGTAGACTTTTGCTTCAAAGTTAGAATAAGTCAGGATCCAAAATAATTATATCCGAGCTGAAACAATCTTAGCATACTATCATGTCTCGACAATTTAAAATATTTTGAGATGATCGGAACGTGTCTTGTTGCTAGTAGACGGGAGTCTAGAGGCTATTGAAATATTCTGAAAGGTCTAGAAAATTCTAGAAAAATTGGTAAGACTCTGGAAAGTACTAGAATACTCTGAAAGAACGTAGAGCTATAGTTAATCAAGAATTATGTAGAATATCTGAGATTATTCTAGATATTAGAAATATGTAGAATATTGTAGAGATGTGTGGACCTCTCTATAAACATGTGAAAATGATAGGAAGTTTCTAGGATAGAGAATATCCTAAGGAATATTCTTGGAGTATCAATTGTATTCATAGGATCAAATGAATATCCACCGTCCATTAGGGAGTGGATTAATATAAATAGAAGTAGAAGTATCACTTGTAAACCAACCAAGTATAGACACAAGTCTTGTAAGAGTTATTGACAGTGATAATGTAGTATTCTCTTTTCACACACGAGCACATGGGTGATTGGTGAGTTTGACTTAGTACAATCTTGCAGGCCAAGTGCCACACGAGACGTTAGCATAGAGGCAATCAGTGACAGCCCAAGCCGTGGTGCGTAAATAAGCTCGCCTAGATGTCCAGGGCGTACACTCCACAAGAGTTGGGCATCCCTCCATTGACCCGGGGTGTTTTGGCAACGCCCTGCCTTGAGGCGAGTCCCAGGGCGCGCCCCGGTAATGCATTTTAAAACATTGGTTAATACGATGATGAAATCAGATGTTAATATATTTGATTCACAAGAGGTAAAGTCGTATGAAAATCACCTTGAAATTCTGCCCATGCGGTTCGTAATGGCAGCATATCAAAGGAATCAAAATTTGGAGTTCCAAAAAATTCTGAAGGTATACAAACATCTTTTCTTAATTCTTCATAGCCAAGTTGTTTTTGCATTTAGTTGCTAAAAAATCGTTATCCTCGTCTATATCGTTTATTATAAATTTCTAATTTTTGTTATTACGGATAATATGTAAATACTAGCTGGATTATGCTGGAAAATCAAAGTTTTTAGGGATAATAGCAGACACCCCCCTCAGTTATGGGGTGATGTGCACTTTGCCCCCCAACTTATGGAAATATGCGATTTACCCCCTCACTTATCAAAAATGTGCACTTCACTCCTTCGGGCAGCTCGGGCAGATTCAGGCACTTCATTTATTATAAAAATTGGACTTTGCCCCCTGACTTATGTGTTTTTGTAGCACTTTGCCCCCTGACTTATGTGTTTTGTAGCACTTTGCCCCCTGACTTATGTGTTTTGTAGCACTTTGCCCCTGCCCGAGGCAGTGAAGTGCACATTTTTGATAAGTGAGGGGGTAAATTGCACATTTCAATAAGTTGGGGGGCAAAGTGCACATCACCCCATAACTGAGGGGGGTGTTTGCTATTATCCCAAATTTTTAAGTGGTAGTAGGCAACTATAATTAGTTGTGCAAACCTATGATTCTTTTAATTCTAGTTCAATTGACACGAGCCTCATATCAGTTAGTTGTGCAATTCTGAGGAGATAAATCTGTGAATAGATGTAGGTCCTGGTAGTAGGCATGTTTGTTAAGAATTCGATGTAATATTTGTTGTTCTAATTATTTGGTTGGTCTTTTTTTACAGAATAATTAGAAAACAGTAATGGATGATGCTTTGATTTGTGACCACGTCGACATTCTTTTAAAGAAGGTTAAATCATCACTTTTACTTGGTTTCATCCGACGCTTTACGGATATTCGACATCATATCAGGATTCAGCTCTCTTACATCTCAAAGGTAAATATTTTTTTTAAAATTTTTTTCAAAAAATAATCCTCTCCCGATATTTTATTTACTTTCTTTTTTGAGTTTTCAGGAGCTCAATGTGCCCGAGGGTGACTTGAAGAAACTCGTGCTATCTCTCGTCTTGGCTTCTCAGATTCATGGCTGCATTGATGAAGACGGGCTTTTGGAGCTTGGTGAGATTGAGACATACTACATGATTGAAGCAGGCTTAGGGTAGGCCGGTCTCCTAATAATGTAGAATAACAATCAATGTCTACGATGTATTCTATAGACAATTTCTTATAAACTCTTCAATAAATTGATTATCATATATTTGATTGTGGTTTAAGTGTTTTTATTAACTTTATATAAGACTTTAGAATTTATATTACAAGTTTATTTTGATTAACAATTTATATTTAACTAGTTGAAGAAATCAAGTACGATTGCAAATAGCTTACGACAATAATATGTCAAATGTTTAAACGTTAAATATGGAAAAATTACTATATTAGTGTAATAGGATAGATCTTCTTGTAATTATAGTCTTGCTATTTATAAACTTGTAAAATTAGTTTTATGGGACATAGCTTTTTGCAATTTTAGTCTCGAAGAACTCTTTCGAATGTGAGGTGGCCAATGGTGCAAGGGATCGTGAGAATTCCGGGATCTTGAAGTTTCATTGTCAATTTGTTGAGAACAATTGCTGAGCACCACTCGGTTAAGCATATCATCTCGTTTTCTTCCCATTTCTATTTTTTGGACAAAATGTCCTTGAAGAATTTGATGTAGTTGGGCATTTGCAAAATGGCGACGATGAAAAGAATTTTGATCCGAACCTCATGAAGAATAGCCAAGATCCTAAGGAAGCTTTGATCCATTTCCTTCTTTTTCTTTTTCTGTGCCATTGGGAAATGAAGACGTATCTCGATGGGTGGAGCAGGAGTTGGAGACGAAGAACTAGGAGCGGAAGAATCAGGTAACGGCGCCTGGGCGTCAGATGTGGCGCCTGGGCGTGGTGAAAACGGTGCCTGGGCGTGAAGGTTGTTAGGTTAATGTCCTCAAATGCCACTAGAGGATTAGTAAATGATAGGACATTATCAAATTGTAATTGTTCATTAAATCAATCAATAAAAGGCATTTTAGTGGTTTACATTCACATTGGCATTTATATATTGTAATCATCTATAAGTCCATGAACACACAATTTAACTCTCTAAGGCATTAGAGGAGTCTCATACTTGTGTACTAAAATAGTCTGCAAGTCAAAGATTTTTCAATTGGGCATTGAAAATCATGAAGACTTGTATGATGCGAGTATTGGATACTTAAAATTAAATAAATAAAATTAATTGTGTGGGAAAATAAGTTAATTTATTTATGATTTAATTAATATAATATTTCTTGGAGAAATAAAATTAATTAAATGAGTTATCTATTATTTAATTGAATTAATTAATTGGATTACATTAATTAATTAAATATTAGAATAAACTAAGCACAAAATTAATACACCAAGTGAGATTATAAGCCCTAGAAGGGGCGACCTTGGTTTAGTCCAAGGTAATAACTTAAGTGATATAAATATCACATTAGTTATAAGCTTAGGTCATAAGTTGCATTACACAACACCACAAGAAAAAGAATTCATCACCCTCTTCTTCTCATTCTCATAGCCATCGGTTTCAGCACCAAGAAGGAGAAAGAAATTTTCATCAAGTGTCAAATTCGTAGGAATAATCAACTACTTCGCTACAACGGGTAACCCTATCATACATAAGTGTGATTAAACCCCGGGATTGACCCTGCGAAGGGAAAATCCAAAATTTTTAAAATTTCATTTTCCATTGCGTTTGGTTAATTTTCCCCAAAAGTGGTATCAGAGCCAAATCTCGGGGTTCGGCGTATGTAAATTATGTGTAATTATGTGATGAAGATGCATGTTTTACAATTTTTTTATCGATGCATGATTAGATATGTGGATTTCGCGTTATTCGTGTTCTTGAGAAATTTATTTATTTTCGTTCGTTAGAAATTAATAAAAATTGGATTTATGTAATTTTGATATGATGGATTAAAAAATTGCAAATTACAGTTTTGACCCATCGCCGTGGCGGCGACGGGGCGTCGGCGGCTAGACGGCGCTGTGCACGTGCAGGCTGGGCCTGCGCGCATAGCGCGTATGGGCTGCTGCTGCCCTGCCCATCACCCTCGGTTGGGTGATGAGCCGCCCAATTGTAATTTGGGCTCGCGCAATTACACGGCAGCCCTTGCGGGACGAGCCCAAACCGTGTGTTTTTTAACACACGGGTTTTGCAACCCGACCCGGGTCACCAATGGGTCGACCCGGGTCATTCATTAAATAATATTTATTATTTAGTTTTGGTTAAAATTAGATTTTAATGTAAAATAAATAATATTAATTATTTAATAAGGTTAATTTGGATTAATATTATTTATTTTACAATTAGATTGAATCATCCATTTGATGGGTTGATGTTGGACATCACTTTAATGGATTGATTAGGCCAAATACTAGCAAAAGGTTGCAACCTATTAATCTAGTTAAAGAACTCAATTACCACTACGAAGCCTTCCAATGATAATTTTTGAATTCCACAGTGGGAGTGTGGATTTTCAAAAAATGTAGTGGGAGCCAAGTTTATTTTAAAAGTCCTTAATTTAAACTTGGAACAACGATTACATTAGAGTCTAATAAATCTTTTTACTTTTTATGCAGTTATTTCTTATTATCTCTCTCAAAAATGACTATCAACCCTATATCTGTACTACTTGAAAAGAATACTTTGACCGGTTCTAACTATGTGGACTGGCTCCGAAACTTGAGGATAGTCCTCAATATGGAGTCACTGGAATATGTATTGGATGCTGATATCCCAGCCGCGCCCGTAAGGACACGTGCTAATGAGGAAGAAGTTACGACTCATGAAAAATGGGTCAAAGACGATGTCCGGGTTCATGGGTACATGCTGGGCTCAATGAAAAATGAGTTGCAGAGGTCCCATGACAAAATGGTCTCGGCGAGGGCTATTTTGGCACACCTGGTAGAGCTCTATGGTAAGCACAGTCGCACTGCTCGGTATGAGATAGCGAAAGAGCTCTTTGGAGCCAAGATGGAGGAAGGAGAAAAAGTTGGGGACCATGTTCTAAAACTGATTTCGAAAATAGAGAGGTTAGAGGCCCTCGATTTCAACATGGACCCACAACTTCTAACTGACCTCTTCTTGCAGTCACTTCCAGTCTCTTTTTCCCAATTCATGATGAACTATAACTGTAACGAGATAGAATGCAACTTGGCTGGGTTGATGAACAAGCTGAATACTGCACAATCTCAAATGAAGCCAAAGGGAAAAGATTGGGCCTTGGTCATCACTTCTATGCCCAAAAGCAAGAAGAAGAAGAAGACTAAGAAAGCTACTGGCACTCCGGATCCACAGGTTAAGATAGACAAAGGAAAAGGCAAAGCTCATCAAGTGATAAAGAGCAAAGGACCAAAGGAAACAGATAGGTGTCTTCACTGCGGTGAGCTAGGCCACTGGAGGAGAGAGTGTCCAAACTTTGGCAAAGGTGCATCAGGTATAGAACTTTTTGTTTTAGAAACTGATTGTTCTATGACTGTATTTTCCACTTCGTGGATACTTGATTCTGGAGCTAGTGCTCACGTTTGTGTAATTAATCAGGATCTGCAGTGAAGAAGGAAGCTGGAGCATAGGGAGGTGTTGATCAGTGTTGGCAGTGGGCAGAGTGTTGCAGCTTCTCACATTGGATCAACTTCTTTATGTTTATCATCTGGACATGTTTTAAATTTAGAGGATATTTTGGTTTTGTCCAACGGGTTTAAAAACATTGTTTCAATTCCTGTTTTAGTTAGAAACGACTATGTTTTTAATTTCATAATAATATTGTTGGCACTGCTACTTTAGTCAATGGCCTCTATTACTTAAACATGCAAAATGAGTGTGTTGCGAATGTTATCTCAAAGAAGCGTGGTAGGCAAAGTACTAACCTAAGCTTAAAGTGGCATCTAAGACTAGGTCATGTCGGCGAAAAAAAGATACACAAGATGGAGAAAGATGGGTTAATCGACCCATTGGGATTAGGTCCCTATCCGACTTGTGAATCTTGCTTCACAGGCAAAATGACTAGACCACCCTTTACCGGAACTTTTGAAAGAGCCACTAAAGTATTAGAATTTGTGCACACCGACGTTTGTGGATCATTTAGAGAAATGGCTCGTGGAGGTTTCCACTATTTGATTACTTTCACTGATGACTATTCAAGGTATGGTCTAGTGTATTTAATTAGGTATAAGTCTGAATCATTTGATAAGTTCAAATAATTCAAGGCCTTAGTGGAAAAACAAACTGGTCATCATATAAAAACGTTACGATCGGATCGTGGAGGTGAATATATGAGTGACAAGTTTGATGAGTTCCTAAAGGAACATGAGATAATATTGCAACTCACACCACCAGCAACTCCACAGTTGAATGGGGTAGCAGAACGTAGGAATCGAACACTATTAGATATGGTTCGATCCATGCTCAGCTACACTGACTTACCCATCTCTTTGTGGGGACATGCACTCTTTACAACTATTCATATCTTGAATAGATGTCCTTCCAAATCCATTCCTAAGACACCATATGAGATATGGAGAAATAGGAAATCAAACCTTAAGTATAATAGGGTTTGGGGATGCCCTGCCTACATCAAGAAGACAAAGGCAGAGAAATTGGAAGTTAGGTCCCTTAAAGGACGTTTTGTCGATTTTCCCGAGGATTCCATGGGATACCTTTTCTACATGCAAGATGATCAAAGGATCATTGTTGCACTGCAAGTGCACTTTCTGGAGGATGAACTCATTCTAGAAGGTGGTGCAAGTAGGAAAATTTCTCTTAATGACCAAGATGAAACACCTGGGGAGACGAATGTTCAAGAAACACACACTAAAGCTGAAGAAACACAACCTACGTTGCAAAGATCTGGTAGAATACCACATCAACCTGAAAGGTACTACGAGTATCTGCTACAAGAGGAACCGAGTATCCACACTATAGCAGTGGGAGTCCAAGGAGACGACCGTTCTACTTATGATCGAGCAATAATGGACATCGACTCTGCAAAGTGGCGAGAAGCTATGTAGGCAGAGAGAGACTTGATGCATTGCAACTAGGTCTGGACTCTGGTAGATTGTCCTAATGGCATTGCACCTATAGGGTGCAAGTGGATCTACAAGAAGAAGATAGGCCCGGATGAAAAAGTTGACACATACAAGGCAAGGCTAGTAGCAAAAAGTTATAGTAAAAAATAAGGAATTGACTACCAAGAGACCTTTTCACCTGTGGCAATGATCAAGTCTATCCTTATTCTGCTCGCAATAGCTGCACACTTGGACTATGAAATATGGCAGATGGATATAAAGACGACTTTTTTAAATGGATTCCTCGAAGAGGATATCTATATGGAGCAGCCTAAAGGCTTTGCATCTGGGTCTGATATCCATAAGGTGTGCAAAATTAAGAGATCCATTTATGGACTTAAGCAAGCCTCAAGGAGTTGGAATCTACGTTTTGAAGAAGCTGTCAAGGGATTTGACTTTGTCAAAATCGAAGATGAACCTTGTGTTTACAAGAAGGTTAGTGGGAATAAAATCACTTTTCTTATCTTATAGGTGGATGACATTCTACTCATAGAAAATGATGTAGGAATGCTCACATCAGTCAAAAGATGGATTTCAAATACATTCTCCATGAAAGACTTGGGAGAGGCGACCTATATTCTAGGGATTCGTATCTATAGAGATAGAACAACTAGAATGATAGGACTTTCCCAAGCTCTTTACTTAGAGAAAGTCCTAAAGAGATTTAAGATGGAAGACTCTAAGAAAGGTTTCTTGGCCATGAGACACGGGGTGCACCTTTCAAAGTCTATGTCTCCTCAAAGTGAGGAAGATAGGAGAGAAATGAGTACGGTGCTTTATGCGTCTGCAGTGGGTAGTCTGATGTACGCCATGTTATGTACACGGCCAGACATAGCCTACGTGGTAAGCGTGGTAAGTCATTTTCAGGCTAACCCGGGAAGAGAACATTGGACTGCTGTAAAAACTATCCTCAAGTATCTGAAGAGAACTAAGGATATGGTCCTAATGTATGGACATGGAGATTTGAAAGTGGATGGATACACTGACACAGATTTTCAATCTGATGTAGATGATTGCAAATCCACTTCGGGGTTTATATTCACGCTCAATGGTGGAGCTGTGACTTAGAAAAGTTTCAAGCAAAGCACAACCGTTGATTCCACCACTGAAGCAAAATACAAAGCAGCTTCAGAGGCTGCTAAAGAGGGTGTTTGGATTAGGAAGTTTCTTGGAGAACTTCAAGTGGTCCCTAGTATAGAGCTACCATTGCCACTTTATTGTGAAAATAATGGGCTATTGCACAATCAAATGAACCAATGTCTCACAACAAATTCAAGCACATAGAGAGGAGATATCACATAATAAGGGAAATCGTTGGAAGAGGCAAAATAGCTGTTCAGAGAGTAATATCAGCCGACAACGTCGTTGACCCATTGACCAAGCCTTTGACACAGGCAGTGCTGGATTGACATCTTGAGAAGATGGGTATTAGATGCCATAGTCATTGGCATTGAGTACAAGTGGGAGATTTTTAGGTTAATGTCCTCAAATGCCACTAGAGAATTAGTAAATGATAGGACATTGTCAAATTGTAATTGTTATTAAATCAATCAATAAAAGGCATTTTAGTTGTTTACATTCATATTGACATTTATATATTGTAATCATCTATAAGTTCATGAACACAAGAGTTAACTCTCTAAGGCATTAGAGGAGTCTCATACTTGTGTACTAAAATATTCTGCAAGTCAAAGATTTTTCAATTGGGCATTGGAAATCATGAAGACTTGTATGATGTGAGTTTTGACGAGAAAGGTGCCCGTCAATCACTAAGAAGTAGTGAAGAACTCATATCATAGGTGCAATGATGGTGATAGTTGCACTCAGACATGACTCGCATCGATTCTATCACATGGATTTTCACTCTTTGACAGTGAATGACATAATTGATTAAATTATAATAGGTGTGTCTGAACTTTAGACTTGAGGAATCGAGTTGAAGATATACTTGTGATGTTAGGTTCGTCATTAGAGTAGTTAGGCCCAATTCATCCTTTGCTAGGGTCAACCTCGAACTGCAACCTAATGGACAAGTAGTATTCTTAACTGGGATCCAAGAAAGGATTCGTTCCCTCGTAAGTGAACGAGGAATTATCCTATGCATTTATAAATAAGATAGATCTCAAAGTCTTTGGCCAAAGCATTCATTGATCTGAACTTATTATAAATAAAGCATAGTGTTAAGTTAGTGAGTTTGACCAAAACCATGACTCTCACTTAACCGGATAAGAAAACGAAGAGTTTGTATTCACACGGTATTTACAAATGGAAATGTATAAATGATCTAATCATTTCATCTTATTTGGGTTATATATGGACCGCTTGACTGGCTAGGTGGGACTCATATTCAATGAAATCCTCCCATTGCCAAATATAGATGAACCTAAAGTGTCACGCTTAAAAAGGAAATTTTTTTTGATGAAAAGTGATTTGAGAAAATAAGTTAATTTATTTATAATTTAATTAATATAATATTTCTTGAATAAATAAAATTAATTAAATGAGTTATCTATTATTTAATTGAATTAATTAATTGGATTAAGTTAATTAATTAAATGCTAAAATAAATTAAGCACAAAATTAATACACCAAGTAGGATTATAAGCCCTAGAAGGGGCGGCCACTAGGAGTGATTAATGGGCTTGGTTTAGTCCAAGGTAATAACTTAAGTGATATAAATATCATATTTGTTATAAGCCTAGGTCATAAGCTGCATTACACAACACCACAAGAAAAAGAATTCCTTTCCCTCTCTCTCTCATAGCCGTTGGTTTCAACACTAAGAAAGAGGAAAAAATTTTCAACAAGTAGTTCCGATGAGACGATTTAGAGGCAGAACAATTGGACTGCTTAGATCAACACAATTTCAGTCGGAGTTATTTCGCGAAGAATTGAAGAATTCAAATTTGTAAGAATAATCAACCACTTCGCTACAACGGGTAAAGTTAGTTTTTCCCTATCATAGATACGTGTGATTAAACCTCGGGATTGACCCTACGAAGGGAAAATCTAAAAATTTTAAAATTTCATTTTCCGCTGGGTTTGGTTAATTTTCCCCAACAAAGGTCATGGCGCTCGGGTGCCGTTGTACATAGCAAATCTTCCTGGATGAGCGTGGTTGGCGCCTTGGCGCCGTCTGAGTGGCGCCTAGGCACGGCAGTGTGTGCCATTTCTTCAGTTTCTTTCAACTGTTTTCCATTCCTTAAGGCGATTGCATGACATTGCTCCTTAGGGTTCTTCTCCTTGTCGCTTGGCAAAGTTCCTGCGCCTCTCCTATTTACCGCGGTTGACAATTGTCCCATGTACGTTTCTATATCTTTGGTTGCCATACGCATGTCTTTCATCATGTTTCGGAGGTCATTGAATGATTCATCTGACTTCTTAATATGTGCATCAAGGCGTTCATCGGTTGTAGGAGACCTAACTTGCCCTTGTGCATAAAAATTACCTTGTCTTGGAGCTTGGTTGTTGAATGGGGGCCTAGGTGCCTGATAATACCCGAATGTGCATTTTGTGCCGGATTAGGCCTCTTTGGGAAATTTTCGGGCACATAGAAGTTCACTCGAGGTCGATTGGCATTTCCAACATAGTTCACATCGCCAACCATTGGTTCCAAAGCTATTTATTCTTCCAACTGTTGAACAGTAGCAATCTTCTTGATAGAACTACTCTCTTTATCATCGGGATATCGCTCATCTTTCCGCGCTAGTTGTTCAATCTTGTCCCACACACTTTGGCAATCCAAACCGAGAAGATCACCGCCCACACCCACACCCGCATTAAGCCTATTTCTAATGCATGATCGGACTCCATCGTAAAAATGTAGCAGTTTTTCATTCAATCCAAAGTTGTGATCCGGCCATTTCCTAAGCATGCCTTTATATCGAGCCCATGTCTCGACCAAGGATTCATCCTTCCTTTGCCTAAACCCCTTGATGTTGCTCTTTAGCTCGTTGGTCTTAGAAGGTGGAAAGAATTTATTGAAGAAAGAATCTATTGGCTCACCCCAAGTCATAACGGATTGAGGAGGTAGAGATATGTACCGCTTGAACGCCTTACCTTTAAGTGAGAAGTGGAAGATTTTAAGGCGGATGGCATCTAGATCCCTCGGGGGAAATTGGATAGTCAAGAAGGCATCATCTAGAGTCTCCAAGTGTTCATGAGGCGATTCGTGAGGCTCGCCATAGAATGGTTCACCTTGCACCATGGGATGTGATAATTTGGTGCATAAAAGTTTGGCAAAACCATGGGACCCGGTATAGTATGGACCCTTGGTGGTAGACTACCCCGGACCGACAGAAGTGGTTGTGGAGGAGGCGGTTGCATAGCTTGGAGAACGCCTTGTAGCCACTCTCTATTTTTCGATAGATTCGTATCCAGGAAACGTGCATTCGGATTTGGATAAAGATTGTCCGTCATCTCTTGAGTTCGTCGACTAGCCCGAAGAATACGTTCGATTTCGGGTCAAAATCTAATAAAGGCTCGTTGCAGGAGCGGGTCATGCACCAAGAACGAACCTATAAAGTAAACCAAAGAGACAAAATTAGACTAGAAGGAAAATAAAAGAAAGCAAAAAATAAACGAAAAACTAAGAATTATGAGAACATAAAAGAGAAATCAAAAACTAAAATGAACAAGTCCCCGGCAACGGCGCCAAAAACTTGATATGATAATAGCTAACGTGCTTTGATAGAAAGTGCACTAATCATGTATAGTAATAAAAGTGGACTAAGTTCGGGTTGTCGAGCCATAAGGACTTGAATTTTAGTTTACGATTCGCAATAAAATAAACAATTAAAGTAAAAAGTAAATTCGAATAAACGTGCGAAGAACAAATGCGAGGACAAGCAAACGATTGAAACTTCAAGTATGAAAGGTAACTAAGGCGCACACGAGGCTCAATTTGATCCGTTATCTTTATAAAGAATCTCGTTGAATCATTATACCTATGTTGGTATGGTGGAAGATCCTACGATAATAACTACCCGATCTCTCGCGATAGATATCCTATGCCTAAATAACGGTCCTCGAAATATGTCTATTTGGGAATCTAATTATCAAGCACGCACTAAGGATTAGAACTTCCTCGACTAAAGTGGACTTACTTCAACCGGGAATCTCTACCTATGTCTAGGGCAATTCCTATTTGGTCGGTGATGTTGTGAATTTCTTGCACCCTAGCTCAAGTTTTTCTCAAAACATTAACCTATGCAATTAATCAAACATATGGTTATCAAGCACATGTAAGAAGTATAATCACAAATTCACAACACATAACAACACAAGAATTGATTCAAACAATCGTCTATTATAAGAATGAATCACAAATTGGCCTTCACATGGCCCCAGCTTTACAAGATTAGCTCATAATCAAAGGCATAAGAGAATCTAATGTAGTCATATACATAATCATAGACAAAGATGTAATGAAAATGATTAAAAACTCCCTAACGCTTGATTGATGACGAATCTGGGTTGAAGGCTTCAATCTCTAGCTAATCTTCCTTCTTGCTCTCTCAAAATTTGATGATAAGCTAGTCCCAATCCCAAGAAATCTCCAAAAATGCCTTAGAATCCCACCCCCTTCTTCCCCTTTGATTTTTGGCGTTTATACTCTTCAAAACTGTTACATCAGCGCCCAAGCCTGAGTAGAATGGAGCCTAGGCACGGTCTAGGTGGCAAAAATGACTTGGGAAATAAATTGTGGGGCGCCTAGGCATGCATAATGGTGCCTAGGCATGAGAATGTGGCGCCTAGGCGCCACGGTGCGAAGTCTGAACCGTTTATTGCTTTTCGGAGCAGCAATCTTTTTTCCTTTATAATATTCTAAACAAACCTCCAATTTGGATGATTCAAGTTTGTACGTGATGATAAGACATAGATCTATAACTTTGTAGAAGGACACTTTATCAAATTCGGTCTCTAAACATACAGAAATGGCACTCAAGCGTGGCAGATGTGGCGTCCCAGTGAGGAAAAATGGCGCCTAGGCGCCATTTTGCGTAATTGCAGCTTATTTCTTGCTTGTTCGGGCACCCAGACATGATTATGGCTGCGCTTCGGCGTGGAGGTGTGAAGAATCTTGGCCTAAACTTGTTTTATACGTCGTTTTTCCGTCCTTTCTTCGATTACATCCACTTAAGGCCTGAAATCACTTAACGCAAGAATTTAACGCACAAGTGGCAGGAATCAAGCGATAAATAAACCTAAAACATAAATGCAATGGGCTTAAAAATACGTAAAAATGACTCTTATCAGCGAAAATCATGATTTTGATCACGCTTTTTGGATGTGATGTGAGTATTACTTAGCTTGTGTAAAATTTTATAAAAACTCCATGTTATGTAGAATTTGCGAAAAGAAAAAGCTCACTTTATTCCATGCCCTATCCAGTCAAGCTATGTATCCGGAAAATACTGTGGTGCACCAGAATCGCACCACACATTGAATCGATTTGGTTATTCAATTAATAAAATAAAGAAATATATTTTTATATAATAGAATTAGTAAATCATTAGTAGTACTAAATGAACATTTATCAGGAATATGATTAAAACTTTGTTAAAGAAACTTTATTTTTAGATTTTTTTTTAATCATACTCTTTTACGTGCAACCCACGTACTATTTACTAGTTAAGAGAAAGATATCATAGCTATATGTTGAATAAAAATTCCGAAAACCGATCAAATTGAGCTTGAAAGGGCCTCTAAAATAGATAATTTAGGCGCTTGTCACTTATGGTGAATGCCCGAAAAGAAATAGTGAGTCGCAAACCTTTCAGTAGCTAAATTCACCGTTTTTTTTAAAACTAATAGTACCTTCTAATTGAAGAAAGTGTACCTATGGTACATGACCCTCTTGCCGATTAGTCGAAGAAAATGGACTCGATCGTTAGCAAGCATGTACCTCTGTTTTAGAAAACTTATACTTTTCTTGATTTAAAGTGTAATTTGCATCAATATTATGCAAACCAACTTACATTATGAATAGCAACAAACATGTTATTTTTTGTTAATAGTACCTCCTTATTGAAAAAAATCTAGATATCGTACATGACATGTATACCTATTAGTCGAAGAAAATATACATGATTGTTAGGAAACTTGTACCAATGTTTCAAGTTAAGTGATTGCTAGTGCAGAATAACATGTACATGAGGTACGACAATTATGTTCCCAGTAGTTCAATAAAATGTACCTTATGCGACAAACTTGTACACGTTGCACTAAAGTAATTTCATATCACCACCATCCACAATTGCGGTTGCAACCACCACAACGACCATCACCGCCACCACCAGGGGCGGATCTACAGCATGGTGAGGGGGGGGGGGGGCAATGCCCCCACTCAAATTTTTTTTATTTTTATAAATATATATATTTTTTTTAATTTTAATTTATAAATTGCATTAGTGCCCCCACTCAAATTATTTAATGCCCCCCCTCAATTTTAAAAAAATAT
Source organism: Buddleja alternifolia (assembly GCA_019426215.1). Lineage (NCBI taxonomy): Eukaryota > Viridiplantae > Streptophyta > Magnoliopsida > Lamiales > Scrophulariaceae > Buddleja > Buddleja alternifolia. The sequence goes on along the minus strand of CM033396.1, from coordinate 7,738,989 downwards.
TTTTTTACCTTACAAAATTTTTTATATTTGAATTTCGCCCCCCCTTAAGATCGAAAAATATCACGTTTTCTCCCTTTACTTTGAGTTCGCCACCCTAAAACCCAAAATCGTGGCTATAACAAAAGAGGTATAAGAGTATAAATTATGTCAAAAGTTGTAATTGAACCTAATTCCTTATTATATTTTTCCCCATAAATATAGCGTACCGTACTGCGGGGGGCAAGCCCCTCGCACCCCCCTTTACAACAATCTCACCCCCCTCGGTATAATCCCTGGTGCCCCCGCTGAACAAAATTTCTGGATCCGCCACTGGCCACCACCATCATCACCACAGTCGATGGTGATACTTCACATGCGCACAATTAGTACTTCACGTAGTTAGAAAAATACTTCTTGGTCCAACAATTACCAATCCAAATTTATTTTTAACGCATAAAATTTAAGAGCTTAAGTGATTGTGGTGGCAGTTATGATGATGGAGACAGTAGCTAAGGTGGTGGGTGACGGGTGGAAGTGATGACAGTAACGGACTCAGAACCGAGAAAAAAGGGAAAGTTATAGACGAATCGTAGAATAATGTCACAAACACCTGGAAAAACCTGAATCAGAGCGCTTTAATCTACCCAACGAGCTCCCACTCCGTAATCGAGACGATAAACGGTTCGCACCAATTCGTGATCCGTTGTTACTCTTTGGATAAAAGGCTTGGGCATCGGCAAACACATAGCCAGCGAGTGAGGATTTTACGGTGGGTGGGTACAAATGGGCGATTTACTTTTACCCCGATGGCATAAATAAATCCAGAGAATAGATTGGCATACATCGGTCGGTATACATTGCGTTGGCGAGCAAGGGTAAGGACGTGCGGGCATTGCATGAGTTGACTCTTCTTGACCAAAGTGGCAAAGGGAAGCATAGCGTGCATCAGGGGCGGATGTACATGGTGTTGAGGGGGCAGTGCCCCCCACTCAATTTTTTTTTTAAAAATATATACATATTTTTTAATTTTAATTTATAAATTACATGAATGCCCCCACTCAAATTATTAAATGCCCCACCCTCAATTTTGAAAGTATTAAATGCCCCCCTCAATTTTGAAAAATTATTTTTTTACCATACAAAATTTTTTATATTTGAATTTCGCCCCCCCTCAAGATAAAAAAATATCACGTTTTCTCCCTTTACTTTGAGTTCACCCCCCCAAAACCCAAAATTCTGACTATAACAAAAAAGGTATAACAGTATAAATTATGTCAAAAGTTGTAATTGAAGCTAATTCCTTATTATATTTTCTCCCATAAATATAGCGTACCGTACCGCGGGGGCCCCCCTTAACATATTGTATAGCTATATCACAACAATCTCGCCCCCCGGTAAAATTCCTGGTGCCCCCACTGAACAAAAATTCTAGATCCGCCACTGGCGTGCATACCTATTTTGACGGCCTGCCCGGGAGGGGGCTGTATAGACTTAAGCAACGGGGCAGCATGTGGTGAAGTTTTTTGATCTTCTTCTCTTTTTCGTCTTTGACACTTTCATACTGTGTGTCTGGCATATACATTCTTTTTCTTGGATTTTGAGGGTGAAACGTTTATATTCTTGCTGATTCGCTATATTTTGGATGCTTCAATTTACAAGAAATAAATTTTTTATGTTGGTGATATTGTTGACCACTGACCAGTTTATGAATTCGCGGAGACATTAGTGGAATCATCTTGATGGATTGAGTTCAATGATTTGCACTATATATTATCTTAAGGTATATTCTTTTAAAGAGAAAAGAAATCGATATAGTTGAAATATCTTATATACGCACCCCTTTTTTTTATGTTTTTCTTTAATTTTGATAGATCACTTTTAAAAAAAAAAAATTCTCGAAAAAACGTAAACACAAGGGATGCATGCAATTTTTCAGAAGAGCCATGATTGAGACGCCAAATTATCTTAAAGATGATTGCTTGAAGATCAACTGTACAGTTGGGGTTGTGCTTTCGGTTAATGAGCTTCCAAGGTTACGTTTGATTAAGGTTCCAGAATCTTAAAGATGAGGTTTGTGAATTATTTTGATGTTTTATATATGTCGAAATAAAAAGTCTCGTTAATTTTTTTTATTTTATACGCCTGTTTGATGATTCTGTTGCAGCTGTTACACATACGAATTGTTGGGAAAGAGTGCCAATATGACAATGACACCGGCGCAACGCGGAAGCGATATAATTCTTTTCCCTACTAACTAGATAAAAATGGGGCCACACCAACGATAGTAAGATAGAAAGAAATAGAATAAACGTACAAGAGTTTTACGTGAACAACCCAAATCGGGAAAAAACCACGGGACTGAAGTCGAAAACCTCCACTATAACAATAATGGGCTTACACAATTTCTCCCTAAACTAATTAGGGGATATACAAAATTTTCAAGAGAATATCCCTTGGATTACAAATACATCAAGTTTAGAAACTTGGAATTATAGAAGAAAAATAGAACACTCCTCTCAATCTTATTTTTCTTCTCCCAATTTTATTTTATTTTATTTTTCTCTCTCTCTCTCTCTCTCTCTCTCTCTCTCTATTTCTCTCTCCATCTCTCGCTGTTGGTGTGTGTGAAATGGCTGAGAAAGGCTTGCTATTTATAGCCAACAATCCATGGCATATTGAGTAAATAGTCATTAAGTTTGAGGGGCATCAAATTTGGCAACTGGCCATGGTTGAGGTCATGCATGACCTACAACCCTTTTTATTATTATTATTATTTTTTCTTTTTAATTTATGTGGGCCCCACACTTGAGGGGGACCCACCCAACAATTCTTCCCCTCCAACTCATGTTGGGGGGGGGGGGGTGCAACCAAGCCTGCTTCGCTTTTACAGACTTCAAGCTTTTCCCTTGGCAAAGATTTCGTGAGCATATCTGCGCCATTATTATCCATATGCACTTTATCAAGCTGCATCAACTTTTCGTCAAGAACATCCCGGATCCAATGGTATCTCACATCTATGTGTTTGGACCTTGAGTGGAAAGTCGAATTTTTACTCAAGTGAATCGCGCTCTGACTGTCACAGTAGAGCCTGTACTTTTCCTGCTTCAAGTCCAACTCCTCTAGAAACTTCCTTAACCACAACACCTCTTTACATGCTTCAATCACGGCAATGTACTCGGCCTCTATTGTGGATAATGCCATGCATTTTTGAAGTTTCGACTGCCAAGAAATAGCTCCCCCTGCAAAGGTAATCAAGTATCCGGACGTGGACTTCCTGGAATCAATATCTCCAGCCATGTCTGCATCTGTGTACCCCTCTAAAATAGTTTGGCCATCTCCAATCCTTAGACATAGTCTCAAAGTGCCTCTCAGATACCGCAAGATCCATTTCACTGCTTCCCAGTGATCCTTGCCAGGGTTAGATAGATAGCGACTAACTACGCCAACTGCATGAGCAATATCGGGTCTAGTACATACCATAGCATACATCAAACTTCCAACTGCAGAAGCATATGGTATCTTCTTCATCTCTTGTTTATCTTCCTCACTTGTGGGGCATTGTGCGGAGCTGAGTTTGAAATGACCCGCAAGTGGAGTACTAGCCGCTTTAGATTTACTCATGTTGAACCTCTCAAGAACTTTCTCAATGTATTTTTCTTGAGATAACCAAAGCTTCTTGTTAGCTCTATCCCTAGAGATTTTCATTCCAAGGATCTACTTAGCCCGGCCTAAGTCTTTCATCGCAAAAGACTTTCCAAGTTCTTTCTTCAGCTTCTCAATCTTGCTGGCATCATGACCTACAATCAGCATGTCATCAACGTATAACAGTAGAATGATAAAATCTCCATCTGAGAACTTCTTAAAGAATACGCAGTAGTCTGAGCTGGTCCTCGTGTAGTCATGGTCTGTCATGAATGAGTCAAATTTCTTGTACCATTGTCTGGGAGCTTGCTTCAGACCGCACAAGCTTTTCTTCAACCTGCACACCAGGTTTTCTTTTCCTTTGGCTCTGAACCCTTCCGGCTGCTCCATGTAGATTTCTTCATCTAGATCTCCATGAAGAAATGCGGTCTTCACATCAAGTTGTTCAATCTCCAGGCTGAGATTGGGAGCGATCCCAAGAATAGCTCTGATCGAAGACATCTTCACCACTGGTGAGAAAATTTCTTCAAAATCAAAATTTCTTCAAAATCAACACACTTTTTCTGATTGAAACCCTTCACAACCAGCCTTGCTTTATATCTGGGTTGTGAGCTATGTTCCACATTCTTCAACTTGTACGCCCATTTATGTTTTAGTGTTCTCTTGCCTTTAGGCAGCTTCATCAAGTCATAGGTGTGATTTTCTTGTAAGGATTTCATCTCCTCTTTCATGGCCTCCATCCACATATCTCTCTGATCATGTGATATGGCCTCTGGGTAACTCTCTGGTTATCCCCCATCAGTGAGCATCAAATACTCATCTGGATTATGTCTGGTCTAAGGACGTGTTTGTCTGGTTGACCTTCTAACCATCGCCTCTGGTGGCGGAACTGGATCATCAGTTTATGTAGGTGGCACCTGATCATCAACTGGCTCATCATCAGTTATATCATTCTGCTCGTCCTGTACATCTCCCCCGTGATCCCGATTTGTTCGTGAAGGTACTGGATCTAAGTCATCAGAAACTTCCTAAGAAGATTCTCTCATCTCGCTCTGTTTTGTATCATCGGATGTTTGTTCCTCAAGAAACACAACATCTCTGCTTCTGGTAACTTTCCTCTTCACCTGGTCCCAAAGTCTGTAACCAAACTCTTCATGGCCATAGCCCAAGAAGGTACATGGTTTGGTTTTGTCATCAAGCTTGGATCTTTCATCTTTTGGAATATGAACAAACGCCCTGCATCCAAACACTCTCAAGTGTTTGTAGGAAACATCTTTCCCTAACCAAACTCCATCTGGAATGTCACCATCCAAAGGAGCTGATGGAGAAAGGTTGATCAAGTCAACTACAGTCCTCATTGCTTCACCCCAAAAGAATTTGGTCAATTTTGAGTGTGATAACATACATTTGATCAGCTCACAAATTGTCCTGTTCATCCTCTCCGCCACACCATTGTGTTGTGGAGTTTTTGGAGCGCTCTTCTCAAGCCTGATACCATGGTCACGACAATGCTGTTCAAATGGCCCCTGGTATTCGCCACCGTTGTCTGAACGAATACACTTCAGCTTCCTTCCGGTTTCTCTTTCAACTTTTGTTTGAAAATGCTTAAAGACTGTTATAACCTGGTCTTTAGATTTCAAAGAAAAACACCAGACCTTTCTAGAGAAATCATCAATGAATGTGACAAAGCACATTGCACCACCAAGTGTTTTGTCTTTCATATAGCGTACATCAGTATGCACCAAGTCCAGAGGATGTGATTTTCTGGACGGATAGAAGCTCTTGAACGCAACTCTGTGTTGTTTTCCTGCTAAACAATCAACACAATTTTTTAGCTCTATCCCATTGACGTTAGGTAGGAGTTTCTTCTTAGCCAAAGTTGCATGCCTTTTTAGCTCAAGTGTCCAAGCCTCTTACGCCATAGCTCAATGGAGGAACTATGGACTGCCGCATTCACCTTTGCATTGGATAATTTTGCTTGCATTAGGTAGAGCGAGTTCTTTTTCTTACCCTTTGCAGTAATTAGAGAATCTTTGGTGAGCTTCCATTTTCCTTCACCAAAGCTACTGACATAGCTGTCATCGTCTAGCTTGCAAATGGAAATAATGTTGAGCTGAATATCAGGAATATGTCTGACGTCTCTCAAAATGAGTCGGCACCCTGTGTCAGTTTCCAAGTTAATGTTCCCCATGCCGATAACCTCTGTCACACCATGATTGGAATGTGCCAAAGTTACCACTCGTGTACGATGTGAACATATCCCTATGTGGGGTGCTATGATATGAGGCCCCTGAATCAATGATCCAATCTGTTTCTTGGCATGATGAACTGACACATGCATCATCACAGATAATGACAACATCACCATCAGTTGCCACAGCTGTGGTGTCTTTGTCATCTTTCTTGTTTTCATTATTTCCATTCTTTTGATCTCTTTTCTTCTTTCTACAGTCTCTTTCGTAGTGGTTTAGACCACCACAGTAATGGCATTTGAAATCTCCTTTGAACTTGAACTTTCCCCTGGATTTGTCTCTCTGGTGCTGAGGATCTCTACTTTTGTTTCTTCCTTGTCTGTCAGAATTTTCAGTCACCAAGGCATTTTGCTCAGTACTGAATGCTCGCTCCTTTCTTCTGGACTCTTCATTTAGAAGGCAATCTTTGACCACTTGCAGGGTCAAATCTCCATTTGGAGCTGAGTTGCTGACTGACACTACGAGGGTATCCCAACTATCCGGTAATGAGCTGAGCAATAATAAAGCAATCACTTCATCATCGAGGGGTATTTTCATGTTGATGGATTAATTTATTAAGCCCTGGTATGCATTAAGATGCTCCGTCATAGTGGCACTTTCCTGTACCGTAGCCGGGCAATTTTTCTAATAACAGAAGCTTTGTTTAAGGCATTTTTTCTCTCAAACATTGCCTCCATATTTTTCCATAGAACATTAGCCTTTTCCTCATTTGCAAAGTGATGGAAGATACTGTGTTCAAGAAAACGTCGGATGAACCCGACCGTCTTTCTGTGCAAGATGGTGCACTCATCCGCACTCATATCTTCTGGTTTAGATATATCTCCATGCAAGTACAAATCCTTGCAATAGAGAAGATCTAACATACTCGGTTTCCAGATTGAGTAGTTCGATCCGTTCAGTTTGAACATCCCACCAATAGATGATGACTCCTCCATTTTTAATCCGTTACCTCAAATATGAACGCGGCTCTGATGCCACTTGTTAGGAAAGAGTGCCAATATGACAATGACACCGGCGCAACGCGGAAGCGATATAATTCTTTTTCCTACTAACTGGATAAAAATGGGACCACACCAACGATAGTAAGATAGAAAGAAATAGAATAAACGAGACAAGAGTTTTACGTGAAAAACCCAAATCGGGAAAAAACCACGGGACCAAAGTTGAAAACCTCCGCTATAACAATAAGGGCTTACATAATTTCTCCCTAAACTAATTAGGGGATATACAAAATCTTCAAGAGAATATCCCTTGGATTACAAATACATCAAGTTTAGAAACTTGGAATTGTAGAAGAAAAATAGAACACTTCTCTTAATCTCATTTTTCTTCTCCCAATTTTTCCCTCGTTTTTTTGTCTCTCTTTCTCTCTATTTCTCTCTCTATCTCTCGCTGTTGGTGTGTGTGAAATGGCTGAGAAAGGCTTGCTATTTAGAGCCAACAATCCATGGCATATTGAGTAAATAGCCATTAAGTTTGAGGGGCAACAAATTTGGCAACTTGCCATGGTTGAGGTCATGCATGACCTCTACAACCCTTTTTATTATTATTATTTTTTTCTTTTTAATTTATGTGGGCCCCGCACTTGAGGGGAACCCACCCAACACGAATGACTTCTTCAAGTATCTGAAAGATCATTGGCATGTTCTAAGCTCCACATTCAGTTATTTTGAAGACTCTGGTTGGTTTTGATGAGGGTTGTAACAGAAGTGGTGGTGGAAAGTCTCCAAGTGTGAGAGCCGGGAGGGTAAGGCAACAAACTTGATATTGTGCGTAGGATAACTAACGCTTGTTGTTGTTCTGTATAATAAACAACATGTGTATCGAATAACTGCAAAAAAGCACTTGTAAAAAGAGGGAAAATGTAGGAGAGATTTGGGGATTGAACAACACCTCATTTTTAGATTGATTTACAGACGACTATAGAGCAAAGAAACACACATAACAAAAGTTCTTTCACTCTCCTCCTCCATTCATCTATTGTACCCAGGGATCGCCTCGAGGCATACGCCCCAGGGCAACGGAGCGAGGCGCTACACCTGTAGAGCGTACTCCCGATGAGGTGGGGCATGCGCCCTGGGCGGCACGTTTTTTTCCATCCCACAACTTTGGAGGTTGAAAGGATACTGCACTATCACTCTCAATAATTCTTATAAGAATTGTTTCTACACTTGGTTCTAGATTTGGTTGGTTTACAAATGACACTTCTACATTTGTCTATACTAATTCACCTCCGTAATGAGCGGTGTAGATTCATTTGATCATACGAATGTGGGAGACTGCTTAGAGCCCTCCATGAATATTCTTTAGGATATTCTCTATCCTAAAAACTTTTTATCATATTCTCCTGTTTCTAGAGAGGTCCACACATGTCTACGATATTCTACATACTTCTCCCATTATCTAGAATAATCTAAGAGATTCTGCACAGTTCTAGAACTCTCCGTAAGGATCTACATCCTTCTAGAGTATTCTAGTATTTTCAAGAGTCTTCTAAACTTTTCTAAACCTTTTCAGAATACTCCAATAGCCTCTAGACTCCTGTCTATTGACAAACTGACACGTCTCGGTCGTCTCAAAATATTTCAAACTGTCGAGGCATGGCAGTACGCCTAGGTTGTTTCTACCCGATTATAATAATTTTGGATTCTGACTTATTCCAACTCCAAGCCAAAGTCCACCCTTTTTTGGAGGAAAATGTGTTAATGAATTGGATATTGTACATCGGTGGTGTTAATGAAGTGGAATGTTTAGAATTGGGAGTCGACGATGAAGATAATGATCTTAAATAAGAGTATTAGGCAAGAGTTGAACTTTTAGCTTGATGGTTGAAAATATTACTTTTTTTATGTCTTCATCTTAATCTTTTCCCCTTAATTTTTTCTATCAATTTGTGTTATTTTTTGCTAATTTGAATCAATTTTAATATTATTTTATATTTTTTAATATAAAAAACCAAAAAAATGAGGGTTATACACCCTGCACCACGAGACTTACGCCCCGCACTGGGAGACATGAAATGTCCCACCTCGTGCCTTCGCCCTTTAAAACACTGGTATATTAGACATAAAAGTGTTTGTCAATTCAAGCAATCCACTCCAAAACTTCAAATTTTTGATGAAATTAATGAATTAACTTTTTCATAGGTAATTTGTGTTTGTAATTTTTTAAATTGGTGAATTTTTGAAATCATTTGTTTTGGTTATAATTTTTTTATTTTTTTTGGTATCTTATTATAAACAAAAACCAATTTTCAAATTAGTTACGCATGTTATTATCAAGTTTCTAGAAAACTCATTTATTAACATTGAATATATGATCTTTAACAAATAAAAATTAAAGTTGTCGTTTTTATAATTTATCAATTTTAAAAATAAGAAAAAAAAATAAAACCTCATTTTTTAACTTCTTAGTTCTTAGTGCAAAAAGTATATGGGTAATATAGTCTAAAACCAACAAAAATTCGATTGTTGGACTTTTTGGATTGAAACATTGATGAACTGAATTTTTTGGATTGACAAATATTTCACGATATTTTTTATATATGAAAAATTAGTTTAAGTGTGTTTTTGTAGTTTTCCCTAGATCTTTTTTGGTATTTGCCAAACTTGTTTGTTGAACATATATTAGTAGGTTTATTAAGCAACTGTCATGGTATCATACAAGGTTTTTAACATATTGTACCTCTCTGATTTGCAATTTTATGTGTAAAAATAAGCAAAAACATACATACCTCCATTTGGTTTATTGTACTCTTTTTGGTACCAGAGGAAGGGAAGTAATTACTTTTGTTAGACTATGGGTGAGGGGTTAAGATAATGTGATTGGTAGGCTAGTAGGATTCTAATAATTATGTAGCTAATTAAGAAGTTAATGATGTGTTCCCTATAAATAGGAATGTTCCATGCATGGTCTTAAAATTCGGTCGAAACACCTAAATTTCGACTGAAATTTTGGATTTCGGGGGGTCCCGAGGTGAAATCGAACCTTCGATCCAATTTGCAGAATATCTTCCGAAATTTCGATCGAAACCCGAAATTTTCCTAAATTTTTGTCGAAACCCGAAATTTTCCAAAATTTAAAATATTTTTGTCAAATATCCATCGAAATTTTGGCCGAAACTTGATATTTCCCGAAACATTCACCGAAACCGAACTTTCGGCCGAATTTTTTTTATATATATTTTTAAATAATTTTTTTATATATTTTTAAATATTATATAATTAGAAAATTATATTTATACTTGGTAAGGACTTACCCCCCAACCACAAGAAGCAGTAAAGCAAAAAACTGAAAATGAATATGATTGAAGAAATTGTATTACTCCATTGGAGTTTTTCAAGATTCAACACCAGAATGATATCATCATCATTATTATATGCAGTACTACCAACATTCTATGTTATGGGCGGAATATTGTCAGCATGTAACTAATAATTTTCACTTGCAATATGAAAGTAGAGGTAGGACAGATACTAGTGATAGCGATTTCGATATTCCTAAAAACTCGATGTGGTATTTTGAGTAGTAACTTTTACATAAAGCTTGGTACATTTTATTTTAGTGAAGTTCTCATGAGATTTGGTTATTATCTTACTATCAAATTACATTTATTTCATATTTTTAGCAACAATTTTTAGTGATATTATTTAATAAATTCATTATCCATATATTATATATAGAATATTATTGATGTAAAAGATGTATAAGTATGATAATTAAAGTTACCCAAAATTTTTTGTAAATTTTCAAATATTTTTATAAATTTCCATGGTTTCTTTAAAATCGAAACCGAAATTTTGAATATCCCCGAAATTTCCATCGAAATTTTCGTAAATTTACTACACCGATATCTACCCCGAAATCAAAATTTAAGACCTTGGTTCCATGCGAGATAAGGATTTGTCAACTCAACATTGATAAATTCATTGTATTTGTTGGGATAATGATTCGGTAGATTGAATCATTCATCACATAATTTGAATTATTTTTTCAATATTTGATTAGAAACATAATTATTTTTTCAATCATTATTCTGAATGTACACATTAATTATTGAACTCATTCATATCTTTAACTCGTAAGTTATTTTTTCAAATTTAAATCTTTTCATCCAAACACCAAATATGCATGAAATATATCTTGGCTACTACTGAGTTTCCAAGATATTAGACGTCTTGTATTTTACTCCCATCAACAACATGTGAATCTTTTTCTATTTTCGTAATAGTTGTTAGTTGATCGTAATACTCTTAGTTGTTAGTTGAAGATTGAAATTTATGATGTAATTTATCTACTTTTAAAATATTTGCTAGTTGATTGTAATACTTTTAATTGTTAATTAATTATAATAATCGTAGTTATTAGTTGATGATTTTTTTTTGGAAAAAACAAATCGATTTTATATATCATTCAATCGAAAGTTTACAATGCCTAGAATAATACAATTCATATCGACTCAAACGATGTAGTAAGAACATCTGAAACACAAACTATCAAGTTTCTTGAAGATAACAAATTACTCACAAACGAACACAAGAAAATTCTTGTGCAACTCCTATTCAAGGAGAGACGAAACTCTAATTAGAGAGAGAAAACAAACTCTCATACAAGAAGAAAATAAACAAAATATCTAAAATGCTATATAAAAATTTATGTATCACCCGTCTTCATCTCGTCAGATCTGTCTCTATCTTATTAGATTCATATCCGTCTCATCAGATTTGAAGATGTGATGTACAACTTGAAGAAGAGTGCTCCAACCTAATTCGCCGACGATGGTGGTGGTAATAATGGTGAAATAGACGACCGCTTCACTAAGCCATCGCCGGCAAGGAATTAGTTGATGATTAATATATATAATGTCATGAATAACATATCTAATTGCTTCATTCGAAAACATCCGAGGGAGAAAAGAAAAATGTTGGCTGCTTTTGATTGTTGAATGTCATTGTAAATAATGATTCGAAATAGTGGAAAATGGTCAATTGTATGTGACCTCTGAGAAGCAGTGTTCTGAAAACCGGACCGGACAGCGAACCAGAAAAGTGACCGGGTCACGGGTCACCGGTTCAACCGTCGGGTCACCCGGGGTCATAATTATGCAATAAATAATAATTAATATATTATTAAATATATAAAATATGAAAATATGAAAAAATATATGTATTTTTCTATATATATATATATATGAAAATATGAAAAAAATATGCATTTCCTATATTTTGGGGGGCCAATTGCAGATTTTTAGATTTTAAAGGGGTCAGTTTCAGATTTTTAGAATTTAAAAGGTTAAATTTCATTAATTTTCAACAGTGTTCTGAAAACCGGACCGGACAGCAAACCGAAAAAGTGATCGGGTCACGGGTCACCGGTTCAACCGTTGGGTAAACCGCGGTCGAACCGATAACGTCATAATTATGCAATAAATAATAATTAATGTAAAATTAATATTACAAAGCAATAAAATATATATATATATATATATATGTATATATATATATAAATATTACAAAATAATAATATATATAATATATATAACTCAAAAGTAAAAAATCAGAACTTGTCTTTCTCAATTCTCTCACACACGCTTGGTGACTGTGAGCTGCTCTTCTTTTCTTTCTCCCAATCTTCTTCTTCCTCTTCTTCTTCTTTCTTCCTAATCTTCTTCTTCTTCCTCCTAACCTTCTTCTTTCTCCTAATCTTCTTCTTCTTCTTCTTTATTCTTATCTATGTTTCTTTACATAATTTTCTTTCAATCTTTTGCGATTTCAATCTTTTGCGATTTCGATCTTTTGCGAAGAAGGAAGGTTTCAGATTTGGGCTAATTTCAGATTTGGGTTGAAAAAATGTTTCAGATTTGAGTTTAATTTCAGATTTGGGTTGAAAAAAAATAAGGATTTCAAGTTTTGGTTAAGAACCGCCTGGTTCATCACTTTTAGCACCGGTTTTAACGGTTCAGCGGTTGAACCGGCGGTTCGAACGATTTTTGACCTTGAACCGTTTTTTGACATAACCGGGCCATTTTTGTGACCGGTTCCGGTTTTGAGCAGTCCGACCGGCCGGTCCGGGCTGGGTTTCATACCATTGATTTTCAAAATCCCCCGGTTTAACCGGTTTTGGCCGGTTCTGACCGGTTGAACCGCGGTTCTGAGCAGTTCTGACCGGTTTTGATCGGTTTTGGACCCCGAACGTTTTTTTCACATAACCGGATCGGATAAGTGGCCGGTTCCGATTTTAACCGGTCGGACCGGCCTGTCTGGTGTGATTTTCAAAACCATGCTGAGAAGAGGCCACTATTGTACGAGGTAAGTCATTAAATCCAATCAGACAACTTAACAATAATTTAATATTAGAGATTTTAGCAGATAGCCCCCAACGTATGAGGTGATGTGCACTTTTTCCCCCCAACCTTTTAAAAATTGCACTCGATACTCTAACCTATCATATATGTTCACTTAACCCCCTCGGTCAGCTTCGGGCAGATTTGGTCAAAAATAGAAAATTTCGGGAAAAAAAAATTCAACTAAATTTCTGAAAAAAATCGTAAAAAAATAGAAAAATAATAAGAGAAAATTAAAAATTTGAAAAATCCAAAACAAATAAAATTAGAACAATAAAAAAGGAAATTTTTAGGTTTTTAATAATTTTTTTATTTTTTAAATTTTAAATTTTTATACTTTTTTTGATTTTTTGTTATTTATTTTCATGTTTCCGGATTTTTGAATTGTCTTTTTTAATTTTAGAAAATTATGAATATTTGAATTTACCGATGGATCGGCTAAACTGTGACCCGACCCAATTCTCGATTAAAAATATATTTTTTTGGAATTAAATTAATTTTGAAAATTGAATTTTTGAGAATAATAAAATTCTTTAAATACGAATTGAAAGGATTTTATGAAATTAATGTTTAAAATTTTTTATTTTGAAAATAATTATTTTTTAAACCTTATAAGTGGAATTTTTGGAAACTAAGGCAATATTTGGTTCTGTTTCTGTACCATATTTGGTCCAAAATTCTCACAAAATCATGTTTGGTTCACAAAATATCTGGTAAAAATACACTACTTTTTCTGTCAAAAAAAACATAATAATTATTTTTGCATCTTTCTACACCTATTTTGTCCCTACACTCCTCTCTATGTGCTTTCTCTCTTCTCTCTCCTCTCTAACAGACAAAAGCTTTATAATTTGACTGTTACAGTAATTTTTGTTCCCTCTGGAAACAAAACCAAAGATTATCTCACAAAAAAAACACACCCAAAAATCAACTCCCAAAATAAAACCAAACACAATCTCATCAAATACGCACGTGTCTCCATAAATTTCTCACCAATAATTCTCACCAAAATACCATCCCAAAACATAACCAAACATAGTTTAAGTTTTTGAAAATAAGGTATATTATTTTAGGTTGAGATTTATGATTTTCAATATTATTTATTTCAAATATAAAAATAATATTTCAAGAAAAATTCAAATAAATCCCAATATGCATGATTTAAATTGAACGATGAATGGGTAAAAATGCAAGAACTGCAAGAAATTTAAGAACTAAGCAGACTACTCCCTAACCTATTCTGTCCGAAGCTGATCGAGGGGGTTAAGTGCACATATATGATAGGTTAAGGTGTCGAGTGCATTTTTTAAAAGGTTGGGGGCAAAGTGCACATCACCTCATAGGTTGGGGGAGGGGGTGTTTCCTGCTAAAATCTCTTAATATTATATAGTACGAAATGTGAAGAAAGATGAAATTATATTTTAATTCAAACATGGAATACAGAGTAGGTCTTATATAGGGTAAATAAAATCATAAACATTCTTTCGTGTTAGGCGAAAATAGTGCAAAATCTCCATATGCTAAAAATAATAAAAGCGCAGACCCTTGTATTTGAAAATACAAGCACATAAACTCTCGTTTGTCAAATCTAACGAAGAGTGTTGTTACACATTCGTTAGATATACAAAACTCAATGTGTTTTTGATTTATTTCAACAGAAAATTGCATGTGTATTGATTATTGTGTCTTTTGTTTGATATATATATATATATATATTAATAAAAAATAGCATTATTGAAAAAACTGTAAAAAAGATATATAGTTTTTGAATTTACTTATATTTAAAAAGTTTCATTATTTTTTTAACTCGTGTACAAATACAAGTCGTTAATTTCTTGAGTTGTGGTATGAGTGGATTGGTAATTCATAAAATACTTTTACGTGATGACGGTTAGGGGTTTTGGGGGATAAATTGTATCGATGATCCGCTACGCTTCCACGATCAATATAATAAGAACGCATTGCGATGAGGAGGGCGTTCTACCTATTATTGATGATTTGTCAAGTGGACCGGAGAGTTGGGCCTGTTACTCCTATGGGCGTGGCCAAATTGTGAAGATACACCCAAGGTATTAAATTTTGGTATCGATCTCAATATTGAGGTAGTAAATTTACTAAAATTTCGATGAAAATTTAGGGGATATTTAAAATTTCTCTTTCGAATTTAAAGAAATCATAAAAATTTATAGAATTATTTAGAAATTTACAATGAAACTTTGTGTAATTTTAAATATCATAATTATGTATTTTTTACATTAATAATATTTCATGTATGCATAATGAATTTTGTTGAATAGAATGACTAAAAACTGCAGTGAAAAATATGAAATATATAATGGTAGTAAAATAATAATTAAATATCATGAGAATTTCATTAAAATAAAGTGTACTACAATTTTAGTAAAAGTTATTATTCAAAACCACATCAAGCTTTTAAGATGATTTTATTTAAATAATTTTTGTGTCCAGACCCGAATTTTTATTAATTAATTACCTAATATTACTTTCTGATTTGTATTTAAATTTATTGCTTGTTAGTTTACATAATTGGTCATTTATTATTTTTTATTTTAATATGAATGATCATTTGATCATAATTTTTAACTACAAAATATTTGAAAAAAATATATTTTAAATCTCGGAAAATTTCGGGTTTGGTTCAAAATTTTGATAGATATTATTTTAAATTTGGGAAAATTTTGGGTTTCGATAAAAATTTCGGATTTCGGTCAAAAGTTCTGAAGATATTCTGTAAAATTGGATCGAAAGTTCGATTTCGCTTTGGGACCCCCAGAAATCCAAAATTTCGACTGAATTTTGATGTTTCGGACGAAATTTAAGACCCTAAACACACCTAGGCATTGCTAATTGGGCTTGAGGAGCTAGGTCCATGAGAAAAAACCTTAGTGAATCACTATAATAAATATCCTCCAAAACCTCAGCTAAGCCATTGTATCACCCTACAATACATCCATACACATATAACACACACAGAAACAAACACATACTAGTATCATATACATATATAATCATACATTAATTTATTGTTGTGGAGCATTTGTACTTAATTCCGTGCTAACTTGATCTTCGGAGGTGGAACACGAGAAACCCGGGAAATTCAATGTTAGACCGAGACCAATGGTTCTAGTGTCTATATCTCTCACACACAGAGTAAGAAATATCGTGTGCGATTTCCATACACATATGTTGTGTGAGACAGTGAGAGAGATAGACATAGAATGCACACTCGGATGGTGTCATAGATTACCCCGAGAAACCCCTTCTCTGTTTCATTCTTGCAAGTAATTCTCGGAGCAAGTCCTGTTGGATTTAGAATCCAATATATATATGTGCAATATGTGAAAGTTGTGTATTAATCGTCATCATATTAATTGAGCCAAGATTATGTGATCAATTAAGATATATGGTATTTTGGGTTCTAAAGCAATTAAGGAAAATATGGTATTTTATGGGATATTATGTATAGAAGCCAATTATTTTATTTCCTCTTTTATGGTGGGCTAAATTGGAAATAAGAATAATAACTTATTATAAAAGGGTTGTGGTCCCCAAATCATACATATCATTCTATTCTTCTGTTCCCCATCTTCAGAGAGAATTGAGAGACTCCAAGAGAAACTCAAAGAACTACGTATTGATTTGGAAGACCAACCGCGAAGACTCAAGAATTCAAGAATTAATCTGATATGGCTGATTCAGGTACGCTTCCGTTTTTTGTTCTTTGATTCTTTATGATGGAACATGAACATGCTTGGGATTGGTGAAGGTTTTCACCAGTTAAAATTAAGTTCCAGCAAGTGGTATCAGAGCGGATCATGTTTAATCATTGAGAATCGTTATTTTTTTTTTCGTTTCTTGATGATTTGTATGTGCTTCTTGAATTTAATTTTTTCGAATATGGTAGAATTAAATTCAAGATCTATTTGATTTTCTTTTTGTGGTTGTTCTTTGTATATTTCGTATAAATTCATGTGAATTAAGAAGTTTTGTGATATGATTTACATGTTTTGATGCGTTATATGGATATATGATGTTAAGGCTTTAATTTGGTTGAATAATTTTTGCAATTTTCAGACTTTAGATGCGAAAACTTTCCAGGAATATGCATGGAGGCGCTGCTCAAATTAGGGTTTCAAAAAAAAAAAATTAAATTTTTTTTCTGGGAGCGCCACTTCTCGTACGGTTCTAGGGTTGGCAGCATACTCCGGGGAGAAATTTGGATTCAAATACTGGCTCAATTGTCTCTTTTGAGATGTATAACATTTGAAATTGATTTAATTGAAACAAGATGTTGCCAAAGTAACTTCTCTTGTGGAGATTAACTCGATTTTGGATGTTAAAAATATTTGTGTGTGCAATCCATGGGAGTATTTGATCGGCCCAAAGGAAGGTCGTTGCTTAATTGGATTACATATGCACTTGTGGTGATAAATATGTGGCGATTATTCGGTTTATATGTGAACACTGGATCGGCCCAAAGGAAGATCAATTGTTTGACATGACTTATCGTCAATATTTGATTACTACGTCAAGAATACCACTTACAAATTAATATTTCTATCCAAAGACTAAATGTTAGTGTTGTGCCCGGTATCTTGTGATGGGGTTTTACCTTTATTTGATATTATATATTTATGGTTCGGTACTTATGTGAGTTTGCTTTATTGTTTTTATGTTCTTTGTTCAGTTTCTGGTTCTGCTGCAAATATCTCTGCTAGTATAAATTCCATACCTATGTTGAATGACACAAATTTTAGGGCATGGCAAGAGAGTTTGTTGATCACTCTCGGAGTCATGGATCTAGACCTTGTGTTGAGACTTCCTAAACTCGCTAATCTCACTGCTGAGAGTACCTCTGATGCTAAGAGGGAGATGGAAAAGTGGGAGAAGTCCAATCGCATAAGTCTTATGATCATAAAGCGTGCCATCCCAGAAGCATTCAGGGGCACTATGTCTGAAAAGGTGAATACGGAAAAGGAGTTCCTTGATGACCTCGAGAAAAGGTTTGCTAAGAATAAAAAAGCTAAAACTGGTACACTCTTGGCAGACCTTATCTCTATGAGGTATAAGGGCACTGGGAACTTAAGGGAGTACATCATGGAGATGTCTCATCTTGCTTCAAAACTTAAAGCACTCAAGTTGGATTTATCCGAGGACTTGTTAGTGCATCTGGTTTTAATTTCTCTTTTGGCATAGTTCAGTCAATTTAAGATGACCTACAACTGTCAAAAGGACTCGTGGTCCCTAAACGAGCTCATCTCTCACTGTGTCCAAGAAGAGGAAAGGTTGAAGCAAGAGAAGAATGAAAGTGCTCATATAGCCAACACCTTTAAGGACAAAAGGAAAATCAACAAAAGAGAGAAGGATAAGGACACTGCGAATAAAGCACCACAAAAGAAACAGCAAAAAGAACAAACTCAGGATGGCTGTTACTTCTGTAAGGCTCCCGGTCATATAAAGAAGCATTGCACCAACTACCACGCTTGGCGTGCTAAGAAAGGTATGCTTCTTAGTTTGGTTTGTTCTGAGGTTAATTTAACTTCGGTACCTGGACACACTTGGTGGATAGATTCAGGTGCAACAACTCACATCAGTGTATCCATTCAGGGTTGCTTTCGAAAGCCCAGTGATGGTGAAAGACACATCTATGTTGGCGATGGCAAGATGGCTGAAGTAGAGGTAATAGGACATTTTAGTTTATTACTTAAAACTGGATTTTATTTGGATTTAACTGAGACTTTCATTGTACCATCTTTTAGACAAAATTTAATTTCTATTTCTGCATGAGACAAATTCGGTTATTCTTGTTCTTTTGGAACTAGAAAATTTGATCTTTTTCATAATTCAAACCTGGTTGGATCTGGTTCCTTATCGGTTTATGATAATCTATATTTGTTAGATACTATTGCCACATTGGGTGAATCCTTGCATGTTAGTACTCGAGGTGTTAAGCCAAAATTAACTAGCGAGAATTCAGCTTCGTTGAGCCACAAGCGATTAGGTCATATCTCCAAAAAGAGGATAGAGAGACTTGTGTCCGACGGTATTCTCGATCCCCTTAATTTCAATGATTTTGATGCATGTGTTAACTGTATCAAGGGGAAACAAACAAATGTTAGGAGATTTGATGCCAACAGGAAAGTAGAGGTCTTAGAACTTGTTCACAAGAATATTTGTGGACCATTCCCTTTGGCTTCTTGGAATGGTCAATAATATTTTATCACGTTCATAGACAACTATTCAAGATATGGCTATCTTTATCTCATTCATAAAAAATCGCAATTATTGGATGTGTTCAAAAATTACAAAGCCGAAGTTGAAAATTAACTCAGCAAAACAATCAAAAGCGTTAGATCTGACCGTGGTGGTGAATACTATGGTAGATATGATGACTCAGGTGAACAACGTCCAGGTCCATTTGCGAAATTCCTAGAAGAATGCGGTATCATTCCATAGTACACTATGTCAGGGTCTCCGACCATGAATGGTGTTGCTGAGAGATGAAACAAAACGCTTGAGGATATGGTGAGGAGTATGATTAATCATTCTACCTTACCTCAATCACTCTGGGGAGAAGCTCTAAAGACCGCAGTGTATATACTCAATAGAGTGCTAACTAAGGCAACTACAAAGACCCCTTATGAGCTTTGGACAGGCAAGAAACCTAGTTTAAAGCACTTACACATTTGGGGATGTCCAGCTGAGGCAAGGCCCTACAGACAAAATGAAAATAAACTGGACTCTAGAATTGTCAGTTGTTACTTCATTGGATACTCTGAGAGATCCAGAGGTTACAAGTTTTATGATTCCACTACCAAGTTTATTTTCAAGACGGGTAACGCGAGTTCTTTGAGGATGTGAGTTTGCGGGGGGGGGGGGGGGGGGGGTGAAAGGACTAATGATTTTGTCTTTGTGGAAGAATATGTTGACATTTCTCAAGTTGCTATTGATAATGATCAGGATCAGGATCAGGCTTCTATACCTGACATTATTCAAGAAGCAATTCTGGATCAAGACAATATCAATCAACTCCCTGTTCAGGTCGTTCCAGAAGAACAAACTCTACGACATCAAGAACCAATGCCATTAAGGAGATCTACTAGAGAGAGAAGGAATGCAATTCCAGATGATTATATTGTGTTTCTTCAAGAACATGATTTTGATATTGGAGTGATGGAAGATGATCCAATCAACTCCCGTCAAGCCATGGAAAGTACTAACTCTCAAAAGTGCATCGATGCCATGAATGAAGAGATAAAGTCCATGATGGATAATGACGTGATGGACCTGGTTCCATTGCCGGAAGGTGCGAAACCTATTGGTTGCAAATGGATATTGAAGACCAAAAAGGATTCGAAAGTCAATGTCGAAAGGTACAAAGCACGTCTTGTTGCTAAGGGCTTTAACAGAAAGAAGGCATCGATTATAAAAAGACTTTCTCTTCTGTTTCATCAAAAGACTCTTTCAGGACAATAATGGCATTGGTGGCACATTTAGATCTTGAGCTACATCAAATGGATGTTAAGACTGCGTTTCTCAATGGTAACATTGAAGAGACAATTTATATGGTGCAACCAGAAAACTTTGTATCGGGAGATTCAAAGAAAATGGTTTGCAAATTAAAGAAATCCATCTATGGGCTTAAGCAAGCATCTCGTGAATGGTATCACAAGTTCCATGAAGTTATCACCTCATTCAGTTTTGAGATGAATGTAGCAGATGATTGTGTGTACCACAAGTTCAGTGGGAGTAAGTATACCTTTTTAATCTTGTATGTCGATGATATATTGCTTGCCACCAACAATATAGGCCCATTGTGTGAAACCAAGAAATTTCTAGCTAAAAATTTTGAGATGAAAGATCTTGGTGATGCTGCTTTTGTATTAGGGATCCAGATATACCGAGATCGCTCTCCGGGTATTCTTGGATTGTCACAAAAGAGCTATATCGAGAAAGTTCTTCAGAGATTTGGCATGCAAGATTGTAAACCAGAAGACACCCCTGTTGCTAAGAGAGATAAGTTTAGTTTAAGTCAACGCCCCAAGAGCGACTTTGAAACTAAGGAAATACAGAAGATTCCTTATGCTTCGGCTGTAGGGAGTCTAATGTATGCTCAGGTATGTACGCGTCCGGATATTGCGTACATTGTTGGGATGTTAGGGAGATATTTAAGTAACCCAGGAATGGATCACTGGAAAGCAGCCAAGCGAGTCATGCACTAGTTACAAAGTACAAAGGGATGCATGCTCACATACAAAAAATCAGATCAATTGGAGATCATAGGCTATTTTGATTCTGATTTCGCTGGATACGTTGATAGTAGAAAATCCACTTCGGGCTATGTCTACCTGCTTGCTGGAGGAGCCATTTCATGGAAGAGTGCTAAGCAGACACTCGTAGCCTTCTTTACCATGGAACCGGAGTTCGCAGCTTGTTATGAGGCATCCAATCATGGAATATGGTTGAGGAACTTTATCAATGAGCTACGAATTTTAGATGGTATAGAAAGACCACTTAAGATATTCTGTTACAATAGGTCTGCAATGTTGTATTCCAACAACAACAGGAGCTCGACGAAGTCTAACTATATAGAAATCAAGTTCTTAGTTGTGAAAGAAAGAGTTCAGAGTAGGCAGATGTTTATAGAACATATAGGTACAGACTCCATGGCTGCGGATTCGCCTAGTAAAGGGTTACCACCCAAGGTCTTTCATGAGCACACTGCTCATATAGGTGTGATAGCACTTGAGGATATTCAGTTTTAGTGGGAGTTTATGTCTTTTATTTGCTTTTGGTTGTAGACATTTGCATTTGATTATTTGATTTATGGTTATTTGGATTATGGTTATGAATGTTTTAGTTATTCTGGAATTAAAGTTTATGGTTTATGTTTATCTCTGAAAATGTTTTGAATGAACTCACTAAGGTTTAAGGGTGGACCAGTTGAAAATATGCATGCCCGGATCGCATGGCATGTAATTTTCGTGCTACACATCCGTACTTGATCGATGTCATTTGGTTATATCAATATACGTGACCATTGATAGGTTTAGTCACGATTATATGTGATGAAAGCCGCTTTGATCCTATGTTGGTATAATTGATGGACCGGATTGTTTGGAAAATTGCTTAAGGTAATGATGAGGAAATTTGGAGTACTCATAAGGTTATTTAATACATGGTTATAAGGCGACACATTTAGCCCAAGTGGGAGATTGTTGGATTTAGAATCCAATATATATATAGGCAATATGTGAAAGTCGTGTATTAATAGTCATCATAGTAATTGGGCCAAGATTATGTGATCAATTAAGCTATATGATATTTTGGGTTCTAAAGCAATTAAGTAAAGTATGAGATTTTATGGGATATTATGTGTAGAAGCCAATTATTTTATTTCTTCTTTTATGATGGGCTAAATTGGAAATAAGAATAATAACTTATTATAAAAGGGTTGTGGTCCCCAAATCATACGTATCGTTCTATTCTTCTATTCCCATCTTCAGAGAGAATTGAGAGACTCCAAGAGAAACTCAAAGAACTACGTATTGATTTGGAAAATCAACCGCGAAGACTCAAGAATTCAAGAATTAATCTGATATGGCTGATTCAGGTACGCTTCCGTTTTTCATTTTTTGATTCTTTATGATTGAACATGAACGTTCTTGGGATTGGTGAAGGTTTTCACTGGTTAAAATTAAGTTCCAACAAGTCCTTGATACTTCGTGACGTGAAATTCTACTTCACATCAATGGCGCCGTCTGAGTACTAACTTGGCATTTTAATTTGATTTATGGTTCGATTCTTGCAGTTATCACTGTTATTTTAAGGGTTTTGGTTGAGTTTTGGAGGTTGTACACACCATTTCCTGCTTTTTTGTGTTGCTACGCGTGAAACTGGCAGACGATCATAAGTTGGAGGAGACGGTGGGTGAGAGTGGTGAATCCAGCAACCACAACAAGGGTGGATCCGAAATTTATTTTTTTGTGTTGCTTTAGCTTAAGTTTGGGGGCGTGTGAGTCCATATGTGCTTTTATTTAATTGATTAAAGTATGAAATTTTGGCAAGAAATTTTTTGAAAAATGGCATTTTTGAGTTAAAACTTGTTGAAATAGCATGTGTTGATACAATTTTGAAAGACTTGGTTGTTTAGTTTAATTTCAACACATGACTACTTGGTGGTGGATTCATGAGTCTTACTCACATGTTAATCTCTAATTCTTGTGAAATTGTGTAGACTACTTTTTGGTTTAAAGTTTAATTCGACTGGCTTTGAAAATTTGTTAAAGGCAAAACTGCAAACATAGAAGTGGTTTTTGAGATGATCGAGGCATATTTTTTAAATAAGCACCATAACCAAAATATAAGCCTCCCTACCTGTAATCATTTTATCAGTAGTACTTGATTTGAGCCTGAATAATAGAATGAGGTGTGGTAAGCACATCAAGGAATCGACCACCATTCGCTTTCTTTCATGAACCACGTCTACCTAACCTTTTGCCGAAAAGAAAAACAATTCAGAACTACCCCTTCGAGAGAGATTTCTTTGTAATGTCTTTAGGATTGGGGGAATGCGGGAGTGTGATCGAGGGATTCTGCCAATTTTGTGGAAGTAAAAGGGTAGAAATATATAACTAGGAAAAAGTGGGAGATATATCATGATGGAGCAATCGGGACTTGTTGATGCATAGATGCCGAACATAAGAAATATGCCATATGATTTGTGATTTGTATAGACTAGTGCTTCTTAGGGGAAAAAAAAGAATAAAACGACACAACCCAAAATAAGCGAAGTCGATATAAATAAAAAAAATCAAAAAATAATTAGGCAGCATTTGGTGAGCTGAATCATACTAGGGGAGAAATATGAGTGTTTGAGGTTCGAGACATAATTGGGAAATGATAGAAGATATACTTCGTAAAAGATCTCTTGCTTTGATATTTTAATTTCACATATTTTCCGTTCTTTCTTAAGCCCCAACCAAGCCTAACATTAGAAGCTGAGAAAAACCTTTTGTTCTGGATCATGACTTGTTTGCGGAAGTGGTTTGTAAAAAAATGGATTGATTGTGTTAGAAGAATTGACATGTTTGCATATGATTACTTGCGTTAGATTGAAGAACTTCTGAATAAAACTTGAGAATCCATTTGTCTAGTTGTTTTGTATTGAAATTTAATTAAATAATTGAGTACATGAATTTGTTAGATAATATAATATCTTTGCATATCTTTCCAGTATTTATGTTAATTTAGGCTTCTTTATATTTCCTTGTATTTATCTTTTCTTTGTTTATAGTTAGGGTTGCTTATTTACCAAGTACATGTATCTCTATAAATATGTTACTCAGTAATACAAGTTCCCTATGTGGTTTCTCTAATCTAACATGGTATCAGAGTCATGGCTTCGAGCCATGGTCTCTCGATCTCTCGCTTCTGCCATCATCCTCAAATTGTCGTCCCCATCCGGCACTCCTTATCTAGTTTAGTGTTTTTTTTTTAAATCTAATTTCTTTATTGTTTCTTTCTTTCTCCTATGGCTCCGCCCTTTTTCTTGGTCACCACCGCCGCCAGCTTCTCCTCCCTTATCTCGTTTTCTCTTCTTTTTATTTTTCTATGGCCGCCGCCGCCTTCTCTCTTTGGCCGCGGGCTGCCACCTTTAGTGTTTGTTAGTTGCTGCCGCTCACCCTTGGAAAACGAGGACTCGGAGCCGCCACCTTTTTATTTTATGCTACCGCCTTCTCTTTTTGACCGCATGCAGCCACGCTTAACCGCCACCGCCTTTATTTTGTTAGTTGTCGCTGCTCACCCTTGAAAAATGAGGATTTAGAGCTGTCGCCACCTTTTATTTTTGTCGCCATCTTCTTCTCAAATTCTCTATGACCGGATTTCTTTGGTCCAGTCTCAACATTCAAGACTCTCACGGTTCGGCTGCGAGGGAATGTTAGATAATATAATATCTTTCTAGTATTTATGTTAATTTAGGTTTCTTTATGTTTCCTTATATTTATCTTTTATTTGTTTATAGTTAGGGTTGTTTGTTTACCATGTACATGTATCTCTATAAATATGTTACTCAGTAATATAAGTTCCCTACGGGGTTTTCTCTAATCTAACAGAATTATCTTATCTCTATCTGCTACATCATCAGTTTGATTGAGAATGTTATGATTTTGTGGGTAAATCAACTGCAAATACTCATGAGATAAAACTCGTCCGTTCTGGGTGAGTTTGAGGTTTAAAGGCATGTTGCATGTGCTAAGTGCAATCGTGAAACTCCACTGCAATGAGCTAGTAGTTATTAGATTTTAATTTTTGTTTTTGTTCCCCCTTTTGATTGAGAATTGTGAGCTTAATTTATCCTATGTGTGATTCTTTTATTGCTCGAGACGATCAATGATAAGTTTGGGCGTGTTGCAAGCTCACAATTTATGCTGTTTCGGAGCCCTATTCTACATGTTTTTGTATGTATTTCATGGTAGTTATGCCACCTTTGCTTGTGATTATGTGCGTTACTTGATATTTAGGTAAATACAATGGAGAGCAAGAAATTAAGGAGCGAAGAAATGAGGAAATTGAGTTAAGAAGATGTAAAACGAGGCCAAGATCTTGAAGAGACTCCTTGCAAGGAGAATTTAGGAAATTGAGCTAAAGAAGTTGTAAAACGAGGCCAAGATCTTGAAGAGATGCCTTGCAAGGAGAATTTGATTACTTTGGGGTTAGATTCAGACTTTAAGGTCTTCATCAAAGTTGTCAATCACTAAGTTGGTTTTCAATAGCAACTTGATTAACTCAAATTGGAGGTCCGACAAAGAAGCTGGAAGAAAATTAAGAAGAATGACGGTGTGATTACGTTGAGGCATCAACAAGCCAGCCACTGACTTGCAGACCATCACGTGTGCACGTCGCAGCGTGTCGACGCAGTGGCGTCAAAACATCGACTGGCTAGGAATTTTTTGGCACATTTTATTTACTTTTCCTATTGCGATTGTGAGACCTAATTTGAGCTATATATATATAGATATCTGGGGAGTCTCTCTCATATTTATATATATATGAGAGAGACTCCCCAGATCTATATACCACGTTTTTTAGACCAAAAATTAAAGCCGAAGCAAGAAGAAGAACAAGGAACTATTCATCAAAATGATAGTGTTAGGTGCCGGCGAGCCATTTGTTTTGGACTCTGCCACCTGAAATGTAAAACACTATGACAGTCTTGTTTTAAATATATTGAATGTTTCTTTATGGTATGCTTCTTTATTGACTTATGTTAATATAGATAAAGATCCCATAGATTACATATGGTTAGGGAAGTAGTCGGGATACCTATGGAATGCTCTCAAAGACCGTAATCCTAAATAATGTTTCAAGTCATAGAGACTGTGAAATGTGGGATATCGTTGACCTCGCCAATAATTGTTCGTGCATGTAACTCTCCCATGAGGTTGACGTGTTCCATTGTCGATGGCTAGTATGGCCAATACATGCATGAAGATTCATAATTTGGATAAGTATGGAATTGAACGAACCCGCTAAGGACTCCTCATTGGTGCTGTTGAACATAGAGTCCTTGGATTTCATAGTGTGAGATTGGTCCTTAGACCCGAGGTGTCATTAGAAATGGTCCTATCCACTATACTTTGATATGCACGTGCACTCTAGGAGAGTCACACGACGTGTATGTTCTGTAGAGTCTGATGGTACAGCGGAACAGATGACAGCCGTCGAGGGATTCATCCAAGGTCTATGACTAGTTATTTCCTATGTTGTTGCGAGAATCTAAATAATCGGTGAAAGCCTTTGATCAAAGAATTTGTCTTTTAAGAGGGAATGATGGTCTCTGCTTAGAAGACTGGATCATTAGATGCCACAACACAGTCATAGTTTCTAAGGTTATTAGGGTTCAACCGTCGCCTTACCCTTGACCGTAGACGGGAAACTGGTGAAGGGTTTTTACTCACATGAAGATCGTAACTCGGATAGGTTCGCTTTTCATCGTTGACATCTAGGAAGTAGTGACGACGTTGCTAGACATCAATCCACGACCAATAGGTGTCTTGGGTTAGTTTGGTGAAATTAATCCAAGGTCTAGATAATTATTTAGAATAATTAATCTAACCTATGGGAGGACTTATTGCTAGCTTGTCAATGAGTTTGAGGGGTCATATACATAACTTAGTGTAGTACCTATTGGCTAATTAATTCTTTGTGAATTAATGGAGGGATTAATTAAATGGATTTAATTAATCAAGAAAAAGAATTTATTATTGGTATTAATTAATGGTCCTATAATTTAATATTGGAATATTAAATTAGGAAAGACTAATTAATTAATTAATGAAAGAAAATAACATAAATATATATATATATATATATATACATATACACGCGCGTACGCCTCCCTTAATTAAGGGAAGAGGCGTGTGGGTGTGTGTGTGTTTCCACTTGTGTGGAATCTATATATATATGTATTCCACCCTTTTGAAAATGGTTGACGAAGTGATTAAAATTCATACAAGTCTTTTCTTTTATTCTCTCCTCCTTTTTTCTTTCTAAAAGAATTCTTTCAACTCATGTGTTGAGTACGAAGGACACTAAATAAATTCCTACTCCTTTTTCCTCATAAGCCAAAATTTGATATTATCTTGACTAGCACTAGTGGAGGTAATCGAGGGTACGAGCTAGGGTGTGGATACACCTTAGAGGAACAACACTTGGGCCGCTAGGGCAAGCTCGTCCGGGATTTTGTAGCAGGGAATTGCTTAAAAAGAAGTTGCTGTTAAGTTCTTCAGGAGGTAAACACATGAAAACTTTCTCTTTAGGATAGTTTTGAATCCGATGGTACCATATCTACCTAGCCCTAATTTGGGGATGTCGCTTTAATTTTTAAAATCTATACTTTCCGCTGCACCGGCATCCCCGGGGTTATACCAATCCCTACACAAAATTCATCGATTGTAATAGAAAGAATTCTAGTATTTGATTTTTCTTTGTCTATGAACATAAATCTGTTCTCTATGTTCTTCTCTACTTTGATCATGAACTAAATTACTTTAGTTAGTGCCATGTGAGGGCAAATTTATGATTTCTTATATACAAAGTTTAATTCTTCGTTAATTTGCTATGAATTGTTATGTGTTTTGATTTCGTTCTTATTTACTTTCATATGATTAAGCGCCATATGTTCGTCTTTTGCCTAATTTACACACTCGGGAGGAGCTAAGTTAGGGTGCAAATAAATCATCACATCATTCCAATGGAAATTGATCTAGGAATAGTATACACTACCAAAGTGCTGTTAGTCGGGACTTCTGATTGATAGTTGGTTTTTCTGGGAAAAATCTATATCTTAAATGTATGCTTGTTGGTTAGACACTCAACTAGGAATAGTCTTGAGGACCATCAATTAAACATAAGATTACTATACTGGAGACATGATATATTAAGTATCATAGGATTTTTCCACCATAGCAATAATAGTTTAGTTAAACGAAGAATGGCTTTTATATGTTAGAATAATTTATTTTGTCTAAGCATGTGCCCTAGTTGCCTTCTCTTATAAGAACTCGTTCAACTTTCTTTTATTTTAATTTAGCTTTATTAATCAATTCAATCAACAAAATAATCTTTAGTTTGACTTGCAATTTTCTTTTTAATCTTAATTTTTAGATAGCAGTAGTCTCTGTGAAATCGATAATCCATAGAAGTACCTTGATGAAGTCCTAATCTCTAGGATTTTTGTTAATAGATTTACTGTTTTTAATTAATTATGCTAGAATTAGTTTTATTTATTTCCACTTTTATTTGTTTAAAAATCCCATACAGTCTAGATAATAAGATAAGATTAGTTTGGTAATTGACATTCTTCCATGTGGAGACGATCTTACTTAATACTATATTATTTATTCGATTTCGTGTTCTTATGGACAATTAAAAAATTGGCGACGTTGTTGGTGAAGGAAACAAATAGACAATATCAATAAAAAGTTGATTCTAATTAGTTTAGACATTTTTTTTTATGTTTGATTTTTATCTGCTGAACCTTGATACTCGAGATATTTGTTTCAGAATGGCTGAGGAACAGTGAATTTTCAAGGATTATACCACGCCGACATATCAGAATTTCACTTCGAGCATAATTATGCCTAATGTTCAGGCAAATACTTTTAAGTTGAAGCCAGCCATCATTCAGATGCTTTATAATAATGCTTTTGAAGGAGACATTGAAAGAGAAGATCCTCATTCCCATCTGGGAATTTCTTGGAGATATGCAGTACAAATGGAGTCACTGAGGACGCCATACTACTATGACTGTTTTCCTTCTCTCTGTCCAAAAGAGCTAAGGAGTGGTTGAAAAACCAGATGGCAAATAGGTTCACTACTTGGATATATTTGTCAACTGCATTTCTCGCTAAATATTTTCCACCAAAAAAGACAGCTCAATTGAGGAAGCAATCACATGATTCATGTAGAGAGATGGGGTGACACTTTATCAAGCATTGGAAAGATTTAAGAAGTTGCTCAGGAAAGACCCCCATCACAATATTCCAAGATGGATGCTTGTACAAACATTCTATGATGGATTGTTATATGACATCAGGAAGACTATTGATGCAGCTGCAGGAGGCAATTTCATGGAAAAATATCCAGATGATGCACTCACTATCATGGACGAGATGGCATCTAATAACTATTAATGGACGAGTGACAGTCGGTCCATAAAAAAGTAGTTGGTATGCATAATGTTGATGAACTCACCATGCTCAAGGCTAACATGGATGCTCTAGTGAAGAGCTTCGAGGGACTCAAGTGCAATACCATTGTCGGTTCTCAACCTGCCAGAACTTGTGATATTTGTGGAGCACCTTACATGGCTATGAATTTCCCACTCATAGAGCAAGCTCATTATATCTCCAATCAGAACAACCATTCTGGAAATTCTTTCTCCAACACCTACAAGCCGGGATAGAAAAATCACCCCAACTTTTATTGGGAGGTCAAGAAAACCAACGGCCTCGAGAATTTCTTCCTAGGCATCAAGGGTCCTCAAAACTTTCAGCAGCAACCGCTACGTCAAGAAGGACCACCACATCAAGAACAAGACCAGCCACGAGCTTGAGAGCTTGCTGTTGAAAAGCTTGCACATGGAACAACTAAACGGTTCGAGAATCTTGAAGCAAAAATTGATCTGATAGTGGGAGCAACGAAGAATCTGGAAGCACAAATTGGACAATTGGAAAATTCTGTGAGTTTGAATCGAAGTGTACACTGCCTAGCCAAATTAAGCAGAATCCTAGAGGACAGTGTAATGTAGTGACTCTGATAAATGAAAATACAATTGAAGAATTTGAGCCACAATTTGAACACAAATTTGAACTTGTTGATAGTGTTGTATACCCAGCGAGCCATATATTGGCTTGAACACTGGATCATAAATATTATGACAGTCTTATCATTTATATCATATCAAAACTGTTTTGGTATGCTACTTTATTGTCAATTACTTATGATTAATATAGATAAAGATCCCACGAATTACATATGTTTAGGGGAGCGGTCCGGATACCTATGGAACGCTCTCAAAGACCGTATTCCTAAAATGTGTTCTAAGTCATAAAGGCTATGAGATGTGGGATATCATGGGCCTCATCAAGACTTGTTCGTGTGTGTAACTCTTATTAGAGATTGACGTGTTCTATTGTTAATGGCCGACGAGTCAATACATACACGAAGATTCATACTTTGGAGAAGTATGAAATTGAACGACTCCGCAAGGATTCCTCATTGGTTCTGTCGAACTTGAAGTCCTTAGGTTTTATAGTGTGTGATAAGTCCTTAGACCTGAGATGTCATTGGAAAGGGTACTATCCACTATGCTTTGATATGCACGTGCACTCCAGGAGAGTCATACGGCGTATGTTGGACATAGTCTAATAGTACAGTAGAACATACGATAGTCCTCAAGGGATCCATCCAGGGCTTACTGCCTGGCATTTGCTATGCTGAAGTGTAAAGCTGAATGATCTATAAAAGTCTCTGGCCAGAGCATAGTCTCATAAGAGGGATTGGAGATCCCTGCTTGGAAGACCGGATCATTAATGGAACCAATATAGTCATAGTTTTCGAGGCTACTAGGGTTTCGATTAGATAGGAAAAAGATAGAGGGATTCGACTCATATGAAGATCGAAATCTGGATAGATTTGCTTTTCATCGTTAACATCTAGGAAGTCGTGGCGACGTTGCTAGATATCGAACCATGATCGATTGGTGCCTTGGGTTAATTGGTGAAGTTAATCCAAGGCCTAGCTAATTATTGAGAATAATTAATATAGCTTATGGGAGGAATTATTGCTAACTTGTTAATGAGTCTGAGGGGCCACACACATAACTTAGTATAGTACGTATTGGCTAGTTAATTCTTTGTGAATTAATGGAGATATTAATTAATTGGGGATAATGAATAAATTAATTAAGTGGTCTTAATAAATAATAGTCTTATAATTTAATATTGGAATATTAAATTGGGAAAGACTAATTAATTAATTAGTGGTCTAATTAATTAACATGTGAAAAAGAATATATATATATATATATATATACACACACACACACATATGGGCGTGTGTATGTGTGTAAATTTGGTGGAGGATTTTATCTTGTTTACCAAGTCTATGTGTATATGTATATTTAATATATATATCTTGTAATATATTTGATAGGATTTATTCTAATTAATTAGATGACTAATTGATATGGAAAGATCTTATAAATATATTAGAATAGACATTGTGGATTTGATAAGATCTATTTAATTAGATGACTAATTGATTTGGATAGATCTTATATATTTGGGAAGGAACTCAAATATATAAAAAGATCTTGTTAGTTAATTAGTGGATCTAATTAACTATGGAAGAGAAATAAAAGGAGAAAGAAATCAAAGTTAATATATGTACATATAATACATATACACGCCTATTGTGATGGAAAGTGGCGCGCGTGTGTGTGTATGCGAGATGCACTTGGTGGACTCTATATATACATATATGTGTTTTGATATTTGACAACTTAAGCAATTCATAATTTACAACTAAAAGTTGTGATATTATTTTCTCTCCATCTTTTCTCTTCTACCTCTTTCACAAGAACTTCTTCAACTCATATTTTGAGTACGAAGAACACCAAAAATATAGTCCTGCCTTTTTCTAATAAGTTGAAATTTGATATTCTCTTGGCTGACACTGGTGGAGATAATCGAGGGTACGAGCTAAGGTGTGGATACATCTTAGAGACGCAACACTTGGAGTGCTAGAGCAAATCCATCCAGAGAGGTGTAACAGGGAGTTGCTTAAAAAGACGTTACAGTTTTTTATTCTTCAAGAGGTAAACACATGATAACTCTCTTTTATGAGTTTTTGAATCCGATGGTATCATGTCTGCCTAGCCCTAATTTGGGGATGACTCGTGTTTTATTTGAATTTTTGAAATTCCATGCTTCCCCTGCAACAAGCATCCCTGGGGTTGGACCACGTGATCCCAACACTTGTGGCAAAGGAAAATTCAATTTTGGACTCTTTAGAAAAGGTTGAACTGGAGAAAGTTACACCGAAACCTTATGTGAAGCCATATGTTCCTCCAGTTCCATTTCCCTAGAGGTTGCAGCACAAGAAATTTGATAAGCAGCAAGAGAAATTTCTCAATGTATCTAGACAGTTGTACATCAATATTCCATTTGCAGATGCTCTGGCTTAAATGCCTGTCTATGTGAAGTTTCTCAAAGAGCTGTTGAGTAAAAGAAAGATATTGGAAGACATGGAAACAATCTCCTTGAATGAAGAGTACAATGCCATAATCCAACAAGCATCCTTCCAAAACTTAAGGATCCAGATAGTTTTTCACTTTCTTGCACTATTGGCAAACTACATTTTGATAAAGCACTTTATAATTTGGGAGCTAATGTTAGTTTAATGCCATATTCAATTTGCAGGAAGCTAGGATTTCAAAAGCTCAAACACACAAAGATGACCTTACAATTGGCAGATAGGAGCATGAAGCAGCCCAATAGAATAATTGAAGATGTGTTTGTGAAAGTGGACAAGTTCTACATTCCTTGCCAGTTCGTGGTGCTTGAGATGGATGAAAATTCATAAATACCAATCATCCTTGTAAGACCATTTCTTTCAACCGTGGGAACCATGATCGATGTGCGTGCTAAAAAGTTGGAGTTGAACATCAAAGATGAGAAAGTGGAGTTTGACTTAAATCAGATGATGCAATCTCTATCTTTTGAAGAAAAATGCTATTCGATGGATGTGATTGGAGGGGCCGTCAAAGATAAATTTCTCCAAGTAAAAGAGATCCATTAGAGTCATATCCCAAAATATCCTCTATATCGAAGGTAAAACTTAAATATCTTCCACCACATCTCAGGTATGTTTTTTCTTGGAAACAATTAGTTGCTACCTGTTATCATAAATGGTACACATTCTAAACCTGAATTATGGAAATGGTTAAATGAATTGAAATGGAATTAAGAGGGAATAGGTTGGAATATGTTTGCCATGAAAGAGATTAAACATGCTTTGTGTTTTGTAGACGATGATATTCCTCGATGGGAAACGATTCTCCTTACTGACCCTCAAAAATGGATTTGTCTAAGTTCTAATGACTTTAAACAAGCGTGCTTACGAGTCAATCCAAGGGTTTTATTTATTTTGTTTTTGTTTGAGTTTTGCTTTCCTTGTTTTAGCTTGCTTTCATTTAGTTTTTCTCTTGATTTTTTGTTCATCTAGTGCTACTCTCTTGCTTTTTATGTTTGATTTCTAGTCAGTACAAACATATGGTGCTGTTAAAAATAGAGGGGCAAAATAGGCAGGTCAGCACCACTGTACCGAATTGGGGGTTTACTTTAGCCAAATTTTAGAGGGCTTGACACCACTGTGCCATATTTTGGCACAATCATGATTTTTTTCCACACAAGAAAAAGAAAAATGGAGAAGTCATCCTATCGACTCCTCGCATATTATGCATATGCATAGGGGAGTATCACTTTTACACTCTTGTTTAATTCAATATGCTTATGCTTATGCCTCAAGTTTTTTTTGAGTCCAATGAAGACAATATCCTCAAGTGTGGGGTGGTGTGATCGTAAACTGATGAAAGATTGGATGTGTATATTTTGTTGAGTTGTTGATTGATTTGGTAGCATGTTTGCAACATTCTAGTTCCTATGTTAAGAACTCTAGACTGACATGAACAAATGAACTCATTTTTCGTAATAAGATGCTTATTGTTGCGTTGGATTACATAGTTTGAATTTGGTGAAATGTTTTATGCATCTTTGCACACTACACATGAGTTCTAGCTAAGGTGATTGATTGGTAAATTAAAAACACTTACAGATTATTACTTTTTTTTAATATATATAAGCAATGAAATTGTTATGAAATGGCATGAAATATAATGCTTAAGTGGATAAATTGAATGAATAACCGAATTTCATTTTGTGGCATTTGTCACTTGAGTGATTAAGTACTTTGGGGTGTCTTTACACCTAATGTCTTAAAACCGACTAGTTTGAGAGTTATTAATCTAAAACTCATTACATGGGTGCCATAGAAAGCCTAATAAAATGAGACATTGCACGGGTTGATAAATTTTGGTATGAATGAAAGTAAATGAGGATGAAATATGAAAAATATTTGTTTCTGCTTGAAATAATAGAAATATTCTCTGGCAAGAACTCATCTTTTCACGAATCGATGCATATTTAATTGATCTTGATTGAGATTAGTGTGATAACTTGAATGAAAATTTTCGTATTGTGAAAAATAGTGATTCATGTGTCCATGTTGATTTATGTATGATAATTGTGGGGATGATTAAATGTTGTGACTTGTTGTTGAATTGATGATTGATAAAACAAATAGATATATGTCCTGAATTTTGTGGGTATTTTCTCTACAAACCCTCCCGAGACAACACTCGTCCACTAGAGGTAACCTAGGGGTTTAACGGCTTGTTGCACATGCTAAGTGCAATCGTGTTTCCTACGAAAGTGGGTATTATCTTGTTTCGTTGTTTTCTTTGTTTGTTTTATTGAGATTTACTCGAGGACGAGTAAAAGGCTAAGTGTAGGGTATTTATTAGGTCTTAAAATTGACATATTTTCATTATGTTTTTCGTGCCACAGTTTTCTTGAATTTAAGCCTTGAGTTGATCTTTTTAGTAGTTTTTAACCTTGTTTGCGTATTCTTGCTTCTGAGTCGTTTGATGCTTTTATAGGACAGAACGATGGTTTTGACATGTTAAAAGATAATTTTTGAAGAGAGCAAAGAAGGTCAACTAAGAGATAAAGAAGAGTAAGAAAGAGTCTAAACAAAGAGATTTGAGTCAAAGAAAATGTAGAAAAAAATCCGGACAACAACCTTGGCACAGTGGTGCCAAAACTATGTACAGATTTTGCACCACTGTGCAGCCACAAATTTTAATATTTTAATGGGCCTCGTTTGGTTGTCTTTTAGTTGGACTTGTTTGGTAATTAGAAATCCTTTATAATGTATAGAAGAAAGAAAAATTGCAGACATCACAAGAGAGAGAGAAAAACACGTTATTTGAAGAGAGAAAAAAATCTTGGAAGAGAAGAAATGAAATTTCCATTGAAGATAGGAGAGAGAAAGCTAGATTTCTCACTAATTAAAGGTTTCTTCTTAGATTTTCTTGCTTATTCTTCTTCTCTAAGTTGTATTCTTGAATTCTCCATTGTTGGACATGAAGTTTCTTAAATTTATGCAATTTATATTTTCATCTACTCTAAATATATTTGGGTAATTTATTTTCTAGGGTTTAAGATGTAGTCTTGTATATATGTATGGATTGTTGATATTATTTGGTTTTATTCTTGTTTATTTAATCTATCATTGAGTGTTGATCACCAATTACAGAATTAAGTTAATTTAAGAAGTACAGGGAGGTAAATTCAATTTGCTGTTCAGATACGATAGATGGATATTAGTGATTTTGTATGAGACTAATAAACAATTATCATAGCAATTAATAGATTCATCTAGATTAGTTGTTGATCATGGCAGTGACGAGAATTAATTTATTTGGGTACTCATGAATATCTCAGGAGAGTATTCATGTAATTAAGGAATATTGGATCTTTAATCAGGTAAGAATGACAACCCATTGACAAATACCTTAATAAAATCTTAATCCTTAGATTTTTTGTTAATTGATCAACCGTTTTAATTAATTTTGCTATAATTAGTTTTTATTTATTTATGCTTTTATTAGCTTAAAAATCCCAGCTTTTATAATCAATAGTCTAGATAATAAGATAGGCTTAGTTTGGTACTTGACATCCTTCCATGTGCAGATGATCTTACTTATTGTTATATAATTTGTTTGATTCCGTGTGGTTATAGACAGTTAACAGTTCTTTTTTAGGAATCGCTGCTCCACCTCGTCTCTTTGGGTTGAACAATTCATTGACCATTTTTGGTCCATAGAATTTGTTGACAAGAACATCAACACCTGTTGAATGGAGGAATCCGCTCTTGTACAAGATATAGCTCAGAATCAACTCATACGGCTTGGACAATGTCTTCTCATCCAGCCCACCTTTGATGCCATCAAACATGTATTGTGTGCAGTTGATCTTCATCTCTTGGTCTATAGCGACCATCATGAATTCATGGTGATAAACATGGTCAAAAATGCCTTTGTTGCATTCAATCACCTTTGAGTACAAATCTGCTATGATCATGTACTCACCTTTCAGGTTGTTCTTGCGGAAGTTTGACTCATAGTCGCCAGATTTTGTCTTCTTCATCATCTCCCCGACTTTGGTGAAGTCACCAATGCGGACTTCATCTACCAAGCTAGTGGTCTCAAGTGGCAGACGAAAGGGTCTAGAAGGGGGAAGGGGCTTGAATAGACCTGAAGTTTTTTTCGACTTCAAAAATTTTGTATCACTTTTAAGAATTTGAACGCTTGGTAAGCAAAGCACTAGGTCAGTCGCTAAAGATAAGATAACTTAGACTTAGTGATTTTGGCAGTTACCAAAGTAGGGCAATGCTTAAATCGCTTAATCAGGGTTAGCACAGCGGAATTGATTTTTAAGCTTAGCGTTCTTCTAGTCAAATATTCACTTAACCGTTTTTAAAGACTTTTTAAATATATGATGTGCATAGTGTAAAGCAATAAAACAGTAAAATGACACAAGATATGTAAGGTTCACTAGTGATGTAATCCCAGCTACGTCGTTCTTTTCCTTTACACTTGGAAGAAATACACTAAGATGATAATCGAAGGATCACATAGAGGCTTCTACAAAATAGAGGATAAGGAAGATTAACTTGAGCTCCTTGATCACACAGACTTCAACTCCAATGAAGATCTTCTTCAACAAGCTTCTCTCACACAGAAATGCTGCTTGTAAATCAACAACTTTCTCACACAGATAAAAGAAGTTGAGGGTTTTCATCACATGTTTGTTTGATTTTGAGAATTTCAAACAACTTGAGATATCTCAGTAAGAGTGTAGGATTCTTCTATGAAGATGTTTGAGATATCGGTGACTGTCTTTGGAATGTATTTGAAAAGCTTGAAGGATTTTGGTTATGTAGTTTATAAGGTTTTCTTAAGAATATTTCAGCAAAGTTTTGACCTTTTTCTTGTGCATGTACGTATGTATTTAGGGTTTGCTGAAGGGTACTATTTATAGAGATTTCTTGGGATTTGTCCGTTAGACACATGCAGGCGCGTGTCTTTCACGCAGCGCGTAAATAACCCTTTTTTCCGACATTCCTGAATTTCTGATGTTACCGATTGGACACAACCAGACTTTGAACTCTGAATTCTAACAATCTAGTCAAAAGGTGGCTTGTCCACAAGTCATAATGCCTTATCACATTTAATGCACTTATCAGACATTTAATGCGTTTTGAATTTATTTCCTGTTGGAAATAAATATCCGTTGATGATTGCATTTAAGTTCTTGATGACTTGAGAATTTATTTCAGGTGAATCTGATCTTTGATTGCTTGATTCAATATCCCTAAAAAAGTCCTTTAGCGTTTGGCAGAAGCTTAAGATAAATCTTCATCTTCACTTGACTTCAGACACTGATCTTCAACTTCATCTCTGACAGACTCACCTAGAATTCTATCAGCGAGTTGGTATCTAATACTTAGTCTAAAATCTATAAAGATAAAAATTACAAGCCTAACAAAATAATAAACTTTCAAACGCTTATACAAATATTCTATGAAAGTCTAAACTTACATTCTTTTTGGGCCTAACATAAAATCCTATTCTTGTCATCATCAAAACATCTAACATGAAATTTCCTAATAATTTTGCCCTTTTTGATGATGTCAAGACCTTAACTCTTTTATAGTTCAAGAGTTGGAAGAAAAGTCAAAAGATATAAGTTAGCATTAGAAAGTTAGTTGAGTTAGCTAATGTTAGATTAGCTTTAACAAGATGTTTCAGCGTTTAATCATTCATTTATATAGAAAAATTTAAAGCATACAATGATTACACTGAAAAATATAAAGCAACAGAAAATAAAAAAAAATAAAGCAAGATAAGTGATCATCTTCTCTGTCGCTTCTTCGACATCTCTTCCTGGAAGATCTCATTCGCTAGATCTAGGAGAACTCTGTCAATGTCAATCATTGTTGTATGATAGACTTCGTTGTAGTCCTCATGATTCTCTTTAGCGCTTATATTGAGTTCTATCAACCTTTCAACCTAATCTCTTGGAAGAATTCTAAGTGTCCGGATAAGATCATGATAAAGATCTTGGGCTCGATCATTTGAAGGATTCCAGTTAAGAGGTCATCTCAAGGGTTCAGCATAAGCATGAAAACCCATACCCTCAAGAAAATCAACATCATGATTGGGAAGCCTATGCCTGCCTCTGAAGTATCTTGTCTTTTGCTTCTTTGTGAGCATCTTTTTCAGACACACAATCTCTTCAAACATGGAGCGCCAATTTTTATTGTCTGTTTTGGACATTGGCTCCGAGGCTTTTCCTTTGGCTTTTGAATCTTCTGGATTTTCTTTTTCTTCCCCCTTCTTGACTTCATTAAGAGAAAGGCGTAGCTCAGCAACATCTCATCGGAGTAATCTGACTTCATCAACGAGGAGGGCGACTTGCTCAGTGATACTTTGTCCTACTGAATTGGAAATATTGTGCCTTTTAGTATCCAATGAAGCATTCTGAGCTAGCGAGCGATTAAACTCTTCAGATAGGCCGGTAATTATGGGAACCATGCGATCCAGTACTGATGCAGTACTCTGGTCGCAGCATTTGAAATATCTCGGCTTCTTGTATCGGAGGCCAGCCTGATGTGCATTTCATCATTAGCTATCATTTTGAACAGGAACCCTCAATATTGTGGAGCAAGTTCCTTACTGCTTTTCTGAAATCTTTTGCCTCATGGTCGCTATCTAAATCTGAGTTTGAGGAAGAGGAACGCTCAGGAGATGGAATGAGTCCATATGAGCTTGAAACTGCTGCCCTTTCCTTTGATTTGTCTCTGATGAAAGGTTCCTCGGGGTCTTCAACAATTTCGTCCTGTACTTCCTGAATCGCTTGATCAAAAGATTGAGTTGCAGCTTCTATTTGCGCAACTTGATCAACAAGTGGAATCTCAACTACTGGAGCGCTGGGGGCGTCTGCCATTTGAATATTAGCATCTTGAATCTGAGCGTCATCAACAGGAGGAGGCTGGTTCACTTGTAACTTTGTGATGTCCACAGAAATCAGTCGATGAACAGGGATGACCCAGATTGGGCCAATCGCTTCTAGAACATTCCTTGGACTTAGGTAGAATGATTGCGGGATAAAAAGCAAAGCATCTTCGCGCTCTTCAGTACTGAACGCTAGATCAGTGTCTTGCGGATCATCACACCAGACGTGTAAGATTTGAAGAAGTCCATTAAAAGAGGCATCAGAGCTTGAGCTAGCGCCTGATCCATTGGCTATATAAGAAAAGAATTTTGGCCACTCGGATGTTCTGTTTACACATTAAGACAGGATGAAGGTTGTAGCCATGGAAGTACTAAAACTAAAGTGATGGTTGAAAGTAATACCCAACGATTGAGCATTCTCTACAATCGCTCTTCTGTCTCGATGTAACTTTGCATGATCATTAGTTAAACGTGTGTGCACTTCAGTGGGACTTGGAAGGGTATCTCTTTTGCTGGTTGGGGAATCTTCATACAGATCCAGTTGGATTAGCTGAGCAAAACCTTGTTGTGGCTGATAAATGTAGCGTTATCCCTAACTGATCTGAGAAAGTTGATGGTGAATAAAATGTTCCATGCCTTGTCTGAAATACGAGAAAGCATTCACTTTCCCACTAGCGATTCGCGCCTTTGAAGTAAAAACAAAGCGTATCCTCGACGCTTATACTCAATTCCAAAATTGAAGAGAAATGAATACTTGATCATCTCCTCAATCGTATGGAAATGCAGTACAAAATCCTCAGCCCACCTGAATGTATCCAAAATCCAGCGTCTTGCGAGTTTCTCAACCATTTCTTTGTCTTTCTTAGCTTCAAGTAGCTTCTTGAATCTTTCCTTTTCAATATCAAAGCTATCAGCCCAGACTCTAGCAAGATATTCTCGGGCTTCATCTTCAATCCAGAAATTAATTGGATTGGGGTGTTCTCTGAACGTTTTTCCCTTTTCTTTCCATAAGTGGAGGGGTTTTGGTGAAGACTTATTAGCGGCTGAATGGACAACTCTTGGTAGGGCAAAATAACCCATAGGATTCAACTGTTCTTCATCGGGGTTCTTCTCACAACCGCCCATGTGAGGATTTCTGATTTGAACATGAGTGTGGCGGAACGGATATTTGCATTCAAAATTGTGGCCAACTTCTTGAAAGCGGTTGCTTTCAAACTCTGCCAAATCGCTGAGAGGAGTCTCCCAAGCGGTTGCTTTAGTGAGGTCGTGTAGCACCAATACCATTATTTGTCTTGAATTTCATCTTCAGGTGCGGGGTTGAGACAATAGCTCCAAATAAGTTCAACATGGGTCGTCCCACAATCATATTGTATGCGAAGGGAACATCCACAACCGAAAAGGTAACTCGACCCGTCTTTGACTTCGACCCGGCCCCTAAGGATATGTCCAAATGGATCGACCCTTTAGGCATAATTTGCGATCCTGTAAAACCCACCAAGGGAGTATTTACAAATCCCAGTCGCGTGCTATCAAGCTCTATCTTCTTCAACACTTCCCAAAAGATAATATCCGCCGAGCTCCCCGTGTTCACTAGAACCTTGTGCACCACAAAGTTGGCCACATCCACTGAAATTACCATGGGATCATTGTGAGGGCCAGTCATCTCCTCATAATCACTGTCATTGAAACTGATAGATTCATCTCTTGAGGTCATCCCTCGTGTGAGCGAAAGTACCCAAGCTGGCTCACCATGATAATAAGTCAAACGACCCTCTCTGGCATGACTCTTTCTTGCATTCGAGGAATCCCCATCAGTGGGTCCCCCCAGCTATCATGTGAATTTCAAGACGATTTCCATCTTTGGGTGTTTCTTGTACTTCTCCTCTTTGCTCGTTATTATGAGATTCTTCATTATAGAAACAATCATTGCCTCTAGAGCGTTCATATTCACGATGATAATTATCGTTGCTGTGATATTCATTTATGGGCCGCTCGTCATTACGAGTTTTGGGTATCGATCAGTTTCAAATTTTTCTTTGCGACGTCTTGGGTCATTTATGGTTTGCAAGTTCTCTGAGTCTTTTAACTCATTCATTTCTTCTTCACTAATGTACTCTCCCGCCAACTCCATCAATTCCTCATGGGATCATGGAGGGCAACGAGAGAGTGCGTCATTAAAATTGCCTTTCTTTAAGCCTCTAATTAAGAAACTTAGCATCAACTCGTTATTTACTTCAGGAAGATGCATAGCTTCTTGATTGAAACGGTGTATAAATTCACACAACGACCCAGACGAGCCTTGCCTCAGTCCCATTATCATAAAGATTGATTTTTTTATCTTTTTATTACTAGCAAAGTGATTTTCAAATTTGTGTTTCAACTGCATGTACGACCCTATGGAGCAGGGTGCAAGACTCATAAACCAGTCCTGCGACCGACCCACAAGGGTAATGATGAAGATTCTTGCATTGATTGCATCCGTCTGTCCCTACAAAGACATTAACAACTCGTAAGATGTAATATGGGGTCTCGGGTCACCCGCCCATCAAATTTGATAAACTCTAGCATTCTGAAGAGGCTATTTGGGACTTCTTTCATGATCTCCATCACAAAAGGAGAGTTGCAAGCCATCGGCTTGAGGTCTGTCTGGGCTGCGCTGGACCCATCACAGACTCTGGATTCGTAACATATCTGCTCCTGTGTATCTATCTTCTTTGTAGTGCACCACGTGTCGCACCTCGGGTGGCGAATTGAACATACGAGCCTTACCTATTTCTTGCCCAAGCCCCCGATGGACACTTACTACCTCATCCTCCTTCACTGACTCTCCTTGTTGCTCGCCACCTCGGTCTCCCTTTCCACGAAATAACCTTTGTCTTGTAGTGGGATCCGGACGTCCCTTTCCTAAGTTACGTGTCGTAGGGGTACAAGCAAGATATTTCTGCATCTCCTCTTTTGCATACTCCTTCATCCTCCTATCCAACTCTTCCTTTGTCATCGTTATAACCGT
Organism: Buddleja alternifolia; assembly: GCA_019426215.1. Taxonomy (NCBI): domain Eukaryota; kingdom Viridiplantae; phylum Streptophyta; class Magnoliopsida; order Lamiales; family Scrophulariaceae; genus Buddleja; species Buddleja alternifolia. Next base: position 7,696,036 of record CM033396.1, on the reverse strand, counting down.
ACTCGTCCCTCCTTCGATATGCGGATCACCAATACCTTGATTCACCAACCCCTCTTCAATATGCACCAAACGAGTCTTCGAATTTCCAGCCTCTATTCCTAATAACAAGTCTCAGCAACTTCAAAGTAGTTTCCCACAGATGGCGCCAACTGATCTAACTCAAATCCGGGAAACTTGAACCTCGTCAGTCTGGAAAGACTCAAACCGTGTTACGAGTATGATGATGTTGATTATAGACTGCACTCTGTGTTAACGGAGCTACCTACGTACCTAATTAGGATCAAATCAATGTAGTTCTAACGGAGCTACCTACGTACCTAATTAGAATCAAGTCAATGTAGTTCTATAGTAATGTATATAGCCAGGGTTGTACTCTGTAGACGATTCTAACTTTCAAATTTATATGTAAGGGAACGTATGTTAGGGTTAATGTCCTCAAATGCCACTAGAGGATTTGTAAATGTAAAGACATTATTAATTTATAATTGTTTATCTTTCAATCAATAAAAAGGCAATTAGTTGTTTACTTTTAAATTGGCAGTTATTTATTGTAAATCAACTATAAGTCCAAGAACACAAGAGTAAACTCTCTAAGGCACTAGAGGGTTTCATACTTGTGTACTAAATTAGTCTGCAAGTCAATGATTTCCAATTGGGCATTGGAAATCAAGAAGGCTTGTATGATATGAATCTTTGACGAGAAATGTGCCCGTCAATCATTAAGAAGTAGTGAAGGATTCATATTATAGGTGCACTGATGGAGATAGTGGTACTTAGACATGATTCTCATCGATACTGTCACATGGATTTTCATTCTTTGACAATCAATGACAAAATTGCTTAATTGTAATAGGTGTGTTTGAACTTTAAACTTGAGGAATCGAGTTAAAGAGATGCTTATGAGTACTAAGGGTGGCAAATGGGTGGGTCGGGTCCAATTGGGTTGGGTCCAAATTCATGGGTCCAATATGGGTTGGGTTGGGTTGGGTCCAACTAAGTTTTATATAAGAACCCAAAGTGGACCCAACCAGGACCCAGAGTGGACCCAACTTGGACCCAGAGTAGATCCAAAATGGAATCAAGTCAAATAAAATTTAGCACACATTTATACATACTTTCTACACACATAATACATTTTTTACACACACAACCCACTTTTTACACATACTAAATATTTTTGACACATACGCAACATAATTTTTACACACAACACATATTTTACACACACTACACGTATTTTCACGCACATATCATATATTTTAAACACACTATACATATTTTCACACACACATCACATATTTTCCACACACTACACATATTTTCACACACACATCACACATTTTACACACACTACACATATCTTCACACATCACACATTTTTCACACACACTACACATTTTTTCACACACTACACATATTTTCACACACACACACATCACACATTTTCACACACTACACATATTTTCATTTGTTTTACACACACTATACACATTTTCACACACTACACACATTTTCACACACACTACACACATTTTCAAGCACTACACACATTTTCATACACACTACACGTATTTTACACATACTACACATCTTTTCACACTAACTACATACATTTTACATATACTACACATATTTTCACACACACATCACACATTTTACACACACTACATATATTTTCACACACACTATACATATTTTCACACACTACATATATTTTCACACACATATCACACATTTTTCACACACACATCACACATTTTTCACACACTACACACATTTTCACACACACTACACACATTTTCACACACTACACATATTTTCACACACACTACACAAATTTTCACACACTACATATATTTTCACACATTTTACACACACTACACATATTTTCACACACTACACATATTTTCACACACTACACATATTTTCACACACACATCACATATTTTCACACACACTACACATATTTTCACACACCCATCACACATTTTACACACACTACACATATTTCACACACTACACACAATTTCACACCTACATCACACATTTACACACCCATCACACATTTTACACACCCATCACACATTTTACACATACTACACATATTTTCACACACATATCACACAATTTACATACACTACACATATTTTCACACAATACACATATTATCACACACACTACACATATTTTCACACACACTACACATATTTTACACACATTTTACACATTTTACACACACATATCCCCGTTATTTGAAAATACTGACGCTAAATAAGATACAATCTTGTCCGATTCAACCCGAGTTCAAGTCAGGACCCAGAAAGATAGATCTCGTGACAATGATCTCATAGGGAAACGGCATATGGATTAGCAACATGACCTAACACATACTGGATAAACTATAAATGCCCTAAAATAAATGCGTAAGGTATGCATTCAATATGCTATCACAGCTTTTAGCTGATTTAAGCATTGAAAAATTTTAGATGAAGTAAGTATCACCAGCAAACACTGACAATTATGTGATTTCAATTTTTTTTTCTTACCAAAGGAGATTGAGATTATCGCAACTGGACTTCTACGAATCTCAAATCATAATCCAAAATTATATTGAGTTCACAACTTTCGAGTGAGTTCGGTTTAATTTTTGTATAATTAATTGCAGGATAATTTATTCTCGTATAATTGATTATGACAAAAGCTTGAATTTATAATTTTACCAAAATATGATTTTCCAACTCAAAAAAGTCTAATCAAAATTTATACAAATGAGGGTCAAAACTCGTCCAAATCGTAATTACAATTTAAATACGGATTTTAACTTCTCAATGACGGTACTAGACGACCCTAAAAGAGATAATTGTTGACCCAGCCTAAATATGAGTGATAATACACGTATATATGCCTTCTGAAATGTTCATGATCCGCCCACCAATTGCTTATACTTTTTAAAAATTTGTTAAAAAAAATTAATGGAATAAACGTAGCTGGTTGGATTCACATAATTATGTTGTTGTCACAAATTAATATCTTCCCATATTAAATACTAATAAAGAAAAATCACCAAGTTAAATCTAAGCCTAACCTATAATAATCTTGTTATTTTACATTTTGCAATATTACATCTAATGAACTATCATGTTGTGTTTTTTAAACAAAACATGGGTGATTTTTAAGAAGTCCTGTGATTTTAAATTCGGATGCAATATAGTTGCTTATATACGATAAATTTTATAAAAATCTCACTATTTGAATGATTTTTATTTATCAAAGATTCGAGTCACTATAACTATTAGGACCCCAAAAGCGCATAACATTGATCTAAAAACTAAAAATTAAGACGGCTTGTTTTATAATGAATTTAGTGCAATAGAGAGTCAATTAACTTTTTACAATTAAATTCATAGTGCCGGTGCTTTCATTAACTTTTTATAATGAATTTAGTGCAAAAGAGACGGCTTTATGTAATGTGTGTAAAATATGTGAAAATGTGTGTAGTGTGTATAAAGTATGTGTAGTGTGTGTGAAAATATATGTAATGTGTGTAAAATATGTGTAGTATGTGTAAAATGTGTGATGTGTGTGAAAATATGTGTAGTGTGTGAAAATGTGTGTAGTGTATGTAAAATGTGTGATGTGTGTGTGAAAATATATGTAGTGTGTGTAAAATATGTGTAAAATGTGTGATGTAGGTGTGAAAATATGTATAGTGTGTGTAAAATATGTGTAGTGTGTGTGAAAATGTGTGAAAATATATGCAGTGTGTGAAAATGTGTGTAGTGTATGTGAAAATATATGTAGTGTGTGAAAATGTGTGTAGTGTGTGTAACATATGTGTAGTGTGTGTAAAATATATGATATGTGTGTGAAAATATGTGTAGTGTGTGTAAAGTATGTGTAAAATGTGTGATGGTGTGAAAATATGTGTAGTGTGTGTAAAATGTGTGTAGTGTGTGTGAAAATATATGTAGTGTGTGAAAATATATGTAGTGTGTGAAAATGTGTGTAGTGAGTGTAAAATATGTGAAAATATGTGTAGTGTGTGAAAATATGTGTAGTGTGTGTAAAAATATGTGTAGTGTTTGTGAAAATATGTGTAGCGTGTAAAAATGTGTGTAAAATATGTGAAAATATGTGTAGTGTGTGTGAAAATTTGTGTAATGTGTGAAAATGTGTGTAAAATATGTGATCTGTGTGTGAAAATATGTGTAGTGTGTGTAAAATGTGTGAAAATATGTGCAGTGTGTGAAAATGTATGTAGTGTTTGTTAAAATATGTGTAATGTGTGAAAATGTGTGTAAAATATGTGAAAATATGTGTAGTGTGTGTAAAAATATGTGTAATGCGTGTGAAAATATGTGTAGTGTATGTGAAAATGCGTGTAGTGTGTGTAAAATGTGTGAAAATATATGTAGTGTGTGAAAAGGTGTGTAGTGTGTGTGAAAATGTATGTAGTGTGTGAAAATGTGTGTAGTATGTGTAAATATGTATACTATTGATATTAGAATTATTTATAAGTTTTTTTAAAAATAATTTTTACATGATGAACCCAATTTAGACCCATTTAGGACCCAGAGTGGACCCAATAAAACCCAAGTTGGACCCATAGTGGACCCAAGTTGGATCCAAATTTTTTTTGGACCCAATAGAACCCAACCCAAGTCTACCCAACAAAAAAGTTTTTGGACCCAACCCAACCCAAAACTTATTGGGTTGGGTTGGACCCATGGGTCCAAAACCATTTTGCCACCCCTACTTATGACATTAGGTTCATCATTAGAGTAGTTTAGGTCAAATTCACCCTTTGGTGGGGTCAACCTCGAACTGCAATCTAATGGGCAAGTAGTAGTCTTAACTGATATCTAAAATGAGATTCGTTCCCTCGTAAGTGAACGAGGAATTATCCTATGGATTGATAAGTAAGCTAGATCCTAAAGTCTTTGGCCAAAGCATTAAATGATCTGAGCTTGTTATAAATATAGCATACAATCAAGTAAGTGAGTTTGACTAAGAACCATGACTCTCACTTGATCGGGATAAAGAAACGAAGAGTTTATATTCACACGGTATTCACAAAGGAAAGGTTAATAATGATCTAATCATTTCATCTTATTTGGGTTAAAATATGGACCACTTGACTGGATCGGTGGGTCCCATAGTCAGTGGAATCCTCTCATTGCGAAATATAGATGAACCTAAAGAGTCAAGCTTAAAAAGAAAAAATCAATTGGAAAATAGGAATATTTCATGTGGTAATATTTTAAGTATTGGATACATAAATTAATTAAATAGAATTAATTATTTGAAAAAATAAGTTAATTCATTTATAGTTTAATTAATATATTATTTCTTGAAGAAGAAATAAAATTAATTAAACCCATGTATTGTTTAATTGGATTAATTAATTGGATTGAATTAATTAATTAAATAGTGCGTTGGACCTACCTCAAATTGGAGCACCTATTGGTACACCAAGGCCTATAGGGGGTGGCCAAGAGGCGCCCATTATGGGCTGAATTGAGCCTAAGTTATTAACTTAAGTGATATAAATATGTCACTTTAGTTAATATCTAGGTTAAGAGTTCACTTTGACTGTAACTACAAGAAAAATTCCTCTCCCTCTCTCCACATCTAGCCGTCGGTCTTACACACCAAGAAAGAGGAGATTTTTTCCACCAAGTTTTTTCGGCGAGACGATTTAGAGGCAGAACAATTAAGATTTACTCAGCCGGAGATTTATCACGAAGAAGTGAAGAATTCAAATTCGTGGAAATAATCAACTATTTCGCTACAACGGTAATGTTAGTTCTACCCTATCGTACATACGTGTGAATCAATCCCGGGATTGATCCGGTTATAGGGAAAAACCATAAAAATTTTAAATTCCGTTTCTACTGCGTTTGGTGATTTTTTCCCCAACAGTGGCATTAGAGCCAAATCCATGGGGTTCGGAGTGTGTAACGTACATGTAATTATGTGTTGAAGAAGCATGTTTTACAGTATTTTATCGATGCATGATTAGATATGTAGATTTCATGTTTTTCATGTTCTTGAGGATTATGTTTATTTTTCGTTCGTTACAATTTAGTTAAAATTGGATTTCATGTAATTTTAATTGTGATGGAAATAAAAATAATTTTGGCTCCGACCCATCGCCGGTTTGGCAACGGGCGATGGCGACAGAGCTACCGACATAAGGAGTGGCGCTTCGCTCGCACAGGCTGGGCGCCCGATGGGCTCGCTGTGCTAGCCCATCCTCCTCGCCAGCTGGGCTGCCGAAGGGGATGGACTGCATAGCGCAGCCCATAGCCCAGAATTGGGCTCGCCTGTGCGAACCCAATTGCCGACAACTGGGCTGCCGTGCAATTGGGCTGCACGAGCGAGTCCGCCCGTGTGTTCTTTAACACACGGGCTGCAATTGACCTGACCCGGATCACCGATGGGCCGACCCGTGTCACCGATGGGTCTACCAGGGTTAATTATTAAATATATATATATATATATTATTTAGTTTTGGTTAAAATTAGATTGTAATGCAAAATAAATAATATTAATTATTTAATAAGGTTGTTTTTTATTTTCATTTAATCTAATGTTAATTAAAGTTAGACTATGAATTGAATTGGATTAGTTCCATTGTGAAATTAATTATTATGGGCTTAGAGATTATTTTTTATTAAAATTGGACTTTAATAAAAGATTAATAGTAGCTCATTAAAATTGAACTTTCAATTGGAATTAAATGAATATAATTTCCTCGAGAATATGAATAACAATGATTAAATTTAAAATTTAATTAGAAATTAACATATATGTTTTTCATGTGTTATTTGATATCATGTTTATCATGTTATGTGATGGGAGACGTGATTCTTGGACTTAGGCTAGTTTTAAATTTGTATTTCTTTTTATGGGTTGTAAGGGCCATTTTGAACCTATTTTCATTTTCTTTCTAGATAAATTTTGTATAGGTGGCTTATGATAAAATGTAATAGTAAGAAATAGAATATGCCCAATGGAGAAATTCAAGTCGAGCCAAGGAGATTCAAGAAGGAGCTTTGGAAGCTTTAGTATAGTTTCTTTTTATTTTTGTGATTGAAACATTGGCTTGTTTCAATCTAGGAAATGTGATCCATGAATAATGTGTTGATAGCTTTCTAGGATTGCTATTTATTTATTGATCCATGTTTATATGTGTGATGTAAAATGGATTAATGTGCAAAGTGAGACCTAATTAATAATTCGAATTCTCCCACATTTAATATATTAAAGTTAGTAAAGGGTACTAGGTATCCTGTCCTCCACTGAACTTAGGAGAAATTAAATTGATGCTTAATATATAATAACGTCCCTAAGCAATGAGAGTTATATATTGAAGTATACTTTATGTTTTTCCTAATGTAATGTCGTTGGTCGAGAACAAATTTCACCCCAAATACCAGCAAAAGGTTGTAAGGTGAAATTCAATTGTTAGACTGATAGAAAGTCAGTGGGTTGAACTTAAATTATTCATAAATCAATATTATCGATAATAGATTGAGATTTGATGAATAATGGACAAACACATTGAATCATCCATTTGATGGGTTGATGTTGGACATCACTTTAATGGATTAATTAGGCCAAATACCAGCAAAATGTTGCAATCTATTAATCCAGTTAAAGAACTCAATTACCACTACGAAGCCTTCCAACGATGACTTCCGAATTCCACAGTGAGAGTGTGGATTTTCGAAAAATGTAATGGGAGCCAAATTTATTTTCAAAGTCCTCAAAATTAATTTGGAACAACAAGTACATGAAAACTAAGAAGCCTTTTTACTTTTATGCAGTTATTTTCTTATTATCTCTCTCATCATGTCACCTAAACCCTTATTCGATTTTATAAAGAGATACACTTGGACTGGACTAAACTACATAGAATGGCTCACAAACTTGAGGATGGTCCTAAGTAGTGAGTCGATTGAATATGTACTAGAACTCAGACGTCCTCCTGTACCAAGCATATGGGAAGATGAAAGGGTTCGAATTTTCTACATGGACTGGGTCTGTGACAGTCATCGAGCTAGAGGATACATGTTAACCTCTATGTGCAGTGAGCTGCAAAGCTCTCATGAGAAGATGGAGAATGCACGAGATATACTGCTCCATCTAGACTCAATGTTTGGAGAAAAACGTTTGGTATTCAATATCGAAGAAACTCTTCAGAAATAGAATGAAGGAAAATGAGAATGTGGGAGATCATGTGCTAAAAATGATGAATTTAATTGAAAAACTAAAGGCTCTGGATTACTACATGGATCTTCACATTCAAGTTGACCTCATACTGCAAACGCTTCCTGATTCCTTTTATTACTTCATCATGAATTTTGAAATGAACGATATTGAGGGTTCGTTACCTGGGCTCACAACCAAACTTGAGCTCGTTCAAAGACAAATAAGGAGGAATATAAAAGGGAATACAATTTCCAATCCTGAAGGTGTACTATTGGATGTCTACAATACGGGAAGGGAATGGGAAAAATGGAAGCACCCCTGAAGGCTCGAAGAGAAATAGGAAATAAGAAAGGAAAGAAGAAAAAGCATAAGGAAATGCTTAGAGAATCGAGCACGTGTCTCTTCTGTGGTGAGCTCGGCCACTGGAGAAGGGAATGCCCTAATCGCAACCATTCACTAGGTATGGAACTATTTATTTTAGAAACTAATTATTCTATAACTGTATTTTCTACTTCGTGGATACTTAATTCAGGAGCTAATGCTCACGTTTCCGATGAATCAAGATCTGCAGCGAAGTAGGAAGTTGGAGCATAGAGAGGTGCTAATCAGTGTAGGCAGCCGACAGAGTGTCGCAGCTTCCCGCATTGGATCAACTTCTTTATGTTTATCATCTGGATATGTTTTAATTTTAGAGGATGTTCTAGTTTTGCCCAATGGGCTTAAGAACATTATATCTATTCCTATGTTGGTTAGAAACGGCTATGTTTTTAATTTCATTGACAGGACTTGAAGCATTTTTTTTATAATAATATTGTTGGCACAGCTACTTTAGTCAGTGGCCTCTATTATTTAAATATGCAAAATGAGTGTGTTGCAAATGTTATCTCAAAGAAGCATGGTAGGCAAAGTGCTAAACTAAGCTTAAAGTGGCATCTAAGACTAGGCCATGCTGGCGAGCGAAAGATACACAAAATGGAGAAAGATGGTTTAATTGAACCATTGGGATTGGATCCCTATCTAACTTGTGAATCTTGTCTAAAAGGCAAAATGGTTAGATCTCCCTTCACTGGGACTTTTGAAAGAGCCACTGAAGTATTAGGACTTGTGCATACCGATGTTTGCGGACCATTTGTAGAAATGGCTTATGGAGGTTTTCACTATTTCATTACTTTCACTGATGACCATTCAAGATATGGTATAGTGTATCTAATGAAACTTAAGTTTGAATCATTTGATAAGTTCAAAGAATTTAAGGCTTTAGTGGAAAAACAAACTGGTCATCATATAAAGACACTGTAATCGGATCGTGGAGGTGAATATATGAGTGGCGAGTTTGGTCAGTTCCTAAATGAACATGAAATAATATTACAACTCACACCACCAGCAACTCTACAATTAAATGGGGTGGCAGAGCGAAGGAATCGAACTCTATTAGATATGGTTCGATCCATGCTCAGCTACACTGATTTACCCATTTTCTTGTGGGGGCATGCACTCCTTATGACTGTTCATATCTTGAACAAATGTTCTTCCAAGTCCGCTCCTAAGACTCCATATGTGATATGGTGAAATAGAAAACCAAACATTAAGTACCTAGCCTTTGGGGATGCCCTTCCTACATCAAGAAGACGAAGGCAGAGAAATTGGAAGCGAGGTCCCTTAAAGGACGTTTCATCGGTTTCCCACAGGATTCAATGGGATACCTTTTCTACATACAAGATGATCAAAGGATCATTGTTGCACTGCAAGCGCACTTTCTTGAAGAGGAATTCATTCAAGAAGGTGGTGCAGATAGAAAGATTGTTCTAATGAGCAAGATAAAACGCTTAGGGAGACGACTGTTCAAGAAACACACACTGAACCTGATAAAACACAACCAACATTGCAAAGATCTGGTAGAGTACCACAACAACCTGATAGGTATTATGGTTACCTGCTACAAGAGGAACCGGGTGTCCACACTATAGTAGTGGGAGTCCAAAGGGACGACCCTTCTACCTATGATCAAGCAATGTTGGACACCGACTCTGCAAAGTGGCAAGAAGCTATGTAAACAGAGATAGAATCGATGAATTCCAACCAAGTCTGGACTCTGGTAGATCGTCCTGATGGTATTGCACCTATAGGGTGCAAGTGGATCTACAAAATGGAAAAGTTGATACATATAAGGCAAGGCTTGTAGCAAAAGGTTATAGTCAAAAGGAAGGAATTGACTATGAAGAGACCTTTTCACCTGTAGCAATGATCAAGTCTATTCGAATTCTGCTCGCATTACCTGCATACTTGAACTATGAGATATGACAGATGGATGTAAAGATGGCTTTTCTAAATGCATTCCTTGAAGAGGATATCTATATGGAGCAGCCTAAAGACTTTGCATCGAGGTCTGATATTCATAAAGTGTGCAAACTTAAGAGATCTATTTATGGACTTAAGCAAGCCTCTAGGAGTTGGAATCTACGTTTTGACGAAGCTGTCAAAGGATTTGACTTTGTCAAAAACGAAGATGAATCATGTGTTTACAAGAAGGTTAGTGCGAGTAAAATCACTTTCCTTGTCTTGTATGTGGATGACATTCTACTCATAGGAAATGATGTAGGAATGCTCACATCAGTCAAAAGATGGCTTTCAAACACATTTTCCATAAAAGGCTTGGGAGAAGCTACCTATATTCTAGGGATTCGTATCTATAGAGATAGAACAAATAGAATGATAGGACTTTCCCAAGCCCTTTACTTAGAGAAGGTCTTAAAGAGATTTAGGATGGAAGACACTAAGAAAGGTTTTTTGCCCATGAGACATGGGGTGCACCTTTCAAAGTCCATGTCTTCTCAAAACGAGAAAGATAGGAAAGAAATGAGTATGCTGCCTTATGCGTCTGCAGTCGGTAGTTTGATGTACGCCATGTTATGCACACGGCCAGACATCGCCTACGCAGTAAGCGTGGTGAGTCATTTTCAGGTTAACCCGGGAAGAGAACACTGGACCGCTGTCAAAATATCCTTAAATATTGGTTTTAACATATGGACATGGAGATTTGAAGGTGGATGGATATACTGACTCATATTTTCAATCTGATGTAAATGATCGCAAATCCACTCCAGGGTTTATATTCACTCTCAATGGTGGAGCGGTGACTTGGAAAGGTTAAAAGCAAAGCACAACCACTGATTCCACCACTGAGGCAGAATACATAGCAGCTTCAGAGGCTGATAAAGAGGGTGTTCTGATTAGAAAGTTTCTTGAAGAACTTCAAGTGGTCCCGAATGTAGAGCTTTCATTGCCTCTTTATTGTGACAATAACGGGGCTATTGCACAAGCAAATGAACCAAGGTCTCACAACAAATCCAAGCACATAGAGAGGAGACATCACATAATAAGAAAAATAATTGGAAGAAGAGAAATAGCTTTATAGAGAGTAAATTCAGCCGACAACGTCGCTGACCCATTGACCAAGCCTTTGACACAGGCAGTGCTAGATCAACATCTTGAGAAGATGGGTATCAGATACCATAGTGATTGGCATTGAGTATAAGTGGGAGATTGTTATAGGTGCACTGATGGAGATCGTGGCACTCAAACATGACTCGCATCGATTCTGTCACATGGGTTTTCACTCTTTGACAGTCAATGACAGAATTGATTAATTGTAATAGGTGTGTCTGAACTTTAGACTTGAGGAATCGAGTTGAAGATATACTTGTGACATTAGGTTCTACATTAGAGTAGTTAGGCCAAATTCACCCTTTGGTGGGGTCAACCTTGAATTGCCATCTAATGGGCAAGTAGTAGTCTTAACTGATATCCAAGATGGGATTCATTCCCTCGTAAGTGAACGAGGAATTATCCTATGCATTTATAAGTAAGCTAGATCCTAAAGTCTTTGGCAAAAGCATTAAATGATCTAAGCTTGTTATAAATATAGCATAGAATCAAGTAAGTGAGTTTGATTAAGAACCATGACTCTCACTTGATCGGGGTAAAGAACGAAGAGTTTATATTCACACGGTATTTACAAAGAAAAGGTTCATAATGATCTAATCATTACACCTATTTGGGTTAAAATATGGACCACTTGACTCGCTAGGTGGGTGGGTCCCATATTCAATGAAATCCGTCCATTGTCAAATATAGATGAACCTAAAGAGTCACGCTTAAAAAGGAAAAATCAATTGGAAAATAGGAATATTTCATGTGGTAATATTTTAAGTATTGGATACTTAAAATTAATTAAATAGAATTAATTATTTAAAGAAATAAGTTAATTCATTTATAGTTTAATTAACATATTATTTCTTGAAGAAGAAATAAAATTAATTAAACCCATGTATTATTTAATTGGATTAATTAGTTGGATTGAATTAATTAATTAAATAGTGAATTGAACCTAGCTCAAATTGGAGCACCAATTGGTGCACTAAGGCCTATAGGGGGAGGCCAAGAGGCGCCCATTATGGGCTAAATTGAGCCCAAGTTATTAACTTAAGTAATATAAATATCTCACTTTAGTTAATACCTAGGTTAAGAGTTCACTTTGACTGAAGCTACAAGAAAAATTCCTCTCCCTTTCTCCACATCTAGCTGTCGGTCTTACACACAAAGGAAGAGGAGATTTTTTCCATCAAGTTTTTCTGGCGAGACGATTTAGAGGCAGAACAATTGGACTGCTCGGATCAAGATTTATTCAGCCGGAGATTTGTCGCGAAGAATTGAAGAATTCAAATTCGTGGAAATAATCAACCACTTCGCTACAACAGGTAATGTTAGTTTTACCCAATCGTACATACGCATGAATCAACTCTGGGATTGATCCGGTTATGGGAAAAAACCATAAAAATTTTAAATTCCGTTTTCCGCTGCGTTCGGTGATTTTTCCCCAACAACGTACTTCTCAGTCTATAGGCTCGTTACTTTGGAGATACGAGGCTAAAACTAGAGAGAATATTCTAGAGATTCCAACCTTCAATAAATGTTATGAGGGCATATTTATAGCACACACCTTGTATAGATAGTTGGTGGACATCTGTAGGATGTCGATAGGTGGCACCTTTGAACGGTAGATGACTCGAACTGTGGGGTCGGGTCAAGGAACGACCAGGCCCGTTACTATTACTTAGAGCGGATCTTCAGCCCAATGCTGAGTTTTGGGCTTGTGTTGCGCCTAGGACCTTTGCTTTAGTGCCTATGGGCTTAAATACCATATTTTGGTATATCTGTTCCGATCCAAATATCATGGATCCCAACAGTCTAAGAGTACTAGTTCTGGGGCAGAACCGGACCCTCCCCAGACCCAGAACAAATGACTTTTCTTGAATTTCTCATTATAAGCACAAACCATGAATACACTAAGCACTACCTAACACCTCCAAACTTAAACCTGACATTGACCTCAATGTTACATCCAAATTCAAACCATAAAAAAGGGTAAAAGGAATACTTACGAAATCGAAAAGCTTAAAAAGCAAACCTAGGAGTAGTCAGTTGAGCTTAAAATCGAGGCGATCTTATCAGAATGCTCAACATACATCGGACTCTCCTACACACGCTGTCCATGTGCTCACGAAGAAGATAAAAATTTGTTTACCAGCACAAGCTAAACACAAAAGCATGAGAAAGACAACACAAAAATATATAATCATTAGAGAAAGTAGTACATGCCCAAAATAAACAGAAAACCACAAATGAAAACAACATATAAAAAAAACATAAAAACAAAAACGAAAATAAACAGGAAAATAGCTCAAGACATAGAAACTTGTCACTGCATATCCACATCATCATCTCCCTCCTCAACATCATCTGCATCAGCACCATCTACCTCCCCCTCATCACGAGCATCCGTGTCCATCATCGGCTCATCAGTAGGAATAGTCGATAACGGAAGAAAATCTGGGATACCCGGGTAGTCAAATGCTGGTCGCCCGACTGAAATATCATTGCAGATCGTCAACTGTCTGTGGTACTGGGCGCGCATCTGCATATTAGTCATAATGACCGACTGCCCTAACTGAAGCTGAGCTATAGCCTGGGTCTGAGATGTTCCCGAAATAAACTGTGGTGGAGCTGACATATGTGGCTGCTGACTCGACCTCTCTCCACTGGCTTGATTGTGGCGAGCTCTCTTATTCTCCTGCACCTTGCGAACTGACCCAGTATCCTCTAAAATCTGGCCCGGTGCATCTAACTCCTCACCCTCGAAATGTGGCACTAAAGCACTTTCATATAAGCTGCTAATCAGGGAAGGAACTATAAACGGCGTCTTCTTTCGGGATGGAGCAGCGGATGCATCCCCCTACAACTCAGCAGATAGTCGCTGAATCTGTGAATGTAACGCTGAGTAGATACGACCAACTATGTCAAGCTCCATCCTCTGCAGAAAGGCATATAACAAGACAGCTCGATCCTTAGTCACCTCAGATTTGTTCATGCTCGGCATTACATTGTGTCGGATAAACTCATACCAGAACTTCACTGCAGGCTTCAGTGTTCTAGCCTTAATCATGGCATTATTCACCCACTCAGCTCTCTCCTCCACTACTTCATGAAGAACTACCTCTAAATCGACAGCTGCATAAAGGTGCTTCACTAGCTTGTCATAGGCACAGACAGAGGGCCCAACTGGGAGAGCTAGACACTCTCTGATGGCATCCTTATCATATGTAACTATTCTATCCCGTACTGTAGTTTTAGTGGCCTCTCCATATCCAACCGTACGTTTCAGAATCCGCTGACTAACCACAGCGGAAGCATAAAGTTCCTGTACCCAGAAAGGATTAATCTTGTGTAGCTCCTCTAGAAATGGTTGCCACTGGTAGAACCTAAGAAGAGTTTTATTCGGAGCCTGTGTAAGCGAAAGAGGCCTTTTTTTGTGTATCACACGCGCCCCAAATCTCCTAAAAACTGCTTGAACATCTATACTATCAAATCTTAGATCAATGGGTACATTATCATCCTCCTCATTACCAGATAATTCCGGCTCGACCACTAGCTGTTTACCCCTCGAAGTTCCCTTGACATCTTTTTTACCCTTAGTTTGAGCCATCTCAACGAAACAAGAAAATTGCAATCCGACAACTTAACACCAACACAATCAAACCCAACTCTAAGCGTAACAATCGCAGCTTATCATCAAAATGAAACCCCCAAACTTTTGCAAACTTCAATTTCAGCCCCCAAACTTTAAGAACAATTCAACAATAACACCCCCAAACTTCAATTCTGCAATAATTTCAACTCCCACACAAATTTATCAACAAGACAATCAAACCCCAATCAACAATAGCAACAAACAATCACTCGAGCCCCACACAGCTTCTAAATCAATGAAATAACGAAGAGGGGTCAAGCCAATCACTTACTGAGCCGAAGTATGAAAATTCAAAATTGCTTTGAGCTCTGTCTTCCACGTCCGTACATTGGCCGACGTCCGAGCGTGACTGTGGTGAGCAGCAGGCGGCGTCGGGGTTGAGGTAGTGGTGGTGGTTCGATTTGTGGTGAGTGTGGTGGAAGGTGGCGAATTGGGACTAAATAATTTGAATTGTTGATGTAGGAATTTTGAAATTAAGGATTTGGATTTTGAGGATTCGAGAATTGGGGGAAGAAGGAATTTGGGGAAGAAGAAATGAAAAAGACAAAGAAAAAAATATGGGTTTTGGTTATTTTTAAAATCTGATTTTTCAAAATTTTGCTTTTTTTTTTCTTCTGAAAATTCCCGACGTACGTACGTGGGAATTCTCACGTCCGGACGTTCGAGACAGTAGCTAAATTTTTTTTTTCGAACAACATAACGAAAGATGAAAACGCAAAAACAAAAGCAACTAAAAGCTAAACACAAATAAGAAAAACAAGAAACATGGGTTGCCTCCCAAGAAGCACTTGTTTATAGTCAATAGCTCGACTGTGCAGACTCAACTTAAGTCGATGGCTCTTGGAACTTGACAGACGAGGTGTCTACATTCCAATCAGTTCCCCAGTAGTGTTTTAGACTATTACCATTGGTCATGAATACTTGTCCGTCATCGGTAATAAGCTCCACAGCCCCCGACGAATACACTCGTGTGACTCGAAATGGCCCCGACCAACAATATTTGAGTTTTCCCAGGAAAAGTTTGAGTCTTGAGTTGTACATCAGCACCAATTCACCTTTCTCGAATTCCAGTGACAAAATATGCTTGTCGTGCCATTTCTTAGTCTTTTCCTTGTACAACTTGGCATTCTCGTATGCCTCATGTCTCCACTCCTCGAGCTCATTTAGTGGAAGTAGCCGCTTATTACCTACAACACTTGCATTGAAATTAAGGAATTTGATAGCCCAATACGCACGATGTTCAAGTTTGACAAGTAAATGACAAGCCTTTCCAAATACAAGACGATATGGGGACATGCCAATAGGGGTTTTAAAAGCAGTACGGTCAGCCCACAATGCATCATCTAATTTCAGAGACCAATCAGTTTGATGGCTATTTACCATTTTTTCTAAAATCCTTTTTATTTCCCTATTAAACACTTCTACTTGCCCACTAGTTTGAGGGTGATAAGGGGTCGAGATTTTATGTTTAACACTATATTTGTTCAACAAGTTTTCAAATTGCTTGTTAAGGAAATGTGTGCCTCCATCACTTATGATTGCTGGGGTACCAAAGCGAGTAAAAATTCGTATCTTAAGAAATCTAAGAACAACCCTAGCATCATTAGTTTGCAAAGCCTCAGCTTCAATCCATTTTGACACATAGTCAACAACAACAAGAATATACTTATTAGAACATGAACTAGGAAAGGGACCTATAAAATCGATACCCCACACATCAAATATTTCACATTCAAGCACAGTGTTCATAGGCATTTCGTGTCGTCTAGAAATATTACCTACTCGTTGACATCGATCACAAGATTTAACATAAGCATAAGCATCTCTAAACAGAGTAGGCCAGAAAAAACCTGATTGCAGAACCTTGGCAGCAGTCTTAGCCTGCCCGACGTGGCCTCCTATTGGCATATCATGACAGTGAGCCAAGACAGATGCCATTTCCTCCTCAGGTATACATCGCTTGATAATTCCCTCTACACCAATTTTAAACAAGTAGGGCTCTTTCCACAAATATTGCCTAGCATCATGTAAAAACTTCTTTCTTTGGTGAAAGGTTAGATCCGGGGGTAAAATTCCAACAACTAAATAGTTAGCAAAATTAGCATACCAAGGGATTGAAATAGACGAAAGAGCAAAAAGTTGCTCATCGGGGAATTCATCTCTTATTGGGATCTCATCCACTCCCTCACCCACTAACTCTAGCCTAGAAAGGTGATCAGCCACTACATTCTCAGAGTCTTTTTTATCTTTGATTTCTAAGTCAAACTCTTGTAGTAATAAAATCCACCTAAGTAGTCGAGGTTTGGCATCTTTTTTAGCAAGCAAGTATTTCAATGCAGAGTGATCAGTGTATACAATAACTTTATTAAGCACAAGATAAGAATGAAACTTGTCAAAGGCAAAGATAACGGCTAAAAGCTCTTTTTCAGTGGTAGCATAATTGAGTTGGGCTTCATTTAAGGTACGACTAGCATAGTAAATAGCATGAAATATTTTACCCTTCCTTTGACCAAGTACAACTCCCACGGCGGTGCCGCTCGCGTCGCACATCAGCTCAAATGGCAAACTCTAATCGGGAGCGGCCATCACAGGTGCTGAGATCAACTTTTCCTTTAGAGTGAGGAAAGCCTGCATACATGCATCATCAAAGTCAAATACTGCATCTTTCATGGTTAATTTAGACAGAGGTTTAGCAATTTAGGAAAAATTAGCAATAAAATGCCTGTAAAACCCGACATACCCTAGAAAACTTCGCACGGCTTTGACTGCGTTTGGTGGCGGGAGATTTGCTATCACTTGAATTTGCTATCACTTGAATTTGCTATCACTTGAATTTGCTATAACCAAATTGCCATTGCACATGAGGTGAAACTGTATGGTAAGTAGCACATCCTCGAAGTGCTCCAGATGATCATGAGGTGAGTCTCTTGGGTCACCATAAAATGGTTCTACCTGAACCATGCTGAACATGTGAGACAGAATGTGAAAGTTTGGTGTAGCAAAATCAGGAAAAACCACTGGTCCTAGTGTAGTATACACACGGGCCAGCTGGTTTCCACGAACCGATTGAGGTGGTGCTGGAGGTGCTGGTTGCATAGCTGGAAACAGGTTTTGAAACCATTCCCTGTTCTCTGGGAGATTGATGTCAGGAAGATTTCCAGTCATAGCTCGATTTCTCTGGTTTGCATGAAATGTACGCTCGATCTTGAGATCAAATTCCTCTAAAACCTCCCCTGAGGCTCGGGTCATTCACCGAAAGACCAACCTGCTCAAAACAACGATGCAAACCACTGAGAATTAAAGCCAAAAAAAATTGAATTAAAAAAAAAAGGATAACGAGTAAGTAAAGTAAAAATTCCAATAAACTTATAAACTAAAAATAAAATAAAAAAAACTCCCTGGCAACTGTGCCAAAAACTTGACACGAAAAATCTTAACGTGTTTGCACAGCAAGTGGACTGGTCGTGTGTAGTAATAAAATGAATTTTTTTAAGTCCGGGATGTCGAACCCACAGAGACTCGTATTTTAGATTTACAAAATTTAAAGCAATTGAACTTAAATTAAATAACTACGATTGTATTAAAAGTAAATAAAATTCTGAAACAAGGCTAGAAAATGAGATTGATATTCCTATGTGAGAAAGCAACTAAGGCACATGCTTCAACCGTTATTACTCGTTAATATATATGATGATTATTCAAATTATTAGACTACTACTGTTTTGGTGGAAAAAACCTTAATTAATTACTACCCGATCTCTCGGTCGTAATAATCCTATGACTACGTGATGGTTCTCTAAATATGTCTATCCGAGAATCAAATCATTAGCCATGCATTCACGTTCTAGAATTTCCCAGGATTAATCCGGTTAACTGCACCCGGAAATCTATACCTATCTCTATGAGCAATTCCTCATGTTTTTCGGATGATGTGATGATTTCTTTGAACCCTAATCTATATTCTCTCGAATCATAAACTAGACTCATTAGCAAGCATATGTTGATCAAACATACGATTGGAATAAACGCACAAAATCAATACACAAAGCAATACTAGAATTAATACAAACAATCAATTCATATATATAAACTCATAAAATTGGCATTCACATGGCCTTAGTTAAAGTAAATTAGTTCATACTCATAATTGGAATAACAACTAAAAATATACAATTATTCATAGACAAATAGTCTAGAAATAAAAATCTCCCTATTACGAATTGATGAATTCGTGTAGAATGGTCGTTCTCTTCGTCTTGCTCGTTTCTTGGCTCCAAACTCTCTTCCCAAGCTTATATTTTTCAACCCTCATGATGTTGGAAGAGGATATATTTATAGATGATCATCTCTAGGTCTCCTAGTTGAATTATGACTGAAAACTTTCGGAATGATAACTCTTCAAATCAAAACTCTTCAAATGTCTTCCAGCCACCTCTCACGTCCGGACTGTGGATTTTTCATGTCCGTACGTTGACCAGTCAATGTCCGGACTGGGTTTTGGCCACGTCCGGACTGTGGATGCAGTAGCACTTCTCTGCTGCACAGTGATATTGTTTCCTTCATAACGTCTTCGCCAGAGCTCCGAATTAGGTGATTCAAGTTGCCACTTGAAGCTAAGAAACATCTCTAAAATTTATAGAAGAAACATTTGTCAAATTCAGTCTCTAAGTGCTCCAAAATTATGTATTTCCCTCCAGTTTTCCTCAATTGCAATAATTTTCCACCTTTACTCAATAAGCACACAAATGAAACGCATATGTGGCATAAATCATGCATAAATCATGTAAACACAATGAATGTGACGCTCTAAAACACATAAATCTCAGACCTATCAAGGATTTATAAACAATAAGTGAAAAGTCAAATTTTAGCTCACAGACAGCATTATGCATGACACCCAAAAACCCAATGCGAACAAAACAGATGAACCCATGGTCGGAGGGTATGAATAGATGACCCCTGGCCAAGGCGGCGAACAGATGAGCTCTTCACAAAAGAGCACGCGGATGATCCCGGGAACGGACAAATGCATTCAAAGAGAAATGGACTATACACATGCATTTGAGAGCTTACGAAATCACAAAATATCTCCAAGTACAATAATCAAATTTCTCAAAAGTTTATATCATATACATATAATCAAATAATTTGTTCTCCTTTATAGAATGCTTGATCCTAGTTTTCAGAAAAAATCATAATAATCGAAACTCATTTCTTTTCTTATTATCGAAGAAAACCATATCAAGAATTTGTAATATAAATATACATTTTTATGAAAGAATATGAATAGAAAAATGTCAAGAATCACTTACCGTACATCCCAAACTCTTCAATAGCAAGGACTCCGATAAAATTAAGTCTAGGTATTCACAGCCTGAATATTCTTAGTCGAATCAATCCGCCTTCTAAATTCTCTATAGCTTCTGACATCTCTTATGACCTATCCTATTTATGAAATCTTTTTCTCTCTCTCTCTCTCCCCCTTTTTTTTTTTTTTGCTATTTATCCATCCACACATCATATAATCTGCTCCAGTGTTTTAAAAGGCAGTCTCGGGGCACACCCGGGGTGTACGCCCGGGGCGGGCCATTGATTAAACGCCCTGGACAATAGGAGGGAGGCGTAACTCCTCGTGGGCATACGCTGAAGTAATTGGGACGTACGCTCCGGGCGAAAACACGCCCAATCCTTGGTCGTACACCCAATGTATTTCATGTCCATACTGTATGATTTTAGGTCTAAATTGATTTTTTTTTCAATTTCCAATCTAAAACCCACCCTTTTAGGCCCACTTAAACTTTTTACATGTTTTATTCTTTTAGTAAAAACCCATGACCCACTTATTCAATTAAATCAAACATTAAAAAAAAAAATAACTAAGCAACAAGTATCAGCAACAACACAGCTTAGTGCTCGAGTATTGAGAGCCAAAGATAATGATCTTAATGAGGAGACTTTTGATTGTGATTGAGTAACTTAGTATTCGTCAACTATTATTTTAAATATTTATTTTGCTTAACGCTAGAATTTGAATTAATTATTTGTCTATCTTGATTTTTTTTTATTGTTTTAGGCAAGAGTTGAGTTTGGACTTTTAGTTTGCATGGTTGAATATATTATTATTTCTAATTTTTTCTATCTTAATTTTTTACTTAATTTTTTCTTTCAATTTTTATAATTTTTCGCTAATTTAAATTAATTCTTAACATTACATTATGTTATTTTAATACTAAAAAAGCAAAATTTGAGGGGCATACGCCCCATGCCTCAGGGCTTACGCCCCGCCCCGTGGGACATAAAACGTCCCGCCCTGCGCCTTCGCCTTTTAAAACACTGATCTACTCTAGATGAAAAATATATGTAAGAATAATACTTATATCTCCATGGTAAAATTTGAGCAAATCAACTTAGCTTAGTTACAATTTTCTCCTGCCATTGCCTGCACCGCTAAGCCTCCTTCTATCGGCCGCATGTAAGAGTCTGTATATATGTTAACTCCTCCTCACCTAGATTAAAATATAAAATACTAAATATATCCTAATACTCTAAACACTCTTTCATTATTAAAATAAAGCCCCTCACTAAAATCAATCTCCCAACATACCTTAAATAAAATATAATAATCATAATTTACATAAATCTGGGTTATTACATAATTAATCCAATAGTTTTTAATTATTACTGTTAAAACAAAATTTAGGGTCAAAAATTAAAATTTAATTATAGAAGTTTCAAAGTACTATATATAATGTAATACATGGATGCAAAGCCGAATTATTTTTAAATTAAAGGCTTTTTGGTCTATGAGAGGGGTGGTTGAAAGTTCTTGTTGTACAAGGGGGTTTGATGTGTTCTCCTTAGTAGCGAAAGAAACATGATTGATGAGGATTCCAATGCCAACAAATAAAATGGTTTAATAATAATGACAAAACGAACGGGGGTTGGTTCGAGTAGGAAGCAGCTCGATTCTACTTAAACAAGGTTTCGAATTCGAGATCTTGTGAATGCAGAAAACCTCCGCTGCGAGACTCACCCACCACTGCCAGGTGTGCTATTCGGGTCGGATTTAGATGTAGTCGGGGCAAAGCTCCGGTGAACTGGGTGGGCAATAAAAAAATAATAATAATGACAAGAAGTGCAACTAATAATAGACTTCATTTCCAGTTATTGATATTACCACATAACATATGTGAACACTACTCAAGTAACTAGTACAGAACTAGGCATTTACAATCACAATGGCACTTCTTACAGCACGTTGACCTTCATTTTCGACCCAAGTGACTGAGCCATGAAGAACAGCACCATTCCGCAAGCATGGACCCCGTATATTTAGCAAGTAACTTAGTTTCTCTTTCTTGTCTCTGAAAACCAATGTTGGAGGAACCACCATAAATTCGAACCCTTCGACTTTCTCCAATTTTGCTGAGTAGCTCGAAATTCTCTTCCCCACGTTGGTCAATGTCCTCTGAAATTGGACAGATTTGGTTCCGTTGATGCAATTGAAGTAGGCAATGAATGATGGATAGTTCAGGTCAATTGATGGATTTGAGCAATTGTAATTTGACCTGGTAATCATACGAATCTGTTCGGAAGTCGGATTTAAAGCACAAAGAAAATTCACATAATCCTGTGTGTCAGCATCATATATGAGACCCGGGTACAATGCCTTGTTCGGGTTGACATGACCTGCTCCCATGGCCAAAGGAGTGGCTGCACGATTTGAGCCCCTTTCTTTAATTGGATTCCTTGAATTGTCAAGAAAATCAGCGGTAGTCATCATTGCAGACCGGATGGCTGCAGGGCTCCAATCAGGGTGTGCCCCTTTAAGTAAGGCTGCCACCCCAGCTGCATGTGGTGTTGCCATTGACGTCCCGCTGGCCACCGCAAAGCTATTGATTCTATTCCCTTGAATAAGTAAATTAACGGGTCTTTGTTCTTGCCATGAACCTATGATAGCATCACCCGGGGCTATCAGGTCTGGTTTTAAGATTGAAGGGGTGATCGGAGAAGGCCCTCTTGAGCTATAATCAGCGACTTTGGGGGCCGATTTCATTCCGCAAAGGGTCTCTGCAAACACAAGGCTGGCTGTGGGGTGAAGACTACCCCCAACATAATCCTGGATTAGTTTTCCATTTCCTCCGTTGACAAAAATTGCTGGAAAGCCAATCTCATCGGTAGGTAAATCCAATGCATTAACTACTATTACCGCTCCAGCCACTCCTGAACCTTTAAAATTTTCAGCAACACTAAATGCATCATCCTCCTCATACTCATTAGCATGGCACAAAACTATCTTACCAATGACTTTTTGTGGCTCCTGAATTCCACATGTATTTGTATATATGATTGGAAGATTGGGGGATGGCATTTGATTCAAAGTGTACAGAGATGAACCCATGATTGATGCTCCATTACCGAGTATAACCGTGTTGTGGAACTCAGAGTCATATTCCACCAAATATAGAAATAGCGAGAGAAATATTGTACTAGAAAACCACACTAGATTTAATTCCCAGGAAAGATTGGAGGCGTCACAACGGTCGCGCTTAAAACCCAACCTCCTAGACAGAATTAACTAGACGAATTTAATAGCACAATATAACACTACAACTATAACTAACAATGGCTACTTGAAGAATAGCACAAAATAAAGAACACCAAATTTAACGAGGTTCGGCTAATTTAGCCTACGTCCTCGGACCCCACCAAAATATTTCACTCAAGGACTAAAGTGAAACTATTACAAACTATAGAGGAAGAAAGAAGAAATTGCTAAAAGACTTAGGCAATTTGGGATGATTTTCAAAGTGAAGAGGTGGGCTCTTTTTATACAACAAATGAGCCCATCACTTCTAATGTTTTCCTATGTGGGATTCTTTGCTCTTCTTTTGAAAGAGCCATTCTTCAACAAATCTCCACCTTGGCGAATTTCAAAATCTTCAATCTCCTCGTCAAACGGGGTCACCAAAACCAATCTTCAAACTTTGACAATGTTGATCAAGTCCAAACAAAATTTGAACTTGATTGCAGTCACAACTTTTGTCAACATATCAGCAGGATTCTCAGTAGTATGGATCTTCTCGATTCTGACTCCACCTTCTTCGAGTATCTCTCTTATGAAATGATACCGAACATCAATGTGCTTCGTCCTTGCATGATAAACTTGGTTCTTTGCTAAATGGATAGCACTTTGACTATCACAATGAATTTTGACATACTTTTGTCCAATCCCTAGTTCACCAAGCAACCCTTGAAGCCAAATTGCTTCCTTTACAGCCTCTGAAATTGCCATATACTCTGCTTCCGTAGTAGACAGAGCAACCGTTGACTGTAAGGTAGACTTCCAACTGACTGGTGCTTTAGCAAGAGTAAATACGTAGCCTGTAGTTGATCTACGCTTATCTAAATCACCAGCATAGTCTGAATCGCAATATCCGACTACATACTGACTATGTTCCCGCTCAAATATCAAACCAACATCAGCTGTGTCATGGATGTATCGCAAAATCCATTTCACAGCTTGCCAATGTTCCTTTCCAGGATCATGCATATACCTGCTCACAACCCCCACTGCTTGGGAAATATCAGGCCTCGTACACACCATAGCATACATCAAGCTACCAAAAGCATTTGCATACGGTACTTTTGACATGTATTCCTGTTCTGCATCAGATTTCGGTGACAAAGCGGCGCTAAGGTTAAAATGAGGAGCAAGCGGAGTACTAACTGGTTTTGACTTTTCATCAATGCCAAAACGCCTCAACATCCTACTCAGATATTGTTTCTGAGTCAAACAAAGCCTCCTCAATTTTCTATCTCTGAAAATCTCCATGCCGAGAATCTTCTTCGCCTCACCTAGATCCTTCATCTCGAACTCCCTTTTCAAATGAGTCTTCAACTTCTCAATTTCTATTAGACTCGGGGAGGCAATCAACATATCATCAACATACAGAAGAAGATATATGAAGGATCCATCTTGTAGCTTGTGCAAATACACACAATGATCGTATTTGCTTCTTGTGTACCCAATTCCCATCATAAACTTGTCAAATCGCTTGTACCACTGCCTCGGAGATTGCTTCAATCCGTACAACGATTTTTGAAGTTTACAAACCAAATTTTCATTTTCAGCAACTTTGAATCCCTCTGGCTGAGTCATATAGATTTCCTCTTCCAAGTCTCCATGTAAAAATGCAGTTTTTACATCCAACTGAACTAGTTCAAAATCCAACTGTGCTACCAAAGCCAACAAAATTCTAATGGAGGAGTGTTTTACAACTGGAGAAAACACCTCATTATAATCAATGCCCTCCTTCTGAGCGGAACCTTTGGCCACCAATCTGGCTTTGTAGCAAACATCACCTTGGCTAGGAAATCCATCTTTCTTTGCAAATACCCATTTGCATCCAATTGCCTTCTTTCCCTTCGGGAGACTGGCCAGTTCCCATGTTTGATTCTTATGAAGGGACTGCATTTCTTCACTCATGGCAATCCTCCACTTATCTTTCTCTGGTCCTTTGACTGCTTCAATATAAGTGGTAGGAACATCATCAGCGGCAATTGCAGATGCACAAGCCACCATATCATCAAAGCGAGCAGGCTTTCTGATTGTCCTCTTTGGCTTGCTAGTTGCAATTGATTCAAGTTGTTGTGGAAGTTCTTGGGGTTGAACTTCCTCTTCTTCAAAATCTCCTTCTACCGTAGGAGAATGATCAAGAGTTTCTTGATCTGCTGGGACAACAAACTTTTCAAACTCCACCTGTTTGGGAGTACCATCCTGCTGTTCTGCATTCACCTTTTCCAACATGGTAGATTCATCAAAGGTGACATCCCTGCTAAAGACTATTTTCTTTGTCTCTGGACACCAAAGGCGATAGCCTTTTATACCAGAGGTGATCCCCATGAACACTGCTTTCTTTGCTCTAGGATCCAACTTTGATTCCTTAACATGATAATATGCAGTGGAACCAAACACATGTAAGGAATCATAATCAGCAGCAGGCTTTCCAAACCATTTCTCAAATGGTGTTTTTCCATCAATAGCAGTAGATGGTAGACGATTAACGAGATGACACGCATATGTCACAGCCTCAGCCCAAAATTCTTTACCCAACCCAGCATTGGATAACAAACACCGAACTTTCTCCAGCAAAGTCCGGTTCATGCGTTCTGCCACTCCGTTCTGTTGTGGTGTATGTCTAACTGTGAAGTGTCTGACAATGCCTTCATCCTCACAAAGTTTTGAAATGGACCACTCCTAAATTCTCCACCATTGTCTGTACGGAGACGTTTGACCTTTTTATCAGTCTGAGTTTCCACCATCTTTTTCCATTTGAGGAATACCTCAAACACTTCATCCTTCGTCTTCATCGTATACACCCAAACTCTCCGGGAAAAATCATCAACAAAGGTTACAAAATAGTGTTTCCCTCCCAAAGAACTCGTTTTTGAGGGACCCCATACATCCGAATGAACATAATCCAAGATACCCTCAGTATTATGGATTGCTGTTCCAAATTTAACCCTTGTTTGTTTCCCACGAACACAATGTTCACAAAACTCCAATTTGGAGTATTTCACTCCTTTCAACAATCCTTGATTTATGAGGAGATTCAAGGATTTTCCACCTGCATGTCCCAAGCGCATATGCCATAGCCTAACTGCTTCTGAATTCCGATCATCAACAGTAACTGCTGCTACTGCACCCACAACTGTACCATCCATGTAGTGATAAGTATTGTTGTTCTTCCGAATTCCCTTCATTACCACGAGTGCACCAGAGATGATCTTCATCACCCCATCCTTAGCTCTTACTTCAAAACCTTTCGATTCTAAAGTTCCAACGGAAATAAGGTTTTTCCTCACTTCTGGTGCATACCGAACACCCTTTAGGGTTATGATTGATCCATCGTGATTCTTCAAGCGAACTGAACCAATCCCAAGTGTAGTAAGAGGAGCTTCATTTGCTGTGAAGACAACGTCATTTTGTTCTTTGAAATCAAAGAACCAATCCAAATGTGGTGTCATATGATGACTACATGCTGAATCCAGCATCCATACTTCAGAAGCACCGCTGGATGATGTCGCCAATGAGAAGTCCGATTCGGCATCATCACACGCGGTTACATTTGATTCTGCCACGGCCTTAGAATTGCCCTTAGTTGTCAGCTTTGGGCAATCTCTCTTCCAGTGTCCTGTTTCTCGACAGTAGGCACACTCGTCTTTGCTTAGTTTATGCCTAGACTTGGATCTCCCTTTCTTTCCTTTGTTTTTGTTTTGTGAACGACCTCTGACGAACAAAACCTCTGCATCTCCGCCTGAACTAACTTGCTTGTCCTTCTTTCTCAGTTCATAACTGTACAGGGCAGCACAAACTTCGCTAAGAGATACAGCAGCCTTCCCGTGAAGTAGAGTTGTTTCAAGAAACTCAAACTCCTCAGGAAGGGATCCCAGCAACATCAGAGCCAAATCCTCGTCTTTAAAAGTCTCATCCAAATTGATCAAATCGGTAACCAGTTGATTAAAACTGGTAATGTGACTATTCATAGTGGAACCCGAAACAAATGTGAAGCGAAAGAGCCGCTTCTTCAAATGGAGCTTATTCTGACAGCTTTTCTTCAGAAATTTCTCCTCCAGTGCCATCCACAATTTATATGCCGAGTTTTCTTTCGAAAACGCATATCTCTGCTCTCTGGATAGACACGAACGAATTGTTCCACATGCCAACCGATTCATCATACTCCAATCTTTTTCCTCTATATCATTTGGTTTCTTCTCTTCAATAGCTAAGTATAGACCTTGTTGAAAGAGTGCGTCTACAACTTCGCTTTGCCACATACCAAAATGGCCTGTGCCATCAAAAGACTCCACTGCCAATCGCGTATTCGCCACAGTGGTTCTCGCCCAAATGGACGACGACGATGCTTTTGAGGTGTCTTCCATTTTTGGTTTACAAATTATTCTTCAATAGCCCTCCAAATGCGAAAGCCAAATAGCCCGGGAAAACTTTTCTGATGTGGAAGATCAGATTAAACTGCGACCACAGAGCATACTCAGAATACCCGAGCTCTGATACCACTTGTTGTGGAACTCAGAGTCATATTCCACCAAATATAGAAATAGCGAGAGAAATATTGTACTAGAAAACCACACTAGATTTAATTCCCAGGAAAGATTGGAGGCGTCACAACGGTCGCGCTTAAAACCCAACCTCCTAGACAGAATTAACTAGACGAATTTAATAGCACAATATAACACTACAACTATAACTAACAATGGCTACTTGAAGAATAGCACAAAATAAAGAACACCAAATTTAACGAGGTTCGGCTAATTTAGCCTACGTCCTCGGACCCCACCAAAATATTTCACTCAAGGACTAAAGTGAAACTATTACAAACTATAGAGGAAGAAAGAAGAAATTGCTAAAAGACTTAGGCAATTTGGGATGATTTTCAAAGTGAAGAGGTGGACTCTTTTTATACAACAAATGAGCCCATCACTTCTAATGTTTTCCTATGTGGGATTCTTTGCTCTTCTTTTGAAAGAGCCATTCTTCAACAAACCGTTCCTTCAAATTCTCGATCAATAGTGCCAGCTCCCACAGTGAGGACCCATGGAGCTCCAATATCAATGCTGTTGAGAGAGGGGCCACGATTTCCAGCAGCTTTCGAGATAAAAACACCATTTTGTGTCGCAGCAAACGTGGCTATTGAAACTGGATCTTCATATAAGAGACCAGAGGAAGCAATTGACAGGGACAGAATGTCAATTCCATCCTTTATCGCACTGTCAATTGCAGCTATGACATCAGAAGAATAGAATCCGTCTTCTTGTGTATAGCCAAGAGTGTACATGGCTAGTCGAGCCCGTGGCGCAGTGCCTTTACTGTTGAAAGTTAATTTGCAATTTTCAAGATATGTCTACAAGCATCATGAATTGCATCCAACAAATATCTAGCATCTAGAAATTACTATCTACTAGAAATATCTAGTATCTATGAAGCATCTAGTACCTAACACCAAGAAATATCTAGTATCTAGAATCACCTCATTGAAAATGATGTAAAGATATCTAGATTTATCTATGGACTTGTATAAATAGATGTACCATGCATTGTTGTAAGCAAGCAAAAAAAAAAGCCAAAGCAATAAAGCATAAAGTGTAATAAAATTGTCTTAAAAAGGAGCAGCAGCTCAATTCCTTTAATCCTAAAACAACCGTCCACTATCATCTTCAATTCTACAAACTTCTAGCAAAATATTCAAATATAATATAAAACTCTTCACTAAACAATTAGCCGTCCCTATCATACTTTTTCTACCAACATTACAGAACTTTCTAAGCATAAAGCTTTTAACTAATAAAAAGCTCATTACACTTCCGCTACTACTCCAACAAATTTGGTATCAGAGCCGTGTAGACGGCTTTGATCAGTCATCATATAAATCATGGCGACAAGTTCATTCACTACAATGTTCAAGTACTCTCCAAGTGAAGTACCAATATTTGAAGGAGAGCATTATGATTATTGGAGCAGCGAGATGAGGGATTTCTTCATCTCTCAAGACTTATGGGAAGTTATAGAAGAGGAGTATCCAGAGCCACCCGCTGAAGGAGATCCGACCAAATGGACAGCTACACAAGAAAAGCAATTCAAAGAAAAACAAAAGAAAGATGCGACGGCACTTCGATATATAAAACAGGGGGTAAGTAAATCTATCTATCCTCGAATTTTTAATAAAAGAAAAGCTAAAGAAGCATGGGAAGTTTTACAAAAAGAATTTCGGGGAAATGATAAAGTAATATCGATCAAGTTGCAATCTCTTTGGAGAGATTTCGACAACTTATCGATGAAAGAAAGTGAAAAAATTGGAGATTTTTTTCTAGAGTCTCAACTATCGTAAATCAAATTCAATGTCTTGGAGATACTATTCAAGACAAGAAAGTGGTCGAGAAGATTTTGAGAAGCTTACCTCCAAAGTTTGACCATTGTGTTGCCGCGATCGAAGAATCAAAGGACCTATCAAAGTTGTCGACATTCGAACTCATGAGTTCACTACAAGCTCATGAACAAAGAATCAATAGGTCGACAAATCAGTCCGTCGAGCAAGCATTCCAATCCAAACTCAAGTTTTCGGAGAATGACTCAAGCAAACTTGACTTCAAAAAAGGAGCATTTCAAAAGAAGAATCATTACAACGGAGGAAATCAAGAGAGGCGCAAACTCAACAACAAAGGTGAAGGAAATCAATGTTGCATTATTTGCAAAAAGAATAATCATACTTCACAAGATTGCTACTTCAAGTGTAAGAGATGTCGAATCCCTAATCACTCACAAAGGGATTGTCGATATCAAAAGAATCAAGAAACGAAAAGGGCCAATTTTACAAAAGAGGAGGAGGAAGACCAAGTTTTCTATTCTTGCCTAAAAGTCGAAAAAGAGTCGCAAGATACATGGTATATTGACAGTGGATGCAGCAACCACATGACGAGCAACCGCGACATATTTGAGGAGTTTGACCAAAACTTCACATCAGAGGTAAAACTTGGAGACGGCAAAGTCCAGAAAGTTGAAGGAAAAGGTGTCATTGCTGTCCGCACTAGGCAAGGTAAAAAGAAATTTATTCATGATGTTCTTTACGTGCCGAATCTAGCTACAAATTTATTAAGTGTTGGTCAACTCTTAGAAAAAGGTTATTCGGTAAATTTTGATAATAATAAATGCAAAATCATTGATAAGAAAAATAACACAACAGTGGCAAATATCGATATGGCCCCAAATAAAATTTTTCGTCTAACTTTGCCACTAAATGACCATTGTGCCTTGAAAATGGAAAAATCT
Source organism: Buddleja alternifolia (assembly GCA_019426215.1). Classification (NCBI taxonomy): domain Eukaryota; kingdom Viridiplantae; phylum Streptophyta; class Magnoliopsida; order Lamiales; family Scrophulariaceae; genus Buddleja; species Buddleja alternifolia. The sequence goes on along the minus strand of CM033396.1, from coordinate 7,664,885 downwards.
GAAAATTCTTATTTATGGCACTTGAGATATGGTCATTTAAATAATAAAGGGTTGCACTTATTAAACTCAAAAAATATGGTTATTGGTCTTCCTAAAATTGAAAAAGAAAATAGAATTTGTGAAGGATGCATTTACGGGAAAATGCATAGATTTCCATTCCCGAAAACATCTTGGAGGGCAAAAACACCTTTGGAGTTGGTTCATGCCGACATATTTGGTCCTACAAGGACGCCTTCACTAAACAATAAGAGATACTTTATTCTCTTTGTCGATGATTTCACTCGGATGATGTGGATTTATTTTCTGAGTGAAAAGTCCGAAGCATTCTCTGTATTTCTTCGGTTCAAGGCCCTAGTCGAGCGGCAAAGTGGGCATCTAATCAAGACTCTACGAACCGATCGTGGAGGTGAATTTATCTACAACGCATTTATGAATCACTGCAAGGATGAAGGAATTCAAAGACAACTTACGGTGAAATATAGTCCGCAACAAAACGGTGTGGCAGAGAGAAAGAATCGCACTATTGCTGAAATGGCTCGTAGCATGCTGGAAGAAAAAGGATTGCCAAAGAAATTATGGGCAGAAGCTGTTAATACAGCTGTATATATACTCAACCGGTCACCAACAAAAGCTGTTCGGAATAAGACACCGTTTGAAGCCTGGAACAAGCGAAAGCCTCAAGTCGATCATATGAAAGTATTTGGGTGCATCGCTTACGCTCTAAATCAGTCACCAAACAAAGATAAATTCGAAAAGAAGGGTGAAAGACTTGTATTCATTGGCTATAGCGAGGAGTCGAAGGGCTATCGACTATTGAACCCAAGTAACGACAAACTCATCATATCAAGGGATGTGATATTCGATGAAATGGCAGCATGGAATTGGGAAGAAGACAGCAATCAAGCAACATCTCAAAACAACATTCTTCACCCGATGAGTACTCAAATAAATACCTCGGGACCAAGAGACCTCCCGCAGAGCCAAGACTTAAATTCGGCCCCAAGTACCAGCAACTCAAATAATGAAGATTCATCTTCGGATTCGGAGTTTCCAGTACGAAAGGTACGTCTTTTACGAGATATTTATGAATCTTCAAATGTTGCTTACTTTGCTTGCGAACCTCAATCTTTTGAAGATGCAAAAAATAAAGATGTGTGGATTGACGCAATGAAAGAGGAAATATCCGTAATTGAGAAAAATAAAACTTGGGAGCTCGTTGATTTACCTAAAAATAAAGAAGTGATTGGACTTAAATGGGTTTATAAAATAAAATATGCCGAAGATGGTTCTATCAAAAAGCATAAAGCTCGGCTAGTTGCAAAGGGATACTCGCAACAACCTGGAGTCGACTTCAATGAGACATTCGCTCCAGTAGTTCGAATGGAAACCATAAGAACGGCTCTCGCCGTAGCAGCACAATTGGAGCTCAACGTATATCAACTCGATGTTAAATCAGCCTTTTTGAACGGCGAGCTACAAGAAGAAGTTTATGTCGAGCAACCACAAGGCTTTGCGGTGGAAGGAAAGGAGAACAAAGTTTATAGACTTAGAAAGGCGTTATATGGATTAAAGCAAGCGCCACGAGCATGGAACTGCAAGATTGACGGCTACTTTCTCAAAAATGGATTTGAAAGAAGCAAGAATGAACCTTCGCTATATGTGAAAAACGAAGGTACGAATTTTTTAATAGTTTGTTTATATGTCGATGATTTAATTTATTTTGGAACTGACCTAAAAGCAGTGAAAGAGTTCAAGTTAAAAATGATGAAAGATTTTGAGATGACTGATCTTGGCTTAATGAGATACTTTCTCGGCATCCAAGTTAAACAAGCCAAGGGAGAAATTTTTCTTTCACAGGAGAAATATATTGAAGACATACTCAAGAAATTTCACATGGCCAACTGCAAGCCCGTAAACACGCCCATGATGCCAAGTGAAAAATTGCAATTGAATGACGGCTCGGAAAAGGCAGATGGGAAAGTTTTTCGAAGCTTGGTGGGTTCACTCATTTATCTCACTCACACTAGACCCGACATATGTTATGCAGTGAGTGTGGTTTCAAGATTTATGCAAGATCCTAGCAAAAATCATCTTGTCGCTGCAAAAAGAATTTTGCGATATCTTCAAGGAACTAAACAACTTGGACTCCAATATGTCAAAGAAGAAGATAACAAGCTGGTTGGATTCACTGATAGTGATTGGGCGGGATCCATAGATGATCGAAAGAGCACGTCCGGCTATATCTTTTGCCTTGGTTCAAGTGTGATCTCATGGAGCTCGCGAAAGCAAAAGACAGTGGCATTATCATCTTCAGAAGCCGAATATATTGCAGCAACAGAGGCTTCATGTGAAGCAATCTGGTTGAGACGAATTCTCAGTGACATGCAACAAACACAAAAGGAGCCGACAAAAATATATTGCGACAATATGTCAACTGTAGCTATGACTAAAAATCCGGTGTTTCATGCCCGCTCAAAGCATATTGAACTACGACATCACTTTATTCGAGAATTAGTGGGCAAGGAGGAGATTGCGATGAATTTCATCAACACAAATGATCAACCGGCTGATTTCCTTACCAAAGCAGTCACACTGGAGAAATTCGAGAAGTTCAAGCATCAACTGAAAATTACAAATTAAGGAGGAGTGTTGAAAGTTAATTTGCAATTTTCAAGATATGTCTACAAGCATCATGAATTGCATCCAACAAATATCTAGCATCTAGAAATTACTATCTACTAGAAATATCTAGTATCTATGAAGCATCTAGTACCTAACACCAAGAAATATCTAGTATCTAGAATCACCTCATTGAAAATGATGTAAAGATATCTAGATTTATCTATGGACTTGTATAAATAGATGTACCATGCATTGTTGTAAGCAAGCAAAAAAAAAAGCCAAAGCAATAAAGCATAAAGTGTAATAAAATTGTCTTAAAAAGGAGCAGCAGCTCAATTCCTTTAATCCTAAAACAACCGTCCACTATCATCTTCAATTCTACAAACTTCTAGCAAAATATTCAAATATAATATAAAACTCTTCACTAAACAATTAGCCGTCCCTATCATACTTTTTCTACCAACATTACAGAACTTTCTAAGCATAAAGCTTTTAACTAATAAAAAGCTCATTACACTTCCGCTACTACTCCAACATTTACTTGTGCCTATACCATAGCCAAAATAAGAAGCTCCTTGAACATAGTTTCCAGCTGCAGTTGATGACACATGTGTGCCATGACCATGAAGGTCTCGAGCTGAATCTACCAAGGTGATATTTGGGTTCGCGGCACGTAGACCTTTGTTAAAAAACCGAGCTCCAATTAGCTTTCGGTTGCACAAAGAAGAGTTGAAGTTGGTCCCACCATAGCATCCCCCATTCCATCCCATGGGAATTTCAGTCATTCCATTGTCACTGAAACTCTTACTTTCGGGCCAAATTCCTGTATCGACAACTCCTATTATAACGTCTTTTCCATAATCAGACACTGGCCATGCACCGGACAAAGAATTGAGCCCTAGAAAATCTGAGGAATGTGTGGTGAGGAGCTTAAGGGGAACATCTCTTGTTGAGGACAAGAACCCGGGGGCTTTCTTTATTGCGTTGAGCTCATTGGGAGACAAATTGGCACAAAAGCCATGAATGGCATTATTGTAACTGTATATGGGCTCAGAGTGTTTGTAATTTGATACGGAAGTGAGTAGGGAAGTGTAGTAATGATGATGAGAAGAGAAGGGTGTGGGGAGTAATGTTGAGTCCATGTGGACAATGTAGGTTTCAGAACGAGAGATGGCTAATTGGGATGCTACAACACTGATTAAGCAGAGAAAAGAAGTAAACAAAGCCATGGATACAAAAGAGCTTGAGATACTGAGAGAGAGAGAGAGGGAGAAAGCTGGTTCTGCTTATTGTTTGAACATCAAATGATTTGAAACTTATATATATATATATATATATATATATATAGGCCTGGACCTGGAGTACTGTGACATGCATGCATGTAGAAGTTTGTTGTTTTTTTTCTGCTGACCATTGGTTTGTGAATTTCTATACTAGGCTAAAAACAAATAGTATCCATTTCGGGCTTAATTATATTAGCAGGCAAGAGAATATTAATCTCTTTTCTTTCCTGATCTTATAGATATGGAATTCCGTTTTTATGTAAGACGTGTTTTATCTTCTTGCTTCAAATTCATTGCATTTAGAATTAAAGTTTCGCGGAATTTCAGATCAGTCTAATTCTAGTATTATGTGTGCACTTTGATTAGAAAAGAAATATAAGTTTATACCAGCACGAAATGCTATAAACTAGAGATGTAACTCAATCAATTTGGACACACATGCGTTCGATGTAAAACTATGTATGTTAGTAATTATAAATACACCAGAATTTTTTTTTTAAATTGTGTTCCATTTGATATACACATGTGAGTGTATAAAATCTATATAACTTGTATATTTAAGGGAAAAAAAAATTATGTAGGTGACATGCACATAAATAATTGACATAGGAGATAAAACACCAATATGAAAAAAAAAAAAGATTTGAATTGAATTATAAAGGTTGTAGTTCCTAAATTAAAGTAAATTTCTTAAAAAAACAATGTTATACCATTTGACATGAAATGTTACTAATCAGAATCTATAACTAAATTTAAGACAGACAAGGATGAGTTTTATTGTCATAACTCATAAGCAAGCATCTAATTAATGCATAGCTGGCTAATGGGGTTATAGTTTCTTCATCAGGTCCTTCCAACCCAGAATGCTATAAAGCACAAGTTTCGGATTACGGTAATTTGATGGTTAGACCGCTCTCATCTCACGTCATTCCACAGTGGGTGAGGCATGATAGAGTTCATCCTGTATTTTTCATGGTTACAACATGTTCCATTGGGTAATTTTCATCATCTTTTAACCTCTGAAATATCGATAGTTAAGATTGGATGGTATTCATTGCACCTAGAATTATACTCACATCCCCATCTTTAGGTAAGCTACTACGGAAAATTGTAATAGTAGTCTCATAGGATAGGCTCTCATTTATTTTTAGTCTCATAAATTATTTTATGGACTTGCAATATTCATCCTATACGATGCGTTTCTTTGCATTTTTAGTCACAAACATTAAAAAATAATGGAAACCGTTGGTTTAGTAACGTATCTTGCACGTGATCAGTAATAAATTTAATGGCGAATGCATTACACAAGCAAAATTCTGTCAAACTTTTATCGGTTGAGACCCAGCGTGGCGGCGGAGGGCGGGGGGATGGTGGGTGTGGTCAACGTATTAAATTTCGGTATCGGTATCGGTATCGATATCGGGGTAGTAAATTTACGAAAATTTCGATGGAAATTTCGTGGATATTCAAAATTTCGATTTCAATTTTAAAGAAATCATGGACATTTATAGAAATATTTGAAAATTTACAACGAAACTTTGTGTACGTTTAGATGTCATAATTATACATCTTTTACATAAATAATATTGTGTATATAATGTTTGTATAATGCATTTTGTCAAGTAGTATGATTAAAATTTGTGGCGAAAAATATAAAATAAATATGATTTGAGAGTAAAGTAATAACCAAATTTCCTAGTAATTTCATTAAAATAACATACCACAATTTCAATACAAATCATCATTTAAAATCACATTATTTTAAATTTTGAAATATGTTGAGTTTGGCCAAAATTTCAGGATATTTCGGGAAATTTCTGGATATTTCGTGATATTTTGGGAATTTCGAAAAATTTCGGTAGATAATTAACAAAGTAATTTTATTAAGAATTCAAGATCTCGGGAAATATTGAAAATATCGGTAAATATCAGCAAATACCGAAAATATTGAAAAATTTCGATAGATATTCTGCAAAATTGGATCGAAGGTGAGATTTCGCTTCGAGACTCCCGGAAATCCGAATTTTTGAGATTTCGGAGGATATTTAAGACCATGGGTGTGGTGTTGGGGAAGAAGATGAACCGTGTTTTCGAAACATTGTTCATCTTCTTCATTTTTCTTTTTTTTTGTTTTTTATTTATTTAATTAATATTTTGATTTTTTTTAATTTTCTTTTTTTTCCGAAGTAGATTATTCCAAAATCACGTGTCCGGACGTGCGTGTGTTCCATGCGAAACTCCTATGGGACCAAAACTGAGATTTGAGACCAAAAGTGTCACTTTTTCAATTCTATGGGATTAAAAGTGTCGAAAAAAGTCTTACGGGACTAAAAGTGTTTTGGGACAGCTCCTACGGGACCAAAAGTGCAATTTTCCCGATATATGAATATCAATTGACACAATAATTCGAGTAAATTAATTTTTATGGTAAGCAATTTTATTTTTTAAAAATGATGCATACGGTGGAAAAATATATTGATGACCAACTGAGGAAAAATCTGCTGGAATCTATTGAAACTTTTGTACAAGAAGAAATAATGTATTGATGACCAAGTGAGGAAAATTCTGCTTGAATATATTGAAACTTTTGTACAAGACGCAATATCTCGATCAATCCATCCGTTTGTTTTTCATTTCTTTTGTTTAAAAACATAAATTTCTAAAATTTAAAATATTATTTGATGATATTTTGTCTATTTTTATAACATGGGGTTGTTAGTTTGATCTTCGTCAATCATTTCATACACATCTGTCAATTCTCTATAAGAATCGTTAAATAACAATGTAGGGTCATAAGAAGAGAAAATAGCAAACCCAAATAATCTTAAGTAGTTAATTTCCAATCTGCATAATTTTTTTATGTTAACTAATCGGAGGTTTAATATATATCCAGCTTAGAAGCATGTATATATAACGATTAAGTGTTTTCTTTTCATTTTTGATTAAATAAATAAATAGAAGTTTACTGTTCTTTTACTTATGCAACTATGAATAGGTGAAATTTAAAGTTTTATTTTGTATATAAGTAATACAGAAAAATTTAAAGGTGAACTGTCAATTATTTTTTCTCAACTATTCTTCGACATAGTCAATCCAGTATTTTTAAAGTATTGACTAAATTAAAATATTAAATATTAAAAATGATTGAAACTAATAAATAATATTAAAACATTCATTCTATTGAGAACTATTAATTAGAAATAAGTCGATGAAGTCTTTGTGTGGGTAGTAGTTGTAAGCCAATTGTAATAATTGGTAATTTATCGTAACGTGTTACTATTTGATTGAAATTCATGACATGTATATGTAACTGATTTATTTAAAAAAAAAAAGAATATTAGAAATAAAAAAATTGTATTTTGGTATTGTTTTTTTATAAATATTACTAAGACAATAATTAAATACATGTAATCTAAAAATAAAAATATATTAACAGTTACCAATATATCAACTTTGAGAACTAGAAAAATGATGTTTCATATTTCATATTTGCCATTGTTGGTGTTTGTCAATATTGGTTTGCAGTAAATTATAATTAGGACCTTGATTTCAATTAGCTTTCGGTTGCACAAAGAAGAGTTGAAGTTGGTCCCACCATAGCATCCCCCATTCCATCCCATGGGAATTTCAGTCATTCCATCGTCACAGAAACTCTTACTTTCGGGCTAAATTCCTGTATCGACAACTCCTATTATAACGTCTTTTCCATAATCCGACACTGGCCATGCACCGGACAAAGAATTGAGCCCTAGAAAATCTGAGGAATGTGTGGTGAGGAGCTTAAGGGCACAAAAGCCATGAATGGCATTATTGTAACTGTATATGGGCTCAGAGTGTTTGTAATTTGATACGGAAGTGAGTAGGGAAGTGTAGCAATGATGATGAGAAGAGAAGGGTGTGGGGAGCAATGTTGAGTCCATGTGAACAATGTACGTGTCTTTTGGTTATTGTTGCTGTTTTTCTTTTTTTTTTTTTCCAATTATCAATTCTGAAGATTGATACTTGATTTTATGAAGTGCTGATTGTCACGCTAAGTTTCCTTAGTTTTTTTCTTAAAAAAAATTGATTTTATATATCATTCAATCGAAAGTTTACTAACGTCTGAAACAATATAATTCAATCGACTCAAACGATGTGGTAAGAACATCTGAAATCAATATATCGACTCAAACGATGTGGTAAGAACATATCGACTAAATCAATATAACTGTCAAGTTCTTGAAGATAACAAATTTTAAGAACTCACAATCGAACACAAGAAAATCTTGACAACTCCTATTCAAGAAGAGATGAAACTCTCATACGAGAGAGAAAGCAAACTCTCATACGAGAGAGAAAATAAAATACTAAACGTAATATCTAAAACGCTATATAAAAACTTATGTATGACTCGTCTTCATCTCGTCAGATCTGTCTTCGTCTCGTTAGATCCATAGCCTTCTCGTCAGATTTGAAGATGTGATGTACAAGTTGAAGAAGAGTACTTCAACCCAATCTGCTGACGATGGTGGTGGTAACAGTGGTGAAGAAGACGATTGTTCCACCAAGTCATCGCTGGTGGAGGAACATAGAAAAAAAAGAAGGTTAGGCTTTAGAGAGAGATGAGGAGAGAGAGAGAGGAGTTTTTTCCAAGATTCGGTCTAATGGGATGAGTTTTAGATAAGTTTCCTTAGTTTGCCACTTGAAGTTTCCTTAGTTCAAGTGGCAATTAGAGAAGAAAGCTTCACAACATACTTTACTCCAAAGAAGCGGAAATTTATTGAGGAGATTCATGAGAATCAAGAAAACATATTTTTATTTCCAAATCAGCATTACATTTATTCCGTATTCGCATACAAGCACTGCAGTTCGTGTCGTATTTGCTATCTCGGTGGAGAGCTAGGTGGATACTATAACCAAGGTCTTAAATATTGATTTAGTGGTAGATATTGGTGTAGTAAATTTATGGAAATTTCGATGGAAATTTCGGGGACATTTAAAATTTCGGTTTTGATTTTAGAGAAAACATAGAAATTTATAAAAATATTTGAAAATTTACAATAAAATTTTGGGTAACTTTAATTATCATTTTTATACATCTTTTACATCAATAATATTCTATATATAATATATGGATAGTGAATTTGTTAAATAATATCACTAAAAACTGTTGCGAAAAATATGAAATAAATATAATTTGATAGTAAGATAATAACTAAATCTCATGAGAATTTCACTAAAACAAAATATACTAAGATTTAAGCAAAAATTACTACTCAATACCACATCAAGCTTTTAGGAAGATCAAAATTGCTATCACCAGTATTTGTCTCACCTCTACTTTCATATTTCGAAATTCCCACTGTTGTGCTCTTCGGCTTCAATAATGCACTAGTTGTTTTGTTTTTTGACCCATTTGGATAGAAAGTGACTTATCACGTATGTGTATGGTTTGAGGGTAACAGGGTAAGTGGCAGGTGTTTAATATAATTTTCTAATTATATAATATTTTAAAAAAATTAAAATACAAAAAAAAAAACAAAATTTTGGCCGAAATTTTGGTTTCGGTTTGGGCCGAAATTTCGATGGAAATTTGACAAAAATATTTTAAATTTTGGAGAAATTTCGGGGTTCGGTCGAAATTTCGTAAAATTTAGGATTTCGGTCAAAATTTCGAAAGATATTCTGCAAAATTGGATGGAAGGTTCGATTTCGCTTCGGAACCCCCCGAAACCCGCAATTTCGGTGTTTTGGTCGAAATTTAAGACCATGACTATAACTTTGTAATACTGTATTATCTAATTAACTTAAGAGCATTTTGAACTTTTCCACGATGATGTAACTAAAAATTAATCCTTTGTTATTATTGATTATTCTTGAATTTTAGCAAATGTCATTTTTTTAAATCTTTTTATTTCAATGAATAAATAAATAGAATAACCTTATGTAACTGTATATCTTACTATTATTTGTATGTACTTTCATAGTAGAGTCCTAATATAATAATAGACCTTATTGTTGTAGATATATAAAACTTCATTTTATTATTTATTACTTGACTCTTTTTTCATTATAAAATTGAATTCAATAAGAATACTTTAGGTACATAAAAAATGTCAAAAAATTAACTCGTACTTTTATAATAGAAAATAGATCATTTAGTTATGAAATGTACCTTCAAGAAAAATATTCATCAGGTTTTATAATATTATTTAGAACCAGCAATAAATCATTGACAAATAAATTAGTGTCATATATCATTTTTCCAAAGGAAAAAAACCCCACATCACTTAAATTCTTATACCGATCGAATTTGACCACAACAAGTAATATACGAAAAAAGACAAGTTTTATATATATTGTTAGTGTATACTTGTGATTTTTCACTCTCCGGAGTCCGGTGGGCTCTATAAGCTAATTGCAAATGCGCAAAATTTGATTAAACCGGTACTTGGTCATCTTAGATTTGATTGAACTCGTTCACCCATCACCATGCCATAATGTACCTTGAAAGCAAAGGAATTTAACACGCTATCATTTGCTTGAATTTGGGGATTCTTCCTTTTCTCCTGGTCAACTTAAACAAGGATTATATGCCTCAATTAATATAGGATACAGAAACATCGGGCAAAGGAAAGGGCTCTAGGTTTCTCTCCTTCATGCAAGCTAAAAGATACTTTCTACACTATTTTGCCTGTTTGTATATATTTAGATGTAGTCTAAATTGAACGAATGGCCATCTAAAATAGAACTGTTCTCTTCTCTCGGGAAAACCCATTTTCTTTAACATCTTTCCCTCTGATGTCCAAACTCCAAGCTAGCTGTCAACCACTCAAGATTTTCTATTTTTGGTTTCACCTCCCACTTTTTTCATTTTGCGCTTTCTTCTTTCATTTTTTTTCCGGATCCATATGACCCCCTGCAATGTGTCAAATTGGGCACTTATCATCCAAGATTATTTTTTTTTAATCAAAAACCCCTTAAGAAGAGAATAAAGAAGCAATTTAGCTCCCTACGCACCTTGCGCGTTGTGCGAATGATTATAATTTTTTTTATTTTTTGGACAATTTGGCAATGATCTAACAATCATTGGGTCGAATGAGATAAAATCGACTTTCCACATTAAAAGCCTATATTTTATAAAAATTTATTATCACATCCATGGTTTAAAGATATCACACGGTCCATATGAAATATATCATATTTAAGTAAAATATATTTATAATATTATATATACATATATAAAGTGTACACATGTTACTCCCCGAAATCACAAGCCCCGAAATCCATGGTTTAAAGATATCACACGGTCCATATGAAATATATCATATTTATGTAAAATATATTTATAATACTATATATGCATATATAACGTGTACATATGTTACGCCCCGAAATCACAAGCCCATTGGACCAGAGAAACCTCATCAAACCTACTGAACGTAACCTTGGATTTTTTTTTTTTTTTGATAAATAATTTCATTAGATATAAGAAGACATCACAATACAACTAAAAATACAAAAACACCTAATCTGGCACAATATCTATCAAAAATAAATTAACATTGGGGTAAAAAATACGAACCAAAAGAAAAAAAAAAGAAAAAAAGGTAGAAAAACAACTCAACCCGATTCCTGACGTGAGAGGAGGACCGAGATTTTCCTGAAAAAGATTCAATCTTCCGAACAAGGTGCAATAAACAACCCAAGCCCGATAAATGCCCCCGATGGACTGAAGAGCGACGGACAACACCACATCTGTGCACCCCAACGTAGACTTCTCTTTGATGAACACAATGCCATAAAAGAACACAACCAAGACCAACAAAAGCTACAACAAAACACTTGTTACATAACTCTAAGTAAAGAGGCAGCAGCAACAGAAAATAACAAGAAACAAAGCACAAGATTAAGGAAACAAACAAAATATGAAAGCACCACCAGAGCATAACAAAGCAAAAAAACCGTGGTGGGTCCAAAAACTGACCCAAGAGTTGACCACATCCTTGGTCGTCTACCTTGCGATTAGCCTGGTGGAAGGGAAGGCTGGACAAGCTTGAAGACCTCAGATCGTTGAAATTGTCTAAATGACCCCCTATATTCTATCTCAAGGAAAAAGAAACCCTGTATAAAATGTCCAGATCACATATAAAGAGTACTAAGTGGTCACTAGATTCTCAACTTGATTCTGTGGCCAGAGAATTTTACATCATGATTCTTAGTATCCTAATGAGTAATTAATTGACTTAAACTATTTTTGTAATCTATAATACGAGTCCCAATCAGTTGTTAGTAAGTCTATAATGCTATATGTTTCCGCATGGAACCCAACCATATATTTGGAACATAACACTGATTGTGTGACATTCTACACGCATACAGATTACCATTTGCAATTGCCATTGTCACAAATGTACATATAGATACACTATCTCTCTTGGTGCACACTCCACATGTCAAAAATGTGTGTTCACACATCTTTGGTTCATATCTGAGTGTTTCGCCCATGGACATTGAAACGACTTTACACTACAAAGTATGCTTATAATGCACCCCCTTTTAGCATTGAGGTAACTGCGGTAACACGACCTAATTCTTTTTTACCTTTTACCCTTTATAACCTGACTATATAGATAATAAACAAAAGTATAAAGGGTAAAAATGGTAATTAAAAAAGCAAGGTATTTTATTAGAACAGACACATGAATCATGCATACAACCTATCTAGTTAGTAATTTCACACTCTCACAAATACCACTATAATTCAGCATATTAATAAATAGGAAAATGATATATATATTTTTTTGATGAAAAAAAAAGAGAGGGTGTTAGTGATGGTGACCAAAGCACCCCTCGTTACTCAATGTTCGGGCTCTCGTGTTCACCAGCGAACATATCAGACCAACTGAACAACCAACGCAAGCACTGACCCCGTTAGAGTAGTACCACCAAGGGCAAGTATAATTCCAGAAGCCAGCTGCTCCAGTCAAGATTCGAACTCATGACCTCGGCAATACCAAACCACTTGGGAGTAAGCTTGGAACCACTTGACCACCACCCTCGGTGGTAGGAAAATGATATATACCATCGTTTTTATACTACCGATTATTTGTCCCTTAATCTAGAAAGTATGAATGTATTAAATTCATTAAAATCAATTAATTACAAGTGATTTCTTACCAAAACTAGAAGGGTGAAAAATCGATGATATATATTGATATATAACATTACTCTTATAAATAACCCCTTAATTCTTTATTCGAAGGAGAGCTTGCAACCATATTTTAATACGTTTTATCGGCTCTCTCCATTTACTTTCATTATTGCACTAACTTGAATGTTGGAGAACTTTAATCAGAAAACTTTTACTCAACAACTGTTCGAGTCGAATCGATCCCCTAAGCATTTATATTATTCCATTTATATTATTCATTCTACGAAAGGGTTATTTTAGTTTCAATCCAACTGTCGAAACACACAAGAAAAAAACCATAAAAAAATAAACCACCCGACAATTTATGTGATTCAACAATTGCCTATGTCACAATGTACAACGTACAAGGAATGTCAAAAGTACTAACTGAAACCTAGTACAAAGTATTAATCATGAGCCTTCCTCTTAATTTGAGTTTAGGACTTTAAAACATGTCACAACTCACCACACTAACACGAGGATTTTTCTACAAATTCTATTTCCTCATTTGGGCACCATTTGCAATTTCCCAAAATTACGTGGCCAATTTGCAATTTTTCACATAAAGCACAACGTCACACGACACTTGCACACAAGGGAAGGAACAAATGTCATCAACGGTAGTGTGTCAATTCATGCGTGTTCTTCCACCAGCATGGCCCACACGTTTTCATTGGACCCCACATCGCGAAATCCAATCTCTTCTTCTCCTGTAGTTCCCCCTAAACCTCCATGAAAATCAAAGGGATAAAACTCGAAAAACCCTAATCGAATAAAAGCCCTTTTAACTGAATAGTGGTGAATACAATTAAGATTTTAATTGTTCATTCTCTTTTGTACCCATTACCCATTTTTTCTTCTTCGCTTTCAAACAAAACGAACCCATATTATCCCCTTACATACCATCCACCCCATACGTATATATATATATATAATATATATATGTATTTTCTGTCTCTATAATTAGGTGGGTTTGGATATATTATTGTTAATTCTTGAACGGACCACCGCATGTTGGTCATTTTGTTCCCTAACGCAACGATCTTCTTCTCTTATCCAGGCCCCCGTGATTGTCATTTATTATTCTTACTTACTGTGTATTTGTGAGTTTGCAAGTGAAATAGGGCAAAAATAGAGTGTTTGATTTGTGGGTTGGGGCTGTTAAAATGTCGCAGAAGCGGCAGAAGCCTGAGGAGGGCACTTCTTATGATGATGGGCGTCCGAGGAAATTCCCCTCGTTTAAAAGGTAAGAGTTTTTGGTAATTGAGGGTACAGCAAAAGTGTGTTTTTATGATGTTAAGTATGTGTTTTGAGAATGAAAAAAGATTATGTATGGATATGGGTTTTTTGTTAGTTTGTCAGTTTTTGCTTGGACCGTCATGGTTTTGGTGAATGAATATTTATTTGGAGTTGTCTATTGCTATGTAGACTCGGTGTCGATTTGATTGGGAATTTTCGAGATTTTGGGTAGCGTAAATGGATGTATTTTTATTTTGAATGTAAGGGGAAAAATGCAGCTAGAAGAGGGATTTTAGTATTTTTTTGTTTTCAGGTGATAAAGGAGTAGTTTGAACTATTAATCCTTGTGTTATCTTACTTTCGGGGCTAGTAATAAGTAGCTGAATGCACATTACAAATCGTATCTGATACCAGAAAATGAGAAATTTAGAGCTTGCGATCGACAGAGTGTTGATGCAGAAGTAGCATGAACAAAAACAAATCGGTTTCTTGACGTAGGTCGTAAATGTGCCTTGATGAAGTATCCTTATTTCTATTGGAGAGCTTCTAAGATTCTTATTTTAAGAGGAGGGGTGGGGACTGGACAGATTTGGCGTCGATGGACTGAGTTAAATTTTCATTTCCAAGGAGTTGGGAGTATGCATGTATGTAGTTTCATAAGTTTGAGGTTGATGGTTATACTGATTCTTGTTTGTTGTGCTTTTATAGTGTGGTGCTAGATGTAATGAATCTGCGCAGATTGCAATCTCTCATGGTGCCAGTTATGGAGCCTCTGATTCGTCGAGTTGTAAGTTCATGGCCTTGCTTAAGAAATATATTCCAATTTGATTTTAATGAAAAAAAATTCATAGTAGCTCTCCAATTGAATAATCACTTTTTATGGAGCCACATATCTGTCGTATAAGCTAGGTAAAATGAATAGCTGTGACATCACAAGATTCTTGGGTTTGCCATGTAAGTGTACGGATTACTAACAAAGAAAATCTTTTTGTTTGCGCTTTTCAACATCATTTATTGTGGAAAAAGCTCATCTTTGCTATTATTAAGAAAGACGGGAGATATCATGAATCTAATCTGACGGTTGATATCTAACATCACAGGGGAGTTGATTCAGTATGTGAAACTATATTTATACACTAATTTATTGACTTCAGAATTTGTGTGATAAATATTTTTACTAAATTGCATCAATTAGATGTCCACGCGCTGATATCACTAGAAATTCCACATTTAGAGAACCAAACTACTCGACAAATACGAATTATTTGGTTCTTTTGTTTGCGTTTGTTTTGATGGCTGAAATAATGTATGGCTGTCAATATTAACTTGTTCACTTTAATGTGAGATCACAGGTTAAAGAGGAAGTGGACTCAGCTTTAAGAAGATATATAATCAGTATGAAACGGTACGTCATCAGATCTTTTAGGAGTGATTGTTAGGGTGTCATAGACCTCCAAGTTGTTATATAATCGCAATCATCCGTGTGTCATGTCATGGATGGTTGAGATTGTCCCGTGACTACGGTCCTGTGAGCTCCTAAGAACGACCCATTTTTTAGTGAAAGCACTAAAATTATGTGTAGAAATCCATCTCAAACGCTTTTCCTAATTATTTCTCATATGGTAAATAATTTCTAGGAATTGTGGGAGAGATATGAACCCTTCTGAATCAAGGAGTTCAGAGTTAAATTTTTTAAATGGGATATCTCTGCCAGTGTTTACCGGGACCCGTATCGAAGGTGAAGGTTGCACTAATATTGAAGTTGCTTTAGTCGATACTCTTACTGGACAAGTTGTGTCCGATGGTCTTGGATCTTCGTCAAAGGTGGAGATTGTAGCGCTTGAAGGAGATTTTGATGGTGATGAGAGGGACAATTGGACACTTGAAGAGTTCAGGAGTAATATAGTGAGAGCTCGGGAAGGCAAGAAACCGCTCCTAACAGGGGAGGTGATCGTGACTCTTCAAGACGGGAAAGGTTTGGTAGGCGATGTTTTGTTTACGGATAATTCAAGCTGGACAAGAAGTCGTAAGTTCAGGCTGGGGGCTAGACTTTTGGACAATATTGGTGGCATCAGAGTAAGAGAGGCTAGATCAGAACCGTTCATTGTCAGAGATCATCGTGGAGAATGTGAGTTCTTTAGCATCCTCTTTTCTTTACTCAATTTTTCGTTTATTTCGATAAATCGATCTACAAATTGTAATTGCTTGTACAAAAATGTGGGTAATTTAGTTGTTACTGGTTCTTTGGTAATATGTTCGTAGTAGCTAGTGATACAGTAATGAATGATATTCTTGTTGGCGGGACCGTCGTATATTCTCGTATGGACCCAATATACCTCACAATGTATTCTTTATGTGGGAGTAACGTATTTTGTTTCTTATTAATTCCCTTTTGAATTTTCTGTCCATATTTGGTTTCGTCATTTGAAAGTAGTGCAATTAGAAACTCTAGTATGATAGTTGGAAATTATGTTTGTTTGAATGGACATCCCTGTATATGATCCTTCTTGGTTCATGTGGATTCTTAATGATGCTCCAAATCAAATGGTTAAAGTTCATGTCCGAGGGAATGAAGTTACCGATTCAAATCTCTTAAAAATGGTGAAATTTTCAAAAGTTAATTCCTTATACTAGAATCCTTACTAGTGATTTATATTTACATTTTATCTAGTTTATAAACTAAATATTTAACTATATGTGTATGTCCTGAAAGGCTGAAACATGATGAAATCAGGACTCGTCATTTTGTTGGTTGAAATTTCTATTTTCCTTCATTTTTTATTCTCTTTCCTTGTCTTGGTTGTTTATCTCTCCTCTCTCTCTTCCTCGATACATTCATTATAGTTGATGAACTAGACAAATGTGATAACTAGGAACCTATATACCATTAATATATGATAGAGATAGACAAATATAACAGTCAGCATCGTAGTGCGACAAGTTGGATTTACCTTTTTCAGGTTTTTTTCCTTATAGTGTACAAGAAGCACCACCCTCCATTTCTTTCTGATGAAGTTTGGAGGCTAGAAAAAATTGGTAAAGACGGAGCTTTTCACAAACGTTTGAGGAAGGAAAGAGTCAATTCCGTCCAGGACTTTCTCATCTCATTCTTTTTGGATCCCGCCAGGCTTCGAAATGTAAGATTTTATTGATTTTTTCTTGTTTCCGTCATACATGATTACATATGTCAAAGGACTAGAATCAGTTAAAGTCCGTATTATTTGTTGTACGTAGAATGTCTGTTGGGATCACACGCATTAATCTTTTTGCATATTTAATTAATGAAATTGAGAAAGTTTGTACAGATAAAAATGTGCTAAAAAAATAATTCGCGAGAATTTATTTTGCATAGTAAATGTCAATTTCTTTTCTTTTTTTTTCTCCATAGTTTTGTGTGTTCATCTAGTAAAAAAATAAAATAAAAATTACCGACGGGGGTTGGTCCGAGTGGTAAGCAGTTCGGTTCCGCTTAAGTTCAAGACCTTGTGAATGCAGAAAACCTCCATTGGGAGACTCACCCACCACTGCCAGGTGTGTGACCCGGATCGGATCCGGATGTAGTCGGAGCAAAGCTCCGGTGAATCGGGTGGGCAACCAAAAAATAAAAAAATCTAGTATGCCTAAGGCTATGTTTGGTTCATGAATTATGGTGAGGAAATGGAAAAGGAAAATGTAAATTATCAAAAAGTAAAGCAAAATGTATTATAATTTGACACGAAAGAAAATACTTTCAATTTTCCTTTCTCGCCAAAATCCACGAACAAAACATAGCTTAATGCTTTTCCCAATGTTCGTGTAGGTAATAATAACACTTTTACATTGATAATCCTGCAGATCCTTGGGACTGGTATGTCTGCTAAAATGTGGGAAGTCACGGTGGAGCATGCTCGTACTTGTGTTCTTGACAAGAAATCATACTTGTACAATGCTTCTGAAACGAAAGGTGTTGTTTTTAATGTTGTGGGGCAGGTTACAGGAATTTTCTCGAACGGCATATATGTTCCTGCTGATAAGCTATCAGAAGCAGAAAAGGCAGGCAACTTCTATTATTTTACCTTTTCGGCCGTGTTATCTCCCTTCTTCCGGGTTTAGCTATTCTATTGACTAAAATATGGATAAATTACATGGATACCCCCTGCTCAGATCCTAATTATGAAAAACATATGGAGGTTTAAAAAAATACCATAACTCTCCCTGTAAGTAGGAAGCATATTACAATTTGTCTCCGACAATAAAAGCTTCGAGTTGTCAGGATCTAGTGGGGTGGTTGTTAATTTGCAGAACCTCATAGGGCTTGTGGTAATGACCCAATTAATTTTTTTTGAGGGGGGGGGCATGTAATTATCTCATCCACTATTAGATACAAATCTAACTGTATTCCCACTTTGTTTCAGGCCGATGCACGCGAGTTGGTTATCTCTGCATTTGGAGATCGAGATAAAATTATTGTTTTTAATGACGACTCGTTCCTTAATGGGCCAACCTCATCGAGCTTATCCATTGTTCCATCTTCTTCAAACTTGGAACCCCTTCAAAATTCATTAACTTCACACAAGATGGCTAAAAGCACTTTCTTGCAACAAAACACTTCTTCCCCAGACTTTATGCATTCGGTATATTCTGTCGGAGGGTTGGCCACCTTTGATGATTTGCATGGCATTGACCAACCTTTGACTTATCCTGGGCAAGTTTCAGACAGCCTAATATGCGATACAGACGTCATGACTCTTGCAGACGAGCATTTGCAGTACTTTGGGACGGATTGTTCAAATTTGGATTTATCAACTGATATACAAAGTGCTATCAATGCTTGTATACCGTGTTCGGGCGTTCCCACTGATAAAGGTAAAAAGCGGTGGAACATTTTATCAAGTGTGTTACGATGGTGCTTCTCGATAAAGAGAATGGCCAAAGAAACCCATGGTTACTAAACAAATTACGTGTTGAGGTATGTGATAAATTCTATTAGTTAAAATGGTCTGCTCAATTGGATGCTCAATTGGATGTTGTGTGCAGTTTTATGTGCATGAAGAGTTTGAAATTTGTATGGATGTGTATATAACAGCATTTTTTAGCTGTGAAACGCAACGGTCTAAGACACCGGTGTGGAACTGTATATCGTAGTTTCTTAGGGGTGGGTGGTCTAGTTTTTCATCTTGGACTGCCTTTTTGTACAATTCGATATATTACATGGTGATACTCTTAAGTTCTATACTTTGATTGCCAGTTCTGAGAGTGTTGAATAGATAAACATTGGATGGATTGTTCTTTAGCGGGTTACAAGTTATTTTTAGGTGTCTTGAGATTTTAGATTCGGATACAATTGCAACCATATGTATTAGAAAACTACATATGCATATGGCTCCTACTGAATGGATGATTTTAATTATTTTGCGATTCCGAATCCCGGGAGCTTATAAAAATGATTTTAATTATTTTGCGATTACGAGCTCATAAAGGTAATCTATGTAAGGATGTTCATGTGGTGGATCCATGTAAGGTATAAATATATCAGCTTATGTTGTTATCAGCCACTAGCTGATAAGTTAAGTTTGAGATAGACAAGTTTTGATTAAATATGCTAGGTAGTACTTCTTAGTTTAATTTAATACGGGATTGGAAAAATTAGTGGTATTACATATTGTCATATTAAATTAATTCCTATATAATGAATGTTTTATTAATTATTCGATTATAGACTAGGGTTGCACAAAAGAATTTCAAAACTGCCCAAACTGATTGCGCAGCATAGATTCGGTCGAATTTTTGATAGAAATCGTCAAAATTAAATGAAAATTGCACCGTAATATTGGTTTGGTTTTAATTTTTCTTATATAAAAAAATCAAATTGCACTGCACCGCCTACATAAATTTTTATATATATATATATATCAAATATTAGAGTTTAATTATTATAGTTTCTGTTCCTAATAATACTTGATATTTTATGACTTTATGTTCGCAATCAATCTAGTTGTGTTATACACATTAACATAAATTATAAGAATATATTTGTACATCATGTTCTTTGTGATGATAATTTTGTCAATTCAGTTTATGACTTAAAAGCTCTTTGAAGAATTCAAGTTTGCTAAATTAATTATAAAGTAATGCTATATATATATATATATATCACTTTTTATATTCTACCGATTTTTTACTTCCCTTATTTTTTGCAAGAAATCATTTGTAATTAATTGATTTTAATGGATTTCATACATCTATACTTTCTAAATATAGGGGATGTGAAAAATCATTGGTAGTGGTACATAATATTTTTCTTAATTATGATGTTGTTCGGATGTTATAAGAACAAATTTGTATGTCTCGTATTGACTATCATACTATCAACTGTCTATAGGAGAGTTGATCTTGTATCTCTTACCGGTTGATTTTAGTGGTAAAATATAGTTCGTGTTGGTTTCTATCTGCTAATTTTGACATTATATTTTAGAAATTTAAAGTCGCAACTTTTACAAATTTAGTTACAGTTTTTACAAGTTTTTTCATTGGAGAGTTCAACGAAAAAAGTGATTGGTTTAGTTTATTCACACTTCAAGATATCAAAACTAATGTAAATCAATTTAATAACCGCTAACCTGCCCCGAAACGCACGAGCAATTTGGACTCTCAAAACCGCAATTTGAAATTATTATTTTGCAAAACCACGTTTGACAATTCGGTTTGAGAATAGGTGAAGAAAAAAACAAAATCGCACCACGATCACTCCTATTATAGACTTCATTCATCAGTTAACTACAGTAAGTGGTTGATTAATATAAATAAAACAAAATAATAGGGTTGTTATTTTCTATTTCTAGTATAATTAATTGACCGTGAAAGCCAAGTAAATTTTTATCATACTAATAATTATTGATAGGGTGTTTGTGGTGCGGTTTCATTTTTTTTTTTTTTGGCTAATTTGAAATCGAATTGCCAACGGTTTCTTGGTAAAGAAATCTTGAATTGCTAATTTAATTAATTAAATCCAAATGTGCAGTTTTGTGCAATTTGCGGTTTTTGACTAACAAAAAAAATGAGCCAAACAAAACTAAAAATACAAATTTCAGGATATTAGCATAAAAGTAGTAATCACTTTAACATTCTTTAACTAAGTGCAATAATATATTTCATATAGATAATACTTAGCACAAAAGCACTATTAAAAAAAAAATACATACATAATGAAAAACTTCATAAAAAATTATAAATATTGGACAAAGTCATCCTACTAATTTAAGAGATTAAAATAAAATATATTTGACAATGACGGTTCAGTTTCGTCCAAAATCGCCACCAAACTAGTGGTGGGGTTTTCAGTAAAATTCTAAACCACGATTTGCATAAGAATTTGACAAAAACGGCTTGGTGCTGTTCGGTTTGAACAACTTTACAAAATTGTTGTCCAACCCTGATTATAAATAATTGAGGCGTCTGTGCCAATTCAAATCTTCGGTTACACCGTTCGTGCTACACTTTCTGTTGCACGTACAAATGCGTGACACGTGTATACACAAGTGATTAGGATGTGGCGAGAGAAAATTATATAATGTGGAAAAAAAAATCTGAGATTTCTTTCTCTACATCCTAACTATCTATGTATACAGTAGTCACGCATATGTGCATGTAATATGAAGTGTAACAGAAAATCCGAATTCCGTGCATAATGGGTGCCACTTTTTCGGATCTTCTATTACAAACGTTGTTGCAATCTCCTATTGTATTTCACATATGAATGACACATGTATAAAATATTTCTTAAAATATAAATTTATTAGGGATTATATACACTTGTCGGATAGACATAGTATATACAATACGAGATACAACACCATTTTGAAAAAAAATATCTCGTGCTAATTTCCCTAACCCTATTCGGACTAAGCAATCCTATCAATCAATAGCGGGCTTAATGGGGCTCATCGTTCTCATAATCTGAGATCAATCTTATTATAACTAGACTCGGCCTGAAATCCAATCCGCACGATCCCCTAGCCGTCATTATTGGGCCTTCACAAGGTCCATTGACCATTAATCAAATTTGTACAACATCCAATATCAGTTCTACTTAATATCACCATTCACCGGGCCTAAAACAGTTTGTAAAAATATTTCTCAATAATTAATATTAATAGTTAAATGGTATTAAGTGATTCATAAGTGTTTTTTTTTTAACAGAAGTGATTCATAAGTATTATTAATAGTAATTACCAAAACCTGTTGGTCTAGTGGTATCCACCTCCCACTTTATGTGAGAGGTTTTGGGTTCGAATTCAGGTTGCCACAAGTTGTTGTTCTTCCCTCATTTATGGAGCTAGATAGAATCTTTACGGCTCAAGATTATAACTATCAACCCGGGTTTGTCGGGCTAGATATGTAGGGTATCCCCTCCCTCTTGAATTAAAAAAAAAAAGTAGATTTAATTATAGTAATTAATATTTTATTTCATCTGCTGCAATTATCACTTCTATTAATGGTTGTATGAGGATGCTAGATAAATCCTAGCCATTTGCATCATAAAGTAAGAACTTGCCAATATCCTTTTAATATTAATGATCTTTTTGGGTCTATGTGAGCATTTATGATGCATGAACACGGACACAGGAGATATCAATTTTTAAAAAATTAGGACACGGATGCAGTTCGGACACGGTTGCCCATATATATATTTTTTAAAAATTTGGGATGCCCTACATATATAGTCCGACAAACTCGGGTTGATAATCATAATTCTGAGTCATAAAAACTCTATTTAACTCCATAAAGGAGGGGAGAGCCACGACTTGTGACAGCTTGAATTCGTACTCAGGGCATTTCACATAAAGTGGGAGGTGAATACCATTAGATCAACAACTTTTAGACAATAATCAATAATTCATTTATATATATATATATAAATTTATGAGTAGTTGAGTACCTATTAGACAATAATCAATAATTCATTTAAAAAGAAAATTCAATATTAAACAATAACATAAACATGTCCTAAATCCAAAGCAAGGAAATACATAATCATTTGAATCTTGAAAACAAATATCTCTAAATGAGTTTTAAAACATTGCCAAGTCGTGAAGAAAGTTAAAAACCACCAGACTATGCAAAACATAGCATTGCTTTAACATTACTACCTAAGAAATAAAAATAATTTACTTGCCCCTCCGTGTCCTAAAAGCGATATTCAAGTTTGTTTGATTTGTTTACCAAGTTTCAGGCATTGTGTTCCAAACAAGCTTTAATCGGGTAGAACTCGAGCAGAACTTGAGTAGTATTTTTATTTTTACACATATTACATCATCTTTGAGGTAATTAAGTTGAGCTCGAGCTGAACTTCAAATCTTATGATAAATTTATTCAAATTTGGTTTGTAATGTTATTAAATTAAATTTGAATGAGTTTTTAGCGACTGATATCGAGAGTATCAAGTAGTTTGCTTTTTTAACCTGACTAATAGGAAAGTGTATTAAACTTTTCATTTAGTTGGTATATAATTTAAAGAGAGTAATCAATCACAATACAAATGTTATTATGTACAATGCCTCACATAAACTCTAGGATACACGTTGGGAAAAAAAATTATGTGAGTATTTCATCTATGTTGAGGGCAAATGCAATTGGGTTTATTCACACAATTAAAATGATTCAACGCATGACGAAGCATGGGACAACTATATGAAGGTATTAGTTTGATGAATTGTGTGTTTTTTCTTTAAATAATTATGTTGAAATTGACATTAGTTAAATATCAATTTAAAGGTTGATCACTGTGATATTTAAAATTAGTTTTTATTGTTTATTCTTCCTGTTCATATTGATTCTAATGCACGTATGATGCGATACAAAACTTGGCCACTTTACACTAATTGGATAGAGGTATTTGGAAAGGATAGAGCAACCAGGGAGCATACATCGAACTTAGTGGAAGCTATCAAACCACACACTAAACAAAACTTATCTAGACGATGATAATGAGGGAGAGGTTGAGACCATATTGTTAGTCAGGACCAGTCCAGTGCAAATGCAAAGAAGGTTGGCCCAAAAAAGGAAAATTGGCGGCAATCAGGAACAAATGTATGAATTACTTGGGACCTTTTGCCAAAATACAAATGTAAGGCTTGGAGAAATAGCGCTTAGGATCGGTATTGACTATGAGGTAGTAAATGCAAAGAAGGCGGTTTATGCGGCTGTTAACAAGGTTGAAGGATTGACCTTGCAGCAAAAGTTGTTTGTTGATGATAAACTGGTGAAGAAAACTGAAGATGAGCACCACATGTTTAGCTTGCAGAAGTTGAGCAAGCTGAATATATACGTATGAAGCTGGCTGGTAGAATGCAAGAAAAGAATGCCCCATTATATTATCTATATGGTTGATGTAATGACATAAGTCAAACCACTTGAAGTCCAGTTTAATTGTTTACTGGTTTTGTGTACTGGAACTTCATTTTTGGGGCTACTACTATATTTTGGCATGTTTATGTAGACTAGTATAAAGCACGTGCGTTGCACGTGGACTCCCGTTTATAATTTTTAATTATTTATAACTTGGTGTATTGACGTAGTTTTGTTATCTTGTTATTTTGGATTATAAAATATACTTTTTCGATTGGTTGTGGTCCCTTGACCTACATGTACTGTATTTAAATTATTCTTTGGCTTGATTGAATACATTATTTGAAATCCCATATCGACAATAATTACAGCTCTTGGGCCAACTTGAGGACCGTAACAGTTGAATATTTTAGTAAGCGACCAGTAATTAAGAATAACTATAATACTCATTATATATAACTATATATATATAATGAAAAATGATATTATCACTCCAAATATGTTATTGGAGCTCTAATATTATATAATACTAAAATTAATATATTTTATGTATATTTATAACTTAATATATAATGTTTATATTATTGGTAGAGCTAACTTATATGAGGATATTATTCTTTCAATATATGTGGCATATAATATATTTTTGATATCAATCTATGTAGAAAAAAATTGTGAAAAGAACTTACTTATAAATTTTTTAAGTATATTCAGAAGTAAAAATGTTTACATAAGCATATTCACATAATTATAAATTTGAGTTCCTTTCATGCTTTTGTGAAATTTGGAGCACTAAAAGATGCTCAAAAAAATATTGAATATACCAAAAGCTCTAGAGGGAATTGAACAAATATAAATGCATTGTTATCTTCTCTAGTAATTATTATATAGTAATTATGCATAAGACCATTCCCACGAAAAAATTGGATCACGATAGAGTCACCGAATCACATTTTAGAATTTCGATCTCATGTAAATAAATTGTGAATTTGAAAAATTAGCTGACAAACATGCTAAGAACAAGTAAACTGAATATTTATCTCAAAGATTAAGGATCACAATCATCTCTCACCAACTATTTTCGTGCAAACCATTGATTTAATAATAACATAAATTTACAGCAAAGAAATAACTCATTGTTTGGCATGGAGCATTCTCGCGTCCGGCCAATATAATTCCAAAGCGACCGATCTTTGAATTTCAGCAATTGCGATCAAGTTGTTCAGAATGTTATCCATTCACTAAAACATCATATTGGCACTTAGAAAAGTCTAGCAACCAATATAATTTCAAATGAAAGACTTGCTTCGAAAAAAATATCTGCACCAAACTTCTAGTTGCAGTTTAATTGGAGTTCTATGTAATCATTACATATAATTTCTGGAAAAAAAAAATAAACAGACTAAAGAAAATATATGATCATTTCAATTATTATGCTTACTCCAAAAATCCATGTGCATGGCTATAAAATATGTGATCTAAAAATATATTCAAGAGATGCATATCACCATGATGGGAAGAAATTTTTCTATTACCTTCTCCAATATGGCTATGGTACTGTGGTGTGGGAATACACATACATATTTTATAGCCATGCACATGGACTTTTGGAGTAGCCATAATAATTGAAATGATCATATATTTTCTACATATTTTATAGCCATGCACATGGACTTTTGGAGTAGCCATAATAATTGAAATGATCATATATTTTCTTTAGTCTGTTTTTTTTTTCCAGAAATTATATGTAATGATTACATAGAACTCCAATTAAACTGCAATTAAGTTCTAAGAAGAGGAGAAGATTATGTTTGAATAGGGTACATTTGAAAAGGCCATTTTTTTCTTCATCATGGAAGAGCCTTTTGCTCTCCTTATTGTCACAATTATTATTTCCTAATAATACTTATGAGTGAATAATATTTATTTAATGCAAAGATTAATTACATACATAGACAGACCCATTGGATGATCTTCTAGGAAGCCACATCATTTTCAGAAATTTGGGACAGTTCAACTGGAATAGGTGAACGGAAAGCAGGCTTTAGTAACATTAATCATAATACTTAATTATTAATGAATGATAATATTAGTAGCAACTTTTCCACTTCTTTTAGAAATTTGGGATTTGGGACTGTTCATATGAGTAGGGTGAACGGACAAGAGGCTTTAAGCACATTAATCATATTTATTGATTATTAATTAATGGATAATAATAATGATAGTATTAGAAGTAATAGTATAATTGCTAAAATTATTTGTGAGTAACATTAATCATAATACTTAATTATTATTGAATGATAATATTAGTAGCAACTAGCAACTTTTCCACTTCTTTTAGAAATTTGGGATTTGGGACTGTTCATATGAGTAGGGTGAACGGACAAGAGGCTTTAAGCACATTAATCATAGATATTGATTATTAATTAATGGATAATAATAATGATAGTATTAGAAGTAATAGTATAATTGCTAAAATTATTTATGCAAGGGTAATAATGTCTTTTTACAATTGGAACAAACAACATACAAGATCCACACTTTTAGTATAGTGTATGTATAGATGAGCTTGGTAAGTCTAAACTACAGTTGGAAATATCACGTTTTAATGTAATGATCTGGCTATTTAAATGTCATTAGTTGAACCTATATATGATTTGTTAAATTTCAATTCTTTTGTATATGTAATGGCAGATTGGACATGTAGGTATTATGATATGCATTAGACCGCTTATGCCATTTTTTTTTTTGGTTTCCTACGGGTTTCCCCACACCATATTGGGTATGGAACTAATCCCGCTTCGTGGTACTGAGCCTGCCGCTGGCCTGAGGGGATTTGTCACTGGGGGAGTTGAACACGCTCCTCACTCAGGAGTGTAGTGGTGGACAACCCATGCATGTATAAGTTGTGGTGCTTTTATTTTAATGTAATTTTTTCCACTTTTCTCAATCCAAAATGAAATAGGCGATATGACCAAAAATACATACGCATTTAGGTATTACTCAAATTTAGATAAATATACAATCTTTGAAAAATACTTTTGTAGTGTTTTGGGGATTCGAACCACTTGAATTTCAATTCTAGCATAGAAATGAAGTGGTATGTCATAAAAGCAGTCAAATTTGTCTTTGTTGATGTGGTTGTATATGGCATAAGACAAAGGTGCACGCCTTTCGGTTCTTGGAGATATAAAGTTAGTTGGTCAAATTTATAGGCAAGATTCCCTCGAGCATAGAACATGGATATAAAGTAACTTGGTCATATTTTTTAGCCAATTTTCCCTCTATAATCATGGTTTGCAATCGCGCCAGGATCGCGGCCGTCGCGCCCGTGCCGGAACGGGAACGGCCATCGCTGTTCCATCGTTCTAGGCTAAAGTGGGGGGTGGTTGTGCGACGGCTGTGGAGCGGTGATATCGCTGCGGGACAGGCGAAATACCAGACTGAAATGGCTGTAACGGACCGGGATGGAGATATATCGGAAGAGAACGGTTGCGTTGGTTTTAATTATTACCAAAACCACCTTAATTAACTTACTAATGCCATATTAGCTAATTCCAAAAGTACTAAATTCAATTTTTATAATAAGGAATGGATTATAATTGAATTATCTTTTTTCCTTTTATTATAATATAAAAGAATATTAATTGAGTTCGACTTATGTTGGACTCGATTAAAGATTGTTGAGCACCGTTAAGTTACAATTAACAAGCTCGAACAGAAATTATGAAGCTCGATTATAATTTAAACAAGTATGAAGGACACTTGTTTGACTCGGCTTGACTCGTTTATAGTCCTAGAGCCAACTAATATGCTGATAACCCGCTCGGTTTGTTTTTGAACTATGAATGTCATTATATTTTAGATATATTATAAATGCATTTATATCTTATATTAAAATATTATAGGCAAACCTGAGGAGTATTTAAAAGACAATGTTGTGCACACTAATGGCCATACAATTATTTCAAGGCTAATATAATTTGCTCTTGAGGTGATGACGGCCCATGTTGATAACCTGTAAAATTTTAATGACTTGTTTAAAATCTAGTGGAAAATGCACAAATTATTTGCTAGCATTATGGGGTTCATCAAATGACATAGAAGTTGCAGAAATAATTGCTCTGTCATTTTATCACTAGCAAAGAGATATTATTTTTTTCATCTTTGCAGAAATTATTGTTTTGCTTTTCCACTTTTGGGACAATAATAGATGATGAATGTCCTGTCATTGTCATCTATATACAGGACTAGTGCCGTAACTTTCAAACACACAAAGGTATGCATTCTCCATTTTACTTGTTATAAATTTTTAATTAGTTTAAAGTTATTATTGTTTAGTTGTTTAATTATTTAGAGTTAATTTAAAAAATAACTTATATATGTATATGTATGTCAAATTGTTAATCATAAGCTTTACCTCTTTGCAGTTAATTTAGTTAATATTTTTTTTTTTGTCTAGAGAGGTAACCTCTTCAGCATTAAGGGAAGGAGAGCCACCAAATAAAGAGGAGTCAAGCTCGGCAACGTTGGTGTCAGTGCACAAAAGTTTTCAGTAGTCTACTGCAATATCCTTTAGCTTATTTCTATCATCACACCAGGTGCCATGACTCTTCTTTAATTGTCAAATTGTCTAATTTTTTTATTAATTTGTCTTTTTCTTCTTCTAATATTTGTTTTTGAAATTAATTAAACTAACACGTTACCTTAAAACACATTAATACATCTATCTTAATTTATCATTTCATTCGTAGGATGGCCCCAAAACGCGATATTGGTTGGGATTTCGGTGATCCAATTGGTGATAGTCGAAAATTCATACAACGTAAATTTTGCAAAAAAGTTTTTAATGGAAGGATTACAAGATTAAAAGAACACATTGCACATATTACGGGGAATGTGGAGAGATGTACAAAAGCTCCAAAAGAGGTGACAAAAATACTCCGAAAACATCTTCAAGACTCAAAGAATGAAAGAAATATAATGATGAGGAAAAAAGATGTAGCGTTGCATGCTATTCGTGAAGAAACGATACATACATTGGATAGTGAAAATAGTAGTGGCGAAGAAGGACTTGATGGTCAACGTATCGATGAATTAGAACGGATGGAACTCAAGCTGAGGAACGCAATGAGAGAGAGTCGAAAAACTGCATCATATGAGGATGATATGCATAATCGCCATGGTTACGGTAGATCAAATATCTCCCTCAAATTCATTTTTTGTAGATTATATGATTCTATGTACTAATTTTTTTTATTCTTTGACGACTTATAGGACATCCTGGAGCCGGTTCCTCCCAAGGTCCAACCAGTGGTGTA
This sequence comes from Buddleja alternifolia, assembly GCA_019426215.1. NCBI lineage: Eukaryota > Viridiplantae > Streptophyta > Magnoliopsida > Lamiales > Scrophulariaceae > Buddleja > Buddleja alternifolia. The sequence continues at coordinate 7,634,922 of CM033396.1, read as the reverse complement.
AAAAGAGGAATATCTTGTAGTTTCAGCGTACAAGAAGGAGGTAGTATGTCCTCAAGAAGTATTGATCCTCTAATATTCCCCTCAAAGCAAAAAAGTATAAAATCTTGGTTTGCACCTGCAAAAATAAAAGAAGTTGGCAAGGCTATTTCATTTTTTTATTTATATAGTGCTGTTCCATTTAATGCTGCCGATAGCAATCCGTATTATCACTCAATGATAATAACTATTTCCCATGATGGGAAGGATATTCCTGGTCCTTCAGCGCGTCAAATCAGTGGTGTTTATTTAGATGAAGAGGTGCAAGAGACCGAGGGGTATATACGCACTCTAAAAGCGAAATGTCTTGAGTACGGGTGTACACTCATGTGTGATGGTTGGAGCTCTCGGAATAAACACCCAATCATTAATTTTATGATATATTGCGATTAGAGTGTTAAGCCAAACTTGCTCATCTTCTGGTTGTGAAAGGAATTGGAGTACATGGTCTTTGATACATACGAAGCTTCTCAATCGTTTGGCTATAGTAAAGGTGCACAAGTTGGTTTACTACCACTATAATATGCGACTTCGGGTGAGGAACCTCACCTGCCAAAAAGATGATGATTATTGTAGCCCCATTGACTTGAACCATATATTCACAGACGACGACATCTTAGATGAATGGACAAGGGAGAATGATCCACCTACCTTGTCAGATGATATTTTGGATTCAATAGATCAAGATATGACAGAACCACCAGAAGAAGATGACCACGCAATTGCTATTGCTCCAAGTCGACCTAGTGAGGGTCAATCAAGAAATTCAAGACAAAAAAATATTGAATTAGAAAACTCAAGTGATGACAGTGATGATAGTAACAGTGGTGGGAACGAAAATGACTACCAACAAAATCGTGGGTGGTCTCAATGATCACATGACAATACCACTGACCAAAGGGGTACGAGTCGAGGTGCCCTCAATAGTCAAGATGATCAACATAACTCCGGTATGTCTTGGGCTAAAGGTAGTGAAAATTATTATGCCACACAAGACACAGACCATGGGTATCGATCGCGTATAGAAGAACAATGCCATTTTTTAGCATCATTGTCTAGTAGTGATGATCCTTACTTAGGAGGATCTTCGCGAAGATTCAGAAATGTTGATGAACAAATGCAAAGTCTTGGTTATGGTTACAGATCTAGCAATGATAATTATGAATCTTCGCATAGTCAATTTGATGGAGCTAATTATGGGTCTTCTTACGGTTCTACTGGATATCATGACTATGATTACTCATCTTCGGGCAACATTAGTGGAAGATACAGCCATCAGCTTGATGGGTACATTGACCATCATAGATATAACGATCATTTGTCTTCGAGTGCAAGCGGTGCTGGATATCATTCACACGATTATGGATCTTTTGATAGTGGGTACCATCTTTATCACAATGAGTCATTGTCACGTGCACATCCGTTCAACTCTACTACTTACAGTGCATCAAATCAACTATCCCGGTCTCAAGGTGAACAATCTGGATCGGCTCGAATTTCTTATCCACAAGACTTATCTCGTTATCAACAAAATAGATCTGATATTGATGATTTTGTACCACCTCGTCACTCTACTTGGTATTAGTAGAAATTTGGAATTTAATAAGTTTTTTAAATGACTTAGTTTGCCTTGTAACTTATATGTTAATTTTTCTTTGTTTCATCCTTGAATTTTGAATATAATCACTTTTGTGATTTCCATAATAATACTTTATATGTTGTCGTCTTTTACTAACTTTTCTCTTCTTATTTTAATATATACTTAAGTTCAAGTTTCAAAAGTAACATAACATACTATTAAGATTAAGAATGTTAGCATAATAGACTTTTATGGTGATATTGACTAATTCAAATAGTACAATAGTTGTAAAAACTTTTTCCAATTTTTTTAAGTAATTTTAGCCAAAAAATTGCGGAATGGCCTCAACCGTTCCGCGACGGTGCAATGGAACTGGAACGAAGACCTCCGCAATAGCCACTGCGACCGCGACTGCCAACCATGTCTATAATAGAACATAGATGCATTGTTTGATTTGGACTCCCATGCAGATGATGGTTGGACCGAAGAACAAGAAAATCATTTTATCTATTGCCTGCAACGAGAGAAGAACGAGGGTCATATTATGAACTTCATGTTGAAAGAAATTGTTGGGAAGATTTGTGGATGTCCATGAGTGTTTATGGAGTGACAAAATTTACGCACCAAAAGCTTAAGGCCAGATTGAATGGCTACACACTCGTTATGTGATGTTTAGCAACCTCATTAAGGCCCAAGGAGTACATTGGAATATCAAATAGAACAAAGTAGTGGCTAATGAGCAATTTTGGATTGATTATCCTAAGGTATGGGTGGATTTAATTATAAAATTTGAAATTAATTATATAATTGCTTTCAGGAATGATTTGTAATTACGTTATTTTACAGACGCACCATGGAGTAGCAATGTACTATCTTCAAGGGGAACCCAATTGGGTTGGGCTGGCTGGCATATTTGATCCCGTTGACGGTGTTGCAGATGTCATTGGTCCAATAAGTGACGATGACTATCTTTCAAATGACGAATACGAATCTGATGACAAAGAAGAGTGTGAACCCGAATATAAAAAAATTCTGATTACCGGATACTGGGGCTGGCCTGATTAAAACCCAATGATGAGTCCGACTGTTGATCGAATATTGGTCAATGAATGTTTATGTGTTATTTCGTCTAATTTTTGTCAACATTATGCTTTTAAACATTCCAGACACGTAGTTTTTAAACCCTTTTGTAATTTGCTCTATGTAGTTTGATTAGTACACGTAATAACCGCGCACCATTTTCTAATGTATTGTTGATTTGAGTTTCAAAGTTTGTCATCTATGTTGATAGACATCAATTTTATTCATGAAATCGAATTAATTTCCCAAAATATTGCATGTTCGAACGATTCTTATAATTTTTTCTTATTTGTTATAATGGGAATAATAGGCTTGACACAAATAATATTAGAATTTTAAATTTTATACTCACTACAATTTTATATTATAGCTAATCACACATTTTCACATACAAAATGGCTCACACAATGCTAGACAACTACTAATCTATAATCTATAATCTATAATCTATAATCTATGATCTGTATCTATAATCTATAATCTATAATATATATATATATATAATATAAAAAATATATAATAATAATAATAATAATAATAATAATAATAATAATAACTACTATAAAAGTATGGATGTTAAGGAATAATTTACATTTCTTAACTTTTTTGTGAAGACCAAAATATCCCTACATGAATATTGTGCTAGGAAGAAAGTAAGGTTGATTATGTAAATAAATTAATTGTACTAATAATTAATTTAATATAGCCTCCTCAAAAAATTTAATGTTGTTCATAGTACATAATATTATAATGAATAACTATGTTCATTGTATATTAGTGATTTACTTTTTTAATTAGATATTATTTTATATTTTTAAATATAATAATTGGTATATATAAGTTGGTGAGAAATCTCGAAAATTTCAAATTGAAAAGCATGTAGGCCATACAAATAAGCCGGTGAGATTACACCTTGCAATGTTTAGCATACCAGAATTCTTATAATTGTGCATGTGGAAAAGAATGTGTACCCATGTACTCTTCTAAGTTTTCAATCACCATTCGTTCATTATAAAAGCAAGAGTATTGAGTAGAGATAGTCACTGATTGTAACACCAATGTTGTTCATTTCTTATGCAAGGTTGGTCTATTGATTTCTAATTTTAATTTTTCAAGCATTTGTGCATTTTTTTTTTTTATCATTTTCATGTTCTTATTTTTGTGACACTTCAAAGTTATTTTTATAATAATCTCCAATTTCCCCCCTACTTTCTCTATTTATGTAGTTTATTTCACTAATGCTTTTCATTTTTCGGGCTTTCTCTTCGTTTTTTATTTTGAACATCATCTTTGTTAGTTAATATGTTGCTCAATCTTGCAAGTTTCCTCTTAGTTATTTCATTTTATTAATTTTACATTCTGCAAGATCAAGAAATATTAGGTACTCATATATATATATATATATATATATATTGTGAAATGATAAAAAAGGATCCTTACACTTTTATTCGACTTAGATATTTGATCTCAATAATTTATATCTTATATTTCGAGCAAGGCTTTGGACTGCCATATCAAGAAATTTAATGGGTAATTCTACTTATATGTGTATATATATATATATTGTGAAATGATAGAAAATGATTAATACACTTTGATTTGACTTAATTAGGTATTTGATTTTAATAATCGATATTTTATAGTTCGACCAAGCCTTCTATTGCGACTCACATGTAATTTGCAAGTATATCTCAAGTTCCGTATAGGGACCTTTGTGTTATGCTTCTCAATGGCGTTTCATTTTTAGTTTTTCTTTATGATCATATTGGGAGAAAAATTATACTGATGGATATATAAATAAAGAAACCTATTTTTTAATGATTATTACAATTTCCTCTTATGATTATTTGTTAAATATATTTAGTATTTTTTTCCACTAACAACCAGTTTGCTTAAAAAATTAGTTGATGTTTAGTATTTTCATTTACTTACTGTTTCTACTCTAACGTACGTATGCCTTCTACAAACATCAAGATCACATACGTATTTTCCAACCATTTTATGTAGAATTAGAAATATGATAAAGAAAAATTTATGTTATTCATATATATAATTCTTATCTTTTTGTTTTCCCTAAATAGTAACCCTTCTCTTATCCTCTCACAAACTCTTTGCAATATTAGCTTTGAATTTATAATTACTTGATCAATCTATTTTTGCCAGCTTTTTGTTATCGATTCATACTGTTTTCATATTTGTTAGTCGAATAAACAAAAGATAATTACTATTATGAAATTCTCCTGGGCAAGCTGCTTTTGGAAATTTGGAAAAATATACGTAAACAAGGAAAAAAGCATAAAAAGGGAAGACTGGTCATCTATTTTGTCTAATTAACTTTGATGAAGTTACTTTGCTTCTCTTCTCTTTTTTATTTCTTTTTCTTTCCTAAGTGAATTTCTATAAATTTAAAATAATGGAATACAGTGAAACAAAGAAAAATGAAAACCCATTAAGCTGCTTCTCTTCCTTTTCACTTAGACTCTTGGTATTCATGGTTATATGTTTTTTTATTACAATCCATGTACATATTCTTTTTTGATGTAATGAATAGTAATTGAATAAACTAAAATACATATATATACATATATATGATATGATATGATATGGATGTATATACACACACACACACATATGAACTATATTAAAACTAATAAATATTGTCTATAAGGACTAGCGGCTGGAGCAGACTTGATGCGTGTGCAGTGTAAAAAAAGTTAAATATTAATTATATCAATTAAAATCTTATTATGTTATATGAAAGAAAAGGGATTAGATAAGGATGACATATTGTGATCATTTGTTATATTTAGTTATTTAACATTTTAATTGAATGTTTACAAATGGAGAAACATTATTTTATTTATTGTTATTAAGTCATGGGCAATTCTGTCACTATATATATACATGAATTGAGGCATTCAACAATTTCGTTTATTCTATTAAATGTAGGGGGTCAAGTGATATATTGAATAATTGAGGGGGCACTGTATTTTTGAGGTGGAGTATAAGGGGGGTAACTGAGATTAACCCTAATAAAAAGTAGTGGAATAAGTAGTGAACTAATAAAAAGTAATGAAATAAGTGAATCTGCCAAAAACTTCGTCATTGCTCTTTCAAAAAAGGACAGAAAAGTAATGATAAATTCACAGCTCCATCAACAATCAAGCAAACAGCAAAAGAACAATATGGAACCATAGGACAATAAGAAAAAAAAGGGTGAAATAATTAACTGAGTGAAAATATAATTAAATTGTCTTCAAGTGAAATATAAATTGCCTTCCTTGTGACTTAACCCATCACCGCCCACATATTAAATTAACATAAATATAATAAAGAACACATATATAGTAATTTCCATGATTGTTTTAATCTAGCCTCCTAAAAAAATTATTCCTTTTTCATTGTACACACTACAATAATAAATTAGTTATTATGCCCATTGTATACTTGTAGATAATTTTATATCTACTTCTTTTAATTGGATATTATTTTATTCTATTTTTTGAGAATGATGGTATACATAAGGTTGACATAGTAGTAAGTAAATTTATGTACTCCACCACATTTTTTGAATAAGTCATCCTTTGTTGTCAAATGAGCAAAATATGATTTTGAATGTACCCTAATAAATTATAGCTCATCACAAATTCTGATGCATTTGCCACGTGAACTCTATAAATGAAAAAAATTGAAAAATCAAATTTGAGAGAAAAAAAGATGTGATTGTTGGTGATCTCTATCATTATGCATACATCACATTTAAAAACTAATAATTTATTTTTAGTTCAATGACTATGAATATTATGCTTGGGAAAAAGTAAAGTTAATAATGTAAATTTAACAATTAGTTTAAGGAAAAATGGCATTTTTAGTCCCTAAAGTGGCCAGAAAGTTTCAAAGTAGTCCCTCAAGTGAAAAAACTAACATTACCATTCCTTAAGTCATATTTTGAGTTTCAATGTGGTCCTTCTGATCACTTTCCGACCACTTTTGTCTGGCCAAGACATCAAAATAGGGGTATGCTAGTCTTTTTTCTTTTTTCATTTTAGTCCCTGAACACAACTACTTTGTATCAATTAGGTCCCTGGTCAACATTTGACCATTTGACCTGGCATTTTTCATTTTCGTTTCTCATGTTCACACCTAGAAAACATTTTCATGACAATTCAAACACACAATTGAAGAGTCACATGCCAAACACATTAGGAGGCTCCATCGAGAAGGGTAATTACATTATTCATTTCATATTCAAACACTTTTGCTACTCTACTCTAGCATACTTTTATATTGAATTTGCCACAAACACAGTGAACCTAGCTGCGTATCGTATTCATTAACTGTTTCTCTAATTATTGAAGCTGACCGCGCAATCATCAGGTTTCGAGCAGCATCAAGCGAGCCCGAATACGAATCACCAAGGCTTCTCAACTCCGCGAGAACACATATGTAACCAAAGAGTTTTGAGTTCTACTCACCAATTCAATAAACCATTTATCTGAATAAACACTATGAAGACAAATTCCCAGCCTACTTAGCGAATTGCGGAACAAAAATGGGGCATAAAAAACCAAACATTAACATAAACACAGAAGAAAAAAAAAATTGGTAGTGAAGATTATGACGGTGGCGCCAAGAGTATTGGCCACTGCAGTATCAAAGGGAGTGATACGATTGGCCAGAAGATGGTGCACGAAAGTACCATCGCAGAGGATTTTGAACGACTCTCAAAATCCAAAGCAGGTCGTGTAAAATCTGACAGCTCTCTCGTCAATTGCTTAGATTCATAATTCCACAATTATAGAGCTTAACTGTGTATAAGAAATGCTTGGAGGCAATGATATTTCTCCGAAAACAAAACTCATGTTCGCTATCTCATTTTCCCATGCCATTTTTCCTAATCTACTTCAATCATAACATAAAATAAATGACGTATATATTTACATCTTCCAATCGTTAACTTTAAATACAACATCTTGATTTAACACCATTATATTAAAACACATATATAATTATATATCTAATCATTATCTTAAATATAAAAATACAGTTTAGTCCTTTTCACACTTCTTTTGGTCAAATATTGACCAGGAACCTCATTGACACGAATTTTTGGTGTTCAGGGACTAAAGTGAAATAAAAAGACTAGCATACCCCTGCTTTGCCACCTTGGCCGGACAAAAGTGGTCGGAAAGTGATCAAAAGGACCACATTGAAACTCAAAATATGACTTGAGGGACGGTAATGTTAATTTTTTCAATTGAGGGACTATTCTGACACTTTTTGGCCACTTTAGGGACTAAAAATGCCAGTTTCCCTTAGTTTAATCTAGCATCTTAAAAATATTAATCTTTTGTTCCTTGTACATACTGCTATAATAAATGAGTCATAGGTTCATTGTACTCGTAACTCGTAAGTAATTTTTATTTACTTTTTTAAATTGGATATTATTATATATTTTTGGAAATTGATACATATAAGGAATTGGATATTGTTTATATATATATATATATATATTCACACAGTAGTAAATAGATTTCTATATTTCATCACACTTTTTTTGAGAATAAATAATTCCAAATAAGCATTCTGAGCACAAATTCCGATGTATACACATATAATAAGAAAATTTGACAAAACAATTTTGAGGAAAGAAAGACGTGATTGTTGGTGACCTATCTCATTATGTATATATTACTTTTAAAAATATTTTTTTTAAGGGTAAATGTTGCTAGTATATGAAGTTTCACATTTATATCATTTTGATTCATAAAGTATCAAATATTACATTACATTCTCTAAAATTTAATTTTTGTTTCAGCTTCATCCTTTTGTCCAATTTCCTAGATTTTGAATGGATCGGGCAACATGTAGCACACATGTGTAATAACAATAATATATGCACCTCACATGCCCTTAAGAGGGGCACTTCAGGTGTAACAACAATAACATATGCACCTCACATTTTCTCTTAAATCCATTGGAAGATGGCCAAAAGGATGAAAGTGAAACAAAAAGTAAACCTTAGAGACGATAGCGTAACATTTGGTATGTTAAGGACTAAAGTGATACAAATATAAAACTTCAGTGACTATTAGTGACATTTACCTTTTTTTTTATATAATAATTTTAAGTTCATTGACTAATGATTTTATGATAGGGAAAAAATAAGGTTAATTGATTATATTAAAAAATTAATTTAATTCATCCTCCTTAAATGAATTGCTCATGTGTTAATTGTAAACACTATAATAAATGAGTTACCAAGTTCACTGTATATCTTAGGTAATTTGGTATCTACTCTCTTTTTTTTTTTTTAGGTAACGTAATTTTATCATTAAGAAACCAACACTCAAAATTGTTTCATACAAAGGCACTCAAGGGAGACAATTCAGTCTTGCCTTAGTTTCGTCTTCTTACATAACCTTTCAACTAATCACACTATCCAATACAGAGTTTAGTAAATCCTTATCTCTATTGGTTTTGCTCCTGTTCCGCCAGCCTTCAAGCATCAAACAAATTTCACTCTTGAGTTGTGTAAAAATAACAGCACTTTGTGTTTCCTTGTGTTAAAAAATCCTTTGGTTTCTTTCTCTCCAAATACAATTAATAAGCCCAGCCACACCTGCTATGTTAATCCTTTGCCTCCAGGTCCAGGAACTAAACGCATACTTAATCCAATGTTTCCATCTCTGAAATTGATGAGGCCATCTATCAATCTGTAACCACTGCATTGTTTTCTTCAATAATTGTTGACACCAGGAACATTCAAAGAACAAGTGGTGTATGCTTTCAACCTCAGTTGTACATAGAACACATTGACAATCCATTCCTTGTATATATTGACTCACCTTGTCTTTAGTCATTAATTTCTCATGTAATACCATCCACACAGTAAAAGCATGCCTAGGCACAGTACATGGTTCCATACAATTCTAGCATAGTTAAATTTCACTTGGTCCCCTCTAAGCCATTCATAGCACTTTTGAATAGAGTATTTACTTGATGCTTCTGTGAATCCTCTGTTTTGACCATAGCCAACTTCAATCTTCCCCTTTACATGGTTAATCTTCTTCCAAGCCCAACTGCTATCTAATGGAGGTTTATATGTCCAGAAATTTTTGTCCCTTAAGTATATACTCCCTATCCATTTAACCCATAGTGAATCCTTTTTACTTGCAATTGCCCACACCTGTTTACCAATGGCTGCAGTATTCCAGGTCCTACAACGGTGTACATTCAATCCACCATTTTCCTTCTTCCTACAAATTTGGGCCCAGCTAATTGGTATGATCCTTCTCCTATGCTCATTTCTCCCCCAAAGGAAGTCTCTACACTTCTACTCAATTTGTTTCATGATGGCTTGAGGAATTATAAAAACAGAAGCCTAGTAGATATGCAATGATAATAACACTGAATTTATCAATTGTATTGTCCCTGCATATGAAAGGTTTCTGGATGCCCAGCTTGTTAGTTTTCTTGTAATTCTCTCTACTAGTACATAGCAATCAACCTTATTCCACTCTGTTGGAGATATTGGAATGCCAAGATACTTCATAGGAAACTACCCCTCTGTAAACCCTGTAATCTGTAGCATGCTTTGTTTAGCTTCCTGAGACACCCCTCTGATATACATACTGGATTTGCTCTAATTTGCCCACAATCCAGAAGTCTCTTAATTGGGTATTAGTTTATACTTTTTTGAAAATGATTGATATATATAAATTCACATAGTAGTAAGTAAATTTATGTCTTCCACCACACATTTTTTTAGAATAAATAATTATTTGTTGTCTAATGTGCCACATAAATTTTGAATAGACTTTATATAATATAAATTGTATGTCATAAATGCAGATGTGTATTCCACGTGAGTTTTATAAAATAAGAAAAAGAAAAAATCAAATTTAAAAAATAAAAGACATGATTGTTAGTGACCTGGCTATTAAGGAGAAATACACTTTTTTGAAAAAACAATTTACTTTGCTTTTCTTTTTTTTAAAAAATAAAATTTTTATTTTTGGTTCATTGACTTTTAAATTTCAAATAAGAATAGACTTTGTATTTTGTTGGAGCAGGGTGGTGGCGATGACCGTCGGCGGAGACGTTTTTTTTTTCTTCTACATTTTTGGAGTAATGTTGGATTAAAAATTTGAATTTGAATTTTTTAATTCTCCTAAAAAAAAAAAAAAGAACTGGCAGGTTAACACGTGTCTGCCAATGGTTGGGCTACCCCTAAGGGCACTATTCTCAGGGGTAGCATCAATTACCAAATTTTCTGTATGTTCCTCTTGACTTAAATATATTATGAGGACTAAATTCTTAATCGAGCTCCAAATGAAGAAAATAATCACTTAATAACTGAGAAATTGAACTTCACAAAATGCCTTCCCTACAAAGTTTTAGGAGGATGACAATTCAAAAAGCATGTTTATTTTCAGTTATTTTTTCATGTGAATGAATAAGAACTATTAAATGTTTACATAGTGAAATTAAATGGTACATGATGTGGATATTATCATTTATTTTAACATTTGATAATAAAGGAAAAGTTAAATGTAACTTATTTTTAGTATTCAAATATATGATATTTAGTAATTTCATATTTACTTAACTACAAGAAATAATTCTTGAGATTATAATAAAAGTTAAGAAACAGAACAATGAAAACTTACAAGCGGTAGTAAAGTTTACTATTTAAACTGAAAAATTAATGACAATGAATAGTTAGGAAGTTTAATTCATTAAAACGTGACAAAAATTGAAATGCAAATAGTTGTTTCAATTATTAAGAAAAAAAATTACTGGTAAAACTAATTATTTCTTTTTTTTTCTCGCTTGGATTTTTTTATCACATATAATAGATAATGGAGTTACAAACTCAAGAAATATTATTATGCAAAATAACATTAGGTATAAGAAGTTTTGATTGAATTATGCAATTTTCTAATAAATATTAGATATGAACCATATTTTAATCTTTTTCCAATGTTACATTTGATTCATGTTGATTACAAATTGTTGTCATGTTAAATGTCCTTTATTGTTTAATAATGTGTAAAAACAGAAAATAAAAGCTAAATATCTATATTATTGAATGGACTAAACTAAAAATTATCAATTGATCAAATTAAATTAAAAGTATAGATTAAAATAGTGCGCATTTTAGTATTATACTTGGTTGTGGATTACTATCAAGTTAAATATTCTATTAATATATTAATATTTATAAATTAAATTTTTTATCTTATTACTATTGGGTATGCTTATTTATATATGCTTCTAATCTATTACAGTATTACGCAAAATTCCATACTAAAAATCAAGATAAAATTAAGTTGCGCGTGCATTTTACTAGTAACTAACATTAATACACCACTATTATCCAAAGTAAATAAATAAAAATACACCACTATAAATCATTGCAATAAAAATTTTAAGAAATAGAACCTGACGAACAAGAATAGTCTAAACGATTCATCTTCCCAACTAAGTTTGTGATGTGAATGAATTTGAAGGTTGGGGACACCGTAATTGTACGTAGTGCTTTGGGGGGTTTGGGAGTTTAGGTTGAGTGGTGGGATAGCTACCTTATCCCTTTTCGTAATTATGGATCCTTTAACTAAATTATTGTTTGGTTCATGATAAAGCAGATTCTGGGTTCGATTCCGATGATAAGGAACCAGAGGACCGGAAAGTTGCAAACCAGTATTACAACACTAAAACTACAAATATTCCTTTTTTTGCAATCTCTAAAGCGTTGAACGTGTGATTTGTAAAGGTAAAATCCCCTTGACTTTATTAATAATAATGAGAGAGTTTATATAGAATACAATGTTAGAGACATAAGGAAATAAACAACTAAGGAAATATAAAGACACCTTTACTATTATTATTGTAACACTCACCACAGTCGAAACGGCAGTAGACCCAACATTGAGACTGGAATGGAAAGCACCAAAAAAAGCAGATGGAAAGCCTTTGGTGAAGATGTCAGCGAATTGAGGAGCAGTGGAGACATGCAATACACGAACTTCACCTAAGGCAATTTTTTCATACACAAAGTGTAAATCCAATTCAACATGTTTAGTACGTTGGTGCTGCACAGGATTAGAAGAGAGATTGACAAAACTAGGGTTGTCATAGTAAACAATAGAGGCTTTTTGAAGAGGACAATAAAGCTCGAGGAGAAGATTACGCAGCCAAGCTGTTTCTGTAACAGCATTGGCAACACCACGATATTCAGCTTTAGCAATAGAGCGAGAAACGATAGGTTGCCGCTTAGAAGACCAAGAGATAAGATTGTCACCAAGAAAGACGCAATATCCAGATGTCGAGCGACGGGTAGTAGGGCATCCGGCCCAGTCAGCATCAGAATAAGAGATGAGTTGAGAAGTGGTAGAGGGAGAAATAGAAAGACCATGTGAGAGAGTTTCGCAAAGATAACGAAGGACGCGTTTAAGTGCATGCATATGATTCTCACGGGGATCGTGCATAAACAGACAAAGTTGCTAAACAGCAAAAGAAATATCAGGACGAGTGAAAGTGAGATACTGAAGAGCACTGGTGAGGCTGCGGTAGAAAGTAGGGTCAGAAAAAAGAGCAGAGGAAGTAGCTAAGAGTTTGGATAAGGTGTTAGCAGGCGTAGAGATGAGGTTGCAGTTAGACATATTGGCTTGTTCAAGAATTTCACGAGCAAATTTTTCTTGAGATAAGAAAAGACCAGAGGCAGAACGAGAAACAGAAATACCAAGAAAATAATGGAGAGGACCTAGATCAGTCATGATGAACTCAGAAGAGAGAAGAGAAGTGAGCTGAGAAAGAAGGGAAGGCGAGGACGCAGTAAGAACAATATCATCAACGTATAACAAAAGATAACCAGTGGAGGGACCATTATGATAGATGAAAAGAGAAGAACAGTACGGCGTACTGCAGACAAAATCGAGAGATGAGAGGTAGGTGGCAAAGCGATGATGCCGTACACGAGGAGCTTACTTCAGACTATAGAGAGCTTTCTTGAGAAGACAGATACGATTAGGGAAGTCAGGATGAGAGTAGCTAGGAGGTTGTTTTATATAGACTATTTCAGTAAGATGACCATTAAAAAAGGCATTTTTGACATCAAACTGATGGAGAGACCAAGAACGAGAAAGGACGAGGCTAAGGACAGTGCGAATAGTAATAGGTTTAACAATGGGACTGGAGGTGTCTTCGTAGTCAATGCCTAATTTTGGAGTAAAGCCTTGAGCAATGAGACGAGCTTTTGTATCTTTCAAGAGTGGCGTCAGAGCGAAATTTATGGCGAAAGATCCACTTGGATCCAACAATATTAACATTAGGAGGGCAGGGGACAAGATCCCAAGTTTAATTGGAGTAGAGAGCAGAGAGTTTAGCTTCCAGAGTAGATTGCCACTGAGGGTCACGAAGAGCTTGAGTAAATGAGTGAGGAATAGGAGAAAGAGAGCAGAAAAAGAGATAGAGAGATAAAAGAGTTGACGAGATTTAGTGATACCGGATTTGGAATGAGTAGTCATCGGGTGAGTGTAGATAGGAAGAGGATCGGTGGGAAGAACCGAAGCAGCGGAGGAGTTTGATGATGAAGAAGCGATAGGAAAAGAGTCGGGAATCGAGAAAACTGGAGGTGGCCGTGCCGATGGAGGAGAAGGAGAGGTGATACCTCTTTGGACGAGATGAAGAAGAGGAGGAGGATCATCATCAGAAAAGAGAAAATCATAAGAGGAGGTGTCGAGAGAAGAAGAGGAAGTAGCGAATGGAAAAACGTCTTCGTCAAATATCATGTGCCAAGAGATGATAAGCTTGTTAGTACGTAGATCCAGACAATGAAAACCCTTATGATTAGCAGGATATCCTAAGAAAAGACAAGCTGAAGAGCGAGGGAATAACTTATGAGAAGAGGTGGAAGATGGATTGGGATAACATAGGCATCCGAAAACACAAAGATGATCATATGTAGGGGAAATATTATAAAGAAGCTCAAAGGGAGTGCGATAAGAAAGAGTGGTGGTGGGAAGGAGATTGAAGAGATGGACGGCCATATGGGCGGCCTCGGTCCAAAAACAAGGAGGAAGTGATGCTTGAAAAAAAAGATTGCGCACGACGTTGTTCACAGTTTGAATAGTTCACTCAGCTTTGCCGTTTTGCTGTGAAGTGTGTGGGCAAGAAAAACGAAAAACTAAGCTATTTTTTTGAAAAAAATCCTGAAATTGTTTGTTGTCAAATTCAACACCATGATCATATTGAAAAGATTTGATTTTAAAATTAAAGTGAGTATGTAGGTAAGAGTAGAAATTCATAAAAATTTTAAACACATCCAATTTATTACGTAAAGGGAAAATTCATAAAAAATACGAGAAATCATCCAACAAAAGAATATAATAGCGAAAACCACTTAAACTGGGGACCGGGGAGGTCAAAATATCAGAGTGAACAACATCGAATAAAGCATTACTTGATGAAAGAGAACTAGAAAATGATAAATGCTTGTGATTACAAGCTGACAAGCATGGCATAAGGTTCGAGAATAATCCGTTTTGCAATTCATAAAGTTTCAACTAGATAAAAAATTAAAAATTAAAACACTGGAATGACCGAGCCGTCGATGCCAGAGGGAAGAAAGAAGAGCAGCGAAAGAGTGAAGGGAGTTGAGAGCGAGTGTGGATGCAGAAAAATGGTATAGATCGTCGTCACTGTCACGCCTGAGAATCAGCTCGCCAGTCCTAAGGTCTTTAATAGAGAAACCAGAAGGATCAAATTCGATTGAACAAGAGTTATAATGAGTGAATTTTCTAACAAAGATGATATTTTTAACTAATGAAGGAGAAACAAGAGTATTATTAAGGGACAAAGGACGAGAAGAAGAAGAGACAGTGGAATTACCAATAGAAAGAATGCGTAGTACATCACCATTACCAACAATAATAAAATTTGAATTTTGACTAGGTATGATATTAAATAAATTACCTTGGTGAGAGGACATGTGAGAGCTAGCCCCGATGTCCATGTACCACTGATCATCTGGTTGATTAAGTGTCATTATCTGATAAAGAGATGATAGATCATTGGTGGTGAAGGAGGATTGCTACTGTGGTGCATGTGGACCGGCTATAGGGGATGGTTGCGCTGAAATTAAAGCTGGGTAGGTGCTGGAATTGGGCCAATTCGGAGCTGGGCTGAGGATGCTATTGCTTGGCCCATTCAGATGAGGATTGTGATGTGGGCTGCTGGAGGTAATTGGGCCAAAGGATGGAGAGGCGGACCAAGGCAGCGTGTTGGGCTCGGGAGAAGAGGCCCAGTTCACCAAATTAAATTGCTGGGCCGAAGGAGAGCTGGACGTGTGTTGTGGGCTGAAGTTGCTGGACGCTTGCTGTGGGCTAAAATGGTGTGGGCCATGATTATAAAATTGGGCTTGTTGACTTGAAAAACCTGATTGTTGATGGTGGGTGTTATAATTTGGAATTACGAAAGCCCGATTGTTGATGGCTAAAATTACTACCATGACCATTAGACTGACCACCACCTCGACCTCGAGATTTTCCATTACCACGATACGTGTTTCGATTTTGATAGGAATTTTGTAAGTGAAAAGCCGAATCGGTGAAGGATGCGTTAGAGTGGAAGCAATTTTCACGAGCTTCATGAGTTAGGAGGAGATTTTGAACTTCTGAAAAAGATGGAAAAGGTTTTTGTGTAGTAATATTGATGACGAGGGGGAGATAGGATTCAGGGAGGCCTTGTAAAAGTTGAAGAATAAGGACTTGGTCAGTGATAGGGCTATCAAGATCAGCAAGAGTTTCGGCTAGAGATTTCATCTCTTGACAGTAGTGAGAAATTGAGAGAGAACCTTTTTGAAGAGCATGGAAACGTGCATTGATTTGAAAAGACCGAGAAGGTTTATTATTGCGAAAATTTTCTTCAATAGCAAACCATAACTTATGAGAAGTAGAGTACTCTAAATCAAGATTTTTTAATAATTTTAAATCCACCATGGAGTAAAACCAACGTTTGATGGTGGAATCAAGAGGAAACAAAGAATCATCATTATCAGAAGAGGGTTTTGGTTTTCCAGAAAGATGATCAAAAGCAGAGTAGCTACGACAGAGGTCCATAAACATGCCTCGCCAAAGTTTGTAGTTAGAATCATTATCGGTTAATTTAAAACCAAACAATTAGTGAATATTACCACCGGCTAACGCGGGATGAAGTGGCGATTGTTTGGGGATAGGGGTTGCATGCTCGGTGGTTTGGGTGACAGAGGTAGATTCATCAACGGTAGACATGGCAGGGGAAGAAAGGAGATCGAAACACGTAATGTAAAAATAGATAATAGGAGTAGAGAAGATAACCAAGAATAATTACCGTGAAATAATTGAAGTCGATCAACGGATGATGAACACCAGATTTGAGGTACTAGAATTCCACATATGGCGGAATCGAAGTGCTGTAGAAGGCTATTTAGTGAACAATATTGCGTTGAGGGGAGCAACGGCTTAGAGGAAGAGGAAGGAGCCACTGGCGGCGTAGAGGAGGAGGGCAGCGGCGGTTGGGGGGAGTGGCTGCGATTGATTTTGGTTTATTTTCTTGGCCTAGGAAAATTTAGGCTGATACCATGTTAAGGTTAAATCCCCTTGACTTTATTAATGATAATAAAAGAGTTTTTATAGAATACAATGTAAGAGACATAAGGAAATAAATAACTAAGGAAATATAAAGACACCTATACTATTATTATTCTAACATGATTCTTTATATGGAATATGGTCTGATGTGTATTTTGTGTATGATGAGTTCTTTGTAGATTTTCTTAGAACAGACCCGGAAGCAGCACTTGCGGGTTTTGCACAAGTGGTGCAGATGCAACCTGAAAAGTCTAAACGGTGGGTTTTCGGACTATACGAGCCTCAATTAGTTCCTGATCTTGTTACTCAAATTTTATTTTGAGCAATACTAGGCCTTTTTTATGTTCCTTCAGGGGATTAAAAGCTTTAAAACAAAGTGTTATGCTTTCTTTACTATAAGGTTGGGAAGTACAAACACATGATGGAGTGCTACAGAAAAATCTGCAGTGAACTGAAATTACAGTGGCAAGTATATAAACAGTATTATCGATTTTATTTCTGGAAGATTGAGTCAGAACCTTAGCCTTTTGCACAAGTTTCAGCAGACCACCTTGATAGCCCTTCAAGATTCAAAGAATGAGGTAAATTATTATTATTATTTTTTTTGACTTTGAATTCTTCTGCTACTGAAAATTTTACTCCCCACTTTTTGTAGGGAATATGGTTCAACACAAATCTAAAGCTTTGCAAAATATGGTTTGATAGAGATGAATACAGGCGGATGAGTAACATATTATTTTTAAATACAAAAATACACAAGTATAAATCTGGTGATATTGAGTGTAATGTAGTGTACTCATCAGATTTTGAAGAAGAAGATGGCACCGATGATCAATGTTTTAAAAGGCATTACCGGGGGGCGCCCTGGGGCTCGTCTCAAGGCAGGGCGTTGCCAAAATGCCCCGGGTCATTGGAGGAAGGATCAACTCTTTTGGAGTGTACGCCTCGGGCATCTAGGAGAGCTTGTTTATGCCCCACGGCTTGGGTTGTCACTGATTGCCTCTATGCTAATGTCTCGTGTGGCACTTGGCTTGCAAGATTATACTAAGTCAAACTCACCAATCACCCATGTGCTCGTGTGTGAAAAGAGAATACTACATTATCACTGTCAATAACTCTTACAAGACATGTATCTATACTTGGTTAAGTTGGTTTGCAAGTGACACTTCTACTTCTATTTATATTAATCCACCTCCCTAATGGACGGTGGATATTTATTTGATCCTATGGATACAATTGACACTCCAAGAATATTCCTAAGGATATTCTCTATCCTAGAAACTTCCTATCATTTTCACATATTTATAGAGAGGTACACACATCTCTACAATATTCTACATATTTCTAATATCTAGAATAATCTCAGATATTCTACTTAATTCTAGATTAACTATAGCTCTACGTTCTTCTAGAGTATTCTAGTACTTTCCAGAGTCTTATAGACTTTTCTAGAATTTTCTAAACCTTTCAGAATATCCCCATAGCCTCTAGACTCCCGTCTACGAGCAAAAAGACACGTTTCGATCGTCTCAAAAAATTTCAAATTGTCGAGGCATGATAGTATGCTAAGGTTGTTTCTGCCCGGATATAATTATTTTGGATCCTGACTTATTCTAACTTTGAAGAAAAAGTCCACCCTCTTTTGGACGAATCGTGTTAATGAATTGGATGATTTGCAAATATGTGGTGTTAATGAAGTTGAATGTTTAGAATTGGGAGCCGATGATGAAAATAATGATCTTAAACAATAGGCAAGAGTTGAACTTGAACTTTTAACTCACATGGTTGATTTTTGTTTATTTTTAACTCTCTATCTTACTATCTTAATCTTTTTCCTCAATTTTTGTAATTTTTTGCTAACTTGAACCGATTTTTAACATTATTTTATATTTTTTTAATATAAAAAACTAAAATTTGAGGGTCATACGCCTCGTGCCTCGGGGCTTACGCTCCGCCCTAGGAGACATAGAACGTCAAGCCCCGTGTCTTCGCCCTTTAAAACACTGCCAATGATCAGAAGAAAGGCACAAAATTGATGGAGTTATATGCATGTGGGATCGAAATGTACATTAAAACTAAGAACCACAACCTGAAGCTTGTAATTGGAAAAAAAAAGATGAAGGTAGGTGGTTCTTACATGCCTCAGGACCTGTGGGTCGTTGGGCTTTTCAACTTATATATAACCATTAAAATCTTTGGTGCTAATTGTAAAGTTACTTGAATGGTGTAGGCATTATATGAGAAAGCATAATTAGCTATCAAATCTACAATTCCTCACCCAAGAATCCTGGGGATAATTCATGAATGTGGTGGAAGAATTAATATGGCAGAGCGACAATGGACAGATGCGGCTGCCAATTTTTTTGAAGCTTTTAAGAACTATGATGAAGTTGGGAACTCGAGGCATATTCGATGCCTAAAGGAAGTCTCAAATTTCTTATGATACGCTTCTGTTAGGTTTTGGGTTCACTCTGACTGAATTTAGTGTTACTTTCAGGTGTATGGTCTTAGTTAATACCAGTGTTTTAAAGGGTGAAGACATGGGGCGGGACGTTCTCTGTCTCCTAGGGCGGAGCGTAAGCCCCGAGGCACGAGGCATATGACCCTCAAATTTAGTTTTTTATATTAAAAAAAATATAAAATAATGTTAAAAATCGGTTCAAGTTAGCAAAAAATTACAAACATTGAGGAAAAAGATTAAGATTAAGATAGAGAGTTAAAAATTAAAAAAAATCAACCATGTGAGCTAAAAGTACAAGTTCAACTCTTGCCTATTGTTTAAGATCATTATTTTCATCATTGGCTCTCAATTCTAAACTTTCAACTTCATTAACACCACATATTTGCAAATCATCCAATTCATTAACATGTTTCCTCCAAAAGAGGGTGGACTTTTGCTTCAAAGTTAGAATAAGTCATGATCCAAAATCATTATATCCTGGCTGAAACAACCTTAGCATACTATCATGCCTCGACAATTTGAAATTTTTTGATACGATCGGAACGTGTCTTGTTGCTCGTAGACGGGAGTCTAGAGGCTATTGGAATATTCTGAAAAGTCTAGAAAATTCTAGAAAAGTCTATAAGACTCTGGAAAGTACTAGAATACTTTAAAAGAACGTAGAGCTATAGTTAATCTAGAATTATGTAGAATATCTGAGATTATTCTAGATATTAGAAATATGTAGAATATTGTAGAGATGTGTGTACCTCTCTATAAACATATGAAAATGATAGGAAATTTCTAGGATAGAGAATATCCTAAGGAATATTCTTGGAGTGTCAATTGTATCCAGAGGATCAAATGAATATTCCATTAGGGAGGTGGATTAATATAAATAGAAGTAGAAGTGTCACTTGTAAACCAACTTAACTAAGTATAGATACATGTCTTGTAAGAGTTATTGACAGTCATAATGTAGTATTCTCCTTTCACTCATGAGCACATGGGTGATTGGTGAGTTTGACTTAGTACAATCTTGCAGGCCAAGTGCCACACGAGACGTTAGCATAGAGGCAATCAGTGACATCCCAAGCCGTGGGGCATAAATAAGCTTGCCTAGATGCCCGAGGCGTACACTCCAAAAGAGTTGCGACTCCCTCCAATGACTCGGGGTGTTTTGGCAATGCCCTGCCCTGAGGCGAGCCCCAGGGCGCCCCCCGGTAATGCCTTTTAAAACATTGGTTAATACGATGATGAAATCAGATGTCAATATATTTGATGCACAAGAGGTAAAGCCATACGAAAATCACCCTGAAATTCTGCCAATGCGGTTTGTAATGGCAGCATATCAAAGGAATCAAAATTTGGAGTTCCAAAAAATTCTGAAGGTATACAAACATCTTTTCTTAATTCTTCATGGCCAAGTTGTTTTTGCATTTAGCTGCTAAAAAATCGTTGTCCTCGTCTATATCGTTTATTATAAATTTTTAATTTTTATTATTACGAATAATATGTAAATACTAGCTGGATTATGTTGGGAAATCAAAGTTTTTAAGTGGTAGTAGGCAACTATAATTAGTTGTGCAAACCTATGATTCTTTTAATTCTAGTTCAATTGACACAAGCCTCATATCAATTAGCTGTGCAATTGTGAGGAGATAAATCTGTGAATAGATGTAGGTCTTGGTAGTAGGCATGTTTGTTAAGAATTCAATGTTATATTTGTTGTCCTAATTATTTAGTTGGTCTTTTTTACAGAATAATCAGAAAATAGTAATGGATGATGCTTTGATTTGTGACCACGTCGACATTCTTTTAAAGAAGGTTAAAACATCACTTTTACTTGGTTTCATCCGACACTTTACGTATATTCGACATCATATCAGGATTCGGCTCTCTTACATCTCAAAAGTAAATATTTTTTAATTTTTTTCAAAAAATAATCCTCTTCCGATATTTTATTTACTTTCTTTTTTGCATTTTCAGGAGCTCAATGTGCCTGAGGGAGACTTGAAGGAATCGTGCTATCTCTCGTCTCGGCTTCTCAGATTCATGGCCACATTGATGAAGACAGGCTTTTGGAGCTTGGTGAGATGAGACATACTACATGATTGAAGCAGACTTAGGGTGGGCGGTCTCCTAATAAAGTAGAATAACAATCAATGTCTACGATGTATTCTATAGACAATTTCTAATAAACTCTTTCTATAAATTGATCATCATATATTTGATTGTGGTTTAAGTGTTCTTATTAACTTTATATAAGACTTTAGAATTTATATTACAAGTTTATTTTGATTAACAATTTATATTTAACTAGTTGAAGAAATCAAGTACAATTGCAAATAGCTTATGACAATAACTTGTCAAATGTTTAAACGTTAAATATGGAAAAATGACTATATTAGTGTAACAGGATAGATCCTCTTGTAATTATAGTCTTGCTATTTATAAAGCAATAAAATTAGTTTTATAGGACATAACTTTTTGCAATTTTAGTCTCGCAGAACTCTTTCGAATGTGAGGTGCCCAATGGTGCAAAGGATCGTGAGACTTCCGTGATCTTAAAGTTTCATTGGCAACTTGTTGAGAACAATTGCTGAGCACTCCTCGGTTAAGCATACCATCTCGTTGTCTTCCAATTTTTGTTTGTTGGACAAGATGTTCTTAAAGAATTTGATGTAGTTGGGCATTTGCAAAATGGCGTCGATGAAGGAAATGTTGATCCGAACTTCACGAAGAATAGCCAAGATCCTAAGGAAGATTTGATCCATTTTATTATTTTTCTTTTTCTGTGCCATTGGGAAAGGAAGACGTATCTTGATGGGTGGAGCAGGAGTTGGAGACGAAGAACTAGAAGCGGAAGAAGCAGGTAACGGCGCCTGGGGGCGGTGAAGATGGCACCTGGGCATGAAGGTCATGGCGCTCGGGCGCCGCAGTGCGTAGCAAATCTTCCTGGAGGAACGTGGTTGGTATTTTCTTTCAACAGTTTTCCACTCTTTAAGGCGACCGCATGACATTGCTCCTTAGGGTTCTTCTCCGTGTCGGGTGGCAAAGTTCCCGGGGCTCTCCCATTTACCATGGTTGACAATTGTCCCATGTGCATTTCTATATCTTTGATTTCTATACACATATCTTTCATCATGTTTCGGAGGTCATTGCATGATTCATCCGACTTCTTAATATGTCCATCAAGGTGTTCATCGGTTGTAGGAGGCCTAACTTGCCCTTGTGCATGAAAGTTATTTTGTCTTGGAGCTTGGTTGTTGAATGGGGGCCTAGGTACTTGATAAATACCCGGTTATGCATTTTGTGCCGGATTAGGCCCCTTTGGAAAATTTTCGGGCACATGGAAGTTCACTCGAGGTCAATTGGCATTTCCAACATAGTTCACATCGCCAACCATTGGTTCCAAAGCTACTTATTCTTCCAACTCTTGAACACTAGCAATCTTCTTGATAGAACTACTCTCTTCATCATCGGATAGCGCTCATCTTCCCGAGCTAGTTGTTCAATCTTGTCCCACACACTTTGGCAATCCAAACCGAGAAGATCACCGCCCGCACCCGCATTAAGCCTATGTCTAATGCGTGATCGGACTCCATTGTAAAAATGTAGCACTTGCTCATTTAATCCAAAGTTGTGATCCGGGCATTTCCTAAGCATGTCTTTTTATCGAACCTATATCTCGGCCAAGGATTCATCCTTCCTTTGCCTAGACCCCTTGATATTGCTCCTTAGCTCATTGATCTTAGAAGGTAGAAAGAATTTATTCAAGAAAGCATCTACTAGCTCACCCCAAGTCGTAATGGATTGAGGAGGTAGAGATTTGTACCACTTCATCGCCTTATCTTTAAGTGAGAATTGGAAGATTCTAAGGCGGATGGCATCTAGATCCCTCAGGTGGAATTGGATAATCAAGAAGGCATCATCTAGAGTCTCCAAGTGTTCATAAGGCGATTCGTGAGGCCCGCCATAGAATGGTTCACCTTGCACCATGCTAAATAAATGAGATGGGATGTGATAATTTGGTGCGTAGAAGTTTGGCAAAACCACGGGACCCAGTATAGTATGGACCCTCAGTGGTAGACTATCTTAGACCGACGAAAGTTGTTGTGGAGGAGGCGGTTGCATAGCTTGGAGAATGCCATGTAGCTACTCTCTATTCTCCGGTAGATTCATATTCGGGAAATATGCATTCGGATTTGGCTAAAGATTGTTCGCCATCTCTCGAGTTCGTCAACTAGCCCGAAGAGTAGGTTCGATTTTGGGCTCAAAATCCAATAAAGGCTCATTGGAGGAGCGGGTCATACACCAAGAATGAACCTATAAAGTAAACCAAAGAGACAAAATTAGATTAAAAAGAAAATAAAAGAAAAGTAAGAAATAATCAAAAAACTAAGAGTTATAAAAACGTAAAAGAGAAATCAAAAACTAAAATCCCGGAAACGGCGCCAAAAACTTGACACGCTAATAGCTAACATGCTTTGATAGCAAGTGCACTAGTCGTGTATAATAATAAAAGTTGACTAAGTCCGGGTTGTCAAACCACAAGGACTTGAATTTTAGTTTAAGATTCGTAATAGAATAAACAATTAAAGTAAAATGTAAATTCGAATAAATGTGCGAAGAACAAAAGTGAGGACAAGCAAATGATTGAAACTTCAAGTATGAAAGGTAACTAAGGTGCACGCGAGGCTCAATTTGATTCGTTATCCTTATAAAGAATTTCGTTGAATTATTAGACCTATGTTGCTATGGTGGAAGATCCTATGATAATAACTACCCGATGTCTCGCGATAGATATCCTATGTCTAAATAACGGTCCCCAAAAGATGTCTATTTGGGAATCTAATTATCAAGCACGCATTAAAGAATATAACTTCCTTGACTAAAGTCGACTTACTTCACATGGGAATCTCTACCTATGTCTAGGGCAATTCCTATTTGGTCGGTGATGTTGTGAATTTCTTGCACCCTAGCTCAAGTCTTTCTCAAAACATTAATCTAGGCAATTAATCAAACATATGGTGATCTAGCACATGTAAGAAGCATAATCACAAATTCACAACACATAACAACACAAGAATTTATTCAAACAATCATTTATTATAAGAATAAATCACAAATTGGCTTGCACATGGCCCTAGCAAGCTTAGCTCATAATCAAAGGCATAAGAGAATCTAACGTAGTCATATACATAATCATAGACAAAAATGTAATGAAAATGATTAAAAACTCCCTAATGCTTGATTGATGACGAATCCGGGTTGAAAACTTCAATCTCTAGCTAATCCTCCTTCTTGCTCTCTTAAAATTAGATGATAAGCTGGTCCCAATCCCAAAAAATCCCCAACAATGCCTTAGAATCCCACCTCCTTCTTCCCCTTTGATTTTTGGCCTTTATACTCTTCAAAACCATTACATCGGCTCCCAAGCTTGAGTAGAATGGTGCCTAGGCGCCACGGTGCGAAGTCTAAACAGTTTTCTTACTTTTCAGTGCAGTAATCTTGTTTCCTTCATACCTTTCTCCACAGACCTCCAATTTGGATAATTCAAGTTCCCACGTGAAGATAAGACATAGCTCTAAAACTTTATAGAAGGATACTTCATCAAATTTAATTTCTAAATATATAGAAATGGTGCTCAAGCGTGGCAGATATGGCAACTGTGGCGCCCAAACGTGGGGAAATGGCGCCTAGGCACCATTCTGCATAACTTCAGCTTATTTCTTGCTTGTTCGGGCCCCCAGGCGTGATTATGGCTGCGCTTGGGCGTGGAGATGTGAAGAATCTTGGCTTGAACTTGTTTTAGACGTCGTTTTTCCACCCTTTCTTCGATTGCATCCACTTAAGGCCTGAAATCAACGCACTAGTTAAATGCACAAATGGCAGGAATCAAGTGACAAATGAACCTAAAACATAAACGCAATGGGCTTAAAAACACCTAAAAACGACTCTTATCAACGAAAATCATGATTTTGATCACGCGTTTTGGATGTGATGTGAGTATTACTTAACTTGTGTAAAACTTCATAAAAACTCCATGTTATGTAGAATTTGCGAAAAGAAAAAACTCACTTTATTCCATGCCCTATCCAGTCAAGCTATGTATCCCGAAAATACTATGGTGCGCCAAAATCGCACCACACATTCAATCAATTTGGTTATTCAATTGATAAAATAGAGATATATTTTTATATAATAGAATTAGTAAATCATTAGTAGTACTAAATGAACATTTATCAGGAATATGATTAAAAATTTGTTAAAAAAAACTTTTTTTTTGTAGATTTTTTTTAATCATACTCTTTTACGTGCAATGCACGTACTATTTACTAGTTAAAAGAAAGATATCATAGCCATATGTTGAATAAAAATTCCGAAAACCGATCAAATTGAGTTTGAAAGGGCCTCTAAAATAGATAATTTAGGCGCTTGTCACTTATGGTGAATACCCGAAAAGAAATAATGAGTCGCAAACCTTTAAATAGCTAAATTCACCTTTTTAGTTTTAACTAATAGTACCTTCTAATTGAAGAAAATGTAGCTATGGAACATGACCGTCTTGCCGATTAGTCGAAGAAAATGGACTCGACCGTATGCCAACATGTACCTCTGTTTTAGAAAAATTATACTTTTCTTGATTTAAAGTGTAATTTGCACCAATATTATGCAAACCAACTTACATTATGAATAGCAACAAACATGTTATTTTTTATTAATAGTACCTCCTTATTGAAAAAAATCTAGATGTTGTACATGACATGTGTACCTATTAGTCGAAGAAAATATATATGATTGTTAGGAAACTTGCACCCATGTTTCAAGTTAAGTGATTGCCAGTGCAGTGCAGTGCAGAACAACATGTACATGAGGTACGACAATTATGTTCCTAGTAGTTCAATAAAGTATACCTTATGTGACAAACTTGTACATGTTGCACTAAAGTAATTTCATATCACCAGCACCCACAATCGCGGTTGCAACCACGACAACGACCATCACCGCCACCACCATCAGCACCACAGTCGATGGTTATACTTCACACGCGCACAATTAGTACTTCACGTAGTTAGAAAAATACTTCTTGGTCCAACAATTACCAATCCAAATTTATTTTTAACGCATAAAATTTAAGAGCTTAAGTGATTGTCGTGGCAGTTATGATGATGGAGACAGTAGCTAAGGTGGTGGGTGACATTGGTGGAAGTGATGATAGTAACGGTGTAGTGATTGCGATGATGATACTTCCCATGCACATAATTAATATGTTTCGTAGTTAGACAATATACCCAACACTATTGCTTAACATAGTTAGAAAAAAATACTTCACGATCCTGGAAAATTTTGTGCGCAATATATTTATGGTCAAAACTCGAAATATTGGAAATATGGATCACAAACTGTTCCTTTAGACGTGAAGAAGAAGTTAGGTCCACGATCAAGCGAAGAAAATGTTGGAAATTCGTTTAAAAAAATGTATGCTTTTGAATAGTTGAGGCAAGGGTCAACCTTTAATTCTTAACACAATTTTGCCCTGCATAGGTGGTATGGTGACCGAAAATGCGCCCCAAGATACAACGACTAGAAATTAGAAATAGAACCACTTTAAATTTCTAAGAAGGCAAACAAAACCCCGTTTTGTGCTTCTCAATAAAGAAAGCTTTACTAAAAGCTGGAGTAGAAGACAAAGCAAGAAAGAATATGAAGTTAATACTTCAGTATAGGGAAAATGAAACCCCGGGGGGTCTTATTTATAGCAAACGAAAAGTTGTGGATCGATCAGTCACATCTTTTCGTTTAAACTATAGTGACCAAACTGCACCTTTTCAAAATGAAAGGCTGGATTGGAAAGGTGTCATCTGGCGCCAGAATACAAATTTGAATTCCGATGCCAAGCCCATTGGCTAGCTCACTCGTGCGTGCGCGCACTACAAGAAAATTGAGTATTAGCAATGAAAATATATGACATGACTTAAAATCGTGGTCTATAACGGTCTAAACTCATGGTTAATTTGGCCGTGGTAGATGTTTCATATAGCCACACTAAAGTTAGCCATGGTGAAAAAAAATGCTAACTATTTTAAGCACTAACTAGCCATGGTGGAAGAAATGTTAACCTATCACCTTTTTACCATAGCTTTACAATGAACATAACATTGACCATGACTATAAGTCATGGTAAATGTTTTGGCCATGCTTGCAAATACCACGGACAAAGTCGTAGCAAAGCCGTGGTCAATTGATTTTAACTATAGCAAATGAACTTTTCACTATGACATATTGACATGGGCAATAACCATTTTTTTTGTAGTGGCGGCACATGCGATCGTGGCCATCGATCGCATGTGTTGTGAACGTTAGACACACCAGTTCCCAAACGTTGGATTGAAATAATAGAATTAATGTTGGAAATGACTAAATAAATTCTGTAAATTAATTTATTATTTTTTTTCTCCAAAAGTGAATAGGTTGGGCCGAACCACAACCAAGGCCAAGGACCGGGTCCACCGGACCGGGCGGGTGTGCAAGGGAAAGAGAGAGCCCAAGATAGTGCATAGCCCTTTCTCACCCACCAACATCTAATGGCTCAAGGCCAATGTATCCTTGTACATGTTTTGCTTATAAGCAAGCCAAAACATTTCTATTGTTTCTATGTGGGACAACCACAATTTTACTTCTTCAAACACCTAACTTTATCATTTAATTTCTCATTCATCCGAACTCGAGAAATTCAAATGCTAAACTTAAGTACTCAGAACAAAGTTTAATATTATCCGATAATATTTAACTTCCGAGACCTTTAAGTATATTGAATTTTTCATATCAAGTGTGTACTTTACACACTTTATCCAACAGAAAAAAAGTCCCCAATTGAATTTATTCATGAGTAAAGGATTGTATATGGAGGAGTGAAATCCAGTTTGAGTTGAAAAAAAAAAAAACAAGTAAATTATTGGTATTTCGGACTTTTCAAGTGGATGAGAAGCTAACTCAAACTACTTAGTGCGAAAAGAAAGTTTATACGAAAGGGGAATGCAGAATGATTTTGAAAAGGATTGAGGGATTTTGAACTAGGAACCACCACTTTTACTGCATAAGTGTATTAATCATCATCATATAAAAAATTAACAATAAATCCTACAATGTCCCCATCAACTCCCAATCTAATTAAATCGCCTCTTCCCGCCCCACAAATTGAACAAAAAACCTAACGAACTTTCCCTCTCCCTCTCTCTCTCCAACCACCATTTCCCCAATTTTATCTTCGTCTTTCCATTTCCAATCTCAATCTGTGTCCCCTCGAAACCTAGAAAAAAACGAAAGTTATAGAGGAATCGTAGAATAATGTTAGAAACACCAGGAAAAACCCTGAACCAGAGTGCTTTAATCTCCCCAACGAGCTCCCACTCCGTAACCGAGACGATAAACGGTTCGCACCAATTCGTGATCCATGGTTACTCTCTTGATAAAAGGCATAGGCATAGGCAAACACATAGCCAGCGAGCGATGGGTGGGTACAAATGGGCGATTTACTTTTACCCCGATGGCATAAATAAATCCAGAGGATAGATTGGCATACATCTCGGTCGGTATACATTGCGTTGACGAGCGAGGGTAAGTACGTGCGGGCATTGCATGAGTTGACTCTTCTTGACCAAAGTGGCAAAGGGAAGCATAGCGTGCATACCTATTCCGATGGCCCGCCCGGGAGGGGGCTGTATACACTTAAGCAACGGGGCAGCATGTGGTGAAATTTTTTGATCTTGTTCTCTTTTTTGTCTTTGACACTTTCCTACGCTGTGTCTAGCATATACATTCTTTTTCTTGGATTTTGAGGGTGAAATGTTTATATTCTTGCTGATTCGCTATATTTTGGATGTTCAATTTACAAGAAACAAATTTTTTATGTTGGTGATATTGTTGACCACTGACCAGTTTATGAATTCGCGGAGACATTAGTGGAATTATCTTGATCGATTGAGTTCAATGATTTGCACTATATATTATCTTAAAGTAAGAGAAAAGAAATAGATATAGTTGAAATATCTTATATCCGCACCCTTTTTTTTTTTTATGTTTTTCTTCAATTTTGACAGATCACAATTAAAAAAGAAAAACATAAATGCAGGGGATGCAAGCAATTTTTCAGAAGAGCCATGCTTGAGACACCAGATTATCTTAAGATTCGTGGCGCAACTGTCCAATTGGGGTGTGTTTGGTCAAGAACTTGCCACGGTCCATTTGATTAAGGGTTCCAGACTTAAAGCTGGGTTTGTGCTTTTTGGGATGTTGTATCTGTCGAAACAAACAAAGTCTCGTTAGTTTTTTCGTTTCTCCCCCTCTTGATGATTCTGTTGCAAGTGTATGCATACGAAGATTCTTCAAGTATCTTCCGACAGTGCTTGTTCTAAAGCTCACATTCAGAGATTTGAAGACTTTGGGTGTTGTGCTGAGGGTGTACCCCCCGTGGGGTGGCACGGTCTCCAGTGGTGCGTCGGGCGGGTAGGTCTTGATGGTGGGGGACCATCGTGGGCCAGGGAGGGTCACCCACCTACTGACTTGGGTGTGGCACCTCCCCGTTTGTTGTATTTTGTATCCTATATGTGTTGGAATATGGAATATATGCTTTTTTTCTTCTAAATCTTGGAAAAAAAATCATAGCATTAAGACCATACGAAGCCTTACTAGATCTATATTTTTATTAACTTAAATAAGAAATATCAATCAAAAATGAAGTTGCAGGTAGGGGCAGTAGGGTGATATTTGGGGGCTCCCAGGAGTTCAATTCCGGGGTTAATCTCCACCTTCACATGCACATATGATGGTGGACCCCCCACACATGTATTAGTTCATGTGTTGTGGAGATCACTCGAGAACAGGGACAGACACTACAAGAAAATAAGGCATTAGAGACGGATTTTTCGGTCTCAAAAGCCCTATTTTTCATCTCTAAAGCTCGATTGAGACGGATAATTTCCGTCTCAATTTCCATTGTTGATACCCTCGTCTCAAATCAGAGACGGAAAATTCCGTCTCAAATTTTAGAGGCGAAAATTTCCGTCTCAAAATCTGTCGCTAATGAATTCTATATTTCTGTCTTAAAATTCATCTATGATCTTGTTCACGAATCCGTTTCAAATTCCATCTCAAATTTTGCCCAATTTACATCTCAAATTCCATCTCTCGTTTGTACTCTACCTACTCTATTCATCCCAAACATCCACCATAATCAAAAAACATCAAGTCCTAACATCCCAAATACCAAATATAAAGCATACAAGCTAAATTGTTTATTCTTAAAACAAAAACAGACATCATACCAAATAATCAATTATAATGTAAACTAAGTTTCGTCTCAGATTTGAGACGGAAACATTCCATCTGAAATCTGAGATGGAAATTTCCGTCTCAGATTTCAGACGGAATATTCCCGTCTCAAATCTGAGACGGAAATATTCTGTCTATAAATCCGTCTCAAAATTTAAAAATTGAGACGAAATTTTTCATCTCTGTCAGAAATTTAGATTTGAGACAGATTCAGAGATGAAAATTTTATTATGTCTCTGATTTGAGAATGAAAATAAATATGTCCCAATTTCTATCTCTAATTTGAGACGAAAAAATATCCGTATCTGATTTTCGTCTCTGAAGCCTTGTGTTCTTGTATTGTGAGCTAGGATTTGGAGTTGGGGGTAAATACAAAAAAAAAAAAAAAAAAAAGATCAAATCCTCTATTAGTTAAAACTCGTATTATACCCGTATAGTATGCGTACGTATGTACAATTAAAAAATACTTTCGTTTCACGTATGCATTCAGAGCATATTGAATAATACTCGTACTTTTGAATTAAACTGTTAAGTACACGTACTTTACGTATCCCGTATTAAACTAGGCGAATAAT
This sequence comes from Buddleja alternifolia, assembly GCA_019426215.1. NCBI lineage: Eukaryota > Viridiplantae > Streptophyta > Magnoliopsida > Lamiales > Scrophulariaceae > Buddleja > Buddleja alternifolia. The sequence continues at coordinate 7,603,242 of CM033396.1, read as the reverse complement.
ACTTTAGTTTTGGCAAATAAAAAAAAATACTTTTTTAATTTAAAACTTGAAAATTATAATTATTTTTTATAAGTACTAATTGAGTATAACACAATTAAAAACCTACGAACATCGATAGTTTATCAAAATATTAGTTATTATCAACTAGAGGCTCATTTAAACTATTATTTTATTATATAAAAGCGAGTACAAGTAACATACTACTCAAATTCGTATTAAATAAGGCATATTTTTACTCTCGAATAATTTATTTCTATCCTTATTAAACTCGTATGTATATGAATCCATTTATTTTCCTTTTTCATTCATATATTTTTAGCCAATTTTTTCAACGTAACTTTCAAGAAAATCTCGTAATATACTCGTATGTATTAAATGACGATTTTTTTTCGTTCCGTATTTAACTAACTAGGATCACAGCTAGATATTTTTAGGTTTTTTTTTTTGGGTTGGGGGGGACAAAATTTTAAATTACAAAAGTTTTTAGGCCACAAATTTTATTTTCCCAAAGTTTTGGGCACCAGCCCCCTGTGGCTCCGCCTCTGTCTGGGAGCTCCCAAGTATGAACCGGGACGGTAGAGCAAGAACATGTTAATGCAATCTTGGTAATAAAAAGAGCTATCTGATTACTCAAAAGTTAAATTCGTAAAAAAGAAGAAGAAGAAGAAGCAGCTAGCTAAATTGAAGTACAAGAAGTTAATTAAAACATATTCTATATATTCTTCTTAATAACCAGGGAAAAGTACGTTTCAAGAGGCGAAGTCACTCACTACAAACATGGTTGTAACTCCTGAAAAGAAATCACATTAGGAGCTATCCTAGTTATTTCTAGGAAACCTGTCATCATTGACTGTACACAATCCGAGATAATGTGATTTAAATATATCCAATAAAATATAAGGATTAGAAATAGAGACGGAATGAAGGGGCGGTACCGCCCCCCTCAACTCTAAAAAAATTATTTTTCTCCCTCTAAACTCTTGAAATTTAAAATTTTGATCCCCCCCACCCCACCAACCCCAACAAAAAGTCAAAAATATCAAGTTTTGACCATCTATTTTTGTATTCGCCCCCTCAAACCCTGACTACGTCTCTAATTAGAAATTAAACTGATTAATTAACGAGTTGGAAGCCCAGTTTAATTGTTGTTGTTGACTTTTTTAATGACAGCTAGGGAGCAGCACTCAACTATTTAATATTAAATATCGGTTTCGTTGTAGATTTCGGGGTACTAATTTTACGAAAATTTCGACGAAAATTTTGAAGAAATCCATAATTTCAGTTTCAATTCTAGAGAAAACATGGAAATTTATAGAAATAATTGAAAATTTTAAATGAACCATTTGATATTTTTAATTTATATTATTATGCATTTTTTTACATTAATAATATTGTGTGTATAATGTATATATAATGAGCTTTGTTAATTAGTATGAGTATGAAAATTAAAAATAAGTAGGACTTGGAAGAAAAGTAATAAATAAATAGCTATACAACTTCACTATAACAATACACATACATTTTCTAAAATATATTATTTAGAATTATATGAAATTTTTAGGATTAAAATCGTTATACTACGTTTCATACTAACTTTTCATACTCGATAATTATAGACCCAAAGATAGAAAAAGAATATCTAACATTAATTTTTACATTTTATAATTAATTAACATAAATATTTAAATAAAATATAAATAATTCAATTTTATTTTTAAATTTCTTGAAATTTCGAGTTTTGATGGAAATTTCGGGTTTTGGTAAAAATTTCAGTGGATATTCTGCAAAGTAATTTAATCTTGTTTTTAAATTTCGCAAATTTTCGGGTTTTGATTGAAATTTCGATAAATATTTTGCAAAATTGGATTGAAAGTGAAATATCGCTTCTGACCCAAAAAAATTTAAATTTCGATCGAAATAATTCAATCAATCTTGTGCACTGACTACATAAGATGATAGAATCCCCAACATATATTGATGTCATAGGAGTGGGTTCTCTCGATGCCGCACCCGGTGAAGTTCACCAGGTGTGGCAGAAGGCGACAAGTTACTCCTATCTCTTTATTTTATCTTCCATTTTTTTGTTTTTCTTCCTTTTGCTTCTAATTTTTGTTCTTTTTCCACATTTTTTCTTTTTTCAAAATCCTTTGCAATGAAAGGCGCTTTTGCATTTATTTTCTTTTTTCTTATTTTTTTTTTCTGGTTTGTAAACTTAAGAAAAAATTTCCTCTTGCCCATCTATATATATATATAGGGTATGGATCAAATACATCCCTATACTTTAGGTAAGATATAAGACCCAATCTAGACCATTTAAACAATTTGATCCCAAGGTCCATATTTAAAGCCATTAATTTGATTTTATCTTTAATTTAATGATGATAAGGGCATTTTAGTCAATAGGTATAACAATTAATTGGTAATTTCCAAACATAAATTAATCAAAAAAGGATAAACAATAAATTGTTAACAGATTGCCATGGCTGTCAACCGCTTTTACAATTCAAAAATCTGCAACTTCACTCCTCTCTCTCTCTCTCTCTCTCTGTCTGTCTCTCTCTCGCCGCCGCCTCTCCGCCGCGCCGGAGTTGAGTTCGGAGGATCAATTTTTTCTCATTTTCCCAGTGATTATAGTAATGGAGGCAATATTTCGAAAAACTAACCTGCAAGTTCTGAGTATATAGAGAAGAATGGTGTTATTTCTCTCTCTAGAATGGTGTTGAATGTTGATTCTCTCTCTAGAATTTCCAAACCTTCACAGCCAATTTTCGATTAAAAAAAGAAAGGTATAATGAATTGAAATCCGACAGAATTGAAACTAATCAGCAAGTTTTGAGTATATAGAGAGAATTGAAGGTGTTGTTTTAAAGAAACAAATGGAGTCTCTGCAAACGATTTTGCTCTATGAACAAGACAAATAGAATCTCCAGGAACTGCATTATACAGTAAATATATTGTATAATTAGTTATAATATACTGTATAATGAGTTACAATACACTGTATTATCTGTTATACCATAATGTATAATGACTTATAAGATACTGTATAATAATTATAAAATTGTAATTGTATGATGTATAAACACACAGTCTATAATGGGGTGTAAGATACTATATAAAATGTATAACATACTGTATAGTTGTTTATAAGATACTATATAATGGTTTGAAATCACTAATTATATGTCACTAATCACACACTGTATATTACAGTTGTATTTACTGTATAATGGTTTATAAACTACTGTATAATAGTTTATAAGCTACTGTATGATGGTTTAAAAAATCACTAATTGTGATGTCACTAAATACTTCATTGTATATCACCACTTATCTACTGCGTTTTGCTTTAAAAAAATAATAAAAAAATATATATTTTAAATTTTCGAAAGGCAAAAACTGTTTTTGGAATTTGGTCCCAAGCTCTACTTCAATCTTGTAGGAAACGTCGTTTTAAAAACAACTCAAATACTTATCATAAGTATACTGAGCACCACCCTATTGGGTCCAAATTCCATCGTTTTAATAGGTTTTTTCGCGTTTTTGTGTTTTCAGTCGGATTTTTATTTTTATTTTTATTTATTTTCATTATTTTCGTACTTTACCTTGTTTATATTTACTGTATATTTGATTATTAACTATTATATAATGGATTAATTAGCCATTGGATTCACTTTATAACGGCTTATATAATACTGTATAATAGGTTATAATATATTGTATAATGTAGTACAAAATGCTGTATAATATATTCAACTGACTGTTGAAAGGAGCACAATCACATGTTGTATATCCCTATTGTATGAACTATATAATGTAATATAATACGCTGTATAATTTAATATAATGAGCTGTATAATGTAATATAATACGCTGTATAATGTAATATAATGAGCTGTATAATGTGTTCAAATCACAATATATGGTATATCACCATTATAGTTTACTAATTAAGCAATATACAGAAATAATAGGACATTCAAAAATCAAAAATCAAGCAAATAACAATGATGTAAGCGAAAACATGTGGAATTCAATCTTTTCAGATTCTGGGTTTACAATCTCGATTTTCAGAATTTTTTCGTGGGTTTCAGAATTTCCAGAATATGCGGGTTTCAGAATTTTTTTTTGTGATAATCGAACGAAATCTGAGGTTAATACGATTCTATAAATTGAATGCATTAATCTTGGGCTGAGATTGTGATAATAAATGGCTGAGTTCGTGGGTATCAGTTTTTGAGAGATTGCCGGAGATGATTGCCGTTATTTTAGGTAAATGGGTGATGTATAATTTTGCCATTTTGTCCATTCCCCTAATCCCTATTTTTCATTTTTTTCCTGCCTGTTTCTTCCTTATTATTTGGACCGTTGGATTTAATGTATCCAATGATGTATATTGGGTCTTAGATCTTATCTAAGAGAGGGTATGTATTCGATCTTGACCCTATATATATATATATATATATATATATGTTTGTGTTATTTAAGGGTGTATGTGTTGGACAATTTCATCTTAAAAACTCAGCATAACAAGTAAATAAAAATTAATTCAAAATTCAATAATTATGTCTCTTACTGAGCAATTTAAGTAGGTCGAGTTAGATTGTATTTTAATTATATTCGCTCACAACTTAAATTATTTGTTGTTTAATTGAAAATAATAATATTAAATTATAATAAATAATTTGATATTATTCTAATAGTAAAAATTACTATATGATCTTGATTTGTAGAAATTGAAAAGATTTTGAGCATTAATTGCATGAAATTAATCAAAGAAACAAAGCAAGTAATTTGTAAAAGAAAAAATTTAGAGAAAATCTGAAAAAATGAAATTTGAAAAACATAATAAAGAATAAGAAACACAAATAAACAAAATAAAATAAAAAGTTAAAAGGTGATTTGAAATAACAGAATAAACAAGAAGAGAAGAAAAAGGAAAAGAATATAAACTGAATAAAGTATAAGGAAAAAACAAGGGAAAAAATGAAAAGAAAATAAACTGAATAAACTACAAGGAAGAAAAAAATTAAAAGGCTAGAAGGCGACAAGTGTCACCTTCTGCCGCACCGGGTGCACCTCACCGGATGCAGCATCGAGGGAGCCGTAAGTAAGAGTGGGATTGTGTCGACACTATTATGGACCCCACACGGTTTGTGTAGTACTCCATTAATAAATGGCCAGACATTGTTTTCAATCCAAATATAAATTTATTAGTTTATACCATTTTTAAAATTTTCAAGAATCTTGTTCCCTGATGAACTAAGGAGCTCTGTCTGCTTAAAATGGTAAGTCAAAAGAGTTTTCTTGATTATTCTTACAGATTGGTCTGATATTTTGTAGCAGAATTTAGTCATTGTGTGCTAATGATTATTTCTTTTTTCATGACTTGTAATCAAAGGAGGTAATATGAACCCGAAACGACGATGATCAACTCGCAAAATATAGGAGAATTTTAACAGCTAATCATGGAGGAAGAGTTGGAAAAAATTGTAAGTAGCGTATCTATCTATCTATTCTATTACTATTATTATTTGAAGGAAGTCTTTTGACTTCAATTGCTCAATTTTGACCAAATACTAATTTTCTAGAGTTTTGAATTATTTTTAATACTTAAACAAGTTTTATTGGTTAAGATTCAAATTTTAAAAGTTTCTTCATCATCAATACATCATCAATACGTTCCAGTTTTCTATATCCAGATTGGAGTTTTCCATAATTAAGCCATAATGATACTCCAATTTCCATAGCTTGATTGAAGTTACCCATATTTAAGTCATATTTACACTCCAATTTCCATAGCTTGATTGAAGTTTTCTATGTTTAATTGAATTCACTCTTAATAAATAATGTTTAATTTCCATAGCTGTTGGAATTCAAAAGGAAATAGATCAAATTCAATCGGTAGAAGGCCCCCAAGCAGAACGATACCATGTTTCTCCTTCACCCCGTTCAATAATCAAAAGTTATTGATGTTGTTAGATTTCAGATTCAATTCATTTTTTTTTTCTTTCAGTTTGTTTCTCTTTGATTTTGGTGTTGCAATATAAGTTTCATCCTTTTCTTTTTTTCTGCTAATTTTTATTTTTTTTGGCGAGTATTTTCGAACTTGTGTCTTAATTTTGATTTCATTCTTTTATATGCATTTCTATTTTAATTTACATCATTTATGGTAATACTTCATTGGATCTGTTTGCATATATCTTTTTTGTAACGTTCTTCCTCTTTATCCCAACGATATTCGGATATTTCACCGTTTTTACTCTAATTCTTTTTCTTTTATTTTCCAGATTTATATTTATGTATTCATGATTTTGTTTAGTTTTTATACGTGCTCCAAACATTATTTTTTTTTTTTTTTTTTTACACTTGAATGCCCGCATTTGTAAAGACAAATCAGATGAAAATAGTAACTTGCAAACCTCCAACATTATCATCATTTACAGTAACTCACATGAAGTTCTCGTGATACAAATGATATTTAAAGTATAATATAAAGATTTTGTATTTTCAAATTATATTTATGTATTCAAATAATCTTTTGTTTTCGATGAAATAAAACTAATGCAGCAATCAATCATCACATATTCGGCAATCAAACTTTTGTTTGAGTAATACTTTGCAAATTTTGCTTTATTTCAAACTTATACATATACATATATATATATATATATTGACTATGTTCTCAGTAATTTTGTATTTAATTAAGTTGGTAGGTACATATTTTATTAATTTGTTATTTTCTTTTATAATATTTCATAAGCTTTGATAATAATGTTAAAATTCTTTCTATTAATTAATTAATATGTATTACAATATTCTTTTAATAACTTAGGATCAGTATAAGAAAAACAATTTAACTGAATTCTGCACATGAATATAATTGTTGTTCTTCGATATTCTACTAATATATATCTACATCATTTTCCTTATCCTTAATCTTTTGATATAGTAATTTAAGTTATGTTTCAGTTTTTCGTTCAGACCTACAGGCCACAACTAAGTCCTCTCATTTTAACTAGATCGTGTAAATCACTTTAAACTCACCTGATTAACTTTTGAATGAATAATTAGTTCTTTTATCATTTCAATTTGATTCAAATTATAGGACGTCATATTTCCTTTTGATCACTTGGTCTGCATTTTGAAACTCACAAGATTGTGGTATATATTCAAAACTTTTGAGGTAATTCTAATAAAGTGTTTGTAGTTTCTATAATAACAAATTAATTATATAGCATTTACATTTTCTGTGATTCCTTAATAAGTCATTTTTCTTTTTTTTTCTTTTTATTAAATTCCTTCCTAATTTGTATGTTTAACTTTATTGAAACATATGTCATTAGATTTTCTATTGTATGATGGGAGAGATTCGTTGAGTTTCTCTACTTATACAATTTTTTTCTATTTAATTCATTTTCCATAATTCGTCGAGATGAATTTCTATTGTAGATTTGTATATGTACTTAAGTTTGTATATATACTTCACATATTCTGTTTTCATTCATCTATTATCTTTAAAATATAATTTATCTAACGTTTTTTTCTTCTCTAGAGTTTTCTATTAGATCTATATGTTCTATTTTTCAGTTGAGTCACAAGTTTTAAGGTGAAACAGATACCATACTAGCTAAGTGTTATCATTCTTTAACTTTTGTAACCATGGTATGTACTTTTTTCTCATTTGCTTTTCTAAACAATCTTAATTAGTGACTTTAAATTTTGGGGTAAAGACTATTATTCGTCCGAACTTTGCGGGTTTTTATACTTTTTCAAACTATCCTTTTTTTCCACACTTTTTTCTATAATTCCATGGTTTTTACACTTTTTTATATATTAGCATATTCCGACGGAATATTCCACTAATATTTCAATGCACACGGCAGTGTAAGATAAAAAAGTGTAAAAGAAAAATTTGTTTAAACTTCACGGGTTAAAATTCCGGCGGAATATTCCGCCGAAATATGTTAATATATAGAAAAATGTAAAAAAAATTATTTTAAAAAATGAAAAAAATCCAAAACATTCGGATGGGTAATGGTTTTTACCCCTAAAATTTTTCTATAGCAATTTGGGAAGTTCTAGGACTTGCTCAAGATGATCACAATAGCTTATGTCTAGTGCTCATGTGAAAGGCATTATATATAAATGATTGTCATTATACTGAGACTTGAAATAGTAGGATCCCCTAAAAATTACTCATAGGTTTCATGAAAAATTGATATTTGGTTTGATAATAAATTGTATTTGTCAATGAATTGCTAATTAAACTTTGTTTTGTTGGTATCTTGGATTCACTTTGAGTTGCCTTAATATTAAGTTGCTATTAGAATTGTATTCTTTGCAGTTTTGGAAACATAAAAAGTTTGTAATATCCATTTTTTTTAATCACTTTCAACAACTGCTTTTTCATTAAAAAGAAGTATTGTATACGAAGCATTTTACTATTACGATTTGCTTCATGCATAATGTTGTCTTTCTACTTAAATGTGCTATGAACAAAAATATCCCTAATCTACATCACTTTTGTTTTTTGATGCAACAACGATGAACTAATGCACTCAACAGAAGAATGTCATACAAATTTTTCTTTTTTATCACTTTCTGTAGTTTTGTACTACAAATCAAATCTGTTTGACTGGCTTTGAGTAGCATACTAATGTTATTTTATATGTTTGTGAATAAAATTACCCATATGAATTGTAATTTTTCATAAAAAGAATATTTTAATAATTTTTCGTGCATAGCACGGGTTACACGCTAGTATACTAATATTGCATAGCCTGAACTATTAGGCGGGAACGCACACTTGATGCGTGTGCAATAAAATTAAATTTGATAAGAAAAGTATTTAAATAAATTTAATTGTGCTTTAATGAAAGGCGATAAATTATAAATAAAAACAAAAAAGAGATAAATTTTGTAGAGAAATGAAAAAAGAATATATTTTTTCTATGTCGTGTGTTATAGATCATATGAATTGTCTCTAAGACAACTCATAAAAAATATTGAGGTGTTATTATGCAGTTACATGGTGCGTTACACTTAATTTATTCAATAAAATTGCAAAGGTGACACCAAAACTGCTTGACAATCCAAAAAACGGTTACTATAAGGTGCTTTTCAATTATATAATAGTATAGATGATGGATATTATGGATAGCAACCGGGCGGGTTTACCAAAATCCTAGACGCACCTCGCCTCCAAAGTCTTTGTCAACCAAAGAACTGTCACGAACCTGGGGCCGGATGACTTTGAAATTCTAAATATAATTCAAAAGATAGTTCTTTTCAGAAAAAAATATGCTAATGAGTAAGTATTAGAAAAAAGAATACTTAACTAAGAACTATTAGCTGAGTGACCCATTGCCACATCCAACGGACATCTTATGTATCACATTTGTACAGGTCACGGAGGAATTTGGATCGACAAAAAGAAGGCTTTTGGAGGTCGAAGAGGAACTTGATTCGAAAAAAAGAAGGCTCACGGTCGAAGAGGAACTTGATTCGACAGAAAGAAGGCTCTTGACTAGAATCATAAGGTATTGAACAAACTCTCTAGCACCTAACAGTCGAAATGTGACGCTCAAGTTGTTAAATAATAAATAATTTAAAGATTTGACCTGCACTGTTTATATTTTTATTGTTGCTAGTAGCTATAACTTTTAGCCCAGCAGTTGTGGCTCGATGCTACAGAGTCAGGGCCACAAGTTCTATTCCTAGAGGATCACTTGCTTGGGGGAATTGATTGCTTTTTTGGCAAACAAAACCCGACGCTTGAACTGTTATGATTTAAATATTTAATGGGTATTAATTTGATACTACACACATGCATAACTAAATATATATCAATTCTCTTTTTAGGACTATCAAAGATGGGCATCAGACATCATCAGCTCGGAGAAGCATGAAACTAGTGCTTCAAAACGGGATTTGTCGAACAATCTTGACCGGGGAGGAAATAAAAGGAGAAGGTAACGCTTCTATCAACGTGGCTCTTGTTGATGATTCGACTGGAAACATTGTAAACGTCGAAAGAGAATCCTCTTTGAATGTGGAGATAGTTCTTGTTAAAGGAGAATTTGATGCTTCGGAAAGGGATGATTGGACATTTGAAGAGTTCCAAGCGAATATTGTCCCCGAAATGGAAGGAAAAAAGCCTCTTCTTGCAGGAAAAGTACGTGTAAAATTACAGAGAGGCGTCGGAGTTCTGGACAACATTAAACTAAGACATCATACAAGCAAATTAAGGCCTTCAAAGTTCAGATTAGGTGCAAGAGTTGTCGATACATTCGATCGTGCTCGTGTAAAGGAAGCAATGACAGAGTTCTTTACTGTCAAGGATTTCCGCTTGAAGTGTAAGTCGTCTCTTTATTTGCTTCCGAATTGTTTGAAATTGGATAAAAACAAGGGTAAATTACATAGACACCCCCTGTGTGAAGAACCTAATGAAAAAAAAAAACCCGTGGTTTGAGAGATAATAATAATTTCCCCAATCAGTAAAAGCAGATTACATATTTCATTCCATGTGGGAGTAAAAACATATTATAACCTCGCTCCTGTTTTTCGAGTTGTCAAATAGGGGTATCTTCGTAAATTGTAAAACCTCATGCGCTCATGGTAATTACCAAATAAATGAGAGACGTGCACATAATTATCCCTGAAAACAATTTGAAGAATGTTATGTTTTCGATCTTCTTCAGATTACAGGAAGCATAAAACCCCATCTCTCTCTGACAAAGTATGTCGACTAATCTATATACGGAATGGTGGTCCCATTGACAAACGTCTCGAATCTAATAAAATTCGCACGGTGGAGGATTTCCTAATTCGACTCTTGATTGATCCTGAAGGCCTCAAAAAGGTAAACTTTTCTCTTTCGGCTTACTTTTGATTATACTTCTTACTCAAATATGCTACTTATCTAGTAAATTTGCAGATTGTTAATTTGGGAGCAAAGAAGTGGGATGTGACAGTCAACAATGCTCGAGCATGTCCCGATCACAAGAGAATGTATTGTTACATAAATTATCAGCATAAGACAGGGGTCGTTTTTAACGTTCTTGGACATGTTCTAGGACTGTATTCGGAAAACCAGTATTTCACAACTACTGTGTTGTCTGATAACCACAAGGCATACTTCATATACGCCGACATTTGTTCCTTTTCTGGCCTTTCAATGTTTAGCAGTATTATTTTCTTAAAATCGAGAATTGATCTTGATGACAGGCTTATGCTCAAGAGCTATTAAAATCTGCTTATAAACACTGGGAAAATACAGTACTCTGCTTTCATGATGAGGATTCTCTTCAGCTACACTTAACGGTTTCTCTTCACCAACACTTCATGGATTCTCAGCAGCAACACTTCACTGTTTCTCAAGATTTTTCCGGGCCATATTATCCTCTTGTTGGCCACGACAACTGCTATGGTATGCATGGACCAATCTCAGATTTTATATGTATTACCAATAATATTCGCTAATATCGGATGATAGTGCTCATACAATGACATCATCGACCATATCAAGATATCATCAATGATAAAACGGGATAATATCAAGCATCTCACCTATTTTCCATAACACGCTTTATGATATGATCTAATAAGTTTAACTTAACTCTCTTCTGTTAGAAATCCAAGCCCGACAATAACAGCAGTTTTCGAGTTATTTATATCTAATGCAATATTTATTTTTAGTATGTACAAATTAGTGAAAACATATATATATATATATATATATATATATATATATTTTCTGCAATTTTATAAATGTTTTAGAATTTATTTAACATCATATATGCATTTGTTCTGTGTTGCCTAATAATATCACGATACGATGTGATCGATGTGAAACAACACCTACCAATATTATCATCGGTACCGGCACTCTGAACCATGAAGGTAAGTCTTAAATCTTGAGTCAAAATAAAGGGGTCTTTGATTTATGTTCTCGATTTCTTACTTTATTTAAAGCTTCTGAAATGATAGGTGAATCCAGCAATGGACACTCAAACTCGTCATCTCAGAACTTAATGTCAGCCATGAATTCAGCTAGAGAAGAAGATTTCGGCTCCTATTATGATGCTCCAATGCAACTTAGTCCTACTCCTCCTTTCGATAGAGAAACCTATCTTTTGGATTTACACGACTACTTCTTTCACCAAAACGACAATGTTTACATGTCGAATGCTGATGAACAAATGAATGCAAGTCCCTTTGCGTTTGTAGAATCTCGGGGTGATAACATTAGTAACACTCTGTTTGGTTCAAGTAATTTGGTAGGGACAGAAAGAGAAAACACAAGAAAAAACAATTTTCCATTGTTTGGTTACTAGAAAAAATGAAAAGAAAATAGGAGAAAAAATCTAATACTAATTAAGCGAATACCCTTTCCTCACCATTTGGTAAGGGAAGTGTGGGAAAAGAAAAATAGTTCCTTGTATTTCCTTTTACAAATGTATCCCGATGGTATTTCTCCATCAAAAAACTAAAATCCGTTGGAGGTAGTTAATCATAAGCCGAAGAAGCAGAAAGGTCGCCAAATGAGCTGTACATAGAAATCGATCTCATACATTTTTCGACTTGTTTGTATACAGTTTGTAGCAATTTGAAATGTTATGTTTGTTTTGAAATTTAAATTTTGAGTTGTTTGGAGATTCAACAAAACTGCTTGATAGATTTCGGAACTCTTGTTTGTTTAATTATCTTGTCCATGTATGTTTTGGTTATCCTATGTGACATGCCAATTGTAGTTTGTGAATGTCAGCGTCGGTCATTCTAAGGAGGTCCCCATAATCGGAATTGCTGGACTATAGCCTCTATTTATGTAATGGGGGTTGATAAGCCTGAAATCTTTGGCCCAATAAATAGCCCCATGCAAGCAACTAAACAACCTATTTGGGCCGCTGATTATCAAATGTGATATTATTATATTTAGGCCTTTAGTTTATTTGTAAACAGGGACGGAGCCGGGGGAGGACTGGAGGGTGTGCTCGCCCCCCCCCCCCCCCCCCCTCAATTTTGAAAAATTATATTTTTTACTTTACAAAATTTTTAATATTTGAATTTCGCCCCTCCTCAAAATCGAAAAATATCATGCTTTCTCTCTTTTCTTTGAGTTCGCCCCTCCCAAACCCAAAATACTGACTATAACAAAAGAGATATAAGAGTATAAAGTATGTCAAAAGTTGTAATTAAATCCAGTTCCTTATTATATTTTTCAAGTTAAATATAGCGTACCGTACCAACATTGAGACTTTTTATAACTTATAGGACTAAATGTGAGACTTTCATAAAGCGCGGGGCTACATATGTACTCTGGACCACTTACGGGATCAAAAATGAGATTGACCCGAATTAAACCAACAGAAAGGAAGAAAAAAAAAAAAGAAAAAATACTGAAATTTATTTATTGTACTGACATAGGACATTTTGGACGTAGGCAATAACTTAATTATATGGTTTATTGCATATCACCCACTTTGATACCACCTGATTGTGTATATGAATTATTGGATCTGTAAATGGCGATATCATAAAGTGAAATGAAGACATCATCATATATCATCCAACAATTTACAACCCACTTGGCACTACAACAAAAAATACTACTAGTGACAAAATTTGAAGTAACAATATTAAAATTGTCACTAGATATATATAATGAGTGACAATAATTTTTGTTTTGTCATAATAAAGAGTTTTAGTGACAAAAGTTTCTTTAGAGTTGTTACTATTGATAATTAGTGACACATGTATAGTGACAATTTAGTGGCGGCACAAATAGAGTGATGAGTATAATTGTTGTCACTGAATTGTCACTAAAGACGTGTCACTAATAGTCAATGGTGACAATAATTTCCTTGTCACTATTATCAAGAGTGATAACTTCTATACAAATCTTGCCGAGATCTTTCTCCCAACCAACACCATTCTCAAGATTAGTACATTGCTTGCTCCTATCGCATTTGTTATCTTGATTGGCTTTGTGTAGAATTTTTAATTATATGTTATGTAAAGATATTTTTACATTTGATGATTTTGTTAATATTTATGTATGATATTTTATGTTTATTATATTCATATTTTTTTTAATACAAAGAAAAGGGGACCCTAACGAACTAGCCCGACAGACCTTGGGTAGTAGTCGTTCATTGTGACCAAGTAAGGCCATTATGATCTTGTTCCAAACTATTCTAAAGATTTGGACTCGAGGATTGTACAAAATGAAGGGTATGTGAACCCCTCTTTGGCGAGATTATTCGCCACTGGATTGGCCTCTCTCAAAACATGCACCATCTTTACGTGTCAGTCCAACTATAGTTGATGCCTGATCTTCGCGACAAGCTAGACATTATGATGTGAGGTAGTGTCCTCGTGAATAATTGTAATAGCTTCTCCACTAATTGCTTGAAGTATCACCTCTCATAAGCATAGGTCCCTTGCCAGTTGAAGGACTTGTAAAAAAAGCTGCCATCTCAGCTTCAAAAGGCGTGGCAATGCCCATGCAACCGCTGAATCCCCGGATCCAATGACCATGGTGGTCCTAGATAACTCCTCCAAAACTTGCCTTGTTGGCTTAGAGTTCTGTCCCCCGACGCACAGCAGCGCCCACATTTATTTTTAATGTACCTGGCTCAGGTGGTAATCACCCTACACGAATAGGTATACCATGACCGTCAATTCTATTTCTGTCAATTCCATTGCCGTCCATTCCACCAATTCTGTCCACTACATTGCAAGTAAGCCGAGAGGCTTACTCGACGCAATGTCGACTAATATCAATATCTTCTGAATCCATCTGTTTTTCATGCACAATATCATTGCAAACCTGCCATAGAAAATTCATAGTTTCAGTAGTCTCATTTTATGTTTATTACTATTATTGTTAGTTAATTGAAATTAATTATAATTGAAAAATATTTTATAAAAAATTATTGGATATATTTAGCAACAAAATTAGGAGTACAAATGTTTGTTGTAATTTCTAATTAAGAGTTTAGGAACAAAATTATTTGTTGCTGAATAAGATATTTTTTGAATATTTCAAATATATTGCTGTCAAAATTTCCAACCAATATTTTGCAATCTAAAGATTAGGAACAAAATCATTCCTCCAAATTAGGAACAAAGGCTTTTATAGGCAATATTTGTTACCGATCGGCAACTAAATTATTTGTAGGTAAATGTTGTTGCCAAATTTGCCAACAAAACAGTTCCTTCCTAAAAATTACTTATAAGCCATATACGAACAAAACTTGTTTGTTGCCAATTTTATTGCTAATGTAAATTACCAACAAATATGTCTTTTCCAAGGAATTTTCTTCCTTCCCAAATGAGTTTTTTCTAGTAGTGTAACTTAGATACTGCAAACTAGTCCTTTTACTTGTGGTCGACTTCGAGTCAACCCCAAAGCCTATTACAATAGAATTAATATCTGGGCCTATTAAAGCAGATTTATAACTTAAACCCAACTTAGCATATTTTAAATTAGATTGGTCTTTATACACCAAGTTGAAGCTTGTCGGCCCAACCGATGTATGGGCTTCAACACCTACATCCAATAATAGTATTTCATTTATTTTTGGACCTTCAGTATTTCTTCTTCCGCACCAAAATGCGAGTTCCTAACATAAGTAGGGGAAATTTCCTCATTTTCCAAATACTATGCATTATTTATATATATACACAGCGTAATTGTGAAGCTAGGAAATTTCCTTTTCCAAGTATTATGTAATTAGCTTAGCTGCTTTAATTTTGCTTTTATATTTTATATTATATATATATATATTATAAATATATAATGTGTGTGTGTGACCTGCGTACTTATGAAGCTAAGCAGCATCCTAGGTAATTTCATTTTCTCGGGAAAATCACTTTTATTGCAGTTAGTGTACGTAACATGATATAAATTTATTTTTATTTTTTATTGGTTAAAATATAAATTTCAAACATGACAACCCTTTTGTACCCCGTAAGGAGACTTGTCCGAAATTGTTGGGAACTTTCTCTTTCCGACAAAGAAAAATGGAATAAAAAAGCAGAAAAACATGGAGACATTTTGGTCGGAAACAATAACTGATATTTAACAGAACAACTGTAATATTTAACAAGAATCACATTCTTTCTATGTTTACGGCAGGTGTTGGTGCTGTCTGTAATAAACTAATAATTAATCTGATAAGGATTTTTGTATTTATTTCTTATTGTTGCCAAATATTGTAAAGACATGTACTTGGAAATATTGCAAAATAGAAATAAACGTATGATATAGTTGTCTCATTTATGGTGTTACATTTAAAATTATTGTTTTTATCATGTTATGATACTATTGAAATATATATATATATATAGGGTATGTATCAAATACATCCCTATAGTTTAGGTAAGATATAAGACCCAATCTAGGCCATTTAAACCATTTGATTCCAAGTTCCATATTTAAAGTCATTATTTCGAATTTTATATTTAATTTAATGATGATGGGGGCATTTTGGCCAATAGGTCTACCAATCTCATGCAAATACATGCAAGATCAAAACAAATTCCACTATATCTGCCCACAACAGATTCCCACCCCCCCCCCCCCACCCCCAAAATTAATTATCTTCTTCCCAATTAAAGAATGTAAATTTTTTACAGAAGTATTGATGCGTATTGACGCAAAGAATGCAAATAACATAAAATTGATACACAGAAGTTAAAGATTGATGCACAAAACTCAAGTAATCATCGAGATCGATTCAACATCATAGTCAATTCATTATCCTTATAAGCTCGATTCATCATTTCCGGAAATTCGCATTTTCTCCTCCAGAACATAATATCTTAATAATAATGTTGTATTCTCCAAAACATAATATCTTAACAATACACATGTTGTATATTGTTAAATTAGTTCGTGTAATGTAAATGTATGATATGCAAACACACACTGTATAATTGGTTATATGATGTTGTATACTGGGTTATAGGATAATGTATAATGGTTTATGAGATTGTAACTATATGATGTATACTCACACTGTATAATTGGTTATAAGACACTGTATATTGTCTTATAATATACAGTATATTGGTTTATATTGTACTGTATAATAATTTGAAATCACTAATTGTAAATCACTAATCACACACTGTATATTACCATTGTATTTACTGTATATTTGATTATAAGATATTGTATAATGAAATAATTAGCTATTGTATTTACTGTATAATGGGTTATATGATAATGTATGTTGGTTTATATTATATTGTATATTAGCTTGTAATGTATTGTATTATGGTTTATAAGACTAACCGTGTTATGTATAAACACACACTGTATAACAGATTATAAAATACTGTATATTGTGTTATATGGTACTGTATATTCCCATTATTTGTGAATTGTGTGTCTATATATATATATATATATAAATCTATTTTGTTAGGTTCAATTTTGATTTGATCTCTTTATGGAATTATAGGATTTGAAGTTATGTGTGAATTTGAAGTGCCTATCAGTTGTACAGAACAAGCTTCGGAGCTTGAAAGGCATTGAAGGCCTCACTAAGCTCACAGTAAGGCTATCCAAAAATGATGTACGTAAATAAGAAATCAACTGATTTGCTGTGTATTATAAATTTAATATGGATATATAATGTGATTGAGTTATTTTTGGGAAGAGATTGAGAGATTGGAGGGGGAGATTTCGTGCGATTCAATTTGAGGGATTTTAGGGAGAGTGTCTGCCATTTTTCTTGGAAATAGATGCTATATAATGACGTAAATTACCAGTATACCCTTGACCCACTTGGAATTAGATTTACAACGTTTTTTGCTTTTCTTTTTGGGCTGTTGGATTTAATCGATCCAATGGTTTAGATTGAGTCTTATATTTTATCTAATATAGGGTGTGTATTAGATCTTGACCATATATATATATATATATATATATTGATGTACATGGGATTTACATAATTGCGAGAAATTGAGTATAAAAGCTATAAGATAATTGAGCATAAAATGTGTAAAAGATGTAAAAGTTATTTATTGATTATCAGCAATGGATATTTATACAGGCTAGATGGTTTCTATACAAATATGGTAAATGGGATCCAACTGATTTCTTTCCTGCTATATTTATGGTAGCCAAGGTTATTTTTGGAAGCTTTGGGTGTCCTGAAATCGTCCTAAACATGTCTGATCCAGGTCCATATTTAGCCACATCAAATCTTTCTGCTTTGGTAAGTATTTGACCAATCTCCATTAATTGATTCCTAGTGGGATATTTGATTGGATATTGTCTTGCTGGTTGATATACTTCCTTTTAGGGCTCCAATTGGGCTCTATTTTAGCTAATGGTCGGGGCTGAAATATATCCTTCCATGCCGGATTATTATGATAAAATAAGAAAAGACATATATTATTCTCTGGGCTTGTTAGCTTGGCCCAATAGATGATATTTTCCCACATCATATATAATATGGATATATTAAAGACTAATTAGAAGATATAAATGTATATATGTTATTATTATTTTCAATAGTTGAGATAGAAGATGTCTCATTTTGGGAGAATGGGAAATGAAATGTGCTTTCCATATTGGTGACGAAAAATGACGCTTTGAAAAAGAAACCAAACAAAGCCTTACCCATTATTAATATCAGAAGTACTATGAATTATTACACTTTTTTTTTTTTTAACAGAGCCACCCTATCGGGGGAGGGTGTTGTCGTGCCCCTCATCCCTTCTTTATTTCATCAAAATAAAGCCATAAACGATAAGTGCTAACTCCCTGACAATAATCTCTAAAAAAAACATATAAAAAAGGAGTACTAACTCCCTTACAAACGTAAAGAAGCAGACTCGAAATAAAGTCGAAAATAAAGAGTACTACTCCCTTACAATAAAACTTAAAATAATCTATAAAATTCATATCCATTTGAACCTGAAATTTGGAAGCAACATATCCATGCTTGTTATAGCCCTTAGAATCCTTGGAATATCCTCTCCTGACATAATAGAAGAAGCCTGGTCATTGCAAGCTTTATTCGCCAAAAAGTTCGCTGCCCCATTTCCTTCGCGAATGATTCGGATACGTTGACAGAGGTGTTGTAAATACCAGCTTCTCGGAGAATGTTTGTTCATAATATCAATAACGACCTTCGCATCCAAATCTACCCATACTTTTCGAAATCTGTATGCTTCACATAACTCAGGCCCCTTACAAACCCCATGCAATTCAGCAAAACTATGTGTTAACATCAATGAATTCAACAAATGCTAAAACAATTATACCTTGAGCATCTCTTATCAGTCCGCCTGAACCAGCCGCTCTTGGGTTTCCCCTTGAAGCTCCATCAGTATTTAACTTTACCCAACCGGTCTCTGGTGGTACCTACTGAACTCGAGTAGACCTTAGTTTGAAGATTAAAGTTTGAAGATTATGATGTTACCTAATGTCATGTGATTAATTAAAGTTTGAAGATTATGATATTACCTAATGATGTGAAGCCCATTTTAATTGATGTCGTTGTCATTGTCGTCTATCTATACTATTGAGAATTAAAAATGGGCTTAAAAATTGTTTTTGTTTACAAATTGTTTTGACGGGCATGAAAAATTCTTTTTTAGATGAATCAATGTTCATACAACATGTGACTGTTATAACGTGACCTTGTATGTTTGATTGAAGTGATTTAATGACAATGCCATAGTTTATAAAATGGGTGAATGGCATGCACCACCCCTCACTTTAGTGTTAATTACCAAATCCACACCTGACTTTTGGTAAATTACAACAAGACCCCCGTCAAGGGTTTTATTTGTAAGGTTTATAAGGGGTAAAATTGTAAGAATTTTTAAATACATAGATGGTGTAATTGTTAGAATATCTTAACATGAGGAGAACTTTATGTAATCTTGAAAATGTCAGAAGGTTTTCTGTAATTTTGCACTAAAGTGAGGAGGTGTACATGTAATTTTCTCTTATAAAATTTGATATGTGAAGTTTTATTTTCCTATATTTTGACTTTTAATCAAGTTAATTAGTTTTATATAATTATTATCTCTCTTTTTTCTCTTTTGCTTCCCTTTTTTCGTTTTTTTTTTTCATAAAAAAAATAAATTTTTGTTTAGCAATCTTTAAATCAAATTTAACTATATTATTTGCAGATATTTAGTGAGTTAAGATTCTTATGTTAACAGGACATGGTGGAACTACTTCTAACAGGAGTTCGAAGACTCAGTGGGATAAGATTCTTACGTTGTGTGCAGACAACGTAAGACTAGAGACGCCCACAAAGATACATAGCACAGGGGAGTTAAAATTACACTTTTATTAAATAATAAATGCACTCCATTTAAGGATTTTTCTTTTTGTTTAGATTGAGATGACAAAATTACCCATAGAATATTACTGAACTATTTTATAATAAATATATATTATGTATGAAATATTTGTTTTACATACACAATGGAGCATTAACATCCACATGCTATTGTAATTGTCTAAAATATTAGTTCATGCATGAAATAGCAATAGATGTTTCTATTTGCTTATTCGGGCATTAAACAATATACTAAATACTATTAGCATTATATATATTATTTAGTTTAAGTTTATTGTCCATAAAATCAGATGACTTCTTAAATATATAAGTTTTGCCCCGCAAATTCAAATTTTATTGGTTCATTCTTATATATGTTTTTCTTAATGCAAATGGCAGTGATTTAATTTATTAAATTTAGCTTGAAAATTAGAGTACTTCTTTCTTCAAGTTCTACATTATTTTTGTTAGATGTAAATCACATTATCATTTATTTTAATACATTGTTTTGTAGAAGTGTACTAAAAGTAAGACGTGCTTCAAAATCATGATGAAATGATATAAAGTATCGGGTACCATGTGAAAATGTAAACAATGCTAAAGGAATAATTGACTTCATCTAATCACGTGATATTCTCTTGCATTGTTGGGTTGATTAATTACGATCAGTTCAAATAATTAACAGACAATATATATATATATATATATATATATATATATATTTCTCAAATCTAAATGGCATTTTGGTAAATTGATTAAGAAAAATCTAAAAAGCGACAACTTCGATATTGTCACTTAGTATTTTGTCTCCAATATCTTATTTTTTTGTAGTGAAAGTAATAGCCTGAGAAATAGTTTTCAAATAATAATAGTTTGGGATTTTTTTTCTTTAAGAGTAATATTTTGGGGAAAAAAATTAAATCCTAAAAGAAAATGCTATATACCACCAAATTCATATCAACATTTTTTTACCTCCACCTAATTTTAAAAAAATGAATGTATTAAATCATTTACAGTCAATTAGGGCTGAAAAACGAACCAAACTACTCGATACCATGCTCGAGCTCGGTTGCTAAAAACTTGTTTGAGCTCGGTTCGTCAACGTATCAAACCAAGCTTGAACAACATTTTGTGTTTGATAAGTTTTGCTCTGCTCGATTAGTAAAATTGGTAGAAACATGTATAAAAAATCAAGCTACTCGAGCTCGGCTTGTGTTCGGCTCGATTAAAGCTCGTTTGAGCTCAGTTCGATTAACAATCAAATAAGCTCAAACATAAATTTTGAAGCTCAATTGTAATTCAAACAAATTTGAACGACAATTGGTTCGGCTTGACTCGACTGATTTACCCCTACAGTCAATCAATTGCAATGATCGAAGTAAATGTGGCTTTGTGTGGCATTGTTATGAACCCCAGACGCGTCTATACATGGACCCAATCATAATCCATAAATAATTAGTGTACGATTTCCTTTTTTTTTTAACATTATTGATTAAATTAGGAACCCTCTGTGCTTAAAAAGGGTAAGTAAAAACGTGTGAATCTTATCATATAGATTTGATTTGGATTTTGTTTATTGGTTTTAATATTGTAGCTGGATTCTTGTTGCAGATATTGTTCTTGCAGAAAGGAGGTAAAAAGCGTGGTTTCTCTTTAGATTCTTTTCACTTATTTATTCAAAATATTCTTACTGATTGGTCTGATTCTTTTGCAGATTTTGAAGAAAATATTATGTTTGTGACCTAATTTAATTTATTTATTTTTGTGTGTTTTAGTTATTATTTCTTTTACTTTTTTCCTTGTTCAGTTTTAACCAGCTCTCAAGATCTGCCAGGTTTTTAAGACCTAAAAATGGAGGAAGTAGAAAAAATTGTAAGTGATATTAATTAGATGCTAAATTGATTTTAGCAATAATTACGGACATACCCCCTTATATGTAATAATAATAAAAAAACCCTCATGCTTTTAAGTTTACCAATACAGGAGCCTAATTGCAAGGTTTTCAAGGGGCTCAAGGGTTAAATTGTTAAAAAATTTAAATACAGATGTAATTGTAAGAAGTGCCTTACATGAGGGGTCTTTATTTAATTTTTAAAAATATGAGAGTTGTTGGGTATTTACATATTATATGAGGGGAGATTTATGTATATTTCCATTGATTTTAAACCTTGAAGGATATCTTATTTAATACCTTTTTTCAGATCAATCACGAATTTGAATTGATGACAAGAGGAAGGCTTTCGATAGAGGAACTTGAATTGTCAAAGAGGTGAGATATATAATATATATATATACACACACATATGCGCAGTATTAGGTAATTTTGGCTGTGTTTGATTATGTTTTGAAGTGTTTTTTTGGGTTGAGATTACTCGGTAATTTTCCGCGAGTTCTGCGTGCCTTTTTTTTTTCGTGAGATGGATTTGATTTTATTTTGCAATTAAGTATTTCAATTCTTTTTCCGTGGGAATATGTCCAATTTACCCGTTTCTAAATTTATTTGAGTGATTTTGCGGTGAAATTGTTTAATTTTATTTCCAGTTTGGGACGAAAAGGTTTCCAATTCAATCATATGAGGGTGTGGGGGAAAATTGCATTTCCCCCCATAATTTTGCCAGATTTCAATTTTTGTCTCATTCATTACAAAATCTCATATTCAGTGCCGTAACTTTCAAAATATATCATATTTAGTCCCGATCAAATTTTTTATCAAACATTTGATGGCCAAAGTCAAATTCTCCATTAGTCAACATTTTTTTACTATTTTTTCGGGGAGAATCTATGCATAATTCGACTCACACACGAGTTATTTTCAATATCACGTGCCACTCACGCATGAATTCTCCCAAAAAAAGGGTTCAAAATGTTGACTAACGGACATTGAACTTTGACCATTAAATTTTGGACGGAAAATATGGTTAGGACTGAATGTGAGACATTTTCAACGTTATGGGACTAAATGTGAGATTTTGTAATGAATGAGACCAAAATTGAAAAGAGGCAAAGTGCTGATTGAAAAATGTAATTTTTCCCAAGGGTGTGTTTGGATTGAGGTGCTTGGAGAAAAGATTTCAAATGACTCCAATTTGGTGTCATTTGGAATCCACCATAGTGATTGAGAAAATAGCTCAAAATGACCATCATGGATTTGAATTCACTACAACTTAAAATCATCCAAACAAATGCGATGGATTTCCTGATAAATTTGACATCCATGATTTTCAAATCCCCAATCCAAAAATACCGTAAATTTGTTTGAAAAATTTGTGTTGATAGAAGCCAAAACATAACTATGCATAGCCTTTTTTCTCTTAAGGTTTGATTCCAAAAGGATCACTTGCTTGGAGGGGATTGTTTGCCTATAGCAATTACCCTTGTGGCAATCTACAATCAAACCCCTACGCTTGAACTGCTCTATGATTTGTACAAATACATTGAATATCAATTCCTTTTTTAGTTTGATCAAACATGGGCATCTGACAACATCAGCTCGGACGAGCATGAAACTAGTGTTTAGAAACGGGATTTCTCGAACAATCTTGACTGGGGAGGAAATAAAAGGAGAAAATAATGCTCCTATCGAAGTGGCTCTTGTTGATGATTCGACTGGAAACATTGTAGACGTGGGAAGAGAATCTTCTTTGATTGTGGAGATAGTTCTTGTTAACGGAGAGTTTGATGCTTCAGAAGGGGATGATTGGACAGTTGAAGGGAATATTGTCCCCGAAATGGAAGGAAAAAAGCCACTTCTTCCAGGAAACATATGCGTAAAATTACAAAGAGGCGTCGGTGTTGTGGACAACATCAAACTCAGTCATCATATGAGCAGATTAAAGCCTCGAATGTTCAGATTAGGTGCAAGAGCTTTCCATACATTTGATTGTGCTCGTGTAAAGGAGGGAAAGACAAATCCCTTTACTGTCAAGGATTACCGCAACAAATGTAAGTCATACACCCTCACTTATCGGGTATCAGGTACTCTCTCTCATTATTGTCTAAAATGGGATGAAAACAACGGATACCTATAGGCATAGACCATCACTTATTGGGTAATTATTACGAGTCTTTAAGGTTTCGCAAATTACCAAGACACCCTCCGGGAGACTGGGTGGGACCAAGGACGGATTTACCCGGGGGCCTGGTGGGCCCGGCCCCCCCAAGATTTGAAATTTTTTGTACTAGGTATATGCAATTATATGATATGGCCTCCCAAGAATATATAATATATCGTGTATGTACTAACCAATTGAAAGGGTTGGAGCGGTTGGTGAAAGGCACATGTTAAGGCTTTGCAGTAGGTGACTTGGGATTGAATCCCTTATAGGTAAATGAACTTTTTATTTTTTCAAAGACCCACTTCTTAGTTATAGTAATTATAAATTGTTTTAAATTAAAAGCACCATTCTCGGTCACTACGTGTAAGTTTTGGTTTTATATTTAATTTGTTTAATTAAAAAGGAGATTACCATAAAAAAAAAAAAAAATTATTAACAACTTTAATTTTCTTTTTGAACTTCTATTCTACACTTATTAGAATTAGTAACAAAAATTTTTTCCTTTTGAATTGGTCTTCTAAACTTATTAGGATTAGAATTAACAAACATTTTTCCTAAAACTTATATAAGTTGACAAGAAAATATACAAGACGTTAAGTAATCTAAAGACAAGAAAGATTGATTATCATTCAAATACTTAGAGTTTATCCACCGCAAGGTACGAACCGATTCTATTATATTGTTTTATAATGTTTTGAAAAAGTGTAATAATATTATTGAAATTTTTCGGTTGCATAACTTGATGTGTATTAGAATTTAATATATATATATATATATATATATATATATATATATTTATGTGTATTCACTTATTCAATCATATAATAAATAGGTAATCGAAGTATGGGAAAATCTACTACAATTGATGCATTCTTTAAAAGGATGAAAGATGAATACCTTGCAGATTATTTGATTACTTACATAGAGAGAGAATCCAGAAAACTGATACAGAGTATATCATAGATGAATTTTATGACATGAAAGAATGTCGTATACAACTTCGATAATTTTTTTGAGGAATTACTTATATTTTCTGAAACTACTAAATTTATTAAAAGTTAGTTTTATTTGCTTCTTTATTACACGCTTTCTATTAAAATAAAGTAAGTTTGGCTATATATTATATTTAAATATTAAATTTTTTTTTTTTTTTGTTAATTCATTCAAACAATTTTTTTTGTTGTTAATGGTACTTCGGCCCCCCAACCATAAACTCCTGGATCCATCCCTAGGTGGGACTACTCGGAAAATAGGTTTGCAAATTGTAATATGCTATTATTGACATGGGGAAATTATAATTTGTTTTTATTGATAGGGGGCGAAAGTATATTATGTTTTTATTGATGAGGGAAGTTATGACAATTTCTCAAGTCTCAATGTATATTTTTCGTAATTAGGATCGGTCCAATTCGGACACCGGGTGTCTATTTAATTTACCTTAAAAGCAAATTTGAAGAACAAATTTATAATATTTTGGTTTCTGATCTTCAGATAAAAGGAAGCATGCAAACCCATCTCCATCTGACGAAGTATGGCGACTAGTCAATATAGGGAAAGAGGGTGCCATTCACAAACGTCTCAAATCTCAAAATATTTTTACGGTGCAGGATTTCCTAATCCGACTCCGAAATAATCATGAAGAACTCAAAAGTGTAAATTGTTCTCTTTCGAGTTGCTTTTGATTATTCATTCAAATATGGAATACAATATATGTTCGAATTTCGTTTTTTTTTTTTTTAATTGCGCAGGCTATTGTTCAATTGAGTGGGAAAAAGTGGGAGGACTTAGTCAGCAACGCTAAAGCATGCACGGGAATGTACTGTTACATCAATCGTCAGAAGAATACGGGCGTAGTTTTCAACATTATCATTCGTGGACTGTATTCGGAAAACCAGTATTTCACAAGTACTATGTTGTCTGAAAACCACAAGGCATACTTCATACAAACCAAATTCTTCTGACTTTTGTTCCTTTTCTAGCAATGTTGAGCAATTTTAGCCTTTTCTAGCAAAAAATAAATAAAAAAATCTTAAAATTCAGAATTGATCTTGATGACAGGCTGATGCGCAAGAGCTATTAGAATCTGCTTATAAACAATGGGAGAATACAGACTACTTTGATAATGAGAATTCTCTTCGCCAACACTTAACCAATTCCCTCCAGCCACGCTTCACCGGTATGTCCTAAAGTCTTAGGAAAAAACTTTCAATTATTTTCCGTAGATATGCTTTAATCTGATTTACTGGATGCATTAATATTACGATAAAATGAATGCTTGCAAATAATTTTTATTAAAGTCTTTTCTATTAAACTGATAATAACAGTTAGATTTATATATATCTAATGCAATATTTATTTGGGAAAATTGCAAATTCAGTCCTGTAACTTTAGAAAACGACAAAATTGGTCTCGGATCTTGTTCAACTGGCAACATTGGTCCCGTAATTTTAAAAAATCGCGATTTAAGGACATTTTCCAATTGGGAACCCTAATTTCGCCAGAAGTACTAATTAACATTGGGGGTTTTGCAATTGCCGGCCAGATATGAACGCGTGGAGTATGACAGTGTTTTTTTTTTAACACATAGGATGCTAAATCAGATTTTTTTGAGTGAAAGAAAGCAAATAATAAAATAAAACTAAGTCGATAATATCAAAAAAAAGGTCCTGTCATACTCCACGCGTGCAAATCTGGCCGGCAATTCAAAACCCCCAATTTTAATTGGCCATGTGATGAAATCAGGATTCCCAATTGAAAAATGTCCTTAAACCACGATTTTTTGAAAGTTACGGGTAGGCCTGTCAATCGGGTCTTATGAGCCGAGCTTAGGGTAGCTCAAGCTCAAACTCATCGGACTTGAATATTATAAGCTCAAACTCAGCTTAAATTTTTTTTCCTCGGCTCGGGTCAAAATCAGGCTCACATTTTTTACGAGCTTCAAGCCTATCGGGCCGGCTCATTAGTTTTTCTCAAATAAAAAATGGCACCCAATAGAATCAAGTTAAGAGACCAATTTCAAATACTACATTAAATAAATGTTTATGCTAATGTGTGTATAATTTTCAAATTTTACTAATAGTCACAAAGTCTAATTATGAAAATTTAGAATCTTTATCAATGTATATGAGGTGACATAAAATAATTGGTTGTATTTTCAAAATCTCTTTAGACGAAAAATTTCTACTAACATATACATTTCATCGATTTCGTAAGCTTCAAGCTTAAAATTCTACAATGAGTTTTATATAAGTTAGCTTAAAAATAATTTTATTATATGAAACAAAGCATTAAATTAGAGAAAATAATAACTTCGGACTATTCGGGCTGAGCCTATCAAAACTCAAGTTCAGCTCACAAATTGCGCGGGTTCAATTTGTAAACTCAAACTCGGTCCGGCTCACATTCAATTAGGCTCGGCTCATGTTTAAGCGGGCCAAACAATCAGGCTTCGGTTAGGCCCGACTCAATTGACAGTCCTAGTTAAGGGACCAATTTTGCCAGTTGCACAAGATACGGCACCAATTTTGCCATACCCTAAAATTATAGGACCAAATTTGCAATCTTCCCTATTTATTTTTAGAAGGTACCATGCACACAGTGGAAACTTATAATTCTCTACAATTTTGTAAATTCTTAGAAATGTTTTTAACGTCCTACATGCATTTGTTTTGTGTCACCCCATAATATCATAATACGCCGCGATTTGATGTGAAACAGCACCTGCCAATATTGTCAATATTATCACTGATACCGCCACTTTGAACCATGATGGTATGTCTTAAATATTAAGTCGAAGAAAGTGGTTTCTAATTTATGCTCTTTATTTCTTACTTTATTCGAAACTCCTGAAATGATAGTTGAATCCAGCAATGGACATTCAAACTCATTGTTTAAGAGCTATAAGAGCTTGATGCCAGCCATCAATTCACCTAGCGAAGAAAATTTCGACTACTTTTGTGACGCTCCGGTGCAACTTAGTGCTCCTCCTCCTCCTCTCGATGAAACCTTCTTTTCGGGTTTAGACCTTGACATGTGGAATGCTGATGAACAAACGAATGCAAGTCCCTTTGTGCTTGTAGAATCTCATGGTCATAACATCAGTAAGGGATCAAAGTGGTGGACGAAACTGTTCTGTGTTTCAACATGGTTCTCGATCCAATTATCTCTTCGAGGTAATTGCAATCGAAAGAAGCAAAACGGTTGTTAAAAACCTGTTTATACACGGATAATTAGATTTAACTTGTTTCGAGGTTGAACACATAGTTAAGACGCTGCCAAGTCGAAGATTGTGAGCAGCAACATTTCGATAGTAATTTCGTATATTCATTTACTCAGTTTATATACAGATTGTAGCAATTCGAAACTTTATGGTGGACTTATTTATGGTAACTTGATTTGTTTTGTTTGAGGATTCGGGTTCCGAAGAAAACTGTTATAATAAGTTATATCTGTTAGTTGAGATGCAAACCTTTTTAACTTGTGGGTTGTCTACTTATTGCTTGGATGAAATCAGCAATATGTAATAAAACCAGATTTTTGTTTGGAGAACAGTTCATATTCTGCATTTTTGTTTTCACATTCACATCCAGCGGTGCTATTTTTCAAAAGAGTTCTTTTATGTAAATTAGAGTACTAAACAAGCATATAAATAGCTAATGCATCAATCAATAGTTAGAAATTTGCACAAAAATTATACACGAACCTTTTACGCTCTGTTTGGCTCAAGAATTTTTGTAAGAAAGCAATAACTTGGTCTCTTCACCCTTTGGAACTAATAATGTCAGATTAATTACATACCAATTGACTAGGAAGCAAAAAGTTGGTACTTTCGCTCAGATTAGAAAAGATGAACTTGGAGGTCCTCATTTCCAATACACAGTTGTTCCTCTAGTATTTTCTTTGCCGAACTGATAATACACTCTTGGCAACCATACAAATGAATTGAACGCAGCGTCTCTATTTCTCCAATCCCCGATGGGATCTCCTTCAAAGATTTCACTCCGTGAAGTTCAAGTCTCTCAAGAATGGGGAAGTGGATATTTTCTGCTCTCCGGCACACCAAATCAGTATGAAAGATTAGCAAGACTTTGAACCGAAGAAATTCCCCTTCGATTGGGTTCCATTCGGAACCTTCGAAGGCATCATGGACTTCAAGCACTTCAAGATTGGGTAAAGGAGCAATGTAAGTCATTTTCTCCCATGGAATTGCACACCAACTTAAATTCAATTTCTTCAGGGAATATGGGAAGGCGATGTTCTCCAAAACAAATTTACCACACACAAAAGTTAGAGACTCAAGTTTATGTAGATTGGCAAGATTGAGAAGAGAATAGTATGACCAATCTACTTTTCCTTTGTAGTCATTGTAATAACAAATTCCTAGCTTTTTCATATTCGGATTTTTTTCAAGGACATCTTTGGTACACCTGAAATTTACTATGGTTGAAAGCGTCTGTAAGTTCTCCAAAATAGGAAAATATGTCTTCTCGATTATAGGATCAGGCAGAAAAGCTTGATGATGGATTATGATGTGCCTAAGTTGTGGCATCTCCCATATTTCAGATGGTAGAACCATTGAATACTCATATGGTATTTTCATAATTAAAGTTTGTAAGTTCCAAAGTAGTGTTATTGAAGGAGATAACGATTCCAAACGAATCCAAGTGAAAGAAAGGTACCACAATTTAGTGGGTTGCAGAAATTCTTGAGAGGACTCATCATAAACTGTATCCATTACCTCACCAATCTTAATCTATTGAGCTGAGGATACATAATATTACAGGCGTCGCACACCAAAGGACTGGCGAGTGATGTTGCTAGCGAGCCCATAATGACCTCGGGGACAACTATCCTTCCTTGTGTGACTCTCTCACAACATATGAAGCACATAGCTTCTCCATCTTTTCTGCAAAAATCAATATGCTTAGCTTTTGAGACACGAAAAGGATGCTCTTTGTGAGATTCTCTTAAACATAGGTCCCTTAAAAGATCATGAATGCCACAGGTTCTGATTTTCCCAGTGTGCCCTCTTTCACGAATCAATATTAGATTTCTATCAATAAGATCTTTCCAGTAATCCTCCGCTACCTTTACCAATCTTTTAGCTCCTATTGGTCTTAGAAATCCCTCTGCTACCTGATTAGTCTGGAGACTCGCACCTTAAAATCTTCTGGAAATACTCCCATAGAGAGGAAACATGATTTAAGGTGAATAGGCAAGTGGTTGTAACTCAAGGATAATATCTTTAAGCAATGCTCATCATTTCCTGAACTAGCAAGTGAGTTTACATTTTCTGCAACAAATTCCCAGTATTCTCGTGTCATGTCGGAAGTTGATAAGTCCTACGTACTGGGGGACTAAATGATATGTCAAAAATTTATCTTTGATTATTCAATATATAAAATAGTAATATTTTATAGTTATAAAGTATAAAAACCCACTAGACCCCGTGTCCAGCATATGGGTCAGGTTACAACCCGATCCGTTTCACCGAACCGGGAACCTAAACAAAAAGGTCCAATAAACATCCACCATGTGTTCAAGCCCCCAGATGTCACATCAGAAATAGTAGCCGACCTTACTAGTATAAATACCTCCTCCAAATCATTTATAGAGGGGAGCAACACTAAATTCTCTCTCAATACTCTCTAGATTTGCTTTGCTTATATTATCTTAAACATATATACTATCTGGTATTTGGCCTTGTATTGTACGAAGCAAATACGTATACTTTAACACCTCTTCTTGAACTACGTATAGACTTGATCCTATTCGATTAGGTACGTAGGCAGCTTGACTTCGTTAAGTCTAGTCTATTATCTATTTGACAGTTATCTTGGTTCGACCCATTTGGGTCGTCGATTTAGTTCAAATTAACCCAACGATAATCGGGCTAAATCAAAACTGTACCATGAGGATGAGTATAATTGTTGCACACATGCCAGTAATCACCTTGATAATAGTTGCACCGTTTGCAAATATCTGTTGAGGTCTATCATGTGCTAAATATTATATTTGATAGTAAGGGGTGCAAATCACGTATTGTTTTATGTTATACCCAGTGAAGCAATAGGTGTTTCGGTGTATGATAAATTGTTTTGTATTATGATAATTATCTAATTTTTTAGAAAAATGAAATATAAAATGAAATAATGAGATGCATATCCTATATTGAGTTGTCAAAGATATCTACTAGGTGTAGCATCTAATCTAACATACCTTAAAAGCGCTAATTTTTATTGTGACTTGTTGACCCCCTGAGGCCTCCACCACGAGGGTAATTGTTGTGGGGCAAAAATAAATCAAACTCCATCTCGGGTTCAATACCAAGAATTCTTCCCAGTCTTCTAGCTATGAACACCTGAAACAAATTGAAACAAAAATACGAAGATCTCTTCTCTCCAATACTTAAGTCAGTAATCGCTTCTTTTTCCATGAAAGTGGAACTTTAATGTATATTGTAGGGAAAATTTCACTTTTAGTCTCATAACTTAGGCTTTTTTTCAATTTTGGTCCCATTGTTTACGAGTTTATCACATTGTATCCCATAATTTGTATTTTTTTCTCAATTTTGGTCCCATCCGTCATTTTCCGTTAATTTCTAACGGAGAAGCCACGTGTCAGTTAGTGGTCACTGTTCATCGTCACTGTTCATATTGGTCACTGTTCAAATTAAAGAAAAAAAATAGTTTTTTATATTGTCACTGTTCATCGTCTTCACAGACGATGAACAGTGACTTTTAAATTTTTTTTTAAGGTTTGACTAACGGAGAACAAGTCAACTCCGTTAATTTTGGACGGAAATTGTTAATGGGACCAAAATTGATAAAAATTGCAAATTATGGGATATGATATGATAAACTGTAAATAATGGGATTAAAATTGAAAAAAGTCTAAATTATAGGACCAAAAATGAAATTTTCCCGTATATTGTATAATGTAAAAGATGCATTTTTGTAACAGCTACTTACAAAATCATTTTAAACTTGAATTATTACGTCGCTTGTAAGAGGGCTTAGAATAGCATAATTGGTTTGTTACCAATGGACTGAATTTGGGCCAAGTTTCATGCCGACACAAGCTTGGCTCACTGGCTAAACCCCAATTATAACCGACTCTCTAACATTATTAATAAATGGTCCGGATCACTCAACCTTCTCAGCCCAGCATCAAAGTTTTGTGAGGCTTATCTATTCGATTATGCCGGCATAGATCGTACGGTCCAAAAATATGAAAATCTACCAACATCACCTTGTATTGTGAATATCTACGAATAGATAAAATGTTGGATATTATCATTGTATCACTATTATAATCTTTAGGGTTATATCAATTCAACACATTCAACACAATTACTTTTTGGATTAATACTTGTCATGGCTCGGGCCCATGAGCCCGTGGTGGGGCATGGGGCTTCACAATTTTGACCAAAGCCTATAAGGAGTTCAAGTTTTCAATATTTTTTCCATGTGGGACATGGACTTCACAATCACCCCACTTTCAAAACATGACGTATTCCAGGATCGGTTGTTAGGCGCCGGTACTCTATCGCTGGCTGTCACGTGCAAGAGGTGACTCTCATGCGCATAACACTTTACGACGCAGCCTCAAGAGGTGGCTCCTTCGCGCATAGCACTATGCGTCGCAGCCTCAAGAGGTGGCATCCACACGTGTAGCACTTAGCTCTCGGTATTCTAGTTGACAAGCGACTCAAATACCATTTTTCATGTCCCGAGCTCCCTTGCTTGTTGGACGCGAGAATTGCCTCCAAACCCATTGTATTTGTGTGCATCTCAAAATTAGGCTCTGAAACACTTGCCTAAAATGATAATCCAATGGATACACATGAATTGATTGGCAATATATGGAGTTCAATTTTTCAATACTTTTTCCATGTGGGACACCGGACACGGAACTTCACAACACTTGTTTGTAGAATGTCGGAATGCAAGTCCCTTCGTGTTTGTAGAATGTCGGAATGTTCATATCAGTAGTCCGTACGGGATTAATGTGGTGGACAAAACTGTTGTGTGTATCAACATGGTTCCAAGAATTCGTATCAGTTCGAGGCAATCATAACCGTAAGAAACGGAAAGTTTGTTAAAAACATGTTTATACACAGACAATTAGATTATTTAAACTTGCTTTGAGATCGCACGCATACGCTAATAAAAGAGTTCCTTTATGTTTCACATTCTGCATTCTTGTTTTCACATTCACATCCAAGGGTGGTATTTTTCAAGGGTTCCTTTATGTAACTAGAGTACTAAACAAGTATATAAATAACTAATGCATAAATCAATATTTAGAAATTTGTCACAAAAGATTATACACTGATCTTTTACGTTCTGTTTGGCTCAAGAATTTTTGTAAGGAAGCAATAACTTGGTCTCTTCACCCTTTGGAACTAATAATGTCAAATTAATTACATACTATTTGACTAGGACGCAAAAAGTTGGTATTTTCGTACAGATTCGATAAGATGAACTTGGAGGTCTTTATTTCCAATAAACTGTTGTTCCTCTGGTACATATGTGTTGCATGAGGAATACTGAATAAATTACTAATGTATAAATCAATATTTAGAAATTACTCTCTAAAATCATACACTCATCTTTTATGCTCTGTTTGACTCAAGAATTTTAACAAGGAAGCAATAATCTTTACCCTTAATTTTAAACTAATAATGTCATATTGATTACATACTATTGACTAGGGAGCAAAAAGTTGGTATGTTTGTCCTCCAGATTTAATAACATGACCTTGGAGTTCCTAGTTTCCAATACACTGTTGTTCGTCTAGTATTTGCTTTGCCGAATTGACAATACACTCTCTGCAATTATCCAAATGAATTGAACGTAGAGTTACTATTTCTCCAATCCCAGGTGGGATCTCCTCCAAAGAATTCACTCCATTAAGTTCAAGACTCTCAAGAATAGGGAAGTGGCTATTTTCTGCTCTCCAACACGCCAAATCAGTATAGTAAATTAGCAAGACTTTCAACCGAAGAAATTCCCCTTCGATTGGGTTCCACTCGGGACCTTTGAAGGCATCATCGATTTCAAGAACTTCAAGATTGGGCAAAGAACCAACATAAGTCATATCTTCCCATGGAATTGTGCACCAACTCAAACTCAATTTCTTTAGGGAATATGGGAAGGCAATGTTCTCCAAAACAGATAGTGACAAATTTACGACACACAAAAGATAGTGACTCAAGTTTATGTAGATTGGCAAGATTGTGAAGAGGATAGTATGACCAATCTACTTCACCTTTGAAGTCATTGTAATAACGAATTCCCAGTTTCTTCAGATTCGGGATTCTTTCAAGGACATCTTTTGTACACCTAAAATCTATTATGGTGGAGAGGGTTTGTAGGTTATCCAAAATAGGGAAATATGTCCTGTCAATTTGAGTAACTACAGGATACGGCAAAAGAGCACGATGTTGGACTATGATGTGCCTAAGTTGTGACATCTCCCAGATTTCAGATGGTAAAACTATTGCATACTCAAATGGTATATCCATAATTAAAGTTTGTAAGTTCCAGAGTAGAGTTATTGAAGGAGATAACAATTCTAAACCAATCCAAGCGAAAGAAAGGTACCGCAATTTAGTGGGTTGTAGAAATACTCCCATAGAGAGGAAACATGGTTTAAGATGAATAGGCAAGTGGTTGTAACTCAAGGATAATATCTTTAAGCAATGCTCATCATTTCCTGAACTAGCAAGTGAGTTTACATTTTCTTCAACAAATTCCCAGTATTCTCGTGTCATGTCGGAAGTTGCAAGGAGGTCACCAATTACAACAATTGCTAAAGGAAGTCCTCTGCAACTTTTTGCAATCTCCTTTCCAATTTCCTCTAGTTCAGGAGAATAAGTTTTTTGTCCAAAGGCCTTTTCACAAAGTAAGTCCCAACTTTTATCCTCGTCTAGCAAATTCATCAAATAAGGAGTGTGAGATCCTAAAGAAATAGCCACATCTGACAGCCTAGTGGTTATCATAATTCGACTTCCATTCCCATTATCTGGTAATAAAAACTTTAAATCATCCCAAACTTTGGTGTTCCACACGTCATCCATAACAATCAAATATCTTCGACAAAATAAAGTTTTATACAACAGTTCTCTTAACTCAGCTAAATCTTCACTGAGATCACCAATAACTCCAATATCATTTAGAATGTTTCGAAGAATTTCTTTCTCGCTATACTCTTGAGATATTATAGACCAAGCTCGAATATCAAAGTGATTAGCAATATATGGATTGTCAAAAGCATATCTAGCTAAAGTGGTCTTACCAATGCCTCCCATTCCCACGATAGGAATGATCAGGAGTTTAGATTGGTATCCGGTGAGCTCATTCATGATCCGAACCAAGTGCTCATCAAATCCCACAATAGTTTCCTGGCCACTTGGAGGATTCTTTGATGAACCAGCTGGAAGTTCATGGACAATACTTTCCTCTTTAACCATCATCAACTCCTTGTTGATGGAGTTGATTTTTTCGATAACTTTGTCCACATCTTGAGATGTCCATATCACTTTTATCTTTAAATCCGTCACGAATTCGATCCACAACAATGGATTCAATGACATCTTCTGCTTCAATAGCAACATCAGCTATTTGCTTCACCAAATCTTCTACTTTTTTGAGTTTTGTTGGGGAATGAAGTTCAAGAAACTCTTGCAAGAAAGGAACCTTTTCATGGAGAGTTTCGATTTGTCTCGTGTTTAGATGCAGATGACGCCGAGCAGGGTGCTGGATCTGGTCCAAAACATGCATAAGAGAAACCACAGATGCATAAGCTGCTGTTGCCATCACAAGGAAAAGAGATGCACAATGGGTTTTTTTTTGGTCCAAGTATTTTTTGACTGATTGGTGCCCAATGATATGGTCCTTTCTTTTAAAAAGTACACTGTTTACTAGCTAGGATTCAAAATGAATGCTATTAATCCAATGTTGCACCTTTCAACTTCCAAATATCCTAATATTAACAGGGCTGTTAATCGGGCCCTACGAGTCGAGCTTAGGGTGGATCAAGTTCAAACTCATCGGGCTTCAATATTATAAACTCCAACTTAGCTCATAAATTTTTTTCTTCGGCTCGGCTCAAACTCAAGCTCACATTTTTTTACGAGCTTCGGGCTTATTTCGGATCGACTCATTAGTTTTTCTCAAATAAAAAAAGACATCCAATAGAATCATATTAACAGAATAATTTCAAATAATACATTAAATAAATATTTAGAGTCACAAAATCTACAATAATGATTATGAAAATTTAGAATCTTTATCCATGTATATGAGGTGGTATAAAATAATTGAAAATTCTAAAATCTCTTTAGACGCAAAGTTTCTACTAATATATACATTTCATCGATTTCGTAACATTCAAGCTTAAAAATCTACAATGTGATTTATATAAGTTAGTTTAAAAATAATTTTACTATATGAGACAAAGCATTAATTAGAGAAAATTTTAACTTCGGGCTATTTGGGCTGAGCTTATCAAAGCTCAAGCTCAGCTCACAAATTGGGTGGATTCAATTTGTAAGCTGAAATTCAGCCCGACTCACATTCAATTAGGCTCGACTCATACTTAAGCGGGTCGAACAATCGGGCTTCGTGTAGGCCGGCTCAATTGAGAGTCCTAGCTAATAATATGCAATTAATATACAAATCCTACTAAATACCCAACGACACTACTTACTCATCCAAGATAGTCATTCCATCTCCACCACTACAATTAATATATTATTCATAGTTTGACTTGAGTTATGTGACAAAGGCCAATTCTAGCACTTCCTCATCTAAAGTATAAATATTTGTTTCCATCCATTTCCCTTCTCATTCTACCCTACACGTTATTGTTCATGCAAGATGAAGACCTGAATATGTGTTCTTTAACTTTGTGAACATTGGATGAAGTATTATCTTGGAAATAAATCTGTGGTCATTGGATTAGAAATTTAGAACCCAATATTTAGAATTAATGGATGACAAGTACATTTTTGTTTGCTCCGAGTTAAAGAATTTTATCCATTAGATTTTTTATTACTGCATTGCTGGTTTGGTTGCAGGTTTCCTTTTGGGATCTTATATGTTTGGTCTACTTAATGATTTTTGAAGAGTAATGATCTAATAAGGATCATTGAAGAGTATGAAATTTGCTTACGCCACTAACACCACTAACCAAGAGAGTGAATTACACTTATTATATAATTGATCACAAAATAAGTGAAGTATTCTTGAATTTGGCTAAATCCAATTTGGACTAGAATTTCGCAAAAAAAGAAAAAAAAAACTTATGTATATATATATAGGGAAGTATACTTGAATTTGTTAGGGAAGTAAACTTGAAGTGCAATTAGTAGCATCTACTTAAAGTTCGTGAGGAAAATTCTTGATCGAATTAAGTTTTACTATATTCAACTAATCGTACAAGAAGATAGTAACATTTTATATTTATGTAATGACATTCAATATTTTATTTTATGGTATTGAAATTTCATATTAGTCTCAATTTAATTATGCATTATTATTGTTGTTAGTGAATTAGTCAACAGGGTACAATTGGAAAAAAATTAAATTTGAAAATATTTTTTAAAATTGAAAAATCTTAATAAATATTGCTACAGATTTTTTTGTCATCATGGCAATGAAAATTGCTACAAAATTCATATGCTAACCGAATTTGCTAAAATAATGTCGTAGCCATGTTGATGAATATTGTTTTGGTTTTCGGTCACCACATTGACAAATTGTGCTATAGATTTCTGTCGCTATATCAACGAAATTTGCTATGAAACTTGTATATCTACGGCAATGAGACTTGCAACGCATTGTCTGTCGGCATGACATTGAAATTCACTATGGAACATTTGTCTGTCTAGCGACGAAAATGGCTATGGAATTTGTGTGTGAATTGACAACAAAAGTTCCCTCTCAATTGCTACAAAATTAGCTACAGAAGTTGGATTCTTAACATAACTACGAAAAGGGCTACAGAATTCCATAGCTATGTGATAGCTATGGAATTTCTTATTCCGTAGCCACATTTATCGACGGGGTATCCACATCGAAGCATTGCCACAACTATTTCATTGCAATAGCTACAAATTCATGGGCATCAGCTACGAAAATCGATGTAGCCGATGCCTTGTTTTCTTGTAGTGGTAGTTTATGACCACTAATAATGACTGATATTCCTAGATTCGTACAGAGGTTCGGTGCCCCATATAGACCTAAATCCCAAAACCAGTTGAACCATCTCTCCAAGACACTTGGATAGGAAGTTCGTACCATCGTATGGTTATATTACTTTAATAAAATACGAGACTTACAAAGGTGTTGCCTCGTACAAATATTGACATAAGAGCCCTTGACCAAGCATATATTTGCACAACACTACAAGATCCGCATGTTTTTATTACCCCGGATAGGGTCAACCTGTAACTCGAACCAACGAGTAGTCATCCTGACCGTCCACAGAGCACGTGTGGCATCATCCTGTTATAACATCCCATCTGTCAGACTCTCATCCGTACAACGTGGCAACCCCTATAAATACAAGCATTTATTGAGAGCACGGGACCGCGATCAAAGCATTTAAAATGCTTGTAGCTCGTAACGTGTTTTCGTTATTAGGCTATAGACTTGACAGTACGATCCTATAACATAAATTTGAGTTCCTTCATATACTAACCATAACTACGATAATGGAACGATATTTTACATAGGAACTACGTTAGACTTGATCCCTTTAGAGGTACGTAGGCAGCTTGGTCAACCCAGGTGCAGTTTATAATCACATTTGGTTGGCTTTTGGTTCTAATACAAGGTCTCCCTAATCGAGTTAGATCAATCCGATAAATCGACTTAAATCAATTGACTCTGTCTGTGGGAAACTTTATTGGAGAGTTGCTGAGTCTCGATATTGAAGATGGATACGACAAATCAGAAAGAGAAGCATGTCGAATTGAGGAGTCATCTTTGAATGTAAGAGAGCATCCACCTCGTAGAAAGATGGGAGACACTAGTGGGAATAAGATAACCCTAACAAAGGAAGAGCTGAACAAAATGATGCAAGAGCATGTTGATGAAATACTAAGGAAATTTATAGCACAAACGTCCATGACCATGAATATTCAGCAACACCCCGCCCCTACTACACCAAGAAGGTTATTTCACGAACCTGAGGGGGTAGGAGCTATGAATCTCGAGAACAAAAAAGGTGAGGGGTATCGAAAAGGCGATCTAAAGAAAAGGTAGATAGTCACATTGATGTAATATTGGAATGAAAGGGAAAAGCACCAGTGCGGGAAGAGAGAGAGAGAGGCGCCTTATCGAAGGCAGAGATAGATGATTTGTATGAGAAGTTAGATGGGGCCAGTCATAAAGTAGATCCACCAAAGAGAAAATTGATACCAGTATCGGCGTTGATGG
Organism: Buddleja alternifolia; assembly: GCA_019426215.1. Lineage (NCBI taxonomy): Eukaryota > Viridiplantae > Streptophyta > Magnoliopsida > Lamiales > Scrophulariaceae > Buddleja > Buddleja alternifolia. The sequence continues at coordinate 7,563,420 of CM033396.1, read as the reverse complement.
CGAGAAATTCCCCATCATGCAAAGAGATAATAACTGAAGCACCGTCAAATTCGTTCAAGATGCCGAATCTACCGACGTATGATGGAACGGGTGACCCCAGGCCTTATTTGACTTTGTTTGAATTGCTAATGACTCTACATCATCTGTCCGATGCAGCAAATGCAAATTTTTTTGTAACAACGCTGATGGGATAGGCACAAGACTGGTTCATGAGTCAGAACCTGGGCACTGTAGTGTCGTACGATCAATTGGTATGAAAGTTTAAGAATAATTTTGCGAGCAACAAGAAAGCGAAAAAATCTATTTCGTCGAGGTTAGGTTTCAAGCAGGGTCCCGTAGAGAGTTTGAGGGACTTCGTACATCGTTTCAATCAAGAAGTTTTGGAGATACCATAATTGACTCATGAACTCATTGTAACCTTCTTATTGCTCGGATTGAAGAAGGGATCGCTTGCATCAGCATTGGCATGTCGTACCCCGCGAGACCAAGAGGAACTGATACAACTAGAAGAGCAATGCATAAATGAGGAAGAAATAAATCTATCAAAAGATTTCAAAGGTGTTCAACCCATGAATGATCAAAAAGACCATAACAATGACCAGAACGAGGGATCGAGGTCAGGAAAGAACCATGAACAATATCGATATACGTTAAATATGAAAAATATACTTCACTGAATGTCCCAAGAGGACGAGCACTAATGGCAGTGCAACACTTAAATGCAATCCAATGGCCAAAACCATTGAAAGTGGTGCTAAAAAAGAACCCTAACAAATATTGTGAATTTCACAAAGACAAAGGGCATGACATGGAGGAATGCTATCAGTTGAAGGACTAGATTGAGAGATTGATAAATCAAGGTTTTTTGAATGATTTCATTGATCGCACTCTGGCAAAAGTAAGAGCCCCTGAGGCCAACCACACGAAAGAGGTAAGACACTCCATAAGTAGATCGCAAAATCAACAACAATATCAAGGCTATCATGGTAGAGACAACGACCCACTGGGGCATAACAATCGTGAATATGATAAGCCTCGTGACTAAGAAAGCAGTCACTACGATAATTACCGAAGAAATGATGATCGTCGGAGGAATGATAACCATCATCGTGACAACTCTCGAAGAGCTGAAAATGAATGAGACAATCTCCCGATAAAAGGTGACATTTTGTAGACCCATATGTCTTTTGCTTGATTCCTATCCGGTCCTAAAGCTGTAACTAGTTTAGATTGCTTTAGTAATTGTCCATTTCTATGATAACTTTTTTTGTTGAAGAAAAGTTTTTAAGGGGAAAAATATTTCTTCTTGCCCTGGGATGATTGTTTATCTGCTGATTACTCATGGCCATCTGTTTATGTGCCCAAAATCGGTTCTGGAGGATTTTGAGGAAAGGAGTTAATAGAAATGATTAAATCACCGTAAAAAATCCAACCATTGATGGTGCGGGGGGGGGGGGGGGGGGGGGGGTAGTATGGTTGGAAAAACAGCGACTATTGATTCCTGCATTTCGTAAATATATATATTTATATATATATAGATAGATAGATAGATATTCTTGAAAATGCTGGACTTGAAACATGACATGATATCTATGGGCTAGAATTTATTGAGACATGTTAAAGCAGATATACAATAAACTCTAATGATGGAGAAAGTAGTGATGATCCATTTTTCACCATGCTCACAAGTAAAGGTGTAATTTGGGTTTGTAAAAAGCCAAGGTTTGTTAGGTTTGTCAAGCCAAGCCTAAATAAGCTAAGTTTTTTGGGCTTGCAAGCCGAAAAGGCTTGGCTTGTTAGGCTTGCAAGCCCAAAAGGCTTGGCCCATTTGTCCAACGGGCCGAAAAAGTCCGGCTAATAAATTTTTTTTTTTGAAAATATAATACATATAATAAATAATTAATAAAAAATAATTAAATATATAATACATTAAATAAATTTGGCCTTGTGAAAGGCTTGGCTTGACAAGCTTTTTTGGCTTGCCAAATTGAAGACTAACAGGCCAAAAAAGCTTGTTAATTTTTTTCACAAGTCAAAAAAGCTTGATAGGTATTTTTATAAGCCAAGCCGACCCTCTTAGCAAATAAGCCAAGCTTTTTGCAATCCAAGCCGGCTTGACTCGTGAGTCACAAGCACCCCACAATGATCCATTTTTTGTCCTTGTACTGGCTCCTGGTGGCTGGCCCACATGTCTTATACCCAGGCCCTTGTTCTACGTAGGACCACACAAATGTTATTGTTTTCCCCATATTCAAGCCTAAGACGCCAGGTATCTAGAGCCCGCGCCTTAATGTTGGTTTTTCAAGGTTTCTTTTGCCTTTTACTTTGTCTATCCTTGTATTCATATGTTTTATGGGAAAAATGCAAAAATCGTCCTTTAACTATACCATTTTCACTTTTGGTCCGTTATTTATTATGTCTAGCATAAATATTTTGTATGTTTAAGAAACTGGCACATTTAGTCCGATTTTGAAATTTTCCGGTCATTTTGGCCGGAAAATCGCATGTGCCGTGAGGGAACAAATTGGGGATTTTCAGTTTTGGAGGGAAAATTGATGACTTGGCATGCCACTTGAACAAGGATTGATGACTTGGAATGCCACTTGGATAAAAGAAAATAATTTGTTCCCATGGGGATTTGGTCCATCCACTAGCTCTAAAATTTTCCGCCGGTTGCATTTCGCTTAGTATATAGTTATTCGTTGTCTCACCTGATGATTTTTCTTTGAGTTTAATATTAAGGGCAGCAATTATAACTCCTAAACGTTGTATTCTTCAGGTAGTAGGGACAGGGGGGAGATTTCCAGTCCCATTTTGAATGTCACCCAAATTGGAATGTTGTTGTCGATGTCAAAAATAATCTCGATGAACTATTTCTTCTCACATAGTATATTTTCCAAAAAAATCCATACAATATTACTCCATTATTTGTGATAAAGGGGGGGGGGGGGGGGGTAATATTTTCTCATTATTAAAAAATTAAATTAAATTAACATAAATTATTAATTTAATTGGTATCCACATGCAACATACGTGCTTTGAACTAGTATTATTATAAAAATATAAATCTTGGAAGGTGTTTCTTTCAATTGTGAATGAACATTATTGCCCTTCTATCAATTTATCTTTTCTTTGTATTATAAATAAATAATTAATTGAAACCACTATTGACAAAAGTGACCTTTACAATACCCGTAAAATTAACTATTATTAAATGTTGTTATTGTAGGTAAATTGTTTATAATATATATATATATATATATAATGTTTTAACAAGGTTCACTCAATACACTGTTTCAATTATTACTTTGATGGCTTGGCATTTTGCCTCATCAAATTCAAAATTGATGCTTTGAATTGTTTCTACCCAATGTGAAAGTACGCATCAATATTTTTCTTCACTTCTTATGAAATGTTGGTCTTGTCAAGAGTGATTCCTAATTTTCAAGCATCTTTTATCTTTTATACAACTTTTCATTTGTTATTTTCATTGTATTTTAATATTTGTATTTGTAGTGTAAGTTTAAATGCAGACAATGATGAATGGCAGATTATGTGTAAATGAAAAAAAAAATGTGGATGTTGAGATAATGAAGATTAGCAACATTATTTATTAGGAGAAAAGAGACGAAAAAGTATAATTAGAGGAAAAGAATTACCAAAAACAACAATAAACAAGATCAAAATAGAGAAAGAATGGCGATATTTTCTCATTAGACTTATTAAATTTCTAAGAAACATTATATATGCCTTAAAATTTAAATTTAAATTTCAACATTAAATTTTGATACAAATATTTTGCAGAAGTATCTAAAATACTTTCACTTGTTGTCCGATTATCAAAATATTAAATTATTGTAATTCTTAAAACTTTAGTTAAAAACAAGTGATTGTTACAATATTTGATTTTTTTATCCTTAAAAATTCAATTAATAATATAATTACAAGAATCAAGCTCCACGTGCAACACACATGCTTTATGCTAGTATGGTTTAAGTGTATAAAAGAAAGTGAGTTCAGGAGATTAAATGTTAATAAAGACGAGTTCAGGAGGTTAAGATATATAAAAGAAAAAGTTCATATAAAAAAGTGTAAAAAGTCGCATAGTTCGAATGGGTTAATGTTATTTATCTTAAGTAAAAAAAACCTATAAGATTACATGATTAAATATACATATATTTAGTAAAAAAATAATCATTTTTGGACAAATGAAAATGAAAACTCATATATGTTTTGTGGGACGGGGAGTAATTTACTTCTATTACTGAAAACTAGGTTAGGTCGATCCTTGACCTATTTGTATTCAAATTTCTTGACCAAATTGTATTTAGATTTGTATTGCCTTAGAATAGGAATAAGAAAGAACTACATTGTTTGTATTGAAAGTTAGATTGATCTTAGAATCCTTTAACCAATAGTACTCATATTTGTTTAGTATCTTTCTAAATTAGAGTTTTTTGCACTACAAAAAAATAATATATTAATGACAAAATATCAAATGACAATGTTAAAGTTGTCACTAATTGTAAATTTTTAGTGACAAGATTTTTTGTTTTGTCACAAGAATATGCTTTACATGTTTAATAGTGACAAGATTTGTATAGATATTGTTACTCTTGATACTTAGTGATAAAAAATTTGTTGTCACTAGTGACAATTAGTGATATTTTTAGTGATAACTTAGTGACAACAATTATATTTGTCACTCTATTTGTGTTGTCACTATACATGTGTCACTAATTGTCATTAGTAACAACTTTAAAAAAAAACTCTGCCGCTAAATTTTTTTTTTGTGACAGAGTAAAAATTATTGTCACTCATTATATATAACTAGTGACTGTTTTAACATTATCACTTCCAATTTTGTCACTAATATTATACTTTTTGTTGTAGTATTTAAGGGTAAAATACAATTTGGTAATCTGAATTATACACTTTCTATTAAACACTTTCTCGAACTAAATTTTGCCCCATTATCTTCGTTCAACTATGCTAAGTAACACTTACCTCTTTCCACATCATATAAATAATCACTATTGCCCTTAAGCATTATATATATTTTCATTTTAATCATGTATAAAATTGATAGATTTGTTGTATTTGATCATTTTAATTGTATGCTAGCTTATGTAAAATTGTAGGCAGGTACCTTTTTCTCTAAATATTTATTATTTTTAAAACATTTGAATTGTAATCTTAAATCATGTACGAGGCACGTAAATTTAATTAGAAAAAAATTACATATATTTAACTTTACTTATTTTTTGCATCGTGGAAATTATTGAACTTACTGAATGAAATATATTTAGATTTATAGTTTCAAATTTTAAAATCATAATTATATCACCGGACATTTTCTCAGTCTAGAAAAATGATTAAGTAAATCAGTTCGAATTATAAATATTTTTCTATTTTATTTTTAGTATAGACATTGACTAAATATTACTATATAATAAAATGTTTAAGCGTAATAAAGATTTTTTAAATGACGTGGTATGAGGCAAATATTAACTAAAGAAGAAAAATGGTATAAAATTTAAACTAGGAAGTATTCGATACAAAGTCCATATATAGTTCAAGATTTACTTTACCTTTTTTTTGTATTTTTAATTTATCTTTCTAAAGTAGAGTAGGAGAAGGAGAGAAGAAAAATTCGGGCTGTTAATTACTTGCATCTTCTTCTATAAATAAATAAATCCTCTGATCGTTCGTTCACAAATTCTCCAATAATACATCTGCAATTCCGAAGACGACAATCCTATTATTATTCCCAGTAATACTACATCTGCAATTCCGAAGCAGTTAACTGAATCAATTATTATTATGGTTTACTCGGCGATCGATACGTTCTATCTGATGGACGAACAACTGGAGAACTCACCATCGAGAAGAGATGGCGTAGATGAAGCCACCGAAACTACGCTCAGAATCTATGGCTGTGACCTAATACAAGAGAGCGGCATACTGCTTCAATTACCGCAACCTGTTATGGCCACGGCTCAGGTCCTGTTTCACCGATTCTACTGCAAGACATCGTTTGCTGAGTTTAACGTCAAGAGGGTAGCTGCTACTTGTGTTTGGCTCGCTTCGAAAGTCGAAGAATGTCCGATTAAAGCAACGAAGGTTCTCCTTGTTTTTCACTGGATCGAACAACGTTTAAGCGACGAGAAGCTGAGGAACTTACCGATAGAAGAAGAACATCTCAACACGAAGTCTGTGGATCTCAAGGCGGAGGATTTACTTAGAATAGAGATGCATATTTTGATAGAGATGGGTTTCGTCTGCCATGTTGATCATCCTCATAAATATATATTACATATATTGGATAACTACCTAGGAACTACTACTCCAGAACTCGTACGAGAAGCCTGGAATCTTGCGAATGACAGCTTGCGGACTACGTTGTGTGTGAGATTTAAGAGTGAGGTTGTGGCCTGTGCTGTTGTGTATGCCGCAGCCCGTAGGATTCGAGTGCCATTGCCTGAGAATCCTCCTTGGTGGAGAGCTGATGCGGATAGACATGGAATAGATGAGGTTTGTAGAGTTCTTGCTCACTTGTATAGTCTTCCCAAGGCCCAATATGTACCGGTTCTCCGTAACGAATTTCATAGCTGAAGAACAAGCTTGACCTTGTAATTTTCAGCCTTTTTTTAGTTATCTTTTGAATACTACTGATCATATCTCCTTCAAGATTAATGTACATTAAAATACTTAGCTTTCCATTTTGTTTTTATTTAACGATGATTTATTTGGTACCGAAGATTTTTTAGACTTTTCGAGTTGTGCTAAAAGTAGTTAATTTTTTATTATGTATGTTTAATTGGTCTAGTGATGCCATTATTTGACTCCCGAGGAAGCACTTAATTTTAAAGAAAGAAAAACAATAATATGAATCTAACTTAAGGACTCCCGAGGAAGCACTTAATTTTAAAGAAAGAAAAACAATAATATGAATCTAACTTAAGGCTTTGGATTTTTTCTTTCTATTTTGTTTTTTTAGCTAATTCTGAGGCGCTGGATATTGTCTCAGGCAATAAATGTGCTAGCAAAGTGATTTGAATGTTGAATTCATTTAGATATGTACTGATGATCTAGAGCTTGTATGATTGTGCATAAATTCTGAAGGTGATGATGAATGGCGTTGCTCTGTAAACTGATAGCAATGAATTAATCAAAATATCCTTCATTAATTTTTTATTTTTTTCTTTGAAGAGTTTCTATTGCTAAAATTTTGTTTGTGGATAGCAGTTTGGTATATTCTGGTAGTAAAATTCTTTATTTGATTATTGGATACATTAATCGGTACCCTCTAAGAAGCTTCGCTACTTTGCATTCAGCTGTTGCAATCACAAGTACCAGAGGCGAAGAGAAATCACTTAATATGAAGTAAATTATGATATATATATGTATAACTTCTTTTAATTTGGAATTTGAAAATAACGATCTCATTCTGTATATTTCAGGGGATTTGGTGATCCTTTTGGGAGCAATGTCAAATGAAAGCGGTGCCAATAGTTATGAAGATGCTCGCGAGTAGAGACGTTTAGACAATAAGAAACAACTTGAGGTAATAAAAAAACCATGTTATCCGAGAACGCCCCAAAAAAATATCTATATCAATATGTAGCAACAGTTTTCTATTGATGATTACATACTCCGTACCAGATGTGGATGGTACTTGAAGGATTTTTCTACCCCCAAATTAGTGCATCATATAATTTGCCCTAGTGTATTAAGATTTCAATTCTAGTTTCCACAGAGGCTACAGCTAGGTTTAGTTTCTTCTCCACTTTAGAAATTTATAAATATGAATTTGGTAAACGTTTTTTTTTTAATAGAAGCGATTACAACATCGTATTGTATCAATTACAAGAGAATCTATTACAAGTAAGCATCATGAGCAAATACAATTATAGACTAATAACTATTACAAACTAAACTACCATCAAAGTAGAGAGAAACTCACATGCATCCAGTGGGAGTCGAACCTATAACCTCTTGGTTATGGGGCCTCAACCTTAACCAACTAGGCTAGGCATCATTGGCATTGGTAAACGTTTGAAATATATTCTTTTTCTTATTCTGTTACAGGATTTGGGGCTGTTGAAGTTATATCTAAAAGCCTATCAGAATGAGTTCAAATTTGAGGGTCATTTCAAATTCAAAAATCTTAATTTTCAATTACCCCATTAACTAGTTCGAAGTTGGAGTTAAGTCAAAATTCAAATCCTAACTTTCGATTAACTACACATATTAGTTCAAAATTCCTTTTATCGGTTTTCAAGAATTGCGGTTAGAGCATTACGGTGTAAACTTCGGTTCTGAAGGTGAGTGGCTTGTAAATACTAGTTTACAAATGCCTTTCTAATTTTGGCTCAAATATAGGTTGCTCAAATATAGGTTTTAAAGGTTGGGGATTTCCGTTGAGATGAGGCGAAGAGTTTCTTGTCTACATCCAGTCCACCTAATGTATAAACCTCCTCGTGTCTCTCTATCTGAATTCGGGACCCCTGATAAATGATCTCGACTGATCGCATTGGCCCACCAGCAAAATCTACCCACATGGCAGTCATGTGACGGAAAAATCTATGCTAGACTGAGTCCATTGGTCCTAGTGTCTATATCACTCACACAGTAAAGTGTATTGTATGTGGTCCGCACACACACTTATGTGAGAGAGATAGACATAGAATTCACACTTGGACCATTGGACTGGATCTGGCACAAAATTACTCATCATGTGACCAACTTCCGTTAATTCTAATGACTACTAAATAGAAAGAGACAATTGTGTTAAAAAAAGCAAGAAACATTATTAGGAACTAGTCTAAATGTGTTGTCCCAGAACATGGGAGACCCAATCCAATTTAGTGATCAACTTCAGCAGGGACGGAGATTGTAATTGTCCGTTACGTGGTTATTAATGGCACGCGCCATGGCGCATGGCGAGAGGTCTGCGCCATGGCGCATGGCGAATGCTGAGGCGTAGCACAGCTCTTCGCTGTGGCGCCCCAAAGGTGTCATTAGGCCCGCCTCGCCTCTGAGGCGAGCCATGGCACATCTTTAATTATTAGGGTTTAGAGAGAATTTCATCTCACTTTTGGGCAGAATTCACAATACCCAGGTTAATTTTGTCTAATTTTATACAAAAAATCAAAATACCAGGTCAATATCGTACGGAAATCAGAATGCCCATGTGATGTCAGTTTCTCTTCAATTTTATCTCTTCTCTAGTTCACTCTCTCTTAAAGGACAGCGCACACACCCTCGTGTCCTCTTCATTTTTGTTTCCTCTTTTCTGTTTTTCTTTTTCTTTTTTTAAATATTATAATATCATACTATATATTATGTACTGAGAGATTTGATGTCATATAATATGTTATCTGTATGATGTTATATATAATGTATGATAGATTATTTAATGCTAATATGATATATATATATATAATATTGCATTAAAAATATCTGATATCAAATTTGATAATACATATTGTTACAATGGATAAATTTTAATGATTTGTTCCTTTAAAACTTGTTATTTACATTATTGCAATAATTATTGTTAAAAACTACTAATATTGTTGGTATATTAGTTTAATTTTGTATTTATGCGCGGCGCTTCAATAAGGCGAGTGCCGTATTGCCTTCGCCCTTTATGACTATGCTCCCTTATAACAAACCCACCCCCAGCTATGGTCATTTTATCACTTTAATCCCTAACGTTTAAAAAAATGCACCGGACTACCTAACCTTTGCCCAATGTGCGCATGCATTGACTATGGATAGAATTGAAGGAATCTAAAGGAATATTCCGATTTTATTAAGGGCAAAAATGTAAAATTACATTAAAAAAAATCCATTTCTGCCTGCCACCTTCACCACCACCAATTCGTCTCCTCCGATTCGCGCCACCGCCGTTCAAATCACCACCATTCTACGAATATTCACAAGTATTTCACTCCTCTGTCTTGTGCTGACGCACTTTGCTTCAGTAATTCCACACGTTTGAATTTTTACTATCGAAAGAACCTGTGCACTCTCAACAACTGAAGAGATACAAATCATAAGGCCTTGCAAAGTGGTTGCGGATGACTATTAGCAATGCCTGTTGATTAAAGACAATCGATTTTAGCCATTGTCAAAAGTGAGGTTGGTAAAGAGTCATTTCTCTAATACAAGTATTTGTTTTTGTTTATTAATAAAATTACTACCGATCGATCAATGCTTATGGGAAAACAGAAACTCTGAAACGACCTTGAAAGTGGGTAAAGCCTTGGACCACGTGACGGTGTCCTCCTAATTATTAATAGATTAGGCCCTTACCAATTTGATAGAGCCCGCCCTTGTGCGGGATGGATGGTATCCCTTAATTACCAGATAATAATAAATGTTGAACCTGCAGGTATTTCTCTTCTAGCTAGCTAGCTATATGCTGCTGCTAAATATAAAGCTCCGGGAGTTGCTATACTGCATTAGTTAAATTCCCAGGAGCCTCTCTTCTGGACTCTCAAAATGAATTTGACACATAGTATTTATCAATGAATCTAATTAAATTACTGGCCCAATTAATTATTTTCTAAAAATAAATTTTAGAAAATCCCATGAAAAATCATAATTTTTCATTAATCCGAAAATTAATTTAATTTCCAAAATTCTAATATTATTCAATTCAAAGAATTAATTAATATCATATATTAATTTCCCACGAATTAAATAATAAATTCATGTTTTGGAAAACCTATGAAAAAGTCTAATTTTTCATTTAATCCAAAAAAGGCCCCAATTCAAAATTACTTATTGTATTTAATTTCCAAAATCCATAAAATATCATACTCGAAATTTAAATAAAAGCCCATATTTTTTAAAGTCTATATTTAGGCCCAAGCCCGAAAATATATCTAATTGCATTTTAATCCCAAAATATAAAATTACAAAATAACCTCAAAGGGCCAAATTGCAATTTACCAAAATTGGAAAAACCCTAGGTCCCAACCCTAGTGGGCCGCCGTATTCTTGATCATGACAGGGCACCAACCGCGCTGCCCGAAAATTGAACCACCGAGTACGGCGACGCTGTCACGGACCCAATGGCGGGCCTGCTATTTGTGCCCCATGCGCATAGCTCCCTTGATGTATGCGCGTGGAGTCGCAACAGTGACCTGCTGTCCGTCTCCGCGAATGGCGCCGTGCGCCGCCGTTCTTGCATGGCGACGACAGCGGGTGTACCTGCAATAGCGCAGAGCGCAAACGCAGGATCAAGCCCGTTTTTCGACACCTACCTGTGTACGATGGTGCACGAATCCCAAACCCAATTTCTTGATACAAAGACACAGCAATCCATGTTTTATCAAAAACCCAATTTTCAAATCTCGAAAAATTCATTTTTCAGATTTAAACGATTTTAATCGGTCCAAAAATAAAATCAGCCAATCCAATCCATTTTACATGCGATAAAATAAATTTAAAGCACATAAATATAAACACAGATAAAAGAATTCGAACCATGTCAAAACTTTGGCTCTAATACCACTATTGGGATCTCGTGATCCAATTCTGGGGATGCCAGTCGTAGCGGAAGTAGGAAATTTAAAAATTCAAACAAAAACACGAGGCATCCCCTAAACAAATAAGGTGAGTTATCACGTGTTTGCCTCTTGAAGAACAAAAACCGCAACAGTCTTCTTAAGAAACTCCCTGCTTTACCTCTACGGATTGATTTGCTCTAGCGCCCTAAGTGTTGCGCCTCTAGGTGTATCTACACCTTAGTTCGTGCCCTCGATTATCTCCACCAGTGCTAGCCAAGAGAATATCGAATAATGGCTTATGAGAAAAGGGTAGGAATATATTTTGGTGTTCTTCGTACTCAACACATTAGAAGGAATAATTACTTATGAAAGAGAAAAGATGGAGAGAAAGAATTTTCACAAGACAAACTTGTATAGAATGAATTGCATTATTTTAATTAAAATATCAACACACACGCGCACACACGCACACACACACACACACACTCATATATATATATATATATATATATAGAGTCCACAAAGAGTGAAATTCACACACATATACATGCCTCTCATAGGCGTGTATATCGTGTTTGTGTGTGTGTGTGTGTGTATATATATATATATTTAGTTTCCTTCTTTCCTAATTCTCTTCCTTAGTTAGTTGGATATCTTTCCAACTAATAAGAAATTTCCATATATTTGAGATCCTCTCAAATATAACATATCTATCCAATAAGATCTTTCCATATAATTAGTCAACTAACTAATTAAATAGATCTTACCAAATCTACAATATCTATCCTAATATATTTACAAGATCCTTCCATATCAATTAGTCATCTAATTAATTAGAATAGATCCTACTAAATATATTATAAGATATATTAAATATATATACATAAACTTGTTGAACAAGATAAAATCCTCCACCAAATCCACATACATACATGCCCATACATGTATGTACACATATATTTATTCTTCTCTTTCACATATTAATTTAATTAGACCACTAATTAATTAATTAGTCTTTCCCAATTTAATATCTCAATATTAAATTAAAAGACTATTATTAATTAGCACCACTTAATTAATTAATTCTTTTTTCTTAATTAATTATTTCCATATAATTAATCTCTCCATCAATTCACAAAGAATTAACTAGCCAATAGGTACTACACTAAGTTAAGTGTGTGACCCCTTAGGCACATTAATAAGATAGCAATAAGTCCTTTCCTATAGGCTAGATTAATTATTCTCAATAATTAATTAGGTCTTGGATTAACTTCACCAAATTAACCCAAGGCACCTATCGGTCATAGTTCGATATCTAGCAATGTCGCCACGACTTCCTAGATGTTAACGATTAAAAGAAAATCTATCCAGATTCCGATCTTAATGTGAATGAATCCTTCCATCTTTTTTTCGTCTAAGGTCTAGGGTTTGGCGACGGTCGAAACCCTAATTACCTTGGAAACTATGACTATGTTAGTTCCACTAATGATCCAGTCTTCCAAGCCGGAATCATCAATCCCTCTTATAAAACTATACTCTGATCAGAGATTTTCATTCAGCCATTTAGCTTTACACAACAACATAGGAAATGCTAAGCCATAAGCGCTGGATGGATTCCATTCAATGTCATTTGTTCCACTATACTACCTGACTATACCCAATATACGCCGCCATATGACTCTCCTGGAGTGCATGTGTATATCTAAGCATAGTGGGTAGTACCCTTTCCAGTGACATCTCAGGTCTAAGGATTATCTCACACTACGAAACTGAAGGACTCCAAGTTCGACAGAACCAGCAAGGAATCCTTGCGGAGTCATTCAATTTCATACTCCTCTTAAGTATGAATCTGCGTGTATGTATAGACCCATTTGGCCATTGACAATTGAACATGCCAATCTCTATAAGAGTTACATACACGAACAAGCCTTGGCGCCGAGGCCCGTGATATTCCATATCTCATAGCCTCTATGACTTAGAACATGTTTTAGGATTACGGTCTTTGAGAGTGTTCCATAAGTATCCTGACCCCTTCCCCACCCAGAAGGTAATCTCTGGGATCCTTATATATACTAACATAAATAAATAACAATAAAGAAGCATACCAAACAGGTTTGACATAATATAGACGATATGATTGTAATAGTGTTTATGATCCAGTGATTAAGCCAACAGATGGCTCGCCCGGCATATAACACTATCATAGACAACACTTGTCAATTACATCTCCATACAACCCTTAATTATTTTACCTCATGTTTTACATGGACCTTAATTTTATGTGCCCACATGTTATTACTATGTAAAGTTAGACCCATCAAACCTACTTGTAATTAACGTACCCAAAAAGTTCCACTTGCAGTGGTCAACTTAGAGGATAAATTACTCATGTGCATCTCTGTGTTTAGTAATAGTCACGACATTCGCATTATAGAAAGTCTCACTTGCAATGGTCGACTAATCTACATAAGTAGCACCTATATGCTATTACTTTTGATGGTAAGTATGGAATATTAAACCACGTTTAATTTTATCTCATATTAACTTAAAATTAAAGTCATTAAGATTTTATAAACTTATCAAATAAGTAAGAAAATTTTAGTATATTATGAAATGTCTCATCAATGCTTCGATTAACTTATCTAAGTCTATCCTAAACATGCCCAACAACACATGAAAGAAAATAAAACATGTGATAAGCATCATCATAAAAATGTGTATCTCATACAAAGATGCATCTCATACATAAAATATAACATGTATATTTTGGGACATATCTAAATCGATCCTATCGAGAGCCATCAAGCTCAGTGCCGGCAAGGCGAATAAATAAATAATGAAAAGTAAACATGTTTGTACAATCCTAATGGACTCAAAATTCCATCATGCATATCAACTAATGAAAGCACATGTAAATTCTTAAATTTACCAAATATTCCTCACAAATTAAATCAATTCGAGGTTTCTCGTTAAAACTTAATTTTGTCCAAAAATATATAATATAAAATACCTTTTAAATAAAATAAAATTTTTGGGAAGAATAATTTCTGAAACAAGTCGGCGACCCAACGCCCAACAGTTGGGTTGGGTCGCCCCAGGGTTGTTTAGGACAGCCCCGTTTAGCATGTCATGGGGAAGGAGGGGAGGGTCCAAAAATAGCCCCATGTGCATGCACAGCTGTTGCCAATTCTCGACAGCAGCGTGCGTGTTATAGCACTGGGCACCTCGGCCCCGTGCGACAGGTCGCGACCGCACCCGATCTAATTTTCATGTAATCTCATTACAAAAAAATAATTTTCAGATTTAAAGATCTTTTAAAAACTGATTATATAAAGTTTTATGAAAATTCCCAAATCAATAAAATTCATGAATTTAATAGTTTTAAACGTGCATCTCATGTAATGAGTAAATAAAATGGATAGTGCATAACGATGCGCGAGCCTTAGGCTCTGAGACTAGTGTTGGGAAACATACATATAGCTTGACTAAGTACAGCAGAAAATTAAAATTTTAGTTTTCAGGATTTAAACGTATGAGTATTTTAATCCTACGAGCATATCACGTATCATAGGCTTGCGCATCTCTACACTAGTTATTCAAAACTTTGAAAAAAGACCTTACCTTATTCAGTTTTTTGTAAAAAATGAAGAGTTTGTTCTTCCGTAATGTAAGCTCCCTAGCTTGCTCCTTGTTCCTTGAATCAATAGTCTTTTTCTTTTTTCTGGATGAAGAGTTTGAATTCCTCCACCAAAATTATCCTTGCCCGGATTGTTGATTCACTTCAGAAACCCAAGTATTTATCCTCTAAAATTGATCCACATGTCGGATACCTACATGTTTATAATTTTTAGCTAGATTGATATATAAACATTTATTCTAACTCTAAGGAATAGTGTGTGTGATTAAGGTGAAAGTATATAATATTTCTCTAAGTATTTCGGAATAGTTCTTTAATTCAAGATCTTGATAAATAATCAAGAACTCAAGAACATATATGAGAAAAAAAAAGAGGACTATTTTTTATGTTAAGGGGGATGAAAATTTTGGCTTGTAATTGCTTGAAATTTCATCCTGCTCTAGTCCTATTTATAGGATTAGTTCGTGCAATTCTTTCCCATATAGAAGTCTTCTACATTAATCAGTCTTCTTGGAGAAGTAGAAGACTAATTAATTCCTAAGTAGATCTCTTCTACTTTAATTCATTTTTTTATAGGATTTACTCTACAAGGTGGATTCCTTTTTATTATGAACCTTATCCTTATCTAATAGGAATCATATTCCTATCTTTAAAAGGAATCTTTTCTCCCCAAAAAGATCTTGTTTCCTTGTAGAATAAAATTAGCTAAGCTCATTTAATTATTTTCCTCTCCTAAATTTTGACCAAGACTAAATAAAATAGTCTTTTAATAATTAATTCACCATTCTAGATTAATTAAAGTCTCTTTCAATAACTTAAATGCTTTCTAGACTTAAGCTTTAATTAAATTGATCTTATCACTTAATTAATTCATTTATCCAATACTTTAATAAGTAAAACTATTTAATTAAGTAATCTTAATTAATTAATATATTAATTCAACTACATAGAATTAAATTCCTTTAGGTAAGAAGTGGATTTATCCAAGTATTGTGTGTGACCATTAAGGTTCACCTACATACTAGTAGTGAGTTCATAACTTTTATGATTTAATTTGAATAAATAAATTATCTCGATTAATTAAACACTTTTAATTAACCATCTTAGTATTTAATCTACATTATATATAAGATACCCACAAATCAACGAAAAGTTTTTAGCTACTTATCTTGAAGACCTAGATGTAGGCGATTCAAAGTGAACCTTTCCAATCGCGCATTCCATGCAAGTGAGATTCTTCTATTATCTAATTTTTCAATTAAATTAAGGATCAAGGTCTTATTGGTCAAGATCCTTGTAATTTCAATTCTAATAATTCAAGTATGTTCAAATAGTGATTAATTAATTTAAGAAACTCATTTCTTAATTAATTTCTTACTTGTATTGGTCAAGGACTAACTCAGTCAAAACACTTAGAATATTATAGGAAATTCACTTGTTCATCTAGACAAGTGATGGATCCTTTGTTGTCAACCAACCTCCATATACGAGTCACTACACTCAATCACCAGTCCATATGTGATCTTGCAAAAGAACTTGCACAGGAGTCAAAGTGTAGTAAGTCAATATACAAGATTACTGTAATGACTCAAGAAAGAATTAATCTTGCACTATCATGATTAAGAAACTCCCAATTCAACATAGATAGAAATAATTTCAATTTAGGAAGTTTCAGTCGGGGTAATCGGTGAATTTGTTCTCAACAATCACCCGCGTTTTTGTATTTGTGTCAACTACACTAATGTCTATAAAACGAGACATTCTCTAATTAAAAGTGTGCATCATAGACGCAAGTCTATCCGAATTATCAATCTCCCATTTTGATAATTTTATGACTTGGAAAATATTTAGAAATCACAACTTTAGGGACTATATTATGATATCAATCCAATGAGATACCAAGTCTCATAGCTATGTGTGAATCCTAGGGGCTTCATCATACAGTTATAATAAATATAAACACGAGATGAAGAAATGCCTTTTATTAATATAATGTAAAATAAAATTATTTATTACAAGAATATATAAAGAAAGTTTATCTAGAATTGGCTCGCAGAGCACTATTTTAACACCTGGAACCACCCCGTTGCCATGCATAATCAATAGTATCTTAACATGATAACAACGTTATAACCTTTACATGTAACACCGTAAATGAGACAACTATATTTTCAAATACATATCTTTCAATTTTCTTGCCCGCAATAAGAAATAAATACAATAAACTTTATCAGACTTATCTATCTATTCTATTATAAAAGTTGGGTGGTTTTTTAAAACTTTTGATATACTTAAAATATCCCTATGTAATTAATATCTTAAAGGCAAAATAGTCAAAAATAAATCTTGAACATACCTAAAATATCCCTATATAATTAAAAATTTGATAACAAAATAATCAAAAACAAATAATAAAAAAGTATAATTACATTAGGACCCTACAATAAATTACTAAATAATAAATGTACTCTTTGAATACCATAACAAGAAGATACATAGTTACTTAAGGACTCTATAATATAACCACTATAAAATCTACAATTTATTTCCTAACATATATTGCATAATGGTAAGAATTTATAAATAATGTCTTGATCCTAACTCCTAAGCGTGGACCGTGCATTAAGTACGACTACAAGTTCAAAGCAACCATTTAAATCATACAAGAAGAAAAAAAACATATTAATTTTATTAATACAAGTTTTCCTTTTTGATGTTATTCAAGATAGATATTAACATTGAGACTGGAATGGAAAAGACCAAAAAAAGCAGATGGAAGGCCTTTGGTGAAGATGTCAGCGAATTGATGAGCAGAGGAGACATGCAATACACGAACTTCACCTAAGGCAACTTTTTCATGCACAAAGTGTAAATCCAATTCAACATGTTTAGTACGTTGGTGCTGTACGGGATTAGAAGAGAGATAGACAAAACTAAGGTTGTCATAGCAAACAATACAGGCTTTTTGAAGAGGACAATAAAGCTCAAGGAGAAGATTACGTAGCCAAGCTGTTTCTCTAACAACATTGGCAACACCACAGTATTCGACTTCAGCACTAGAGCGAGAAATGACAGGTTGCCGCTTAGAAGACCAAGAGATAAGATTGTCACCAAGAAAGATGCAGTATCCAGATGTAGAGTGACGGGTAGTAGGGCATCCGGCCCAGTCAGCATCAGAATAGGAGATGAGTTTAGAAATGGTAGAGGGAGAAAGAGAAAGACCGTGTGAGAAAGTGCCGCGAAGATAACGAAGGACGCGTTTAAGTGCATGCATATGATTCTCATGGGGATCGTGCATAAACAGACAAAATTGCCAAACAGCAAAAGAAATATTAGGACGAGTGAAAGTGAAATACTGAAGAGCACCGGTGAGGCTGCAGTAGAAAGTAGGGTCAGAAAAAAGAGCAGAGGAAGTAGCTGAGAGTTTGGATAAGGTGTTAGCATGCGTAGAGGTGGGGTTGCAGCTAGACATATTGGCTTGTTCAAGAATTTCATGAGTAAATTTTTCTTGAGATAAGAAAAGACCAGAGGCAGAACAAGAAATAGAAATACCAACAAAATAACTGAAAAGACCTAGATCAATCATGGCGAACTCAGAAGAGAGAAGAGAAGTGAGCTGAGAAAGAAGGAAAGGCTAGGAAGCAGTAAGAACAATATCATCAATGTATAACAAAAGATAAGCAGTGGAGGGACCATTATGATAGATGAAAAGAGAAGAATCAGCATGATGTACTGCTGACAAAATCGAGAGATAAGAGGTAGGTGGCAAAGCGATGATGCCATACACGAGGAGCTTACTTCAGACTATAGAGAGCTTTCTTGAAAAGACAGGCATGATTAGGGAAGTCGGGATGAGAGTAGCCAGGACGTTGTTTTATATAGACTATTTCAGTAAGATGACCATTAAAAAAGGCATTTTTGACATCAAACTGATAGAGAGGCCAGGAACGAGAAAGAGCGAGGCTAAGGACAGTGTAAATAGTAGCAGGTTTAACAATGGGACTGGAGGTGTCTTCGTAGTCAATGCCTAATTGTGGAGTAAAGCCTTAAGCAACGAGATGAGCTTTGTATCTTTCAAGAGTGCCCTAGGAGCAAAATTTATGGTGAAAGATCCACTTGGATCCAACGGTATTAACATTGGGAGGGCAGGGGACAAGATCCTAACTTTAATTAAGTAGAGAGCAGAGAGTTCAGCTTCCATAGTAGATTGCCACTGAGGGTCACAAAGAGCTTGATTAAATGAGCGAGGAATAGGAGAAAGAGAGCAGAAAAAGAGATAGAGAGATTAAAGAGTTGACGAGGTTTAGTGATACTGGATTTGGAATGAGTAGTCATCGGTTAAGTGGAGATAGGAAGAGGATCGGTGGGAAGAGCCAGAGCAGCGAAGGAGTTTGAGGATGAAGAAGCAATAGGAGAAGAGTTTGGAATCGAGAAAACTAGAGGTGGTCGTGCTGATGGAGGAGAATGAGAGGTGATACCGCCTTGGACGAGACGAAGAAGATGAGGAAGATCATCATCAGAAAAGAGAAAATCATAAGAGGAGGTGTCGAGAGAAGAAGAGGAAGTAGCGAATGGAAAAATGTCTTCGTCAAAAATCACATGCCGAGAGATGATAAGCTTGTTAGTACGTAGATCCAGACAATGAAAACCCTTATGATTAGCTGGATATCCTAAGAAAAGACAGGCTGAAGAGCGAGGGGATAACTTATGAGAAGAGCTGGAAGATAGATTGGGATAACATAGGCATTCGAAAACACGAAGATGATCATATGTAGGGGAAGTATTATAAACAAGCTCAAAGGGAGTGCGATAAGAAAAAGTGGTGGTGGGAAGGAGATTGAAGAGATGGACGGCCATATAGGCGGCCTCGGTCCAAAAAGAAGGAGGAAGTGATGCTTGAAAGAGAAGATTGCGCACGACGTTGTTCACAATTTGAATAGTTCACTCAACTTTGCCATTTTTCTATGAAGTGTGTGGGCAAGAAAAACGAAAAACTAAGCTATTTTTGGGAAAAAAAAATCCTTAAATTGTTTATTGTCAAATTCAACACCATGATCATATTGAAACTATTTGATTTTAAAATTAAATTGAGTATGTAGGTAAGAGTAGAAATTCATAAAAATTTTAAACACGTCCAATTTATTACGTAAAGGGAAAATCCATAAAAAAATACGAGAAATCATCCAAAAAAAAGAATATAATAGCGAAAATCACTTAAACTGGGGATCAGGGAGGTCCAAATATCAGAGTGAACAACATCGAATAAAGCACTACTTGATGAAAAAGAACTAGAAAAAGATAAATGCTTGTGTTTACCAAGCTGACATGCATGGCATAAGGTTCGAGAATAATCCGTTTTACAATTCATAAAGTTTCGACTAGATAAAAAATTAAAAATTGAAACACCAGAATAACCGAGCCGTCGATGCCAGAGGGAAGAGCAGCGGAAGAGTGAAGAGAGTTGAGAGCGAGAGTGGATGCAGAAAAAGGGTAGAGATCGTCGTCACTGTCATGCCTGAGAATCAGCTCGCCAGTCCTAAGGTCCTTAATAGAGAAACCAGAAGGATCAAATTCGATTGAACAAGAGTTATAACAAGTGAATTTTCTAACAAAGATGACATTTTTAACTAATGAAGGAGAAACAAGAGTATTATTAAGGGACAAAGGACAAGAACTGGTGGTACATCACCATTACCAACACTAATAGAATTTGAATTTTGACTAGGTACGATATTAAATAAATTACCTTAGTGAGAGGACATGTGAGAGCTAGCCCCGGTGTCCACGTCCCACTGATCATCCGGTTGATTAAGTGTCATTATATGGTCTGATAAAGAGAGGATAGATCAGTGGCGGTGAAGGGGGATTGCTGCTGTGGTGCATGTGGACTTGCTGTAGGGGATGGCTACGCCGAAATTAGAGCTGGGCAGGCGCTGGAATTGGGCCAATTCGGAGCTGGGCAGAGGATGCTATTGCTTGGCCCATTCGGATGAGGATTATGATGTGGGCTTCTGGAGGTAATTGGGCCAAAGGATGGAGAGGCGGACCAAGGCGGCGTGTTGGGCTGGGGAGAAGAGGCCCAGTTCACCAAATTAAACTGCTGCACCGAAGGAGAGCTGGACACGTGTTGTGGGCTGAAGTTGCTGGACACTCGCTGTGGGCTGAAGTGGCATGAGCCATGATTATAAAATTGGGCTTGTTGACTTGAAAAACCTGATTGTTGATGGCCGGTATTATAATTTGGACTTACGAGAGCCCGATTGTTGATGGCTAAAATTACTACCATGACCATTAGACTGACCACCACCTCGACCTCAAGATTTTCCATTACCACGATACGTGTTTCGATTTTGATAGGAATTTTGTGAGTGAAGGGCCGAATCAGTTAAGGATGCGTTCAAGTGGAAGTGATTTTCACGAGCTTCATGAGTTAGGAGAAGATTTTGACCTTTTGAAAAAGATGGAAAAGGTTTTTGTGTAGTAATTTTGTTGACAAGGGGGAGATAAGATTCAAGGAGGCCTTGTAAAAGTTGAACAATAAGGACTTGGTCAGTGACAGGGCTATCAAGATCAACAAGAGTTTCGGCTAGAGATTCCATCTCTTTACAGTAGTGAGAAATTGAGAGAGAACCTTTTTGAAGAGCGTGGAAACGTGCATTGATTTGCAAAGACCGAGAAGGTTTATAATTGCGAAAGTTTTCTTCAATAGCAAACCATAACTTATGAGAAGTAGAGTACTCTAAATCAAGATTTTTTAATAATTTTAAATCCACCGTGGAGTAAAACCAACGTTTGATGGTGGAATCAAGAGCAAACCAAGAATCATCATTATCAGAAGAGGGTTTTGATTTTCCAGAAAGATGATCAAAAACAGAGTATCTACGACAGAGGTCCATAAACATTCCTCGCCAAAGTTTGTGGTTAGAATCATTATCGGTTAATTTAAAACCAAACAATGAGTGAATATTAACTCCGGCTAACGCGGGATGAAGGGGCGATTGTTTGGGGATAGGGGTTGCATGCTCGGTGGTTTGGGTGATAGAGGTAGATTCATCAACGGTAGACATGGCAGGGGAAGAAAGGAGATCGAAACATGTAACATAAAAATAGGAGTAGAGAAGATAACCAAGAATAATTACCGTGAAATAATTGAAGTCGATCAACGGATGATGAACACCAGATTTGAGGCACTAGAATTCCAGATGTGGCGGAATCGAAGTGCTGTAGAAGGCTATATAGTAAAAAATATTGCGTTGAGGGGACCAACAACATAGAGGAAGAGGAAAGAGCCACCGGCGGCGTAGAGGAGGAGGGCAACGGCAGTGGGGGGGGGGGGTGATGGCGATTGATTTTGGTTTATTTTCTAGGCCTAGGAAAATTTAGGCTGATACCATGTTAAGGTTAAATCCCCATGACTTTATTAATGATAATAAAAGATTTTATATAGAATACAATGTAAGAGACATAAGGAAATAAACAACTAAGGAAATAAATAACTAAGGAAACATAAAGACACCTATACTATTATTATTCTAACATGATTCTTTATATAGAATATGGACTGATTGTTGGGAAATATACATATAGCCCGACTAAGCACAGCGGAAAATTAAAATTTTAGTTTCTAGGATTTAAACATGCAAGTTTATTAATCCTACGGGCTTATCACGTATCATAGGCTTGCGCATCTTTGATTTGTTATTTAAAACTTAAATGAAGAAGATCTTACCTTATTCGATTTTTCATAAAAATCGAAGAGTTTCTTCTTCCTTAACGTAAGCTCCCTAGCTTGCTTCTCGTTCCTTGAATCAACTCTTTCGTTTTTCCCTTTGATGAAGATTTCGAATTCCTCCACCAAAAACGTCTTGATCGGATTTTTGATTCACTTCAGAGACCCAAGTGTTTCTCCTCTAAAGTTGATCCACACCCCGGATACCCACTCGTTTATAATTTAGCTAGGTTGATCTATAAACGTTTATTCTAACTCTAAGGAATAGTGTATGGGATTAAGGTGAAAGAAAAAATTACTTCTCTAAGTATTTTGGAAGAATTCTTGAATTCAAGATCTTGATGAATAATCAAGAACTCAAGAACACTATATGAGAGAGAGGAAAAAGAAACGATTTTTCTATGCAAGAGGAACAAAAATTTTGGCTTCAAAAGTCATCATCATATTTTCGTTCTCTACATGTCCTATATATAGGACTAGGTTCTTGCAATTCTTTTCCATGTAGAACTCTTATACATTAATCCTTTTCCATGTAGGAATAGAAGACTAATTAATTTCTAAATAGAACTCTTCTATTTTAATTAGTTTCCTTTCTCTCCAAGAAATCTTATTTCCTTCTAGAAGAAAATTAATTAAACTCTTTAATTATTTTCCTCCACCAAATTTTCGACCAAGACTTAATAAAATAGTCTTTTAATAATTAATCCACCATACTAGATTAATAAAAAGTCACTTCTAATTAAATTAAATGCTTTCTAGACTTAAGCTTAATTAAATTGATCTTATGAACTTAATTAATTTATTTATCCAACACTTGAATAAATAAAAGTCTTAATTAATTAATCTAATTAATTAATATATTAACTCAACTACTTTGAATTAAATTTCCTTAATTAAGAAATGGATTTGTCCGAGTATTGTGTGTGACCCTTTAGGTTCACCAACATACTAGTAATGGGTTCATAACCTTTATAATTAATTTGGACAATTAAATTGTCTCGATTAATTAAACACTTTTAATTAACCATCTTATTATTTAATCTCCATTAATATAAGATACCCATAAATCAAAGAAAAGTTTCTAGCTACTTATCTTGAAGACCTAGATGTAGGCGATTCAAAGTGAACCTTTCCAATCGCGCATTCCATGCAAGTGAGATTCTTCCATCAACTAATTTCCCAATTGAATCAAGAATCGAGGAATCTTATTGGTCGAGATCCTTGTAAATTCAATCTTAATAATTCAAGTGTGTTTGACTAGTGATTAATTAATTCAAGAAACTCATTTCTTAATTAATTACTTACTTGCCTTGGCCAAGGACTAACTCAGTCAAATCACTTAGAATTATATAGGAAATTCACTTGTTCATCTAGACAAGTGATGGATCCTTTGTTATCAACACCAACCTCCATATACGAGTCACTACACCCAATCACCAGTCCATAGTGTCCTTGTAAAAGAACTGGCACAGGAGTCAAAGTGCAGTGAGTCAATATACAAGATTACTGTGATGACTCAAGTCAAAGAATTAATCTTGCACTATCGTGATTAAGAAACTCCTAATTCGACATATATAGAAATAATTCCAATTTAGGAAGTTTCAGTAGGGTAATCAGTGAACTTGTTCTCAACAAGCACCCGCGTATGTGCATTTGTGTCAACTACACTAATGTCCATAAAACGAGACATTCTCCAATTAAGAGTGTGCATCATAGGCGCAAGTCTATCCGAATTATCAATGTCCCATCTTGATAATTCTATGACTTGGACAGTATTTA
The DNA here is from genome assembly GCA_019426215.1 of Buddleja alternifolia. Taxonomy (NCBI): domain Eukaryota; kingdom Viridiplantae; phylum Streptophyta; class Magnoliopsida; order Lamiales; family Scrophulariaceae; genus Buddleja; species Buddleja alternifolia. The sequence goes on along the minus strand of CM033396.1, from coordinate 7,538,750 downwards.
GAAATCACAGCCTTAGAAACTTGTTTTATGATATCCATCCAATGAGATATCAAGCCCCATAGCTATGTGTGAATTCTAGGGACTTCATCATACAGTTATAACGATATAAACATAAGATGAAGAAATGCCTTTTATTAATATAATGTAAAACGAAATTGTTTACTACAAGAATAGATAAATAAAGCCTATCTAGGATTGGCTCACAGGGCACTATTCTAACACTGATGTGTATTGTGTGTATGATGAGTTCTTTGTAGATTTTCTTAGAACGGACCCGAAGCAACACTTGCGGGTTTCGCACAAGTAGTGCAAATGCAACTTGAAAAGTCTAAATGGTGGGTTTTCGGACTGTACGAGCCTCAATTAGTTCCTAATCTTGTTACTCAAATTTGATTTTGAGCAATACTAAGCCTTTCTTATGTTCCTTCAGGGGATTAAAAGCTTTAAATCAAAGCGTTATGCTTTCTTTACAATAAGGTTGGGAAGTACAAACACATATGGAGTGCTACAGAAAAATCTTTACTTATATTAAATCTGCAGTGAACTGAAATTACAATGACAAGTATATAAACAGTATTATCGATTTTATTTCTGGAAGATTGAGTCAGAACCTTAGCCTTTTGCACGGGTTTTATCAGACCACCATGACAGCCCTTCAAGATTCAAAGAATGAGGTAAATTATTATTATTTTTTTTTTTGAATTTGAATTCTTCTGCTACTGAAAATTTTACTCCCCACTTTTTACAGGGAATATGGTTCAACACAAATCTTAAGCTTTGCAAAATAAAGTTTGATAGAGGTGAATACAGGCAGATGAGTAAGGTATTATTTTTAAATACAAAAATATACAAGTATAAATCTGGTGATATTGAGTGTAATGTAATGTACTCATCAGATTTTGAACAAGAAGATGGCACCTATGATCAATGTTTAAGAGGCATTACCGGGGCGCGCCCTGGGGCTAGCCTCAAGGCGGGGCGTTGCCAAAATGCCCCGGGTCATTGGAGGGAGGCGCAACTTTTTTGGAGTGTATGCCTCGGGCATCTAGGCGAGCTTATTTATGCCCCACGGCTTGGGCTGTCACTGATTACCTCTATGCTAACGTCTAGTGTGGCACTTGGCCTGTAAGATTGTACTAAGTCAAACTCACCAATCACCCATGTGCTCGTGTGTGAAAAGAGAATACTACATTATCACTGTCAATAACTCTTACAAGACATGTATCTATACTTGGTTAAGTTGGTTTACAAGTGACACTTCTACTTCTATTTATATTAATCCACCTCCCTAATGGATGGTGGATATTCATTTGATCCTATGGATACAATTGACACTCCAAGAATATTCCCTAGGATATTCTTTATCCTAGAAACTTCATATCATTTTCACATGTTTATAGAGAGGTACACACATCTCTACAATATTCTACATATTTCTAATATCTAGAATAATCTCAGATATTCCACATAATTCTAGATTAACTATAGCTCTACGTTCTTTTAGAGTATTCTAGCACTTTCCAGAGTTTTATAGACTTTTCTAGACCTTTCAGAATATTCCAATAGCCTCTAGACTCCCGTCTACGAGCAACAAGACACGTTTCGATTCTCTCAAAAAATTTCAAATCGTCGAGGCATGATATTATGCTAAGGTTGTTTCAGCCCGGATATAATGATTTTGGATCCTGACATATTCTAACTTTGAAGCAAAAGTCCACCCTCTTTTGGAGAAAACATGTTAATGAATTGGATGATTTGCAAATATGTGGTGTTAATGAAGTTGAATGTTTAGAATTGGGAGCCGATGATGAAAATAATGATCTTAAACAATAGGCAAGAGTTAAACTTGCAGTTTTAGCTCACATGGTTGATTTTTTTTTAACTCTCTATCTTACTATCTTAATCTTTTCCTCAATTTTTGTAATTTTTTGCTAACTTGAACCGATTTTTAACATTATTTTATATTTTTTTAATATAAAAACTAAAATTTGAGGGTCATATGCCTCAGGGCTTACGCTCCGCCCTAGGAGACATAGAACGTCCCGCCCTGTGTCTTCACCCATTAAAACACTGCCGATGATCAGAAGTTAGGCACAAAATTGATGGAATTATATGCATGTAGGATCGAAATGTACATTAAAACTAAGAACCACAACCTGAAGCTTGTAATTGGAAAAAAAAAGATGAAGGTAGGTGGTTTTTACATGCCTCAGGACATGCGGGTCGTTGGGCTTTTCAACTTATATATAATCATTAAAATCTTTGGTGCTAATTGTAGAGTTACTTGAATGGTGTAGGCATTATATGAGAAAGTATCATTAGCTATCAAATCCACAATTCCTCACCCAAGAATCCTGGGGATAATTCGTGAATGTAGTTGAAGAATTAATATGGCAGAGCGACAATGGACAGATGCGGCTGCCGATTTTTTTGAAGCTTTTAAGAACTATGATGAAGTTGGGAACTCGAGGCGTATTCGATGCCTAAAGCAAGTCTCTGACTTCTTATGATATGCTTCTGTTCGGCTTTGGGTTCACTCTAATTGAATTTAGTGATACTTTTAGGTGTTGGGTCTTAGTTTATACCAGTGTTTTAAAGGGCAAAGACACGGAGCGGGACGTTCTATGTCTCCTAGGGCGGAGCGTAAGCCCCGAGACACGAGGCGTATGACCCTCAAATTTTAGTTTTTTATATTAAAAAAATATAAAATAATGTTAAAAATAGGTTCAAGTTAGCAAAGAATTACAAAAATTGAGGAAAAAGGTTAAGATAGTAAGATAGGGAGTTAGAAAAAAAAAAAAAATCAACCATGTGAGCTAAAAGTTCAAGTTCAACTCTTGCCTATTGTTTAAGATCATTATTTTCATCATCGGCTCCCAATTCTAAACATTCAACTTCATTAACACCACATATTTGCAAATCATCCAATTCATTAACATGTTTCCTCCAAAAGAGGGTGGACTTTTGCTTCAAAGTTAGAATAAGTCAGGATCCAAAGCATTATATCCGGGCTGAAACAACCTTAGCATACTATCATGCCTCGAAAATTTGAAATTTTGTGAGATGATTGGAACGTGTCTTGTTGCTCGTAGACGGGAGTCTAGAGGCTATTGGAATATTCTGAAAGGTCTAGAAAATTCTAGAAAAGTCTATAAGACTCGAGAAAGTACTAGAATACTCTAAAAGAACGTAGAGCTATAGTTAATCTAGAATTATGTAGAATTCCTAAGATTATTCTAGATATTAGAAATATGTAGAATATTGTAGAGATGTGTGTACCTCTCTATAAACATGTGAAAATGATAGGAAGTTTCTAGGATAGAGAATATCCTAGGGAATATTCTTGGAGTGTCAATTGTATCCATAGGATCAAATGAATATCCACCATCCATTAGGGAGGTGGATTAATATAAATAGAAGTAGAAGTGTCACTTGTAAACCAACTTAACCAAGTATAGATACATGTCTTGTAAGAGTTATTGGCAGTGATAATGTAGTATTCTCTTTTCACACATGAGCACATGGGTTATTGGTGAGTTTGACTTAGTACAATCTTGCAAGCCAAGTGCCACACGAGGCGTTAGCATAAAGCAATCAGTGAAAGCCCAAGCCGTGGTGCATAAATAAGCTTGCCTAGATGCCTTAGGCGTACACTCCAAAAGAGTTACACCTCCCTCCAATGACCCGGGGCATTTTGGCAATGCCTCGCCTTGAGGCGAGCCCCAGGGCACGCCTCGGTAATGCCTTTTAAAACATTGGTTAATACAATGATGAAATCAGATGTCAATATATTTGATGCACAAGAGGTAAAGCCGTACGAAAATCACCCTGAAATTCTGCCAATACGGTTCGTAATGGCAGCATATCAGAGGAATCAAAATTTGGAGCATCTTTTCTTAATTCTTCATGGCTAAGTTTTTTTTGCATTTAGCTGCTAAAAAATCGTTGTCCTCGTCTATATCGTTTATTATAAATTTGTAATTTTTATTTTTACGAATAATATGTAAATACTAGCTGGATTATGTTGGGAGATCATAGTTTTTAAGTGGTAGCAGGCAACTATAATTAGTTGTGCAAACCTATCAATTGACACGAGCCTCATATCAATTAGTTGTGCAATTGTGAGGAGATAAATCTGTGAATAGATGTAGGTCCTGGTAGTAGGCATGCTTGTTAAGAATTCGATGTAATATTTGTTGTTCTAATTGTTTGGTTGGTCTTTTTTACAGAATAATCAGAAAATAGTAATGGATGATGTTTTGATTTGTGACCACGTCGACATTCTTTTAAAGAAGGTTAAAACATCACTTTTACTTGGTTTCATCTGACACTTTACGGATATTCGACATCATATCAGGATTCGGCTCTCATACATCTCAAAAGTAAATGTTTTTTTAATTTTTTTCAAAAAATAATCCTCTTCCGATATTTTATTTACTTTTTTTTTTGCGTTTTCAAGAGCTCAATGTGCCTGAGGGAGACTGGAAGGAACTCGTGCTATCTCTCGTCTTGGCTTCTCAGATTCATGGCAGAATTCGTGGCCGCATTGATGAAGACGGACTTTTGGAGTTGGTAAGAGTGAGACATACTACATGATTGAAGCAAACTTAGGGTGGGCGGTCTCCTAATAAAGTAGAATAACAATCAATGTCTACGATGTATTCTATAGACAATTTTTTATAAACTCTTTCTATAAATTGATCATCATATATTTGATTGTGGTTTCAGTGTTTTTATTAACTTTATATAAGACTTTAGGATTTATATTACAAGTTTATTTTGATTAACAATTTATATTTAACTAGTTGAAGAAATCAAGTACAATTGCAAATAGCTTACGACAATAACTTGTCAAATGTTTAAACGTTAAATATGGAAAAATTACTATATTAGTGTAACAGGATAGATCCTCTTGTAATTATAGTCTTGCTATTTATAAACCAATAAAATTAATTTTATCGGACATAACTTTTTGCAATTTTAGTCTCGGAGAACTCTTTCGAATGTGAGGTGCCCAATGGTGCAAGGGATAATGAGACTTTCGGGATCTAAAGTTTCATTGGCAACTTGTTGAGAACAATTGCTGAGCACTCCTCAATTAAGCATACCATCTCGTTGTGTTCCCATTTCTGTTTGTTGGACAAGATGTTCTTAAAGAATTTGATGTAGTTGGGCATTTGCAAAATGGCGTTGATGAAGATAATGTTGATCCGAACTTCACGAAGAATAGCCAAGATCCTAAGTAAGCTTTGATCCATTTTCTTCTTTTTCTTTTTCTGTGCCATTGGGAAAGGAAGACATATCTCGATGGGTGGAGCAGGAGCTGGAGATGAAGAACTAGAAGCTGGAGACGAAGTAACAGCGCCTGGGCGCGGTGAAAGTAGCACCTGGGCATGAAGGTCATAGCGCTCGGGTGCCGCAGTGCGTAGCAAATCTTCCTGGAGGAGCGTGGTTGGTATTTTCTTTCAACTGTTTTTCACTCCTTAAGGCGACCGCATGACATTGCTCCTTAGGGTTCTTCTCCGTGTCGCTTGGCAAAGTTCCCGAGGCTCTCCCATTTACCACGGTTGACAATTGTCCCATGTGCGTTTCTATATCTTTGATTTCCATACACATATCTTTCATCATGTTTTGGAGGTCATTGAATGATTCATCCGACTTCTTAATATGTGCATCAAGGCATTCATCGGTTGTAGGAGGCCTAACTTGCCCTTGTGCATGAAAATTACTTTGTCTTGGAGCTTGGTTGTTGAATGGGGGCCTGGTACCTGATAGATACCCAGTTGTGTATTTTGTGCCGGATTAGGCCCCTTTGGGAAATTTTCAAGCACACGGAAGTTCACTCGAGGTTGATTGGCATTTCCAACATAGTTCACATCGCCAACCGTTGGTTCCAAAGCTACTTATTCTTCCAACTCTTGAACACTAGCAATCTTCTTGATAGAACTACTCTTTTCATCATCGGATAGCACTCATCTTCCACACACACTTTGGCAATCCAAACCAAGAAGATCACCGCCCACACCCGCATTAAGCCTATGTCTAATGCGTGATCGGACTCCATCGTAAAAATGTAGCACTTGCTCATTTAATCCAAAGTTGGGATCCGGGCATTTCCTAAGCATGCCTTTTTATCGAACCTATGTCTCGACCAAGGATTCATCCTTCCTTTGCCTAGACCTCTTCATATTGCTCCTTAGCTCATTGATCTTAGAAGGTGGAAAGAATTTATTCAAGAAAGCATATACTAGCTCACCCCAAGTCGTAATGGATTGAGGAGGTAGAGATTTGTACCACTTCATCGCCTTATCTTTAAGTGAGAATTGGAAGACTCTAAGGCGGATGGCATCTAGATCCCTCGGGTGGAATTGGATAGTCAAGAAGGCATCATCTAGAGTCTCCAAGTGTTCATGAGGCGATTCGTGAGTCTTGCCATAGAATGGTTCACCTTGCACCTTGCTAAATAAATGAGATGGGATGTGATAATTCGGTGCACAGAAGTTTGGCAAAACCACGGGACCCGGTATAGTATGGACCCTCAGTGGTAGACTATCTTAGACCGATGAAAGTGGTTGTGGAGGAGGCGGTTGCATAGCTTGGAGAATGCCTTGTAGCCACTCTCTATTCTCCGGTAGATTCATATCCAGGAAATGTGCATTCGGATTTGGATAAAGATTGTCCGCCATCTCTCGAGTTCATCGACTAGCCCGAAGAGTACGTTCGATTTTGGGCTCAAAATCCAATAAAGGCTCGTTGGAGGAGCAGGTCATACACCAAGAACGAACCTATAAAGTAAACCAAAGTGACAAAATTAGACTAAAAAGAAAATAAAAGAAAAGTAAGAAATAATCAAAAAACTAAGAGTTATAAAAACGTAAAAGAGAAATCAAAAACTAAAATCCCGACAACGGCGCCAAAAACTTGACACGCTAATAGCTAACATGCTTTGATAGCAAATGCACTAGTCGTATATAGTAATAAAAGTGGACTAAGTCCGGGTTGTCGAACCACAAGAATTTGAATTTTAGTTTAAGATTCGTAATAGAATAACAATTAAAGTAAAATGTAAATTCGAATAAACATGCGAAGAACAAAAGCGAGGACAAGAAAATGATTGAAACTTCAAGTATGAAAGGTAATTAAGGCACACACGAGGCTCAATTTGATCTGTTATCCTCATAAAGAATTTTGTTGAGTTATTAGACCTATGTTGCTATGGTGGAAGATCCTATGATAATAACTACCCGATGTCTCGCGATAGATATCCTATGCCTAAATAACGGTCGCCAAAATATGTCTATTTGGGAATCTAATTATCAAGCACGCATTAAGGATTAAAACTTCCTCAACTAAAGTCGATTTATTTCACCTGGAAATCTCTACCTATGTCTAGGGCAATTCCTATTTGGTCGGTGATGTTGTGAATTTTTTACACCCTAGCTCAAGTCTTTCTCAAAACATTAATCTAGGCAATTAATCAAACATATGGTGATCAAACACATGTAAGAAGCATAATCACAAATTCACAACACATAGCAACACAAGAATTGATTCAAACAATCATCTATTGTTAGGAATTTCATGTTAGATGTTTTGATGATGACAAGATAGGATTTCATGTTAGACCCCAAAAGAATGTAAGTTTATACTTTCATAGAAAACTTGTATAAGCATTTGAAAGTTTACTTATTTTGTTAGGCTTGTAATTTTTATCTTTATAGATTTTAGACTAAGTATTTAATACCAAGTCAGTGATAGAATTCTGAGTGAGTCTATCAAGGAGAAGTTGAAGATCAGCGTCTGAAGTCAAGAGAAGATAAAGATTTGCTTTGAGCGTCTGTCAAACGCTAAGGAATTATTTCAGGAATCTGTTCAAGCGCTACTATTCAAGTGAACAGTAGTCAAGCGTCTTCGAAATAGTGTAACTGTTCAAGCGATCACTATTCAAATGCTTACTATTCAAGCGCTACTATTCAAGTGAACAGTAGTCAAGTGTCTTCGGAATAGCGTTACTGTTCAAGCGATCACTATTCAAACACCCACTATTCAAGCGCTCACTATTCAAACGCTTACTATTCAAGTGAATAGTGTTACTGTTCAAGCGATCACTATTCAAGCGAACAGCGTTCAGATTTTCCTGAAGATAAAACCCAAGTTATCAAAGACTGAAATGCAATCACCAACGGATATTTATTTCCAACGGGAAATAAATTCAAAATGCATTAAATGCTTGATAAATGCATTAAATGTAAACAGACAGTATGACTTGTGGACAAGCCACCTTTGTTGACTAGACTGTCAGCTTTTCAGAATTCAAACCTGCTCCTGTCCAATAGGAATCAGCAGAAATTAAGGAATGTCAGAAAAGGGACTATTTGAAGCTCCGCGTGAGGTACACACGCCTGACTTGTGTCCAACGGACAAATCCCAAAATTCTCTATAAATAGTACCCTTCAGCTATCTCTGTGTCAGAGTGTGAAAAAGACGTAAATGTGAAAGAGAACTGAGAAATAATTTGAGAGAAAAGCTTGCAAACCCCATAGCCAAAATCCTTCAAGCTTCTCAAATACATTCCAGACAGTCACCCGATATCTCAAACATCTTCCAAGAAGAACCCCACACTATTATTGAGATATCCCAAGTTGTTTGAACTTCCCAACATCAAACAAACCTGTTACAATAAACCCTCAACACCTTTCATCTGAGTGAGAAAGATTGTTGACTTCCACAAGCAGTATTTTTGAGTAAGAGAAGCTTGTTGAAGAAAGGTCTTTATTGGAGCTGAAGTCTGAGTGATCAAGGAGCTCAAGGCCATCTTGGAGAAGATCTTTATTGGAGCTGAAATCTGTGTGATCAAGGAGCTCGAGATCGTCTTCACCTCTCTCCCTAATTTGTAGAAGATTCTGTGTGATTCTTTGAGAATCATTTTAGTGGATTTCCTCCGAGTGAAAAGGAGAAGAAGGACGTAGTTGGGATTACACCACCCAACGAACCTTACAAATATTTTGTGTCATTTACTATTTTATTGCCTTACATTACACTGTTATATAATATCTTGAAAAGGCATTTAAAACTAATAAGCGACTAATTGGTTAAAACGAACGCTAAGCTATAAAAACATTTCCGCTGTTCTAACCCTGATGAAGTGATTGAAACGTTACCCTACTTTGGTAATCGTTGAAATCATTAAATCTAAGTTATCTTTTCTCAAGCGTTCAAATTTCTAAAGTGATACGAAAATTTTGTGAAGTCGAAAAAGACTTCAGGGTCTATTCAACCCCCCCCCCCCTTTTAGACCCTTTCGTATGCCATTGTGGGACCAACATCTATTATAAGAATAAATCGCAAATTGGCCTTCACATGGCCCTAGTTTTATAAGCTTAGCTCATAATCAAAGGCATAAGAGAATCTAACATAGTCATATGCATAATCATAGACAAAAATGTAATGAAAACGATTAAAAACTCCCTGATGCTTGATTGATGACGAATCCGGGTTGAAGGCTTCAATCTCTAGCTAACCCTCCTTCTTGCTCTCTTAAAATTAGATGATAAGTTGGTCCCAATCCCAAGAAACTCCCATCAATGCCTTAGAATCCCACCCCCTTCTTCCCCTTTGATTTTTGGCCTTTATACTCTTCAAAACCGTTACATCGGGCTAGGGGTGTTCACGAATCAACCGAATCGACCGAGAACCGAAATTTCGGTCCGGACCGAAAACCGAACCGAAAATTTCGGTTCGGTTTTCGGTTTTTTTTTTGTAAATTTCGGTTTTTCGGTTTGGAGGTTCGGTTCGGTCGGTTAACCGAAAAACCGAAAAAAAAAATATTTTTATTTTATTTTTTTATATAGTATAATATAGATAAAAAATTATAAAAAATGTGTTTCCTAGTGACAACTTATAGGAAAATAAAGAAAATAAATTAAAATTAGTCATAATTAAATTTCAATTATTTATTTATATCTAATTTATTTATTTATTTATTTATACCGAAAAATCAAACCGAACCGATTCACTTGTAAATTTCATTATGTCAATTTTAGTTGGACGTGCTAAACATAATTATAAATATATAAATGTATGCATTCCAAAGAAAAAGTGAACAACAATAGCCAAATAAAAGTAAAAAAAAAAAAAAAATTATGTTTCGGTTTTAACCGAACCGAAAAAAACCGACCGAACCGATCGGTTTTTTAACCGAACCGAACCGACACTGTTCGGTTCGGTTTTCGGTCCGAAATTTCGGTTCGGTTCGGTTAAAAAACCGACCGATGAACACCCCTAATCGGCGCTCAAGCGTGAGTAGAATTGTGCCTAGGCGTGGTGGTGGTGGCGCCTAGGTGGCACAAATGACTTGGGGAATAAGTTGCGGGGTTCTTAGGCATGCATAATGGTGCCTACGCGTGGTGGTGGTGGCGCCTAGGTGTGAGAAAGTGGTGCCTAGGCGCCACGGTGTGAAGTCTAAACCGTTTTCTTGCTTTTCAGTGCAGTAATCTTGTTTCTTTCATAACTTTCTCCACAAACCTCCAATTTGGATAATTCAAGTTCCCACGTGAAGATAAGACATAGCTCTAAAACTTTATAGAAGGACACTTCATCAAATTTGGTTTCTAAGTATACAGAAATGGTGCTCAAGCATGGAAGATGTGGCAACTGTGGTGCCCAAGCGTGGGAAAATGGCGCCTAGGCACCATTCTGCATAACATCAGCTTATTTCTTGCTTGTTCGGATCCCTAGGCGTGATTATGGCTGCACTTGGGCGTGGAGGTGTGAAGAATCTTGGCCTGAACTTGTTTTATACGTTGTGTTTCCACCCTTTCTTCGATTGCATCCACTTAAGGCCTGAAATCACTCAACGCACGAATTAAATGCACAAATGGAAGAAATCAAGTGATAAATGAATCTAAAACATAAACGCAATAGGCTTAAAAATACGTTAAAATGACTCTTATCAACGAAAATCATGATTTTGATCACGCGTTTTGGATGTGATGTGAGTATTACTTAACTTGTGTAAAATTTCATAAAAACTCCATGTTATATAGAATTTGCGAAAAGAAAAAACTCACTTTATTCCATGCCCTATTCCAGTCAAGCTATGTATCCGGAAAATACTATGATGCACCAAAATCGCACCACACATTCAATCAATTTGGTTATTCAATTGATAAACTAGAGATATATTTTTATCAAATAGAATTAGTAAATCATTAGTAGTACTAAATGAACATTTATCAGGAATATGATTAAAAATTTGTTAAACAAAACTTTATTTTTAGATTTTTTTAATCATACTCTTTTACGTGCAATGCACGTACTATTTACTACTTAAAAGAAAGATATCATAGCCATATGTTGAATAAAAATTCTGAAAACCGGTCAAATAGAGTATGAAGGGCCTCTAAAATAGATAATTTAGGCGCTTGTCACTTATGGTGGATACACGAAAAAAAATAATGAGTCGCAAACCTTTAAATAGCTAAATTCACCTTTTTTTGTTTTAACTAATAGTACCTTCTAATTGAAGAAAATGTACCTATGGAACATGACCCTTTTGCGGATTAGTCGAAGAAAATGGACTCGACCGTATGCAAACATGTACATTTGTTTTAGAAATATTATACTTTTCTTGGTTTAAAGTGTAATTTGCACCAATATTATGCAAACCAACTTACATTATGAATAGCAACAAACATGTTATTTTTTATTAATAGTACCTCCTTATTGAAAAAAATCTAGATGTTGTACATGACAGGTGTACCTATTAGTCGAAGAAAATATACATGATTGTTAGGAAACTTGTACCCATGTTTTTTAGTTAAGTGATTGCCAGTGCAGAACAACATGTACATGAGGTACAACAATTATGTTCCTAGTAGTTCAATAAAATGTACCTTATGTGACAAACTTGTACATGTTGCACTAAAGTAATTTCATATCACCAGCACCCACGAATGCAGTTGCAACTACAACACCGACCATCACCGCCACCACCATCAGCACCACAGTCGATGGTGATACTTCACATGCGCACAATTAGTACTTCACGTAGTTAGAAAAATACTTCTTGGTCCAACAATTACCAATCCAAATTTATTTTTAATGCATAAAATTTAAGAGCTCAAGTGATTGTGGTGGCAATTATGATGATGGAGACAGTAGCTAAGGTGGTGGGTGACAGTGGTGGAAGTGATGACAATAACGGTGTAGTGATTGCGATGATGATACTTCCCATGCACATAATCAATATGTCTCGTAGTAAGAAAAAATACCCAACACAATTGCTTAACATAGTTAGAAAAAAATACTTCATGATCCTTTATCCTTAACACAACTGCTTCAAATTTCTAAGTAGGCGAACAATCCCATTTTGTACTTCTCAAGAAAGAAAGCTTTACTAAAATTTGGAGTAGAAGAGAAAGCAAGAAAGAATATGAAGTTAATACTTAAGTGTAGGAAAAATGAAATCCGGGGGGTCTTAGTAAATGAAAAGTTGTGGATCGATCAGTCAAATCTTTTCGTTTAAATTACAGGGACCAAACCGCACCATTTCAAAGTGAAAGGCTGCATTTGAAAGGTATCATTTGGCGCCAGAATTCCAATTTGAACCGACGCCAAGCACACTGGCTCGCTCACTCGCGCATGCGCGGCACATGCGATTGTGGTCATCAATCGCATGTGTTGTGAATGTTAGATACACCTTTTCGTCCCCGAACGTTGGATTGAAACACTCGGATTAATGTTGGAAAGGATTAAATAAATTAATTTATTATTTTATTTTGTCCAAAAAGAATAGGTTGGGCCGAACCACAACCAAGCACCAAGCCCAAGTCCAAGGACCAGGTCCTAGCCTGGGTCCACCGAACTGAGCGTGTGTGCAAGGAAAAGAGAAAGCAGGAGATAGTGCATAGCCCTTTCTCTCCCACCTACGTCTAATGGCCCAAAGCTAATCTATCCTTGTCCATGTTTTGCTTATAAGCAAGCCAAAACATTTCTATTGTTTCTATGTCGGACAACAACATTTTTACTTCAAATCAAACACCTAACTTTATCATTTAATTTTTCATTCATCCGAACTCAGAATTGAGAAATTCAAAATGCTAAACTTAAGTACTCAAAACAAAGTTTAATATTATCCGATAATATTTAGCTTCTGAGTCATTTAAGTATATTGAATTTTCATATCAACTGTGTAATTTACACACTTTATCCAACAAAAAAAAAGTCCCTAATTGAATTTATTCAGGAGTAAAGGATTGTATATGGAGGAGTGAAAACAAGTTTAAGTTGAAGCAAAAAAAATAAACAAGTAAATTATTGGTATTTCGAACTTTTTAAGTGAACGAGAAGCTAACTCAAACTAACTAGTGTGAAAAGAAAGTCTGTAGACCTTTTTGGCATTCAATCGGCCTAATTTTGGCAATGACAAGAAAATCTTTATTTGACTTATTTAATTCTCTCTTTCCTTTTATCGCAAGATCCCTATCCAAGGCAAGCAGCATTATGATCAATCAAGATCAATCAATAAAAGAGAAGTAAACATATCTTGTATCCTGCCTCTTTTATATTATGGAAATTATTTTTTCTTATCCCCTACCTTATTTACGTTTTGGAAAGATTCCGTTATGACACCTATGGAAGGAGCCGTCCAAATTTATTGACTGACATATCATTTCTTTCTCCTATTTATATCAGAGTTTTTCTCCTTGAGAAAGTACGAATTACTGAAGCATTCTTAAGCTTACACTCATTACGTGTAATTATTCTTGTTAGGTACAATCTTCTGTTCCAGTGAGGAAGAAGAAATACCAGTCGCTGCTTCGGAGTTCCACATATATCAAACACGAGTGATTAGCGAGGAGCTCTGGAGTCAAGTCTGTTTTGTAATTCGTATTAGAGTAGTTATGTGGAAATTTCATTTGGTTCCACACTTTGTCTCTAGGATCTTTTGAGCGTTACTCAAATTCTCTTATTGAGTGTGTTTGTTATTTCTTTTAGATAACATTAGCTATTTTTTAGTTTCCTTCTGGATTTTTTGTTTGGAACTTATATGTTCCACCTTTTATTATTCAATAAAAGCATTATTCAGTTTTTAACTTTGGTACTTATTAAGTTACGTTGTCAAATTATTAAATACCTAATTCACCCCCTCTTAGGCAATTCTTGAGTTACATTTGGCATCAGAGCCAGGTGGCTCAATTCTAAGGGTTTAACCACCTGAGTTGGAAGATCCACATGGCCCCCTCCATTGCCGATACATAAGCAGAGAGGCAATCACATTCTCGCCCACCACTTTTCAATGAATCTAACTATGCAGTCTGGAAGGACAGAATGAAGAAATATGTCATCTCAATAGATTTCAAACTATGGAGAATTATAATGAAAGGTCCAACTATTCCTACTAAGACAGTCGACAGAAGAAATATTCCCAAGGAATGGGATGACTATGATGACGAGGATGAAAAGGCCCTACAAATGAATGCTAAGGCTGAAAACATCTTAGCTTGCGCTCTCACCAAAGATGAGTACAATCACATCAGTAATTGTACCTCGGCCAAACAAATGTGGGATATGCTACAAGTCACTTATGAAGGTACCAGTCAAGTTAGACAAGAAAGGGTTGCTCTATTAGTTCACCAATACGAGATGTTCCAGATGAAGTTCGATGAAACCATCAATCAGATGTATACTCGGTTCATGCAAGTCATAAATCCTATGTTTGGACTTGGAAAAATTATTCCTAAAAATGAGCAAATTCGTAAGATACTAAGATCTCTACCCAAGGAATGGACTCCCAAAGTCACTGCCATACATGAAGCATAAGACTTAAATGTTATGACTATGGGAGGGTTCATTGGATCTCTCACGTCACATGAAATGACGTTAATGTCCGAAGAAGAAAGCTCAGTCTCAAAAACTCAAAAATCTATTGCTTTCTCTACCAACATTTTGGAACCAAGAGATATGAGTGACGAACAGTTTGGTGAGGAACTTGCGATGGTCACAAGACGTCTACAAACTCTCAAGCAAAGTAGGAAGTTCCAACGCAATCCCAGAAATAACTTTAACCAAGGGGATCCGCAGAAGAACAACAACATTATGTGCCATGAATGTTTTGAACCAGGTTAATTTGACCAGATTGTTCGAAACTAAGGAAGTTCTAGAAAAATGATGGAAGTTCCAAACAACGTCCCTTATCCTCCCCTAGAGATGAATCTGAAGCTAAGAACTTTGATGACGAGGATGACTGTCTCATGGTCAACAAACAGGTATCTACAAAATCCAATCTTGAATTAAATTCCGATGATGATTTTGATGACAATTTTGATGAAAGCCAAGATATGCATGATATCATTAAGGATTATGAAAATCAAATTGATAACTTGATTTACAAAATCAAACTTCTCCAAGAAAGTCTCACAAAAGCTCTTCAGATAAAAACCAATTGGAACTTTGCATTAAAAACCTTACTGAAGATAAACTCTATCTTGAAAAAGAAAGAGATTATCTCACTAAGGAAAACTCTTCGGTTTGGAAACAAATTCAAGATCTTAAAAAGACTATCAAAGGCAAAGATATCATGTAGCACTCTTATCAAAACCTTTCATAAGATATTGCCCAAAGCTCCGGTACAAATTTTTTTAAAATCAGAATATAAGACAATCTTATGGAAAGTTCCAAAGAAAAACTTGTCATACATGTGGTAAAACTAGTCATATCTCTCGAAGATGTTTTGTGAAATGAGATATTGGCACTAAACTTGTTTGGGTTCTGAAATTCAATTATGCTAACCTTCCAGGACCCAATGAGAAATGGGTACCTAAGAAATTATAGCAATCAATGTAGAATTCTCCTTAGAACTAGATCCGGAAAAATAAATGGTACTTAGATAATGGATGTTCCAGGCATATGACAGGAGACACATCAAAATTCATTACTCTAAACAATTTCGCTGGTGGAAAAGTCTCTTTCGCTGACAACAAAAAAGGAAGCATTATAGGTAAAGGATCCATTAGTAAGAATGGATCCACCATTATTGAGGAAGTATGTTTGGTAGAAGGTTTTGAAACATAACCTTCTTAGTATCAGTTAATTCTGCGACAAGGGTTACCAAGTTCAATTTCATCCAACTCACTGTTCCATTATGAAAAATGATACATTAATCTTTAATGCTTTTCGTGATGGAAACGTCTATTGTATAAATCTTGATGAACTTACCAAGCTCTGGTAGCTGCAGATGATGGTACTTGGATCTGGCACCAAAGGATGGACATGCTAACATGGAGCTCCTCACCCATCTATCCAAAAAAGATCTTGTCAGAGGCATTCCAAAAATTCCATTTATCAAAAACAAGATTTATGATGCATGTTAGAAAGGGAAGCAAGTTAAGAGTTCTTTCAAACCAAAGCACGATATTTCTACATCCAACCCTTTGGAACTTCTCCATTTGGACCTTTTTGGACCAATGAAGACCGCAACCTTGGTAGGTAAGAAATATGTTTTTGTAATTGTAGATGACTACACTCTATTCACTTGGGTACTGTTTCTAGCCCATAAAAATGAAGCTTTGGATTCTTTCATTCCCCTCACTAAACGTTTGCAAAATGAAAAAGGAATTTTCATCAAACGCATTCGTAGTGATCACGATACTGGATTTGAGGAAAACAATTTTACTATTTTTTGCAAAGAAATTGGATATAATCATTATTTCTCATCACCTCAAAACACCTCAACAAAATGGGGTTTTAGAAAGGAAAAATCGTGTTTTGCAAGAAATGGCTAGAACCATGCTTCATGAATATGACTTACCTACCATCTTTTGGGGAAAAGCCGTGAACATTGCCTGTTACGTTTCAAATCGAGTTTTCCTAAGGCCTTTAATTAGGAAAACCCCCTTTGAATTATGGTATGATAAAGTCCCAAACATATCCTACTTTCGTGTCTTTGGATGCAAGTGCTTCATTCTGAATGATAGGGAATATCTTACAAAGTTTGATTCCAAGGATGATGAAGGAATTTTCATGGGCTACTCTACTCGTAGCAAATCTTATCGTGTTTTCAATAAACGTAAAAGAACCGTTCAGGAATTTATGCATGTTATCTTTGATGAAACTAATCCTTCTACAGCCAAAGAATCTTTGAGCTCAGAACCTGTAGGTATTACCAGTACTTCCACCTATACAAACTCTGATATTCTTCCAAAAGATTCGGAACTTCCAAGCACAGATGTTAACATCAACAATGATTCCATCAATGAAGAGGAGTTGGAAGCACCAACAGAAGTTGGAACTCCCAAACAAAGCAAATTCAAGCATGCTTCCAGTCATCCAACAGATCTCATCTTAGGAAATCCAAATGCTGGAATTACCACCAAATCCAGTTTAAAGTAAGATGAGACTAATGCTCCAAACACTGGTAGCTGTGCATTTCTTTCTCTTACCGAACCAAGAAATATTGATGAAGCCTTAAATGATGAATTCTGGATAAAGGCTATGGAGGAAGAACTTGCTCAATTAAAAAAGAATCAAGTTTGGACTCTGGTAAAAAGTAGTACCAATTTCAATAGCTCTACTCAGGATCTCTCTCAATTGGTATAATCTGTTCACTCCAAACTAAAAGGTACTCTTGCCTCTCTCAAAAAGTTGGAGACGAAAGTTGGAAAGCTCTCCTCCTAGCTCTTTTTGATGATGAAGGAAGAGAAGTGGAAGTGGCAGTATTTTGTGGTGCTTTGTTAAGTTTGATTTCGTGATGTTTTGTTTTTAGAATTATGATAATGTTTTATGGTTTTATGTCCTGTGAAAACAATGCTCTGCTTTGTTGGTTTTTCTCATCTTTGTGGAACATATGCTTAACTTTGATCTGCCATTCTATTTTGGAAGTTCCTATATTTTTGGCAGTACCATTTTTCTTCTATCCGGTTCTAATATGCAGGGAGAGATCTCAGTACTATCCTTCTTTATCCCTGTCTTTGAAAAAAAATTCGATTCCATGTCATCATCAAAAAGTGGGAGATTGTATACCTTTTTGGCATTTAATCGGCCTAATTTTGACAATGAAAAGGAAATCTTTATTTGACTTATTTAATTCTCTCTTTCCTTTTTTCGCAGGATCCCTATCCAAGGCAAGTAGCATTATGATCAATCAAGATCAATCAATAAAAGGGAAGTAAACATATCTTGTATCCCGCCTCTCTTATATTATGGAAATTATTTTATTTTGTCCCCTACCTTATTTACGTTTTGGAAAGAATCCATTATGACACCTATGAAAGGAGTCGTTCGAATTTATTGACTGACATATCATTTCTTTCTCCTAATTATATCGGAGTTTTTCTCCTTGAAAAAGTACGAATTACTGAAGCATTCGTAAGCTTACACTCATTATGTGTAATTATTCTTGTTAAGTACAATCTTCTGTTCCAGTGAGGAAGAAGAAGTACCAGTCGCTGCTTCGGAGTACATCATATATCAAACACGAGTGATTAGCGAGGAGTTCTGGAGTCAAGTCTCTTTTGTAATCCATATTAGAGTGGCCGTGTGGAAATTCCATCTGGTTCCACACTTAGTCTCCAGGATCTTTCGAGCGTTACTCAAATCCTCTTATCGAGTGTGCTTGTTATTTCTTTTAGATAACATTAGCTGTTTTTCAGTTTCCTTCTGGATTTTTTTGTTTGGAACTTATATGTTCCACCTTTTATCATTCAATAAAAGTATTATTCAGTTTTTAACTTTGGTACTTATTAAGTTCCGCTGTCAAATGTTTTAATACCTAATTCACCCCCATCTTAGGTAATTCTTGAGTTACAAAGTCGATATGAAAGGGGAATGCAGAATGATTATGAAAAGGATTGAGGTATACATTGTGTTGGCAAGCGAGGGTAAGGACGTGCGGGCATTGCATGAGTTAACTCTTCTTGACCAAAGTGGCAAAGGGAAGCATAGCGTGCATACCTACTTTGATGGCTTGCCCGGGAGGGGGCTGTATACACTTAAGCAACTGGGTAGCATGTGGTCGAAGTTTTTTGATCTTGTTCTCTTTTTTGTCTTTGGTACTTTCCTACTGTGTGTCTGACGCATACATTTTTTTTCTTGGATTTTGCGGGTGAAATGTTTATCTTCATGCCGATTCGCTATATTTTGGATGTGTTAGATTGGTAAACCCCCATAGGAAAACTTGTATTGCAACTATGCATATAAATAAGTACAAGAGATACAAGAAAAACCCTAACTGGATAAACATGGAAAGATATACAAAATAACTAAAGATATACAAAAACCCAGGGCTCACCTCGAGGTAGGTCATTACCAAAATGCCCCGGGGAAACGGATGGAGGCGCAACTTCAGTGGAGCGTACGCTCGATGAGGTGGGCAGGGCGCATTTTTTGCACCGCACAACTTGAAAGATTGAGAGAATACTACATTATCAGTCTCAATAACTCATACAAGAATTTTTTCTACACTTAGTTCTAGACTTTATTGATTTACAAATGACACTTCTACTTCTATTTATACTAATCCACCTACCTAATGAACGATGTCGATACATTTGGTCTTATGGATGTGGGAGAGACTCTCTAAAGCTCTCTAAGAATACTCTTTAGGATATTCTCTACACGAAAAATTTTCTATAAAATTCACCTATTTTTAGAGAGGTCCACCCATCTCCAAGTCATTCTAGATACTTCTACCACTATCTATAATAATTTAAGCATTCTTCATATTTCTACATTATTTTGGAACTCTCCATAAGGATCTATATTCTTCTAGAGTATTTTAGTATTTTCTAGAGTCTTCTCAACTTTTCTAGACCTTTTCAGAATACTCTAATAGCTTCTAGACTCCCATCTATAAACAAACAAGCACATCCCCGTCGTATTAAAATATTTCAAATTGTCGAGGCATGGCAATATGCTAGGTTGTTTCAGCTTGATTATAATGATTTCGGGTTCTGACTTAAACCAACTTCCAAGCCAAGGTCCACTCTCTTTTGGAGGAAAATGTGTTAATGAATTGGATAATTTGCAAATCGGTGGTGTTAATGAAGTGGAATGTTTAGAATTCGGAGTCGATGATGAAGATAATGATCTTAAATTGGAGTATTAAGCAAGAGTTGAACTTTTAGCTCGTATGGTTGAAAATATTATTTTCTTTACTCTTCATCTTCTTCCTTCATTTTTTTATTCAATTTTTGTAATTTTTTGCTAATTTGAATCAATTTTTAACATTATTTTATATTTTTTTTAATATAAGCCCTGCACCTCGGGGCTTATGCCCTGCCTGGGAGACATGAAGGCTATGTTTGGTTATGTTTTCAATCCCATTTTCGTCCGAATTTTTGGCCAAGTTATGTTTGGATCACACAATTTTTCACCAAGAAAGTTGTCAATTTTTGGTCCAAAAAAATAAATAATGATTGTGCTCCCTGTTTCTCTGACACACTCTCTCTCTCCTCTTTTTCTCTTACTCTCTCACTCTATCTGACACATTCTCTCTCCTCTCTTTCTCTCACTCTCTCACTTTCTCTCTCTCACACACACTATATATATATATATTTTAACATAAATATAAAATATCGTCTTCACTGTGCATGAATAAAAAAAAAGAAAATTGAAAACGACATTTGAAATGTCGTCTTCAATTTTCTTTTCTTTTTTAATTTTCGTAAATTAAATATAATTTTGTAATTAAATATAATTTTTTCTATATATATATATATTAGTTTTTATATATATAATTAGAAGACGACATATAAAATGTCTTCTTCATAATTAAAAAAATAAATAAAATTGAACAGTGAAGATGACATGTGCCATGTCGTCTTCACTGTTCATAAATAAAAAAAAAGAAAATTGAACGTCTTCAATTTTCTTTTTTTTTTATAATTTTCGTAAATTAAATATAATTTTGTAATTAAATATAGTTTTTTCTATATATATATATATTTATTTTTTTATATATAATTAAAAGACGACATATCATAAATAAAAAAATAAAAATGAAAAATTTGAAGACGACATTTGAAATGTTGTCTTCAATTTTTTTTTTAATTTTCGCAAATTAAATATAATTTTGTAATTAAATATATATATATATATGTATATATATAAACTTTTCTTTTAAGTATATATATCAACTACTATATATTACTTATATATATATATATACACTACTATTACTTACAAATATACATATATATTTATCTCTATAATAATTATTACAATCTCAATATTATATATACTACTATTACCTACATATATACATATATATTTGTACATACTAGTAAACAACAGTGCGTTGCTCGTGAATCATATAATCTCGTGAAAGCAATTCATATATATAGATATTGTTCAACTTAACTAATTAATGAACTACAAAATAAATTATAATTATTTACAAAATCAAATATTGATTGACATGAAAAGTTGAATGAATATTTGAAGAAATTAAGTTAATTGAAAATCAAGACTTATATTATAATATCTTAAGTAAATATTAATGATTCTTTTAAACGTTATCTTGTTTAATTTTGATAGATCGAGCGCTTCCATAACATTTCTTCTTTCCTCTCATTGAGTCCTGTGTACTTATAATAATCTTTTCGTTATGACTCAAAATCTGGATACTTGTGTAGTCTTTTTTTTTTTTCTCTATTTTTTATAGCAATAAGATTATAGTTGATGCAATGCCAGAATGGTTGGTTGAACGGATAAAATGAAATCAACCCTTCACAAATAAAGTTAGTTATGTTCTTGAGTGTAAAAGAAAGGCGATAAAATAAAAATGAAGTGATGTGCGAGTCATCACTAAATGAAATGACAAATATTGAATTATAATAGCAGATGTCAATATATCTTCCAAGACCATGAGGCAACAATGATTTACTATTTTATTTTGTGTTATTATAATTAATTAATATTTTTAATGAAATAAGATAAAAAAATAGCGCTTGACTGCAAAACTTTTCCAAGCCTCTCTTACTAAGTTATTTTTTGTATGCCTTTTGTGATGATATTCAATTTTCTCGATTACGTAATATTCATATAATTAATTAAAAATCAAAATATAATCAACGATGTGAATAATTTATATTTATTTGTATTATAAATTTGTTTTTTCGAAGTTCAAGCAGATTAAATTTTCTTTTTAATCTTCTTCTTTTAATGTATTAATAAATAGGATCAAATAATCTTGTCTACATGTAATTTAATAGTAGAAATATAATTATACTTTTTATTATTGTTATAGATACTTAAAATTTATTTTTATTATTTATTTTTGACTCTTTTACCATTAAAAAATCGAATTATATAGGGATATTTTAGATTCAAAAGTCAATAAATTTATGTATGATTAAAGTTAGGATTCCAAAATTTCTGGCGAATAAGCTAAGGAATTTAAATTTAAAATTGATTAGTTTGTTGAGCTAGGTTTTTTCATTCATATCCATCTTAATTTAAGATATAAAATAAGAAGTTGATTGGATATGCATTCCTATTTCCTAGAATTTAATATTAATGTAAGTTTGTTGTAATTTTGTTGTACCGTATATGTTGGCATATTGGACTTCCAATATGTTTTCTTCTTTAATGAATAAATAAATAGGAGTAACATTATTTAGAGTCCTAATGTAACTATAATTCTTATTATTGTAGATATTTGAAATTTATTTTTACTCTTTTTACCATTAAAAGTTTGAATTACATAGGCATAATTTAGGTGTATAAGAAGTTTCAAGAAACAATCGTACTTTTATTAATTTTCTGTTCTATTCTATATATATATATATATATATATATATTATATATGTATATAATTTTACATTTAATTATTGTCTATATATAATTCATTTATAGAGTTCTCTATATATAATTTTCTTATAGAGTCCTTATGTAACTACATATGCACTTTCATTATAGAGTCCTAATGTAATTATACACCTTATTATTGTAGATATATACAACTTTTTTATTTATTTATTTATTATTTGACTCTTTGCCACTAATAAAGTGAATTATATAGGGATATATTAAGTACATCAAAAGTTTCAAGAAATCACCCACACTTTTATAATAGTAGAGATATACATATATATTTATCTATATAATAATTATTATAATCTCAATATTATATTATAACTTTTAATTATTGACAGACAAAAACTTACACGATTTGACAGCTACAGTAATTTATGTTCCCTTTGAAAACAAAATCAAACACTATCTCACCAAAAAATCACTCAAAAAACAACTCCCAAAACATAACCAAACATAATCCCATCAAAATTGCACGTGTTCCCATAAAATTTTCACCAATAATTTTCACCAAAATGCCATCCCAAAACATAACCAAACATAGCCGAAAAGTCCCGCCCTGTGCGTTTGCCCTTTAAAACATTGGGATGCACACAATTTTTCAGAAGAGCCATGCTTGAGACGTCAGATTATCTTAAAGATGATTGCTTGAAGATCGACTGTACATTTGGGGTTGTGCTTTCGGTCAATGAACTTCCAGGGTTACATTTGATTAAGGTTCCAGAATCTGATATTGGGTCAAATTAATTTTGGTATGCTACTTAAAAGTATGATAGGTTCTGATATCATTTTTAATGTGGCTGGGGAGAATTCCGTGCCCACAAGTTGGTATTAGCTGCCCGTTCGTCCGTATTTCGATCTGCATTTTTTGAAGGAACGGATAGGGATGAGCAAGAGATTATGATGCCGGACATAGAACCTGAAGTTTTTAAGGTTAGTAGTTGGTTCATAGTATTGATTCGCTTTTACAGCTGTCCGAATAAAATCCTTACCTCTTTGAATTGCTTTGTCCTTGGTGAATTTCTATGTTATCCAATATTATTATTTTTAGGTTAATAGAATTAATAAATTTTATATCTCTTGTTTTCTGTGATTGGAGTAGCATACTTGAGATACTTAATGTGTGTGATATGCTATGTTGTGTAAGTTAAATTTCATACAATTACATGATTTCCATAAATCTTAAACTTCATGATTTTCACATAATTCGATAATCATAATGAATAAAACACTAACCTTTATCCATGCCTTTTATTGGTAGTCTTTTATCGTTGATTTGTTGCAAAGTTTCTTGAGGAAAATTGATTTCTCTCCCTTGACCCCTCTTTGAATGATGGAAATATACGTTTACTTTTATCAGAATTGCATTATCTGCTTTTTACGTAATGTCTTAGAGTTTTTGGTGTAGAAGAGTAGAGAGAGGACAAATTCTTTTTATATTAAAACTCTAAATATTGCCTTCCATCAAGACACTTTTTCACTTAGAGTCATGACTTTACATTATATAAAGTCATGTCTTTTCACTTAGCCAATAGGATATTTACTTAATATTACACAATTAATTATTTTATCAAATAGACTTTAATATTGATAAAATAATAACATGTAATTTATAATATGTAAGCCATATATTTCTTCCATTCTCCCACTTGGCTCATATATTTGCTTTTATCATTTAGAATAAACATAATGTGCACAATAGCGTTATTCTAAATCTTTCATAAAATTAGCTATACTATTATACCATGATTAAGTCAAAATTAATATGTAGCTCGACATGGTCCCTTCCATGTACTATGACACTAATTTCTAATTAATCATGATCCTTAATGAAGAGAAGATAAAGGTCCAACTTTAATGTCTTTAACAAAGACAATTCATGTTATCATACTTCTATTCCCTAATGTATACAATATAGAAAAATAGGAGATTTCAGAAATATTTAATTGAGCTCAAGAGTATCAAACATGATAACTTATATGCATATAATATAATTCAATTATGAGTGGTGGTCCCAAGTGGCATACGAAAGGATCTAGAAGGGGAGGGGGGGGAGTTGAATAGACCCTGAAGTCTTTTTCGACTTCAAAAATTTCGTATCACTTTTAAAGATTTGAATGCTTTAGAAGGCTGAGCGCTTGGGTCAGGCGCTTCAGTAAAGATAACTTAGACTTAGTGATTTTAGCAATTTACCAAAGTAGGGTAATGCTTAGATCGCTTCATCAGGGTTAGCACAACGGAAATGATTTTAGCGTTCGTTTGGTTAATTTAATCGCTTTGCAATTTCACTTGTCTTTTTCAGAATGAATGATGTAATATGAAAATAAGACAATAAAATATAAATGACACAAGATATATAAGGTTTACTGGGTGATGTAATCCCAGCTACGTCCTTCTTCTCCTTTTTCACTTGGAGGAATTTACTAGGATGATTATCAAAGAATTACACAGAATTTTTTACAAGATAGTAAAGGATGAAAAAGATCTCGGGCTCCTTGATCACACAAATTTCAGCACCAATGAAGATCGTCTTATACAAGCTTCTCTCACTCAGAAATACTGCCTGTAGGGGGTTTCAACTTCTTTCTCACTCAGATGAAAGGTTGAAGGTTTATCACAAGCTTTTGTTTGTTTTTGGAAAGATCAAACAACTTGGAATATCTCAATAGGAGTTTTGGTTTCTTTTTTGGAAAAGGTTTGAGATATTTGTGACTGTCTGGAATGTAGATAAAAAGCTTGAAAGATTTGGCTATGGAGTTTCTAAGCTTTTTCTTAGCAAGTTTTTCTTGTGTCTCTACGTAATTTTCTTTTGTAAATATTATGTACCATTTTTTTTTTGGGTTTGCTGGAGGTAAGGTATTTATAGGCAATTCTTGGGATCTGTCCGTTGGACACATGTGAGAGCGTGCCTTTCACGCAGAGCGTGGTAGTTACCTTTATCTGACATTCCTGAATTTCTGCTGGTTCCGATTGGACAGGAGCAGGTATATACTTTTATAGGTCTGACAGTCTAAGTCAAAGGGTGGCTTGTCCACAAGTCATAAACAGCTTATCACATTTAATGCTCTTATCAGGCATTTAATGCATTTTGAATTTAATTCCCATTGGAAATAAATGTCCGTTGAATGATTGCATTTAAGTCCTTCATGGCTTGAGGATTTATTTCAGGTGAATCTGACATCGGTCGCTTAAGTGCTTTGAGCGCTTGATTCATACATCCTGAAATGAGGTCCTTTAGCGTTTGACGGACGCTAAGTAACAAATCTTCATCTCTGATTGACTTCAGACACTGATCTTCAACTTCTTCTCTAATAGACTCACCTAGAATTCTATTAGCGATTCAGTATCTAATACTTAGTCTAAAATCTACAAAGATAAAAATTACAAGCCTAAACAAAAAACTAATTACAAACTTTCAAACGCTTAAACAATGATCTATGAAAACATAAACTTACATTTTATTTGGGGTCTAACATGAAATTTTCTAACAATGACGTCCTAGAATGCCCATTCTTTCGATATGCTCATTAATATCTTAGACGGTAATCTATAATGCCTTTCTTTCGACATGCTCATTAATATCTTTAGCAAATGGTGCTAGTATGTTTTGATTGATACTCTTAGTTTCTGAATTCTTCTTTAACGACAAGATACATAATTTTCATATGCATATCACCTTTAAAACACTTGTCGTTCTTTCAAGAAGACTGTGATACAATATAAGTTTGAAGATTCATCAAACTCTCAACATTAAATACATAATGAATTATTTTCATATGTTCTTGTTCCAATTCATCCTTTCGACTGTATGGAGAAGAGGAGAATGTTAAAAGAAATTAATCACACTTTGCTCCATCTGATACCATAGTCTCCTAATCCAAATGTGGTGGGGGATTTCAGACCAATAGCTTGCTGCACAGTAATACATAAAACTATATCAAAGTTGATTTGCAATAGATTGAAACAGGTGCTTCCTCTTCTGGTGGATCAAGCTCAAGGAGCATTTATTAAAGAAAGAACAATAGTTGATAATGTGATCTTGTGCCATGAGTTGGTGAGGGGGTACAAGAGGAGTAATATATCACCAAGGGCTATTTTAAAGGTGGATATAAAAAAAGCGTATGACTCAGTTAGGTGGGATTTCTTGAGTATGGTCTTGGAGGCTTATGGATTTCCTGAGCAGTTCAAACAATTAATTATGATGTATGTGTCTACTGCCAGATACTCTATCATGTTGAATGGAGGGATGTTTGGAAACTTCCCAGGGAAGAGAGAGCTTAGGCAAGGAGACCCTATGTCTTCTTACCTGTTTGTATTGATTATGGAGTATCTCTCCAGAAGTTTCAAATTGTTGCACTCACAGCCTGGATTTAAATTCCATCCAAAATGTAAAAAGGTGGGGCTTATAAACCTCTGCTTTGCTGATGATTTGATGATGTTTTGTAGAGGTGATTTGAGCTTTGTAGAACATCTGAAAAGGAGATTTGATCAATTCTCTAAGGTGTCAGGATTGAGGGCTAACTTGGGGAAGAGTCAAATAATATGTGGTGGAAGAAGAAAAGAATAATCTGTTGAGCAGTACTGGATTTGTAGAAGGAGAGTTACCTATGAGATATTTGGGGGTGCCTCTGATTGCATCTAGGCTTACAATCAATAACTGTAAACCTCTTATTGATAAGATTCTAGCTAAAATCAGCTCCTGGACCACAAGATGTTTATCGTTTGCTGGTAGAACGTTACTGTTAAAAGCAGTCATTTTTGGGATACAAATGTACTGAAGTCAAGTGCTCCCTTTGCCCATGGCTGTTGTAAATGCAATAGACAAGATATGCAGGGCTTTTTTATAGAGTGGAAAACTAACAGGGAGGTTTCAGGCGGCTGTGAAATGGGAGAATGTTTGCTTACCTAAGGTAGAGGGAGGATTGGGTTTAATGAATCTTGGCAAATGGAATATGGCTGCAATTTTCAAACATATATGGAACATAGCAGCTAAAACAGATTCAATGTGGATTAAGTGGGTTAATGCATATTATATCAAAGATAGTACTATCTGGACTATTGAGACTACAACCAGCATCTCTTGGTTTTGGAGGAAATTGATTAGCATAAGGGATTTATTTATGGAAGCGGTAGTTGTTGTCAGCAATCGATGGAAAACAGGAAGATTCACAATCCAAAATGCATATGGGCACGTGATGGAGCACCGTGAGGAAGTGGAATGGAAGAAGATGGTATGGGGTAATGGACCTATAGCTAGACATAGATTTGTTGTTTG
Organism: Buddleja alternifolia; assembly: GCA_019426215.1. Lineage (NCBI taxonomy): Eukaryota > Viridiplantae > Streptophyta > Magnoliopsida > Lamiales > Scrophulariaceae > Buddleja > Buddleja alternifolia. Next base: position 7,510,663 of record CM033396.1, on the reverse strand, counting down.
GTTTGTTGTGCACAATAGACTGAAAACAAGAGATAGGATTACAGTATAGAAGGACTTGGATGATACAAACTGGTTGCTATGTGGACGGGAAGATGAAAGCCGTAATCATCTGTTTTTTCAATGTGACTATACAAGGGAAGTGGTGAAGAAATGCAGGGAAATTATGGGGATCAAATACAATCATTTCAACTGGCATAGGGTTGTTGTTTGGATACAAAGGGTTAGCAAGGGTAGCACCAGATTGAGTTGCAAAAGGAGGGCCCTTTTTGTTGCAATTGTTTATAATTTGTGGATAGAGCGAAATAGAAGGTTTTTTCTTGGTAGTAATAAAGATACAAAGAGTATAGTAGAACACATTATGAATGTAATTGAATGTAAATTTGGAGATGTGTAACAGTGAGTAACATCAGGTATGCCTAATTCATGGCTGTAAAGTTTGAGTTGTTTTAATTAAAAAAGCTTGCTTGTTCCAAAAAAAAATTCATCCTTTGGACTTTTCATAATGCCAAACATATATCTGCATTAAGAAAAACAACGTTAACATCCATCAAGACACTTTTTCACTTAGAGTCATGACTTTACATTATATAAAGTCATGTCTTTTCACTTAGCCAATAGGATATTTACTTAATATTACACAATTAATTATTTTATCAAATAGACTTTAATATTGATAAAATAATAGCTTGTAATTTATAATATGTGAGCTATATATTTCTTACATTCTCCCACTTGGCTCATATATTTGCTTTTATGATTTAGAATAAACATAATGTGCACAATAACGTTATTCTAAATCTTTCATAAAATTGGCTATACTATTATACCATGATTAAGTCAAAATTAATGTGAGTCATGGCAGTTGTACGCCATTTAGCTCGAAATAGTCCCTTCCATGTACTACGACACTAATTTCTAATTAATCATGATCCTTAATGAAGAGAACATAAAGGACCAACGTTAATGTCTTTATCAAAGACAACTCATGTTATCATACTTCTATTCCATAATGTATACAATATAGAAAAACAGGAGATTTCAGAAATATTTAATTGAGCTCAAGAGTATCAAGCATGATAACTTATATGCATATAATTCAATTATGACGTCCTATAATGCACATTCTTTCGATATGCTTATTAATATCTTACACGGTAATCTATAATGCCTTTCTTTCGACATGCTCATGGGCAAATGGTGCTAGTATGTTTTGATTGATACTCTTTGTTTTTGAATTCTTCTTTAACGACAAGATACATAATATTCGTATGCATATCACCCTTAAAATACTTGTCGTTCTTTCAAGAAGACTGTGATACAATATAAGTTTGAAGATTCATCAAACTCTCAACATTGAATACATAATGAATTCTTTTCACATGTTCTTGTTCCAATTTGTTTTTTGGACTTTTCATAATGCCAAACATATCTCCCTTCTGAATTGGAACTGTCTTTACTGAACATTTCCATCTTACATCTTTCTTGAACTCTATTCACATATATTTTATGAGACCATCCTAACAATCATTGTAATCTATCACGGAATATTTCAATTCCTATCACATAAGTTGTCTCTCTCTTATCTTTCATAGTTCTTAGAAAGATATCTTGGTTTCATGTAATAAACCAAGATTATTAGTGGAAAGTAAGATATCAATTCATCAATACACAATACTAAGAAAATAAACATGCTCCCACTGACCTTCATGTATATATACGGGAAGCATATTTTAGTTTGTATATTTACCTTTTAAGCTTATACACTTTAGGCTAATCGATAAACCATTTCATCTAATCTTTATTAAGAAAGAAACTTTAACATTTACTTGGTGTAACTCTAAGTCATAATGAATCACCAAAACCATAATAAAATTTTTCTTAGATATCGATGAAAAGTCACTTTTCAATCAATGCCACTTTTCATGAAAAACCTATTAACTATATATCAAAGTTCTCCTTTGGGATTTACTAAGATATATAAATCATTAATATATGTAGATATTAGATTTATTTGTTATCTTTGGATATACAAAATAAATCTAATATACATACCAAACTTAACGATTATATTTATATATTATAAGAACAATGAATTTGGGCGATTCCCGAATGTCTTACAATAATAAATTTCAATATACCCATATATCTCTGTCATTTATGAGAATACAAAGTTTATGGGTAATTGAAAAACTTTAATATGCATTGAAATCTACAACATTCATGAGTTAGCCACTTTGATGACTAACAAATCATCTATCAAATAGATTTCCTATGCAAACTTAAGGGAAAATCGCATTTTTAGTCCCGTAACTTTGCCCCATTTCACTTTTGGTCCCATTAGTTACGGGATTCTCACTTTACGTCTCATATCTTTTAAAAAATTCTCACTTTTGGTCCCAAACCCCTAATTCCGTCTATTTTTAACGTGAAATGGCACGTTCGACGTTAGCCAACTAGGTTTGGGGGAAAATTGTTCACTTTGATTGTTTGGGAGGCAAAATTAGCGGTAAAATTGAGAAAAATGAAGGGGAAATAAGATTTTGGGGCAAAATTAGATAGGTTTTTCTCAATTTTGGCGCCAATTTTGCCTCTCAAACAGTCAAAGTGAACAATTTCCCCCCAAACCTAGCTGGTTAACGGCGCACGAGCCACTCACGTGCCATTTTACGTTAAAAATAGACGGAATCATGGGCTTGGGACCAAAAGTGAGAATTTTTTGAAAGATATAGGACGTAAAGTGATAATCCCGTAACTAATGGGACCAAAAGTGAAATGGGGCAAAGTTACGGGACTAAAAATGCAATTTTCCCCAAACTTAAATACACATTGAAATTTATAACTTTTAATGATTAGGCCACTTTAGTGACTAACAAATCATTCATTAAATAAATGTCAATTGCAAACTGTGATTAATATTATTCGCAATCATATACATTCATACGAAACCTTGTAAACCAACAAGACAGTGAGCAATAGAAGATTACAAATCCTGAAACATAATCGGGCTTGAATTACTGTCCTATGATGCAAATAATTATAATCACAATAGTCATTGTTCCTTTGATACTTCAAAGTTGTATAGCCATCTTTAATATGCATATTCGGAGAATCTCATCTCATGTTCTCATACCAAAACATTAATGACATTGAGTTTGCAATTCCAACTCCCACTCAAAAACATAAGAAAGATTCTTACTGGTGTGGACTTTTCAAGGAATGCTTAACGTATACATATATAAGGTGTTTGTATATCTCTGCCATCATTTCTTTAATGTCCAAATATCACAACTGCATCACACGTGGACATGCAGAGGAGCATATAATATTTCCATCAATGAAATTTCACTTTAATCAAGTAATTAAAATTTTAACAATTTCAATTTTCAAGTGGTCAAAGATAAATCATGTTTCTCACAATATCCTTATGTTAAACATGAAACATGAAGCATTAGTCATTTTTCCACATGAATTATCGACCGTGAAATTGTATTCTACCGTCAATTGATTCGGTGCGAAATCACCAATTCATATGGCAGCATGGTTCGCAATCGCGGTCGCGGTGGCTATCGCGGAGGTCACCGTTTCAGTTCCATTGCACCGTCGCGGAACGGTCACGGCCGTTCCGCAATTTTTTGGCTAAAATTACGTAAAAAAATTGAATTTTTTTTTTACAACTATTATACTATTTAAATTAGTGAATATAATCATAAAAGTCTATTATGCTAACATTTTTAAATTTTAATAGTATGTTATGTTACTTTTGAAACTTGAACTTAAGTATATATTAAAACAAGAAGTTAATAAAAGATTTCCACATATAAAGTATTATTATGGAAATCACAAAAGTGATTATATTCAAGATTCAAGGATGAAACAAAGGAAAAATTAACATATAATTACAAGGCAAACTAAGTCATTTAAAAAACTTATTAAATTCTAAAATTTCTACTAATACCAAGTCGAGTGACGAGGTGGTACAAAATCATCAATATCAGGTCTATTTTGTTCACCTTGAGACCGAGATTGTTGATTTGAAGCACTGTAAGTAGCAGTGTTGAACGGATGTGCACGTGACAATGACTCATCTTGATAAAGATGGTACCCAAATCCGTGATATCCGCCAGAACAACCTACACTATCAAAAGATCCATAATCGTGTGAATGATATCCAGCACCACTTGCACCCGAAGACAAATCATCATTATATCTATGATGGTCAATGTTGCCCGAAGATGAGTAATCATAGCCCTGATATCCAGTAGAACCGTAAGAAGACCCATAACTAGCTCCATTTTTTGTTCCCTGCTTTATGCAACTCCCGTTCCAGCCGAGATATCGGAGCGACGGCCGCAATATCGGAGCGACGGCCGCAATATCACTGATCCAGCCGCGATATCGCCGCTCCCCATCCACCCCACAACTATCCCCGCGTTAGCCTAGAACGATGGAACGGGGATGGCCGTTCCCATTCCGACGCGGCCGCGATCGCGCCACGACAGTAAACCATGTATGACAGTGAATGCATGCATCCGCAAAACATAAAATACGAAATTCTTTATTCGCATGGTGTTTCAAAAATTTGCAATATCAGAATTCATAATTTGCAGCGGAAACATAATTCTGAACTTTGCAACATAAGATTTCATAAATTAGAAAATCATGAGTTCTTAAACCATGCTCTGATACCACATGTAAGTTAAGTTTTATACAATTACATGATTTCCATAAATTTTAAACTTCATGATTTTCACATAATTCGATAATCATAATGAATAAAACACTGACCTTTATCCATGGCTTTTATTGGTAGTCTTTTATCGTTGATTTGTTGCAAAGTCTCTTGAGGAAGATTGATTTCTCTCCCTTGACCCTCCCTTTGAATGATGGAAATATACGTTTACTTTTATCAGAATTACATTATCTGCTTTTTATGTAATATCTAGAGTTTTTGGTGTAGAAGGGTAGAGAGAGGACCAATCCTCTTTATATTAGAACTCTAAGAGTTTTCTTCCATCAAGTAACTTTTTCACTTAGAGTCATGACTTTACATTATATAAAGTCTATGTCTTTTCACTTAGCCAATAGGATATTTACTTAATATTACACAATTAATTATTTTATCAAATAGACTTTAATATTAATAAAATAATAACATGTAATTTATAATATGTGAGCCATATATTTCTTACATGCTGCACTTTATATACAAAGATGCCTTAGTTGAAGATGAATTGATAGCATACTGCTCCTCTTGTTCATCTCTGTGGATAACCGACACACTAACTGCATTGCTAGCAGCAGCTGATCGTTATGATTTAAGAAAGCTAAAACGGGTTTGCGAATCGCATCTGTGCAAGGATATATCTGTAAATTCAGTTGCACAGCTGCTTGCTTTGGCAGATCGTTTTCATGCTGCAGAATTGAAAGTTATTTGCAATAGATCTGCTGCTGAGAACCAGGCAGGTATGTGGTTTCCTTTGCTGTATTAATCTAAAGGTTAACTTTTGCTATTTGAAGAAACATATATTCTACTGTGGTCTTTTTATTAAGAAATCTGTGAGGTCATGAATTAAGATGAGGTTTGTGAATTATTTTGATGTTTTATATATGTCGAAACAAAAAATTTCGTTAATTTTTTTCTTTTATAATCCTCTTTGATGATTCTGTTGCAGCTGTTAAGCTTACGAATGACTTCTTCAAGTATCTTAAAGTTCGTTGCCCTGTTCTATGCTCTACATTCAGAGATTTTGAAGACTCTGGCTAGTTGTGATGAGGGTTGTAACAGCAGTGGTGTCGTCTCCAAGTGTATGAGCCAGGAGGGTAAGTCTTTGATGGTGGGGACACCAGTGGCCGGGAGGGTAAGTCTCTGATGGCGAGGACACCAGTGGCCGAGAGGGTAAGGCAACAGACTTGATATTGTGCGTAGGATAACTAACGCTTGACGTTGTTCTGTATAATAAATATATATCATGTGTATCGAATTCCTGCAAAAAAGCACTGGTAGAAAGAGGGAAAATGTAGGAGAGATTTGGGGATTGAACACCACCTCATTTTTAGATTGATTTACAGTAGACGACTATAGCAAAGAAACACACATAACAAAAGTTCTTTCACTCTCCTCCTCCATTCATCATTTGTAGCCGTTTGCATGCTTTTATTTGTTCCTATTATATGCTCCAAAACTCATTGACTGAGAGAGAGACAGAGAGGGGGGTTTGGGAATAGGGGTAGATTTTTGCGAAAGCTACTAAAACGTTCCCTAAAATAAATTTGTATATTAGACATGAAAGTATTTGTCAATCCAAGCAATCCACTCTATGAAATTAATGAATTCACTTTTTCATAGATAATTTGTATTTGTAATGTTTTATATTGGTGTTGAAATTATTTGTTTTGGTTATAGTTTTTTATTTTTTCTGGTATCTTATTATAAATAAAAACCAATTTTTCAAATTAGTTACATATATTATTATCAAGTTTCTAGAAAATTCATTTATTAACATTAAATATATGATCTTTAACAAATAAAAATTAAAGTTGTCGTTTTTATAATTTATCAATTTTAAAAATAAGAAAAAAAAATTAAAACCTCATTTTTTAACTTCTTAGTTCTTAGTGTAAAAAAGTATATGGGTAATATAGTCTAAAACCAAGAAAATCGATTGTTGGACGTTTTTGTTTTTTGTTTCTTTTTCTTTTTGGGGTTTAGTCAAGGACATTTTTGACTTTTCGACCATTCTGTTAGGGTAAATTTCGCCATGTGTTTTGTAAACGACAGGGGCTTGGTAATTAAAAAACATTGGAGTATATTTATAATAATTAGGCCTAACTACGTCTGGGCACATTTTTCCTTAATAAATGAGTAAAAAGGATCCAAGAGGCAAACAAAATATAATATAGATTTATTCCGCTACTTTCGTGCACGAACAGCCAGTACTTCAATTCCGTATGCAAAAGATAAAATGAAAAAATGTGAATATTGGAATTACATAACTCGTCTCTTCCGATGTCATCCAAGTAGGTATACTCTCAAGTGGGTCGTAACCGTTGGATGATATATGATGATATCTTCATTTCACTTTATGACATCATTATATACAGATCCAATAATTTATATACACAATTGGGTGGTACTGAAGTGGGTGATATGAAATAAACCACATAATTCAGTTATTGCTTATGTTCAAACTGTCTTATGTCAGTACATTAAATAAATTCCATTATTCTTTTCTTTTTCTTCCTTTTGTTGGTTTATTTCATATCACTCAAGTGGGTAATTGCAAAGAGAATATATGAACAATTGGATAGGTATATGATGATGTCGTAAAATAATATGATGGTATCATTATATAGAATCCAACGATTTTATAAACCACTTAGGGGTCATTTGGTTGAGGTGTTTATATTGGTTGGTATATTCTATCACATACATATTGGTGTTTGGTTGCCTGGCCAGAATAGTCCCTAAAACCCAAGGCCCGATCTTGTGACCGTTGTATTCATGCTATTTCAACCTATCTATTTAGGTGAGTTACATAAACCACTTCCTTTTAGTTTACTTGTTCAATTTGTGTAATGACTTATTTACCCCCTACTATATATATTCCACTACTCTTTCTTATTTTGTTTTTTTATTACACACTTCACTCTCTCTCCTTCACCACAAATATTTGCTCCATCTTCCCCTGTCTCTACGACTTGAAGCTGCCATTAAAGAAAAATTGGGGATCGAGTTCTTCGTGATTTTTTTCTTCAATTCCATCCCATGTCAGTCAAGTATGTTGTTTACACAACGATATCATTGCATATTTTTATGTGTTTTGTAGTTGTAGTCTACGTTGTGCTTGTTGGGTACAAATTAGTGTTCTAAGTATTTAAACCTATGTTAAAATTTATACTTTTTCTAATTGCTGAAGCTTCAATGGTTATATTTGATGTGGTTTTTTGTAAACTTTGTAAAATATATGGTTCCATTGTGTATATGACCTAAATTTGAAAAGGGGTTTTAAGGAAGTACGATTGTGTGGTTTGTTTACCACACATTTTGTTAGATCTTTCTATTGATTTTAGTAACCTTGTATGTTTTTTCCGATTTTTGGAGTGTAATATCGTATTAATATGACTGGGTCAATGATATGTCTTCTTGAGTACGATATTCCATTTGTGACAAATTATAGTTTTTTTATTTAGATAAAATTACGAAACTTTCTAAGTTATTTTTATATGATTTTAATCGGTGTTTTAAAAATCGGCTTGGATCGGTCGGTCGGACAGGTCGAACCGCCGATCGGGCTATGGAACAGGCCGATTTGAACCTCAAAACCGGGAGTTCTCAAAAAACACAAAATAAATAATTCTATATTTATTTGGAAGTCGCTTTCTTTAGCAAGAATCCTACAATCGAATTTGTCTAAGTGTAATAGTTAGAGTTATATTAACTAAAGAAATTCAAGAAAATCAAAATAAAAAAAAAATTAGTAGACTGGAAATAGGATCCCGGTCAAGTCAGTTGATCAATCTTGAAATGAGATATGCCCCGCAATAAACAAAGGAAACTAGATGGTTTGGTCAAAATGAATTCTTGTTTTGACTAAACAGTTATGGATGAAGATCAAAACCGGTAAAACCGCGGTCGAACCGTCTACCCTCCTGAACCGGTACCGGGTCGATCAAACTTGCTCGCTTCTCTTGAACTGATGAAATAATGTGTGAAAAATTAAAAAACACTGATTCTTAACCTAATTTTCAGTTTCAGAACTGAGAATGAAGAAGAAAGTAGTAGTAACTAGGCGACAGAGTGACGAGCAGGTTGTTGAGCAACAACGAGCAGCAGTAAATCAAACCTTCATCCCTCCCTCCATCTGTTTTTCTCTTTCTTTCTCTCACGCTGTGTCGCATCTACACATACAGATAGTTTCAAATTTCTTCAACGGCAAACCTTTTAGTCCCACTTCTCATCAACGGCAAACCTTTTAGTCCCACTTCTCAATTTCACACAAGAAGGCTTTTATCCCCTGATTTTATGTTGCTGTAGTTGTAATTTTTTCTTGTATATATTATTATTATTATTTCGAGCTAATTTTCGTATATTATTAATTATATATGACAATTATGAAATTACCGGTCCGACCACGATTGAACCGCGGTTGAACCATTGACCCTTGATCAGGTAGATTTTCCAATTTGATAACCGAGCCGGTTTTTAAAACATTGATTTTAATGACGACCATATATTGAGAATGTGTCATATATAGAGAATGTGTGATATTACCAAATCATAGCCACTGATTTTGTATAGTCATTGTTAATCTATGATTTCTTTTTTATGATTTGTTTTCGTGGTGAGGTATGAATGTTTGATTATATTTCTTGCTTGACTAGTTTGCTATTTGAACAATTGTAGCTTGAATAATGTCTCAAGTAACATCGAAAAATTTAGAAGTGGTGTTGATTGTTGAGGAGATTATAGCACATACGATTTTTGTTTTTAATATAATTATTGCCCTCTTGAGTGATGAAACGTTAGGATGTCATCCAAGAAGGGAACCTATAATTAGGTATGTGATGGCACATCGAATGCCAGATCAAGATTAGCGTGTTTTTCGACTAACGGATAACACCGACTCAGATTGTCTTAACAACTTGAGAATGGACATAATTACATTGCTATGGTATTTGTTATAACATGTTGGTGGGTTGTCTGATTCAAAGTATGTTAGGATAGAAGAAAAGATTGTTTCTTTTTATCTGTTTTGGCACACCATAAGAAGAATTGCACAGTCAAGTTTAATCACGTTCGATCGGGCCACACTATTAGCATATATTTCAATGCAGTACTCGTATCTTTGCTGAAATTTGTTCCAATTTTAACTGTGACACCGAAACCAGTGGATGATGAATACACCGTGGCAAGATGGAAAAGTTTTAAGGTGTGAATGTTTTGACCACATGATGTATTTTTCCTTTCATTTTTCGAGTTGTTTTCATTAATTTACACACTAACTATATTTATGTGCTTCTCAACATGATAGGGATGTTTAGGCGCATTGAATGAGACCTATATTAATGTACAAATACCTCTACTTGACAAACCCCAATATCACAATCGTAAAGGTGGAATAAGTGTCAATGTTTTGCATATGATGTGTGTTGATGGAATGTTATGCTCATATGGTTAAATTTTAGACTATTTGGTGTTGATTGGGAATGTAACGATACAAGCTAATATTGTAGGGTAAATGTGTAGGTTTTTTGGGCTTAATATTTATGTACTCAAATAGTGTGAGTCGGATTTCATTAACCTTTGTAGGGTTTATATCTTTGATTATGGTTTGACTTGTTCGTATCCTTATCTAAGAACGTTTTGTCTAAATTGTGTATGTAATGATACAATCTATTTTGTAGGGCAATTACGCAAGTTATTTTCAACAAACAATAAAATGTGTATGTATAAATTGGTCATGCCAAAGTGGTAGAGTAATTTCACTTTTAAATTTGGAAATCAGTTACACGAAACACCTCCCCCCATGGAAACGGATATTCTATCCCACAATAGTGTCACATTATTGTGGGATTGACAAGTGTTTATTAATTTAAAGGGAAAATTACTCAAAACCCCTTAAAATAATTTTTCATATCCAAAAAATTCATGAAAATATTTTTCAATCTTAAAAATTCATTTTACAAACTTTTCATTCCAAAAACCCCAAAAGTGAGGATTAACAATTTTTTGAACTAAACTAACCCTTCATTTGTTAAGTTAATAATTGATCAATTATTTTTCTTAATGTATCGTTTTGTTTTGATTCTTTCAAATTGATAAATCATAAAATACGGATTTTTTTTTATAATATTAATATTTTTTAAATATTTGTATATAATTTATTTTTGATTTTAATATGGTAATTATCTATAAATATATGTTTTAAATTTTTTAAAAAGATTAAAAAATCTGAAAAATTAAAATTAGAATCATAATTAGTATCAATTATCAATACAAAATTTTTAAATAAATAAATTTTATTCCATACAAACAATAGATTAATTTTTAATCTAGAAGGCTAAGGGCAATTAAGTCCATAAATTTGTTAACCCTAAATATTGAGTGTTTTTTGGAATGAAAAGTTAATGGAATGGATTTTTTGGATTGTCAAATATTATTATGGGTTTTTGGATATAAAAGTTTATTTTAAGGATTTTTTAGTAATTTTTCCTAATTTAAATTATTATTAGCAGTTTATTTTTATATAGACATTTGTCAATTTCACAATGATGTGATACCATTATGGTATATCATTGTGGGATAAAAGTTCCGCTTTCCCCCAAAATGACCCAAATGAGCCATTGTTATGTCAGCTAGTAATTGCATGGGTTGAAAAAAAATTGAGTAATTGCTACAATATAGTATTGGTTTCCCTGGCTTTGAATATATTGTAATTGCATGGGTACATAAAAAATCGAGGATTTGCTATAAAAAAAATAGAAGAGAATGATCAAAATAATGGTGGCCTTGTAGGTGAAAAACGTACTGGAGATTGTATTATGGAGGGCGAAGCTGAATGGATTGATGATCAATAGACTAATTCGAGTTCATTGAAATTGACTTAAACAAGTAAAAATTAGGCAATATTATGAATAATTATTTGTGGATATCTATTCATCTCCCAATTTGTTGGCCACTCAACTTTAATCATTACTTGTGGTGTCTATTCATCTCTCAATTTGTTGGCCACTCAACTTTAATTAATATAGTTTACTCTTATTATAATGTAATAAACCTTCCAGATTCTTATTTTGTGCCTATAAATAGGCTATACCATTGTATTATAATGACACACACAAGAATATCAATAAAAGAGTTCTCTACTTAATTCTTTCATTTTATTCTCTCAATTTCATAATATTTGAGTTTATTTCATAACACGTTATCAGCACGATCCGTCTCAAGTTGTTGATTTTTCAATTCGAAGAATAACGAGTTGGTGGAATTTTTAGCAAGCTAGTAACGTCAAATTCCGTATAGGTAATACACTATACAATATCAAAGCTAAATATTTAATTAATTCAACATTTAACTCGTCACATTAGTTTATGTGGTTTAATAATTATGTTCATATAATTAATTGTTATCTATTTTTTTTTAAATTTTGATGATAGTATTATAATGACGAATCTTGCAAAACTTGATTTTGTGGCTCTTGACATTACGGGAACGAATTATTTATCTTGGGTGTTAGATTCTGAAATTCATTTAGATGCAAATGGTCTTGGAAACACAATTAAAGAAGAAAATAAAGCATCTAATCAAGAAAAGGTCAAAGCTATGATTTTCCTTCGTCACCACCTTCATGAAGTCTAAAAAAGTGAGTATCTTACTATAAAAGATCCACTTGTTCTTTGGAAAAATTTGAAAGAAAGGTATGACCACCAGAAAACTGTTATTCTTCCAAAAGCTCGTTATGATTGGATGCATTTACGATTGCAAGATTTCAAAACCGTAAGTGAGTATAACTCTGCAATGTTTAGAATAAGTTCTCAATTAAAATTGTGTGGAGAAAAAATCCGTGATGAGGATATGTTAGAAAAAACATTCTCCACATTTCATGCATCCAATGTGGTCCTGCAGCAGCAATATCGTGAAAAAGGTTTTCAGAAATATTCTGAATTAATTTCTTGTCTACTTGTGGCTGAACAAAACAATGAGCTTTTGATGAAAAATCATGAGTCCCGTCCAACAGGTTCTGTTGCATTCCCTGAAGTGAATGTAACAACCCATAACCATTTTAATAATGAACCAAATCGTGGTCGTGGTCGTGGTCGAGGTCGTGGCCGTGGTAGAGGCCGTGGACGTGGACGTACTCGTGGATATGGTTATGGAAATCGTGGTGGTTATTCAAAGAATACATCTTTCCACCAGAAGTGGAAAAATAATGAAGAGAAAAATGAAGGTGGCCAAAATAGCCAATCTGTAGAAAATTTATGTTATCGTTGTGGTGGTAAAGGTCATTGGTTTCGTACCTGTCGTACACCAAAGCATCTTGTTGACCTTTACCAAGAATCGCTGAAAGGTAAAGGAAAGAAGATAGAAACAAATTTTGCTTTTGAAGAAGGTGATTCTGATCATGGCCATTTTGATGACACTCATTTAGATGTTGCTGATTTCTTTGATGATCCTAATGGAAAAATTGATCACTTGATTGGAGATGGAAGTGTTCAAAAATAAATTTGTTAAGTTTTAATTCTAGTACTTTATAAATAAATATTTAAGCATGTTGTTTTCTTTTTAAGAATGAATTTATTCATCAGATTGTCGTTTCTTATATTAAATAATATTGTTTGGTATTGATTTATTTCTTTTTATGTTTCAATAAAGAATGAGTATTTACTCGATCAGCAACAACATCAATAATGAAGATATGTGTCTCGCTGATAGTGTCACAACTCACACCATTCTCAAGAATAAAAAATACTTCTCTTATTTAGTAATGCAAGAAGCCAATGTTAGTACTATATCGGGTAGTGCAAAATTAATTGAAGGCTCCGGCAGAGCTAATATATTGTTACCCGGAGGAACACAATTTTATATTGATGAAACCTTATATTCTACTAAGTCTCAAAGAAATTTACTAAGTTTCAAAGATATCCGCCGAAATGGATATCATATTGAGACAACAAGTGATGGCAATATTGAATATCTTTACATCACTAATACAATATCTGGTAACAAATGTATATTGGAAAAGTTGCCAGCATTGTCTTCCGGTTTGTACTACACACATATATCTACTATTGAAACACATGTTATCGTAAACCAAAAGTTTACAAATCAAAATAAGTTTGTTATTTGGCATGACCGGTTGGGCCATCCCGGATCAATTATGATGCGAAAGATAATTGAGAATTCATGTGGTCATCCATTGAAGAGCCAGCAGATTTTTCAATCGAATGATTTCTCATATGTTGCTTGTTCACAAGGAAAGTTGATTATTCGACCATCAACAACAAAAGTAGGAAGTGAATCTCTTGCATTTTTGGAACGTATTCAAGGTGATATTTGTGGACCAATACACCCGTCGTGTGGACCATTTAGATATTTTATGGTTTTAATTGATGCATCAACAAGGTGGTCACATGTATCTTTGCTATCAACTCGCAACCTGGCGTTTGCGAGATTGCTTGCTCAATTGATTAGACTACGAGCACATTTTCCTGATTATCCAATTAAGAAGATACGCCTTGATAATGCGAGTGAATTTACTTCTAAAACGTTCAATGACTATTGTATGTCTATTGGAATTGATGTTGAACATCCTGTAGCACATGTTCATACACAAAACGGTCTAGCAGAATCATTTATTAAGCGTATGCAGTTAATTGCAAGACCTTTACTTATGATATCAAAACTTCCTATTTCTTGTTGGGGACATGCTATTTTGCATGCAGCAGCACTTATTCGCATAAGGCCAACAAGTTATCATAAGTTCTCCCCATTACACTTGGTTTTTGGTCAGGAACCAATTATTTCCCATCTAAGAATTTTTGGATGTGCGGTATATGTTCCAGTTGCTCCACCACAACGCACTAAGATGGGTCCTCAAAGGAAATTGGGAATATATATGTTGGATTCGAGTCTCCATCGATAATAAAGTATCTAGAGCCATTGACTGGAGATTTATTTACGGCTCGATTTGCTGATTGTCATTTTGATGAATCAGATTTCCCAACATTAGGGGGAGAAAATAAGCAGCTAGAAAAGAAAATTAGTTGGAATGAATTATCTTTATCTCATCTTGATCCTCGAACAAAACAAAGTGAACTGGAAGTTCAAAAGATAATTCACTTGCAAGGTTTAGCTAACCAACTGCCAGACGCATTTACTGACCTAAAAAAAGTGACTAAGTCACATGTACCAGCTGTTAATGCTCCAGTAAGAATTGTTGTCCCTGAAGGTCAAAGTAATGAGTCTACTGCACGCCTGAAGCGTGGTAGACCTATCGGTTCCAAAGATAGTCATCCTCGAAAAAGAAAAGGAGCTAAGAATCAAGATGGTCTAATCGAGGATAAAATAACTCCAGAAGAGTCCCTAGTCATAACTAATATTTCGGTTCCAAAAGAACCTCAGGTACCTGAAAATTGTGAAAATAATGAGATCTCAATCGATTATGTTATGAACGGGAAACGATGGAATCGAAATGAAGTCAACGTTGATGATAAATTTGCATATAATGTAGCGCTAAATATGAGGAACGATAATGAGGATCAAGAACCAAAGTCTGTTAATGAATGTCGACAAAGAAATGATTGGCCAAAATGGAAAAACGCAATGGGGGCAGAGTTAAACTCGCTTGAAAAACGAAAAGTTTTTGGACCTGTAGTCCGTACACCTGAAAATGTAAAGCCAGTAGGATACAAATGGGTATTTGTGTGAAAACGAAATGAGAAAAATGAAATTGTAAGATATAAGGCACGTCTTGTTGCCCAAGGGTTTTCGCAACGACCTGGCATAGATTATGAGGAGACTTATTCTCCTGTGGTGGATGCAACTACTTTTCGTTATATAATAAGTCTGGCAGTGCATGAAAAACTTGATTTGCGTCTAATAGATGTTATTACAGCCTATTTGTATGGCTCGCTTGATAATGATATATATATATATATATGAAAATCCCTGAAGGATTTAATATGCCTGAAGCATATAAATCAAGTTCTCGAGAACATTATTCAATTAAATTAAGTAAGTCATTGTATGGACTGAAACAATCTGGACGAATGTAGTATAATCGTCTCAGTGAATATTTGTTGAAGGAAAGATATAAGAATGATCAAATTTGTCCTTGTATTTTCATGAAAAGATCTGGAAATGAGTTTGTTATAATTACAGTTTATGTTGACGATTTAAATATCGTTGGAATTCCTGAAGAGATTTCAAAAACTATTAATTGCTTAAAGAAAGAATTTGAGATGAAAGATCTTGGAAGAACAAAATTTTGCCTTGGGTTGCGAATTGAATATTTAAAGAACGGAATTTTTGTATATCAAGACGCTTATATATCAAAGGTGCTAAAACGATTCTATATGGATAAATCACATCCATTGAGCACCCCGATGGTCGTAAGGTCACTAGATGAGAACAAAGATCCTTTTCGACCTCAAGAAAGTGATGAAGAACTACTTGGTCCTGAAGTACCATATCTAAGTGCAATCGGTGCACTAATGTATCTTGCTTGTCATACTCGACCTGATATAGCATTCGCTGTTAATCTATTAGCAAGATATAGTTCTTCTCCTACACGAAGGCATTGGAATGGGGTTAAACAGGTACTCCGCTACCTTAGAGGAACACTCGATATGGGCTTGTTTTATTTCAATGTACCCAAGTCCGAATTGGTTGGATATGCAGATGCTGGATATATGTCTGATCCTCATAATGGTCGTTCACAAACGGGCTATTTATTTACATGTGGTGGCACAGCCATTTCATGGCGATCTATGAAACAAACTATATCGGCCACATCATCTAATCATGCAGAAATCTTGGCTATTCATGAGGCAAGTCGAGAATGTGTTTGGTTAAGATCCATGATTCAACACATTCGAGGGACTTGTGGTTTATCTTCTGGAAAAATGATCCCGACGATCTTATATGAAGATAATTCAGCATGTATCACACAATTGAAAGAAGGGTACATTAAAGGAGATAGAACAAAACATATTTCACCAAAGTTCTTTTTCACTCATGATCTTTAGAAGAATGGTGATATTAATGTTCAACAAATCCGTTCCAGTGATAATCTTGCTGATTTGTTCACCAAGGCACTTCCCACAGCAACATTTGAAAAACTAGTCTACAATATTGGAGTACGTAGACTTAAAGATCTTGACTGATATTGTCATGAGGGAGAGATAATACGCGCTGCACTCTTTTTCCCTTAACCAAGGTTTTTCCCACTGGGTTTTCCTGGTAAGGTTTTTAATGAGGCAGCATCTGATTGCGTATTGATATGTACTCTTTTTCCTTCACTAAGTTTTTGTCCCATTGGGTTTTTCCTAGTAAGGTTTTAACGAGGCATATTTTTAATAGATAGACATCCAAGGGGGAGTATTATGAATAATTATTTGTGGATATCTATTCATCTCCCAATTTGTTGGCCACTCAACTTTAATCATTACTTGTGTTGTCTATTCATCTCTCAATTTGTTGGCCACTCAACTTTAATTAATATAGTTTACTCTTATTATAATGTAATAAACCTTTCAGATTCTTGTTTTGTGCCTATAAATAGGCTATACCATTGTATTATAATGACACACACAAGAATATCAATAAAAGAGTTCTCTACTTAATTCTTTCATTTTATTCTCTCAATTTCATAATATTTGAGTTTATTTCATAACAGTCAAAATAATTTGGTTTTACCTTGGTTTTTCTTCGAGAAAATGGAGGGAGGGGGAGGGTTGTCTGATAGGGATATCTGGTGGGGAAGGAGTGTGAGAGTGAAGTTGAATCATTTGGTGGGGTAGGGGGTAGTTGGAGGGATTTATTACACAATGGCATAATAGGATTACACAAAATATTAAGGAGTAGGAAAGTATTTTACAGCTAATACAACCCCCCTAACACAACCCAATCAAATACGAAATTAACTTTATAGACCTGCCCCAAAAAAGTAACCAAATAAAATTTAAAAAATGGGTATCCATTAGTCTATGGTTTACAGTCCATTGACTATTTAAAGTTTAAACCCATATAATCTCAACCCCACCAAATGAGCCCTTAGGTGCATATTGTAAGTCTTGTTCTGACTGCCGGAATGTGAACTTTGCAAAAGTGCTTATTTGGTTGGGAAAAATAGGACTTCTGACTCCAAGTCTATCCCCCAAAAAAAATTCTGCTAATAATGTAAAATCTAGCTATACTATTAGCCTTGTTGCTGCCTACTAAGAAAATCTTATCAAGATAGATTGAGTCGACAATCTATAATTAAACTAAAGGCAAAAGGGAATCAATTTCCAAAAATGTGTTATAGTAATCAAACAAGTGCATCTTTTCTCAAATTCGAAAATTATTGATGTGACCAAGGTATTAAATTTCGGTATCGATATAGATTTCGGGTAAGCTGACATAGGTGTATGGGTCTAATTTTGTTCATTTTGTTCATATCTTAGTAGATTTATGGAAATTTCGATGGAAATTTCGGGGATATCCAAGATTTCGATTTTAGAGAAATCATGAAAATTTTTATAAATACTTGAAAATTTTCAATAAAACTTTGGTTAACTATAATTATCATAATTGTAGATCTTTTATATTAATAATATTGTATATATAATATATGTATAGTGAGTTTCGCTATGTGGTATGACTAAAATCTGTTGCAAATAATATAAAATAAATATGATTTGAGAGTAAAGTAATAACTAAATCTCATTGGAATTTTATTAAAACAAAGTGCAACAATTTTAATGTAAATCATAATTGAAAACCACATGGATTTTTTTGAAAGATTGAAATCGAGATGTTATGGTTGAAACTTGAAAAAGACTTTTGTTCAAGCTCACAAACATTACCTAAATATTATCTTCATCGAGTATTTTTTTCTAAGAATCCAAACTAAAAAGGTCTTATGATTTGAGAAAGTGTCGTGGGCCAAATTTATTAAAAATAAGATTGATGAAATAATATTTCCTTTTTGTCAATTTTGATGTAAGCAAGTCTAATTGTAATATTGAATTGTAGGACAAAACTCTGCAATAATGCTATAATAAATGTGGACCCATTTAATTTTGAAACTTAATTTTAAATATAAAATATTTAAAAATAAAATAAATAAATATTATTTTAAATTTTGAAAAATTCCGAGTTTCGAGAAATATTTCGGGTTTCGGTCAAAATTTTGTTGGATATTTTACAAAGTACATACAGATATTTTGTTGGATATTTCGAGGTTGATGGCACAAGAAGATAGATTGATGGTGGATGGGATGACGGGATATAAATCACCATAACTGTCACTGCGGACAAACGGGTGGCCCGTTTGAAGATCCTTCACAGAAAAACCAAACGGGTCGAACTCAACAGAACAATTGTTATCCTTAGTAAACTGACGAACAGATATAAGATTTTTAACTATGCTAGGAGAGACTAAAACATTTTGAAGACGAAGGGATGAAGAAGGAGAAGGAAAAAAAGATTGACCAATATGGGAGACGGGGAGTACAGCACCATTTCCAACCAGTATGTATTTAGATAATTCACAAGGTGCAGAAAAATTAAGATTACCTTGAGTTGAGGTCATATGTGCACTAGCCCCGGTGTCCATGTACCAACTGTCATCGGAAGTTTGAACATTCATTGTTGAAAAAAGTGATGCAAGATCCGTGGGCTGGACGGGTGGTGTTGGGTAACCCGTGGGTGGTGGAGGCCCATTGTTAGAAGTGGGCGCATAATAGGCCTGATGGGGTTGTGGGCCGGAGTGGTGGAAGGTGGGCTGCGCATGAGGAGTGGGCGCCTGCTGCTGGAGGTAGGAGTAGTTGGCAGCTGAGTAAGTGGGCTGCTGTGGAGGTGGGCCAAGAATGCCCAGTCAGCCAGAGAAAGAAGGGGGCGCTGTTGGGCCGCTGGGAAAGGCCTGGTGAGGAGGAGCCTGTGTACCTGAATAATGATAAGAAGAAAATGGGGCCTGATTCGGTGGGCCATTAAATTGATTGTGAAACTGGGCTGGTGTAGTAGAATAATTAAATTTGTTTCGGGCTCCATAATTTGACTGGCCACCCGAACCTCCACCACGGTTTGAGCCACGACCAAAATTCCGACCCCGGCCCCGGCCCCGACCTCTACCTTTTCCGTTATCATTACGAGGGGAGGATTGGGAGTAAAAAAGAAAGACGAGTCGGATATGTTTTTAGGAGGGGGTGTTTGGTGGTCACGAGTTTCATGGAGAAGGAGCATGTTACGGGCTTGAGAGTAGTTTGGAAATGGAGTTTTATTTGTGATAACATCGATAATGCTGTTGTATGAGTCGGGGAGATTATTCAAAATTTGTAAGACGAGTTCTTGGTCAGAGATGGGATTGTCAACATCTTTGAGGTTATCAGAAATACGTTTCATATCACGACAGAAATCCGAAATCGATAAATTTCCCTTTTTGAGATTACGAAATTTTTCTTGAAGTTGCAAACATCGGGAAGGTTTATTATTAGTGAAAAACGATTCCAGATTATCCCAAATTTGTTTAGCTGTGTTACCATCAGTACTAACACTGTCAAAAAGACTCGCATCAACGGAGTTATAAATCCAAGTTTTAATTTTGGAGTCAAGAGGAGCCATTAATATGGCCAAGAACTCGATAGCTTCTACAAATATCAGAAAAAATAGTTTTCCAGAGTTTAAAGCGGGGATCCTCTTCACAGAGTTTAAAATTAAAAAGTTGGAAAACCGTATCAACGGCATAAGCAGGATGAGAAGTGGGAGGAGTGGGAGGTGCTGGTGTTTCGGCCATAATGATAACAAGAAATAGAGAAGAGGGAGACGAGATGCAGAAGAAAAATCGAGCGCTTACCGTGAGAAGAAGAAAGCGTGCGTCTGCTGTAGAAGATGGAGCTGCGACGGAGAAGGCTGTATAGTGAAGAGGAGGCGCGCCGCGGGGTTCCGGCGACTTGGAGGGAGGCGGATGAGTGCTACGATCGAGAGGAAAAAAATTCTTTTTAGGCTGATACCATGTTAGAGTTGTATAAACCCCGTAGAAAACCTTGTATTACTCAAGAAGAATATATAATTACAGGAGTTTTGGTAAACAAGTAAAACCTATACTAGATACATGGAAAGATATAAATAAGGAAAGATATACAAAAGATATACATGGAAATATATTTAACAGGGGGGTTTGGGAATAGGGGTAGATTTTTGCGAAAACTACTAAAACGTTCCCTAAAATAAATTTGTATATTAGACATGAAAGTATTTGTCAATCCAAGCAATCCACTCTATGAAATTAATGAATTAAATTTTTCATAGATAATTTGTATTTGTAATTTTTTATATTGGTGTTGAAATTATTTGTTTTGGTTATAGTTTTTTATTTTTTCTGGTATCTTATTATAAATAAAAACCATTTTTTCAAATTAGTTACATATGTTACATATTATCAAGTTTCTAGAAAATTCATTTATTAACATTAAATATATGATCTTTAACAAATAAAAATTAAAGTTGTCGTTTTTATA
Source organism: Buddleja alternifolia (assembly GCA_019426215.1). Taxonomy (NCBI): domain Eukaryota; kingdom Viridiplantae; phylum Streptophyta; class Magnoliopsida; order Lamiales; family Scrophulariaceae; genus Buddleja; species Buddleja alternifolia. The sequence continues at coordinate 7,489,444 of CM033396.1, read as the reverse complement.
ATTTATCAATTTTAAAAATAAGAATCTTAGTGTAAAATTAAAACCTCGTTTTTTAACGTCTTAGTTCTTAGTGTAAAAAGTATATGGGTAACATAGTCTAAAACCAAGAAAATCGATTGTCGGACATTTTTGTTTTTTGTTTCTTTTTCTTTTTGGGGTTTAGTCAAGGACATTTTTGACTTTTCGACCATTCTATTAGGGTAAATTCCGCCGTGTGTTTTGTAAACAATAGGGGGTTAGTAATTAAAAAATATTAGAGTATATTTATAATTAGGCCTTAACTACGTCTGGGCGCATTTTTCCTTAATAAATGAGTAAAAAGGATCCAAGAGGCAAACAAAATATAATATAGATTTATTCCGCTACTTTCGTGCACGGACAGCCAGCACTCCAATTCCGTATACAAAAGATAAAATAAAAAAAATGTGAATATTGGAATTACATATCTCGTCTCACCCGATATCATCCAAGTAGGTATGCATTCAAGTGGATTGTAACCGTTGGATGATATATGATGATATCTTCATTTCACTTTATGACATCATCATATACAGATCCAATAATTGATACACACAATTGGATGGTACTGAAGTGGGTGACATGAAATAAACCACATAATTCAGTTATTGCCCAAACTATCTTATGTTAGTATATTAAATAAATTCCATTATTTTTTCTTTTTTCTTTTTCTTCCTTTTGTTGGTTTATTTCATGTCACTCAAGTGGGTAATGCCAAAGAGAGTATATGAACAATTGGATAGGTATATGATGATGTCGTAAAATAATATGATGGTATCATTATATATAATCCAACTGTTTTATAAACCACTTAGGGGTCATTTGGTTGAGGTGTTTCCATTTGTTGGCATATTCTGTCACATACATATTGGTGTTTGGTTGCCTGGCCAGAATAGTCCCTGAAACCCAAGACCAGACCTTTGTATTCATGCTATTTCAACTCACTTATTTAGGTGAGTTACATAAACCACTTCCTTTTGGTTTACTTGTTCAACTTGTGTAATGATTTATTTACCCCCTACTATATATATTCCACTACACTTTCAAATTTTGTATTTTTTGTTACACATTTCACTCTCTCTCCTTCACCACAAATATTAGCTCCATCTACCCCTGTCTCTACGACTTGAAGCTGCCATTAAAGAAAAATTGGGGATCGAGTTCTTCGTGATTTTTTTCTTCAAATCCATCCCATATCGGTCAAGTATGTTGTTTACACAACGATATCATTGCATAATTTATGTGTTTTACAGTTGTAGTCTACGTTTTGCTTGTTGGGTACAAATTAGTGTTCTAAGTATTTAAACCAGTATGTTAAAATTTATACTTTTTCAAATTGCTGAAGCTTCAATGGTTATATTTGATGTGTTTTTTTTGTAAACTTTGCAAAATATATAGTACCATTTTGTATATTACCTAAATTTGAAAAGGGGTTTTGAGGAAGTACGATTGTGTGGTTTGTTACCACACATTTAGTTAGATCTTTCTATTGATTTTAGTAACCTCTTGTATGTGTTTTCCGATTTTTGGAGTGTAATATCGTATTAATATGAATGGGTCAATGATATGTCTTATTGAGTAATATTCCATTTGTGACAAATTATAGTTTTTCTTTTTAGATAAAATTACGAAACTTTCTAGGTTATTTTTATATGATTTTAATCAGTGTTTTAAAAATCGGCTCGAATTGGCCGGTCGAACTGCCGATCGGGCTATGGAATGGGCCGATTTGAACCTCAAAACCGGGAGTTCCCAAAAACCGATCGAAACCGGTAAAATCGCGGTCGAACCGTCTACCCGCCTGAACCGGTACCGGGTCGATCAAACCGCTCGGTTCTCTTGAACTGGTGAAATAATGTGTGAAAAATTAAAAAACACTGATTCTTAACCTAATTTTCAGTTTCAGAACTGAGAATGAAGATGAAAGTAGCAGTAACTAGGCGACAGAGTGACGAGCAGGTTGTTGAGCAACAACGAGCAGCAGTAAATCAAACCTTCATCCCTCCCTCCATCTGTTTTTCTCTTTCTTTCTCTCACGCTGTGTCGCATCTACACACAGACAGTTTCAAATTTCTTCAACGGCAAAGCTTTTAGTCCCACTTCTCAATTTCACACAAGAAGGTTTTTATCCCCTGATTTTATGTTGCTTTTAATGTTGTTTTGTTCAAGAAACGGAGGGTGTTGTTTTGTTCAAGAAAACGGAGGGTGGTTAGAGTGTGGGTGAGTGAGCTTTAATTTTGTTTTAGAGTTGTGTTTTCTTTTTGTGTGTGTGTATATATATTTTCTTTATTATTAGAGTTGTAGTTGTAATTTTTTCTTGTATATATTATTATTATTATTATTTTGACCTAATTTTCGTATATTATTAATTATATATGACAATTATGAAATTACCGGTCCGACCACGATTGAACCGCGGTTGAACCATTGACCCTTGAACAGGTAGATTTTCCGATTTGATAACCGAGTCGATTTTTAAAACATTGATTTTAATGACGACCATATATAGAGAATGTGTCATATTACCAAATCATAGGCACTGATTTTGTTTATTCATTGTTAATCTATGATTTCTTTTTTATGATTTTTTTTCGTGGTGAGGTATGAATGTTTGATTATGTTTCTTGCTTGACTAGTTTGCTATTTGAATAATTGTAGCTTGAATAATGTCTCAAGTAACAGCGAAAAATTTAGAAGTGGTGTTGGTTGTTGAGGAGATTATAGCACATACGATTTTTTTTTTTTTAATATAATTATTGCCCTCTTGAGTGATGAAACGTTAGGTTGTCGTCCAAGAAGGGAACATATAGTTAGGTATGTGATGGCACATCGAATGCCGGATCAAGATTAGCGTGTTTTCCGACTAACGGATAACACCGACTCAGATTGTCTTAACAACTTGAGAATGAACATAATTACATTGCTATGGTATTTGTTACAACATGTTGGTGGGTTGTCTGATTCAAAGTACGTTAGGATAGAAGAAAAGATTGTTTCTTTTTATCTGTTTTGGCACACCATAAGAAGAATTGCACAGTCAAGTTTAATCACGTTTGATCGGGCCACACTATTAGCATATATTTCAATGCAGTACTCGTATCTTTGCTGAAATTTGTTCCAATTTTAACTGTGACACCGAAACCAGTGGATGATGAATGCATCATGGCAAGATGGAAAAGTTTTAAGGTGTGAATGTTTTGAACACATGATGTATTTTTCCTTTCATTTTTCGAGTTGTTTTCATTAAATTACACACTAACTATATTTATGTGCTTCTCAACATGATAGGGATGTTTAGGCGCATTGAATGGGACCTATATTAATGTACAAACACCTCTACTTGACAAATCCTGATATCACAATCGTAAAGGTGGAATAAGTGTCAATGTTTGGCATATGATGTGTGTTGATGGAATGTTATGCTCATATAGTTAAATTTTAGACTGTTTGGTGTTGATTGGGAATGTAACGATACAATTAGCTAATGTTGTAGGGTGAATGTGTAGGTTTTTTTGGGCTTAATATTTATGTACTCAAATAGTGTGAGTCGGATTTCATTAACCTTTGTAGGGTTATATGTTTGATTATGGTTTGACTTGCTCGTATCCTTATCTAAGAATGTTTTGTCTAAATTGTGTATGTAATGACACAATCTATTTTGTAGGGCAATTACGCAAGTTATTTTCAACGAACAATAAAATGTGTATGTGTAAATTGGTCATGCCAAAGTGGTAAGAGTAATTTAACTATTAAATTTGGAAATCAGTTACACGAAACCCCCCTTCCCACACACACACAAAATGGGAACGGATCGTCTATCCCACAGTGATGTACCACAATAATGTTACATTATTGTGAGATTGATAAGTATCTATTAATTTAAATTATTAGCAGTTTATTTTTATATAGACACTTGTCAATCCCACAATGATGTGGCACTATTATGGTACACTATTGTGGGATAGAAGTTCTACTTTCCCCCAAAATGATCCAAATGAGCCATTGTTATGTCAACTAGTAATTGCTTGGGTTGAAAAAAAATTGAGTGATTGCTATAATATAGTATTGGTTTCCTATATTATTGGTTTCCCTGGCTTTGAATATATTGTAATTGCATGGGTACATAAAAAATCGAGGATTTGCTATAAAAAAAATAGAAGAGAATGATCAAAATAATGGTGGCCTTGTTGGTGAAAAACGTACTGGAGATTGTATAATGGAGGGCGAAGCTGCATGGATGATCAATAGACTAATTCGAGTTCATTGAAATTGACATAAACAAGTAAAAAAATTTAGGCAAAATAATTTGGTTTTACCTTGGTTTTTCTTCGAGAAAATGGAGGGAGGGGGAGGGTTGTCTGATAGGGATATGTGGTGGGGAAGGAGTGTGAGAGTGAAGTTGAATCGTTTGGTAGGGTAGGGGGTAGTTGGAGGGATTTATTACATAAGGGCATAATAGGATTACACACAATATTGAGGGGTAGGAAAGTATTTTACAGCTAACCCAACCCCCCTAAACAACCCAACCAAACACGAAATTAACTTTATGGACCTGCCCCAACAATGTAACCAAATAAAATTTTAAAAATGAGTATCCATTAGTCTATGGTTTACAATCCATTGACTATTTAAACCCATATAATCTCAACCCACCAAATGAGCCTTTAGGTGCATATTGTTAGTCTTGTTCTGACCGCCGGAATGTGAACTTTGCAAAAGTGCTTATTTGGTTGGGAAATATAGGACTTCTGACTCCAAGTCTACCCCAAAAAAAATTTCTGCTAATAATGTAAAATCGAGCTATACTATTAGCCTTGTTGCTGCCTACTATGAAAATCTTATCAAGATAGATTGAATCGACGACCTATACTTAAACTAAAGGCAAAAGGGAATCAATTTCCAAAAATGTGTTATAGTAGTCAAACAAGTGCATCTTTTCTCAAATTTGAAAATTATTGATGTGGCCAAGGTATTAAATTTCGGTATCGATATAAATTTCGAGTAAGCTGACATAGGTGTATGGGTCTAATTTTGTTCATTTTGTTCACATCTTAGTAGATTTACGATGGAAATTTCGATGGATATCCAAGATTTCGATTTTAGAGAAATCATGAAAATTTATATAAATACTTGAAAATTTTCAATAAAACTTTGGTTAACTATAATTATCATAATTATAGATCTTTTATTTTAATAATATTGCATATATAATATATGTATAGTGAGTTTCGTTATGTGGTATGACTAAAATTTGTTGCGAATAATATAAAACAAATATGATTGGAGAGTAAAGTAATAATTAAATCTCATTGGAATTTTATTAAAACAAAGTGCACCAATTTTAATGTAAATCAAATTGACAACCACATGGATTTTTTTGAAGGATTGAAATCGAGATGTTGTGGTTGAAATTTGAAAAAGACTTCAGTTCAAACTCACAAACATTACCTAAATATTATCTTCATCAAGTATTTTTTTCTAAGAATCCAAACTAAAAAGGTCTTATGCTTTGAGAAAGTGTCGTAGGCCAAATTTATTAAAAATAAGATTGATGAAATGATATTTTCTTTTTGTCAATTTTGTTATAAGCAAGTTTAATTGTAAGGCCATCTCCAATGTAGGGAGTTAAAATAACTCCAGCTTTATCTCTATTTTAGCTCTGCTACAGTACATTAACTCCAATGTACTGCTCTATATTCTGCTCTAAATCACTATTCATTATAATAATAATATTTTTACACCTCATTTATAATATTTCTCATATTTCACAAATACCCCAAATTTTATGTTTGTATTACATATTTATCCAAGTAAATAATTTTTGAGAGTTTTAATAATAATAATATTAAATAATTGAAATTTATTAAACTACTTCATTATTTTGTAAAGTATAATTAAAATTATCAATAATATAAAGACCGAATTTTTTCGTACATTTATATTTGACATAAAAACGTTCATATAAAAAAGCATACAAAACAAACATAATATTTGATCAATTAAAAATATTACACATGATTGAAAAGGACTTGACAAAATTATTCACTATTGTCTTGTGCATTACCAAGTTGCTCCCATAAATGCTCTATTAATGCATTCCGGATCAATATGAGCATCTCTGTTTTGTATTTGCCTATCGACCAAGGAATTGTTGAAATCGGAGATGTTCATCTGGCGGATCAACAACTAGAACTGGTTTTTCCTGCGCATCTGTAATTGGTGCATTGAGATCACGTTCATCCTCAATTATCATATTGTGCATGATAATAAACGCAGTCATTATGTCATGTAGCAATCTTTACTCCAAAAACGTAACGGGTCCTGCAACAATTGCAAATCTTGATTGTAGAACTCCAAACGCACGCTCCACATCTTTCCTACACGCCTTGTTTCATTGCAAAATATTTTTCTTTCTTCCACTCGGCTGATGAATACTTTGTACTAGAGTGGACCATTTTGGATAAATACCATCAGCTAAATAATATCCATATTATATTGTTTTCTTGAATAACATAATGAGCTGGGGGGCAATACTTGAGCAAGATTGGAAAATAGATGCGATGATTCTAACACATTAATATCGTTATTGGTGCCTGGCATACCAAAATACGCGTGCCATATCCAAAGATCATAATCAGCGACAGCTTCAAGAATGATAGTTGGTGATCCGCTACGTCCTGCGTATTGTCCGGCCAGGCGGTGGGACAATTTTTCCACTTCCAATGCATACAATCAAGACTACCCAACATTCGGGGAAAACCCCGTTTTGACCAATGTGAAGTAACCTTGCGATATCATTAGCATTAGGTGATCTAAGATATCGCTCTGAGGAAAACTTCAACAACGGCTCGACAAAATCTCTTTAAACTTTCAATTGCGGTTGACTCACCAATCTTAACATACTCATCAGTAGCATCGGCCGCTACACCATATGCCAACATTCGGAACACGGCAGTTGTTTTTTGTAAAGTTGATAATCCAAGTTTACCAAAACCATCTCTCCGCTGTTGAAAATATTCATCATGAACTTTGATTGCATCAACAATACGAATGAACAAAGTTCGAGACATCGATATCTCCGACGAAACATTTCATCATTAAATCGTGGAGTAGCGCTAAAATAATCATTAATCAGATTACGATCTGCTACTTCACGATCACGATTGATCATTCTATGACCTGGGACAGAGCCACGACGACTGGAAGATTGGTTGCCATGGCAATTTTGATAATATTCCATTATCATATTGTTATTTTGCAGCACAAGTTGAGCGCAAATTTCGTCGTGATCCAGACTTTGCATGAATAACTCATTATCCATGTCACCATAAGCAGAATAAGAAGGAGGAGATGAAGGAGGAGATGGTGTTGAAGATGAAGATGAAGTATTCATATCATAAGAAGAACCCCCAATATCAAAATTCATTTTGAAATTGTATTTCTTGCCTAGTTTGAAGATGAGAAAAAAGAAGTGATTTGTAAACAATGTCGATGATGGGAGTGATGAGAAAATCGATTCAGTATTCCATATATTTATAGAATATTGAGATAATATTTTGGATGATGATGATATTCATCCAACGGTTAAGATTTTCAGAAAACTCATCCAACGGTTAAGATGATAAGGTGAGATTTCCTTCAGGATAGGTTTTCTTATCTATATATACATAGTAAATAATATATATTCAGTATATGATATATAAATACATATATAAATAATGTATACATACGTATATATATACATAGTAGATATGTATACATATATATACTATATATATATTAGATAAGATGATAAGATAAGATTTTCATCCAACGGTTAAGATGGTAAGAAAACTCATCCAACGGTTAAGATGATAAGATGAGATTTCCTTCAGGATAGGTTTTCTTATCTATATATACATAGTTGTTTTTTACCACCATTTTGGGGGAGGAAGTGGATCCGATTTACCACCATTTTAAATTATTGTTGTTTTTTTATGCTCTATTTATCTTGTATTATGTATGTTTCCCTTTCAATTGTGTAATTTTAGGTATTTATGTAACATTGTTCTATGTTGAAGTTGATTTTAAATGTTTTAAATTATATGGAACATGCATTTTGTACTACTTTTAGTTAAATGTTTATTCTTTTGGTTAAATTAAAATAATATATACATTAATTGAAAAAAACAAGAAAAAAGATAAATACAAAATAAAGGGGCTAAAATGAAAGGGTGTGAAATGAAATAAAGGGCTGAAATGACTAATTACAAAACTTTGGGGGTGAAAATGAAAGGAAAAAAAAGACAAAAAAAAATTAAAAAAAAAAAGTAGCTCAGCGCTAAAAATAGCGCTGAGCTACAGTGCAGCGCTAAATATAGCGCTGCACTGTTCCCCTGCGCTATTTTAGCGCAGGGAAATAGCTCTCCATTGGAGAGCTATTTTGGAGCTAAAAGCTACAAAATAGCTCTCCATTGGAGAGGCCCTAACATTGAATTGTAGGCCAAAACTCTGCAATAATGCTATAATAAATGTGGACCCATTTTGAAACTTAATTTTAAATATAAAATATTTAAAGATAAAATAAATAAATATTATTTTAAATTTCGAAAAATTCCGGGTTTCGAGAAATATTTCGGGTTTCGGTCAAAATTTTGTCGGATATTCATATAGTATTATTTCAAATTTCGGGGTTTTGGCAAAAATATCGGAAAATTTCGGGAGATATTCTGCAAAATTAGATTGAAAGTGAAACATCGTTTCGAGACCTCCAAAAATTCAAAATTTAAATTTCGAAATTTCGAAAAAAATTGAAGACCATGCATGTGACTCTATTTTCGATGATGATTTAGTGGTAACTTTCCAAAAAATACTTATGGTGCTTCTTAAATATCTTACAAGAAAGCTTCATCAGTACGCTTTGTTTCCAAAGAGGATACCAATCATTTTATAGTGCACTAGTAAAGAGCACGTGCGTTGCACGTGATTCCTATTTATTTGTTTTAAAAAATAGATTGATGTAAATAAAAATGATTATTAATTTGTATAATACATCTTAGTTTTATATATTTAAAATTATATATTAATGTTTTATAAAAGAGCATAACGTAAATATAAAAAATAGTATATTCATTCATACACTAAACGATGTTGCATCCTTAACCTATAATGTTTTTCACTATATAATTTTTGCAGTAGTATTTCTTTTTAGTATATTTGTTTGTATCTTTTCTTAATCTATTCGTAATATATATTTTTTGTCAATACTTATTGCCTTTGGGAAATCAATTTGATTTTTGAAGATGGATGAGCCTATTTTATATTTGCTTACTGTAATGTAGTAATTAAGCAAAAAAATTTATGATTGAGAAGTTTTGATTTATAACATAAACTCAATATTGAATTTCAAAATTGCAATTCTTGATGCTATTTGATTTGAATGGTGAAAATAATTTACAACCGAAAAGGTTGAAAAGATAGATAACATGATATATAAATAACTAATTTATAATACTATTTGAAGTTGTAATTATTTCTTTTCTTCCTTGATCATGGTTGAACTTGCAACCTTCTTCTTACTTAGCTTCACGTTTTTGCTTTTATATATCTTTGTGAAGCTGCATAATGTTAGTTCATCATCATTTGATATATTGTTCATGACTCCTTCATTTTTGTTTGTCGTCGTCTTCTTTATTTTCTTTGCACCCTCTTCTTCAGAATCTCCTTTGCTTTCATTTTGAAGTTCATCTGGTTTTGTAACATTTTGTATATTTTCACTTGCCTTCTTCTCTGGACCCTTTTGTTTTCCTTTCTTTTTTTGTCTTGAAAAATAAAAACTTAAAAAATGAGTTGGATAAATATTTATTTATGTTGCAATAAACAAAATTAAATAATTTGGAAGAAAATTAATGAAAATGTAACAAAATTTTGAATTTAATTAATTGTTGCAAGAATTAAATAAGAAAATAAGTATTTGATAAAATATTTATTTATCTTTGTCTATAAATGATATATTGGTAAAAAGGTGAGATTGTTTAGGCCTGTTTGTTGGTATTTTCAAGCTCCTTTTTCCATTTTCATTTTCATATGAAAATGAAAATACACACTCTTTACGTTGTTTTTAACAAAAAATATTATCATTTTCATTCTTATTTTTACGTTCCCAATAAATTTAAATCATTTCTTTAAAATTACATTCCACGTCACTTGTCTCACATTTTCTTATTAACACTTTTCTCTATCATCCCCTTTCAATTTTTTTAATATTTCTATCTAATCTCCTTTAAATTTTTAAAACATCATCAATATTCAACATCAAATCCAACACTATCCATCTAATCATTATTTTTCAATTATTTCACACATCACACTCATCAATTTCAACCATTTTTAAAAAACACAACCAAACACATCTATTTTTCTCATACAAAAATCACAAAACTCATTCCTCCATATATTTTAGAAAATGACGGTTGAAAGTAAAATGAAAACACATCCCAACAGAGCCTTAGAAATTCTTTATTAAGATTTTTACAAACGACTATGTATCTAAATTACAATTGAAGTAATTGACACAATTAGATTGTAATGTTTCGAGTGATGGCGGCAAGAACAGTTTTTTTTCCAATTCTTTATGGGTCCAAAAAATGCATCTTGCATGTGATTCTCTATATATGCCTAAAAAATATGCATTTGATTAGTACAAGTGTACAACTTCTCTCATGCTATACACTTGAGAGAAATTTTGCTATTAAAAAAAAAAGAGAATACATATATTGTTAAAGAATCTAAAATAGTTGTACGTTGTTGATGTTGCAGACCCACCATTAAATAAACTCACCCATTATCATAAATCACATGAATCTATCCACCATCTCTCCTCTTTTGTCCAACACTCTACTCCCCCCCCCCCCCCCAAGACCCGAACCCCCAAAAAAATAAAAACCCACCAAACGGTGGGGAGGTTAAGGCAAAGACCTCCAACCTGTATATAGCAAAGAAATTGATGGGTCAGCAATTTCAACCAAAAGCCACTCATGGACTAAGCAATTTACAATAATAATTGTAAATTACTACTTTTAACTTAAAGATGAAGATAGTGCCTATATAATTATAATAATTGCAATTATAAATAATGATCCCGTATAATATCATTCATACATAAAGCACCGATTCACCAAAATAATAAAAGGAAAAAAAGACAAAACATTTGAAAATGTAAAAACATGTACAATGAAATCAAAATGGTTAAAAGAAGGTGAAGAAAGCACCCAGAATTGCAGGAGCCTAGCCTGTCGATCAATTTGAGAAAAAAGGAGTACAAATGTAGGTAGGAGACCCATCATGATTACAAAACAAATAAAAAGGCAAAGAAATTGGCAAAGATAGCAAATTAACAGAAACTGTTTTGTCTTCTTGGGCTAGGCACTTGTTTTATCTTGAAAGTGAAGATTTAAAAATGGAATTACAACAATACCGAAAAAAATTATATGTGATTCATTAAAGTTCTCTTGAACCATTGACATTATTATAATAGTAACATATACATTGAACAAGCTTATTTACTATTAATTACAAATTCATGCACATTCATTTGGTATATAATAAATATATTTTTATATGTTTTTTTTTATTAATATTAACTAATTAATATATTTTTATATGTTTTATATTAATTTTGAAAAAGAGTATTAACTTCATCCAACATATACATTGAACAAACTTGTTAATTATTAAATTCAAGTACATGTACAAAGCAAATAATTAAAATAAAAAAAATCAAGTCCATGCACATCAATAAAAATAATGACTATAGTTTTATTGGAGGATAATATTTTTATTACTATAGGGTTATTCTAGTCTTATTAAAAAAGTGTAAATCATGTAAAAGTGTAAATCATGTAAATCACCCCAAATTATTCATACTTTTAGAATAGATATAGATAAGTAATCTGTTTAACACGTGATTGACTTAATTTTAGTTAGACTCAAGCTCGATTTTGCCAAACGAAGACACATTATAATGATATTTATATTGTGATTGGTTATTTTCGTTAGTTGTACATTAATTAAATGACAAGTATAAAGCACTAGATCCCCTACGACTACCGCTAATTACTCAATTTAATATTGATTTTTAAAAGTTTGTTTGAACTCGATTTTTTAACATAACACACCAAACTTAAATACCTTTTTTTCTTTCACACTATTAAAAAAATAATATATTAATGACAGGATGTCAATTGACAATGTTAAAGTTATCATTTTAAATATATTGGGTGACAAGATTCTTTGTTTTGTCACAAAAATTATTTTCAAAAATTTAATAATAACAAAAATTGTATATAAGTAGCCGCTAAAAACAAACTTGTCACAAGGAAATTGTTGTGAATACATGTTGCTAACCTTTTCAACCTCTTCCATCATCCTGGTACGTAATTCTTAAGATTTCCACGATAAACAAATCTTTTGTGAACCCCACTACATAAATAGAGGCGATAGTCCAGCAATTTTGATTATGGGGACCTCCTTAGAATGACCGACGCTGACATTCGCAAACTACAAATGGAATGTCACATAGATACCAAAATATATATAAATATATATATAGACAAGATAAACAAACAAGAGTTCCGAAATCTATCAAGCAGTTTTGTTGAATCTCCAAACAACACAAAATTTAAATTTCAAAACAAACATAACATTTTAAATTGCTACAATCTGTATACAAACAAGCCGATAAATGTATGAGATCGATTTATATGTAAAGCTCGTTTGGCGAACTTTGTGCTTCTTCGGCTTATGATTAATTACCTCCAACAGATACTTTTTTGATGGAGTACCGCCTTGATACGTTTGTAAATACTTTTCCACATCTTTGATCCCCTACTGATGTCATCACCCCGAGATTCTGCGAAAGCAAAGGGACTTGCATTCATTTGTTCATCAGCATTCGACATGTCAACATTGTCGTTTTGGTGAAAGAAGTCATCGTGTAAACCCAAAAGATAGGTTTCTCTATCGAAAGGAGGAGCAGGACTAAGTTGCATTTGAGCATTATAATAGGAGCCGAAATCTTCTTCTCTAGCTGAATTCTTGGCTGACATGAAGCTCTGAGACGACGAGTTTGAGTGTCCATTGCTGGATTCACCTATCATTTCATAAGCTTTGAATAAATTAAGAATTCAAGAACATAAATCAAAGACCTCTTTATTGACTCAATTTTTAAGACGTACCGTCATGGTTCAAAACAAATACAAATGCATATAGGACGTTAAATAAATTCTAAGAAAATTATGAAATTGTAGAGGAAAAAAAGCATAAGTTTACACTAATTGGTACATTATATAAGCAAATATTGTATTAGATGTAAATAAAAACAAAATAATGGTATTATCGGATTTAGATTTGTAACAGAAAAGAGTTTATTAAAAAGTATAATATCACAAACTATTGAATACTTAATAATGCATCCACTAGATCATATTGTTGTGGAACTCAGAGTCATATTCCACCAAATATAGAAATAGCTAGGGAAATATTGTACTAGAAAACCACACTAGATTTAATTCCCAGGAAAGATTGGAGGCGTTACAACGGTCGCGCTTAAAACCCAACCTCCTAGACAGAATTAACTAGACGAATTTAATAGCACAATATAACACTACAACTATAACTAACAATGGCTATTTGAAGAATAGCACAAAATAAAGAACACCAAAATATAACGAGGTTCGGCTAATTTAGCCTACGTCCTCGGACCCCACCAAAATATTTCACTAAAGGACCAAAGTGAAAATATTACAAACTATAGAGGAAGAAAGAAGAAATTGCTAAAAGACTTAGGCAATTTGGGATGTTTTTCAAAGTGAAGAGGTGGTCTCCTTTTATACAACAAATGAGCCCACCCTTTACAAATTCTATCTATGTGGGATATTTTCCTCTTTCAAAAATGAGCCACACTTCAACAAATCTCCACCTTGGCGAATTTCAAAATCTTCAATCTCCTCATCAAACGGGGTCACCAAAACCAATCTTCAAACTTTGACAATGTTGATCAAGTCCAAACAAAATTTGAACTTGATTGCAGTCACAACTTTTGTCAACATATCAGCAGGATTCTCAGTAGTATGGATCTTCTCGATTCTGACTCCACCTTCTTCGAGCATCTCTCTTATGAAATGATACCGAACATCAATGTGCTTCGTCCTTGCATGATAAACTTGGTTCTTTGCTAAATGGATAGCACTTTGACTATCACAATGAATTTTGACATACTTTTGTCCAATCCCTAGTTCACCAAGCAACCCTTGAAGCCAAATTGCTTCCTTTATAGCCTCTGAAATTGCCATATACTCTGCTTCCGTAGTAGACAGAGCAACCGTTGACTGTAAGGTAGACTTCCAACTGACTGGTGCTTTAGCAAGAGTAAATACGTAGCCTGTAGTTGATCTACGCTTATCTAAATCACCAGCATAGTCTGAATCGCAATATCCGACTACATACTGACTATGTTCCCGCTCAAATATCAAACCAACATCAGCTGTGTCATGGATGTATCGCAAAATCCATTTCACAGCTTGCCAATGTTCCTTTCCAGGATCATGCATATACCTGCTCACAACCCCCACTGCTTGGGAAATATCAGGCCTCGTACACACCATAGCATACATCAAGCTACCAACAGCATTTGCATACGGTACTTTTGACATGTATTCCCGTTCTGCATCAGATTTCGGTGACAAAGCGGCGCTAAGCTTAAAATGAGGAGCAAGCGGAGTACTAACTGATTTTGACTTTTCATCAATGCCAAAACGCCTCAACATCCTACTCAGATATTGTTTCTGAGTCAAACAAAGCCTCTTCAATTTTCTATCTCTGAAAATCTCCATGCCGAGAATCTTCTTCGCCTCACCTAGATCCTTCATCTCGAACTCCCTTTTCAAATGAGTCTTCAACTTCTCAATTTCTATTAGACTCGGGGAGGCAATCAACATATCATCAACATACAGAAGAAGATATATGAAGGATCTATCTTGTAGCTTGTGCAAATACACACAATGATCGTATTTGCTTCTTGTGTACCCAATTCCCATCATAAACTTGTCAAATCGCTTGTACCACTGCCTCGGAGATTGCTTCAATCCGTACAACGATTTTTGAAGTTTACAAACCAAATTTTCATTTTCAGCAACTTTGAATCCCTCTGGCTGAGTCATATAGATTTCCTCTTCCAAGTCTCCATGTAAAAATGCAGTTTTTACATCCAACTGAACTAGTTCAAAATCCAACTGTGCTACCAAAGCCAACAAAATTCTAATGGAGGAGTGTTTTACAACTGGAGAAAACACCTCATTATAATCAATGCCCTCCTTCTGAGCGTAACCTTTGGCCACCAATCTGGCTTTGTAGCGAACATCACCTTGGCTAGGAAATCCATCTTTCTTTGCAAATACCCATTTGCATCCAATTGCCTTGTTTCCCTTCGGGAGACTGGCCAGTTCCCATGTTTGATTCTTATGAAGGGACTGCATTTCTTCACTCACGGCAATCCTCCACTTATCTTTCTCTGGTCCTTTGACTGCTTCAATATAAGTGGTAGGACCATCATCAGTGGCAATTGCAGATGCACAAGCCACCATATCATCAAAGCGAGCAGGCTTTCTGATTATCCTCTTTGGCTTGCTAGTTGCAATTGATTCAAGTTGCTGTGGAAGTTCTTAGGGTTGAACTTCCTCTTCTTCAAAATCTCCTTCTACCGTAGGAGAATGATCAAGAGTTTCTTGATCTGCTGGGACAACAAACTTTTCAAACTCCACCTGTTTGGGAGTACCATCATGCTGTTCTGCATTCACCTTTTCCAACACGGTAGATTCATCAAAGGTGACATCCCTGCTAAAGATTATTTTCTTTGTTTCTGGACACCAAAGACGATAGCCTTTTATACCAGAGGTGATCCCCATGAACACAGCTTTCTTTGCTCTAGGATCCAACTTTGATTCCTTAACATGATAATATGCAGCGGAACCAAACACATGTAAGGAATCATAATCAGCAGCAGACTTTCCAAACCATTTCTCCAATGGTGTTTTTCCATCAATAGCAGTAGATGGTAGACGATTAACGAGATGGCATGCATACGTCACAGCCTCAGCCCAAAATTCTTTACCCAACCCAGCATTGGATAACAAACACCGAACTTTCTCCAGCAAAGTCCGATTCATGCGTTCTGCCACTCCGTTCTGTTGTGGTGTATGTCTAACAGTGAAGTGTCTGACAATGCCTTCATCCTCACAAAATTTTTGAAATGGACCACCCCTAAATTCTCCACCATTGTCTGTACGGAGACGTTTGACCCTTTTATCAGTCTGAGTTTCCACCATCTTTTTCCATTTGAGGAATACCTCAAACACTTCATCCTTTGTCTTCATCGTATACACCCAAACTCTCCGGGAAAAATCATCAACAAAGGTTACAAAATAGTGTTTCCCTCCCAAAGAACTCGTTTTTGAGGGCCCATACATCCGAATGAACATAATCCAAGATACCCTCAGTATTATGGATTGCTGTTCCAAATTTAACCCTTGTGTGTTTCCCACGAACACAATGTTCACAAAACTCCAATTTGGAGTATTTCACTCCTTTCAACAATCCTTGATTTATGAGGAGATTCAAGGATTTTCCACCTGCATGTCCCAAGCGCATATGCCATAGCCTAACTGCTTCTGAATTCCGATCATCAACAGTAACTGCTGCTACTGCACCCACAACTGTACCACCCATGTAGTGATACGTATTATTGTTCTTCCGAATTCCCTTCATTACCACTAGTGCACCAGAGATGATCTTCATCACCCCATCCTTAGCTCTTACTTCAAAACCTTTCGATTCTAAAGTTCCAACGGAAATAAGGTTTTTCCTCACTTCTGGTGCATATCGAACACCCTTTAGGGTTATGATTGATCCATCGTGATTCTTTAAGCGAACTGAACCAATCCCAAGTGTAGTAAGAGGAGCTTCATTTGCTGTGAAGAGAACGTCATTTTGTTCTTTGAAATCAAAGAACCAATCCAAATGTGGTGTCATATGATGACTACATGCTGAATCCAGCATCCATACTTCAGAAGCACCGTTGGATGATGTCGCCAATGAGAAGTCCGATTCGGCATCATCACACGCGGTTACATTCGATTCCGCCACGGCCTTAGAATTGCCCTTAGTTGTCAGCTTTGGGCAATCTCTCTTCCAGTGTCCTGTTTCTCGACAATAGGCACACTCGTCTTTGCTTAGTTTATGCCTGGACTTGGATCTCCCTTTCTTTCCTTTGTTTTTGTTTTGTGAACGACCTCTGACGAACAAAACCTCTGCATCTCCGCCTGAACTAACTTGCTTGTCCTTCTTTCTCAGTTCATAACTGTACAGGGCAGCACAAACTTCGCTAAGAGATACAGCAGCCTTCCCGTGAAGTAGAGTGGTTTCAAGAAACTCAAACTCCTCAGGAAGGGATCCCAGCAACATCAGAGCCAAATCCTCGTCTTTAAAAGTCTCATCCAAATTGATCAAATCGGTAACCAGTTGATTAAAACTGGTAATGTGACTATTCATAGTGGAACCCGAAACAAATGTGAAGCGAAAGAGCCGCTTCTTCAAATGGAGCTTATTCTGACAACTTTTCTTCAGAAACTTCTCCTCCAGTGCCATCCACAATTTATATGCCGAGTTTTCTTTCGAAAACGCATATCTCTGCTCTCTGGATAGACACGAATGAATTGTTCCACATGCCAACCGATTCATCATACTCCAATCTTTTTCCTCTATATCATTTGGTTTCTTCTCTTCAATAGCTAAGTATAGACCTTGTTGAAAGAGTGCGTCTACAACTTCGCTTTGCCACATACCAAAATGGCTTGTGCCATCAAAAGACTCCACTGCCAATCGCGTATTCGCCACAGTGGTTCTCGCCCAAATGGACGACGACGATGCTTTTGAGGTGTCTTCCATTTTTGGTTTCAAATTATTCTTCAAGAGCCCTCCAAATGCGAAAGCCAAATAGCCCGGGAAAACTTTTCTGATGTGGAAGATCAGATTAAACTGTGACCACAGAGCATACTCAGAATACCCGAGCTCTGATACCACTTGTTGTGGAACTCAGAGTCATATTCCACCAAATATAGAAATAGCTAGGGAAATATTGTACTAGAAAACCACACTAGATTTAATTCCCAGGAAAGATTGGAGGCGTCACAACGGTCGCGCTTAAAACCCAACCTCCTAGACAGAATTAACTAGACGAATTTAATAGCACAATATAACACTACAACTATAACTAACAATGGCTATTTGAAGAATAGCACAAAATAAAGAACACCAAAATATAACGAGGTTCGGCTAATTTAGCCTACGTCCTCGGACCCCACCAAAATATTTCACTAAAGGACCAAAGTGAAAATATTACAAACTATAGAGGAAGAAAGAAGAAATTGCTAAAAGACTTAGGCAATTTGGGATGTTTTTCAAAGTGAAGAGGTGGTCTCCTTTTATACAACAAAGGAGCCCACCCTTTACAAATTCTATCTATGTGGGATATTTTCCTCTTTCAAAAATGAGCCACACTTCAACACATATCATAAAGTGTTTATGGAAAATAAGTGAGATGCTTGATATTATCCAATTTTATCATTGATAATATTCCGATACGATCAATAATATCATTGTATGAGCAATATTATCCGATATTAGCGAATATTATTGGTGATAAATATAAAATCGGAGATCGAACCATGCATACCATAGCAGTTATCGTGGTTAACAAGAGGATAATATGGCCCAGAAAAATCTTGAGAAACGGTGAAGTGTTGCTGAAGAGAATCCGTTAAGTGTTGGTGAAGAGAATCCTCATCATCAAAGTAGAGTACTGTATTCTCCCAGTGTTTATAAGCAGATTCTAATAGCTCTTGAGCATCAGCCTGTCATCAAGATCAATTCTGAATTTTAAGAAAAAAAATATTGCTACAAATTGAAAGGCGAGAAAAAGTACGAAAGTCGGTTTATATGAAGTATACCTTGTGGTTATCAGACAACATAGTAGCTGTGAGATACTGGTTTTCCGAATACAGTCCTAAAACATGTCCAAGAATGTTAAAAACGACCCCCGTCTTATGCTGATCATTTTTGTGGCAGTACATTCTTTTGTGATGGGTACATGCTCGAGCATTGTTGACCGTGGCCTCCCACTTCTTTGCTCCCAAATTAACAATCTGCAAAGTTTACTAGATAAGTAGCATATTTTTGTAAGTCATATAATCAAGAGTAAGTCGAAAGAGAAAAGTTTACGCTTTTGAGGCCTTCAGTATCAATCAGGAGTCGAATTAGGAAATCCTCCACCGTAAAAATTTGATATAATTTGAGACGTTTGTCAATGGGACCACCTTTCCTAATATAGATTAGTCGACATACTTTGTCAAAGAGAGACGGGGTTTTGTGCTTCCTGTAATCTGAAGAAGATCGAAAACGAAAATCTTAGAAATCTGTTCTTCAAATTGTTTTTAGGGATAAATATATGTGCGACTTTCTTATTTATTTGGTAATTACCATGAGCCGTATGAGGATTTATAAATATCGAAGACACCCTGTCAGATCTGACAACTTGAAGAACCGGGGTGAGATTAATGTAACATGTTTTTACTCACACAAGGAATGAAATTGTAATGACAGGGAAATTATGGTTATTTCTTAGGGTGTTTTTCATAATTAGGTTCCTTGCACAGGGTGTGTCTATGTAATTTACCCTTATTTTTATGCAATTTTAAACAATTCGGAAGCAAATACAGTGACGACTTACATTTGTTGCGGAAATCCTTGACAGTAAAGAACTCTGTCATTGCTTCCTTAACACGAGCACGATCAAATGTATCGACAACTCTTGCACCTAATCTGAACTTTGAAGGCCTTATTTTGCTGGTATGATGTCTCAGTTTAATGTTGTCGAGAACACCGACGCCTCTCTGTAATTTTACACGTACTTTTCCTGCAAGAAGAGGCTTTTTTCCTCCCATTTCGGGGACAATATTCTCTTCGAACGCTTCAATTGTCCAATCATCCCCCTCCGAAGCATCAAATTCTCCTTTAACAAGAACTAGCTCCACATTCATAGAGGACTCTCTTTCGTCGTTTACAATGTTTCCAGTGGAATCATCAACAAGAGCCACTTTGATAGAAGCGTCGTCTTCTCCTTTTATTTCTTCCCCGGTCAAGATTGTTTGACAAATCCCGTTTTCAAGCACTAGTTTCATGCTTCTCCGAGCTGATGATGTCTGATGCCCATCTTTGATAGTTCTAAAAAGAGAATTGATATTCAGTTATACATGTGTATAGTATCAACTTAATACCCTTTAAATATTTAAATCATATAGCAGTTCAAGCGTCGGGTTTTGTTTGACAGAAAAGCTAACAATTCCCCCAGCCAAGTGATCCTCTAGGAATAGAACTTGTGACCCTGGCTCTGTAGGATCGAGCTGTAGCTGCTGGGCTAAAAGTTATAGCTACTAGCTGCAATAAAAACTGTGCAACTCAAATCTATAAATTATTTAACGACTTGAGCGTAACATTTCGACTGTTATGTGCTAGAGGGTTTGATCAACAAAATACCTAAAGTTCATAAATGTATATCTCACCTCATGATTCTAGTCAAGAGTCTTCTTTTTGTTGATTCAAGTTCCTCTTCGACCGTGAGCCTTCTTTTTGTCGAATCAAGTTCCTCTTCAACCTCCAAAAGCCTTCTTTTTGTCGATCCAAGTTCCTCCGTGACCTGTAAAAATGTATTCAATAAGATGTCCGTTGGATATGGCAATGGGTCACTCAGACCCGCACCAAAACACACCCTGTTTTGGATGGTTCTTGAAAAGCTAAATGGGTCACAGGGCGGGTCTTGGGTTTGGTGTTTCGAACTCGGGCCTACTAGGGGCATCCACCTGCTTCACTACATAAATATACTTATGTATGTATTTATATAATATTTATAGGGTAAATTACACCCAACCCCCTGTGATCGACCTTATTATCATTCCACCCCCTTGTGAAAATTTTTTTGTCATGTTGGCCCCCTGTGAAACAATTAAACAAGCAATTTGACTCCCTACGTGCCTCACTCGCCTGTCATGAGACTGGTTATCCGATTTTTGTCAATAAAAGACTATTTTGCCCCTAATCTTACAATCGTCGGATCTGATTTACTAAAATCAACGGCTCATATTAAATAACTTAATTTTTATATAAATGTACATTTTTTTACTATTTTTAATATTTTGAAATTATCAAAGATGTGTAAAAATATATATTAATATTATATATATATAAGTGTGTGTATATATATATATACACCTACAAATACAAACCCACCACCACCGTTCCTACACCGTCGCCGCCGCCGTACTTCGCAGCCACTATCCATAAACCATCACACAAAACCCACCACCATATTCCTCATTTCAGCCCTAAAACCACCACCTAAAACCCACCATTTTAGTCCTTAAACCACCACCTAAACCCCACCATTTTAGCCCCCAAACTTTTAATTGCATCCCCACGCCGCCGCCCCTGCAAACCCACCTAAGTCTCTTTGTTTCTATTTGTCCTTTGGAATCAGATTCATGAACCCCATGCTGTTGATAGAGATTAGGGAGAGAGGCGGGAAGCATTAGATAGATCATAGAAGAGAGGTTAACTCTAAATTAATTAAGGAATGGTGTAGAGAAGTTAAGTCCTAGCTGTAACCGGCAATAACTGATTAATACTTCGTGTGTGTGTGTGAGATTAGATACTTGAAGTTTCGAATTAACTAATTAACCGGCAATAACTTCATGTCAGAAATGCCTAGATCCGACTTGACGGCGTGTGGTGGCGGCGGAACTGACGGGGTGTGGTGGCGGCGGCGGCGGAGGAACTGACGGGGTGTGGTGGCGGTGAGCTTTGGCGGTTGTGGTGGAGGTGGGGAGGTGATGACTATGGTGTTAGGTGTTAGTGTTGGAATTGGGGAAAAATTATATTAGGATTAGGGTTTTAATTTTAGGGAAGAAGATGGAGATGGAAAAAAAAAAAAAATATAAAAAATTAAAGAAATAAAAAAATAATAAAATTGTGTAAATATTCTAAAAAGGACAAGGGTATTTTTGTCATTGTATAAAATTCTGTAAGCAAAAATATGGGAGGGAGGCAGTAAACAAATTTGAAAAATTACAAAGGGGTTTTTAGTTAATTTTTTTATCACAAGGACAGTGGAGTGATAATAAGGTCGATCACAAGGGAATTGGGTGTAATTTACCCAATATTTATATATGACCAAATATGTGCTTTGCGTATATATTCAAATATAAAATTTGAATAAAAAGTTATAAATTAAAATAAGAACTAAAAAATAAATAAATAAATTATACTTTCAAAATAGAAAACTTAAAAACGTAGTTGAAATTATATTTCATATTCACCAGGTCCAATTCACCCGTCCCCAGGTTCGTGACAGTTCTTGGGTTGACAAATACTGTGGTGGCTGAGGTGCGTCTAGGATTTAGGTAGACCCGCCCCGTTGCTATCCATAATATCCATCATAGATCAAAAGCCATTTAGCATCTATGCAATATTTGTTAGTATATATATATATACTACTTACAATTTTTTCCAACTCTTTCTCCATGATTAGCTGTTAAAAAATTTCCTATAGTTTGTGAGTTGATTATCGTCGTTTCGGGTTCATCTTGCCTCCTTTGATTACAACTGAACATGAAAAAGAAGAAATAAACATTAACACACGAGGACTAAATTCTGCTACAAAAATCAGACCAATCTATAAGAATATTCAATAAATAAGTCAAAGAGAATCCAAAGACAAACAGAACATAATCAGCAAAAAGAGAATCTTCTTTCTGCAAAAAGAACAATTTCTGGAACAAGAATCCCAGACCATTTTCAGCAAGAAGAATATTCAGAAATATCCAAAAAAAAAAAAAGTAACTAAAACCCAGTACAAATACTACATAAGACTTACACTTTTTGCCTCTTCTTTTTTCCTGATCATGATTTCATATTTATACTTCCTCAAAAGCAAAAAAATGGTATAAACTAAAATTTAATAATTATATTGAAACAATGTCTGGGCATTTATTGGAGTATTGCAGAAACCGTGTGGGTCCATAACAGTGCCGACACAATCCCACTTAGATTCCCACTGACAACATAAGACGACAGAGGCCCCCAACATAGATTGATGTCCTAAAAGTGGTCAGTTCACAAGATTGATTGAATCATTTGAACTTACTGTTTGATTTAGTTAGAAGTAGCATATATATATATATATATATATATATCACATTATTTCTGATTGTGTAGCTTATAAAGTCAATGATGAGAGAGCTTTCCTAGAAATAACTAGGATAGTCACACCATGTTGTGAGTGACTTCGCCTCTTGAATACGTATTTTTCCCAGCTTATTAAGAAGAATATATTGAATATCTTTTAGCTTCTTTTACTTCAATTTAGCTAGCTTCTTTTTTGATTAAGAATATTTCTGATTTAAGTTAATAAAAATATAAATCTAGTAAGGCTTCGTATAGTGTTAATGTTGAAGAATGACTCTTTCAAAAGAAGAGCAAAGAATCCCACATAGAAAAACATTAGAAGTGATGGGCTCATTTGTTGTATAAAAGGAGCCCACCTCTTCACTTTGTAAATCATCCCAAATTGCCTAAGTCTTTTAGCAATTTCTTCTTTCTTCCTCTATAGTTTGTAATAGTTTCACTTTAGTCCTTTAGTGAAATATTTTGGTGGGGTCCGAGGACGTAGGCTAAATTAGCCGAACCTCGTTAAATTTGGTGTTCTTTATTTTGTGCTATTCTTCAAGTAGCCATTGTTAGTTATAGTTGTAGTGTTATATTGTGCTATTAAATTCGTCTAGTTAATTCTGTCTAGGAGGTTGGGTTTTAAGCGCGACAGTTGTGACGCCTCCAATCTTTTCTGGGAATTAAAATCTAGTGTGGTTTTCTAGTACAATATTTCCCTCGCTATTTCTATATTTGGTGGAATATGACTCTGAGTTCCACAACAAGTGGTATCAGAGCTCGGGTATTCTGAGTATGCTCTGTGGTCGCAGTTTAATCTGATCTTCCACATCAGAAAAGTTTTCTCGGGCTATTTGGCTTTCGCATTTGGAGGGCTATTGAAGAATAATTTGTAAACCAAAAATGGAAGACACCTCAAAAGCATCGTCGTCGTCCATTTGGGCGAGAACCACTGTGGCGAATACGCGATTGGCAGTGGAGTCTTTTGATGGCACAGGCCATTTTGGTATGTGGCAAAGCGAAGTTGTAGACGCACTCTTTCAACAAGGTCTATACTTAGCTATTGAAGAAAAGAAACCAAATGATATGGAGGAAAAAGATTGGAGTATGATGAATCGGTTGGCATGTGGAACAATTCGTTCGTGTCTATCCAGAGAGCAGAGATATGCGTTTTCGAAAGAAAACTCGGCATATAAATTGTGGATGGCACTGGAGGAGAAGTTTCTGAAGAAAAGTTGTCAGAATAAGCTCCATTTGAAGAAGCGGCTCTTTCGCTTCACATTTGTTTCGGGTTCCACTATGAATAGTCACATTACCAGTTTTAATCAACTGGTTACTGATTTGATCAATTTGGATGAGACTTTTAAAGACGAGGATTTGGCTCTGATGTTGCTGAGATCCCTTCCTGAGGAGTTTGAGTTTCTTGAAACAACTCTACTTCACGGGAAGGCTGCTATATCTCTTAGCGAAGTTTGTGCTGCCCTGTACAGTTATGAGCTGAGAAAGAAGGACAAGCAAGTTAGTTCAGGCGGAGATGCAGAGGTTTTGTTCGTCAGAGATCGTTCACAAAACAAAAACAAAGGAAAGAAAGGGAGATCCAAGTCCAGGCATAAACTACATAGAAAAACATTAGAAGTGATGGGCTCATTTGTTGTATAAAAGGAGTCCACCTCTTCACTTTGTAAATCATCCCAAATTGCCTAAGTCTTTTAGCAATTTCTTCTTTCTTCCTCTATAGTTTGTAATAGTTTCACTTTAGTTCTTTAGTGAAATATTTTGGTGGGGTCCGAGGACGTAGGCTAAATTAGCCGAACCTCGTTAATTTGGTGTTCTTTATTTTGTGCTATTCTTCAAGTAGCCATTGTTAGTTATAGTTGTAGTGTTATATTGTGCTATTAAATTCGTCTAGTTAAATCTGTCTAGGAGGTTGGGTTTTAAGCGCGACCGTTGTGACGCCTCCAATCTTTCCTGGGAATTAAATCTAGTGTGGTTTTCTAGTACAATATTTCCCTCGCTATTTCTATATTTGGTGGAATATGACTCTGAGTTCCACAATAGTTAATGCTATGTTTTTTCTCCAAGATTTAGAAGAAGAAAAAAAGAATATTACATATTCCAACACATGCATGTTACATATCTCATTCTTCCAATAGTTTTCTTTTTTATTATTATTATTTTGTTTTCCAGGTGTCCTCAAGCTACAAGACTAATCCATCGAGGCTATCAGGCATATTTTGATTCTCCCAAAATATCTCGTTTTTTTGGATCAATTATTAAAATATTCTCTAAATATATATATATATATATATATATATATTCATTAATCATTGTCGTAACTTAATAAATAACAAATAATAATTCTTTAACTTTGTTGCCCTAGGATCTATCAGTCCCAGAAAAGAATGCGAAAATGTCATGCGAGTAACGATAACCAGCACGCGGGTTCCGTACATTTAAAGAAAAATGTGATGAATATTGGTCCTACAGTTATTCTGTTAACATGATCAATTGTTGCTTCCGTCCAAACTGTCTTATTTATTTTTTTAATACAAGAGGAAGGGGATATCCTATAAGTATAATAAATAATTCCTTTTCTTTTTGTTTCGTTTCGTTTTGTTTTCTTGTCACAAAGAGGAAAGTTATCAACAATTTCCGACAGGGTATAATTTTCTATCTTTGATATTTATTTCATGTGACTCAAATTTCAATTATGGTAGATATGTTTCCAAGAAATACCTAGGTTACTGCCTACTTATTAGGTGGATTATCTAATTACAAGAAAGCTTCATAATTAATTACGCTTTGTTATGCCCGGCCAACGGACCGAAGGGTCACATTGAGCGGGAAAAAAGAACACCAAAGATTGCACAAGACTTGGGAAATTAAATGAGTTTGGATTAGCAAGAAGCTGGAAAATTCCTCTATGATCAATTCATTCGTTATGTCCACCATTTGTCACGTAACAAATGCGATAATACTTCTTTTGTATTTAATTATTATTTTCAAAGTCGACATCAATCATTTTTAATAGGGTTAAACGCAAAATCCCTTTGTTATTCCCAACCTGCGAAAAAAAAATTATGTGATAAGGAAATAGCTTAAAACCTCCATGTGAACTGTTAAAATTCTACAAAAAACCCCTCAATCCTTCAAACTTAATGGAGTGTAAAATGCACGCAGGTGAGATGAGAGTTGGAAAGATTTTATTTTGATTTTCACTTGTTAAAAGTCGGTTATACCCCTTAAATTTTAATTAAGCAATAAATTTTAATTCTTTTTTATTAAAAAAAAACTTAAAACCGAATTCAATTAAGTTGGTGGGTTTGTATTTGGGTCTGGGTCAAACCCAAAACCTAACCTAACCCAACCCATTTACTTTCCCTTTTCATTTTTTTTTCTTCATCTTCTTCATCTAGTTTTCCACCATAACCACCGCCACCCGCCTACAAACAAACGGCGAAGCCGACCCACCACCTGCGCCACCACCACCAATACCGAGTGTTACTGCCGAACCACCGTTCACACAAAACCACCACCAGTTCAACACTTCACACAGTTCGAAACCGCCGTCACCACCGTTCGAAATCGAAATCGAAATTTTGAATATCCCTGAAATTTCCACCGATATTTTTCTTAATATTACATGGGTTAAATATATGAGAATTTCGATGGAAATTTCAGGGATATCCAAAATTTCGGTTTCGATTTTAAAAAAATCATGGAAATTTATTGAAATATTTGAAAATTTACAATGAAACTTTGTGTAACTGTAAATATTATAATTATGCATTTTTTACATTAATAATATCCCATGTATAACATATGCTTAATGAATCTTATTGAATAGAATGACTAAAACCTGTTGTGAAAAATATTAAATAATTGTAATAAAATAATAATCAAATACCATAATAATTTTTTTAAAATAAAATGTACCACAATTTTAGTAAAATCATTATTCAAAACCACATCAAGCTTCTAAGAGGATTTTATGAGATCTTATTTAAATAATTTTTGTGTTCAGACCCGAATTTTTATTAATTTGTTGCATAGTATCACTTTCAAATTCGTATTTAAATTTATTGCTTATTAGTTTACATAATTGGTCATCTATCATCTTTTTTTTTTTTTAAATATCAATGATCATTTGCCCATAATTTTTAACTATTAAAAATTTTAAAAAAATAAAAAATAAAATATTTTTAAATTTTGGAAAATTTTGGGTTTTGATGAAAATTTCAGAATTGCTCAAAATTTCGATGGATATTTAGCAGATATTATTTAAAATTTTGGGTTTCAATAAAAATTTCGGGAAATTTTGGATTTCAGTCGAAATTTAGGAAGATATTCTGCAAAATTGGATCGAAAATTCGATTTCGCTTCATGATCCCCTGAAACCCAAAACTTCGACTGAAATTTCGTTATTTCGGGCGAAATTCCAAACAGGTACACTTTCAATATTTTGTTTTGTATAGTTTTGCTGCTCATTCCATGGACTATTTATCAAAGGCTTGCTATCAAAATGGTAAATCCCTACTTCCACAACTTTATCTCTGTCCTCTACAATATGAAACTCAACAACAAAAATAAACCATTGGGCATAAGTAACACTTTCTCAATCCCATACTATCCTGATGTAACCATTCACTAGCAAGGGTTGCGGTGGTGTCTCCGATGTCACTGCGCTCTTTGTTGTGCCAACCCCCTTCTTTATTCAGACCATAGCCAGCCGCGATGCATGTTAATTAGTGCATCTAACGTGCGCAGAGAGAAAAGGGACAGTTGACCAAAGCTTTTCTAGTTAGGCCGTAATTTGGGTTTTTTTGGGAGTGATTAGATTATGAATAATTAACACCTATTAATTGACATTTATATTGTTCATCTATATCTATACTATTTTATTAAAGTTGTGCACCCTAAAGTAACTACGATGGAAACCAAATATGGGTAGACTAAAATACCTTTATACTTTTTAACTCTTTAAGTAAAAATAAAAGGGGTTAAAACGGACAAATCAAAAGTATCTGTCGAAAACCGCCGCTGATATTTACAAACCCACGTTCTTACGGTTCCTTCATGTCCTCCACCTCACCCAGTTTATCATTTTCATCAACCTCTGATCAAATTATCTAATCTCATTTTACAACTCTTTACGAAGATTCTGCATCACCACACCGACAACACAGGAAGAATTAGCCCATTTGACAATTGAACCCAAATCAATTTTTATAGAAGAAACAGGAGAAAGAAAAATAAACAAAAACCCACATACATACCCCAATGGCGAAAAGGAAAGTAAAATTATGCTTTTCGAATTGAATAACCCCTTCAAGGAAAACTTTTGAAGCAAAATGAAAAAAGTACATGAGTTTTTTTTTTTGGTTTTGATGTTCGATTTTTTTATTCTAACGTTTCTTTTTCATTTTCAGAGATGATAGCCAATTAAGGTTTTTAAAGGGAGGTACTTACTCAGGTTTGAACTTGAATCTATTTGTATGATAAATTAATTATGCATTATTTTAATTGCGCAAGCAACGAGTGTGCTTTTCTCGCTTGTTATTTATTAAAGATGTGGCCCTTAGAGTAACTACCTCGATATACCAAATGTGTACTACCTAATATACTCTTATGCCCCATTTTTAAATAACAATTTTTTGAAATCAACCGTAGGTTTTACAAAACTATAAGAAAACTTCCATTGCCCCCTCATTATCTCAAATCAAATATTCTCTCCACGCTTACCATGAAAAGTGATTACCACCTTCATCAAACCCGTTTTTGATATCTTTGTTTACATCTATTTCAAAAGATATGAATCCCACGTGAAGAAAGAAAAAACTTTGGAAGCACCATGATTTTTCTCACAACCAACGTCCCCTCATGGATACTAGGTAGGTATATACAAGGTCTTAAATATCGGTTTCGAGGTAGATATCGACAGGGCCGGAGCTAGGAATCTTATGAAGGGGGGGCGAGATTTATGGGGGGTAGCCCCCCGCGGTACGGTACGGTATATTTATGTGAGAAAATATACTATATCTACTAAAAAGTCTCATCCAAAAATATACAATTGAAGTCTTATAAAACAAACCAACATGACTACTTATTTAAGTTAGACATTCTAAGTTGTACTCGACGAGTTTTTAAGTCATCGAACTCATCAATCATTGAATCAACATCAAAAGTTTGGGCAATTTCTTTCTCAATATACACTAATAATGAACTAGTCAAAAACTCATCTTCCATCTTATTTCTCAACATACACTAAAATATATCTATTACAACATAAAGTATAGATAGATAAATATTTAGATCTAAAAATGTTAATTTATTTCAGTCATTAAATTTATAATTTCTAGTGAAACTTAAGCATGAGGGGAAAATAATTAAAGCATGAGGGGAGATATAGTACAGATAGATATGTTGTTCTCATCTTTTTCAATTCATCAATCATGCAAATTAAGATTTAGAAATTGAAATTAAGTAATTAAAGCCTAAATAGAGGGGCGAACCGGCGAAGGGTGAGGGCGTGTGTGAGCGGCGAGTTCGACAGCAGCAGCAGCAGTGGTGGATCTTGAGAAAGCTTGAGGCTTGAGAGTTGAATATTGGAATGGAGCTTTCAACTTTGCTTGTAATCTGCAGAAGAAGAACAATGGTGCGTGAATACAAGAGTGATTTGGGGAGGAAAAGAAAACTTAAGTAAAGTAAAGAAAAAGTGGTGTTTGTGGGGACAAGATGTAAAGTATAAAGAAAAGTAAAGAAAAATGGTGGGGTAGGGGGGGCAAAACATGATGAAAAAAAATGTTGGGGGGGGGGAGAATTTTTTTATAACAAATTTGAACCACTAATTTGTTTTTTTTAATAATTGAGGGGGGGCGACGGCCCCATCATGCCCCCCCTGGCTCCGTCTCTGGATATTGATGTAGTAAATTTACGGAAATTTCAATGGAAATTTCGAGGATATTCAAAATTTCGGTTTCAATTTTAAAGAAATCATGAAAATTGATAAAAATATTTGGAAATTTAAAATAAAATTTTGGGTAACTTTAATTAGCATTCTTATACATCTTTTATATCAATAATATTCTATATAGAATATATGTATAATGAATTTGTTAAATAATATCACTAAAAACTGTTGCGAAAAATATGAAATAAATATAATTTGATAGTAAGATAATAACCAAATCTCATGAGAACTTCATTAAAATAAAATGTACCAAGATTTAAGTAAAAGTTACTACTCAATACCACATCGAGTTTCTAGGAAGATCGAAATCGCTATCACTAGTATCTGTCCTACGTCTACTTTCATATTGCAAGTGAAAATTATTAGTTACATGTTGACAATATTCCGCCCATGACATGGAATGTTGGTAGTTACATGTTTTAAAATATATATATATATATATATAAAAAAATTCTGCCAAAATTTCGGTTTCGGTAAATGTTTCGGGAAATATCGGGTTTCGGCCGAAATTTCGATAGATATTTGACAAATATATTTTAAATTTCGGGAAATTTCAGGTTTCGACCGAAATTTCGGGTTTCGGTCGAAATTTCGGAAGATATTCTACAAAATTAGATCGAAGGTTCGATTTCGCTTCAGAACCCCGAAATCCGAAATTTTGACCGAAATTTCGGTGTTTCGGTCGAAATTTTAGACCATGGGTATATATCATGGATACTAGGTAGGTATATATATGTATTCATTAATTTTTAACAATTTATTTCATGTAGATCTTTTTACTGTTTGGTTTTGTTATTGGTTATCTATACTATTATATAAAGTGGGAGAGACTTAGAGTAACTACTTTGGGCTGTCAAATTTTGGCGAAGCCTTCATCCACTCAAAATTTGACAAGTGTCCCAAGTAACTTCCATTTTCCTCTAAATTTTATTCTCTCTCCTATTTTATCTCACATTATCTTTATATATTACGTTTATTTTTCTTTTCTATCCCATACCTTTTTTTTTCCTACTATCTTCTTTATGTTTTATTTATTTGATTTTGGTACAAAAAATAATTATCAAATTGACTTTAACTAAAAGATTTTATTTAAAAAAAATTCTATTTTGCACACGCAATGAGTGTGCGGCATTTATTAGTATTTATAACATGTGAGTACCATTTACTTTTGAGTTGAAAATAGAGGAATAAAAAGCATTTTGTTTTATTATATAAAGTGGGAGAGGCTTAGAGTAACTACTTTGAACTGTCAAATTTTGGCGAAGCCTTCATCCACTCAAAATTTGACAAGTGTCCCAAGTAACTTCCATTTTCCTCTAAATTTTATTCTCTCTCCTATTTTATCTCACATTATCTTTATATATTACGTTTATTTTTCTTTTCTATCCCATACCTTTTTTTTTCCTATTATCTTCTTTATGTTTTATTTATTTGATTTTGGTACAAAAAATAATTATCAAATTGACTTTAACTAAAAGATTTTATTTAAAAAAAATTCTATTTTGCACACGCAATGAGTGTGCGGCATTTATTAGTATTTATAACATGTGAGTACCATTTACTTTTGAGTTGAAAATAGAGGAATAAAAAGCATTTTGTTTCATAAGGTAAAAGCTAAAGTAGAATTTATTGCTAAATTGATTTTTACGGTTGATATCTACGAATTTTGCATTAAAAGTGTTATATGTGATTTCACTTTTTTTGTTTTGTTTAATAATGTAAATTGTACATATAGACTTTTTAGAACAAATAGAGAATTTTGTTTGTATGTTATATTTGGATATCATCTTGACATATATAAGTACAGTTTAATTATTTGTAAATTTCAATCTTGATTCTTGCATCTATTTTTTTAAAATTTAGATTTTTTTTAATTAAATACGCATTATTCATAAGCACACGCAACGAGTATGCCTTTGTCGCTAGTATAAGTTATGGTTGAAGTCCTTTTAGCCAGCTAACTCAATAAATTAATTTTAATTAATATAATGGGCTATAATGAATTAATTTTAATTACAATATTGACAAATTTATTTTACCATTTACTAAATTACCCTTGTACCCTTGTTCATTTTATGGGATAATTACATTGAGTGCCCCTGATGTATTGCATAATTACGGTTTATATCCTCTTGTTGAAAATATTGTTGTAGTTTCATCGACCATGGCTAGAAGACGAGATTCGTCGAGTTTGAGAAGTTTTTAACTCACAGAGGAAAAGGACATCCGCTTTACATTCACGAAGCATTCCCCTGAGTGAACTTCTTGCCTTGGGTTGGGCCAAATTTAACGAGATAAGGATCATGGTGATTATTCTCTCGGCCATTAACAGAGGGTTTGGGAGAATTTTCATCAATCGGAGTAATAGATCTGGATTTATGCTGGACTCAGAATCAAGTTGAGTAGGTAGATTTGGGATGATGTCTGGCGATGGTGGGCTGAGAATTGAATATTGGGCCATGAGAGCTGATTTATGGCACTATTTTAGCCCTGGTTTGGCCCAATCTAGCTAGTGACAAGAAACAGAATTTCGTTACTTACTACACACATTCATTCTAAGTGACAAGAAAAATTCACGTCACTGAAATTCTTCTTAATGGAATAGAGCCAAAAGAATTTCTTGTCAATAAATTCATTTGCAAGCGACAATAAAAGAATTATTGTCACTAAAATTCATTTATAAGTGAGAAGAAAACTTTCTTTGTAACTAAAATTTTATTATGTGACAAAAGAAAAATATTGTCACTCACTCACGGTATATTATTAGTAACAACTTTAAACTTGTCATTTAATATTTTATCACTAATATCATCTTTTGCTCTAGTGAAATATGATATAAGAATTTTTTTTATATATTCTTTCATATCAAGTTGAATTTTATTCTCATCTATTTTCTTCTTTGTATTTCTCTTCTCTTCTTTTGGTTTTTCATAAACAAAATTAAATTCAATTTGAAATCTTCTAATCAAATTTTAACGGGAAAATTGCATTGACCTCCCTCGAACTATGGTTATTTGGCAGCTACATCCCCTCACGTTTGGTATTTTTGCAAAGACCTCCCCTTCTTCAACTTTTTAATTAACTTTACAAGTAAAAGACTATATCACTCTTCATATTTGATTTAAAAATATTTAACTAATTATAAATTTGTCAAAATATCATTAAATAAAATAAAACCAAATAACAAAGCATCCAAATTGAAGATATTTTTTTAAGAAATAACTCTAAATTCACTAGCTTTAAATTAATTTTAAAAAAGATTTTTTAATTTTGTGAATAATTTATCACGTACAAATATTTACTGTGCTATTTTGTTTGTTACATCACTTTTTCTTTTTATGACAATCTCCGATCAATTTGTTTATTATATTTTTCTCATATGTATTTGATATAATTTCATATTCAAATTGAGGATTTTGGATGATAAACATTGAGTTTTTATTTTCTTTTAATAAGTCCAATTCATGAACATGTGTCTGTGAATTTATGTATATATATATATATATATATATATATATGTTTTGCTACTTTTCGAGTATATTAGTTCTCATTAAGTTGTCATTTATTTATAACCTAATGAATTATTATTATTTTGTTATTTAAATTTAAGAAAAAAAATAGTCGAGGGTTATTTGATCAATTTATTGGCTTATCATTTTTAAAGATACATTTCTAGATTTTTTTTATTTTTGATGATCTTTTTTTTTAAAATTTATTACAATGTCATTTAATGATACTTTGACAAAAAGAATTGGGGTTATTTGCATCCACCTCCCCCGAGGTATTGCTCTTTGGCATAGACCCCTCCTCATGTATTAAAATTTGGCATCCACCACCCCTGTGTATAAAAAATTATATCTACTACCCTTTTTACCCTTAATTTTTTCTTTCTCTATTTTCTTTTTAACTTTCTTCCTTTCTTTTTAATTTCATTAAATAGACATAAAATGAATAATAATTATGCTCATGTAAGTTTTTCGTTAAAAATAATTCTAACGATTACTATATACTAAAGGAGAAATTACTAACCCCCCCCCCCCCCCACGCCCAAAAAAAATAAAAATTCTTATTATTAAAAAAATCATAAAAATATTATTTCCATATGAAATACCCATTTTACAATCTTTTCATTGGAAAATACAAAAGTCAATATTAACAACTTTTGGGACTAAATATTATCATAAATTTTTTGAATATACAAGTTTATTTTGATGAGTTGTTAGTAATTTTTCACATATTAAATTTATTTTAAATAAACTTAAGAATTTGATCTCTTAATTTGTTTATTCTTGTGGTTCCTAAATTTTATTTTTCAATGTTTCAAGCAAGTATTTAATAAATTAGTAGTGTTTTATTTTGTATAAAAAGTTTTAACCTTTATAGATTAGTATATTATTGACTATTGCAATAAATAAGAATCTAAAAATTGAAAGAGTAATTTTGTTTCAATATCTTTACTTAAGGAACGTAGATGATTTTGAAGTAGAAACTGAAGAGGTCCTATATATTGTTAGATAATTTAGACGGCTCATTATTCATTTTAATTACTATCATATTATATATTTTAAATCATAATATGATTTCCCTAGTGAATGTTTTTTTTTAATATTTATTCTATTTATATTCATCGTCTCTCTACTTAGAACAACAAAAAAAGAAGCAGATGAGAAAACAGAATGGGAGTTCGATATTCAAACAAAATTGCTCTATCAATTTTCAGATTTTATTTATTACGATAAGCACAATGTAAATCTGTAAAGATATAAACTTTTTATAGTTTATAAAAAATAAAGAACAACTAATTTATTTAAATATTTCTTTGAGACATTAAAAAATGTAATTCGAGAACCATACAAAGAAAATTGAAAACATACATATTTAAGTTTACTTAGAGCAAGAGTATATTATTTGTTATACCTATATTTAAATAAAAATAGCTATTCATTAGAATTATTTTTGATGAACAAATGTCCTGAAATTAATTTGTATTTCTTTGCTCTATTTAATAAGAGGTATAATAAAAGGGAAAGAAAATAGAAAATAGAAAAAAGAAAAAAGAAAAAATAAGGGTAAAAAGGGTAGTATATATAGTTTTTTACACACAAGGGTGGTGAATGCCAAAATTTAATACATGAGGGGAGGTCATTGCCAAAGCACAATACCTTAGGGGAGGTGGATGTAAATAACCCATAAGAATTGTTCAACAAATTTTTAACTATAATTCAACATGTTTAGCTTAAATAATGAAAGGGCATTTTAGTCTTAAACTTGTAGATTTGACGAAAAAGTTAAACGAAGGGAGGTATATGCTAATATGTCAAAAGTGAGGGGTGTAGATACCAAATGTCCATAATTCGGGGGAGGTGGATGCAATTTTCCCCATTATTAATTGACAGTTCACATACATGAACTCCTTATACATTCCGCAGGGCAGACTACGTAGGACGACACATTTATTGACATACGAAATGTGGTCGTCTCTACTGCACTTATATGAACCTCATACATCCCAAATGTGGTCGTCTCTACTACACTCATATGAAATTCCCAGAAATTGCTTCAATCCAATTTTTAAGTACAATGCAATCATGGTCAAAAAGATAAAATACTGTGAATCTTATGTAGATTTGATTTGGGTTTTATTTATTGATTGAACATTGTTGCTAGATTCTTGTTCCAGAATCCAGATATTCATTGTTCTTGCAGAAAGGAGGTAAAAAGTGAGTTTCCTTTTAGTTTCTTTTTACTTATTTATTCAATATTCTTATATTACTGATTGGTCTGATTCTTTTGCAGATTTTGAAGAAAATATTTTGATTGTGTCCTAATTCGTTCTTATTTTTTTATGAGTGTTTTTTTGGTGTTATTTATTTTTCATTTTTTCTTGTTCAGTTTTAATCAGCTCTCAAGATCTACCTGATTTTCAAGAGCTAACCATGGAGGGAGAGTTTGAAAAAATTGTAAGTAATTTCGTTTGTTGCCTGTTAAACGATCGGCAAATTCTGTTGCTCATGTGTTAGCTCGTTCTGTTGTGGCTTTTGAGGAGGGGTTGGACCCTCCGGATTATGTTGTTCCTTTTCTTGATGCTGATTTGACATCAGATTGAGTTATGATATTACAGTTTCCATTATATATATATATATATATATATATATATATATATTAATGAGATGATAAATTGTTTTTGAACTATGAATTAGAATATCTTATTGAATACCTTTGTCCAGATCAATGAGGAATTTGAATTGATGGGAAGAAGTTCGATAAATGGAAGGCTTTCGAAGGGGGAACTTGAAACAAAAAGAAGGATCTTGACTAGAATCAAGAGGTGAGATATGTTGAAGATGGCTTCATTTCAAGAAACTAAATTATCCCACATTGGAAAATGGTTGTAAAGGGTGGTCCCTTTATCCTATAAAAGGAGACCACCTATGTACATTTGAAAACATCCCAAATTGCCTAAGTCTTTTAGCAATTTCTTCTTTCTTCCTCTATAGTTTGTAATATTTTCACTTTGGTCCTTTAGTGAAATATTTTGGTGGGATCCGAGGACGTAAGCTAAATTAGCCGAACCTCGTTATATTTTGGTGTTCTTTATTTTGTGCTATTCTTCAAATAGCCATTGTTAGTTATAGTTGTAGTGTTATATTGTGCTATTAAATTCGTCTAGTTAATTCTGTCTAGGAGGTTGGGTTTTAAGCGCGACCGTTGTGACGCCTCCAATCTTTCCTGGGAATTAAATCTAGTGTGGTTTTCTAGTACAATATTTCCCTAGCTATTTCTGTATTTGGTGGAATATGACTCTGAGTTCCACAACAAGTGGTATCAGAGCTCGGGTATTCTGAGTATGCTCTGTGGTCGCAGTTTAATCTGATCTTCCACATCAGAAAAGTTTTCTCGGGCTATTTGGCTTTCGCATTTGGAGGGCTATTGAAGAATAATTTGTAACTAAAAATGGAAGTCACCTCAAAAGCATCGTCGTCGTCCATTTGGGCGAGAACCACTGTGGCGAATACGCGATTGACAGTGGAGTCTTTTGATGGCACATGCCATTTTGGTATGTGGCAAAGCGAAGTTATAGACGCACTCTTTCAACAAGGTCTATACTTAGCTATTGAAGAAAAGAAACCAAATGATATAGAGGAAAAAGAACGGAAATTTGGATGAGAAGGATTTGGCTCTGATGTTGCTGGGATCCCTTCCTGAGGAGTTTGAGTTTCTTGAAACCACTCTACTTCACGGGAAGGTTGTTGCTGTATCTCTTAGCGAAGTTTGTGCTGCCCTATACAGTTATGAACTGAGAAGGACAAGCAAGTTTGTTCAGGCGGAGATGCAGAAGTTTTGTTCATCAGAGGTCGTTCACAAAACAAAAGGAATGAAATACTCCAAATTGGAGTTTTGTGAACTTTGTGTTCGTGGGAAACAGACAAGGGTTAAATTTGGAACAGCAATCCATAATACTGATGGTATCTTGGATTATGTTCATTCGGATGTGTGGGTCCCTCAAAAAAAAAATGAGTTCTTTGGGAGGGAAGCACTAGTTTGTAACCTTTGTTGTTGTTTTTTCCCGGAGAGTTTGGGTGTATACGATGAAGACAAAGGATGAAGTGTTTGAGGTATTCCTTAAATGGAAAAAGATGGTGGAAACTCAGACTGATAAAAAGGTCAATCGTCTCCGTACAGACAATGGTGGAGAATTTAGGAGTGGTCCATTTCAGAAATTTTGTAAAGATGAAGGCATTGTCAGACACTTCACTGTCAGACATACACCACAACAGAACGGAGTGGCAGAACGCATGAACCAGACTTTGCTGGAGAAAGTTCGGTGTTTGTTATCCAATGCTGGGTTGGGTAAAGAATTTTGGGCTGAGGCTGTGACGTATGCGTGTCATCTCGTTAATCGTCTACCATCTACTGCTATTGATGGAAAAACACCATTGGAGAAATGGTTTGGAAAGCCTGCTGCTGATTATGATTCCTTACATGTGTTTGGTTCCGCTGCATATTATCATGTTAAGGAATCAAAGTTGGATCCTAGAGCAAAGAAAGTTGTGTTCATGGGGATCACCTCTGGTATAAAAGGCTATCGCCTTTGGTGTCCAGAAATAAAGAAAATAATCTTTAGTAGGGATGTCACCTTTGATGAATCTACCGTGTTGGAAAAGGTGAATGCAGAACAGCAGGATGGTACTCCCAAACAGGTGGAGTTTGAAAAGTTTGTTGTCCCAGCAGATCAAGAAACTCTTGATCATTCTCCTACGGTAGAAGGAGATTTTGAAGAAGAGGAAGTTCAACCCCAAGAACTTCCACAGCAACTTGAATCAATTGCAACTAGCAAGCCAAAGAGGACAATCAGAAAGCCTGCTCGCTTTGATGATATGGTGGCTTGTGCATCTGCAATTGCCGCTGATGATGTTCCTACCACTTATATTGAAGCAGTCAAAGGACCAGAGAAAGATAAGTGGAGGATTGCCATGAGTGAAGAAATGCAGTCCCTTCATAAGAATCAAACATGGGAACTGGCCAGTCTCCCGAAGGGAAAGAAGGCAATTGGATGCAAATGGGTATTTGCAAAGAAAGATGGATTTCCTAGCCAAGGTAATGTTTGCTACAAAGCCAGATTGGTGGACAAAGGTTACGCTCAGAAGGAGGGCATTGATTATAATGAGGTGTTTTCTCCAGTTGTAAAACACTCCTCCATTAGAATTTTGTTGGCTTTGGTAGCACAGTTGGATTTTGAACTAGTTCAGTTGGATGTAAAAACTGCATTTTTACATGGAGACTTGGAAGAGGAAATCTATATGACTCAGCCAGAGGGATTCAAAGTTGCTGAAAATGAAAATTTGGTTTGTAAACTTCAAAAATCGTTGTACGGATTGAAGCAATCTCCGAGGTAGTGGTACAAGCGATTTGACAAGTTTATGATGGGAATTGGGTACACAAGAAGCAAATACGATCATTGTGTGTATTTGCACAAGCTACAAGATGGATCCTTCATATATCTTCTTCTGTATGTTGATGATATGTTGATTGCCTCCCCGAGTCTAATAGAAATCGAGAAGTTGAAGACTCATTTGAAAAGGGAGTTTGAGATGAAGGATCTAGGTGAGGCGAAGAAAATTCGCGGAATGGAGATTTTCAGAGATAGAAAATTGAGGAGGCTTTGTTTGACTCAGAAACAATATCTGAGTAGGATGTTGAGGCGTTTTGGCATTGATGAAAAGTCAAAACCAGTTAGTACTCCGCTTGCTCCTCATTTTAAGCTTAGCGCCGCTTTGTCACCGAAATCTGATGCAGAACAGGAATACATGTCAAAAGTACCGTATGCAAATGCTGTTGGTAGCTTGATGTATGCTATGGTGTGTACGAGGCCTGATATTTCCCAAGCAGTGGGGGTTGTGAGCAGGTATATGCATGATCCTGGAAAGGAACATTGGCAAGCTGTGAAATGGATTTTGCGATACATCCATGACACAACTGATGTTGGTTTGATATTTGAGCGGGAACATAGTCAGTATGTAGTCGGATATTGCGATTCAGACTATGCTGGTGATTTAGATAAGCGTAGATCAACTACAGGCTACGTATTTACTTTTGCTAAAGCACCAGTCAGTTGGAAGTCTACCTTACAGTCAACGGTTGCTCTGTCTACTACGGAAGCAGAGTATATGGCAATTTCAGAGGCTGTAAAGGAAGCAATTTGGCTTCAAGGGTTGCTTGGTGAACTAGGGATTGGACAAAAGTATGTCAAAATTCATTGTGATAGTCAAAGTGCTATCCATTTAGCAAAGAACCAAGTTTATCATGCAAGGACGAAGCACATTGATGTTCGGTATCATTTCATAAGAGAGATACTCGAAGAAGGTGGAGTCAGAATCGAGAAGATCCATACTACTGAGAATCCTGCTGATATGTTGACAAAAGTTGTGACTGCAATCAAGTTCAAATTTTGTTTGGACTTGATCAACATTGTCAAAATTTGAAGATTGGTTTTGGTGACCCCGTTTGACGAGGAGATTGAAGATTTTGAAATTCGCCAAGGTGGAGATTTGTTGAAGATGGCTTCATTTCAAGAAGCTAAATTATCCCACATTGGAAAATGGTTGTAAAGGGTGGTCCCTTTATCCTATAAAAGGAGACCACCTATGTACATTTGAAAACATCCCAAATTGCCTAAGTCTTTTAGCAATTTCTTCTTTCTTCCTCTATAGTTTGTAATATTTTCACTTTAGTCCTTTAGTGAAATATTTTGGTGGGATCCGAGGACGTAGGCTAAATTAGCCGAACCTCGTTATATTTTGGTGTTCTTTATTTTGTGCTATTCTTCAAATAGCCATTGTTAGTTATAGTTGTAGTGTTATATTGTGCTATTAAATTCGTCTAGTTAATTCTGTCTAAGAGGTTGGGTTTTAAGCGCGACCATTGTGACGCCTCCAATCTTAACTGGGAATTAAATCTAGTGTGGTTTTCTAGTACAATATTTCCCTAGCTATTTCTATATTTGGTGGAATATGACTCTGAGTTCCACAACAAGATATACTATATATATATATATATATGTGCCCTATTTGGTACTTTTGGCTGTGTTTGATTGGGAGTTGTGCCTTGTTTTTTCTGAGACGGATTTGGTTTTATTTTGCAAAATTAGTTTTCAATTTTTTTCTCCGTGGGAATGCGTTTGATTTACCTGTTTCTAAATTTACTTGAGTGATTTTTAGGTGAAAATGTATTTGATTTATTTTCAGATAAATAAAAAGTAATTTTGAAACAATTAAATTATGTATGAAATACTTAAATTATGTAAGTTTTTGTTTAAAAAAGTTGCGTGGATAGAAGCCAAAATGTAACCAATCATAATCGATGAGGTATTTATCATCAATATCACCCTCTAATTATGTTGGTCTTTGTAGTGGGATCTCATTTGAAACGTGATGCTTAGGTTTGTTGACTAGTAGAAAGATTTGAGTTGCAATTATGTTGATAGCTATAATTCTTAACACAGTAGTCGTACCTCGATCGTACAATTTGTTCAAAGCAAAGTCACAAGTTCAATTCCTACAGGATTACTTGCGTGGAGGCGGTTGTTTGCTTGTTGGGGTGTAAACGAGTCGAATCGAGTGGAATGAATTGTTGTTCAAGCTTGTTTGAAAAACAATCGAGCCGAACTCAAACAAGCTTTAATCGAGCCGAACATGAATCGAGCTCGAATAGCTTGACTTTTTGTAAATGTTTTTATCAATTTTTACTAATCGAGTCGAGCTTGAGCCGAATTTCAAAACTTATCAAACACAAAAAGTTGTTCAAACTTGGTTTGATACGTTGACGAATTGAGCTCAAATGAACTTTTAGCGATCGATCTCGATCGAGTATCGAGTAGGGCTTTTAGCCATATTTGCATGTAGCAATTACCCTCGTTGCAACCCACAATCAGACCCCTTCCCTAGAACTACTCTATGATTTATAAAAATACACTGAATATCAATTCTCTTTGTAGTTTGATCAAAAATGGGAATCAGACATCATCAGCTCGGAGGAGCATGAAACTAGTGTTTAGAAACGGAATTTCTCGAACGATCTTGACCAGTGAGGAAATAAAAGGAGAAGATAACGCTTCCATTGAAGTGGCTCTTGTTGATTCAATGGAAAACATTGTAAATGTCGAACCAGAATCTTCTTCGAATGTGGAACTAGTTCTTGTTAAGAGAGAGTTTGATGCTCCAGAAGCGGAAGATTGGACAGTTGAAGAGTTCGATGAGAATATTGTCCCTGAAATGGAAGGAAAAATGCCTCTTCTTGCAGGAAACGTACGCGTAAAATTACTACAAGGCGTCGGTATTTGGGACAGTATTAAACTCAGAAATCATGCGTGCAAAAAAGAGTCTCGAATGTTCAGATTAGGGGCAAGAGTTGTCAATACATTTGATCGTGCTCGTGTAAAGGAAGCAATGACAGAGTTCTTTACTGTCAAGGATTTCCGCAACAAATGTAATGTTGTGGAACTCAGAGTCATATTCCACCAAATATAGAAATAGCGAGGGAAATATTGTACTAGAAAACCACACTAGATTTAATTCCCAGGAAAGATTGGAGGCGTCACAACGGTCGCGCTTAAAACCCAACCTCCTCGACAGAATTAACTAGACGAATTTAATAGCACAATATAACACTACAACTATAACTAACAATGGCTACTTGAAGAATAGCACAAAATAAAGAACACCAAATTTAACGAGGTTCGGCTAATTTAGCCTACGTCCTCGGACCCCACCAAAATATTTCACTAAAGGACTAAAGTGAAACTATTACAAACTATAGAGGAAGAAAGTAGAAATTGCTAAAAGACTTAGACAATTTGGGATGTTTTTCAAAGTGAAGAGGTGGTCTCCTTTTATACAACAAATGAGCCCACCCTTTACAAATTCTATCTATGTGGGATATTTTTCTCTTTAAAAAATGAGCCACACTTCAACAAATCTCCACCTTGGCGAATTTCAAAATCTTCAATCTCCTCATCAAACGGGGTCACCAAAACCAATCTTCAAACTTTGACAATGTTGATCAAGTCCAAACAAAATTTGAACTTGATTGCAGTCACAGCTTTTGTCAACATATCAGCAGGATTCTCAGTAGTATGGACCTTCTCGATCCTGACTCCACCTTTTTCGAGTATCTCTCTTATGAAATGATATCGAACATCAATATGCTTCGTCCTTGCATGATAAACTCGGTTCTTTGCTAAATGGATAGCACTTTGACTATCACAATGTATTTTCACATACTTTTGTCCAATTCCCAATTCACCAAGCAACCCTTGAAGCCAAATTGGTTCCTTTACAGCCTCTGAAATTGCCATATACTCTGCTTCCGTAGTAGACAGAGCAACCGTTGACTGTAAGGTAGACTTCCAACTGACTGGTGCTTTAGCAAGAGTAAATACGTAGCCTGTAGTTGATCTACGCTTATCTAAATCACCAGCATAGTCTGAATCGCAATATCCGACTACATACTGACTATGTTCCCGCTCAAATATCAAACCAACATCAGCTGTGTCATGGATGTATCGCAAAATCCATTTCACAGCTTGCCAATGTTCCTTTCCAGGATCATGCATATACCTGCTCACAACCCCCACTGCTTGGGAAATATCAGGCCTTGTACACACCATAGCATACATCAAGCTACCAACAACATTTGCATACGGTACTTTTGACATGTATTCCCGTTCTGCATCAGATTTCGGTGACAAAGCGGCGCTAAGCTTAAAATGAGGAGCAAGCGGAGTACTAACTGGTTTTGACTTTTCATCAATGCCAAAACGCCTCAACATCCTACTCAGATATTGTTTCTGAGTCAAACAAAGCCTCCTCAATTTTCTATCTCTGAAAATCTCCATGCCGAGAATCTTCTTCGCCTCACCTAGATCCTTCATCTCGAACTCCCTTTTCAAATGAGTCTTCAACTTCTCAATTTCTATTAGATTTGGGGAGGCAATCAACATATCATCAACATACAGAAGAAGATATATGAAGGATCCATCTTGTAGCTTGTGCAAATACACACAATGATCGTATTTGCTTCTTGTGTACCCAATTCCCATCATAACCTTGTCAAATCTCTTGTACCACTGCCTCGGAGATTGCTTCAATCTGTACAACGATTTTTGAAGTTTACAAACCAAATTTTCATTTTCAACAACTTTGAATCCCTCTGGCTGAGTCATATAGATTTCCTCTTCCAAGTCTCCATGTAAAAATGCAGTTTTTACATCCAACTGAACTAGTTCAAAATCCAACTGTGCTACCAAAGCCAACAAAATTCTAATGGAGGAGTGTTTTACAACTGGAGAAAACACCTCATTATAATCAATGCCCTCCTTTTGAGCGTAACCTTTGGCCACCAATCTGGCTTTGTAGCGAACATCACCTTGGCTAGGAAATCCATCTTTCTTTGCAAATACCCATTTGCATCCAATTGCCTTCTTTCCCTTCGGGAGACTGGCCAATTCCCATGTTTGATTCTTGTGAAGGGACTGCATTTCTTCACTCATGGCAATCCTCCACTTATCTTTCTCTGGTCCTTTGACTGCTTCAATATAAGTGGTAGGAACATCATCAGCGGAAATTGCAGATGCACAAGCCACCATATCATCAAAGCGAGCAGGCTTTCTGATTATCCTCTTTGGCTTGCTAGTTGCAATTGATTCAAGTTGCTGTGGAAGTTCTTGGGATTGAACTTCCTCTTCTTCAAAATCTCCTTCTACCGTAGGAGAATGATCAAGAGTTTCTTGATCTGCTGGGACAACAAACTTTTCAAACTCCACCTGTTTGGGAGTACCATCCTGC
Organism: Buddleja alternifolia; assembly: GCA_019426215.1. NCBI lineage: Eukaryota > Viridiplantae > Streptophyta > Magnoliopsida > Lamiales > Scrophulariaceae > Buddleja > Buddleja alternifolia. The sequence goes on along the minus strand of CM033396.1, from coordinate 7,444,807 downwards.
TGTTCTGCATTCACCTTTTCCAACACGGTAGATTCATCAAAGGTGACATCTCTGCTAAAGATTATTTTCTTTGTCTCTAGACACCAAAGACGATAGCCTTTTATACCAGAGGTGATCCCCATGAACACAGCTTTCTTTGCTCTGGGATCCAACTTTGATTCCTTAACATGATAATATGCAGCGGAACCAAACACATGTAAGAAATCATAATCAGCAGCAGGCTTTCCAAACCATTTCTCAAATGGTGTTTTTCCATCAATAGCAGTAGATGGTAGACGATTAACAAGATGACACGCATACGTCACAGCCTCAGCCCAAAATTCTTTACCCAACCCAGCATTGGATAACAAACACCGAACTTTCTCCAGCAAGTCCGGTTCATGCGTTCTGCCACTCCGTTCTGTTGTGGTGTATGTCTAACAGTGAAGTGTCTGACAATGCCTTCATCCTCACAAAATTTTTGAAATGGACCACTCCTAAATTCTCCACCATTGTCTGTACGGAGACGTTTGACCTTTTTATCAGTCTGAGTTTCCACCATCTTTTTCCATTTGAGGAATACCTCAAACACTTCACCCTTCGTCTTCATAGTATACACCCAAACTCTACGGGAAAAATCATCAACAAAGGTTACAAAATAGTGTTTCCCTCCCAAAGAACTCGTTTTTGAGGGACCCCATACATCCGAATGAACATAATCCAAGATACCCTCAGTATTATGGATTGCTGTTCCAAATTTAACCCTTGTCTGTTTCCCACGAACACAATGTTCACAAAACTCCAATTTGGAGTATTTCACTCCTTTCAACAATCCTTGATTTATGAGGAGATTCAAGGATTTTCCACCTGCATGTCCCAAGCGCATATGCCATAGCCTAACTGCTTCTGAATTCCGATCATCAACAGTAACTGCTGCTACTGCACCCACAACTGTACCACCCATGTAGTGATACGTATTGTTGTTCTTCCGAATTCCCTTCATTACCACGAGTGCACCAGAGATGATTTTCATCACCCCATCCTTAGCTCTTACTTCAAAACCTTTCGATTCTAAAGTTCCAACGGAAATAATGTTTTTCCTCACTTCTGGTGCATACCGAACACCCTTTAGGGTTATGATTGATCCATCGTGATTCTTCAAGCGAACTGAACCAATCCCAAGTGTAGTAAGAGGAGCTTCATTTGCTGTGAAGACAACATCATCTTGTTCTTTGAAATCAAAGAACCAATCCAAATGTGGTGTCATATGATGACTACATGCTGAATCCAGCATCCATACTTCAGAAGCACCGCTGGATGATGTCGCCAATGAGAAGTCCGATTCGGCATCATCACACGCGGTTACATTTGATTCCGCCACGGCCTTAGAATTGCCCTTAGTTGTTAGCTTTGGGCAATCTCTCTTCCAGTGTCCTGTTTCTCGACAGTAGGCACACTCGTCTTTGCTTAGTTTATGCCTGGACTTGGATCTCCCTTTCTTTCTTTTGTTTTTGTTTTGTGAACGACCTCTGATGAACAAAACCTCTGCATCTCCGCCTGAACTAACTTGCTTGTCCTTCTTTCTCAGTTCATAACTGTACAGGGCAGCACAAACTTCGCTAAGAGATACAGCAGCCTTCCCGTGAAGTAGAGTGGTTTCAAGAAACTCAAACTCCTCAGGAAGAGATCCCAGCAACATCAGAGCCAAATCCTCGTCTTTAAAAGTCTCATCCAAATTTATCAAATCGGTAACCAGTTGATTAAAACTGGTAATGTGACTATTCATAGTGGAACCCGAAACAAATGTGAAGCGAAAGAGCCGCTTCTTCAAATGGAGCTTATTCTGACAATTTTTCTTCAGAAACTTCTCCTCCAGTGCCATCCACAATTTATATGCAGAGTTTTCTTTTGAAAACGCATATCTCTGCTCTCTGGATAGACACGAACGAATTGTTCCACATGCCAACCGATTCATCATACTCCATTCTTTTTCCTCCATATCATTTGGTTTCTTTTCTTCAATAGCTAAGTATAGACCTTGTTGAAAGAGTGCGTCTACAACTTCGCTTTGCCACATACCAAAATGGCCTGTGCCATCAAAAGACTCCACTGCCAATCGCGTATTCGCCACAGTGGTTCTCGCCCAAATGGACGACGACGATGCTTTTGAGGTGTCTTCCATTTTTGGTTACAAATTATTCTTCAAGAGCCCTCCAAATGCGAAAGCCAAATAGCCCGGGAAAACTTTTCTGATGTGGAAGATCAGTTTAAACTGCGACCACAGAGCATACTCAGAATACCCGAGCTCTGATACCACTTGTTGTGGAACTCAGAGTCATATTCCACCAAATATAGAAATAGCGAGGGAAATATTGTACTAGAAAACCACACTAGATTTAATTCCCAGGAAAGATTGGAGGCGTCACAACGGTCGCGCTTAAAACCCAACCTCCTCGACAGAATTAACTAGACGAATTTAATAGCACAATATAACACTACAACTATAACTAACAATGGCTACTTGAAGAATAGCACAAAATAAAGAACACCAAATTTAACGAGGTTCGGCTAATTTAGCCTACGTCCTCGGATCCCACCAAAATATTTCACTAAAGGACTAAAGTGAAACTATTACAAACTATAGAGGAAGAAAGTAGAAATTACTAAAAGACTTAGACAATTTGGGATGTTTTTCAAAGTGAAGAGGTGGTCTCCTTTTATACAACAAATGAGCCCACCCTTTACAAATTCTATCTATGTGGGATATTTTCCTCTTTAAAAAATGAGCCACACTTCAACATGTAAGTCGTCTATGTATTTGCTACCGAATCGTCTAAAATTGGATTAAAAAAACAAGGGTAAACTGCATAGACACCCCTTGTGCGAACCTAATTACGAAAAGCACCACAATGTTTGTGAAATTACCATAATTTCCCGTCGTAAAAGTATATTACATTTTCAGCCTCTGTCAGTAAAAGTATTACAACTTTGTTCATGTTTTTGGAGTTGTCAGATCTGTGTCTTAGTGATTTATAATATCCAAAGGTTCTCATGGTAATTATCCAATAAATGATAAAAGTGTGCATATAATTATCTGTAAAAACAATTTCAACAGATTTCTAAGATTTTATTTTTCGATCTTCAGACTACAGGAAGCATGAAACCCCATCTCTCTCTGACAAAGTATGTCGATTAACCTATATTCGGAAAGGTGGTCCCATTCACAAACGTCTCGAATCTAGTAAAATTTGTACGGTTGAGGATTTCCTAATTCGACTCCTGATTGATCCTGAACACCTTAAAAGCGTAAATTTTTCTCTTTCAACTTACTTTCAGTTACGTGTCTTACAAAAATATGCTACTTATTTGGTAATCTTTGCAGATTGTTAACCTGGGAGCAAAGAAGTGGGAGAACACAGTCAACAACGCTCGAGCATGCCCCGATCACAAGAGAATGTACTGTTACATAGAATCTCTGCAAAAGACGGGCGTCGTTTTTAACGTTGTTGGACAGATTATTGGACTGTATTCGGAAAACCAGTATTTCACAAGTAGTATGTTGTCTGAAAACCACAAGGCATACTTCTTTCTCTTTATGGATAATTACATCCGCACCCTTCACTTATTTGGTAATTAGTAATTACTATGAGCCACTGAGGTTTTGCAATGTACCAAGACGCCCTGATTCTGACAATCCTGGAACGTAATCTGTTTTCTATTGACAGGGGTGAATTGCTATTATATTTTTACTTACAGGGAAAGTTATGATAATTTCTCAAATATCGCACTATTTTTTTTGTAATTAGGGTCTTACGGCATGGATGCCTATGTAATTTATTCCTTGCTTTCTTAACAAATTATAATTGATCTTGACAACAGGTTATTGCTCAAGAGTTGCTAGAATCTGCTTATAAACACTGGAAGGATACCGTCTACTTCGATGATGAGGATTCTCTTCAGCAACACTTCTTAAGCATGTTCGTCGACACTCAAGACGCTCTCGAGCCATATTGTCCTCTTGTTGGCGATGACATTTGTTATGGTAATGTCCTAAAGTCTTTTGACACTATCTATCTATCTATTCTATTCTATTATAAAAGTATTGTTTCTTGAAACTTTCAATATACCTAAAATATCCTTATGTAATTCAATTTTTAAGGGCAAGAGTAAAAATAATATATATATATATAATAATTATTAATATTATAAATGACAAATATTTACAATAATCAGATGTATAGTTATATTAGTACTCTACAATATTAGAATCATCTCAAATAATCTAATCTAATATTAGGTAGAATCAAAACAAATATATAAATAAGAGTACTGCTAATTTTACAATTTTCTGAGAGATTAGAATATATAGTCACCCAGCCACCAATTGGCTAAGTAGATCTATTTTTTATTTTTTTATTTTGAATCAGCTAAGTAGATACATAAGTATTATAAAAATAAGCTCTAACTTTATATATTTATGATATGACCCAAAATCAGTTAAACATGAGCATTGCCTAATACTTCACCGCAAATATGAATTCCAATTGTACAAAACAACTAGAATCAAGAGATTTTGGGATTGACTTCTATACAAGAGTATTAGCTTGGACTTTAAGTTAAATGTTATGCTTAAAAAATTTCTAAAGAAATCATAAGCGAATAAATATGGATTTGCAATAATTGGATAAAATATGAATCTATTAAATGAGTTGTTCATGAATAAAAATAAGTTTATTTTCACATTACTCTAATATGTATCATGCTTATATTGACTTTTGGCCTATGAAAAAAATTATATCTATGTGCCATTATATTTTAAATGTATCATTACGATGGAAACAAATACAAACGTAACTCCTTGAAAGTAATTAATTATTTTTTATACATTATTAAATAAGAAATATATTTTTTGTACTTTACAATAATTAATTAATATTTATAATTTTAATATATTCTTAAGCTGTAAATAAGATAATAAAATATTTGTCCAGAGGAGGTATTATTCATCAATTATAATATGAAATACAAGTATAAACCATTAAGTTTAGAATATCTACGAAAAATGAATCACTGTCCAATTACTCGTAATGTGCATATATTATACAAGTACAATATAGCTTTTACTAGCAGAATTAATATTAATAATTTCTGGAAACAATGCTTCTAAAGGATTTCAGTAACATAGTCTGAACTCTACGTGCTTAGCTATTGTTGCAAATCTGTGCACTTTGTAAGAAAAATTTCTGAAAATAGTAATACGATGAACAATATGACAATCGAGGCGAGAGATGAACTCTCTATCCTTAAAGCTATATTGCCCCGGCTACGGTGGTACGGGATCGTGCAATTAACTTCCCAAGATACAACGATTATATTTGTAATTGAACCACTTCAAGAACAAACAACCACGAACTATATTTGCCTAAGAACTCTCAGATTTGTATGTATGCAGAATGTTTGAGAAATGCAGAAATAGATTTCTGTTTTTGGTGTGTCTTTAAAACCACCTTGGAGAGCCTTTTTATAGGCAACAAAACCTGATGAAAAACCAAAATAGAAAGCCAAAACGAATCAGCTTATTAAGGTCAAAAGTTTTGGCTCCAAAGTTTTAACTTTCGGCTGGCAACCATGTGAAGAAACGTCTGAAATCCTCAGCATGAGAAAGGAATAGGACAGCTCTGGTTCCAGGAAGAAGAACAGGAAAATGGGCCTAAAATTAATTGATTAATTTTGGCCCAAAAGAAAATTGGGCCCAATTAATCAAATTAATTCAACTTTGGCCCAAAAAGATAATTAGGGGTCCAAAGCCCATAGCCCATAGCCCATGTCCCATGTCCTAAGGCCCAAGGCCCACGACCCGGACCCGGACCCGGACCCGGCCCGTGCCCGTGCCCGAGCCCGAGGTCCGAGGTCCGGTCCGGTCCACCGGACCGCCCGAGTGAGGAGCTAAGAAATTGGGCCAAGACACAATTGCATAGCTCTTCCCCCTTTCACACAAAAGCCCAAAGTGGATGACCCAAAGGGCCAACCCTTTACCTTGAGGTAATTGTATATAAACTCATACAACTTATGATTTATATCCAATGTGGGATATCCACATTCAAACACCCAACTTTAGCAATTAATTTCTCATTCGTTTCAACTCCGAATTGAGAAATTCGAAATGATAAACTTATCTACTACCGAAGTAGAATAAACTTATCCGATAATATTTAGTATCCCCGATACTTATGGTGTTCGAATTTCGTACGCAAAAGTGGTGTTCACTCACTTTTTCATACACCCACAATATCCAACAATCCCCCACACGAATGAAATTAATGCAATTTGATGCAATGCATGAAACTGAGAGTTCAAACGACTTTTTATCACATCAGAAGAGGTAGCTTTTGGCTTTGAACCTTTCTTAGTGAGATATCATCGGATTTACTAGGCTACCCAATGAACATGATGCCTTGAATTGTTCAGCCGTTCGTGTAAAACCAGACAATGATATTCACATGATAAATTTTCTAAGCAAATTTTTAGTTCTCACTGTTGGACCCATTTTGGCCATGGCGCCCTCTCTTGGTTTCATAAATGTTTACATTTTACCCAATGTTGAGGCGGCCTACACCTCACACTTACATAGGTGATCTCCTATTTAAGAGTATCCTACCATACTCCACTTCATTTTCATGACAGTATAGGAATCATTAAAAGTTCAGACTTACCCTTTGCTACACTTGTAGGATGCACTTCCTTATCCTAGGCAATGGGTTTAGAGTTTATTAAACTCTTAAGTGCTCTCCAGAATTTTCACAACTTAGTTATCCCATTGAACCATGATCTTGGGATCTCCAGTCAATATGGTTGGGTTACCGCTGTGTCAATTTTTAATTTGTAGACTTTAACCCCATTCCTCTTGATAGGTAGCATATTTGATCTCTAGGCAATCCTTTCGTCAAGGGATCTGCAATATTCTCTTTTGATTTCACATAATCAATGGAAATAATCCCGTTAGAGATCAACTGCTTAATGGTATTATGCCTACGACGAATATGTCTAGACTTACCATTATACATACTACTCTGAGCCCTCCCAATTGCCGACATACAGTCGCAATGAATCAAAATCGGAGGCACAGGTTTTTCCCAACAGGGAACATCTTCTAAGAAATTTCTTAGCCACTCAGCTTCTTCACCAGCCTTATCTAAAGCTATGAATTCTGATTCCATTGTGGAACGGGCTATGCAAGTTTGCTTAGAAGATTTCCATGACAGCGCTCCTCCACCAACGGTAAATACATACCCACTTGTGGACTTGGAGTCGTTCGTGTCAGATATCCAATTAGCATCGCTGTATCCCTCAATTACAGCTGGATATTTGGAGTAGTGTAATCCATATTCTTTAGTATACTTTAAATACTTAAGAACTCTAGTTAAAGCATTCCAATGCTCTATACTAGGATTACTCGTGAACCTACTCAACTTGCTCATAGAATAAGCTAGATCAGGGCGAGTACAATTCATGATATACATCACACTCCCAATGATCCTAGCATATTCTAACTGCGATACGGGTTCGCCATGGTTCTTGCGTAGATGAACGCTCAAGTCCACTGGCGTCTTGACTGGTGCACTATCGCTAGGAAGGAATTTTTCCAAAACCGTCTCAACGTAATGAGATTGCGATAAGACTAGTCCTTCAGAAGTTCTCAGGATTTTAATCCCTAAGATGACGTCTGCAAGTCCCATATCCTTCATGTCAAAGTTCTTCTTTAACATGCCTTTAGTATTCATGATGATTTCATGATTACTACCCATTATCAACATGTCATCTACATATAGACACACGATCACATATGCGTTATGTGTTTGTCTAACATACACGCATTTATCACATTCGTTGATCTTGAAACCATTTAACAACATCGTGTTATCAAACTTTTCATGCCACTGTTTTGGCGCTTGTTTAAGTCCATAAAGTGACTTTACAAGTTTACACACTTTCTTCTCCTTTCCAGGAGCAACATACCCCTCGGGTTGTTCCATGTATATTTCTTCATCTAATTCTCCGTTCAGAAACGCAGTCTTAACATCCATTTGATGTATCTCAAGGTTTTGCAATGCGGCAATAGCGATGAATAATCTTATGGATGTTATTCTGGTTACCGGAGAATAAGTATCGAAGAAATCAAGACCTTCCGTTTTTCGGTATCCTTTGACTACCAAACGGGCCTTATACTTATCAATAGTTCCATCAGTCTTATACTTTCTTTTCAGAATCCATTTACAGCCTAAAGGCTTACTTCCCTTTGGAAGATCAACCAACTCCCAGGTATGGTTGTGTAAAATAGACTCGATTTCACTATTGATAGCCTCTTTCCAGAGTTGAGCATCTGGACCGGACATAGCTTCCTTAATCGTATTTGGCTCCCCGTCTAATGTATATGAAACAAAATCGGGACCAAATGATTTAGGCACTCTTGCCCTTTTGCTACGACGTGGTTCTTCATCCCCAGGATTAGAACTACTCGTAAACTCATCAAATGTTCTTTTAAGAGGAACTTGCTCATTTCTTTCCTTACTTGGAAAGACATCCTCAAAAAACGAAGCATTTCTAGATTCCATGATAGTACCTTCATGAATCTCAGATATTTCTGATTTATGAACCAGAAATCGATAGGCGCTACTATTAAGTGCATAACCTATGAATATGCAATCAATAGTCTTAGGCCCTATCTTAACTTGTTTGGGTTTGGGTATTTCTACCTTAGCCAAACACCCCCACACTTTGAGGTACTTGTAAGAAGGCTTTTGACCTTTCCAAAGTTCGTACGGAGTCTCACTCCTACTTTTGTGGGGAATCTTGTTAAGGATATAGTTGGCGGAGAGGATCGCCTCCCCCCACAAATTCTGCGGTAATCCAGAATTTAACAACATCGCATTCATCATTTCTTTGAGAGTGCGATTCTTGCGTTCAGCAATACCATTGGATTGAGGTGAGTATGGTGCCGTTGTTTGATGAATAATTCCAGAGTCGGTACAGAATTCATCAAACGGTGCTCCGTATTCTCCACCTCTATCACTTCGGATAGATTTTATTCTTTTCTCAAGTTGATTTTCAACTTCAGTTTTGTAATGTGTAAACGCTCCAAGCGCTTCGTCTTTACTTCTTAGTAAATACACATAACAATACTTTGTGCAGTCATCTATGAATGTAATGAAATACTTTTTCCCACCTCTAGTTTGCACAAACTTCAAATCACAGATATCACTGTGAATAAGTTCTAGAGGTGCGGTGTTTCTTTCCACTGAAGGAAATGGTTGTTTGACTATCTTTGCCTCAACACAAATTTCACATTTATGTTCATTTTCAACTTTAAAAGTTGGTAATAAATTCAAGTTGACCAATCTTCGAATAGTATTATAATTGACATGTCCTAGTCTAACATGCCACAAATTAGAATACTCAAGCAAATAAACAGAATTCTCAATCCTTTTATTTCCACCGTTTTCAATTACAAGAGAGCGAATTACATTCATTACATTCATTTTGAAAAGGCCCTGCTCAAGGTAACTTTTTCCTACATAAATTCCTCTCTTAGTCAAAGAAAACCTATCAGCTTCGAAGACAATCTTGAATCCATTCTTGACCAAAGCTGAACCGGATACTAAATTCTTTCGAATCTCCGGAACATGAAGAACTTCAGTCAATGTCAGTTCCTTGCCTGAAGTCATCTTCAGCACAACTTTCCCCATTCCAAACACTGGTGAAGTGGCTGAATTTCCCATAAACAATCTCCGTCCTTCAGTTGGGGAATAGGACGAGAAAGCATCTCTGTCGAAACAGATGTGGCGAGTAGCCCCAGTATCTATGAACCACTCCCTCGAGTTGTCCACCATATTGGCTTCAAATACGACGGCAGTCAGATCAAGATTAGTTAGATCGATTGGCACCTGTTTATTTGACAAGTCATCAATCATCTCGTTGATGCCCTGGACATCATCAACAGCTAAGTGCACATGATTTTGCACCTGGTTCGGAACCCTGTTCTGAACCTGATTCTTGCCTTTATACTTGCCAGAACCTTTCTTTCGTGACTGATAATTATTTTTCTTGGGCTCTCTACAGTCTTTAGCCCAATGACCAGTACGGCCGCAATTAAAGCAACCACCGTCAGAGCCGTCACCATGTTTCGGCTTTCCTTTCCCAGCTTGATTTTTCTGGGACTGGAAATTCCCTTGGAACTTTCTTTTCCGGTTAGAACTTTTCGGAACTTCAACGACGTTAGCCATTGGTGGAACGGGAGCCCTTCTGATAGAAGCCCGGTTGTCTTCCTCAATTCTGAGCCTGACAACCAACTCTTCTAAGCTCATCTCCTTTCGTTTATGCCTTAGGTAGTTCTTGAATTCATTCCATGAGAGCGGTAATTTTTCAATCACAGACCCCACTTGAAAATTCTCACTCAAAGCCATTCCCTCGGCATGAACTTCATGTATTATAATCTGAAGCTCTTGGACCTGGCTTACGACGGACTTAGAGTCCATCATTTTGAAGTCTAAGAACTTTGCGACCATGAACTTTTTCAGTCCAGCGTCCTCAGTTCTATACTTCTTATGTAATGCCTCCCAGAGGTCTTTTGACGATTTCATGGAGTGATAAACACTATAAAGTGAATCATCCAAACCATTGAGCACGTAATTCCTGCAAAGGAAATCACAGTGTTGCCAGGCATCATATGCCGTTCTCATTTGAACATCATCAGAATTTTCAGGGACAGACGGGGCGTCTTCCCGTAAAAACCTTGCCAGGTTCAAAGTAGTTAGATAAAAAAGCATCTTTTGTTGCCAACGTTTGAAGTCAACCCCGCTGAACTTCGTTGGCCTTTCAGCTTGCGCCGGGATACTTGTATTCACCGGTGGTACAATCGGAGTTAGCCTTTCAGTCTGAGCCTGAATTACCGGAATAACTGGAGTTACAACCGGTGTATTCGGACCAGAGCCTGAACCGGACCTAACCCCTGAACCCGAGGCAAAACCAGAAGGAAGACCAAGACCGAGACCAGCTCCAGGTCCAAGTCCAAAGTCGAGAGCATTTTCATTAGAATCGAAATGAGCCATTTCCAGAATGTTCGAACAAGCACAAAAATTAACAACAAAATAAATATAGCTTTAAGCTTGTTGCAAATCTGTGCACTTTGTAAGAAAAATTTCTGAAAATAGTAATACGATGAACAATATGACAATCGAGGCGAGAGATGAACTCTCTATCCTTAAAGCTATATTGCCCCGGCTACGGTGGTACGGGATCGTGCAATTAACTTCCCAAGATACAACGATTATATTTGTAATTGAACCACTTCAAGAACAAACAACCACGAACTATATTTGCCTAAGAACTCTCAGATTTGTATGTATGCAGAATGTTTGAGAAATGCAGAAATAGATTTCTGTTTTTGGTGTGTCTTTAAAACCACCTTGGAGAGCCTTTTTATAGGCAACAAAACCTGATGAAAAACCAAAATAGAAAGCCAAAACGAATCAGCTTATTAAGGTCAAAAGTTTTGGCTCCAAAGTTTTAACTTTCGGCTGGCAACCATGTGAAGAAACGTCTGAAATCCTCAGCATGAGAAAGGAATAGGACAGCTCTGGTTCCAGGAAGAAGAACAGGAAAATGGGCCTAAAATTAATTGATTAATTTTTGCCCAAAAGAAAATTGGGCCCAATTAATCAAATTAATTCAACTTTGGCCCAAAAAGATAATTAGGGGTCCAAAGCCCAATAACTGCAAGCCCAAAGCCCATAGCCCATGTCCTAAGGCCCACGATCCACGACCCGGACCCGGACCCGGCCCGTGCCCGAGCCCGAGGTCCGGTCCACCGGACCGCCCGAGTGAGGAGCTAAGAAATTGGGCCAAGATACAATTGCATAGCTCTTCCCCCTTTCACACAAAGGCCCAAAGTGGATGACCCAAAGGGCCAACCCTTTACCTTGAGGTAATTGTATATAAACTCATACAACTTATGATTTATATCCAATGTGGGATATCCACATTCAAACACCCAACTTTAGCAATTAATTTCTCATTCGTTTCAACTCCGAATTGAGAAATTCGAAATGATAAACTTATCTACTACCGAAGTAGAATAAACTTATCCGATAATATTTAGTATCCCCGATACTTATGGTGTTCGAATTTCGTACGCAAAAATGGTGTTCACTCACTTTTTCATACACCCACAATATCCAACAGCTATTTGATAAACATAAAATAATATTTTTAGTGATCTCAGGTTTAACTTTAACTAGATAGCGTTTAATGTCAATTTAAATAATATAACTTACAAAGCTTTTTAAGTTGAAAACGAGAGTAAAATAGTCAATCTATAACAATGTGAAAAAGCTTTTGGAAAATAAGTCATTTAGAAATACGGATAAACATTTGAAAGAAACCAAAGACAGATGTCATTTTTAGAGGTACTTATTATGGCATGAAAAATCTTAGTGCATAAATATTTAAATTACGTTTATCAAACTTATGCAATATTTGAGTTAGTAATGGTGATAATTTTTTTTGGAGATTAAATGATACGGGTTATGCATCCGTCTGACTGAAAATATTATCTTAGAGGGAAAATCACATTTTTAGTCCCGTAACTTTGCCCCATTTCACTTTTAGTCCCATTAGTAATTGGATTCTCACTTTACGTCTTATATCTTTCAAAAAATTCTCATTTTTGGTCCCAAACCCCTGATTCCATCTATTTTTAACGTGAAATGGCACGTGAGTGGCCCGTGCGCCGTTAGCCAGCTGGGTTTGGGGGGAAATTGTTTACTTTGATTATTTGGGAGGCAAAATTGGGGGTAAAATTGAGAAAAAAGTAAGGGGAAATCAGATTTTGGCGCAAAATTAGATAGGTTTTTCTCAATTTTGGCGCCAATTTTACCTCCCAAACAGTCAAAGTGAACAATTCCCCCCCCCCCCCAAACCTAGCTGGCTAACTGCACACGGGCCACTCACGTGCCATTTCACGTTAAAAATAGGCAGAATCAGGGGTTTGAGACCAAAAGTGAGAATTTTTTGAAAGATATGGGACCAAAAGTGAGAATTTTTTGAAAGATATGGGATGTAAAGTGAGAATCCCTTAACTAATAGGACCAAAAGGGAAATGGGCTAAAGTTACAGGGCTAAAAATGCAATTTTCCCTATCTTATATAGTACTTATTTAGTATGCATTGTACATGAGTAGGGACGAAAACCATACATAAAAAGTTATTCGACATTCGACTCGAGGTTAATTATTATATTCTATAAATAATGTCAGATATTGTTGGGAGAAGTACATAAAAAATTACTAAAGAATGTTACATTGGGTATAATTACGATGTTCTAATTTATCAATGTGATTAATCATAAAATTAAGTTACTAGGAAATTCCCCAAGGATTATTGGAAAATTCTAAGTTAGTCCTAGACCAATGATCCTGGTTACTTTAGCACCACACATTTGTGTTGGGGTGGATGGTTTTTATCACCCGCCACCCATGTAAAAACCACTCACCCCAGTTCAAATGTGTGGTGTTAAGGCAACTAGGACCAATGGTATGGGTGTAAAAAAGAATGGCACGGGATTATTAGTCTAGTGGTATCAGCTTTCACTTTTATGTGGAAGTCTTGGGTTCAATTCCATGGTATCACAAGTTATGATTTTTCTCTTCTTATTTGGAGTCTTATAGAGTTTATGTGGCTCATGATTAAGAAATATCGATTGGGATTTGTCGAATCAGGTACCTCCTTTCATAGAATTAACAAAAAAAAAAATATTACGAGAGAATTGATACGAGTTATCTGTATAACACCACACAACTTGCATCGCAAGATGCCAGTTTGGCTGTTGACCACAATTTGTGGCTAGGATTAGTCTATATAAGTTTATTAAAACTTACAGATTCTAAGATACTCTTTTTTCTAAAAATCAACTGTAGATATCTACAATCAATAATAACATGTATAGTTATATTAGGACTTGCCAATAAATTCTAGTTCTACAGTGAAGTTGATGCGAAGCTATGGATATCTACCCAAGGATTAGTTTAGTAGTATCAGCTTCCACTTTTATATGAGAAGTCTTGAGTTTAATTCTAAATTGTCACAAGTTGTGATTTTTCTCTCCTTATTTGGAGTCTTATAGGGTCTATCTGACCCATGATTGAAATCTATCGACCTGGGTTTGTCGGGTGAGGGCATCCCCTTTCGTCTAGAATTTAAAAAAAAGGGTTTCGAGGGAATTGACACGAATTATCTATAGAACACCCCACAACTTGCATCGCAAGTTGCCGGTTGACTATTGGCCACAATTTGTGGCTAGTAGTAGTCTGTATAAGTTTATTAAAACTTACAGATTCTAAGATACTCTTTTTCTTAAAAATAAATTGTAGATATCTACAATCAATAATAAGATGTACAGTTATATTAGGATCCTACCACTGAAGTTTAGCTCTATTGCCAAGTTGATGCTCCAAAACGTTAGAGGCCTCAAGTTCGACTCCCGCCGAAAGCGTGTGAGATTTTTTTACTTTTATAGTAGTTGTTAGCTAATTGTAATAGTTGTTGGTTGTCTGTAACAATTTGATATTCATGACATGTATCATGTAATCGATTCATTCAAAAAAATTATATTAAGACTTTACATTTAAATTAACCCAAAAAGTCTAATCTAATATAAGGTCGAATCAAGACTTCTCAGTTGTACATGTATTCGATATATTTAATATTAGCAAAATTTCGTAATAACAAATGGAACTAATGGAAATCATATAAATCTAAATGTGTGTTTTAATTAATTTCTCATTTTTTTTAATGAAACGGTTACATCATTACATTGGATATCGAATCAACAATCGTAATCAGCAATTTCCTATTACAAACTAGTAACAATGAGCTACAAATTAGAAACAAAGAACTACTATATAAATAGAGAAATAACCCACATATTTGGTAGGATTGAACCCATAACCTCTAAGTTATGGGGCCTCAGTCTTACCACCAGGCTAAGACATCACGGGCTAATTAATTTCTCATTTAAACTCTAGGAAAACAAAGATTCACTCTAGAAGTTGGTAATAAAATGTTATTAATTCTGTTCAAAAAAATAAATGTTATTAATTAGTAATTAAGATACATGATGCATGACTTCCGGTGATTACATTGCGACAAAGAAAAAGACATGAATAACCATGTCTAACAACTAAATTATGTGGTAAAATTGTATTTTTTCTATTTATATTTTATTATGTTTGCATGGTAAATGATTTAACTATTACATGAGAATATAACAATTTCAAAATTCGGAGAACTTTATATTTGCAACTTATAATTACTTCAGTGGTATCCTTCCAGTGAGAACACTAAGCTAGAGCGATTTACTGTTTTCTATTTTTTTATTAAGAAACACGAATTGCAAAATGAAATTAGGGATTTTTAACAGATCTGTGTAATTTTATATTTAAATGATAAAAGAGTCAAAAATAAGTTTAAGATAGAGTAAAATACAATTTACTACCCTAAACTTTGTCATTTGTATCAAACATCACTCCTAAACATCCCTGTTAACTATGCAAAGTAACATTTATCCCCTTCATTATCATGCAATTGTCTTTATTTCCTTTTATAGTAATATTTTTATCTAATTTTCTGAATTTTCTAAATTTCTAGAAAAATTCTGTTGATGTTGTCTTTTGGGGAAGATTAGTTTCAACGGACAAGGAAATTTAAAAGTTATACATGACATAACTACTCTATAAGATTTAGAGAGACTGGACTTCCATATTTCATATTTTATTAAACATAAAAATTTATTCAAAATAAGTGGATGCGGTCTCATTCAACTAATTTAGTTAAGAAAAAAATATTTTCTATGATGTTTTTTCTTTAAGTCGAAAATATTAATTTATTAAGCATATAGTTTAAAATTTAAAAACTTTATTTTTTAAGATACATACTTATGAAGAACATGTACTCTTATGTAATAATGTTAAATTTTGAACAATTTTTGATAAGATATATATAATTCATATTAATTGATCATATTAATCTAACGAATATTAAGTTCGTTGAGAAAGTGAGTTTCTTTGTTACCACATTTTAGCTCATGAATCTTTAATAATTATTATATATAAAATCTAAACCATATATAATTAAAAAGATTTACGAAGATATTAATATGCTTTTACAATTTCCTTTAATATAATTTCAATCTTTTATCAATTGTGAAAAGAAGAAAAACAACACCAACTATCATATATTAAATGAGGTGAATAGATAACTAAATATTTAGGAAGAAAAACAAAAATAAATCTTACGATACAAAGTTAAAAAACATCACGAGTCATCAAGTCATACAAGCCTTATAACAAGTATAGTTCATTTAGTAAGAATTTATTTAGTTAAATAATGATTTAAGTTTTTCAAATGTTCAATAATTTAATTTCTTTAAATATTTTATTCAAAAATTTCAACTGGTTGACATTTTTTCATTTTATTGCCTTCTAATATTCAAAATATTTATTGGTCAATAAATTATAGTAATGCAATGATTTCAAAAGTCTATATACTTGACAAAATTGATCTATTAAACTAAATCATCAGTGTAAATAGAAAAATATTTATGTAGAATATGTTAGCCTTTTGTTTATAAAAAATTCCAGGAATAGAATCCAAAATACGACGATCACGTTAAGAAAAGAATAAATGTTTTCTTTATGTTCTTCTTCTTCTTCTTATTATTACTATTATTATTGTTTTCATTGCTAAATAGTTTTTAAATGCAAGACACATATTTTTTACTTCTCCTACATTTTCTATAAATGGAAAAGATGATTCAACAGTAGTGAACCAAACAAAAAGAAAACATTATCTATGCTAACCTTTTGTGATTCCATGAAGAATGCTTTAATATTCCATTGTAGCACGTCGAATGATCTTGACTAAAATCATGCTACGATTACTTTCGAAAATAGAGAAAGAAAAAAAAATCAAAAAATAAGAAGACTACATAGATATACAATTTTTAAAACATAATGAAGAGACAATTGCAGGTACACAAAGAGATAAAAAAAAAAAAAAAAAAAAAGAGCGTTCAATCCATAAAAAATAAACAAGAGAAGAAATAAATTAAAAGATGACTTTGCATAAGAAATTATTTATTTACATTATTATCTAGGTTTCAATTTTCAATAAATTTAGATCTTTGAAGTATTCATTCAATCTTTCATATCAATAATTATTGAGTATTTCAAACCATTACAATTTATTGGATAATAACACACTTAGTTAAATTTTGGATATATAACATTTTCAATTAGAAAAATATTTATAAATATGAATTATTTTAACGAGATCTTATAATTCATATACAATGTACATGGCTTTTACTAGTAAAATATAAATATATGTTTCGAAAACTAATATTATTATACTTTTGACAAATGTCTCTGATTTATGTTGTTGATTTCTTACTTTATTCTAACGGCAACGCTGAAACTTCTGAAATGATAGGTGAATCAAGCAATGGATGTTCAAACTTGTCATTTCAGAGCATAAATTCAACTAGAGATGACGATTTCTTGAACTTACTTAATTGTGATAAGGTGGGGATTTTATGTGATGGCCGATCGCATCCTTCTGATCAACAAACCTGCTTATCATATGTTGAGTACGTCCTCCTCCACCAAAGTGATAATATGGACATGTCGAATGCTGATGAACCAACGATCGATCTACAAACTTGGATATCGCGTTTCGGTGACTGCGTCCATCAAAACGATAATCCAAATAGGTTGAATGCTGATGAACCAATCACACCGGAAATAGTCGAAGGGAGAAATTAGGAGAAAACACAAGCACACACGTTCGATGAAACTCGCCACCCAAAGGAATCCACCTAAGAGATAAGAGTTGAAAATAGAAGAAATCCTCTCGATTAGCCAAAGCTAAAAACTTAATTTTCACTTCAATTCAATTTGCTTAATACAATACATATGATGGAATTTATAGAACAAGAAGCTAGAACAACCCTCCAGTCAAAGTGAATTACCAAGGTAACTTAATTAGACATAAAAAACTTCAAAGTACTTAGGTAACGTAAACAACTTAAAGACCTTGACTAAAGACTACTAATTCAAAGAAGACTCTTATGGAGTGTTTGGATTGATGGATTTGGATTTGGCTAGGGATTTGAAATGAATGGATTTCAAATTCCTTGGATTTGAAATCCACCCAATTGGAAATCTTTTGTTTGGGTATATCTGAATTTGTGAAAGGATTTATAAATCCATTGATTTCAATTCCATAGTTTGGCTATAGATACTAGAGCATTTGAAATCCTTAAAAAATTTAGTTGATTTTTTATATAACTAAATGTTAAAAAAAATATATAATTACTATTATAAACTATAAAATTATAATAATACAACTAGATTACTAATAATTCTATACCTATTTTCATGAACCTTAATTATTCGTCATTTACAAAGAAGTGAATTATAGTAATTCAAATAAGCATCGATAGATATAGTTACAACACGATATAAGTAGCAATAAGCATAATAGCTAGTCCAATAATAAAAATTCTATCAACATGTTCAGTAAGCATAAAAGCATCCCAAAATCTTGCAAAAAATAAAAGCCTTCCTAATGAAGTTCTTATGTAAGAGTTACATATTAACTAAGATTTAAGAATTGATAAGAAAATTCACCCAATCTCTTTTTTTCTCGTCCGGAAGATCTTTCAACAATTTATACTCTTCCACATGACCATTCATCAACTTACGAACAACTGTGAATATCTCCTTACTAGTAAGCCCGTGTATCTTTGACTCATGTATTTCGACACCGTTTGGCTTCTCTTCTTTTTTCTTCTTGCTAGCCACAAACTCTTGAAAAGAAGTAGCTATTACACCAACAACCTCAGCCAAAGAGTCATTTTTTAACTTCTTTCTCTTGTCAAGCATAGAATCCATTGAGCTCGATGGTCGTGCTCTTGGTTGCATTGTAGGAGTTGAATTTACATCATTTTCTTCTTCCTCACCCATTGCTTCAGCACCATCCTCAAAATTTTCAGCACCTTGACTAGTTGCTCTATCTTTTCCACACAAAAGCACAATATCATCCCAATTATCTATCGTTTTGCTGTGCAAGCCCTTAGCATCAGGATGTGACTGCATATAAATCACACAAGTTAAATAAAAAGTGACCAAACAATTTCATCATCACAAACTAAGCTAATATTTAATAACTTTTTGTAGTTAAAAAAATATAACTACCTCAACATATGTAGTCCATGCGCTCCACTCATCTGATGTGACAACAATCATTTTTCGTTCCTCATCCCATGTGAAACAGCTTTGTCTAGTTTGGATATCAGACACAACACTAAAATCTTTTTCCAATTTTTCAATCTATTTTTTATGTTATCCTTTGTCAATGTGAGATGCAATGTGGAGTTTAAATATGCCACAACAGCTTGCAAAGGTTGGGGCTTCCACGTATCACCGTCACACTTATTTCCTTGAACCATTTGGTCAGTCAAACCTTAGCTAAATGACTATCCATCCCTTTGTTCCAAGAAACATATGATTGTTTCTTGTTCTTGAGTGCTGAAAGTGAACATTTAAAAGGAAATTATAATTGGATATCAATTCTAAATATAAATTAGACAGGGATATGTTTGCTCATTCTATCTAAGCATGGGATAGATAACACATTCAACCACAATAACACCGTACAAATAGGTGAACTGATTATATATGCAGAGAGATGTCAAATCTTTTCTCTTTTCTTTACACACTCTCTGCATGTCTTCTCTTTGTTTTGATATCCATAATTATTAGACACTCAGTAAATGATTTAAGCCAACAAATTAGATTCAATATAGAATTTTTAATTAATTCAGTCCATCTACTATGATCATGACCTCACTCATTACCACACATGTAATGCCATAAATATTAATAATTACTGCTAAGTGATGCCACAAACATTATTTCTTAAGGCTGTAATGACATGCACCCACCAAAACTATTTGGAAAAAACTGTTCACCTTTACAGAATCTCTCAAGTTAGCTCAAATTAATACTTTCTAGTTTTCTTAATTCTTATTATGCATGTAAGAAATATTACCTTCAAAGTGTCCACCGGCAGAAGTATCACTATTGGATTACTTCCCCATGCTCGCTTATCCGTAAGCATAAATCTAGCTTTGTTTGTAGTTGTAGAAACTCCACTTTTCATCTTGTTATTCAAACTCATTTCTACGTTAGAAAATTAGGCGCCAACCAATATTTAACCATAAGAAGCATTAATAAAGTGTTTTTAGAAGATATAATGCATGAATAACAACCAAGTGTTCTATGATAAAAACAAAAGAAAAACTTAAACTAAATAACAAAGTGTTCAATGATAACAACAAAAAAACAAAAATAAACTAAAAGTCTAAATGAGTTGAGTTCACGGAGCTTGATATTCGTCAAACATTTGCATGGCTAAATTATCTCGAAATGTTGTCCATTCATTGGTAGTTTTGACAGTTGTTATTTGTTCGTCATTGTCGGCATAATCTTCTATCTCCCTATTTTCTAACTCTCGGTCCACTTCATCCAATAGAGGATCTTCGGGTATCTCACCACGCACAAAATTGTGTAGACTGCAACACGCATTGATAATTCTAATCCGAGTCTTTAAATCGTAAAAGCTTGCAATACGTAGAATAGCCCATCGTTTCTTTAACAAATCGAAAGTCCTTTCAATTGCATTTCTTGCCGAAGAGTGTCGAAGGTTGTACAACTCTTTATAATTTGTTGGAGTGTTTCCTCTCCACTCATTAAGGTGATAACGAGTCGCTCTGTCTGGAGCAAGAAAACCAGGACCATTTGTATAGCCCGCGTCCACAAGATAATATTTTATCTAAGAATTGCAACATTACTAAGTTAGATACTAATTAAAAACTAAACAAATAAAACTCATAATAAAATTCAACTTCACCCCTACAAACTTTTAAGCAATTAGGCCTTTGTAAAGCATCACGTAGTACTCGGGCATCTGGGGCAGAGCCCTCCCATCCCGGTAGTACATAGAGAAATTTCAAATTCGCATCACATACTCCTAAAACATTGGTACTTAAAGCACCTTTTCCATTTCTATTATTTGCTTTTAACTTCAGCTGGGACTGTGAGTTCGACAAACTTCCCATCTAAGGCCCCAATTGCATTCTACACATGTCATAAACAATTAGACCTAAGAAGGTAAATGTTACAAAATTAAATGCAAGAGACGTGCTAAACTATTACCGGAAACCATTTCCATCTTTCAGCATCTCTTTCAAGATATATTCCATCTCTTTGTTGCTTGACAAAGAGCTTTTCAATCTTTAACACTACTCTCAATATAGTATGGAATTGTCTACTTATGGTTTCGCCCGATCGCACAAATGTAGTTTTAATGGTACTATTTTCTGATCATGACCAAGAATATGCAAAAATAGTGCCACAATTTCTTGTATAGTGACATTCTTTGTAGCAACCAATCCCCCCTCATCATACAATATATTACACAACTTACTAAATGTCTTAACATTTAGTCATAATTGGCTTATGCATGTAGGCTCGTGACATAAAGATCTCATCCAAATTGCCCGGTCGTGAGCTCTTTTGTCATTATCACTCATTGACAACTCCTTAATCAAGTACTTGTTATGGTACCAAGATCCAATAATCCCAATTAAAAAAATCAAAAAAGACATAATATTTTTGTCTCTTCCTCGTCATCTTCCATTTCCGCTCTTGAACGTTTCCTTTGACTATTATCCATTTAACCTACATACACATTTTTTATGATTTCGAGATATTAAACCAATAACTTCCTCAAAACAGCCATAAGTACTCTACATTTAGGCAATAATTGAACATAACTCTATACAAATCAAACGCAAAAAAAAAGAGCATAAACTTGCGCATGTGACCGTACACAAAACAGCCATAAGTACTCTACATTTAGGCAATAATCGAAAATAACTCCATACAAATCAAACCCAAAAAAATAGCATAAATTTGCTCACGTGACCGTAAACAAAACAACCATAAGTACTCTACATTTAGGCAATAATCGAACATAACTCCATACTCATCAAACCCCAAAAAATAGCATAAACTTGTGCACGTGACCCTAAAAAATGAGAAATACACAAAACACACAACAAAATAGAATGCAATAGAGTTGTGATGAGATAAACCTGATTTAAAAAACCTTAATCCAACTAAGAAGCAATTTCAATAGCGTTCGGGTGTTTGAATTTTCCTGTAAAGCAGTAGATAGAAATGAGATATGAAAATTGGCTGAATTTTCCTGTAAAGCAGTAGATAGAAATGAGATATGAAAATCGGTTGTATATATAATATACTTATATATTTCAACCCCTACTTTTTTTCCACCACCAAAATTTAATCAAATTAAATCACTAGGATTCCATATTTGAAGCATTAGTGGAAATTATTACCAAATTTTGAACTATTACTACAGTTTTGAATGAAAAGAAGAAAAAAAAGTGATAAAACCTAAACCCTAATTCAAATTTGGATTGACAGAGATAGAGAGAAAGAGAAAAGAGAGAGAGAATAGAGAGGTAGAGAGTGAGAGAGAGAAGAGCGCATCTGTGAGCTGTTTGAGAGGAGAGAGACGGGTACTCCAGCTGCAAAGGATTTCAAATGACAGGGGAAATGGAAAGATTTCAAATCCATTAGAAATTGGGTTTCAAGTCCACTGGGCTCAAAGGTGGATTTCAAATCCACAGATTTATGTTTTGGGCCAAACATCAATAATGAATTTGAGCTGGGCATTTCAAATCCCCTAAGCCCAAATCCGCCCATCCAAACGAGCCCTTAAATATTTAGATAAACTATTTAGGGAAAATAGCGTTTTTAGTCCCGTAACTTTACCCTATTTCACTTTTGGTCCCATTAGTTACGGGATTCTCACTTCACCTCCCATATCTTTAAAAAAATTCTCACTTTTGGTCCCAAACCCCTGATTCCGTCTATTTTTAACGTGAAATGGCACGTGAGTGGCCTGTGCACCGTTAGCCAACTGTGTTTGGGGGGAAATTGTTCACTTTGATTGTTTGAGAGGCAAAATTGGCGGTAAAATTGAGAAAAAGGAAGGGAAAATCAGATTTTGGGGCAAAATTATATAGGTTTTTCTCAATTTCGGCGCCAATTTTGCCTCCCAAACAGTCAAAGTGAACAATTCCCCCCAAATCCAGTTGGCTAACGGCGCACGGGCCACTCAAGTGGCATTACACATTAAAAATAGACGAAATCAGGGGTTTGGAACCAAAAGTGAGAACTTTTTGAAAGATATGGGACTTAAAGTGAGAATCTCGTAACTAATTGGACCAAAAGTGAAATGGGGCAAAGTTACGGGACTAAAAATACAATTTTCCCAACTATTTAATAGAATAGGAAACTTTAGGGAGAAATGAAAAGTTACTCAAAATTTCAGCAACTTTTAGATCTTCTCGGCTGTGCAGACAGCTGTGCGCATGTTTACGAGAAAATTCATAACTCATTGTAGAGAGCTCGGATTCATGAACCATTTTCTTCCCATGAAACTAGACGCATAGATATGTCGGCACTTATATGGAACATATGAGACTTCTATAATGAAGCATATTTGTTTTCAAAGTCAGCTAAAAATTTGTGATCAAGTTGTTAGTATTCTGCTGAAAATTTTGAATATCATGCACTTCTCCCACAAAGATCATTACTTGGGTAAATTTAGCATGACAAGGGAGTCTTCAGTGTCATTCTCCCCTGGTTAAGAAATCGTCCTCGAGTCCAATTTTAGGGGTGTAAACTAGCTGAGCTCGAGCCGAGCCTGTTTACCCGAGCTCGAGCTCAAGCTTGGTTTGGAGAGCTCGAGCTAGAGCTCGTTGGTTCAAAAACCAGCTCGACTCGAGCTCACGAGCTCGAACCAAGCCCAGGCTCACTATCTCGAGTCTGGCTCGCGAACCTGGCTCAGATTGCCATCCGATATTATCTTTTTTTTTGGATAATTAGACATTTTATCATTTATAAGTATTTGTGTTATTTTAAGTAGGGATAATAGCAAACACCACCCTCAGTTATGGGGTGATTTGCACTTTGCCCCTCAACTTATTAAAATGTGCGATTTACCCCCTCACTTATCAAAAATGTGCACTTCACTCCTTCGGGCAGCTCGGGCAGGGGCAAAGTGCTACAAAATACATAAGTCAGGGGGCAAAGTGCTACAAAACACATAAGTCAGGGGCAAAGTGCTACAAAAATACATTTTTTTTTATATATATATATTATATTTTAATTTATATTTTACTTGTTTCTTCATAAAGCTATATATATTGCAAATAATTCAACTACTTATCAATAACAAATGCAAAATAAAAATAAAAATATAAACTAAATATAACAATAAACATCTTTTCAACAACAATGAAGAAGATGACTTTGGCCCTCCTCCGTCGAAGAAGACGGCAACAACAACGGGCTTAGAGTTGAAAATTGAAAGATGCTTTAGAGTTGAAAAAAAACACATTAGGTGTATTTTGTTTGCTGAAAGGGAATTAGAATTAGGATTTTTGAACTTTTTCTATTTACACTCTGAACACCACACTTTTTAATTTCTTAAAAAAAATTGTCAATCGTGTCCTCACCATGTCGGACACGCACCTGGTTGTGTCCGATACGGTGTCCGAATTTCTATTTTTATTTTTTAACCATGGACACTGATTAAAAGTGTCTGATACGTGAATGAGGAATGTCGTATCTAACACGTGCACGACATAGCCTGAATCTGCCTGAGTTGCCCGAGGGGGTTAAGTGCAAATTTTATGATAAATGAGGGGGTAAAGTGCACATTTCAATAAGTTAGGGGGCAAAGTGCACATCACCCCATAACTGAGAGGAGTGGCTGCTATTATCCCTTTTAATTAATACAATCAAAGATAAAATAAAAACTAAAAAAGCGAAATACATATAATTAAAAATAAAAAAACAATATATTAAAAAATTGAAAAGCTTGCGAGTCGGCTCGTGAGCTTTTTTCAGAGGGAAAGAGGCTCGAGCTCGACTAAAAGCTCGAGCTCGTGAAGCTCGGCTCGAGCTCGACTAAAAGCTTGAGCTCGTGAAGCTCGAGTCGAGCTCATGCGAGCTGAGACAGCTAAGCTCGCGAGCCGGCTCAGCTCAAATTACACCGCTATCCAATTCGACTTCTTGGCCAAAGTAAGGTGACAGATCAGCGACATTGAAGTTGGTGAAACTCCATAGTTTTCAGGCAACTGAATTTTGTAGGCATTATCTCCAATTCATGCAAGAACCTTAAATGGTCCATCAGCTCTAGGCTTAAGTTTTCCATTACGTCCTCTAGGAAAATGTTCCTTACGAAGATGAACCCAAACGAGATCGCCTTGTTTGAAAGAGGCCTCTTTCCTATGTTTGTTTGCATATTTTTGATACTTTGCATTTTGCTTGATAATTCGATGACAAACATCTTCATGCAACTTTTTCCAATACTTGGCATTATTTTTCACATCTCCACTATACTGATTAGTAATAGGGAGTGGAACTAATTCCAAAGGACTAGTTGGATTCATCCCATAAACTACTTCAAAAGGACTTTTTCCCGTTGTTTGGCTCGATGACCGGTTGTAAGCAAACTCAGCTTGAGCTAAAATAAGATCCCATTGATGAATGTTGCTACCAATCAAGCTTCTCAAAAGATTTCCCAAAGTCCTATTAACGACTTCAGTTTGTCCATCAGGTTGAGGATGATGCGATGAACTAAGTTGAAGTTTAGTTCCAAGCTTCCTCCAGAACGTACGCCAAACATGACTCATAAACTTAGGATCTCGATCAGATGTGATTGTCTTTGGAATTCCATGAAGTTTAAAAATCTCTCTAAAATAAAGATCAGCCACATGAGTTGCATTCAAAGTTTTTGAGCAAGGAACAAAATGCGCCATCTTAGAGAGGCAATCAACAACCACCATGATAGAGTCTTTATTCCTTTGAGTTCTAGGTAATCCGACAATGAAGTCCATGCTTACATCCTCCCAAGGAATATTTGGAACAAATAATGGTGTGTATAGTCCCGTGTTTTGACCACGAGTCTTGGTAATATGGAAAGTTTGGCATCTATCGACACGGCGCTGGACATCCCTCTCCATTCTTGGCCAATGAAAATTTTCTTTGACAAGTGCTATTGTTTTATCCCTTCGAAAGTGTCCAGGGAGTCCTCCTTCATGAGCTTCAGAGATTAAAGATTGCCTTAGAGTACATTTAGGATTACAAAGACGATTATCCTTGAAGAGAAAATCATCTTGAATCAAGAAGTGTTGGAATGGACCTTTGTGGCACTCTTCCTAAATTTTGCTAATATCAGCATCTTCTTTGTAATGTTCTTTAAGAACATCAAAGCCAATGACTTTCACTTGCAAAGTAGACAATAAGAAATACCTATGACTTAAGGCGTCAGCAACACGATTAAGCACACCAGACTAATGTTTCAAGACAAAGGTAAAATACTGAAGAAATTCACTCCATTTTGCATGCCGATGGTTGAGTTTTTGTTGAGAACTCAAATATTTCAGTGCTTCATGGTCCGAAAAGAGAATGAATTCCTTCGATAGACTGCAAGTCGCGTCGTGTTTGTAGAATCCGTGCCTGATAACAACAGTAAGCCATCAAAGAGGTGCAAAATTTATTTCAACGCATTTATATGGATGTTCTTCGTCAAAAAACTGGCATCCTTTCATAAGCAGAAGAAGAGAAAGTTTGACAAAGAAGCTTTATGTAGCAATTTGATATCTTCATTGACTTATTTGTGTACAGATTTGCAGCAATTCGAAATATATCTATAATTGTTTGGAAATTTAAATTATGTTTTGTTTTGAGATTCTTGAAACTCTAGTTTGTTTTTACGAATAATTACATTTGACACACCCTCACTTATCCTATAATTACCGAACCCCCCTCACTTTTGGTAAACAACCAAAATGTCGGGGTGAAATATATTGTAATATTGAGAAATTACATTTTTCGTCTCATAACTTTGTCCTAGTTCAATTTTGGTCCGATTCATTACGAATTTCTCACATTTAGTCTTATAACTTTATAAATGTCTCATATTTAGTCCCAAATGAAGTTTTCATCCAAAATTTGACATTCAATTCCATTAGTCAACCTTTTCACCGGCTCTTTTGGGGAAGAATTCGTGCATGAATGCACTCACACACATAATGTATTCATTATCACGATGTCAATATCACCCGCCACTCAAGCACAAAATCTTCACGAAAAAACTAGTTAAAAGGTTGACTAACGGAGTTGACTGTTAAATTATGGATTAAACTTTGGTTGGGACTAAATGTGAAATATTTTGAAAGTTATAGGACTAAATGTGAGAAATCTATAACGAATGGGACTAAAATTGAAATATGATAAAGCCATGGGACGAAAAGTGTAATTTTCCCTTGTAATATTTTTATACTAGCAGGGGTGAAACTGTAATTTGATAGGAGATGAGATTGTAATCTTCTTTACTGATAGTGGGTTATGATAATTTACCCAAATTGAGGGGGTCTGGATGTAATTATCCCTTATTTTTATTGTCTATATATGGTTTTGGTTATCCTTGATAACATTTCATTCGTACTTTCTCAATCTCACCATGGGTCATCCTGAGAAGCTCTAGGTAATCGGGATTGTTGAATTATCACCTCTATTCATATGCTGGAATCCACGTTGGGTCCATCATAAAAATATGGTGATTATTATCGCAGTACTGAAAATCTTAATATTGTGTTGACAACAGAAATTGAACAATAACAAGGTAATATTAACTAGGGAAAATTACACACAAACCCCCCTAATTTATTGTATAATTACCAAAACCTCCCCTCATTTTATTAGAATTTACCAATACACCTCCTCAAGAGATCTATTTGTAAGGTTTACAGAGGTAAAATTGTAAGAATTTTCAAACATATAGGGGGTGTAATTGTAAGAAATCCTTAACATGAGGGGGGTATGTTGGTAATTTGTAATAAGTGAGGGGAAGTTTTGGTAATTACACAATAAATTAGGGGTCTGTTTGTAATTTTCCATATTAACTATGTTAATTGTAGAACCTTGGATTGAGCACCGTGCTAAAAACTCTTGTATGGTGCAATTTAAATCTTTAAGCTTCACAGCGGGCCAAGAGCCCATTTTCGTTGTGGCTTCCGAACCTACACCTTGTAGAGTTTATTGTAGTGCTGAAAACTATAACCAATAGCAATTTGTGCAGCTCCTATCCTTCAATTTTGTAACGCCACTCCAATAATTGAACCTTCGTAGCAGCCCACGTGCCATATTGAAGGTGTGGCTTGCAAGCCCACAGCCTAGAAGTGTACCATGAGGACGAGGATAATTGTTGCTACACATGCCAATAATCACCTTGATAATAGTTGCACCTTCTGGAAATATGTGTTGAGTGTTGATGGTCTATCACGTGCTAAATATTATATTTGATAGTAAGGGTCAGTGGCGGACGCACAGCCATGAAAAGGGGGCAATGCCCCCACTCAATTCTTTTTTAATATATACATATTTTTTAGTTTAATTTGTAAATTACGTTAATACTCTCACTCAAATTTTAAAAGGTTTCCTTCAATTTTAATTTTCATCTCACTCTCGGTAAATTGTGCCCTCAGGGACAGAGCCGGGAGGGCTGGAGGGTGCGCTCGCCCCCCCCCCCCCCCCCTCAATTTTGAAAAATCATTTTTTAACTTTACAAAAAAAATTATATTTGAATTTCGCATCCCCTCAAGATCGAAAAATATCATTTTTTTTCTCCCTTTACTTTGAGTTCGTCCCCCCCCCCCCCCACACCCACCAAAACCCAAAAATCCTGGCTATAACGAAAGAGATATAAGAGTATAAAGTATGTCAAAAATTGTAATTAAACCTAGTTCCTTATTATATTTCCCCTTATAAATATAGCGTACCGTACTTCCGGGGGCTTGAATCCTTTATCTATTTGGCAAAAAACAAAATGTATAGCTATATCACAACAATCTCGCCCCCTCGGTAAAATTCCTGGCTCGGTCCCTGGTGCCCCCACTGATCCAAATTTCTAGATCCGCCACTAGTAAGGGTGCAAATCACGAATTGTTTTATGTCAAACCCAGTGATGCAATAGGTGTTTTTGTGTATGATAAATTGTTTTGTATTATGATAATTATCTACTGTTTGGGAAAAATCAAAATATAAAATTAAATAATGGGATGCATTTCCTATATTTAGTTATCAAAGATATCTATTAGGTGTAGCATCTAATCTAACATACCTTTGAGAACGCTACTTTTAATTGTGACTTGTTGTCTCCACCCGAGGCCTCCACCACGGGGTAATTGTTGTGGGGCAAAAATAAATCATACTCCATCTCGGGTTCAACACCAAGGATTTTTGCCGGTCTTCTACCTATGAACACCTGAAACAAATGGAAACGAAAACACGAAGATCTCTTCCTTCCCTCTAATAATTAATTCAGTAATAGCTTCCTTTTCAAACAAAGTGGAACTTTGATGTGTATTGTATAATGTAAAAGAAGCATTAATTGTTGTAACCGCTAATTAAAAAATAATCTTAAACTTGAATAATTACGTCGTATGAGGGCTTAGAAAAGCGTAATTGGTTTGTTACCATTACCAACGGACTGAATTTGGGCCAAGGTTCAGGCCGACACAGCTTGGCTCACTAGTTAAACCCCAATTAAAACCGACTCTCTAACATTATTATTATATGGTCCGGATCACTCGACCTTCTCAGCCCAGCATCTATGTTTTGTAAGGCTTATCTATTCGCTTAGGCCAGCATAGATCGGACGGTCCAAAAATATGAAAATCTACCTATGTCACTCTATATTGTGATAATTACCAATAAGGCTCAAACCAGCTTGAAGCTCGAAAGCTCGATTTGAATATTTTCAAGCTTGAGCCTAAGGTTAGGGCTAGGATTCATATTCAGACAAGCTAGGGTTGAATTGAGCTCGGGCTCGTATAAATAATATAATATATATACATATACTTAAAATAATATACTAACATGTAAAATTATATAAATTTCACTTATACTTTATAAACAAAAAGTCATAAATATAAAGATAATATGGAAGTCAAATTGGACGAAAATAAATCAACCGTATTTTAATTGTAAATGTTCTCAAGTAGTGAAACAATATAGAAAAGTAATTTAGTATTTTTGAATTTATTAAACCAAGTTTAAGGATTTTTAGTATGATTATAGTTTGATATAGATGATTTTAAAGTGTTTTGAAATTGTTATATTTTTTTTATTTGGTAGATTTATTTTATCAATTGTTTAAAAAGATAAACATATTGATATTCTAAATTCAAGCCGGCTCGGGCTCGGCTTGAAGCTCGTCAAGCCGGGCTCAAGCCTTGAATACAAAAGCTCGTTTACTATCAAGCCGAGCGTGAGCCTATGCAAACTCGGCTCGCTCGGTTTGATTGATAGCTCTATCTACGAATAGATAAGATGTTGGATATTATCAGTGTATCATTATTACTTAGGGTTATATCTGTTGGGAAATATACATGTAGCCCGACTAAGCACAGCGGAAAATTAAAATTTTAGTTTCTAGGATTTAAACATGCGAGTTTATTAATCCTACGGGCTTATCACGTATCATAGGCTTGCGCATCTTTGATTTGTTATTTAAAGCTTTAATAAAGAAGATCTTACCTTATTCGATTTTTCGTAAAAATCGAAGAGTTTCTTCTTCCTTAACGTGAGCTCCCTAGCTTGCTTCTCGTTCCTTGAATCAACTCCTTCGTTTTTCCCTTTGATGTAGATTTCGAATTCCTCCACCAAAAACGTCTCTGATCGGATTCTTGATTCACTTCAGAGACCCAAGTGTTTCTCCTCTAAAGTTGATCCACACCCCGGATACCCACTCGTTTATAATCTTTAGCTAGGTTGATCTATAAACGTTTATTCTAACTCTAAGGAATAGTGTATGGGATTAAGGTGAAAGCAAAAATTACTTCTCTAAGTATTTTGGAAGAATTCTTGAATTCAAGATCTTGATGAATAATCAAGAACTCAAGAACACTATATGAGAGAGAGGAAAAAGAAACGATTTTTCTATGCAAGAGGAACAAAAATTTTGGCTTCAAAAGTCATCATCCTATTTTCGTTCCTACTAGTCCTATATATAGAACTAGGTTCTTGCAATTCTTTCCCATGTAGAACTCTTATACATTAATCCTTTTCCATGTAGGAATAGAAGACTAATTAATTTCTAAATAGAACTCTTCTATTTTAATTAGTTTCCTTTCTCTCCAAGAAATCTTATTTCCTTCTAGAAGAAAATTAATTAAACTCTTTAATTATTTTCCTCCACCAAATTTTCGACCAAGACTTAATAAAATAGTCTTTTAATAATTAATCCACCATACTAGATTAATAAAAGTCACTTCTAATTAAATTAAATGCTTTCTAGACTTAAGCTTAATTAAATTGATCTTATCAACTTATTAATTTATTTATCCAACACTTGAATAAATAAAAGTCTTAATTAATTAATCTAATTAATTAATATATTAACTCAACTACTTTGAATTAAATTTCCTTATTAAGAAATGGATTTGTCCGAGTATTGTGTGTGACCCTTTAGGTTCACCAACATACTAGTAATGGGTTCATAACCTTTATGATTTAATTTGGACAATTAAATTGTCTCGATTAATTAAACACTTTTAATTAACCATCTTATATTTAATCTCCATTAAATATAAGATACCCATAAATCAAAGAAAAGTTTCTAGCTACTTATCTTGAAGACCTAGATGTAGGTGATTCAAAGTGAACCTTTCCAATCGCGCATTCCATGCAAGTGAGATTCTTCCATCAACTAATTTCCCAATTGAATTAGGATCGAGGAATCTTATTGGTCGAGATCCTTATAAATTCAATCTTAATAATTCAAGTGTGTTTGACTAGTGATTAATTAATTCAAGAAACTCATTTCTCAATTAATTACTTACTTGCCTTGGCCAAGGACTGACTCAGTCAAACCACTTAGAATATTATAGGAAATTCACTTGTTCATCTAGACAAGTGATGGATCCTTTGTTGTCAACACCAACCTCCATATACGAGTCACTACACCCATCACCAGTCCATATGTGTCCTTGTAAAAGAACTGGCACAGGAGTCAAAGTGCAGTAAGTCAATATACAAGATTACTGTGATGACTCAAGTCAAAGAATTAATCTTGCACTATCGTGATTAAGAAACTCCTAATTCGACATATATAGAAATAATTCCAATTTAGGAAGTTTCAGTTAGGGTAATCAGTGAACTTGTTCTCAACAAGCACCCGCGTATGTGCATTTGTGTCAACTACACTAATGTCTATAAAACGAGACATTCTCTAATTAAGAGTGTGCATCATAGGCGCAAGTCTATCCGAATTATCAATGTCCCATCTTGATAATTCTATGACTTGGATAGTATTTAGAAATCACAGCCTTAGAAACTTGTTTTATGATATCCATCCAATGAGATATCAAGCCCCATAGCTATGTGTGAATTCTAGGGACTTCATCATACAGTTATAACATATAAACATAAGATGAAGAAATGCCTTTTATTAATATAATGTAAAACGAAATTGTTTATTACAAGAATAGATAAAGAAAGCCTATCTAGGATTGGCTCGCAGGACACTATTCTAACAATCTCCCACTTGCACTAGAGCCAATCTCCTTGGTATTAAGACCCATCTTCTCAAGATGTCTTTCTAATACGTTACGAGACAAGGGCTTAGTTAGTGGATCCGCTATGTTCTCCGTTGTGTCGACTCTTTCCACGCGTACGTCGCCTCTACCAACAATCTCTCGGATCAGATGGTATCGCCTCTCTATGTGTTTGGATCTTTGATGAGACCTCGGCTCCTTTGCTTGAGCAATGGCGCCATTATTGTCACAGTACAGAGGTACTGGATCGACAATGCTAGGGACTGCACCCAACCCTTGGATGAAGTTCCTAATCCAAACAGCTTCCTTTGCTGCATCAGATGCAGCTATGTATTCAGCCTCGGTTGTGGAATCCGCAGTAGTTTTTTGTTTGGAACTCTTCCAACTTACTGCTCCACCATTGAGGGTGAATACAAATCCCGACATTGATTTCAAATCATCCACCTCAGATTGGAAACTAGAGTCAGTGAACCCTTCTAGTTTCAATTCTCCACCGCCGTATATCAAAAACAAGTCCTTAGTCCTTCTCAAGTACTTGAGGATTGTTTTCACGGCTACCCAGTGCAACTCACCTGGGTCGGACTGAAAACGACTCACTACACTTAATGCATGAGCCACATCAGGCCTTGTACATAACATTGCATACATAATACTTCCTATGGCAGAAGCATATGGTACGCGAGCCATCCTATCTCGTTCCTGGGATGTCGAAGGACACATGGATCGAGAATACCGGATCCCATGACTCATAGGCAAGAATCCTTTCTTTGATTCCTCCATACTAAACCTTTTTAGCATTTTGTCTATGTACATTGACTGAGACAATCCTATCATCTTTCTTGATCTATCTCTATAGATTTTGATTCCTAAGATGTAGGATGCATCTCCTAAGTCTTTCATGGAGAATTTGGTGGATAACCATACTTTAGTCGATTGCATCATTCCTACATCATTCCCAATGAGTAGAATATCATCAACATAAAGTACTAAGAATGTCACTGCACTCCCACTGACTTTCTTGTACACACATGGTTCATCTTCGTTTTTAATGAAACCATACATCCTTATAGTTTCATCAAAACAGATGTTCCAACTTCGGGATGCTTGCTTTAGTCCATAAATGGACTTTTGGAGTTTGCAAACTTTTGCTCACTCCCACTAGATATGAAACCTTCTGGTTGTTTCATGTAAATCTCTTCCTCTATGTTTCCATTGAGGAAGGCGGTTTTCACATCCATCTGCCATATTTCATAATCATAATGAGCAGATATTGCAAGCAAAATCCTAATGGATTTAAGCATTGCTACTGGCGAAAAGGTTTCTTCATAGTCGATACCCTCTCTTTGAGTGTAACCTTTTGCCACTAGCCTAGCTTTGTAGGTCACTACCTCTCCATTTGCTCCAAGCTTTCGCTTATAGATCCACTTACAACCAATGGGTACTATACCCTCTGGTGGATCTACCAAGGTCCATACCTTGTTGGAGTACATGGAGTCCATTTCAGATTCCATGGCACTTTGCCACTTCCCAGAATCAATATCACATATTGCTTCGTTGTAGCTTCTTGGATCTTCATCCACTTGAAGCTCCTCCTTATTACTTTCTAGTAATAGACCGTACCTCTCAGGTGGCCCTCGGATCCTTTCGGATCTTCTCGGAGGTTGTGTGTTAGATATTTCAGTGTTTTCTTGTGTTTGTGTTTCCAAAGTTTGTGAGATAATTTGTGGTTCTTGAACTTCTTCAAGTTCTATGATCTCGCCCTTTCTATCTAATAGAAACTCCTTCTCTAAGAAGATGGCATTCCTTGAAACAAACACCTTTTGTTCCGATGGATCATAGAAGTAGTACCCCGCAGTTTCTTTAGGGTACCCCACAAATTTACATAAGCTAGACTTAGACTCTAACTTATCTCCCACTAGCCTTTTCACATAGGCTGAACAACCCCATACTCGAAGATATTTGTATGAGGCCGGTTTACCACGCCATAACTCATAAGGCGTTTTGGGCACTGATTTGGAAGGCAATCTATTTAATAGATAGGCCGCAGTTTCTAAGGCATAACCCCAGAAAGATGGAGGAACTTCAGTGAAACTCATCATGGAACGGACCATATCCAATAAAGTCCTATTCCTTCGCTCAGACACCCCATTCAATTGTGGTGTTCCAGGCGGAGTCCACTGAGAGAGAATCCCATTCTCTTTAAGATAACTAAGGAATTCGTCACTTAAGTATTCTCCTCCCCGATCAGATCGAAGAGTCTTAATATTACGACTTAGTTGTTTTTCTACTTCATTCCTAAACTCTTTGAACTTTTCAAAAGCTTCAGATTTGTGCTTCATAAGGTACACATATCCGTACCGTGAATAATCATCGGTAAAAGTAATGAAGTAAGTACACCTTCCTTTAGTACTTATACTAAAAGGACCACAAACATCCGAATGGATCAAATCCAAAGATGGGTGGCACGTTCCACTTGTCCTACAAATGGTGACTTGGTCATTTTTCCTTTAAGACAAGATTCACAAGCAGGCATGGTTTCCTCTTCCTTAAGGTCGAGTACACCTTCCTTTGCCAATTTGTGCATTCTTTCTTTGGAAATATGTCCTAGTCTAGCATGCCACATTAGTGTACTGTTTAAGTTATCTTGTTTTCTTTTGTTACTATGTTGAATGTGAAAGACGGAATTAATTGGTTGAACAGTGTATAAACAATTCGTCAAAGTACTAGTAAAAAGTAAAGAACAATTTTTAATAATGGAACACTTTCCATCTTTTATTAAAAACTCAAAACCCTCTCCATCTAAACAGGGATGGAGATAATGTTCTTTATTATACTAGAAACATAAAGACAATTATTTAAAACTATTCTAATGTCGTCGCCTAATGCCAGGTTGACCGTTCCTATCGCTGTGGCAGCAACTTTTGCTCCATTGCCAAGTCTCAGAACGATCTCATCCTTTCCTAGCATCCTACTTCTTGTCATTGCCTGCAAATTATTGCAAAGATGTGATGCACAACCGGTATCTAATACCCAAGAAGTATCGTTAACAGATAAGTTAACTTCAACATAAAACATACCCTTGGTCTCACCTAGGGTCGCAAGGTACTCCTTGCAGTTCCTCTTCCAATGCCCTGGTTTACCGCAATGGAAACAATCACCCTTATCTTTATCAGCTTTAACCTTCTTGACCCCACCTTTAGCTTTTAGCTTCTTGTTCTTTTGGGAACTTTTCCCTTTCCCTTTCTTTGGCTTTTAGCCTTAGAATGGGCAGAACTCACAAGTAGGACTGGCTTGTCCTTCTTGATGGTGGCTTCTGCAGTCCTTAACATGCTTAACAAGTCAGGCAAGGTCGCCTCCAGACTGTTCATGTTAAAGTTGACCACAAATTGATCGAATGTGCTAGGCAAGGATTGAAGTACTAAGTCCACTGAGAGTTCATTGTCTAGAAAAATGTCAAGACTTGCGAGCTTCTCAATGAGCCCAATCATCTTAAGCACATGTTCTTGGACATTTGACCCCTCAGTCATACGAGCTCTAAAAAGCTCTTTAGACACTAAGTACCTTTCCCTCCTAGACTTTTCACCATACAACTCTTGTAAGTGTTTGAAAATATCAGCAGCACTTGCCATATTTTCGTGTTGCTTTTGCAACTCATTCGACATTGATGCAAGCATCGTGCACCTTGCTTGGAGGTCATCGTTTAACCATCTCTTATGGGTTTCGATTTCCTCCTCCTCAGCATCCTCGGGTAGAGTCGAGAGGGGTGCATCAGTCAAGACATAGGCTCTATTCTCAGAGTTGAGCACTATCTTAAGGTTTCTAAGCCAATCAGAATAGTTGGGTCCAGTGAGTTTGTTTGTGTCGAGAATTGTGGAAAGCGGGTTCTTAGCCATCTTAGATATCTAGTTATCTACAAATTAAAGCGAAACGGAGATTAAGAAGATGTTTAATACATTATGTGTAGATATGATTTTAAGGTCTTTTAATCATAAATTACCTCCCACTATTT
Source organism: Buddleja alternifolia (assembly GCA_019426215.1). Classification (NCBI taxonomy): domain Eukaryota; kingdom Viridiplantae; phylum Streptophyta; class Magnoliopsida; order Lamiales; family Scrophulariaceae; genus Buddleja; species Buddleja alternifolia. The sequence goes on along the minus strand of CM033396.1, from coordinate 7,407,987 downwards.
AATTCAAATTCAATAACCCTCATTAAAGAATTCGAGAAAAACAATTTTTCCTAGTGAGTTTGAAGTCCGATTTAATTATTACATACCCCAATTTTATGGACACATACATAATAATTAAAAAGGTAGACAACACTTATCAATTACATCCCCATGTAACCCTCAATTATTTTACCTCATGTTTCGCATGGACCTCAATTTTATGCGCCCCCATGTTACTCCTATGTTAAGTTAGACCCATCAAACCTACATGTAAATAACCCACCCAAAAAGTTCCACTTGCAATGGTCAACTTAGAGGATAAATTACCCATGTGCATCTCTATGCTTAGTAATAATCACGACTTTCTCATTATAGAAAGTCCCACTTGCAATGGTCGGCTAATCTACATAAGTAGCACCGACATGCTATTACTTTTGATGGTAGACATGAAATATTAAATCCTGTTTAATTTTATCCCATATTAACTTAAAAATTAAAATCATTAAGATTTTATAAACTTATCTAATAATAAGGGAATTATAGTATATTATGAAAGGTCTCATTGTTTCGATCATCTTATCTAAGTCTCTATCCTAAACACGCCCAACAACACATGAAAGGAATATAAAAGATAAGCATAATCTTAAAAACATGTATCTTATACAAAAATGCATCTTATACATAGAATCATGCATCTCATACATAAATCATGCATATTCATAATCATACATAAATATAACATGGATATTTTGGGCCATATCTAAATCGATCCTATCTAGAGCCATCAAGGATCGAATGCCGGCAAGGGGAATAAATAAATAACTGAAAATAAACATGCTTTTACAATCCTAATGGCCTCAAAATTCCATCATGCATATCAACTCATGAAAGCATATGTAAATTCTTAATTTACCAAATATTCCTCATAAATTAAATCAATTCGGGGTTTCTCAATAAAACTTGATTTTTCCAAAAATAAATAAATTTTAAAACACCTTTTAAATAAAACTAAATTTTAGAAAAATCAAATACCCTTAAACGGGTCTGCGATTGTTTCTTACTATGAAATTTTCCTTCAAGTAAAATTCCAAGCACGTTGCTCCATGCTCATACAAATTGCACATACCCTTTTCCTTTTTTTTTTTTTTTATTATTTCCGTGAGTGGGCTGTTAATAAAAAGAAAAACAAGGCATCTTTTATTCCCTGCAATTCCAAATTGCATAAAGTCCTTTCAATTTTAATTTCTTACCATATGCATAAATCACCAATCACATAAGCGGTCAACGGTTGACTTAGAGGAATTAGATTCCAAATCTAATACACATGCATACTCACGATGTTCTTCTTACAAACATGTGATTGGTTTGCATGGATGGATTACAAGTCCATGTAATACCCGCGCAACAACGATTACACTTACTCGATTTCTCATGTAATCAAATTACAAAAATTAATTTTCAAATTAAACAACCTTATTGATAATCCCCAAATAAATAAAATTTACGAATTTAATAATTTTAAACGTGCATCACATGTAACGATTAAATTAAACGGATCATGCATAACGATGCGCGAGCCTTAGGCTCTGATACCACTGTTGGGAAATATACATATAGCCCGACTAAGCACAGCGGAAAATTAAAATTTTAGTTTCTAGGATTTAAACATGCGAGTTTATTAATCCTACGGGCTTATCACGTATCATAGGCTTGCGCATCTTTGATTTGTTATTTAAAGCTTTAATAAAGAAGATCTTACCTTATTCGATTTTTCGTAAAATCGAAGAGTTTCTTCTTCCTTAACGTAAGCTCCCTAGCTTGCTTCTCGTTCCTTGAATCAACTCCTTCGTTTTTCCCTTTGATGTAGATTTCGAATTCCTCCACCAAAAACGTCTTTGATCGGATTCTTGATTCACTTCAGAGACCCAAGTGTTTCTCCTCTAAAGTTGATCCACACCCCGGATACCCACTCGTTTATAATCTTTAGCTAGGTTGATCTATAAACGTTTATTCTAACTCTAAGGAATAGTGTATGGGATTAAGGTGAAAGCAAAAATTACTTCTCTAAGTATTTTGGAAGAATTCTTGAATTCAAGATCTTGATGAATAATCAAGAACTCAAGAACACTATATGAGAGAGAGGAAAAAGAAACGATTTTTCTATGCAAGAGGAACAAAAATTTTGGCTTCAAAAGTCATCATCCTATTTTCGTTCCATACTAGTCCTATATATAGAACTAGGTTCTTGCAATTCTTTCCCATGTAGAACTCTTATACATTAATCCTTTTCCATGTAGGAATAGAAGACTAATTAATTTCTAAATAGAACTCTTCTATTTTAATTAGTTTCCTTTCTCTCCAAGAAATCTTATTTCCTTCTAGAAGAAAATTAATTAAACTCTTTAATTATTTTCCTCCACCAAATTTTCGACCAAGACTTAATAAAATAGTCTTTTAATAATTAATCCACCATACTAGATTAATAAAAGTCACTTCTAATTAAATTAAATGCTTTCTAGACTTAAGCTTAATTAAATTGATCTTATCAACTTAATTAATTTATTTATCCAACACTTGAATAAATAAAAGTCTTAATTAATTAATCTAATTAATTAATATATTAACTCAACTACTTTGAATTAAATTTCCTTAATTAAGAAATGGATTTGTCCGAGTATTGTGTGTGACCCTTTAGGTTCACCAACATACTAGTAATGGGTTCATAACCTTTATGATTTAATTTGGACAATTAAATTGTCTCGATTAATTAAACACTTTTAATTAACCATCTTATTATTTAATCTCCATTAAATATAAGATACCCATAAATCAAAGAAAAGTTTCTAGCTACTTATCTTGAAGACCTAGATGTAGGCGATTCAAAGTGAACCTTTCCAATCGCGCATTCCATGCAAGTGAGATTCTTCCATCAACTAATTTCCCAATTGAATTAAGGATCGAGGAATCTTATTGGTCGAGATCCTTATAAATTCAATCTTAATAATTCAAGTGTGTTTGACTAGTGATTAATTAATTCAAGAAACTCATTTCTCAATTAATTACTTACTTGCCTTGGCCAAGGACTGACTCAGTCAAACCACTTAGAATATTATAGGAAATTCACTTGTTCATCTAGACAAGTGATGGATCCTTTGTTGTCAACACCAACCTCCATATACGAGTCACTACACCCAATCACCAGTCCATATGTGTCCTTGTAAAAGAACTGGCACAGGAGTCAAAGTGCAGTAAGTCAATATACAAGATTACTGTGATGACTCAAGTCAAAGAATTAATCTTGCACTATCGTGATTAAGAAACTCCTAATTCGACATATATAGAAATAATTCCAATTTAGGAAGTTTCAGTTAGGGTAATCAGTGAACTTGTTCTCAACAAGCACCCGCGTATGTGCATTTGTGTCAACTACACTAATGTCTATAAAACGAGACATTCTCTAATTAAGAGTGTGCATCATAGGCGCAAGTCTATCCGAATTATCAATGTCCCATCTTGATAATTCTATGACTTGGATAGTATTTAGAAATCACAGCCTTAGAAACTTGTTTTATGATATCCATCCAATGAGATATCAAGCCCCATAGCTATGTATGAATTCTAGGGACTTCATCATACAGTTATAACAATATAAACATAAGATGAAGAAATGCCTTTTATTAATATAATGTAAAATGAAATTGTTTATTACAAGAATAGATAAAGAAAGCCTATCTAGGATTGGCTCGCAGGACACTATTCTAACAATATCAATTCAACACATCGAACACAATAACTTTTTGGGTAGAAATTTGTCACGCCCCGGACCCGCAAGTCCATTTTGGAACACAGGACTTCACAATTTTGACCAAAGCTTATAAAGAATTCAAGCTTTCAATATTTTTCCCATTGGGATGCGGAGCTTCACAATCACCTCTTTTTCAGAATGTTGACGTACTCATCGCGGTGTGAAAACGTCTGTGATCCGTCACCAGGCGTCGACACCCTATCGGTGGCTCTCACGGGCTCAAGAGATATCTCCCATACGCATAGCACTTTGCGCCCCAACCTCGAAAGGTGGCTCCCACACGTGTAGTGTTTAACTCTCGAGACTTGGGCTCTTGAGCCCGTTGGACGCGAGAATGGCCTCAAAACCCAATTATGCATCCCGGAATTAGGGTCGGAATCACTTGCCTAAAATGATAATTCAATGGATGCACATGAGTTCTTTGGCCATATAAGAAGTTCAATTTTTTAATACTTTTCCCATATGGGACACAGGACTTCACAATACTTCTTTCACCCAAACAACAATTTTGACATGTCGAATGTTGATGAACAAACGAATGCAAATCCCTTCATGTTTGTAGAATGTCGGAATGTTCATATTAGTACGAGATTAATGTGGTAGATTAACCTGTTCTGTGGTCAGTTCAAGGTAATCATAACTGAAAGAAACAAAAAGTTTGTTAAAAACATGTGTTTTCACAAATTTTTAAATGTCTGCAGAAAAATATTACAAGACAAGAAAATAAATATAAATTTAGAATTTAAAAAATTACAATTTAAGATAAACCTCCTAAAAGAAGATTAATCCCTTAGTTCTTCACTCCAAAATAGGATTCAAGGACCTGAAACTTGTTCTTGAATAAAAAGTCTATTTCTCCTTGGATTTAGTGAAGAAGAAACATCGAATGCTCTATTTGATTACCTTTATAGAAGATTTTATTGCATTTGATGTAGATGTAAAAGTCTTGTGATTGTAGCACTTCGTTGTTGTAGAAGCTTATGACTTGAAGTTGAATTTCGAAGAATTGTGCAGTCGGCTCAAAGGCTTGGAGACCTCATCTTGGTGAAACTTGGAAGAGTCCTAACTCACTTTCATATATTTGATATTTATTTTCACGATATTTGTAATCTAAAAAGATGATATGAAATCAATACCTTGATTTGATTTTGTCATTGATAAATGTGACACAATTTGATTTGCTTTCATTTTATCAGACTTCAAGATACGATTTGTTTGACTTGAAAAATAAATATTAGAATATCAATTAAATTTTATATTTAAATTTGGATTGAATCTGATAAATCCCAAACATAAATGGATAAAATTTAATTAATACTAATATATTATTTTACACGTAGTTTTTATTTATTTGGCCAAAATTTCCATCTCAACAGATGCGCCCCACATCAAGGTTCGACATAGACAGACCACTTGTGTAAGGCTGTTAAAAGATCCCTTAAATATCTCACTTTCCTTTTTTTGTCTTTGCAGGTTTATCAAAAGATCCTCAAATCTGCTTCAATCAAATCCATAAAAGGGAAGTCAACATCCTTGTTCTTGCTACCTAAATATATTTTGTTTCACCTCTATTCTCGGCTTAATATCTTTATCTTATTTATACTTTGAGCATCTTTATAATTCAAGATATAATTTGCCTTGCTGACTAGTATGGTAAGAAGTCGTTTTGATTTCTTTTTAGAAGGAGCCGTTTTGATATTAATATCTTTCCTTTCTCTCTCCGTGAACACACATATATATAGACATCTTTCTTGAATACAAAAGAAACGAATTCTGAAAAAGTTTCTTCTTCATTATATATTCTCATTACGTGCTATTGTTTGATAGGTACATCATTCTGCCCAGTCCGAAAGTACCTAGTAGAGATTGGAATTTGGCATACATATCAAGAGTGTTTCGTTGTGAAGATTATAGTCGAGTCTCTCTTTAACCTATTCTAGAGTTGTGTCTCTGCGGATTGACCTTTCAGTACCCCAATTTTGTCTCTAGGGTTTAGTAAAACTCATTATATCTTTTGTGTTTCAGTCAGATCAAAGTATCTGTTCCTTGTTTTTTATGTAACGCTTTCTTTTTGGATTTTTCATTTCTAGAACTTATAAGTTCCAGAGTCGTTTTCTATCTAAAGTATTTCAAAGTTCAATCTTTTATTATCTATTTCCATTTCCGCTGTAATGTCTCAAGAAAATTTTTAACTCCTAATTCACCCCGCTCTTAGGCAATTCATAAGTTACATTTGGCACCAGAGCCAGGTTGGTCATTTCAAGGGTCTAACCACCCGAGTCAAAAGATCCTCATGACTACTACAATTGTCGATATGTATGCAGAGGGACAATCTCACTCTCGCCCACCTTTATTTGACGGTTCAAACCATGCCACCTGGAAGAACCGAATGCACGAGTATGTTGTCTCTGTTGACTTCAAAATATGGAGAGTAATCATGAAGGGACCCACCATCCCAATGAAGATAGTCAATGGAGCAAATGTCCCAAAAGAATGGGATGATTATGATAGCGATGATGAAAAAGCCTTACAGATGAATGTAAAGGCTAAAAACATCCTATCATGTGCTCTAACTAAGGATGAATACAACCGTGTAAGTACATGTATTTCAGCCAAGCAGATGTGGCACATGTTGCAAGTTACTTATGAAGGTACTAGTCAAGTGAGACAAGAAAGAATAGATCTTCTTGTTCACCAATATGAGATGTTCCAAATGAAACCAGAAGAAAATATCAATCAGATGTACACTCGGTTTATGCAAATCATAAATCCCATGTTTGGTCTTGGAAAGGTCGATCCAAAAAATGAACAAACTCGTAAAATCTTGAGATCTTTTCCAAAAGAATGGACACCTAAAGTTACTGCTATCCAAGAAGCCAAAGACTTGAACGTCATGACAATGGGAGAACTCATTGGCTCACTTACATCTCATGAAATGACTTCATTGTCAAAAGAAGAAAGTTCCGAAATAAATGTTCAGAAGTCTCTTGCTTTCACCTCAAGTTCAAATCCTTCCAATCCAGAAGAAATGAGTGATGAAAAATTCGACGAAGAACTTGCCATGGTTACTAGAAGGATGCAATTTCTCAAGCAAAGCCAAAAGTTCCAAAGAAATCCTAAATCCAACTTTCGATCAAGAGACTCACAGAAAAATGAAAAGATAATCTGTCATGAATGTTTTGAACCAGGTCACATTAGACCTGAATGTCCCAAGCTCCGGAAGTTACAAAGGAATGATCGAGATTTTAGACAACGAGCCCTATGCACATCTTGGAATGAATCTGAATCAGACGCATTTGATAATGAAGATGATTGTCTTATGGCAAACAGTCAGGTATCTACTTTTTCTGAATCTGGACTTAACTTTTTTGATGATGAATCTGAAAAATCCAATTTGCATGACTTTATTAAAAATTATGAGAAACAGATTGAAAACCTGATTTATAAAAAAAGGTTACTTGAAACAAAAATCAAAGATCTTCTTCTAAACAAAAATGTGCTGGAAGAATAGATTCAAGATCTCATAGAAAATAAACAGTGTCTCGAAAAGGAAAAGGAATACCTACCTGAGGAAAATATTTCTGTGTGGAAACAAATCTCTGATTTGAAAAGGCAAATTAAAGGAAAAGAAGCGGTGTACCCACATCACAATGTTATTTGTCCAAAGAATCATGCATCTTGCTCTAAAAATAACTCTTACATAAAACCGTTTCAAAACCAATCCTTTTAAGAAACAAAGAAAAATCTCATTCACAAAGTATGCAACTTATGTGGAAGAAAATGACTGTAGCATATCGATGTTATCTTAAAAGGGATATTGGCGCTAAGTTAATATAGGTCCCAAAAGTCAATTGTGCTAACCTTGCAGGACCCAATGATAAGTGGGTACCTAAACAATAGCAATTAATGCAGAAACAACCACGGAACCAAAGTCGCAAACACAAATGGTACTTAGACAATGAATGTTTCAGACACATGACAGGTGATAACTCAAAATTTGTTACTCTCAGTGCCTTATCTGGTGGAAAAGTCTCTTTTGCTGATAAGACAAAAGGAACCATTGTTGGTAAGGGATCCGTGGGTAAGAATGGATCCACTATTATTTAGGAAGTTTATCTAGTTGAGGGATTGAAACATAACTTGCTTAGCATTAATTAGTTTTGTGAGAAAGGCTATCAAGTTCAATTCTTTCCCTCACATTGCTCTATAATGAGAAGTGGTGAACTTATTTTTAATGTCTCTCGTGATGGAAATGTTTATTGCATAAACCTGGATAATCTTACTAAACAAAATGTGGAGTGTTTAGGAATTGCAGATGAAGGAAATTGGACTTGGCATAGAAGACTTGGATATGCAAATATGGAACTTCTCACTCACATAGCAAAAAAAGACTTGGTTCGAGGTATTCCCAAAATTCATTTCATCAAAGATAAAATCTGTGATGCCTGCCAAAAAGGAAAGCAAGTAAAATCTTATTTCAAACCCAAGCATGATATCTCCACGTCCAGTCCTCTGAAACTTCTATATCTTGACCTTTTTGGTCCTATGAAAACAGCTACCATGCGCGGTAAGTAATATGCTTTTGTTTTTGTAGATGATTACACTCGTTTTACATGGGTATTATCTGTGTCGCACGGACACGCCTCAAATTGACCCCGTGCAGTGTCGAACACGTGCCCGACACAGTCTCGACACGTGTTGGACATGTCCTATGCATGTCCAAAAAAAAGAAAATTACGAACGCGTGTCAGGTATGTTTTCATGAAAAATTCGATTTGGGTTTTGAGCCTTGATCGTTTTTAAAATATAGAGGAAGCTTTAATGGTGAAGAAGAAGGAGCAGTCAGCAGTGCTTGAAGGCAAGCTTGGTATAAACTGGTAGTAGACTAAAATTGGAGAAAGAAAACTTAAAAAAAAAAGAAAAGAAAATAAGGAAAGTTGAAATCTGAAATTTGAATCTGAGCTCTGCAAGCTCAAGCAGCTGAGATGGGTAGTGGCAGAATAAAGAGGAAAATTAAATAAAAGAGTATGTTATTTGACCTAAAAATGCAAGCAATTTTCACTTTCTATTCTTTATTGGTCTTAAATTTTATATGGGCTACAAAGTTAGCTGAAAGTCAAGGCCCTTCTTTTTAGAACTTATTTTAGCTCTTATCTTAGATATGGGGACATTTAAGTCATTTGATTTCCTAGTAAATTGAAAACTATATATATATATATATATATATATATATTAATTGTTAGGATTGAAAAATATGTACATGTAGTATAAATGTTTATATATACACATAATATGTATAGTTTATGTCCCCGTGTCCTAGGCGTGTCGTGTCCTATATTTTTTGAAATTACCGTGTTGCTGTGTCCGTGTCGTGTCATATACATGTCGTCGTGTCCGTGTCTGTGCAACATAGGGTATTATTCTTAGCTCACAAAAATGATGCAACAAGTGTTTTTATGCCCCTTACAAAACGATTGCAAAACGAGAAAGGTATTTTAATTAAACGTATTAGAAGTGATCATGGTACCAAATTTGAAGAAAATAACTTCACTTCCTTTTATGAGGAAAATATATATTAACAATTTTTCAGCTCCAAAAACTCCCCAACAAAACGAGGTTGTTGAAAGAAAGAATCGTGTTTTACAACAAATGGCAAGAACCATGTTACATGAATATGAATTACCAAAGTTTTTTTGGGGAGAAGCTGTAAACACTGCTTGTCATGTTGCTAACCGAGGCTTTTTAAGACCTCTTATAAGAAAAACCCCTTATGAACTCTAGTATGATTTCGTGTTTTCGGATGTAAATGCTTCATCTTGAACGATAGGGATTATCTAACTAAATTCGACTCAAAAGTTGATGAGGAAATTTTCATGGGATATTTAAATCGTAGCAAGTCATATCGTGTTTTCAACAAAAGAAAAAGAATAATTCAAGAGTCTGTGCATGTTACTTTTGATGAAACTGACCCCTGTTTTGCCAAAGAATCTTTGAGCTCAGAACATGCAGGTATTAATGATGTTCCCAACAATGCTAAGTTAAATTCCGATCAAAAGAACCTGGATCCTCCGGATCAAAACCTTGATGCAATTCAAAATTACAGCTCAGATGAATCGGAACCTAAAACTGATCCAAGCAGCTCAGCAACTCCAAGGCATAGAAAATTCAAACATGCATCCAGTCATCCTACCGATGTCATCATGGGAGATCTAAATACTGGTATCACTACCAGATCTAATCTTAAAAAGGATGTTAGTAGTTATGCCTTCTTATCCCTATCCAAAACGAAAAATATCGAAGAAGCTTTACATGACAACTCATGGATCAAAGCTATGGAAGAAGAACTTGCTCAATTCGATGAAATTCAAGTTTGGGATCTAGTCAAGCACCCCACAAGTCACTCTGTAATTGGTACAAAATGGACTTTTAGAAACAAGCTTGATGAAAACGGTACGGTAACTTGCAACAAAGCCCGACTTGTGGCCAAGGGCTACAGTCAAGAAGAGGGCATAGATTATGAGGAGACCTATGCACCAGTGGCTAGGCTCGAATCTATCCTATTGTTACTTGCTTTTGCCTCGTTTAAAATATTTACTCTCTTTCAAATGGATGTTAAAAGTGCCTATTTAAATGTCTTTAAATGAAAAGTGAGGAACCTCCTGATTTTACTAATAACTCCTTTTCAAATCACGTTTTCAAACTCTCTAAAGCTCTCTACGGTTTGAAGCAAGCTCCAAGAGCTTGGTATGAGACACTAAGTAAGTCGACAAAGGTTTTACAATGGGAACTATTGATATAACTCTTTTCATAAAATATCACAAGCATGATCTTTTACTTGTTCAAATATATGTTGATGACATAATTTTCGGTGTTACTAACAAGTCTTTGTGTGATAATTCTTCTAAAGACATGAATTTGAGATGAGTCTTATTGGAGAGCTAAGCTTTTTCCTAGGATTGCAAGTGTTTAACAAACCCAACACAATATCTTCATATCATAAGAAAATTATACAAATGAATTACTCCGAAAATTCCAAATGGACAAATGTAATTCTCTTTCTACTCCTATATATGTTTCTACTAAACTTGATAAGGATAAATGGGGCAAATCTGTTAATGAAAAAAAATTTAGAGGTATGATTAGAAGTTTATTATAGCTCACTGCTAGTCGTCTTGACATTATGTTTGCCACTTGTCTTTGTGCCCGATTTCAATCAGACCCAAAGGAATCTCACTTATAAATAGTAAAACGTATACTAAAATATCTTAGAGGCACTTCAAGTTATGGGCTTTGGTATCCCGTCACTACCGAGTTCAACCTTATTAGATACACTAATGCTGATTATGCTGGATGCAAGGTGGATAGAAAGAGCTCCAGCGGAACATGTCAAATTCTAGGCAAAATCCTAGTAGTGTGGTACAGTAAGAAGCAAAATGCAGTTGCGCTATCTACGACAGAAACCGAATACATTGCGCTTGGTAATTGTTGCTCTCAACTTCTTTGGATGAAACAATGGGTCTGCTTCGTCTTTTCAAAACATCAAAGAAGCATCTCTTTCCAAACCTGAAGATACTCTTCTCAATCATGATGCCATCCCTAAATTTTATTTTGAAAATATGGGATATGTCCCTATTCCAGTGAAATTCTTCAATCCTAGTGCCGAAAAAATCTACAATGAAAGACTTGCAACTCGGAAAATCAATCGGGGCAGATCAGTAAATTTCTTCCAAATTCTCCCTTCCCCTATTATTGATTGAGTTATTTCTCTTGGTTGGGATAAATTTATGGCTCTAGATGCTCCTTGTTATCCTAATACTGTTCGTCTCTTCCATGGGAATCTATGGTTTCATATATCTGATGACACCTCTGAAATCACGGTGAAATCTTTTATTTTGGGCACTGAAGTGACTTTTACTTTTGAGTCGGTCAACAATGCTCTCAGTCTAGAAAATGATGGAATTTGTTACTTCGAGATGATCTACTGATGTCCTCTTCCTTGCTTTGATAAAACTGAAGCTTGTAACATTTTGTGGAATGGTGAAAGTTACAATCTTTCCAGTAAGACTGCTCTCAACCAACTTTGAGTGGAACACTTCCTCCTGCATAAGTTGATCTCTATGTCCTTACTATCTGGGTCTACTCATAGCAGCGGTCACACAACTGACATGAACAAAATGTCTGTTTTCCTTTTGTATATGGCGATTAAAGGTCACAAAGCGAATATGGGATACATCATCTTGCGCTATATGCTTTTTACCTATGAGCATAAGTTCAAAAATCTACCATATGGGATGATTTTAACTCTTCTCTTTCAAAGTCAGGGCGTGGTATTTCTGGAAAAATGGCTAGAGTCTCCAAATGATCATAAAGTTATCACCTTAGCCAGCCTGGAAAAAAATACTTATCCAATTCTTCGAATCTGGTGAATGGTATAAAGGCACTGAAAAACCGGCTCCTATGGTTACCCATCATTCATCTAGAAAGTAAGACACCAATGCCAGTGACATTGACTCTGATCCCTGCAGTCCATCTCCCAGAACCACTGCTGCCTATCCTTCTCTTCTGGATCTTGCTGCCTCCGTTTCTGATCTGCACAGTGAAGTTAAAGATATTAAAGAGTCTCTAACCCGTTTCAAATCCTCCTTCAAGAAATTATCTGCTAAAGTCAAGCGTTTTCTGTGAAAAGTGCTTTTTGATGATGAAGGGGGAAAATAGTTTAGTTGATTTATTATTTTATGCCATTAGTTTATGACTCTTATGTTTTTAAAGTTTTCTTGTCTTGATGTTTTGTGCTTGACAATCCTTGCTAATTTGTTTTAAATTTAGCTGGTTCACTATATTTTTGCCTTGCCCTGCCCTGCCCTATCTAGTCTGTGGTATTAGTTTCTGTTAAGTAGGGGGAGTGATCATCGAGACATGGGGAGCTTCTGGTAAAATTCATCCTCTTTTATGTTTCTAACTTGTCATCATCAAAAAAGGGGAGATTGTTAACCTTATGGTCTAACGTATCGCGAATTTTGATGATGACAAGCAGCTCCCTTAAATTTCTCACTTTTCTTTATTTGTCTTTGCTGGTTTATCAAATAATCCTCAAATCCGCTTCATCAAATCCATAAAAGGGAAGTCAACATCCTTGCTCTTGCTACCTAAATATCGTCTGCTTCACCTCTATTCTCGACTTAATATCTTAACCTTATTTATACTTTGAGCATCTTTATAATTCAAGATATAATTTGCCTTGCTGACTAGTATGGTAAGAAGCCGTTTTGATTTCTTTTTAGAAGGAGCCGTTCTGATAAAATATAGACATCCTTCTTGAATACAAAAAGAGGGAATTCTGAAAAAGCTTCTTCTTCATTATATATTCTCATTATGTGCTATTGTTTGATAGGTACATCATTCTGCCCAGCCCAGAAGTACCTAGTAGAGATTGGAATTTGGCATACATATCCAGAGTGTTTCGTTGTGAAGATTATAGTCGAGTCTCTCTTTAACCTATTCTAGAGTTGTGTCTCTGCGGATTGACCTTTCAGTACCCCAGTTTTGTCTCTAAGGTTTAGTAGAACTCATTATATCTTTTGTGTTTCAGTTAGATCAAAGTATCTGTTCCTTGTTTTTTATGTAACGCTTTCATTTTGGATTTTTCATTTCTAGAACTTATAAGTTCCAAAGCCGTTTTCTATCTAAAGTATTTTAAAGTTCAATCTCTTATTATCTATTTCCATTTCCAATGTAATGCCTCAAGAAAAGTTTTACTCCTAATTCACCTCCCTCTTAGGCAATTCATAAGTTACAGAGGCAAGCGTTGAAGTAATAGTCAAAATTTGTAGACCTTTTATATTAGTGTCAAGAAGTTTTTTCGACTGTTTGTACTCATGTCAAAAAATCCACTTGAATTTGTTTGACTTCGTAGATAATTTATACTCGTGCCTACGAGTTCTTCACTTGAATTTGAATTTGTAGATAGTTTATACTTATACCAAGGAGTTCAATTGATCTTTCAACTTGCAAACAATTTATACTCGTGTCAAGGAGTCCACTTGATTTTTGTTTTCAATTTGCCGATAGTTTATACTTGTGTCAAGGAGTCCATTTGAATTTCTTTTCAATTTGTAGACATTTTATACTCGTGTCAAAGAGTCCACTTAATTTTTTTTTTAATTTCTAGATAATTTATACTCTTGTCTGTTGGAGTATAATGGAGTTAGATCAAAAAGAAAAATCAAGAGTTCAAAAAATGGAGCACAAAACACATCGTAACGGGTCAAGAAATAAAGTTTGAGCAGAGATACAACATTAGCCGTGGCTAAAGTGTGTTTTAGTCGCGGCTACCGAGTGTAGAGTTTCGCACTTTGAATATGCATTATTAACCACGACTAAAATTAGTTTTAGCTGCGCCTACTGATGGGCAACAAGTTAGCCACGACTACTAGGTGTTTTAGCCACTGCTGCTGTACGCGGATCCGAGACTTGGAGTGCAAGTTATTGATATTTTGGATTGATTTTCGCAGATTCGAGTCCTTTTTTTGATTGAGTTGGTTTTCTATTGTGATAGGCATTGTTTCCTAAGTTATTAAGGATTATTTTTCTTATTTGTTAGGGTTTAACTTAATCTACTATTATAAATAGTAGAACTCATCTTGTAATTGATTGATGTACTCAGATTCATCCTTGAGAAATAAAAATATAGTCTAGGTGTTGGCTTATGGATGTAGGAACTTTGCCAAACCATGTTAAAATCATCGTGTTCATCTTTCATGTTTAGGCTTAGATTTTATTGCTTCTTGATTATTTTCTTCGCGCTCTGATGCTACCATTCCTAACAACTGATATCAGAGCAATAGGTTATAGATTTAGATGACGTCCTAAACCAAGATCTATGGGGTAGCATTTTTCGTTAAACGCAGATTTGATCGTCGGAATGATAGTAGCAAATGAAAAAATAATCAAGCTCGACAATTTTATTGCAAGAAGCATGAATTGAGGTCGTGATAAAGTCGGAGAAGATGATAGAGGAGTATAGGATCAGTTAGATCACAACCCAAAAAAAGAGTCATCTCGCTGTACGTTCACGAGAAAATATTGGAAAATCATGGTGCCAGCGGATAGGAATATTCGCAGCAGCTGAGGCAAATTTGTGTTATCAAGTGGTTAGACACGGAGCCAGTGGAAGTAGTTGTAGTACCAATGGTAAATCCGTAGAGTCAAAGGTCAGAGGGCAAATCTATATTTTGAAGATGGAACGAGTTGCCTGAGATCAGGAGGACATAGTTACGGTGCCAGGAAAGTAAATCCACCGAACCAGAGGTCAGAGTGACATAATCAGTAGCTGAGAGTGTAGATCCCTGTAGTTGAGAGACCGAAGGGCAGGGTTGTAGAGGCAGATCCACGTAGAGATTATCCATGAGGGAGAGGCAGGACGCCAGGAGGGCAGGCATGGAGGCACGATGCGAAGTCGGGTAGGCAGATTCGCGGAGCTGGGGTTTTTTGGCAGAGGGATGTAACATAGTTCGTGAATAAGAGCATCAAATAGATATGTCAGTGACCCGAGTTGGCCATTAAAAAATTGAGTGGATGGATGGATCAAATATAGCTCATGTAGGGGCAGAGAAGAGATATGTAAAGGATTTGGAATTGCCATTGGAAAAAGTCATTGGTGTAAGGATATCAGTGGATGGGTTGACCAACGCGATTTGGGTATGAGACATGTTCTAATTTTTGGAGTAACCTATATTCGTGTGTCAGTTAGACCCAGAGAAATATGTCACGGTATTCAAAAGTTGGCTGATCACCAAATAAATAGGATAATGGTGAGGGTTCAAAGAGGCGAACAATGTTCATAGACAGAGTACTTTAAGTGGGTGACACTAGAGGGCAGGTGAATTGACGAGGCAAGGAGATGTCTCAAGGTTTGATCTCCATTGGGTTTAGGGATGTGCCAACTAAATTAAGATTCACTTAGAAAAGTGTGGAGGTGGTTTAAGTTGAGTTCTAGAATTTTTTGATCAGTCTCTAAGTGAGATTGTTAGGATATAGTAGAGTTAGATCAAAAATCAAATGGAGAGCCAAAAACGGATCATAGCAGTTCAAGAAATAAAGTGTGAGCTGAGATATGACATTAGCTGCGTGTAAAGTGTGTTTTAGCCATAGCTATAGAATGCAGAGTTTCGCACTCTGAATCTGTATTTTTAGCCACAGCTAAAATTGGTTTTAGCCGCGGCTGCGGATGGGCAAAAAGTTTAGTCGTGGCTACTGTACGTGGATCCATGACTTAGGGCACAAGTTAACGATATTTTGGGCAGATTTTGTCATATTCAAGCTTTTTTTATATATTATTATTGTGATAGGAATTGTTTCCTAAGTTATTAAGGATTGTTTTTCTTATTTGTTAGTGTTTAGACTTATTTGGGCAAAATATTAGATTCGTGTAGTCATGAAACCGAAGGGCAGGATTGTGGGGCAGATCCACATAGAGATTATCGATGAGGCAGAGACACGACACCATGAGGGCAAGCGTGAGCCAGAAGTTATAGAGGTAGGATGCAAATCCGGGTAGGCAGATTCATGGAGCCAGAATTTTTTTTTGCAGAGAGATGTAACATAGCTCGTGAAAAGAAGCATCGAACTCTCTCTATGGATTAGACATAGCTCATGCAGGGGCAAAGAGCAGATATATAAGGGATCTGAGATTTCCGTTGGAAAAAATCATTGGCGTAAGGGTGTCAGTGGACTGGTTGACCAAGGCAATTTTGGGTATGAGACATGTTCTGAGTTTTGGAGTGACCTATATCCGTGGGTCAGTTGGACCCAGAGGGATATGCCACGACATTAAAGAATTAGCTGATTACCAAAAGAATAGGATAGTGGTAAGGGTTCAAAGAGGGAATAATATTCATAGAGAGAGTTCGTCAAATGGGTGACATTATAGGATGGATGAATTGACGAGGCAAGGAGATGTTTCATGGTTTGATCTCTATTAGGTTTGGGGATGTGCCGACTAGATTTAGATTTACTTAGGAAAAGTGAAGTGGTGGTTCAAATTGGGTTATAAATTTTTTTGATCAATCTCCAAGGGGGAGATTGTTGAGATAGAATGAAGTCGAATCAAAAAGCAAAAGCGGGAGCCAAAAAAATAGAGCCAAAAACGGATCGTAACGGGTCAAAAAATAAAGTTTGAGCAGAGATTCAGCATTAGCCATGGCTAAAGTGTGTTTTAGCCATGGCTACCCAGTGCAGAGTTTTGCACTTTGAATCTGCATTTTTATCCACGGCTACTGATGGGCAACAAGTTTAGTTGCGGCTACTGTACGCGGATCCAAGACTTGGGGTGCAAGTTAGAGATACTTTGAGTGGTTTTTGGCAGATTCGAGTCCTTTTTTGATTGATTTTGTTTCCTATTGTGATAAAAATTGTTTCCTAAGTTATCAAGGATTGTTTTCCTTATTTGTTAGAGTTTAGACTTTCTCCATTATTATAAATATTAGAACTCATCTTGTAATTGATCGATGTACTCAAATTCACCCTTGAGAAATAAAGATGTAGCCTAGGTGTTAGCTCGTGGATGTAGGCACTTTGTCAAACCATGTTAAAATCCTCGTGTTCAACTTTCATGTTTAGGCTTAGCTTTTTTTTATTTCTTGATTATTTTCTTTGTGCTACGATACTACCATCGCTAATAGTGTCAAGGAGTCTTATTCAAAGTTTAAGCTCTTATCAAGGAGCAGTTTCAAAACTTTATGAAAACTTTTGATAGTTTAGTCTCGTGTCTTGGAGTATTTAGGATTTGGAGACGAATAAAAATTGTCCCCATCATGTTCATGATATTCATGGACTTTACAATCTTCTCCACTAGCCAGGAAGCTAAGTTCCATGTCATGTGCTCGAGTCACCATAGCAGGCAGTTCACCAAAGGATGATGATTTGGAGTAGATTTCCTTTTTGTTCTTCAAGTTCGAACCACCATAGTTGGTCTCATCACTCTTGTCGCCAATAGAGTTTTGATCGACGGGGTCAACAATATCTTTCTTGTTCAAAGCAACTTGATTTTTCTTAGGAGTCATGAAGTCGCAAGTATTGACTTTGAACTCTCATGTGGGACGAAGAGATGAGGGGTAGATTCGTGTCCCACTGGATGTGCCAAATTTGCTTATACAAATTTTCAAATTCCTGCAAAAAATAATGCAGGACAAGAAAATAAATATAAACTTAGAATTTTAAAAATTACAATTTATGATAAACCTCCTAAAAGAAGATTAATCTTGTGATTCTTCACTCCAAAATAGGATTCAAAGGCTTGAAACTTTTCTTGAATCAAAAGTGTGTTTCTCCTTGGATTTGACGAAGAAGAAACGTTGAATATTCTGGATTTGATTGCCTTTGGAGAAGATTTTATTGCTTTTGATGTAGATGTAAAAATTTCGTGATTGTAGCACTTCGTTGTTATAGAAGTTTAAGATTTGAAGTTGGATTTGGAAGACTTGTGCAGTCAAATCGAAGGCTTGGAGACTGTGTCTTGGTGGAACTTGAAAGAGTTTTGAAGAAGGCTCTTCTTCTTCTTCTTCTTCAAGTTGTGTGTATGTATGGCATCACATGACCCATATTTATAGTTGTGTGAGTTGTGTGTATGTATGGCATCACATGACCCCTATTTATAGTTGTGTGAGTCGTGTGTATGTATGGCATCACATGCCCCCTATTTATAGTTGTGTGTATGTATGGCATCACATGTCCGCTATTTGTAGTTGTAAGGGGTAGAAAAGTCTTAACTCACTTGTATAGATTTTATATTATCTTTCCAAGATATTTGTAATCTTAAAAAATGATATGAAATCAATATGTTGATTTGATTAATAATGATAGATGTGACACAATTTGATTTGCTTTCATCTTATCAGACTTCAAGATATGATTTGATTGACTTGAAAAATAAATATTAAAATATCAATTAAATTTTATATTTAAATTTGGAATTAATTTGATAAATTCCAAATATAAATAGATCAAAATTAATTAATAATAATATATTATTTTACACATAATCTGTATTTATTTGGCCAAAATTTTCATATCAACAACATGTTTATGCACAGACAATAATATTAATTCAACTTGCTTTGAGGTTGCACAGATACGCTAATTAAAGAGTTTCTTTGGCCCCGTTTCTTTGTGTTTTCAAATCACTTTTTCCCTTTTCATTTTCAGCTGAAACTGAAAATACACACTTTATACTGTTTTTAACTGAAAATATTCTCATTTTCATTCTCGTTTCTACGTTCCCAATAAATTTCAATTATTTCTTTAAAATTTACATTACCCATCTCACAATTTCTTTTTATCACTTTTCTCTCTCATCGCTTTTGAATTTTTTAAACCTTTCTCTTTCCTCTCTTTTAAATTTTTAAATCCAATACTATTCACCTAATCGTTACTTTTCAATCATTTCATACATCACAATCACCAATTTCAACCATTTTTAAAAACACAACCAAACACATCTACTTTTTTCACTTTTCTCACACAAAAATCAAAAACTCATTCCCCCATACATTTTAGAAAATGTCGGTTGAAAATGAAATAAAAACACATCCAAACAGAGCCTTTATGTTTCACATTCTACAGTCTTGTTTAATTTTCACATTCACATCCAAGGGTGGTATTTTTCATAAGAGTTGCTTTATGTAACTAGAGTACTAAACAAGTACATAAATAACAAGGGATAAATGCAAAAAACCTCCCGTGTTAATGCGAAATTGCAAAAAAACACCTATGCCGTTAATGCGAAATTGCAAAAAAACACTTATGCCAACGAATTAGGCTAAACATCAACATGTATTATTCAAAAGTCTGTAAAAGTCACTTTTTGAAAAGAAAAAAAAAACGAGCGTATTTTTCATGTTTTTTTACCTTTAATGACATGCTTCTTTGTCATTTATACACTATAAAACAAAACAAAAGATAAAATAGTGTTATTTCACCCAAAAAACATATCTTTTTAACAAAAAGTGATTTTTTGCAGACTTTTGAATAACACATGGTGGTGTTTAGCTTATTTCATTAACATATGTGTTTTTTTACAATTTCGCATTAACACAGGGGGATTTTTTGCAATTATCCCATATAACAAATAATGCATAAATCAATAGTTAGAAAATTGTCACACAAAATTATACACCGACCTTTTAAGTTTGGGATCAATATTTTTTGTAAGGAAGCAAAACTTGGTCTCTTCACCCTGTGGAACTAATAATGTCAAATTAATTACATACTATTGGCTAGGAAGCAAAAAGTTGGTATTTTCTTCCAGTTTCAATAATATGAACTTGGAGGTCCTCATTTCCAATACACTGTTGTTCGTCTAGTATTTTCTTTGCCGAATTGATAATACACTCTCTGCAACCATGCAAATGAATTGAATGTAACGTCACTATTTCTCCAATCCCCGGCGGGATCTCCTTCAAAGATTTCACTCCGTGAAGTTCAAGTCTCTCAAGAATGGGGAAGTGGATATTTTCCGCTCTCCAGCACACCAAATCAGTATGAAAAATTAGCAAGGCTTTCAACCGAAGAAATTCCCCTTCGATTGGGTTCCATTCGGGAGTCCCGGCCGATTTCCCGGCGTTTCGGCGAACCATGTTCGGGACCTTCGAAGGCATCATGGAATTCAAGCACTTCAAGATTTGGTAAAGAACCAATGTAAGTCATTTTTTCCCATGGAATTGCACACCAACTTAAATTCAACTTCTTCAGGGAATATGGGAAGGCAATGTTCTCCAAAACAAATTTACGACACACAAAAGTTAGAGACTCAATCTACTTTTCCTTTGGAGTCTTTGTAATAACCAATTCTTAGCTTTTTCATATTCGGAATTCTTTCAAGGACATCTTTGATACACCTAAAATTTACTATGGTTGAAAGCGTCTGTAAGTTCTCCAAAATAGGAAAATATGTCTTCTCGATTATAGGATCAGGCAGAAAAGCTTGATGATGGATTATGATGTGCCTAAGTTGTGGCATCTCCCATATTTCAGATGGTAGAACCATTGAACACTCATATGGTATTTTCATAATTAAGGTTTGTAAGTTCCAAAGTAGTGTTATTGAAGGAGACAACAATTCCAAACGAATCCAAGTGAAAGAAAAGTACCGCAATTTAGTGGGTTGTAGAAATTCTTGAGAGGACTCATCATAAACTGTATTCATTACCCTCACCAATCTTAATCTATTGAGCTGAGGATACATAATATTACAGGCGTCGCACACCAAAGGACTGGCGAGTGATGTTGCTAGCGAGCCCATAAGGACCTTGGGGACATCTATCCTTCCTTGTGTGACTCTCTCACAACATATGAAGCACATGTCTTCTCCATCTTTTTTGCAAAAATCAATATGCTTAACTTTTGGGGAAAATTGCATATAACCCCCCTGTATTATCGTTTTTTTGCTGAAAATCCCCTTATATTAATTTTTTTTGCACAAAGCCCCCTTGTGTCAGCCTAAATCGTACACACTCTCCCCCTGTTGTTAATCTGCCGTTAAAAATCCTAACTCCATCAACTTTTGGGTTGAAATGACGGAAAAATTGCATATAACCCCCCTGTGTTATCTTTTTTTTTTATTTTTGCTGAAAACCCCCTTATGTTAATTTTTTTTGCGTGATGTCACTTGTGATCATATAAATTTTGCAGGAAAACCCGCTGCAACCCCAATTTAACGGAGAGTGGCTTGTACGAGTGGGGTGTGAGAATTTGGGTCCATTTTGGCATTTTTAACCATAAATACCATATCAAATTGACTATTATGCCCTTATAATGTTTAGGACATAACATTTTGGCCTTCTTTTCCCTCTAATTTAAATAAAAAAAAACAAAAAATTAGTTTGGATAAAATCTTTTGGGTATGATATAATAGATATGGGTTACCAAAACTCAATCTATAACTTTTAGTATTATTAGTTTATTATTATTTTCTTTGTCCTTTTTTTCCTTTTCCTTTATTCTTTTTCTTCATTTTTCTTTTTCCTTATTTCCATTGATCCCTTCTTCTTCCCTCTCAAAAGTCTGACACCCCTGCCACCTAAACTAGTCCGGAGGGTTTAACTTATTTTTCTATTTTTTTCTCTCTTGCCGTTTTTTTTGGGTTTTTTCCTAATTTGTTTCTAAATTTATTTAATTTTCTGATTTTTTTTTTTTAGAATTTTCTCCAGTATTTTCTTAATGTCTTTTGATTTTTTTTCCAAAATTTTGAATTTTTTGTTGATTTTAGAAGATGTTTCGAAATTTTTCTGTAATTTTTATTGTTATGATTTTTTTCATTTTTTATTTTTCAATATTTTAATGATTCTTTTTGGATTAAAAAAAATAGGAAAAGAAAATAGAAAAAAGAAAACATATGTCTGATTTTTATCCTCGATCTTCAGACTATTTTTATTTTATTTTTATTTTACTGATTATTTTCTATACAAAATTATTTTTCTGAATTTTTTAATTCTTGGAAAGAAATATGAACTTTTAAGTAAAAAATATGATTGGAACTAAGATCAAAAGAAAATTAATGAAGCCATAAAAGAAAAAGGATATTACTAAATTCAATTGTGTTGGGGGTAAATGGTACAAGAGACACAATGTAGGGGTGAAAAGTGCATTTAACCCTAAATCAAACCTTACATAACAGTTATTTCAATCTAAAAGTTGACGGAGTTAGAATTTTTAATGACAGATTAACGACAGGGGGAGAGTGTTCACGATTTAGGCTGACACAAGGGGGTTTCGTGCAAAAAATTAAAATTAACATAAGGGGGTTTTCAGCAAAAAAGCAATAACATAGGGGGTTATATGCAATTTTCCCATGGTATTTATGGTTAAAAATGCCAAAAATGGACCAAAATTCGCACACCCCACGCGTACAAGCCAATCTCAGTTAAATTGGGACGACAGAGGGGCTTCGTGCATAATTTATATGATCACAAGGTGGCACCACGCAAAAATTTAACATATGGGGGTTTTTAGTTAAAAAACGATAACACAGGGGGGTTATATGTATGCAATTTTCCCTAACTTTTGAGACACGAAAATGATGCTCTTTACGTGACACTACTACAAAAAATGCCTATTACAGTGGTTTTAACCGCTTTAATAGGCAACGCTATAATAGGGATCAGGCCTATTACAGCTGTTATAGTTATAACCGTTGTAATAGAGTGTATTATTTTTTTATTTTTTTTATTTTACCTACTCGTTTGTAACCTTCCTGTACAAGATCAAAATTCAACAAACCAACATGGTACAACAGATTCAACAAAAACAACAAAAACCCAAAACTTCAATATAACTAATTCTTTCCTCCAATAACAAAATTTTATAATCTCCAACAAATCATGAGTTTACAATCAACTAATTAAACTAATCACAATTTACATACAACAAATCAAATCATAATTTACGATAAGTTACAATTTACAGAAAATATATTACCCAATTTCTAAGCGCATTCGATAATGTATTGTGGCACTTCGCTAAGTACTTCATCAATTTGCACTTCAGTGTAGAAGGGGAATCGACAATCATGAAAGTACTGCAAGATAGAGATTGCAAACTCAAAAGACATTTCAGGTACCTACCAAAGGTTTAATAACTTCAAAAGGGAAAGAAACTCAGTATTAGGATTATGCATACTGCTATTGGGATTGTAGATTCTCCGTGACTAATAATCTCCTTCATGAATCTCATAACGAAGAAGCCACAATCTACGTCGTTTGTCTGTTAGGGGCACTACAAAAGTAATCAAGGCTATATTAGAATACTAACTTTTATACGAATAATCTCTTGAAACTAGAAAACACCAACCTTTATACTAATCCATTTACAGACCTTGTTTTTGGATTTCTTCAATTGGTTGTTGTGATTTGTACGAAATATGAACACAGTCCTGTAAAAAAATACAAAAAACAAGGAAATATGTCAAAAACAAGCAAATATGTGAAATCTAGGAAGATATATACACTTTAAAAATAATATTAAATATAATGGATACATTGATTGAATGAAAAACTTACTGATTGATTTTTTCTTTTATGTCAAATCGATTATCCGGATTACTATGCAAAAAATCCAGATAATAAATGACCTCTTAAAATGAATCAATGATGTCACCATTCACTATTATATAGAGGAAAATAAGTTTTGTTTTGGTGTGAATGTAAGCAAGATTGAAAAATAAACTAAAGAAAGAGGAGAATACGCTGAGAATTTTCCATTGTTAGAATATGAGAATGGTGATGCTTTTAGGTCTATGGTTTAAATAGACAAATTTGTAATCATAACACTCCTACTGGTGTTTTCATAGGCCCTATGATTATCAAAAAAAAAAGTTTTCATAGGGCCTATTTTTTTTTATTGTATTGTAATTGTTTCTTGAGTAAGTGTGTAAAATAAAACTTTGAACGTGGGCTGAATGACCGTCCGTGCCAGAGTGCTATTTACAGAGGCAGGTGGAGCTAAGCATGGGTTTGATTGATATATATATCTATATCTATACTATTATATATTTGAAGGAAGTGTTTGACCAATTTTGACCCAATGGTACTCAAATCCTAATTTTCTAGAATTTTGAGTTTTTTTATTCCATAGAAAAATTCTTATTGGTTGCTATTAATTATTATACTCAAATCACCCAATTAACACTAATTGATCATTGTGACTGAAATGGGAAGAGCAATTTTCATTCCAATACTTTGATTATGATTTGCTTTGAAAATGGAAAGACCAAAATTTGCTCCCAAATTTATATCATATCATCTCATTCCCAAAATCTATAACTTGCTTAATGATGATTAAATTGGTTGGCTGAAAACATAATATTGATAACAATTTCAAATTTCAAATTGTGTTTATCTACGGGAATTCCTTGAACATTGCAAAGAAAATAATTATTCCTTGATTTTCTTTCCAAATTCCTCCACTTTTGAAGCCAATAATATTCTCATTCTTTTTGAATAACGTTTACATTACAGAGGTGAATGAAAGTGCTAAATCTCGGATTTCATGAAGAAAAAAACCTTACAAGAAAGTTTTAATTCATAAAATTCATCATAACTAATTAAGCTTAACGCTGAGCGAAGAAGAAAATCAGATTCTTTGAAGGTATAAACTTTTCTTTATTATCTATCTTCTCTAATATAATAGATGTTATATTTTCTTTTATATTTTTTGGTATGCATGAATCGTTCATCACCATCTTTTACTTTACTTTTTATATAATCATATTGTGGCTTGGATTATTCATAAAAAACTTATCTGATTTTTTTTAATTTTTTTTCCCTCTACAATCCTAAGGTACGTGTAAATCATTCTTCTCATTCAGGTATATATTTTTTATTTTTTTATATTTATGATCTTAAATTTGATTATGTATGTGATTATGATTGCTTCATAATTTGTTCTCACCTTTTGTATTTCTATTTGGTATTTAGGCTTGGAATATCAAGGGCTCATCTTTAATTGTTTGCCAAGGTATTCTCATTCTTCTTTCAATTATCACTAAGCTTAATTTTCTTTGTTTTTAAAATGATTATAGGCCACAAAATAATTAAAAGCATCTAGGATATCGATATTTTCACAATATTTTAGAAACCCACCATCAACTCCACATTGCACATATTCACTCAAATTCTAATTTTTTGTACAATTTTGAGTTCTGTTAATGCAATAGAAATTTTTTAATGGCTGTTGTAGTTCGAAACTAATTTTACTTATAGTCCTCTTACAAGAAGGCATTATTTATTTATTTACTATTTTTGAAGAGTTGTTCTTTTTCTTTTTCCAGCTCTTTATCCTATTTCTACATTTCATTCTTTGTCCAATTTTGTAATCATTTTTTGGTTCTATTACGTAGTGGCCATTTAGATTAGATTTTCAGGTGCCCACCCGACCCGATCGGGTTCAGGTATTTTAGATAGGTGTTTTTTGTTAAAATTTCTTTTGGGTATTGTGTATACATGAACTCGATACTTGAGCCATAATAAATGGGAGATATATTTGTAGCAGCATCAATATTTGGCTTTTTTTATGAGAGCATTCAGTCGTCAAAGACATTATGTAATTGAGTTGAATGAAAACCTAAAAAGTAAAAGAAAAAAAATAATAATATAAGTTAGCAAAATATTTCACAATGCACAATTCATAAATAAAACCGTAATGTTTTTAATTTAAATTAGTCAACAAGTATCATACTCAATTTCAAAGAAATCCATTTGAAGAATTTTACAGAAATAAATAAGTATCTTATGTATATAAAATGATTAGTCATGTAACAATTATTTTTATCTCTACTTACTAAGATAATATTATAATAAGCATAAAAGCTACCCTAGCTAACAAACATTTAGATAAAATTTCGTATACAATTATACAATTAAAAAGTTACGTTTATGAGATAATGAGTCTAAAACTTGAGAAATGCACATGATCATAATTTGGAGTTTCCCATTTGAATTTCGAGTGGAATATTGGTATTACATTTTAGTGTAGGGAGACACAAAAAGGGTATTAATTTAGTTCATATTATGATTAATTTATTTCTTACTCGCCAAGTAAACATATATATTAGTCACTTTTATAAATTTGGTCGGTATCCATATTTATTTATTTAAATCCAGTTGTGTTTTTTTATATTTTCTATCTTTATTGACTTTCCTTTTATTTTTCTGGAAACAATTTTTTTATTTTAAATATGAGTAAAATAATATCTTTATATTTGAAATATGTTACGTGGATCATAACATATATTATACTTTTTTATATATTTATTTTTTTATTAAAAAAGCTTAAAATGATCTACCGTGCATAGCACGGGGGACACGCTAGTATATATATATATATATATATATATATATTATGCAAACATTTTATATATTTTTACTTGTGATTATTCTTTGACTTTATTTTGAACATTTTATTCATTCATAAATTCGGATATCAGGTTTGTTTATATGCTTGGCAATTAGATAGATTTATAGTAGAAAAAAGGTCTTAGATCGTATGGGAACCTTTTTAATTTACTATAAACATGGAAAAGTTATTTTTATGATAAAACAAAAATTATTGTTACTAAAAAATTATAATTAGTGATAATTTTAACATTGTCACTAATTACTTGTATTGATACAATAGATAGAAAGATGAGCTATTTGTTTACCATTAGATTATTGTTACATTTCTTCTACTACGTGGGACTTCATGATATAAATTTCACTATGGTAGCTCACTTATATAAAATCTCATCCACTATTATTATGTACAAGTAACCCACTATTTATGGCATCACCTCATTACCTTTTATAGAATAAACCCATCCATTGTTATGTACAAATATTTATTTGAGGTAAGCATTTATATTAAAATATGCATACAAAGGTAAGGTAACATGATAACGTATAAAAGAGATTTAGCTTTTGTACACGCGTCACATCACCCTGGTTATGAAGGTAAACACTTATTAGTTCTAAAATACTATGGGTATGTTTTCAACTTATGTTTGGTCCAAAATTTCTGCCAAACAATGTTTGGCTCACACAATATTTGATAAAAAATACACTACTTTTTTGGTAAAAAAAAAACATAATAATTATTTTTCATCTTTCTACACCTACTTTGTCCCTACACTCCTCTCTATGTGCTCTCTCTCTCTTCTCTCTCCTCTCTATCAGACAAAAGCTTCATGATTTGACTGCTACGGTAACTTTTGTTCCCTCTGAAAACAAAACCAAATATTATCTCACCAAAAAAACACACCCAAAAACCAACTCTCAAAATAAAACCAAACACAATCTCATTAAACATACACGTGTCCCCATAAATTTCTCACCAATAATTTTCACCAAAATACCATCTCAAAACATAACCAAACATAGCCTATAATTTTGTGAATTATTCCGCGCTACCACACATGAACTCTGGTAGCTCACTTATATAAAAGATGATGAGGTTTGAACAGGTGATTTCTTAAAAAAGAAAAGAAAAAGAAAATAAGAAGTACCAAACCAATGTAATCGAAATCATGAAGTGGTGATTTAAGAAAGGAAGTTTAAACACAAAATAAGAAACAGAGGTGGTAGAATTTTACCCATGTCATATGAATGGACAATATTTTTTCGGGAAAATTTCACTTTTGTTCTCATAACTTAGGCTTTTTTTCGATTTTGGTCCCATTGTTTGCGATTTATCACATTATATCCCATAATTTACAATTTTTATCAATTTTGGTCCTATTAACGATCTCCGTTCAAAAATTAACGGAGTTGACTTGTTTTCCGTTAGTCAAACCTTAAAAAAAAAATTAAAAGTCACCGTTCATCGTCTGTGAAGACGATGAACAGTGACAATATAAAAAAATTAATTTTTTTCTTTAATTTGAACAGTGACGATGAACAGTGACCAAAACTAACTGACACGTGGCTTCTCCGTTAGAAATTAACGGAAATTGACGGATGGGACCAAAATTGAGAAAAAATACAAATTATGGGATACAATGTGATAAACCTGTAAACAATGGGACCAAAATTGAAAAAAGCCTAAGTTATGGGATCAAAAGTGAAATTTTCCCTATTTTTTCACAACAAAATTAAAGATATAATCTGTTGAAAAAAAATAAAAAAAATGAAGAGATATTCATGAATTTTATGTGAATTTACCGTGTCTCAATCGCACAGATTGTATGCGTAGTCTTTTTATTTGGGTTTTATGAAGAGATATTCAAAAAAGTTACACGAAGAGATATTCAGGAAGAGATATGCATTTTTATGAAGAGATATTCATGAATATCATACTTCAACATCAATTGAGTTTCATGACGAGATATTCATAATTTTTTTCTAATTTGATTCCCTTTCCTGGTTCGCTGATAAGATCAATCTTTTGATTAATTGATTTTGATGCCCTTTCTTTTTAATTTTTTGGTTGATACATGTGCCACATATTCTTAATATAAAAAATAGTTTCCAAGCTCCCTTTTAAAATGCTACTTTTGTGTTTAGATCTTTTAGTCCTAAAATGGCATATTCTTATTCAAATTTTTGGTGTCTTATTATCTCACGATATTTTCATGTGATGTGCTATTTTAGTCCTAAAATGGCATATTCTTATTCAAATTTATTGTTTTTTATGTAGATGCAAACTAATTTGATTTTTGTCGAGGATGCCACTCCATCAGTGCAAACTTGGAGTGTGACCAAGTATCAAAGGATTATATTGGTTGATGAGAAGGTCCTCCATTTATTGATCGGAAATTGAGCTATGTTGTATTTATATAAAGTTGATACGAAAGCCGATCCTCATCAATAATATATGTCTGGACACAAATAAAATTGTATATATTATGTCAGCGGTAGATAATAAGACACCAAAAAATTGAATAAGAATATGCCCTTTTAGGACTAAAAAATCTAAACACAAAAGTAGCATTTTAAAAAGAAGCCATATCAAGAGAATATTAGCCAATCTTCCAAAATATTGAAGTATAGTACGTGTGATTGAAGTTTGAAAAGCATAAATAGAAGTTGGTGAAAAACGCTATAATTCATCTCGCGAGATAAAAACACATAATGATTAATTAAATAAAAGAACTTCATGTATAATGCTGACTTTAAGTTTGACACAACTGAATACTCCAAATCAAGGGTATGATACGCCACTCATAATGGCCTCTGTAAGCAACACTTGAAAAAAAAATTAAAAAAAATATGTTGATCAAAATATATAAATATTATATATACTTGATGCTTTTCATGATAAAGTGTTGGGATTTCTGCTTGGTTTGTGTGGCTGTGGTGTATTTCAACTTGAAAGTATATTATTAATATAGACATAGCATATTATCTGAGCATATTTATGTGGTATGGGTTGGTGAGTTTGCCGGAAGCGAACTAGCTCATTTACTTTCCAAACTTGGAATTCGTCATCAATCATCTTGCCCCAAAACACCCCAACAAAATGGGGTTGCGGAGAGAAAACATCAAAACATTACTGAGCTTGGACTTACAATGATGTTTCAAGCTAAATTTCCACCTCGGTTTTGGGTTGATTGTTTTGCTACTGCTGTCTTCTTAATAAATCGCCTTCCTCCCACAAACACATTTCTTCCGTTGAGGTGCTAAATTCCACCATATCACACAAGTAGTTTTTGCCCTTCTTTCGGTAGCTCACGTCTTTTGTTGATTCTGTTAATTATCATTCTAAATCGCCCACTGAATTTTGGGAGTTGTAGTATGTTTTCATTAATTCCAGATGATATTGTACTTATTATCATAATGTTTCTTCCTTTTAAAGATGCGGTTGTGACATCTGCTGTGTCAAGGAGGTGACGATATTTGTGGCAATCGGCTATCAATCTTGATTCTGATGAATGTCTGTTCGTTAATCAAACGTACACTAATGATGCCATGTTAATGCAAAGAGCAATATTCATAGAGATTATAAACCGATGGACCGACATGTTTCGGGGTCATTGTCTGGATTCATTCCGATACATGAGGTCAAATCCGTCGGTTGATCTCGCGTCAACAGTGAAAAAATGTATGGATTTTGTCGTTTGCCATCTGGAAATTAAATCACTGTCATTGGTTTTCCATGATCCGAATTGGAACGAATGCGATCTTGGTACTATCCAATCGACAAGTTTTTCAATACCGGTTAATATAGAACCACACCTAAAAAATTTAGAAAACCTTACATTGTGTGCATGTGTTTTTCACACACCCCAATACAATCATCTTAGTACTTATTCGGTGAAGCGGCTTGTCCTATCCTGGATACAATTTCCTGATTTTTATCTAAATGAATTCGTGAGTATGTGTCCGTCGCTGGAAGTGTTGCACATGCATAGGTGTCATGGTATGAAAACATTGGACATTTGTGCAACAAAATTATTTGAGTTAGAGATAGATAAATGTTCGTTTGAGGGGACAATTTGTATTATTGCTCCATTGTTACGTAGCCTCAAATTTGTTGGACATTATGTTACCACCGTGTTCCAAAATTACGAAGGCTTATTAAGCGAAGCAATTTTTAATTATAGTCTACAATGACAGTACGTGCATTCACTCAAAATTTCTGCCTATACGTTGTATCACACGTATATGGATTTCCAAAATGTTCAAACTTTTACTATATGTAGTTATTCTCTTCAAATATTCCCTTTAGCAAAGAAGGAATGCAAGATTGAGGATAGTATGTTTCCCAATATATGGAACCTTGTTTTAAAAACTCAACTAATGGTTCCTGAGTACCGCGGAATATCCTTTTTCCTCGGTTTGTGTCCTAATATAGAAGCTCTTTCCTTTCATGCACCTTGGAAAACATAGATTTTTTCCACACAGTTGCGATCCATTTAATATTGACGATCATCCATTTTCCAATCACACGTGGTCTCACACTTGTGTGAGAAAAAAATTAAAATGGATTGATGTTAAAGGATTTCGGGGGCGTGGTAATGAACTTGCTATTATGAAATTTCTTTTGAAATTTGGTGACGTTTTGGAACGTTTGACTATATCCTTATCCGAAGAGAAGGGATTTAGCGGAGAAGACATGGCATTAACGTACCGCGAGGGTGTCGCAAAGATGATGAAATACCAAATTGCTTCCCCTAAATTACGTGTTTTCGTGACTAATTTTCTATCATGAATCTTATTTATTATTAATCATACTTCCCAATGAAATAATATTATATGACCTTTGTTTGTTGTATATTCATTATGTTAATTTTTTTTTTACAATAATTAGTTCATTGTGTGAATTCAATATGTCACATACACGCTCATATTATATCCCCATATATATCTCCATATATATCTTATATAAACAATTATACTTTTTCTAAATTGTAGGCGGGGCAGCTTACACCGCGCAACGCGCGGTGTTTGCTTTTCCCTAGTATATATATATATAAAAATATAAAGCAGGACATATTTGACAAGCAGAGCACTTTGCAATTGAGTTTTAATTTATCATTCATTAAAAACTCTCACAACTTTCCAAACATAAGACAGTAAATATGATATAGAAGTTACATTACCTTGAATTTGGTGTACATATCAACAGCCAGATTGCCATTAGACCCATCAGCAATTCTACCTATTTCGATTAAAAATTAAACAAATTTAAAAAAAAGGTCTCGCGGTTCCGGTTCCAAACTCGCGGGTACCCGCGAGTCTCACGGTTCCGGTTCCAAACTCGTGGGTACCCGCGAGTCTTGCGGTTCCGGTTCTCGCGGGTACCCGCAAGCGGTAGTGTAAAAACAATACTCGCGGGTACCCGCGGGTACTCGCGGGTACCCACGAGTCTAACGGTTCCGGGTTCTGGCGGTTCCGGGTCCTTCAATAAGCGGTTCCGGTTCCGGTTCCGGTTCCGGGTCCTCAAAAATCGACTCGGAACCGGCCCGTTGCCATCCCTACCGCTACCCCATGAAGATGCATAAGACGTTCATGCACTATATAACTGTTTTGGTACTAACTCATATACTCTAATGAGGTACCAACAATCTCATTGTCCATAAAATTTCACTACACAAATAGCTATTGTCACCAAATTAAACTTAAGTGACCACTTGTAAATTGTCACTGTAGTCAAGTTTTCTTGTGGCAACTTCCAAAAAGCGTGTGTTCCTGATTTGGGCCAATCTAGCTAGTGACAAGAAACAGACTTTCGTTACTACTTTCATTCCAAGTGACAAGAAAAATTCTTGTCACTGAAATTCTTCCTAATACTGACAAAAGAATTTCTTGTCAATAAATTCATTTACAAGTGACAATAAGAGAATTATGTCACTGAAATTCATTTATAAGTGACAAGAAATTCCTTGTCACTAAAATTTAAATAATGTGACAAAAGAAAAATATTATCACTCACAGCATATTATTAGTAGCAACTTTAAAGTAGTCATTTAATATTTTGTCACCAATATATCTTCTTCTTTTCTTTTTTTTTGGGTTTTAATCTGCGTATTATTTGGTTTTACCAATATCATCTTCTACTATAGTGTTTGATATAAAAAGATTTTTATATTTTGTTTTCTTTATTTCTTTCAAATCAAGTTAAATTTTATTGTCATCTATTGTTTTTTCTTTGTATTTCTCTTCTCTTCTTTTGTATTTTTTCATAAACAAAATTAATTTTAACTTGAAATCTTCTAATCAGATTTAACTATATACAATATTATTAAAATGACAGTTGACACTTAAACTGACATTGAACTACTTCTTAGTTGGTTAAGATTCTTATCTTATGCACAGACAACGTAAGACGACACAAATATTGATATCCTAAATGTGGTCGTGTCTACACTATTATATGAACCCCACACGCTTCTATAGGACCATTATGAAATGCCCAGAAATTGCTTCAATCCAATTATTAATTAGTCTACCATTTTTAACATTATAATAGAACTGAACTACTCTCTATACAAATAAGTCAAAAAGTGTTCTATTTTCTCTTTTCATTTCCCATTTTTTTTGGTTTGTTGGAAGTACAATGAAATCATGATCATAAAGAAAAAAATGTACTGTGAATCTTATCTTATGTAGATTTGATTTGGGTTTTATTTATTGATTGAATATTGTTGCTAGATTCTTGATATTGTTCTTGCAGAAAGGAGGTAAAAAGTGTATTTCTCTTTAGATTCCTCGTACTTATTTATTGAATATTCTTAATGATTGGTCTACTTTTACAGATTTTGAAAAAAAAAAAAATTGTTTGTGCCCTAATTTGTTTTTATTTTTTTATGTGTGTTTTTTTTGGTGTTTTTTATTTTTCATTTTTTTCCATGTTCAGTTTTAATCAGCTCTCAAGATCTACCAGATATTCAAGAGCTAACCATGGAGGGAGAGTTTGAAAAAATTGTAAGTAATTTTCGTTTGTTGCCTGTTAAACAATCGACAAGTTCTGTTGCTCATCAAGAAAATTACAATGAGCCCCTCAAGGAGTCTATTCGTAAGGTTTACATGAGTGAAATTATAAGAATTTTTAAATATATAGGGGGTGTAATTGTAAGAATGTCTTAACATGAGGGAACTTTATGTAATTTTAAAAAAATCAGGGGATTTCGATAATTAGCACTAAGTAAGAGGGTCTTTAAATAATTTTCTCAATAATATAAAGATTTAAGTTGCAGTTCTGTTGATAGCTATAACTTTTAGCATAGCAGTCATAGCTCGATTGTATAATTTGTTCAAAGCAAAGTCACAAGTTCGATTCCAAGAGGATCACTTGGTTCGAGGGGTTTGTTTGCCTGTAGCAAATACCCTCGAGGCAAGCCACAATCAAAACCCTTCCCTACAACTACTCTATGATTTATACAAATACATTGAATATCAATTCTCCTTTTAGTTTGATCAAAAATGGGAATCAGACATCATCAGCTCGGAGGAGCATGAAACTAGTGTTTAGAAATGGAATTTCTCGAACAATCTTGACCGGGGAGGAAATAAAAGGAGAAAATAACGCTTCTATCGAAGTGGCTCTTATCGATTCAATGGGAAACGTTGTAAATGTCGAACCAGAATCCTCTAAGATTGTG
This sequence comes from Buddleja alternifolia, assembly GCA_019426215.1. Classification (NCBI taxonomy): domain Eukaryota; kingdom Viridiplantae; phylum Streptophyta; class Magnoliopsida; order Lamiales; family Scrophulariaceae; genus Buddleja; species Buddleja alternifolia. The sequence continues at coordinate 7,373,635 of CM033396.1, read as the reverse complement.
GAAATAGTTCTTGTTAAGGGAGAGTTTGATGCTCCAGAAGGGGAAGATTGGACAGTTGAAGAGTTTGATGAGAATATTGTCCCCGAAATGGAAGGAAAAAAGTCTCTTCTTGCAGGAAACGTACGCGTAACATTACTACAAGGCGTCGGTATTTTGGACAGCATTAAACTCAGACATCATACGTGCAAAAAAGAGTCTCGAATGTTCCGATTAGGGGCAAGAGTTGTCGATACATTTGATCGTGCTCGTGTAAAGGAAGCAATGACAGAGTTCTTTACTGTCAAGGATTTCCGCAACAAATGTAAGTTGTCTATGTATTTGCTACCGAATAGTCTAAAATTGGATAAAAAAACAAGTGTAAATTACATATATAGACACCCCTTGTGCGAACCTAATTACGAAAAGCACCACAATGTTTGTGAAATTACCATCATTTCCCGTCGTAAAAGTATAGTACATTTTCAGCCTCTGTCAGTAAAAGTATTACAACTTTGTTCATGTTTTTCGAGTTGTCAGATTTCTCTTAGTAATTTATAAAACCCCAGGGGTCTCGTGGTAATTACCCAATAAATGAGAAAAGTGTGCATATAATATCCGTAAAAACAATTTCAAGAACAGATTTCTTATTAGATTTTGTTTTTCGATCTTCAGACTTCAGGAAGCATGAAACCCCGTCTCTCTCTGACAAAGTATGTCGACTAACCTATATTCGGAAAGGTGGTCCCATTCACAAACGTCTCGAATCTAGTAAAATTTGTACGGTTGAGGATTTCCTAATTCGACTCCTGATTGATCCTGAAGACCTCAAAAGCCTAAACTTTTCTCTTTCGACTTATTTTCAGTTACATGTCTTACAAAAATATGCTACTTATTTGGTAATCTTCGCAGATTGTTAACCTGGGAGCAAAGAAGTGGGAGAGCACACTCAACAACGCTCGAGCATGCCCCGACCACAAGAGAATGTACTGTTACATAGAATCTCTGCAAAAGACGGGTGTTGTTTTTAACGTTCTAGGACAAATTCTAGGACTGTATTCGGAAAACCAGTATTTCACAAGTACTATGTTGTCTGAAAATCACAAGGCATACTTCTTTCTCATTATGGATAATTAAATGCAATGCCTTCACTTATTTGGTATTTAGTAATTACTATGAGCCCTTGAAGTTTTGCAAATTACCAAGACACCCTGACAATTTTGGAACGTAATATGTTTTCTACTGACAGGGGTAATATTGCTAATATATTTTTTACTTATAAGGGAAGTTATGGTAATTTCTCAAATATCGGGGTATACTTTGTAATTAGGGTCTCACGGCAGGGGTTGCCTACAAAATTTATTTGTTTCTTCTTAACATATTATAATAGATCTTGACAACAGGTTATTGCTCAAGAGTTGTTAGAATCTGCATATAAACACTGGAAAGATACCGTCTACTTCGATGATGAGGATTCTCTTCAGCAACACTTCAGCAGCTTAAGCATGTTCGTCGACTCTCAAGACTTTCTCGAGCCATATTATCCTCTTCTTGGCGATGACATTTGTTATGGTAATGTCTTAAAGTCTTAGGTGAAAAAGAAAAGGGTGTTTTGACACTATAAAATATAAATATATGTTTCGGATGCTAATATTATTATACTTTTGACAAATGTCTCTGATTTATGTTGTTGATTTCATACCTTATTCTAATTGCAACGCCGAAATGATAGGTGAATCCAGCAATGGGCATTCAAACTCGTCGTTTCAGAGCACGAACTCAACTCTAGATGACGATTTCTCGGACTCACTTAATATTGATGAGATGGAGATTCTTTGTGATAGCCCATCGCAACTTTCTCCTTCTCGTGTCGATTGGCAAACCTTTTTATTGGAATTTGATAAGTTCTTCGTATCAAAGATGTGGAAGACTTGTTTCAATGTATCAAGATGGCTCTTCTCCATCAAAAAACTGGCATGCTTTCGATGTAATCATAAGCCGAAGAAGCAGAAAGTTTGATAAAGAAGCTTTATTGTAGCAAATTTGAAATGATATGTTTGTTTAGAATCCTAAGTTTTGTGTTGTTTGGAGATTCAACAAAACTGCTTGATAGATTTTGGATCTCTTGTTTGATTTTCTTGTCTATATATGGTTTTGATTATCCTCTGTAATTTGTAAATTACTAAGAACTTTAGTTGGTATGTAATGTTATCTTTTCATGATACTTTTTATAATCTCCTCAACTTTATAAATCATGAAAAAAATGTCTAAATGAGAAGTTAAGTTGATCTAATATTATTTTTTCAATTAGTTAGGTACTTTTAGTGCTAAAAAAAATTAAACACACTATTAAGTATTAACTGTGTCTGGACTTATATTTTACTGTTTAATTTATGTACACGGAAAATCTCATGTTGAATATGTGTTGATGTTAAATAATGTGTAAATTGATCATTAACAAGGCAATTTCCACCCGTGGTCACATCGAGTCTCATTTGTAAGCTCATATTTGGATAACCAAAACAAGATCAGGTTTGCAGTAAATTGTCATGTCTAAATAATAAGACAAACGTAATACATGTTTATTTTAGGATAGAAAGCCTTTTCGACCCTAAGTTATTTTGTTGAGAAATTTTAGTCTTTGGTGACACTTAATTTTGACACCCGATTATGCAACTTTTATCAACGGTGACACTTAATTCCATTTGACCGTCTTTGGTGGAATTTTTTGGTATATTCCGTCCGAATTAGTCAAAAAATGTGCACTTGACACCCTATCATTTGACATTTGTGCACTCCGCTCCTCATTCATTACATAATATGTACACTTTGCACCCTGACTCGGACCGATTATTCCAAAAGATTCTACCGGCGATATTCAAATACGCTGAAGTGTCACATTTGACATTGGTTGGGGAGTCAAGTGTCAAAATTAAAAGATTGGGCCACTAAATTGCTCTAAACGACAAAAATTGAGGTTAAAATTGTGTTGTTTTGTCCATATTTTAATTAGAGGGTATGGAGGAAAATAGGAAAAATTTATAAAAGAAATAAAAAAAAATTCAAGTAACACGAAGGGTTTGAAAAAGGAAACCAAGTAAAAGACAAAATGTTTCTTAGATCTTAGGACAAAAATATAAATGTATAATTAGAATGCTGTGATGGAATTATTAGTTGTTCTTGTTATCAAAAAACTTCTATTAGCATACTTTATTATCGATGTACACACTTATCGCGTAACTGTAGATGTAACACAAAGTGTTACACAATTATATAATAAAGTATTTGAATTAAGTTAAAAAACATCCACAAACACAAAAAAGTTTGTATACACTTTATGTCGTATATTCAAATTGTGTAGATTAAGTCACATTAGCAATGACTATATAAAATATTTTTATGTGATCTAATTTACACCATTTTATGTTCAATACCGAGCATACATGTCATTAGTCTAATCGTTGATTAACTAATTAAGTACTTTGTGACATGAGTTATTAATAGTTTCGTATTAGCACTTCTAGTGGTTGAATTTGTCGGGCTTTTTAAATAAATAATACACTATTTATTTAAAATTATATAAATAATACAAAGAAAAAAAGAAATTCAAAAATGGCACAATACGCCACTCTGATTGGCGTACCCAAATGGATACGCCATTCATAATGGCGTATCCAAGCTGAGAATTTTTTTAAAAAAAATCAGCCTGGATACGCCAATATGAATGGCGTATCCAGTCAGACAGTCTGGATACGCCATTATGAATGGCGTATCCAGACCGTCTTGGACTGGGTATGCCATTTACAATCGCGTACCCAGTCCCATATTTTCCCTTTTTTTTTCTTCTCCTTCTCTCCTTCTTTCTCTCTTCTTCTTTCTTTTCTCTTCTTCTTTCTCCCCCATTCTCTCCACTCTGCTATATCTCTGCAAGAGGTCACCCACTATTGTTCCTCAGATCTAGCATTTTATCGCTAAATTATGAGGTAATTTTTTTTATTCTATGTTATTATTTCATTGACTACCTTTGTATGTTAATTAATTGTTTTAATTTAGAGTTTATGGTTTAAATATTTATAAGTTGTGTGAATTTAAACCCTAATTTTCAATTTTAATTTTGAATCAAATTATGACCTAAATTAGTTTAAATGTTAGTCTTTAAGTTTATGGTTTATATATATTGTTATTGTATTATAATATTATGTGTAATCATTTTGGGTATAATATCGGATTTAGTGTTTAGGTTATGAATTTTGATTTAATGTTATAGTTTTTATTTTGTACTTAGATTTTTATTTTTTGTATAATTTTGGACCCCAATTTCGAATGTAGGTGTTTTTAGGGTTTGAACTTTGATATAATGTTTTAGGTACAATGTATAATTTTTAGGTATGATGATGAAGGTGTAATATCAAATATAGTATTTATGAATGATATTTTTAGGCTTTTTAAATGTGTCTGAATATATTTTGTGTTTTAAAAATTTAAATTGATAATTTATATTTTGCAGAAATGTTGAGGCAAAATTTAGTTGATGTTTGTATATTTTTTGATGGACAAATAATTGAAGATTCCAACTATATGCTGACTTATAGCATTCCAGCAACAACTTACATGAGAATATCTCGCTCGATCAAATTTGTTGAATAAGATATATGCGAGTACAGGAATTAATCCGAATCAATTCTCGTTGAAAGTATCTTCGAAGTACTCATTTGAAGATAGAAATTTGCTTAGGCAGAAAGCAATGGAGGTAAAAAACGACGATGATTTAATATTTTTCTTGGATCCTTATACTGGTGTTAGTACAATGGATCTGTATATTGAAAAAAAGCCAATACAATCTCAGGGTCGATTCACATCGCTGTTAACACAAGTGACGTCGTATCAGCCAAACCAATCCTTATCATTTTGTACACAACCAATATTACCGGATTTAAATATTGGTAGTTATCCGAATCAAGACGTGTATGCAGGTAATTTTTATTTTTATATTTACTTTGTATCATCATATTTTTTAATAAATGTTATAATTGTGTAAATTTTTGATAAGAAATTTTATTTGTATCTTTTTCTGATAGTTTGTTTATTATGATTGCCTTTTTAGGATGTTCTACATTGGGTAATGCGTTTCGAGGTATTGAAAGTGTACCAAATTTCCATTTGGCGACTCATTGTTTAGGGAGTTATTCAAATCCGGATGTAGATGAAGGTAATAATGAATGGTCTACACGTTTGCATAATTTTAGTATCTTATTCTGTCGTATTCTTTATCATTGCATTCTATCAACATATATTATGACAAATCTTAATTTTATTTTAATTTTTGTACATGTAGGTCTGTCTACACACAGTCATCATGAGTTTGGGCATTTTGAGGAAGCCAACTATAGCACTCATTTTTCTCATGACGGAGGGTCGAGTAGTTCGATACCACCTCAGAACGATCAGTTTGAGGATGACAACGACAGTGCGTGTCAAAATTCGCTTGATAGGTATTCAGACGCGGACTTCAATGAAGAAATGAACAACGAACCGACTTATGAGGAAGATGTTCCTCGAACAGGGAATCAACCACGACTTCATCATGTGCTTCCATTCTACTCCACATCTTATGAAGAATTACAAGGAGACTCATTAGATCGACCAAATGAAGCAAGGGATATGACTTATGATTATCGGATAGGTAATCTTGGTTTGGGATTGACATTTGATAACAAAGAAAGCTTGCAAAGAGCGGTGAAAGACTACCACATAACACATCAAAAACGAGAGTTTACAGTGGTAATCAGTAACCCGACAACTTATGCTGTTGTATGCAAACACAACGCCGAACATGCAGGGTGCAATTTTAGACTTCGAGCTCATTTTAGCAAGAAAACACATTTTTGGGAGATATCAAAGTATAGAGGGCCACATTCATGTCTGTTCGAAACTGTGGCACCAAACCACCATAATTTGGACATGAATCTGATTGCCAATGAACTTCTTGGACAAGTTCAAATTGATCCCTCAATTAAGATTGCACGAATAGTTCAAATGGTAGCTGATAAATGGGCATGCAATATTTCGTATGGCAAGGCTCGGCACAGCTTAGAACGTGCAAATGAGATTGTATACGGGACTTGGGAGAACTCCGTTCCATTGTTACCTAAGTTCTTAGGAGCTATCCAAAAGTGGAATTCGGGCATAGTTGTTGAATGGAAACACAAACGCATCTATGGAAATCCAAAAATTTTCATGTATGTGTTTTGGGCGTTCAAGCCATGTATAGATGGATTCCAACATTGCCGGAGAGTTATTTGCGTTGATGGGACACATCTATATGCACGCTACAAAGCTAAGTTGTTGATCGCAACGACTCTTGATGGAAATAATCAGATTTTGCCTCTTGCATTTGCAATTGTAGATAATGAGTCGAATGAGTCGTGGTTGTGGTTTCTACAATTGGTGAGCAAACATTTTCTTCGAAGGAATGAAGGTGTGTGCCTTATTTCTGATCGTCACAACGGCATACTTCATGCATCTGAGCGTGTACCCGCCTTTTGCCCTCCTCATGGAGCTCATCGATATTGCCTACGACATGTGTCTTCAAACTTTAATAATCGTTTCAAAAATAAAGTTATGAAGGCTCTATGTTATCACGCAGGTATAACACATTGTATCATCATATTTTTTAATAAATGTTATAATTGTGTAAATTTTTGATAAGAAATTTTATTTGTATCCTTTTCTGATAGATTGTTTATTATGATTGCCTTTTTAGGATGTTCTACATCGGGTAATACGTTTGGAGGTGTTGAAAGTGTACCAAATTTCCATTTGGCGACTCATTGTTTAGGGAGTTATTCAAATCCGGATGTAGATGAAGGTAATAATGAATGGTCTACACGTTTGCATAATTTTAGTATCTTATGTAACTCCTAGACTAATATCCTTTGGTTGTATTTGTAATGTGAAACAAAAACAGTGGTGTGAATGCAATGCCACTAAAATTACCTAAAATAATTCTAATTAATATAAATTAAAATCTAAATTTTTATTTACAATAAATAAAGAGAAAAATAATATATTGAACACATTAAATTATGTACAAATTCTCAAAAAAAATGAAAAATTCTAAATTAGAAAAATAGAAAAAGATAGTGAAATATATGTATAAATTATTTGATATGCTAAAAAATAAAATTTGAATTTTCATATTTTGTTTTAGTTATTTATTTGATTTATAGAAATTATTTTCATCTCTTAAAAATAAAGAAATAAAAACTATTCTTCAATAAAACAAGGGTGAAAAATGATGAACAACTAGATGAATTTAAGAAAAAGAGGGAAAAGACAGAAGAATAAAGAGGATATTTGGCACAGAAAACTATCTTCATTTAACTTTTCAAAACTGAATACATTTCTTCACCCTTTTGGTATTTATTGAACTTTGACAATAACAACTAGCAATCCTAACTATTCAACTAAGTTAAATAAAGCTAAAACAACATTGTTGTTGCGATTATCATATTTCACTTACAATGTCGTCTTGTGTCGAATAACAATTTATTTTACCCTAAAATATACTGTTGACATTACTCACCCCTAAAAAATCCTTGTCCTCAAGGATCCAAAAAAATAAATTATTTATTATTCATACTTTAAGTCATATTCTCCACCTAAATTTGTTCGTGTATAACAATCATCTTCTCCTAATAACTTTTAAACAATCATCAATTTAGTATCAATATAAATAAAAATACATAAAAGATGTGTATATATAATAGCATCCTACATTATAGGTTTAACAACCAAAATATGTTATTTTTCATAGGGGATCACAGTTAAAAACTTATATTAAAAAATTAAAAGAAAACACAAAAATAAAAGGAATGTTCTGCAAATCATAATTGTGAGTAGTTGATCAAATCAACACGCTGCAAATTCAATTAATTTTTTGGAGTAATTTTCAAGGCCAAAATTTGCGGTCACACGTCCACAAGCACGTACTGATGTCATTGACTCTTTTAATGTGTCTTTTTGGATTATTATTACTATAATTATTCTTTTGTACTCTTAAGTACTTTGGTGTAAAAATAATTAACATAGTTTCAAGAATTTGTGGGGTCATCATGCTTTTGTTGAAATTGTCAAGCTTCTAACCCACTTATGTCATTTGAGCATAACCCCTTCCATAAATGTCAGATTGAGATAATTCAAATTTTTATTGAAAACTAAATGACAAGAATACAATCCTCTTTCGAAAAACTACGGCCTAGATGAGTCGTTAAATATCTGGAACAACCATTTGAAACGTTAGCTTAGAAAAACTTTGTTACAAGTTATCTCCATGACGAATCTCATTTTGTTTCTCTGTTTGATTTGATCTCAATTAGACTTCAATTTTCATGTTTATGCTTCCTTGATGCCTTATCCCACAAAACAAAATATAAACAAATGGAAGCACATTGTAGGATCAAATGAATCAAAAACTAATCATTAAATTACTAAAGATCAGAAATATAGTAAAACTGTGGTGTTGTCAAATTATTCTTGATGTATTTTATTGAAACAACAAAGATTTAAAACTTATTGTTTGATGCTAATATAAAATGGAATTACAGTGATTTCAAGGTGAATTCGGTTTCTTAATTCTAGCCTTATTTGTGTATATCATAGTTGCACTTTTCAAATTTGACATATTATGTGCTTTTTCTCGTGGATGATCATCTATATTTTCAATGGACTAACTTTAATACAAAGTAGTAAAAGAACATTTAAAACATGATAATGATTTGCTTTAGTTTTCAGATTTATGAGCATTTTTATCATATTTTAATTAAAAAAATTAAAAATGAATCTCCTATAATAATTTATTATCTTTTAATAGTTAATACCATGGGCTTTTATCTTTTTACAACTTCCCAAGTAAATATTCTAAGTTTTAGAGGTAGCGAATTGAGTGTAAACCCATTTTTTCAGTCCAACCCAATTAGTTGGGTTTTGTTGGGTCCTAGGTTCCAGTTGGGTTTGGTTGGGATTTTAGTGGACTTGATTCCATGTTGGGCTCAACTTTCAAAATTTATAATTAATAGTAATTACTATTACTTATTAACAAAATTTATATTTATAGCTCAAGACCTGTTGATCTAGTGGTATCCACCTTCCACTTTATGTGAGAGGTCCTGGGTTCGAATCTAGGCTGTCATGGCTCTCCACTCCTTTATGGAGCTAGATAGAGTCTTTATGACTCAGTATTATGACTATCAACACAGGTTTGTTAGGCTAGACATTTCGGATAACCCCCCTCGTTTTAAATTAAAAATTTTTAAATCATATTTATATGTATTATAATTTATTATTTACATCATATTCTGACTGGAAATTCTGAAAGTGTAAATAACATTTAAGAAACAGAAAGAGAAAAAAAAAAACAAAACCCTGAAGGCCGAAAAGTATATCATCAAAGCTTGGGAATAAGTCAAAAGAAAGAGAGAGAGAGAGTTGCAAAATTTTGCCTCTTTTGGTTCAGATCTTTTATTATTGCAGACGATGCTACAATCTCTTATTCCACTTTATATATAAATGACATATGTATAAAATATTTTTTTAAATTTAAATTTAATATGAATTATATATACTTGTCGGACAGATATGATATGCAACACCACTTTGCAATAAAAGATCTCGTGTGTTGTTGGTTCGAACAGGGTCAATTCTCTCATTTACGATTCTCTTGCCTACGTAACCAAAAACAAACAAGAAAAGTGAATTTGTACATAATTAAATTTTGGTTTAGCAGAAGCGAAAAAGAGAGTAAAAAAAGTGGCAATTATGCGCCTAAGTTGGCTAGAATACAGCTTTTCTTGCCTGCATAAAAAAATAACTAAAGTGAATTTGTATATAATCAAGTTTTTTATAAATGCAAATGAATATTAAAAGAAGGGCAAAATACACGTCTTCCCCACCCCCACCCCACCCCCCGCCCCACCCCACTATAATTAACAAATACCCTTGAATTGTAAGAAAATATACACTTAGCCCCTCCTATCTATACTTATTATAGAAAGTGGGAGGGGTTTATAGTAACTATTTTGGTTGTCAAATTATAGTGAAACTATTCGCGGATCACTGTTCATCTTTTTTTATTTATTTATTATTTTATTAATATTTTTGAATTTTTTTTTTAATGGCGAGTGAAATCCACTCGCCACTCCTACGGGACCAAAAGTGAGATTTGGGACCAAAAGTGTCACTTTTTCACTCCTATGGGACTAAAAGTGTCAAAAAAAGTCCTACGGGACTAAAAGTGTTTTGAGTCGATTCCTACGGGACCAAAAGTGAATTTTTTCCCCCATTGAAATGTGACAAGTTTCCCAAGTATCATTTTTATATATTTTTACTTTCTCTTAATTATTTTCTCACATTCTTTTCCTAATGTATTTATCTTCTTTTCCCTTATTTCTCTCTCTTTATATATTTCCTTTCTTATTTTATTCATACTTATTTAAAAAATTAAATATCAAATTAATTTATATTAATTAATTTTACTCATTAATTTTTTAATTTTTTTTTTTTTGCACACACATAGTGTGTGCAGCCCTAAATAGTATTATAGAATTGCCTTGATTACTCTTAACCATTATTCTTCTTCTTAAATTTTCATTTCTCCACCATTTTTTTATTTTTAAATTTTTTTGAATACATGCATTAGTTAAAATAGTGCGGGCGATTTTTCAAAACCAACTCTCACCTCCAACCACTTCAAGTGTCAACTTGAATTTATATTCTCGGGCTCGGGTTGACTTGAAACTCAAATTTTATATGAAATTTTCAACATGTTGTAGGCGAACTTGATCTAGATGGTGGGTACACTAAACCCAACCGGAAAGTGCCACTCGTACTTGTTATTTCCGTAGGAATTATTGACATTATGTTATCTTGTCTTGGTTAAATTTGGTTCCACCTTGGGTCAATTTAGGCTCAATTTCGATCCCCATACTTATGATGCAAGCGTGTTTTTAGTAAATGATTCGATCGGATCCAAACCAACCCAACTCAAACCCAAACCATATTATACCCGCATATTTGTAATTCAATTATAACCGACCCAACTCCTTTGCCACCTCTAATTCAAGTAGTCCTCACTGAGACCAACACTCCTTTAGGTGTCAACATGTGCTGCTGTCAGTCTGTGGAGCCCACACGCTCTTGACATCCTTTTTTTTAAAAAAAAATTAATAAGTAACACGGTTCCGAGTTCATAATCAAAATAATCGAAGGTACAACGTTGGTTCATTAATCCATTACCAAATTACTAATACAACATCTCTTATACTCCTTTTAGCATCCTCAACAACTAGTGTTAAGAATCATCATTCTTTTTGTCAAGATGAGCAGAGAAGTGCTTATGCTTAAGATGGTAAGTCAATGTTTTTTTTTTTTTTTTTTTGTTTTGTGGAAGTAGTAAAACTCTAGTCTGGGTGGTTCTATGCCACGTCGGGTCCAACAGAACCACTGCACTAAACACAATTGGACCCGGTCCATCTTAGAATTTCCCATCTAGGCATGAGTTGTAGTTATTGAGCTTTTTGAAATGATCTTGTTTTTGCTGATTATATCTGTTTTATCTTTAGTTACATAAGCTAGATGAAACTGTAAGTGATAATGATCAGTTATTCAGTAACCATGGCCTATTTGATCGATAAGATAACGAATAGATTAGCAAAAGTTGGAATCTTTGTCTCCAGACATATAGGACCTGAAATGATAAATGGTTAAGAATATGTATCTTTTGTCTGTAACTACCAAATGGATTCTCTGGTGGGGTTGTGGATATTGACATTTTGGTACAAAGGATCGAGAAGAAGTCAACCATAGTAGAGTTACTACAAGATTGGCGCGAGGTAGGAAGGGGCGTCCATGTGAGGATGCTTTTCCTATGCGTTTTTTCACTTGTACTAGAATCGTGTTTCGTGTGTTGATTTGGATTAGGACTGTGTTTCGTACATTGACATCGATTAAGATTGTGTTTCCTAATCAAAGTAAATTTATATGAGTACCAAATCTTCGTATGGGGCTTGTACATTGTACTATGTATCATTCTCCGGAGATCAAAAATAAAGATGTTGAATCTAGTGTTGGCCCTTAGAGATGTGAGCAGTTTTAGCCGAACTAGGTTAACATTTTTGTGTCATCTTTGGCTAGAATTATCGCTCGTGTTCTTTTTTATTTCCAACAGCTAGAAACTCCTCTTCATTGTTGTCGGGTATTCGACAGCGCTAACATTTTCTGTTGTATATCTTCTTACAGGTTGAAGAGGAACTTGAATCGGCAAAAATGAGGATTTTATATAGAATCAAAAGGTGAGACATATGCGATGCCTTTTTTCTTTGGATTAAAAGATTTCAAAGTCATGGATTTCAAAGTCATCGATAAATTCATTAGGCTTGCTTGTGTGATCACAAAATTACAATGGATTCAGATCTATTGGAACTCATTTTGACATTTTGAGCTGTTCTTTTAAGTCCTTAATCATTATGGTTGAAATCCTTCCTCTAAAACAATTACTCAATTCCAAATTCATCGATTGAAACTTAAACTTAATCGATACCGAATATCGTTCTCTTTTAGGATGATCAAAAAAAGGAACCAAACCTCGTCTTGGAGAAGCATGACACTTGAGTTCAGGAACAAGATTTCACAACCAATCTTGACTGGGGCGGTGATAAAAGGTGAAGGGAACATTTCTGTCGAAGTAGCTCTTATTGATGGTATCACAGGTAAAGTTATAGATTGTGGACCGGAAGCCTCTGCAAGGGTCGAAATAGTTCTTCTTAAAGGAGAGTTTGATGCTTCCGGAGGTGATGATTGGACAGTTGAAGAATTCAATGAGAATATTGTTCGAGAAACGCAAGGAAAGAAGCCTTTTCTTGAAGGAAATGTACACCTAAAATTACAAAGAGGCGTTATCGCTCTGGATGATATCAAGTTCAAACATTGTACCAGCAAAATGAAGCCACCGGTGTTCAGATTAGGAGCAAGAGTTGTTGATACGTTTTATGGTGCTGCTCGTGTAAAGGAAGCAAAGTCAGAATCCTTTACCGTGAAGGATTACCGCAAAAAATGTGAGTAGTCTTTGTATTTTTCTCCACCGTTTCTTTTTTCCTTAGCAATTCAAGTTACACTAGAAGCAGTGGCTGCGTCACTGCTTCTAGTGTACGTAACTTGAAATGTATGAAAATATAAGTCGGGCAAAGGGATCAAAAGCAGTAGAGTTATTAAAGTTTAAATGAGAATATTGTTTAATTTTTCCATTTTGATCTTCAGATTACAAGAAGCATGAAATCCCATCTCTGTCGGACAAAGTAAGCCGACTAATCTATATTCGGAAAGGTGGTCCCGTTGACAAACGTCTCGAGTCTAATAAAATTTGTACGGTGGAGGATTTCTTAATTCGACTCTTGATTTATCCTGAAGGCCTCAAAAGGGTAAACTTTTCTTTTTCGACTTACTCTTGATTATGCATCTTACTCAAATATGCTACTTATGGGGTAAAGGAAACATTGGAATATTGGTCCTATAGGATAGTGGTTATTGCAATTTAGCAACTTTGTTTCTGAAGTTGCAAAAATAGTCCTATAGTTTTGTTTTTTTTTTTATGCAATTTTGGTTTCATCCTTTGAAAACTGGCTGTGTGGCATCCACGCGTCATTAAGTTTAGTTCACATTTCCTTTCGTCTTTTAACAGTTGAGACTAATATTGCAAAAAAAATCGTCACATGAGATTAATTTTGCATGTTTGTAAACAATGAAATTCAAATTAGTATCTTATGGACAAATACTGCAATTTTTCATCTGGTAAACTTTGCAGATTGTCAATTTGGGAGCAAAGAAGTGGGAGGCGATGGTCAACAATGCTCGGGCATGCCCTGATCACAAAAGAATGTATTGTTACATAAATTATGATCAGCATAAGACGGGCGTTGTTTTTAATATTCTGGGACAGGTTCTAGGGCTGTATTCGAAGAACCAGTATTTTACAACTACTATGCTGTCCGAAAACCACAAGGTTGATGCTCAAGAGTTGTTAGAATCTGCTTATAAGCACTGGAAAGATACCGTCTACTTCGATGATGAGGATTCTCTTCAGCAATACCTCACTGGTTTACAGACATATGTAGACCGTCTCGAGCCAGATTATCGTGGTCTAACCAGCAATGAGCATTCAAACTCGTCGTTTGGGGAAATTGCAGTAGAAGATTTCGGCTCTTTCAGCACTGATGATGTGGAGATTCTTTACGACGATCGTCTTCTGCAACTTAGTCCTCATTCTGCTTTCATTCCGGAAAACATTTTCTCAGATTTTGATGACTTTCTGAACCAAAATGATAACCCAAAGAAGCAGAAAGTGTGTTCACCACATTCAGTTTAGAACTTCAGGATTTATATGTTTAGGGAAACTTTAACGTGTTTTGTTCGTTGGTGCAGAACTGGTCGTTCAAGTCTCATGTAACAAAATTATGTATCATGTAACTATTACAAGCACAGATATGCGACAAGTGTACACACAAGTGAGTAGAATATGGAGAGGAAATATGTTGTAATGGAGGAAAACTGATCTTTTACTCTCCATATATATGTTAACCAACATGTGTATACATATGTATGTGTAATAGAAAGTGTTTTACAAGATATTTAGACTGTGATTTGTAGTGCAAAGGGTTTCCCACTGTATTAAGAAAATATAGCTTGTGCCAGTGGTGCCACTCTAATTTTAAGCTTCACAACATCCCAAGCATTGCATTTCAACTATGTAGTTCTCGGCCTACACCTCACAGCTCTGATTACGGAGCTAAAATAAAAAGGGTTATTTACATGCATAACCCTCACTAATTTGCTAATAACCAAAAAACCCTTGATATTTAGTAAATTACGACGAGACACCGTCAAAGTGTAACAGCTCAAAAAAGTTGTCGAGATGTGTAAAATATAATTTTGCCCATCAGATAACAGACCAAAAACAAAAGAAAATGGGATTGGACTAAAATGCCCTTCATTATATTTTAAAACGTAGGGTAAAATACACTTTGTTCCTTGAACTATAGCCTTCGTAACAAATACTCCCATTAACTGTTAGAAAATACACTTACCCCCTCCCTATATTATAGAATTGTCTTAAAATACCCTTAACCATTATTATTGTTCTTATTTTTTCATTTCTCCACATGTTTTTTTTTCTTTTTCATTAATTCTTTTATTACATACATTAGTTGAAAATTACACAATATAATAATTGGCAACATTTTTAGCACTAGTGTTAAATTAATTCGGTGATAACATTATATTAATGTTTGACAATATTTAAATCATGCATTGTCATAAAATTAAATTATCCAAATAAATCTATCCTTTATATATATCTTGACAATGATATTATATATATATATATATGCACTTTTAATACTCAAATTTACTATAATATATGTCTAAATTAGTATAATTCAAAACGCCATATTCTGACAACATATACTTTTCTACAATATATGTAATTAATTTCAACGTATATTGTACTAGATTAGGGTATTGAAGACACATATATATTGTCTAAATATACAGAAAAAATTATAAATATCTATCTACAATAATTTAATTTTGTGGCAATTCATTAGTTGAATTTCGTCAAATATTAATATATTATGTTGTCGTCAAATTAATTCAATTGTTGTACTAAGGATACTTTTTATTATTAAGTAATTAATATTAATATAGTGGATAAATTTTAACTAATGTATGTAAAAAAAATTGTGAAAAAGAAGAAAATGGTGGGGCAACGAAAAAATAAATAAATAAATAATAGTTAAGGATGATTAAGGTAATTCTACAATATAAAAGTGGGTAAGTGTATTTTTTTACAATTCAAAGGGTGTTTGTTACGAGTGCTATAGTTCAAAGGTAAAGTGTATTTTGCCCTAGAAACTAAAAGCAAATGATTATTTTAGGGGGGAAGGGGTAGTTTCCTAGCTGAACTTTTTGGAGTGATACTTGGGGGCTCCCGTGACCTAGGTTTCGTGGCTATCTCTACCCCCATATGTTTAAATATACATATGGAGGGAAGGTCCACCATCATACATACATGTAATGGTGGAGATCATCCTGAGACCTGGGGTCTCAAGAGCCCCAAATATGATCTGATTCTTTTGGGGGGTAGGGGTGGGGATTGTGTAGGAAATTTGGATGCGCTCAGTGAGGGGGTTCTAAATGAAGGGGGGTTTTTTCCCGTCGGGCGGGTGGGGAGGGTGGCGAGGGGCTAAATGAGTTGCGGTCGTGGAGTGTGTGTTTTGGGATGGGGATCCAAAGTGGCTGACGACTATAAAGCAGTGGCAACGTTGTGGCCTAGCATTGATCGGAGGTGGAGATGCTGACGAATGGTGGTGGTGTTAAGTATGGGTAAAAATCTAGGCCGAATAAAAGAGAGAGAAAAGTCTTTTAAGTCTGACATTTTTAACTAGGGGAGTTTTTGTAATTTACCAAATGTCAGAGTGTTTTTCATTAATTGTACAAAAGTAAAGGGTGCTTTAAGTAATATACTCAAATGAAAACTATAATTGATAATAACATGCAACTCTTATCCTTTTCATAATGGGTTATTTTTAAGAGTTTTCACAACTAAAGTTTTGAGATCGCAACCATTTATACATTGGATTCAACTTGAAATTCCCAATTCCCTAAGAGTCACTACTTAAGTAATTTCCTGATTTCAAATTTCAATAGAAAGGAGAATGATATCCCAATTTTCAGCAACTAATCATATATAATGATACCATCACCACAAATTATATGTGAAAAATAATTAAGATGTTTTATGGGACTGATATTGGCATTCCACAATTTACTATAAAAGCTCCATTTTTTATTTTTAATCTTGTTAGGATTATGTCCTCAGATGCCATAGAGGATAGAATGATATGACATCTCACTTATAAATGACTTATTCTTGATTAATAATAAAAGGCATTATTTTATTTTCACTTAAATCTTATCTGCATCTATAAGTAGTGTAAAATGTTTTTGTCCATGTTTTTAGTGCAATCTCTTTACTTCCTATGGGATAGGAAGATCAGCATTAAAGAGATTGATCTTGATTACTTAAACTTGTTCGCAAGTGATATGAAATCTTTAATGGACAAATAAAAATTTGGAATACTTGTACAATCTAATCTTTGACACGGGATTGCCATTCGAACACCATGTGATGATGGAAGCTTAAGGTTATAGGCACATCAGTGGAACTGATATACTCGAACATGACTTGCATCGGTTCTATCACATTGGTTTTCACATTGTGATTGTCAATGACAGAACTGATTATTCGTAATAGGTATAAGTGAATCTATGACCTGACATATCAGGCTGAAGATACACGTGTGGCATCAAGTCTGTCACTAGAGTAGTTAGACCCACTTCACCCGTTGGTGGGGTTGACCTCGAAATGCGGCTTGATGGGCAAGTATTAGTCTTAGCTTATAACTAAAATGGAATTTGTTCTCTCATAAGTGAATGAGAAAGTGTCCTATGTGATTATAGATAATAGAGATCAAAGTCTTTGGCCAAAGCAATAGAGACGATTGTGCGAGGTACGAAATCAAACTCAATGATCTCGTATCATTATAATTAAACATATGGTCAAATTCAGTGAGTTTGACTTTACCGTGACTCTCACTTGACTGAGATACGTGAACAAAAGATTTATACGTATACGTAATTTACGATTGTAAGGTTATGGAATGATCCATTCATTCAATTTCGTTTTGGCTACGAAGTGGGCCACGAGACTGGTTAGGTGTTACCCACTTCCTTTGGATTCCTCTCATTGCCAAATGAAACGAACTTAAAAAGTCGCGCTAAAGGATTGATAAAGAAAAATAAAAAGATTTTCTATTTGGAACTAGGAGATTTAATTTACGGGATAAATTCAATGTGATTAATTAATTGCTTATTAGATGAGATAATTAATTAAGAAGATAAGATTAATTATTAATAAATTTCTTATGTAATAAATTAATTCATTAATTTATCTAATTAATTTGATTATTTAATTAATTAATTTATTTATTGGATATAATAAATAATTAATTAAATAATAGATAATTAACTAAAACAAGAGATGAGTCGGACCAAATAAGAGGCGTTGGGCTAGTTGCTTCCACTTGGATGCCCAACATGGGCTCTAAACTCTTGTCTTGGTGATACTCATAACTTTTGACCTAGATGAACATCATAACTTTCACAACTCTCCCAGAAAAAAAAAAAGAAAAAATCATATGTCTCTCTCTCACACACACTAGCCGTCGCTCAAGGAGAAAAAAATAAAAGGAAATTTTTCGTCAATCAATCCGCGTGATAATTTAGAGACAGCATAAGTTCGTTGTTCGGATCGGACTTCAAGAAAACTTCAAGAATTTCGAGAAGACGAGATTGCACGAGGATTGGAGACTTCAATACTTCATCAAATTGAAATTTAAAAGAAGGATCGAGTTCTCCAACCAGCTCGCTTCAACGGGTAAGTTTTAGCGAGCTTTTCTGATTTATGTATGCAAATTGAGATGATATTGTGGGTAATTTTATTCCGATGCGTATTTTTTCGTGAAACCCAACAAATCTAATATATGACAACAATGCTCAATAATCTTAAAATATATTAGTTATAATTTTCAAAAGTTAAATCAAAGCAAAATATTACGAAATTGTAAATGCTTGCTTTATTACTTTGTAGGAAAAACTTTTTAAAAAAAACTTAAAACAAACTTTTGTATCCAAAAAAATCATTACTAAAAACACACTCCATCAACTTTTCATTCAAAAATACTGAATATTTAGGGTTAATAAATTTATAGAGTAACTACCCTTAGTCTTCTAGATTAAGAATTAACCGATTATACTTATGTATAGAAATTAATTTATTTAAAACTTTTATAGTATAATTGATTAAGTATGATTTTATGTTCAAGTTGTCAATATTGTAATCTTCTTAAAAGTTCAAAAGGTACTTTAAATAACTACCATACTAAAACCAAAAATATATATATATATATATAAATATTTATTATTAAAACATAAAATTTGTATTTTGTGATTTTTTAATTTTAAAAAATCTAAAAAGGATTTCGATTGAAAAACTAGAATTTATCAATTCTTAACTTAAGAAATGAAGGATAATTTAGTTCAAAAAGTTGTTAATCTTAACTTTTGGGTTTTATGAATTTAAAAAGTTTGTAGCTAGAATTTAACAAATATTTTTATCAATTTCTTGGGATATAAAATTTAATTTAGGGGGGTTTTAGCAATTTTTCCTATTTTACATCAAAGTTAGTCAATTTAAAATGAAGAGCATCATCTACACAACTCAATATATAGTATGTTAAATTTAAAATAGAATATTACAATACAAACCAACAAAAAAAATTGAATTCAACTTAAATTCTCTCCACTTTGTGTGCATATTAATATCAAGTAATCAACTTCAAATATTGTTCCTTCAATAAGCTACATTAATAACAATTACGCATAAAAAAAACTCAAATCATCATTGCCTCCACTCAATTAAATAAAATAAAAAATAACAATAGTGGAACTAGTTAATATTTTATAACATGCATATAACTAAAGAAAGTATTTGAGCATTTCATATTTGAAACACAAAAAGATAAAAATATTTTTTTTATGGTGATTTAATGTTCAAGTTGTATAACTATATGTTTGAGTAAAAAAAATATATATGTTACACCGGTGTAAAACTCATAAACATATTCTCTAGTGAGAAGTCCAATATTAATAAAAGTTCATGGTGGAAAATGAAAATATATGAGGTTAAAAAATTCGTGGTGTGAAATAAAAATATATGAGGTACAAAGATTTAATTGATCATTGAAATTTATGTTTGTTTAGTAAAATTATAAGCTTTTATTTATAATGGGTATTATTGTCATTTACTTAAAAAGCGAAATAAAAGTGGAGCTCTAATATCAATTTTCATGTTTTATATATCATAAAAGCTAATACCATCTTTTAGCAATTTTCCAATAGAAAAGATATATCTTTATATATATATATATATATATATATATCATTTGTGTGCTATAGTAACATTCTACATTTTAGGTTTAGGCGTTTAGCCAACCAATCAAAGAATATGAACTGAAATACCATGTTGCTTTTTAAAAGAGGGCACTATGAAAAAAGAATAAAAATTAAAAAGATGACACAAAAATACGAAGAATGTTTCTGCAAATAATTAATTTGAGTAGTTGATCATATCAACACGCTGCAATTTTAAATTAAATCAATTATATGAAGTATTTTTGGAGGCCAAAATTTGCGGTCACACGTCCACAAGCACGTGCTGATCTCATTGTGACTCATTTATCAAGTCGTCTTCTTACGCTCAAGTACTTTGGTGTAAAAATAATCAAAATAGTTTCAAAAAATTGTGGGGTACGGTCATGTGTTTGTTGAAATTGTCAAACTTCTATACCTCCTGATTTTTCAACCATAAATTGATGAATGAACTAAAATAGTAGCAAATATAATCAAATTATCTATAGGACAATCGTTTTATAACTTTATTTGTAATTAAATTTGGGTCGGATGAACCTCCATTGCAAATTGAAACCTTAAAGTATCCTCTTAATTTTGTTTTTTTTTTTTAACTTAAACTTTCTCTATTATACTTTATGCTAATATAACTATATGACATTTATATTTTATTGTCCTTTACATTTAAGTATATCAATTAAATGGCCCCTTTTAGCAATATTAGTTTTATTAAAACTGAGATATTCCTAAATTAACTCTAAAATAAAACAATAGCAAGGTAAGTATGTCAAACTAAATTATATAAACACCATAAATGACTAGTTTTAGACGTTTAATAACTTAATTATTTCTTTTGATCCTTGACTTTGGGAATGAAGCAGATTCTCCTTGGTCAACTGTCCCACCTTTAGAGGTGCCTGCAATCAACGAAGGGAATAATTACTACGATCGACGGTGGACACCCTGGTTAATAAAAAAAAAATATTTCTTTTGATATTTAGTCACTAAATGAAGCGAGTCAAGTGATGCCTAGTTTAGTCAATTCTAGGTTTATGTGTCCAAAAGTCATTTTCTTATTTTCCATTATTTTAAAAAACTTGAAAATACTATTAGTCTAACTGTTTTCACAAAAAAAAAAAAAAAAAGAAGAAGAAGCCCTTATTTATTATCATGTCCAACATACCATATTTAGAACTTACATCCCCATTGTAACAAAAAAAAGAAATATTTAAAACTGCCTTGATATCACACACATCTTGCTATATCCACTGAATAGAACATAGATACTCTTTTATTATTATGGTTTATTATATAACTGACTTTCTTAAAATCAAAATTATTTAAATCCACTTTATTATTCTAAAAATAGAATAACCAACAAAACACATTTCATTTTCGCACGTATTTTCATACTTACACACGATAACAAAATCACTATTAGATACTCTCTCCGTCCCAAAAGGATGTCTCATTTGACTTTTCTTAGTATTTTATCAAAAATCCTTAAATTACCCTTTCCATAAAATAAAAGACAAATAATAATATTACCTTCTAAAACATGCATAATTATAATTTTAATTTATGAGTATTGTCTATTATCCATATATAGAACTATTTTCCTTAAATATTATTGCAGTTTTATAGTCAAAATAAATTAATTATATATTTCTCAATTAAAATGAAGAGTAATATTATCAGACAATAAATACACACATAAATAGTAAAAGACAATTATTTTGGGATAAATAAAAGTGAAATAGTGAATATCTTTTTTTGATACGGAGGGACTTATAAGTTAACTAAACCATCCAAATATGATTTCATTTTCACATAAAAATCAATGTAAAAACCAAAAAATATAAAAACAGTTAAAATATGTGGATGTGACCCTATTGTATTTGTTAATGATCTTGGCGTGGTGACTTTTGAACTTCTGTCACCGAGTAACGATTTTTTTATTAAGTGTTGGGAACAAAGTTAATCTAATTGTGAACCTCCACAATTATGATGTTGTGGAGTGTATGAGTGTTTAACTACTCTCGTTCGTCTCTTTCGACACGCTTTTTTTGGGACCCCACTATGCTATTAACACACTATAAATACCCTCCAACACAAATCTATCATAGCAGAATCTTAAATTGTTTTTCTGCCCTAAAAAAGGAAAAAGTTTGAATCTTTGTTAAATGCAGGTTAATATGCAGATGGAGGGTTCAAATAATGATGCACTAGAACAAGGCGGCAGCAGCAGTTCAGATGATGGTCAAATCATTTTAGCTTTAACAAAGTAAGTCAATGGTCTAATTTATCATTTTTTTTCGTATGTTTCTTTATAATTTTATTACATCGTCTGCTTTTTGCTTAATTTGGATTATTGTGAAGTGGAGAAGTGAAATGGGTTGTGCTTATTTGCTTCATATTGTTGTTGTAATGATTGCTTTAAATGGTTGCTTATTGATCTTTGGGTGGGTTTGGCCCAGCTTTCCATAATCAGCATAATTGATTCTTCCGGAAGTGATATGGCATGAGATAGGAGTTCCGGCTTATCCAAAACGTGGTTTCGTAACACAAAAATGTCCAAAATAGAGTTATCAAAATAGCGTTTAGAGTCCAAACACATATTTTAGTTTTTCAACCGTCAAGGCCAAACACACCCTTGGTTTTGTATTAATTTTCCACTTTTATTGTTGAGCTTGATTTGGAATGTTGAGAACTGAAAAGGGTTCTGCTTATTTACTTAGAATTGTTGCTGGAATCACTTTAAATGTAATTTTCATTTCTTATGCTTCTTGATCTTGATACAATTTCCTACTTGAATGTTGATGGAAAAGGAAATCTAGCTTAATCTGGACATTTAAGAACTGAAGTTGGTTCTGCTTATCTACTTGAAATCTTGCTAAAATCACTTTGAATGTAACTTTAAACTTTCGTGTTTTCTTGATCTTGATATCCTTCTGATTTTGTGATTCTTGTTTCTGTTTTTCCTTTCCCCCTTTTTCAAGGATGATGAAAAAAGAAATTGAGGTGGTAGTGATCCGTACAGTTCATCAAGTAATTGGGCCGATTGTGGAGAATTTGATTCGTAACGTTGTAAGTTGCTTCACTTTTAAACTATCTGCATGATTGTGTGTTGCTATTCAAAAAATCTATTAGATATGGAGGGTGCTTGGCTAACCTTATTTAAATATAGGAAATTTAATAAGTTTATTTTAAGAATAACTTTTTATAAGGTTATTTTAAGAATAACTTCTCAAGTGTTTGGATAAAATACGGTTAGAGCTTCTAAAATATTTTTAGTTCTTATAACATATTTAGGTGTTTGGTATTCGCAAAATTTTCTAGAATTTGGAATCCAAATATTGTGCTAATTAAATATTATATTATAAATTTGATGTCTTTACCTATAACAATAATTGTATGTGCACGTCTATTGTATGTGATGTAAATATATCTTTATTGTGTTTGAAAAAATGTGCAATGTGTAAAATGTGTGTAGTGTGTGTGTGTGTGTGAATGTGTGTAGTGGGTGTATAAAACGTGTGCAGTGTGTATGTGAATGTGTGTTGTCTGTGTCTGTGTCTGTGAATATGTGTTATGTGTGTGTACATGTGTGGATATGTGCGCTGTGTGTGTATGGTTTGTTAAGATTTTAAGAAATAAAATGGGATCTTAAGAAATAAGTTGGGAATCCCCAACTTATTTTGAAGGAGCTTATAAGCTCACAGCAACTTATTTTGGAAGCTTACAAGGTCCTCTTGGAAAAAAAACTCCAAAAGCTTTTAGGGATCTAATAAGCTACTTAACATCTTACGGTTTGAGGACTTTATAAGCTCACCCAAACAATACTCAAACACGGTCGACCGTGTGGAGCTTCATGTGCCCTTTAGGTTTATAAATCTTCAGGTCTTTCTTTTTTAGGTAAAGGAGGAAATTCTATCAGCTCAAGAGAAGTTCTTGACCGGTGGGATACGGTGAGAACTACTTTTCATTTCCAGTGAATAAATGTCTGCCTGGTGAAATTCCATATACGTAGATACACCTATATCTGTATTTGCATTTGTTGATGATATTGTGGAGTCTGCTAAAAAGGTAAGTAGTTGAAAGGAAGTCTAATAAAATCTCTAAAAAGGAATTGTGGTCATTCTATAGTGGTAGTTGTTATCAGTTGGGCATATCTCTTGTAATCTGTAATTCTGAAATCAATAAGAATGTCTAGTGTCACTGGACGTAGGCATTATTTGCCGAACCATGTAAAGACTGTCTTCCACACGTGTGACTTTGCTTTCCGTATTTTACGCTTGATCCCTACCTAACATGTCTTTAGCAAAAAGTTCCTATCTTATTTCTAAATGTGTGCTTGTATCCCTTATTTAGGAACCACAAAGATGACATAATCTTGTCAAAAGAAAGAAATCTACAGCTTAAGTTCTTAGATGAATTGTCTGTCCCGGTTCTCACTGGGAAGGAAATTAAGGGAAAAGGAGGCACCCCCATGACAGTGGCTCTTGTTGATAAGATTACCGGCGGGGTTATTGATTGTGGGCCCGAGTCTTCTGCAAAGGTGGAGATATTAGTTCTCGATTCGAGTGGTGATGTTGATGCACGTAACTGGAGTCGTGAAGACTTTAACAATAGAATTATCAGAGAAGGCAATAAGAAGAAGCCTCACTTTGCAAAAAGTAACTACATATATCTCAATGAAGGTATAGGCTCCCTAAGTAATTCCAAGTTGGGTCATGACTCAAACTGGATGAAGAGCTGCACGTGCAGTCTCGGGGCGAGAATTGTGGGGAATTTTGATGGCATTAAAGTGCAAGAAGCATGGACAAAGTCGTTTGTGGTCTTAGACAGCCGCAGCAAATGTAAGTAATTTTCGCTTGAATTTGCGTTTCTAGCTGTTAGAAATAATTTGTAGGACATTTATGCAAAATTGAGTAGTTCGAAGTTTAGAGATTTGACATATATACATATAACAAAAATGTATAATTTGATGAGCAACTTACGGTGCAAACTCGAGTATGGTCGCTCAATTGATTAAGTAAAGAAGGTTATGTTAAGGGCAGCATTGACTTTTAAAACACAAAGGCATTTGATTAACGATACATCTGTTAACTGCTGATTTCTCTTGCAGTGTATGAGAATCATTACCCTCCATCTCTTTGTGATCAAGTGTGGAGATTGGAAAATATTGGCAAAGACGGCGCTCCATGCAAGCGTTTGAATGAGAATAACATCTTCACGGTGAAGGACTTTCTGTTTCTGCACTCTATTGATCCTCAGAGGCTCCAAAAAGTAATAATCATTGCATTGTCCCCTTTTAATTACACTTGCCCCCTTTGTTCCAAGTTTATTGCTCCTATTTTCATTTTTGAGACATCTTAAAATAAGTACCATTTCCTATATAAGCTTGCATAATTTTGTGATGGAGGATTAATATTCGACCATCATTTGCTTTCGGTATTTACATTTGGATTAAAACTAAGTTTTACTTGCTTATGTCATTTGTTTATTCATTTGAACTTCGAAATTCTCTATTTGCTTTTAGTGGTTATAGTCTCTATTCTGTATAATCGAGATATACAACCTGTAATAACTTTTAACATATTGTAATGCCGCCTATACGTTATGGCATTAGAGATGTAAATATGTGTAAGATTTGTACAGATAGCTGCTGGCGCCAAGGGGAAAGCCACAGTAGCTAAATGGAAGGCTACAGTGGATCATGCTCAGACATGCATCATTGATGATAAAATGATATATCTATACTGCACTTCCTCAGAATCTAAAAGGGGTGTAACTTTTGATGTCATTGGAGGATTGAAAGGGGTAATCCACGACTCCCGCTATGTCCCGATGACTAATCTATCTGAAGATGAAAAGGTCTGTTTTTCAATAATTCCGTTCATCTTTCATCAATATGTCATTAGAACGAATATTGTAACTTCCTGATGTTGTTTCTCAACTGAGCAATAGTTATCTTCTAATAGGCTTGGGCTCACAAGTTACTACGGTCTGCGTATGAAAATCAGAAGGATATAACCTCCTTTGTAGATGAAGCTTCTCTTCTTTATCAATATCCGTACAGATCAAGTGACATGAACGGTTGTGATCTCGCCACTGAAACAATTGACAGATATGATCCTACAGAGCCAGGTACCTCATGCCAGAGCATCACTTCCACTGTCAAACCACTTGAACACTCAAATAGTTTCCGTCACTTTGACCTTCTTGAGTCGATAGTTCTTCAACAACTAAACAACCCACATTTGGGAGTCTCCTACCCGGGTCGAAGTTGCTCGGTTTCTGAACTCGAGCCAAGTACTTCATCTCATAGCGTCAATACTATCCGTAATTCAGGTTCTCTTGAGTCGATAACCATGGGACAATTAGAGGACCCACATTTGGAAGTCGCCTACCGTGGCCCAAGTTGCTCGGTTTCTGATCTCGAACCAGGTACTTCATCTCATAGCATCAATACTATCCGTCATTGTGGCTCTCTTGAGTCGGTAACCATGGGACAATTAAACGACCCGCATCTAGGAGTCTCCTACCTGGCTCCAAGTTGCTTGGTTTCTGAGCTCGAGGCAGGTATTTCATCTCAGAGCATGCATACTAACTATCTTTTTGGCTCTCTTGAATCGATAACTATGGGACAATTAAACGACCCACTTCCGGGAGTCCTCTTCCAGGGCCCAAGTTTCTCGTATTCTGATCTCGAGCCAGGTAATTCATCTAAGAGCATGAATACTATCCATCAGTTTGGCTCTCTTGAGTCAACAACTATGAGACAATTAAACGACTCACATTTGGAAGTCCTCTACGGGGCACCAAGTTGTTCGTTTTATGATTTTGAACGTTATGGTTCTGAGAGAAATGATATTCCTACGACCCTCGAGGCCGAATCACATCCTCACCAACAAAGTAATGTTGTTGGCATCCATTTAATTGAGGTTGTGGATACTATGCTTTGGATGGTTCGGGCAAGAAAAAAGTTTATGGCTCTGAGAGATATTCGTGTTCAGAAAAGGCATAGGATCTGTTAAAAGGTCGCATAAAGAAGATTGGTTTAGTGTAGAATTTCAGATTCTCGTGAGATTCTTTTGGTTGTTGCAACAGATGCAACCTAAGAGCAACTTATTGCGTAAAGGTCTATTGGGTCATCGAATATTGCATAAATGTTTATTGAGTCAGTGTTAATTGTTGTCCCGCTACCGGAAAGTGCAATGCAGTCTAACAAACGCGGTGGCGATTTATATATCCTTATCTTTAGTTTTTGTCTATCTGAAATTCATCTCTTAAAAGCACTTTCATGGATTCTTTCGTTCTGAATTCATGTAGTTACTGATAATATGTTGCTACTATACGGCGATGGTTCCGGGACAGTTGCAATGGACCGAAAATTGGAACATGTCTATATGTGTGTGTTTGTACATACATATATATGCCTGTGGTTCTGGGCAGGTGATTCTATTGTAGACCTGGATCAATGGTTCCGGTCCATCATATATCGTTGGATGCAGGTGTGTGATGGTAAAAGACATCTCAATCACCAGGACCATTGGTCCCAATTCACCATAGAATCACCAGTTCCACACAATTCCAGAACACCATATCCTGTACAAGATTTTATGTGAGTGCCACTACATTGTTGATTGTGATTATTAGGAGGCGAGTCCCAAACTTGTCCCCCGAGCCTCCTGAGAATAATCCATATATACACAATGATGCAATTGCCTGAATGCTATCTGTTGCTAGTTGGTGATATGTGGCTCCTTGGTCGATTCAAGAAAGTATAGCAGTTCAAGTTCAAATCTTCCGTTACATAATTGTGTAATACTTTCTGGTTACACACACATGGATATTTGGCACATTGGTCGATTCAATAAGGTATAGTTAATAGGCGGATCAATTTCTTCCGATAAGTCAGACTTGCGGAACTTGGTTAAGGGATTCTCCTTGAGACTCGCCCGTGCAAATGGTTATCGGGTCTTGAATTGATGCTTTGAAAAGTAGACACAGAAACCTCGCAGGACTTTGAAGGACTTTTAACATGAGATGCAGAAGAGATTTTCAACGATCATCTTTTAGATGCAGGCAGAGCTTCTCAAGTTACAGGATGAAATATGCTCCGAAATGGCTCAGGCGATGAGATTTATTTCTGTTTTTTGTGAATATTAGTAAATATCAGTGTACTTTCTTGCATATTTGTATCATGGTAATTAGTGTTGTGAACTTGTTATTAAGCTGTTCTATAGACAAGGATATTTGTAAAGAAAATTATCACTGGTCTGGATTCTCCTGTTCCAATTTGTGTTCCGTCTTGTATTTTATTAAATATTACATCGATGCATGCCAAGTACAGGTGATATGTTGAAAGAAATTTTATATACTTGACATGCATATATAATGTAGAACACAAAGCACCAAACTGGAAATTTGCTGCAGTTTACACTTAAACACCAAACTTATATATGTACGGAATAAAATATTCAAATTCTTTATTCTTACTTCTTATTTGATTTTATAGTTTAGATCGTGTATAAAATATTTTATAAAATATACAGCTAACATGAATTATATAGTTGGGATAAATGCAGACACCCCCCTCACCTATACGGTGATGTGCACTTTGCCCCCTCACCTATTGAAAAGTGCACCCGACACCCTCACCTATCTAAAATATGCACTTAACCCCCTTAGTCAGATTCGGGCAGCACACAAGGGGTAAAGTGCTACAAACCACATAGGTGAGGGGTAGTCTGCTTAGTTCTTAAATTTCTTGCATTTTTTAATTTTTTTTTTAAATTCAAATATTCTTAATTTTCTAAAAATAAAAAAAGACAAAATTTGGAAAATAAAAAGACAAAACAAAAAAATTCGAAACAAAAACAAATTTGAGGAAAAAAACACAAAAAGAAGTGCAAAATTCAGAAATAATATAAAATTTTGAAAATTTTATAAAGAAGTCAAAGGAAAAACATAGAAATTCCGGAAAAAACAAAATTCAACTAAATTTTTGAAAAAATTCATAAAAAAAAAAGAAAAGTAATAATACAACATTAAAAATTTGAAAAATCCAGAAAAAAATAAATTAGAACAATAAAAAAGAAAATTTTAGTTTTTTACTAATTTTTTTTATTTTTATTTTAAAACTCTTTTTCATTTTTTTTCTTATTTATTTTCCTGTTTCCGAATTTTTGAATTGTCTTTTTATTTTTGAAAAATTAAGAATATTTGAATTTAAAAAAAATAAAAAATGCAAGAAATCTAAGAACTAAGTAGAATACCCCCTCACCTATGCAGTTTGTCGCACTTTGCCCCCTGTGTGCTGCCTGATTTGAACGAGGGGGTTAAGTGCATATTTTATGATAAGTGAGGGTGTCGGGTACACTTTTCAATAGGTGAGAGGGGCGTCTGCATTTATCCCTATATAGTTTACATGTATACATTTATGATATGAAATACAAAATGAACATCAAATTAAAATAGAGGACTCATTTTGTGGAATAAAGGCTTTGTTAAGGATATTCTGAGGTGAATCTTGTCAGGAATAGTAGTACTCAGAGATGTATCACAGTTGGTGAAAATAAATAAAAATCCCTATAAGGTTTTGTATGGATAGGTATTTTGAATGTATTTTCATTTTTTTAGATCAATAGAAAATAAAAATTCATACTCCAAAGTAAATTCTATAAAAAATACTCAAATTTTAAATCCTACTACACATTCCTCTATATAACTACTCATCATTTCATCATTTCAATCACGTCATTCTCTCTTTTCATTAATTACATAATTCAACTATACAACACATTCCCTTTCTTACTTTATCATAAATAAATTATTATTTTAATTTTTTTCTCTTATCATCATTACATATATAGCTAAATCAATCAATTTTATATCACATCTACATAATTTCTAAATATTTCTCAAAAACACATCCAAACAAACAAAAAAAATTAATATTTTCACATGAATTTCTATAATACATATTTTTCAATAAAAACTCAAAATTTATTTTCGAAAACACAACCATACAGAGCCTAAGAAATCTCACACAAGGAGAAGAATTCTATACAATGAAAATATACATTTGTCTAAGTCTAACCGCATTACTGCAAAAATTTCGATTCTCACTTTCCAAGATGCCATATTTAAAACTTACAAACTCCACTGGGAGTCACTTCACTAATTTATCTTTAATTATTACGATTAGACATAAAATGTTCATGGATTTCACTGACCGTCTACTGGATGTTACATTCATTGGATATACATTGTGTAGGCGAATATATAATAAATATCTGATATTTTTTTAATTAACACATACAAAATATAAATATAAATATAAATGCATGTCATATACTTAGTCACCTAGCTTGTCTCCACCAAATATAAAAATAGTATACCCGACCAACTATTCTTTTATTAATATGATCTGAGATAAAACTAACTTTTTATCATAATCCACTTTATGCTTTTCAAACTAGAATAATCAATCACATTGCATTTTCACACATATTTTCAATATAATTCTATGTAAGATCAAATCCAATGGTTTAAATATGAATTTTGTGTATCTATTTCTTTTATATAAACGTGTATGGGGATCGAACACAATACACCTTATTATGTGAGAGATATAGATAATAGGACCGTTAGACTCGATCTAACATAGATTTTCTTCATATTTTCATACTTATACACGCTCCATAACAAAAGGTTGTTGATAAAGCCAGAGCAAACTCCTCCAAATGCCACTTCTACCCTTCACATTTAAAGAACAAGACCCAATTATCACTCTCTTTCCTAATTACATATTCAAAGTTATCTTTCTATCTCTCTCATACAGAATTCAATCACTCTTAAATTCATGCAGATGGTTTCACCTTTATTTGTTCTTAAATAGATTTATTTGATATTATGTATTAAATATTTCCTAATCATAACAAATCAATAAACATAAGTAACAATAGATATAGGATATATCGCTAAAAAAAAAGGATATACTGTTTATTATTAGTTGGATAGCTACAACCTTTTTCAAGAGAATATGTTTATTTAATATTTGACTTCCTTTTTTTTATCACAATAATCTCTAAATTCTTTTTGTCCTAAATTGCACAAGGTTCACGTTGGTTTATATTATGTAACATCCTGCCTTTATTTTTATTCTTGATAATTGTAACATTCAGGATCGGATTAATTTGGATTAATATAGTCTTGCATTAATATTTTTTAACAAATTAAATTTGCATTAAAAAAGTAAATAATATACTTTAAATTGTCATTGAGTCTTGTCTTGAAAGAAAAATTATTAATTTGTAAAATAATTATGTTTTTTTTTTTAGAACTTGGATTGAGGTAATTGTTGCATAAAATAATCCATTTAGTTTTATTTGAATGACATTTGAAGAAATCTAGATATTTTTAATGAAATAAATAATTGGCATGAATTATAATAGTCGTTCTTTATCTAATATTTGTAGAAACTATTTTTAATGAGACGAATTTTATATATTCCCGAGAAACAAAAAAACTCTAAATGAATTAAATAATTAATTTGCTTGAATATCTTTAACGTGCTACTGTTTATAATATTTACATGGAGATTTATTTATTTTTAAAAAAAATGGTTGGTAAGTTTTATTTTATTTTTTTTGGCTAAAAAAAGGTTGGTAATTTACTAACATATACTAGAACTTAAATGTATGAACAACAGGGATAGAAAAGGCATAGACTTATAATTAGATGAGTATTCGAGACAATATTACATAATGAAGAGAGAGGAAATCTGAGAGTGATATGGTACTGGACAGCACTCATGGTGATAGTTAAATGTCATCCCTAGATTCCAACGGAGACATCACGGCATTTCAGGGGTTGACTAATTAATTATGAGAATGAATAGATAATGTTTTCAAGTGCAAAATATTTTGATCAAAAAAAAAAGTGCAAAATACAAAATACTCCCGAACTATTTTTACTGTCACATATACCCTCTTAAACTTTAAAAGGTATCAAAATGGTCCCTCATGAAAATTCATCATCTACGAAAATTCTCTCATTCAAACATAACCTTACAATATTTAAGCACTATATTGACTTACCTTTTTTTTTTTAATGAATTTGTCAAATTTTTGTGTTCAAAATTAACAAATCATTTAAATCTTGTAATGTGTTAATTAACAAATTATGGAGAATCATTATTATTATTATTATTATTATTATTTAGATCTTGTTTAATTAAATCTTATCAACTAAAGAATCATTTTAATCTTGTTATTTATTTGTAAATTTATAACTTATAAATTAACAAAGTCTTTAATTTAATTTAATTAACAAATTATTAATTAACAAAGTGTAGATTTGAACATATAAGATCTGTATTTTCCAATTCTATTATACTCAATTAGTCAATTGTAAGTTATGTAATTTTATATATAGAGTTCAGTCAAAAAAGAATAACCAAATAAGCTAATTTGGTGTTTTAATATTATAAGGCTGTGTTTAGATGGAGCATTTGGCTTAACTCATGAATTTTCATGAAAAATTATTTTGGTATGTTTTAAAGTTTAGGGAGTATATGCGACAATAAAAATAGTTCAGGAGGCATTTTGTATTTAGTCCCTATTTTCAATGACCATGACCGTGGAGGGCAATATAAACTTTTTTGATCACTTTGCTCAGGCAAGAGTGTTCTTGCTCTGACATTATCATCAGCCATAACAAAATCATCATTATCTATACTTATAAATCGAAAAAATCAACTAAATCATCAAAATTTAATTTTATTTTCACGTAAAACCCAATGTAACAACAAAAAACAGTATATAATTGTGAACGTCACCCTATTATATTTGTTAAGGATGCTGAAGTGGCAGCTTTTGAATTTTCGTTACCGCGTAACTAATTTTTTTTAACGATTTTTTTAGTGTATAGGACAAATCTACGTTACCGCGTACTACATGGATTCATGTGAGAATTGATGTGATGTGTGTTGTGTTTGTTTATGTTTTTAACGATTTTTTTAGTGTATAGGACAAATCTAAGCCTCCATCCACAGGTATAATGTTGTGACTTGTGAAGTGTACGAGTGTAACTCTCAACGCGTTTTTCGATCGGGTCCCACTTACAGTATAAATAAATAAATAATCTCCTCAAACACAAAACTAAAAGCATTTATAGACAGAATCTTGTGTTTTTATTACCGAAAAAAAAAAATCTGAATCTTTCTTAAAATGCAAATTGAGGGTTCTAATAATGGTGGATCAGAACAGGGCAGCAGCAGTAGTTCAGATATTGGGCAAATTGTTTTAGCTTTAATAAAAGATGTCAACGATCTCAAGTATATCCTCTTTCTTTATAACAAAAATCACCGATGGCACGGTGGCATATTTTTCGGGATTCCCTCCCGTCTTTTTCTGAAATTATTTTTTTTCATAACTTCAAAACATCATTTGCTTTTAGCTTAGTTTGGATTGTGAAGTTGAAAACTGAAACGGGTTGTGCCAATTTGCTTCATATTGTTATTGAAATAACTTCAAATGGTTGCTTATTGATCTTTGATTTAGTAGTAAATTTCTAATTCTTGATTTGGAAAGTTAAGAATTGCAATCCAGTGACGGAGGCTGGGGGTTGGAGGTGGCAGCCGCCGCCCCCCTCAACTTTTGAAAAATAATTTTTTTCCTATAAACTTTTAGTTTTTTTGTAACTTTTGCCCCCCCCCCACCCAAAAAAAAATTAGAACCCTGAAATCCAAGTTTTCTGCCCTTTTTTTTTATTCGTCCCGGAACAAAAGTTCTGACTCCATCCCTGCTGAAATGGGTTGTGCTTATTTACTTGGAACTATTGCTAGAATCACTTTAAATGTAACTTTCAGTTTTTATTCTAATTTCTCATTAATCTTTATGTTCTGTTTTTTGTCTCTTTCCCACTTTTTTTAAGGATGATGAGAAAGGAATTTGAGGTGATGGTGATCCGTACAGTTCAGCAAGTAATCGGTCCGGTTGTGGAGGAGTTGACTCGTAAAGTTGTATGTGGCCAATTGTTTGATTTTGTGTTTATTAATTAGGAAAATTACACACGGACCCTTGAGTTATTGTGTAATTATCAAAAACCACTTCACCTATTTAAAAATACCAACATATCTCCTTAGGGGGTCTGTTTGCAAAGTTTACAGGGATAAAACTATAAAAAAAATTAATTACATAGGGGTGTAATAGTAAGAAATTCTCTAATATGAGGGAGACTTTATATAATTTTTAAAAAATGAAGAGTTTTGGTAATTACACAATAAGTGAGGGTCCGTGTGTACTTTTTCCTCCTTTTTTTTTTTTTTAGAAAAAATCTGTTATGGTTGACCCCTTAGTCTTGAAATTCTACTGGTCCATTCATTTTTTCAGATAAAAGAGCAAATTCATAAGTTCTTCACTGGTGGGAATAGGTGAGAACTCGTTTTGTTTTCATTTCCAATGTAAAATTGCCATGAGAAATTTGCAGGTTTCATCCCACGGAGTTAGGCTTATTTCAGTTTTGATCCTATTGTTTATGAGTGTACCATATCGAGTCTCATAAGTCTTAAAAAATCTCAATCTTAGTCCAACGCATCCAAAAAAATGATGGATTTCATTACCTTATTCCTTTGAGTCCACTCAAGATCTTCGCCATCCAAAAAAATGATGGATTTCATTTGACCGAAGTATCAACAGAACTATTCATCTGGTGATGAGACTACTCGTTCCAGTCAAGTATCACCTTCGTCTGCCACTCTAACTATTACTCTTAATCTTATGCAAATCATTGAATTTGATTAATCATGCCCATCCAAAACAACGCCGCCGTACAACCAACCCATCCCGCCGCCGTATAAACTTCCTAACACCGCCCGCGGCCACAACCAACCACGGCTACAAATGACCTAACCCGCCGCTCCAAAACCACCCATTTCATCAATTCTTTGGTAATTTCTTGACTTTTCTCATTTTTTATGGTAATTTCTTGGTTTTCAGATTTTTGTTTCTGATATATTTGTGATTTTCAGGTTTTTCTGATATTTTTTATGTCGTATTTTGAATTTCCAGAATTTTATGCGAATATTTTTTATTTTTTTTATTTAACGGTGAAGAGGTAATGATCCAATTGCTGACGATATAATATTTATGAAATTGAGGGGCATATCGGGCAACTCATAGAAAATATTTCTTTTTCTGAATTTTCTTATTATTGGAATATTAAAATTCTTTTATGATTTACTTCAATTTTCTACTAAAAAAAATTGAATTTCAGAATTTTTTACAAATTTTTTCTGTTGTTTTGTATGACTTTTTCAGATTGTCTTTTATCTTTTTAACATTTTTCTGATCCAACGGCTAAGAATTAATGATTCAACCCCGAGATAATTAAGAATAATTTTTTTTTTGGTTACAATAAATAAGAATAAATATATAGTTTATTAACATCAGGACCATAACGGGCATACCATATAAAAATTTAACTGTGTTAGGTTTCACTAACAGAAAGAAAGAGTATGCAACTTAAAAATTACACCGGGGTTCTATGACTATTTTGTTAACATATGAAGTTTCGTGCAGGTCTCGTGTTTCACAAAGGTACGATATGCAATTATCCCTCTATTGACGTAGGGAACCAAATATTTGCATAACACTACTATCACAGCATGATAAAGAAAATGGAATACTATCCTAAATGCTTTCATATCTCTCTCGCATATTTTTCAACAGTAATAATGGTCGTTTAGATTGGAGATATTGGTATCACATTCAATCCATGTTGGTTAACATGAATTTCGATCTATTGTCAGCTAAAACATTAGATTGATTTTAAACAAACATCTTTTTGCTCATGTCAATTTGTCTTCAAAATGAGCGTGTGATGAAAGTTGTCAAAAGAAATAAGTATAATGTCACTGTTAACTAACGGAATCCATCAATTTTTTGACGAAAATTTCACGTTGGACTGAAAAATTGAGATTTTTTAAGACTTTTGGCTATGGGACTAAACGTTATACACCCGTAAACAATGAGACCAAAATTGAAATTGACCTAACTTACGAGACAAAATATGCAATTTTCCCGACAAGTACCAATATTTGAAACTCAATAAGTATGTGTACATACACATATACTTAAACATTTAAATGTTTGGCAAAAGATTATCGTCTTATTTGTTACTGTGTTTTTGTAATCCTTATTTAGGAACCATGAAGATGAGATAATCATTTCAAGAGAAAGAAATTTACAACTTAAGTTCTTAGATGATGAAGTATGTGATCCGGTTCTCACCGGGAAGGAAATTAAAGGAAAAGGAGACACCCCCATTAGAGTGGCTCTTGTCGACACGATTACGGACCAGGTTGTTGTTTGTGGGCCCGAATCATCTGCAAAGGTGGAGATATTAGTTCTTGATTCGAGTGGTGAAGATGAACATAACTTGAATCTTGAAAACTTTAATGATATGATCATCAGTGAAGGTGACAAGGAGAAGCCTCACTTTGCAAAATGTAAGTATATACATCTCAAGGAAGGTATTGGCTTTCTAGAGAATATCAAGTTGGGACATGACAAAAACCATATGAAGAACTGCACATGCAGGCTCGGGGCGCGAATGGTGCGGAATTTTGATGGTATTAAAGTGCAAGAAGCATGGACGAAGTCGTTTACTGTCATGGACAAGCGCAACAAACGTAAGTAATTCTCACTTAATTTATAGGACGTTATGCAAAATTGACTAGTTCGATGTTTAGAGATTTGACATAGATACATATATTAAAAACTAGCGGTTGTGACACACTCTATGAGTGTGCATAATGTTTAAATATATTAAGTTAAAATAGTGTGTATTTATTTTTTGTTTGTCACATCAAATCTTTTACAATTTTATTAGTCCATCTGTTTGCTGCTGATTTCTTTTTGAACATTTCGAAAACTTAGATAATAAAGAAACATCAGTTAGCAGCTGGTTTCATTTTGCAGAGTATGAGAAATCAAACCGTCCATCTCTTAGTGATGAAATTTGGAGGTTAAAAAACATTGCCAAAGACGGTGCTCCTCGTGATCGTTTGAATAAGATGAACATTTTGACAGTGGAGGATTTTCTGTTTTTGCACTCTGTCGATCCTGAGAGGCTCCAAAAAGTAATAATCGTTGTCTTATTCTCTTTTAGTCACACTTGCACGAGTTAGCTTACTCCCTCTGCTGCAAATTTATGTTTATGTTTTCTTTCTGGGATGTCTTTAATGTTTGGTTCTTGGTTTTGGTGAGGAAAAAAAGAAAAAGAAAAATGAGAATGATCAGAAGAAAATACAGATACAGAGTACTATAAGTTGGAAGCGGGAATAACATTTTCCATTTTCTTTTCCTTATCAAAATCTAAGGACTAAACATAGCCTAAAACGACTAATTTTTTTTATTCTTTTTTTTCCAAAGACACCCTCTCACTTTAGTCATGACGTGACAATTCTAACTTTCAACGACTATTATAGAGATACTCAAACTCCATGCCAGGTCAAATGGGATACATAATTTTGAGACAAAGGGTGTATTTGTATTGTTTTGAAGTGAAAATATAATGTGTAATCGATTTTGACATATCATAATACTGCATATCGTAATAGTGATTGTCTTAATGTTTTGGCATGAGAGACATAAATCAGTGTAAGATTTCTACAGATAGCTGCTGGTGCTAAGGGGAAAACCACATTAGCCAAGTGGAATGCCACAGTGGATCATGCTCAGACGTGCATCATTGATGATAATAAGATATACCGATATCCCCATTCCTCTGAATCTGAAACGGCTGTAACTTTTGATGTCGTGGGAGGACTGAAGGGGCTAATCCACGACTCCCACTATGTCCCGATTAATAATCTATCTGAGGTTGAAAAGGTCTGTTTTCCATTCATCTTTCATCAGTACGTCATTAGAATGAATATTGTAATTTCTTTTTCAACTGAGCAGTAATTATCTTCTCATAGGCTCATGCACGCGAGTTACTACGATCCGCATATGAAAATCGGAAAGATTTATGCTTCTTTGTAGATGAAGCTTCTCTCCTGCAGGAATTTCCATACAAATCAAGTGACATTAATGGCTGCTATCGTGCCACCTCTGAAACAATTGACATATATGATCGTACGGAGCCAGGTACGTCACACCAGAGCATCACTCCCACCATCAATCATTCTGTCTCTATTGTACCAATAACTACGGGACAATCACACGTCCCACATATGGAGCCAGGTACCTCATGCCAGAGCATCACTCCCACTGTCAATCATTCTGGCTCTATTGTACCAATAACTATGGGACAATCACACCACCCACAGTTGGAGGCCCCTTCGGTTTCTAATCTCGAACCAGGTACTGCATCTCAGCGCATCAATACCTTCGTTCGTTTGAACTCTTTTGGATTGATAACTGTGGGACCATTATACGAGCCACATTTACCAGACCATGGCTCAAGTAGCTCTTCTCTTGATCTGGATCCTTTCTTAGAACGTTTTGGTGACAATGATAATCTAATGGCTGTAATTTTTCCCGAGACAAATAATGCTCCTCAGACCCTCGAGGCTGAATCACATTCTCATCAACAAAGTAATGCTACCAGAATCCACTCAGTTGAGGTTATGGATGCTATAATTTGGATGGCTCGAGCAGGACAAAGGTTTATGGCTCAGAGAAATATTCGTGTTCGGAAAAGGCGTAGGATCCATGAAAAGGTTGCATATGGAAGATTGGCTTAATGTGAGACTCAACTTTTCCGTGACATTCTTTTGGTTGTTGCAACAGATGCAACTTAAGAGCAGCATATTGTATAAATATTTATTGCGTCGTCGCATATTTTGCACACACACACACACACACACATATATATATATTTTTTTTTTCTTTTTTGGTGCTTCGCATATTGCATATATGTTTAGGGTTGTGATATGCAATTTGTGTTTCATCTCATGCATATATGTTTTTGGTGCTCGGTTTCTCTATTGCAATTTGTGTTTCATCTCGTGTTTGTTTTATTTCATAAATGTTTTGGGTATACATGATAAGCTTAAAGAAAATTTATGCACTCGACATGTATATACAATGCAGAAAACGATTTGAACCACCAAACTCTACAGAAGATCCGAGCTAGAAAAGTGCTGTAGTTTGCACTTAGCACATCTCAGAAAAATAATTCAGATCTTCTATTCTTATTTGGTATATGATTTTATATATTGTATCAAAAAGACACTTTAAGCGTATAAAATGTTTCCTTAACTAAACAATTGGCGTGAATTATGTCCAATTGACATGTATACTTGTGATGTGAAATACAAGATGAAACTGGAGTCGCTGAATAAACGCTTTGTTAAGGATATTTTTAGGTGAATCTCAGGCTAGGAAATGAATTCAATACAACAAACAAAAGGCATGAGAAAATAATGTTGCCATTTAATATGAATGTATAATTAAAATATCCTTAGTAACTAGACTTATATATACATGCTAAAATCAAGCAAAATTGCTGTTTAATTATGATTCTAGGACTAATCATTACAAAGAGAATTTACTAAGGCTGTAAATTAAGTTCTAGTAAAACTTGAGCTGCAGTTTAGGTATATAAGCAAGCCAGAAACCACAGAGTGGATCTAAACTTCAACATTCATATATATTCATTGTAATTTTATTGTCAAAAAAAATAAAATCTCAATTTCTACTTACAAACCTTTCTGTCTTCACATATTTTTTTTGCAGAATATGAAAGTTGAAAAGTTTTGAGTTATTCATCAATTATCTTAAAGCAGAATTAAATCGTTAATCTTTTTCTTCCGTCTCTCCAGAACTTTTTCCAAAGGTGGTCGACCAGTAACACGATTTACCATCTCGTGAAAAAAAATAACGCTGATTTATGGAAACATAGACATTGAATAGAAGAAAAACGTAAGATATTATTTGTAATTATATTCTCATTTTAAGATCAAATCTCGAATCGTGGTTCAGATTTGAAATTTTTCTTTGCATATTAAACCCGAATTTTGTTTGTTGTCATTTATTTAGAGTCGGATGAACCTCAAACCTAGCCTTTGATTAAAAAAAAGAAAAGAAAAAAAAGAATCCAGCATGAAGAGATAAATATACTCTCAAACTTTACCAAAAACTAAATAAACTTTACCTTCTCTAATCTCTATCATACTTTATGCTAATATAATTATATTACACTTATTGTCCATTACAATTAAGTCTATCAATTAAATGACCCCTAGTTTAGTCAATATTAGTTCTATTTAAAAAATGAAATATGTGTAAATTACCTCTAAATTAAAACCATAGCAAAGTAAGTATTTCAAACTAAATTATGTAAACACTATAAATGACTAGTTTACCCTTTGGTTTATTCAATACTAGCTTTATGTTTCCAAAAGTCATTTTCTTGTTTTTCATTATTCTAAAGGCTTGAAAATATATTTGTCTAACCGCAAAACTTTCGATTCTCATTGTCCAACACGACATACATAAAATTCACAAACTTTATCGGAGTCATGAACACTAATTTGTTTTTAATTTTTACAATTAGACATAAAATTTATAGGGGTCTCAACACTGACTGATCTATTACATACTCGTATAAACGAATGTATGATAACTTGATAAGTGTTTCATGTTTTTGTAATTAATAAATACAAAATAACAATATAAATACATGTCATAAATCTAGCTAGTTACACAAGTGTATCCACGACATATAAATTGAGTATACCCGACCAACTACTCTTTTATAAATATGACCTATCATAAAACTAACTATATAAAAACAACCTCTCATAATTCACATTTCATTTTCACAAGTATTTTCCTACTTATAAACACTCCATAATAACAAAATCATCATTATCCATACCTATAAATCCCAAAAAAAAAAAAGTAAAAAACTATGAAATCATCCAAATTTAATTTCATTTTCACATAAAAACCAATGTAAGAACCACAAAACATACAAAAACAATAAAAATATGTGAATGTGACCCTATTATGCTATTTATTAAAAAACAAAAACAACTATATCTCTAAGATTTTTGGGACCCCATTATGCTATTTATAGGACACGTCCAACACAAATATAAAGCATTTATAGACAGAATCTTGTATTCCTAGCAGGTTAATATGCAAATGGAGGGTTCAAATATTGGTGGGTCAGAACAAGGCAGCAGTTCAGATGGTGGGCAAATTATTTTGGCTTTAAGAAAGAAAGTCAATGGTCTGAAGTTGGATTTAGCTTTTTCATTACTTAAATTCATCATTTGCTTAGCTTAACTTGGATTGTGAAGTTGTGAACTAAAATAGGTTATGTTTATTTGCTTCATATTGTTGTTGAAATTACTTTAAATTATTTATTGATCTTGATAGTTAGTTAAATACGGGACGAGAAAAAATAGTCAATTACTATGTACGAGTATATTATAAAATTTTCTTGAAAGTTAAGGTGCAAAAATTGGCTAAAAATATGTGAACGGGAAATAAACGAATTCGTAGATATTCGAGTATAATACGGATAATAATGAATTATTTGGAAGTAAAAATACAGCTAATAAATTTGAATGATATACTGCTTGTACTCACTTTTATTTTTAAAAAATAATAGTTTAAATGAGTATCTAGTTGACAATAATTAATACTTGGAAAAATTATCTACGTTCGTAGGTTTTTAATTTGTGGTAATACTCAATCAATACTTATAAAAATTAATTATAATTTTCCAGTTATAAATTAAAAATTAAATTTCTTGCCAAAATTAGCATCAAGTCTAATACGAGATACGTAAAATACGTGTACCAAATGGTCTAATTAAAAAGTACGAGTATTATTCATTACGTTCAGAATGTATACGGAAAACGGAAGTGTTTTTCAATTATACATACGTACACTTATTATACAGGTATAATACAAGTTTTAATAACATATGATTAGTAATAATTTTCAACTTTCTTGTCTTTAATCGTTGAGCTTGATTTGGAATGTTAGGAACTGAAATGGGTTGTAACTTTTTTTTTTTTTGATAAATGAATGGGTCATAACCATTTACTTAAAATTTCTCTAAATTTAGCTTAATTTGGGTAGTTAAGAATTGAAATGGGTTCTAACCATTTATTACAGCGAGTTTGATCCAACTTTTGTATATTTGATTATATAATAATTGATTCTCTCGCAATTGACTATGGCCAAAGTTTGAATTTCCAGCGGACGAAAATGGTTTGTTAACGCAAAAAGATGTAAGCGAGATTATAGAAAATGGGCAAGATTCTGGCTTTTCAATCGCTGAGCGACCTTACCCTTGGAATTCTTGCTAAAATCAATTTGAATCTAACTTTAAATTTTTGTGCTTTATAAATCCTGATAGGATGATGAATTTGAGGTGATGGTGATCCGGGCTGTTCAGCAAGTAATCGGGTCGATTATGGGGGACTTGGTTCGTAAAGTTGTAAGTGGCCAATTCTGTCAAAGTGTCTGCAATCATATTGTGTTTTCTTATTCAAGAATTATTAAAGTAGAGATTAATCAGAGGTTAATTATGTAATCAACCTATCCTTTCTGTTTATGGAAAGTCTTAGTTAGTTAGGCTATGTATGGTTATGAATTTTGAAAATATTTTTATTTTTTGGATCACCAAAAAATGAAAATACACGATCCAAGCCAAATTCAACAGAAAATGGTCAAATTTTAAATACACTACACATTCCCCTATATAACAACCAATCATTTCAATCTTTTCACAATATTTTATCATTAATTACACTATCCCACTATCCAACTAATTATCTTTCTTACTTTTTCATATTTTATATAATAAAAATTCCTATTCAATTTTTCAAATATTCCAATTATTATTATTAAATAATATATAATTTGAAAAAAAAAATTGTGTGATTTAATATTTAATATTTCATATATATTTAATAATATGTGTACTTGAATTGAGACTTAATTGGTCATATTTTTACCAAAAGTATATACAATATTGTGTGGTTTATAATTTCATTTTGATAATTTCGTTTGTTGTTTATTGGATTTTAAATTATACATTTTTAGCTTCTCAATATTCAAATAAATACCGACTGAATCTCGATTATTTCATTTTGGTACTAACGTGGTATTTAATAGGGTTGACCACGAGCCGAGCTCGAGCCGAGTCTCACCAAATTTCTCGGCTCGAGCTCGAGCAAAGATTTTTTGTAACATCATAGTATCTCATTATAAGAAGATGGAAATAAATTTGTCTCAATCAAATTGGAAATAAAATATTATATGTAAATGGAAAAAGAAATATAGAATTACTTATGCTCCAATCATATTTACACATTTCATAAAATATTGCATATATAGACCACATCTTATTTTTATATTTGTCCAATGCGAACCGTATAATTACATTAACTATTATAAATATAGATGAGCAATATTCAATTTTCTTGAACTTTTAAAATATAAAATTGAAAAGAAAACACAAAATGAAAAAAGGATAAAAATCTAAAGCTAAAAAGAAATGAACAGGTGACAAAAAAAAAAAAAAACTAAAAATGAAGGGCACTAAAAACAAAACAAAAAAACAAAACTAGAAATATATTAGAGCTATTAACGCTAATCATCCCCCATGTCACGCAAAAGTGTCATTTTAGTCCCTCTTGTGAAAAAATTATCACTTTCATCCCTCATGTCCATAATTTGTACCCAGATGGTCCTTTTTTCGAAATTCCGACCAGATTTTCCGACTTCCCACGCGAAAATAGGCTATCCACTCATATATCATGTGCGTCTTCACGAGAAAATTTATAAATTATTGTAGAAAGCTCAGATTCATGAACCATTTTCTTTCCATGAAACTAGACACATAGGGCTATCCACGCATATATCGCACATAATTAAGAGACGTCTAGAACAAAGCAGTTTTGTATTAAAAAATTAGCTAAAAATCTGTCGGAAATGATGC
This sequence comes from Buddleja alternifolia, assembly GCA_019426215.1. Lineage (NCBI taxonomy): Eukaryota > Viridiplantae > Streptophyta > Magnoliopsida > Lamiales > Scrophulariaceae > Buddleja > Buddleja alternifolia. The sequence continues at coordinate 7,329,598 of CM033396.1, read as the reverse complement.
TTAGCTAATTTTTTAATACAGAACTGCTTTATTCTAGACCTCTCCTGATTATGTACGATATATGCGTGGATAGACCTATGTGTCTAGTTTCATGTGAAGAAAACGGTTCATGAATCCGAGCTTTCTACAATGAGTTATGAATTTTCTCGTGAAAACGGGCACAGCTATCTGCACAGACGACAGATTTTTAGCTAATTTTTTAATACAAAACTGCTTTGTTATAGACATCTTCTGATTATGTGCGATATATGCGTGGATAGCCCTATGTGTTTAGTTTCATGGGAAAAAAAACGGTTCATGAATCCGAGCTTTCAACAATGAGTTATGAGTTTTCTCGTGAAGACGCGCACAGCTGTCTCCACAGCCGACAGATTTTTAGCTAATTTTTTAATACAAAACTGCTTTGTTCTAGACGTCTCCTGATTATGTGCGATATATGCGTGGATATCCCTATGTGTCTAGTTTTATGGGAAGAAAACGGTTCATGAATCCGAGCTTTCTACAATGAGTTATGAATTTTCTCGTGAAGACGCGCATGATATATGCGTGGATAGCCTTATTTTCCCGTTGGAAGCCGGAAAATCTGGCCGGAATGTCCAAAAAAGGACCATCTGGGTACAAATTATGAACATGAGGGATGAAAGTGATAATTTTTTCACAAGAGGGACTAAAGTGGCACTTTTGCGAGACATGGGGGATGATTAGCGTTAATAGCTCTATATATTATATTATGTGTGTGTATATGTATATATATATATACACACACATATATACATATTCAAATTTGTTCACACAAATTTTCAAGTCTGCAATTTTACAAAAAAAACAAGAAAATATAATATGGACAAATAAATAAATTAATTTAAAGAAAATTACAATATCGTGAGAATAATTTTCCTATCGAAGACTAATCCCCTGATTCTTCCTTCAAGAACTTTGATTTGAATATTGCAGCGAAAATAACTTCTTTGATCTTCTCCAATGTTGATTTGAATATTTATAACGTTGATGCGAGGACTCGACAGCTTAATCTCGGATCAAATGATGTAAATGATTTGGGAAGGTTGAAAGCTTCAAGGTCGACTCGTCGCTTTGATCTTCCTTCAACTTGATTTGGACTTCTATAACGTTTATTCGAGGGTTTAGCACCTTAATCTCGAATCAAATGTTATAATTTGATGAATTTTGCCAAGAACGCCTTGAAGTTTGCTTTGAAGGTATCCTTGAATTTGAAAAACTTGTAGAGAGAATTTGGGAACTTCTCTTGTCTTCTCTAACTTCAATTTAATTTGTGTTTTTCTATTGTTAGCTCCCAAGGACCTTATTTATAGGTGTAGGATGGAGAATTCACAAATGCTTTAAACACCTTTGATAATTATCTCTTTAATTTGGTGTTTATTAAGAGATAAATATCATTTACTTTTGAGCCATTTGATTGGCTAATATTTGATGAGGATAAATTTAATAGATATTATCTCTTTAATATCTATATTAATTTAAAGAGATAAATACCAATTAATTTGGAGCCTTTTAATTGGCTAATATATCCACTTGGCGCAGTGTGATTGGTCGTTGACTTTTCAACTGCAAGACATAATTTGATTGGCTAAAACACTTCAATTTGACACGTGGCGCGATTTGATTTGTCAATAAAATAAATATTAAAATATCAATTGAATCAATTATTTAATTTTGGAATTAAATTTGATAAATCCCAAAATATAAATTAAAAGACTTAAATTGATAATTAATATCATATTTTCCACTTGTCACAATTTAATTGAACATAAATTTGCTTTGTCTACATATCAACTCATAACATTATTAAAAAAATATATTATTTTAATATTTTTTTTCCCATCATCATCACATTCATAACCAATTCAATCATTTCATATATCAAATCCTAATAAAAATTAACCTTATATTACATCTACACTACTTTCAATCAAATTCTAAAAATACATCCAAATAAACAAATTAAGTCAATATTTTCACACGAATTTCTGTAATACACATTCTCTAAAAAAAACTCAGAATTTATTTCCGAAAACACAACCATACGGAGCGAGCCTTAGTGTTTTAAGTTAGTCAAAGGTCTTTTTCCACCGCCTCTGTTATATTGTATATAAAAGGGGTTGTTTTCTTTTTCTCTTAATAATTCATTCTTCTGTAATAGAGATACACAATTCTCTCTGTAATTATCCTTTACAATAATAAGATGAATTCTTTAGTTTCTGGTAAGTCTCTGGTTCTTGACAGAATCTTTTAGGGTTGACCTCTTAGTTTGAAAATTCTCGCGGACTATAAATCGTCAGTCCATTCTTTTTTTTTTTACCATTTTTTCTGGTAAAAAAAAAATTCGATCGGCTTCGGATAAGTTATTGACTAGTGGAAATTGGTGAAGTACTCGTTTTCTTTTCGTTTCCAATGAACAATTACATATGTTGTTACTTTGGCTAGTCAGTTCATGCATTTTCCTCGTGAGGTTTATTTTTAAATAGTTAGTGCAACTTTTGATATTTTTAGGGTCACTCGATTTTGGTTTACTTATTCGTCCCTCATCTTTGGATTTTCTTACCGTCTATGCTGATTCTGACTGGGCTAGTTGCCCTAATAGCAGTCGTTCTACCATTGGTGCTATGTATCTTGGTGACAACCTTATGCCTCCCAAGAACCAAGCTACTATCTCTCGTTCCAGCACTGAGTCCGAGTACCAATGTATTTAATTATGTTTTTGCTGAGACCTACTGGTTTTTATACATTCTCCGGGACCTTAATATTTTTCTTCCGCATCCTGTTCGAGTAACTGTGATAATAGCAGTGCCATTTACCTTGTTCTTAATCATGTGTGTCATGCTCGTACGAAATACATTGAGATCAATTATCACTTCGTTCGTGAGAAGTTCGCCGTCGGAGACGTTTTGGTGAAGTATGCCTTTACCGCTGATCAGATAGCTGATATCTTCATCAAAGTTTTACATGCTCCCAAGATTTCACAGTTAGAAGGCAATCTTCATATTGGTCCCATTGATCGAACTACGGGGAGTTTTAGGGAATATTTCTTATAGATATAGTTTGGCCCAACTGCCCAGTCTTGTAAAGTTAGAGCTGATATACACTACACATATTAGGATTATTTGTATTCCTATAATCAACTTCTCACATAAAACAATACAAAAGCTCTATTATTACGTGCTTGAACTCTATCACATCATACCATATTAAAACTTACAAACTCTACCACGAGTTACATGATTAAGTATTAATTTATCTCCAATTAATACGATTAAACATGAAATTTACAAAGATTTCATCGCAATTGGTCTTCAATTAATATGATTTTAACACAAAATAAACTTTTCCATGAAAATATGCTATAATCTACTTTATTCCTCTAAGTAATATAACCAAACATATTTTTATTTTTATTTTGGTTACAAATGTTAGACAGGAAAATCTAATCCTTCGGGCCGCGTCGTGCAAATAGAAGCCCTCTGCAGAGTAGTGCCTCTAGTAGGATTCAAACCTTTGTTGCCTCTGGGATCACAAGCCGCTTACCACTTGGCTCAACCACTTTGAATACTATACCATGTATTTACATTATGGGAAAATTGCATTGACCTCCCTTGAACTGTATTATATTTGGCATGCACACGCCCTCACGTTTGATATATTGACAAAGACCTCCCCTTTTCAACTTTTTCCTAAAGTTTACAAGCTAAAGACTATTATACCATTCACATTTTAGCTAAAAAAGTTTAATTCAATGAAAAATTGTCAGAATATTATCAAATTACAATAATAAAATATTTAAAAATGATTTTTATTTTTTTAGAAATGTCTGTAAGATCCCTAAACCTTAAATTAAATATTTAAAAAGAATTTTTCCTAATTTCGTGAATAGTTTATCATGGAAAATATTTTCTGTTTTAATTTTGCTATTTTATTTGTTACATCATTTTTTATTTCTATCGCAATATTGAATCAATTTGTCAAGTACTTCTTTTTTTTGGTATTTAGTATAATTTCATATTCGGAATTGAGGATTTATGGTGATATTTGAGGTTTTTTCTTTTCATTCAGTTAAGTGAAATTCATTAATACACACACACACACACATATAGGTTTGCTACTTGTTGAGTTATAAGTTTTTATTAATTTGTAGTTTATTTATACAATAGCCATAAGTTAATTTCATTATACGTTTTTCAAATTTCAACTTAAGTATAAAATATCCGATGTTTTTTTTAATATTAATTTATGGTTTAAGAGTTTTAGAAATATATCTCTATTTTTTTTTATTTTGGATGATTATGTTTTGTATTTTATTACAATGTCATTTAATGATACTTAGTAAAAAAAAAAATTCCAACAAATTATTAAGTCTAATTCAACATTTTTAGCTCTGACAATATAGGACATTTTAGTCTTAATTAATAAATTCAATTGAAAAGTTGAAGGAAGGGAGGTCCATGTCAAATTCCAAAAGTGAGGGGCGTGGATGCCAATTGTCCATAGTTCAGGGGAGATTGATGCAATTATCCCTTTACATTCTCTCTCATTTTTTTAAAAAAAATTTAGGTATTTTCATACTCATCTATTCTATCATAAAACATTTTTGATGTACCTAAAATATTCCTATGGAATTCAATTTTTAATGGTGAAAGAGTCAAACACAAATAATTAAATTAAATTTAAATATCTACAACAACAAGAAATATAGTTACATTAGGACTCCACAATGAAATTAATATGAACAATACAACATATATTTATTATAATTAGGACTCTGCAATTTATGTATAAAAGCCAACTACACAGCAATAACATATGTATATGGAATAACGAACTAATTATTCCCCGTATATATATTTTTGATTCATTTTTACCAATAGTTACAACTCTCCAAATTAATATATGCATTTATGTGGATCAACCTTTAACGTTGAGCAATATGGTTGCATAAAGAAAATACCGAAAATAAACATGCTTGCTTGCAGAAAGAAAACACCGAAAACAATAACCATAGCGTATATTCAAAAAATTAATCTATTACACCATTATTTGTTCATTTTTGTCTTTGAATTCATATTTATCAGAATGTTCAAGCAAATGCCACTAATCAGTCAAATACAAAATCTATTTATCTACTTTTACTAAACTAAGAGTTGATTTTTTGAAACTTTTCACATATTAAATATCCCTATGCAACTCCATTTTTTAATGGTAAAAGAGTCAAAAATAAAAATAAAAATGAATTTTAAGTATCTACAATAATGAGAACTATAATTACATTAGAACTCTAAAAAAGAATCACGCATAACCAATACAATATACATATAAATATATTTGGACTCTACAATTTATATATATTAACCATCTGATAATACAGTTTATATTTTCAATAACATATATACAACGAAAAAGAGAACTGATTAATCCCCATATGTGTATACTTAATTTACTTTTTTGGCACATATATAAAATTAGTTTTTTTTTTCAAAAGTAAATTCATTTTCACTGTTAGCGTATTAATATTCGACAAGCTAAAAAGTTCATTACCAAGCAAGCTGTCCGATAAATAAAAAAAATCCACAAAGCAAATTAAAATTGAGAAGTCATGTGGCAAAAAAGTACTTTAACTGAAGTGATACACAAAACTATCACGACAATGATGTTACAAACACCATCGGATCCTTTTTTATATATAAATACTACTTCCGTATAGTGAAATTATAAGATAACTTATTGAATGAGAATAGCAAAAAAAGATACTAAAGAGAAGTAGCTCCTATGGTTCAATTTGATATGTTCTTAGGTGCTTTACTAATAGTGCTTGTTACTACACTTCATTATGGACTATGTTATCAGTCCAAATAATTTTATTTCTAATACTCAATTTTTAACGTAATCTACTATTTAGTTAATGTAGATTATTTTTGCTTCTACATTTTTATCAATGAATATCGTATTTTATAAGCAAAATCAATTTAAGATCTAATACTGGTTACTTTTTTTGTAGTCCTATAATTTCAGTTTAGTTACCGGAATCATTTTTTTAAAAAAGTATGTGTGTATGAGTAACTATGTTAATTAACTGTATGTGGTTTTAAAAAATCATATTAAAGATTGTTTAAAATTTTAAGCTTCAAAATTTATATTTCTGTTAACTGTTATGACACTTTCATTATGGACTATGTGCATCTAAATTATTTACTTTGTGATCCTTACAAAAAGTTATATTAGTATCAGTAATTTTATTTATAATACTTAGTTTTCAATAAAATTTAACGTTATGTGTTGTCTGTTTAGTTTAGATTATTTTTACTTCTCCTACATTTTTATCAATGAATATCATATCTTATAAATCAAATCACTTTAAGACCTTAATAATTATATGTTTCATAATCCTGTAATTTCTATTTAGTTACTGAAACCAATTTTGTAAATATATTATGTTAATCGCTATATGATTGTTTTAAAAAAGTTCAAAACAGACGCATATGTCCACGTGCGACGCTTGTGCGCCTTACTTGAAGTACCTTATGTAATTTTTGATATACCTAATTTATTCTATTCAACTCTATAGTTCAGTGGTAAAAGTGTCAAACATTAATGGTATAAATAAGTTCCAGAAATTTAATAAAATATATAGTATTATGGCTATACAATGAGGTCATGTAAACAGTTAAATACACACATAAATACAAATTTTAATTGCCTTAAGCATTTTAATCAGTTTCACATATGACTAATGTTCTCATTTTATTGCTGTAAAGTATTTTAAATGTTCATTCAATCAATCTTAATTTTACCATAAATTCTTAAAGTTCATATAGTTATTAAGTATATTATTGAAACTAAATCACCAATTTTACAATAAGAATAATTATTTGGAATGTAGCTCGGGCTTTGTTTAGAAAAATAAGAAACCATGATTGAAATCCAAAATACAAGATAACAAGAATGAAGTTAAGAAATGATAAAGAAAATCTCCATTATGCTATTCTTATTTTTTGTATTGTGCATTAGCTTTTAAGTACAACCTACATACTTTTAAATTTATAAATGTAAAAGATACATTCAGAAATAACGAATCAAACAATAAAAAACCATTATCTACCTCAAGTTATTGTGATTTCATGAAGAACGTAAATGAGGTTCAAAATGGAGACACATTGAGTGATTTTGAGAATAAACATACCAATAGTTGCTAAAGAAATATAAAAATAAATAAATAACTTACAGAAGGCTATAGAGATATCCAATATTTGAGTCACAATGTAAAGACAATTCCAAGTGCACAAAGAACTCAAGGAGAGAAAAAAAGAAGATAATGTTCGGTACATGGGAAATAAACAAGAGAGATAACAAATGAAACATGAATTTACCTATTAATATTTTTATTTAAAGTATCATCTAAGTTTCTAATTTTTAATTATACTTAGTTCTTTTATATATGGTTTAGTCTTTCATTTCGATCAATATTTAATTTTCAAATAAATTTATTAAATAATAATCATGATATCCCATATTATTTGTGAGAGGAAATGTGAAAGGAATTATAAGTTCATATAATGGACTCCTTTTGCAACTTGAGTTAATCATTTTCGCAAAGCGAGGACGGATGCAAAGTAGTTTCTAGCAGAGTTCATTATGTCAGAATTTGCTTGCGGGCCCCCTCCATGTGGGCTCGAGGTGTGATAAATGGAATCATAGTCACCCCCGGGGTACTATCGATGAGAGAGGCCCGGTGGGATGTGTATTAGGGTTAGTCTAGGGACTATGGAAGGAATGCGACGAGGACGTCGCATGTCCAATAGGGGGTCATTGTGATATCTCACATTGTTTGTGGGAGGAAATGTGAAAGAATTTATAAGTTGATATAACGGACTCCTTTAGCAACTTGGGTTAGTCATTTTTGCAAAACTAGAACGGATGCGAAGTAGTTACTAACTGAGCCCATTATGTCTGGTTTCTTGCTGGCCTCTTCCCAGTGGGCTCGAGATGTGACAATAATTCACATAGTTAATTATTCTTAATGTTTAACATTTTCAAATTAGACGTTTATCTATATACATAAATTATTTTAATGTTGTCATATGGTTCACGTGCAACGCACATGTTATTTACTAGTACTGCCAAATTATGTGAGTGTGCAAAATATTGTGTATAAGTCACAAGAATCAGTAAAGCAAAGAAAGGAAGAAAACTTTATTAACTTGACAGGAGAGGTTTCTGCAAAATAGGAATTACAAAGAAAAGTGTTACCAGAGAGAGGAAGCTACACAGCTAAAATGTGTAGAGTAAAAGTAGGAAGGGTTTCAGCAAAACTAATCTTTAAGCTAAACCTCTTAAGCTGAAAAAGACAAAGATGCCCTCTCATATGCCATAATACAAAATGGGGCTCAACATTAAATCAAGACCCAACTGAGTGACCCATAACTACTTAAATATGAAATTAAGCCCAAAACATTATAGGGTGTTAACGGGCCTTTCTAACACATAGAGACTCCAATTCAATCACATCATTGTTACTGATATCCTATAATGCACGGACACCAGTGTTTTAAAAGACAATCTCGTGGCGGGGCGTTGCTAAAACGCCTGGGGCAATAGGAGGGGGGCGTAACCCCTCATGGGCGTATGCCCAATCAATTGGGGTGTACGCTCCGGGCGAAAACTTGCCCAGTCCCTGGGCATACGCCCAATGTATTTCATATCCATATGGTATGATTTTAGACCTAAATTGATTTTTTTTTTCTAATTTCCAATCTAAAACTCACTTAAACTTTTTACATGTTTTATTCTTTTAGTAAAAACCCATGGCCCACCTATTCAATTAAATCAAACATTAAAAAAAAAATAAGTTGCAAGAGCAACACAGATTAATGCTCGAGTATTGAGAGCCGAAGATGAAGATAATGATCTTAATGATGAGACTTTTGATAGTGATTGAGTAAATTAGTGCTCGTTAACTATTATTTTAAATCTTTATTTTGCGTAACACTAGAATTTGAAACAATAATTTTGTCTATCTTGATTGTTTTTTGCAAGAGTTGAGCTTGGACATTTAGTTTGCATGGTTGAATATATTATTATTTTTAACTTTCTCTATCTTATTTTTTTACTTAATTTATCCTTCAATTTTATAATTTTTTGCTAATTTAAATTAATTTTTAATATTATATTATATTTTTTTAATACTAAAAAAGCAAAATTCGAGGGGCATACGCCCCGTGCCTCGGGACTTACGCCCCGCCCCGCCCCACGCCTTCGCCTTTTAAAACACTGACGGACACTCCTAAAAATGACCCCGTATTTGTATTGTACTCGTATCTGATACTGATACTCCTAGATGCTGTGTCCGGACTATTTTTGAATTGTCCAAAAATAAAATAAAAAGATAAAATTGTGGATACCGTATCCGACACAAAATTTGAAGTGTCTGACACGCCTTAGATACCAGAGGCAGACATAGTTTTTTTTTTTTTTAATATTAACAATATTTTTTGGGTTAAAATAGGAAAAAAGATAGTATTATCGGTCTTTTATTAAAATTTAAATCATAAAAGTTAAACAAATGACAAAGAAGTTTAAGGAACTAGACAAAATTTTATTTATGTATGAATCTATTGAATCAAATTTAATTTAAAACAGTATACATGCACATACATACACGTATCCTCAACATATTGTATTGAGATTTTCTGTATTTCGTATCCATATAGTATCGTATCTGATCTCTATAGTCGTATTCGTATCCGTGTAACATAGCTAGTATCTATAACCAACCAAAAAAATAAAAAAATGTAAACCATCCAGATATATGTTCTCTTTTACATAAAAAAGATAAATTGAAAAATCAATGCGATAAAAACAATAAAAATAGAAAATGGGAATGGGAATGATTGAAACTCAGCAATACGAGTGTGCGTTTATTGACAGTCTTATTTTTTGACTCGAGAATATTGTAATTATATCGAGACTAATCGCAAGACTTATATATGGTCCCAACCACCTCATAATCATACGATGCTTTGCACTGTCAATTTTACAAGGAAATAATCTATAATTTTAGGGCTAGGTAAGTGCTTGATAAGTGAGTAATACACTTGTTAAGAATCATGACGTGGCCGCTCTTGAAGTCTTCCCATTACCGAGTAACGAATTTGTTTAATGCTTGAAAAAAATCTAATCTAAGCCACCACAGATACGATGTTGTGGGCTGTATCATTGTCTCACTACATATACGTATATCTCAGACACGCTCTTTTGGGTCCCACTGTCTCACTATAAAAAGACCTAAAAACAAATCTAAATCATTGATTTATGGACAGAATCTTTTGCCTTTACAAGAAAAAGGTTTGAATCTTCCTTAAAGGTTAAAATGCAGGTTAATCAGCAATTGGAGGGTTCAAAGAATGATGGATCAGAACAATCAGATGATGTGCAAATTGTCTTAGCTTTAAGAAAGTAAGTTAATGATCTGAATTAAGTATATCCTCTTTTTAGATATTGATGAGTATAAGTATTTATTTATCTATTATTTAATGGTCCATGGTCAAACAGTTTGGTATTATTTTATTATTCTATGACAAATATCTGGTGAAACCATGGGTCGGGTTACGACCCGACCCAGATTATCGATCCGACAACCCAGATGCTGAAGGTCCAATGATTATTCAGCATGTGTCCAGGCCAAACTAACTTAAATGTCACATCATGAATAGTGATTATCTCATCCAACTGTAAATACCCACTCTAGTCCAATTATGTGGGGGACCAGCAATAAATTCTCTCTCAGTACTGTTTAGATTTACTTCGTTTTATTATCTTTCATATATTCATAATAGTTGGCCTCGTATTTTACGAAGCAATTACGCACATAAGACATCCTCTTGAACTACGTTTAGACTTGATCCTATTCAATTAGGTACGTAGGCAGCTTGACCTGATCAAGTCCAGTCTATAATCTAGTTAAATAGTTATTTTGGTTCGACCCATTTGGGTCGTCGATTTGGTTCGTATTAGCCAACGATAAACGAGCTAAATCATTTGGCGCCGTCTGTGGGAAGCAGTTTTTTTTTGGTTTCGTTGGTATAGTTGAAGAAGCAAGTTAGAGACAAAGAAAGGCTGTGATGGTAGATTCTCAGGGGTCGCCATCAAGGGAACCCCTACCGAATCCCGAAGTGGAGACCCCCCAAGATAGGTTGATCACGATGACCGAGGCGAAGTTTAATAGGAGAATGCAAGAGTGGGGGCAGAAATTTCTCCAAGAACAGTTGCCTACAACACCCGATATGGGAGCTACCCATCTTACCCCAACCGCTCAAGGACAGCAATTCCAAGAACTAGACCCAGAAAGGGAACGAGAGGAAGATGGCCGCAATACGGGAGCACGCCGACGGCTATTTCGTGAACCTGACCCACGAAGGGAACAGGGCTAAAGGAGCCGAGGTGAAAGGGATAGAAGGGATGAGAGAGAAGGAAGCCCACATGAGGCACGAAGTGACACAAACTCGGGGCAGTGCAGGGTTCGAGTCGAGGTGGGACCAAAGATAGAGCCTGGGGAGATAAGGCAAGATGAGGTACCGCAGAGACGAATTGTCCCAGTCTCGGCATTGCAACATCGTAATTCACCTTTTCATGTGAACATTCTGTCGGAAAGTATGCCGTTAAATTTTAAAGTGCCAGATTTGCCCAAATATGATGGAACTAGGGATTCTAGAGAACATGTCATTACCTTTGAAACTATGACGGTATTGCATAATTTGACTGATGCGATGAATGCAAAGATATTTCCAACAACTTTTGTGGGTCGTGCACTGGATTGGTTTATCAGTCAACCTCCAGGTACCATTACTTCATATGAACAGTTTGTTCGCAAATTTGAGAATCATTTTGCAAGTAAAGCACGAACCGCGAAGTTAGTTTCCACTCTCTTAGGTATAAAACAGCGAGATGATGAGACATTGAGGGAATTTGTGGATAGGTTCAACGACGAGGCTTTGGATGTACAGGGCATTCAGCACGAGGTAATCCAACAACTATTCATCAATGGTCTAAAAGAAGGAACATTGACTGGAGCTTTGATACGAAATCCTCCATTCGATCAGGAAGGAATGATGATTTTGGCAAGACAATATATTCATGAGGAGGAGATTTATCGGATTAAGAGAGTGGAAAGGAAGGTGTCGAAGCAAAGTAAGGAAAAAGAACAGCAAGAGCGACGCGGAGAGCCGAGATCTGATAAGGATCAAGAACGGCAATCGCGATACGCCAAGTACGAAAGCTATACGCCTTTAAAGACCACACGAGGAAAAGCCCTGATGGCCTTTGAAAATTCAAAATTGGTTATTTGGCCAAAAAAGATGAAGTACGATCCGAAGAGAAAAAGTATTCATAAATATTGTCGCTTCCATAAGGACAATGGACATGATACTGAAGATTGCTTCCAATTGAAAGACGAAATTGAAATGCTGATTAGCCAAGGCTACTTACATGAGTTTATTGACAAAGTTCGCGAGGTCGAGGCAAAGAAAATAAAGGAAGGGACACGACGAGACCATAGGTCTAGAAGTCGATCCCGAGAACGAGAAAGAGAAAAAGAAGGTGAGAGAGGAAGAGGTCGTGAACGTGATGATAATAGGTACCGCGATGACTAACAAATTATGACTCGGCAAGATGGAAAATGAACCCACGAAGTTCAAACCAATGCCTATGTATGGGGAGAAATTCACACAATTGCAGGGTCCATCCTGTGGAGACTCTCAGAGTGCCGGAAGAAGACACCTTCGTGAGGTACGAGCTTATGAGAAGAGAGGTGAGCCATTATGTGTGATGATTGTAGCTATGGGTCACGAAGCTATCAGCTTCAATGACCGTGATTTTGAGGGTGTTATATGACCCCATGATGATCTGATGGTGATCACTTTGAATGTTTCGAATTTTACTATCCATAGAGTGTTGGTGGATAATGGAAGTTCTGCAGATATTTTATTTCTTCATGTGTTAAAAAAATGAATTTTGATGAAAGGAGACTTACTCCTGTAAACATTCCTTTGATGGGATTTGGGGGAGTAGAAGTCGTCCCCTTAGGTACAATTGACCTACCTACCTCGTTGGGGTACGAACCCACGAGGAAAACAGTAATGATGAAGTTTCTGGTGGTAGATGCACCCTTTGCATATAATGCAATTTTGGGTAGACCAGGTTTGAACTTATTTGGGGCTGTGGTATCGACGCTGCACTTGAAGATGAAGTTTATAACTAATGGTGGGGTTGCAATTGTACGATGCGATCAGAAAGTTGGAAGACAATGCTATACGACATCTTTACAGAAAGAAAGAGGTGAAAAGAGCACGAAGCCAAATGTGATGGAAAATAATACTGTGCCTATTGAAGGAGTAGAGCAGGAGTCGGGGAAAAGACCTCGCATGGAGTTCGGACAAGTAGAACCGATGGAGCACAAGACAATTGAATTGTTCCCGGGAAATTCAGATAAAACTACGAGAATTGGGTCTGAATTGCCGGAGAGATTAGAGATGATGATGATTGATTTTCTCAAGGAGAATGCTAACATGTTTGCTTGGCAGGCTTCGAACTTCAGAGGAATCGACCCCGAAGTGATTGTGCATCGTTTGAATTTAGACCCAAAGGCAAAGCCAGTTAAGCAGAAGCGCAAAAATTTTGGGCCAGAAACGAATGCTATCATAGAGGCAGAGATGGATGGATTGCTTGAGGTGAATTATATTCAAGAGATTCAGTTTACGGACTGGTTGGCAAATGTGGTGCTTGTACCAAAGTCAGGAGGTCAATGGCGTATGTGTGTGGACTTCACCGATTTAAATAAGGCATGTCCTCATGACTCGTACCCTCTGCCTCGTATTGATCTCTTCGTTGATTCGACAGCAGGGTGTGCTCTTTTAAGTATGATGGATGCTTACCAGGGTTTCAACCAGATTATGATGGCACCAGAAGACAGGGATAAGACCTCGTTTGTCACTGCTAAGAGGGTATACTGTTACAATGTGATGCCCTTTGGTTTGAGGAATTCAGGAGCCACATATCAGAGATTGGTGAATACAATGTTCAGAAACGAGATAGGGAAAACCATGGAGGTTTATGTTGGTCAAAAGTGTGGAGGAAGAAGATCACTTGGATCATATACGAACAGCTTTCCAGATTATGCGCGAGTATGGTATAAAGCTGAACCCGAAGAAGTGTACCTTTAGGGTGAGAAGTGGAAAGTTTTTGGGTTTTATGGTTACAGAACGAGTCATCGAGGCCAATCCAAAAAAATAAAGGCGGTTATAGAGATGAAATCTCCAAAATCGGTAAAAGATGTCCAGAAGTTGACTGGAAGAATGGCCAATTTCAACAGGTTCATATCGAGGTCGGCAGATCGTGGTCTACATTTTTTCAAAATCCTGAAAAAGGTAAAGAATTTTGAATGGACAAAAGAATGTGAAAAGGCATTCTAAGAACTCAAAAGGTATCTAACATCTGCTCGATTATTAATGAAGCCAGTTGTTGGAGAACCTCTTATGTTATACTTAGCTGTATCCGACGAGGCAGTGAGTGCTGTTTTACTTCGTGAACAGGAAAGAGATCAAAAACATGTCTATTATATCAGCCAAATGATGCAGGGAGCTGAGAAAAACTACATGAAAATTGAGAAATGGGCATTGGCCCTGATAACTGCAGCTTGTAAGTTGCGACCCTACTTTCAATCACATAATATAGTGATACTTACAAATCAGCCATTGCGGCGAATCTTAGCTAAACCTGATATTTCAGGACGCTCATCAAATGGGCTATTGAACTTGGTGAATTTTCAATTGATTACAAGCCCTGAGCCGCCGTAAAAGCACAAGCATTGGCGGACTTTATTGTCGAAATGGCAGTACACCATGAACCTGAAAATGCTACTTCTGGCCCATTGATGCTCCATGTAGATGGTTCGTCCATGACCTAGAAAGGGGGCATAGGTGTGTGGTTACGAGATTCGGAAGGTACAATTGTCATCTGGCATAAAGAACATGTGTAAACTTTCAAAATATGCATTTTGTTGACATAAACTTGCTTCGTATTCAACACGAAGACGAGACCTGTTAACATTGCTCCTTGTTTAAAACATTGCTCCTTGTTTAAAAATAATTTGTAAAATTTAATGCAGGCAATGATTATGAATTTGTCATCAAGCTGAATTTTGATGTAACTAATAATGAAGCTAAATATGAAGCGCTTGTGGCCGGATTAGAGATGGCAAAAATCATGAATGTGACTTTTTAAATGCTTATACAGACGCTCAGCTCGTGGCGAACCAGATTGCGGGTTCATATGAGACGAAGGAGAGAAACCTCGTTTTATATTTGCAAAAGGTGAGGGAGCTGATGGGTGGATTTGAAAAAATAAACATTTATCAAATTCCGGGAGGAGAGAATGAAAGAGCAGATGCTCTTTTGAAATTTGCAAACTTGATCACTGGGGTGAAAAGTAAAACAGTAACGCTTCTGCTATCCGAAAGGTCCAAGGTCTCGTCGAACGAAGCCACAAAATTGATGATCACAGTTGACGAAGCCAGTTGGAAGGATGAGATAAAATTGTATCTGTTGAAAGGAGAACTACCTGAGGATCGTAACATGGCCCGAAGGATCGTGTATAGAGCTTCAAGGTTCACGATTATTCACGAGGAGCTCTATAAACGATCCTCAGTTGGCCCACAATTACGTTGCCGCGCCCCTTCCGAAGCAGAATACGTGATGAGAGAGATCCACAAGGGAAGCTGTGGAAATCACTCAGGAGGTCGAGCCTTAGCCCAAAAGATATTAAGGTAAGGATATTACTCGCCGACGGTGGTGAAAGATGCCTTCGAATTGCATCGTCCTACCACCGAAATGGAACCAGTTAAAATTGTGTATCCATTTTATCAGTGGGGGATAGATATACTAGGTCTCTTTCCTCCTGCCACGGGACAAAGCAAATTCATCATTGTGGCTGTAGAGTATTTTACGAAGTGGATTGAGGCCGAGGCGGTAGCCAAGATAACAGACCACGAAGAGATGAAATTTTTGTGGAAGAATATTGCATGTTGATTTGGAATCCCTCGTGTGTTAATTTCAGACAATGGGACGCATTTTAATAGCAAAAATGTGGTAAAGTGGTGTGATGAGTTAAAAATTCAACAGAACTTCACCGGGGTAGGCAATCTCCAAGTGAACGGGCAAACAGAAGTGGCAAACAAGATAATTCTTCAACATCTCAAGACTAGGATCGAAGGGAAGAGAGAAAACTGGGCTGAAGAGTTGCCTGGTACGTTATGGGCATATCGTACGACGCCAAGGACTTCGACAGGTGAATTTTCTTTTAGCCTCGTATACGGTTCAGAAGCAGTGATACCCACTGAAATTGGAATGATATCTCACCGGGTACGATCCTATAATCCTGAGGAGAACATTGCAGTGAGGATGTATGAACTTGATGTTGTTGAAGAATTGAGGGATAGAGCCTACGCTAAAATTCTGATACAAAATGAGACGATGGCAAGGGCATATAGCAAAAAGGTGAAACCACGGAGCCTCCAGGTTGGAGATCTTGTGCTGAAGAAGGTAGTCGAGGCATGTGGGAAAACTCGACCCGAACTGGGAAGGACCTTTTAAGGTCACCAAGCTAACCAAAAAAGGAGCATATAGGCTACAAGATCTGGAGGGGAAAGATCTGCCTCACCCTTGGAATATTCAGAACCTACGAAGGTTCTACGCATAGAACTCATCAGAGTCTACCCTTCTTTTTGTATTGGGGGACTCATTTTTTGTGTATGTGTATTTATTTTTGCTTCTAATGTTATACATATACATTTTGGCGTGATGGATCATCTTTCACTTTGTTATATAATCATAAGAATGCAAAACACATATACAAAACGCCATCGACAAAAAGACATACTTTAAATAAAAACAAAAAAATACAAAGAAGATCAAACACTATTCAAATGATATCACCATCGTCAAGTCCCAAGATAATTGTACCATCTAAAAATACGAAACTAAAATTACGAACTGACTGTTCACAAATACAAGTTAAATTTTTTCAGCAATCGAGGCTTGAGCTATCTTGTTAGCATCTTCGTCATCTGCGACCGGACACAAAGAGGTGAACTCAGGGAAAGGGATAGCTGGCTGGCTCGACTCCGCGCAAGAATCTCGAAATGGCGGAGCAGCCACAAACTTTTGTGCAAACTCCTCGTCATCAAGTCTGCGGGAAGCAATTTCTCCTTCTTCAGATAGTCCAATGCTTTCACAAACGCATCAAAGAGAAAGTCTGACTCTTTCGCTTCAGCTAACCTCTCAAAGACCACAGAGCTTTTGAAATCCCTAGCTCTCTCAAAACGAGTCTGCCGAAGGATTTCTTGGTACTCATCCGAGGCCATGAACCTCGATTTACCCTCAGTTAAGCCAGATTGGAACTCAACCTCTTTGGCCGCTTGTAGGTCGATTTGCAGCTTTTTAAGATCGGTATGGAGTTCCTTCATCTGCTCTCTCAAGGAGTTAGCCTCGTAGGTACGAGCATCTAATTCCTTCCGCAGTTTAGTTTTCCCACTGTTGAGGAACTTAGTAGCCTCAGTATCTACGAGCTGAGCTTCCTTTAACTCGCTCTCCAGTTTGAGGCACTGCTTCCTGGATTCGGCATCGGAGTTTAATTTCTCGTGACGCCAGTAGGAAAGACCAACTGAAAGTTGGTGTAGGCAGAGGGCAATCTGGTAAGATACGAAGCCATGTTATAAAATAAACAGGTATGAAAGATAAGAAAAAAGAATGGAATAAGAAAAGACGAAGTGGTTACCTTAGCAGTGGCCTCGAAGCCTTGCCCTTCTATGAGGGTATGGGGAAGGCTTGCAATGCTGGCCTTATCCTTTGGTAAGATAATGCCCTGTACCAGTTCGGAGGCCGTCAATGACCCCCCTGGCCCCAATATGGAGCTATCGTCGTATACCCTCTAAGAGGGAGAAAGGACTGGTTTGGCTCGATTCAGGAATGGGCAATCACGACCCCCCGTAGCTTCGACTCTGTCCTTCTGCTAAATTCCCTCAAACTTTTCTACGAGCTGGGCGATGGATGTCTCATAAAGCTCGCTGAATAAAGTGGAACCTAGCTCGGGGTTGTACCCGGAATGGTCGAACCTCCTCTTCTTCCTCAGCTCAGCTGCCGAACCTGCTGGAGAGGATGGGTTCGTGCTTAAACCCTCTGATCTCGAATGGGGCCCTGCCTTATTTAGGGGAGGGATATCGTAAACTGGTTCATTGGGCAGAATGGGCTCGGATGCACCTCCGCTTGGAACCGGAGCACGAGGCTGTGGCCTCGTAGCTGCAGCAGTGGCTCCTCGCCTATTCCTCCCGACAGCTCGCTTCGCCAGATTCTTCTCCATACGAGCTGCCTTCTCGGCCATACCTAAAAAATAAAACAAGATAAAGACAAATATAATGAAAGAAAAAGACAGTTATAGTAGTATGAACCGGATTAAGTACGATGCTTACCCACTCTAGAAGATTCGATGGGAGCATGACTTATCTGGCACCGAACCCATACGCCTTCGAGGAGGAGCAAATCAGCATTATATAAGTCCAAGAAGTGTTCCTCGATGAAATGTTGACCCCAAGTCACCTCGCCAACATCCTCAGGACGAGGTAAATCTAACCTCCACTCATGAGGCACTCTGCACTTCTTAAACTTAGGTTGTGCTATGTAAAAATACTTATTCTTCCACGCCCAGTACGAGGAAGTATTTTTCTTAAAGATACGAACACGGGGATTACGAGGGAAAATATAGAAAAAAACCCTCATCCCCGGTGCCTGACCTATTGAACTTAAAAGTCTCTAAAAAGTGGGTTAATGAAGCCGCGGAACCCCAATGATGCATCAGAATAATGAAGGCATTAATGTGCTTGTAACAATTGGGCAACATTTAGGTTGGACACAACCCTAACCTAGACAAGATACGAACCGTGGTCCAATAAAGAGGGAATCTCACACCGGCTTGTAGGTGTGCAAGATGAAAGGTTCGATAGCCAGTAGGAGGGGTGTCTATACGATCCGTTGGGCCAGGAATTTTAATATCATACTCCTCGGATATGAAATACATCTCTCTTATCTCCGGAATCATCCTATGGGTTAAGGTGGATCGCATATCACTCCAAGAGTGATATACGCGAGGCATCCTACGTGCCGCTTCACCCTCTGACTCCTCCTCATCATCACCCTCTTCGTCTTGGTCACCCTCATGATTAGACTCCCTATCCTTACCTTCCCCCTCGTTGGGATTTCCCTCGTCATTTTGGACCTCATAGTCATCTATCTCTAGGTCATCGTCATCAACAGTCCTAGACAATGAATCTAATTGATCTACTTCCTCTTCTCCTGCCAACGACCTAAGGGATTCGTCGGACCTAGTTCTAGTGGTTGAGCGAACCATAATGCAAAAGACAAAAATCCATATGAAGCTAATGAAAATACGAAGCAGCAAAACAAAATAAAACACCACAAGATTCTAAGGATGGACACAGATAAATACGAAGAAGAGAAAATACCTAAAAATGGGTTTTTGCAAGAAGATTGGAGAGTGTTAAAAAGTGAAAAAAGCCCTACCCAGCGTAAACCAACACTGTAGCCTTTATACATCACCTCTTCTTCTTCCTTCTCTAAATTTCAAAACTAAACCTCCTCTAAATCTTTCTGAAATCTCTAACGTCAAAGGATTCTTCAAAGATCTACCGCAGGTTGTAAAGATCAAAGGGAAAACTCTTCTTTTCCCTTTTCTTCTCTACAAACTTCTCTGTTAAATGGCAAAGGAGTGAAAAATGAAAAAGGGCTAATTATTATCCTATTTATAGGGAATAAGTACAAGACAGAGAATCGAATGATTGGGAGTAGAAGTTCATTTGAAATAAACGGTATAGATCATATGACTATTCAAATCACCCCACTATCTCATAATTTATAATATAAAAATAAATGCAGTTGCCAGCTTTAAAAGCGCGTAATAACATGCCCTGTATAACTGACTGACACGTGGTACCACTTGCCAAAAGAGTATAGGCCAAATATGGATCTCTATTTTTGATAAGTTTTCCCATCACTTACCTCGGGATATGAGTCGAAGGGGTCACTATGAAATATTTATTACTTTGCATCTAATATTACAGTCCATAGGCACGACGGCCACACGTCGTGGCCTACGAACTGGGGGACTAAATGATGAGTATAAGTATTTATTTATCTATTATTTAATGGTCAATGGTCAAAAGTTACGGCTTGGTATTATTTTATTATTCTATGACAAATATCTGGTGAAACCACGAGTTGGGTTACGACCCAACCCGGATTACCGATCCGACAACCCAGATGCTGAAGGTCCAATGGTTATTCAGCATGTGTCCAGGCCAAACTAACCTAAATGTCACATCATGAATAGTGACTATCTCATTCCCTATAAGTACTCACTCCAGTCCAATTATGTGGGGGACCAGCAATAAATTCTCTCTCAGTATTGCTTAGATTTACTTCGTTTTATTATCTTTCATATATTCATAGTAGTTGGCCTCGTATTTTACAAAGCAATTACGCACATTATAAGGCATCCTCTTGAACTACGTTTAGACTTGATCCTATTCAATTAGGTACGTAGGCAACTTGACCTGGTCAAGTCCAGTCTATAATCTAGTTAAATAGTTATTCTGGTTCGACCCATTTGGGTCGTCGATTTGGTTCGTATTAGCCAACGAAAAATGAGCTAAATCAGATATATATATATATATATATATAGGATATGGATCAAATACATCACTATAAGTTAGGTAAGATATAAGACCCAATCTAAACCATTTAAATCAATTGATCCCAAGGTCAAGTACAAACGTTCGAATGATTAAACATAAGATGGTTATGTAAGGCCAAAAGTAACGTTTTAAACATAATGGCATTTTGATGAACATTTCGAGAACTTTGATAATAAAGAAACATCCGTCAACTGCTGGTCTCTTTTTGGCAGTGTTTGAGAAATCGTATTGTCCATCTCTTTCTGATGATATTTAGAGGTTCAATAACATTGCCAAAGATGGTGCTCCTCTTCAGCGGTTGAATGTGATGAACATCTTGACAGTGAAGGATTTTCTGTTTTTGCACTATGTCAATCCGGAGAGGCTTCAAAGAATAATAATCGTTGCATTATCCTTTTTTAATGTCATCATTGGAACTTCTGAAGAGCTTTCAAAAGTTGTGAGTTGCTTAAAGAAATAATTTGAGATAAAAGATCTTGGAAGAACAAAGGCTTGCCTTGGATTGCCAATTGAATATTTAAAGAACGGAATTTTTATGTATCAAGAAGCTTATGTGTCAAAGGTGTTAAAACGGTTCTATGTGGAAAAATCACATCCTTTGAACACACCGATGGTCGTAAGGTTACTAGATGTGAACAATGATTCTTTTAGACCTCGAGAAAATGATGAAAAACTACTTGGTCCTGAAGTACCATATCTAAGTGCAATTGGTGCACTAATATATCTTGCTTGTCATACTTGACCTAATATATCATTCACCGCCAATCTATTAGCAAGATATAGTTCTTCACTGACACGAAGACATTGGAATGATGTTAAGCAAGTACCTCGTTTCCTTAGAGGTAAGATGGATACAGTCTTGTTTTATTCAAATGTACCCAAACACTACTACAGAAATCACTTATAACAGCGGTTTTTTTAGGCCTATGACAGCGGTTTTTAACCGCTGTCATAGGTACCGCTGTTATATGGTTTTGACCTATGACAGCGGTTAAAAAACCGCTGTCATAGGGTTAAAAAAAAGATTTATTTGGACCCTATGACAGCGGTTCCGGCTGAACCGCTGTCATAGGGGTTAAAAAAAAATTTAATTTGGATCCTGTGGCAGCGGTTCAGCCGGGACAGCTGTCATAGGGTCGTTTATTTTATTTTTTAAAATTTTATTTTCTTGATTATAATGTTACCATGTCTAGATGTGAACAACGATTCTTTTAGACCTCGAAAAAATGATGAAAAACTACTTGGTCCCGAAGTACCATATCTAAGTGCAATTGGTGCACTAATATATCTTGCTTGTCATACTTGACCTAATATATCATTCACCGACAATCTATTAGCAAGATATAGTTCTTCACTGACACGAAGACATTGGAATGATGTTAAGCAAGTACCTCGTTTCCTTAGAGGTAAGATGGATACGGTCTTGTTTTATTCAAATGTACCCAAATTAATCAGATTTAATTGGATATGCAGATAATGGATATCTGTCTGATCCTCATAACTGTCGGTTACAAACGGAATATTTGTTTACAGGTGTTGGTACAGTCATTTCATGGAGGTCTATGAAACAAACCATAACAGCCACATCATCTAATCATGCATAAATTTTAGTTATTCATGGGGCGAGTCCAGAATGTGTTTGGTTAAGATTTATGATTCAACACATTCGATAGACTTGTGGTACTTCTAGAAAAATGATCTCAACGACCTTATAAGAAGATAATTATGCATGTATTGCGCAATTGAAAAAAGGGTACATCAAATGATATAGAACTAAACATATTTTACCAAAGTTCTTTTTCACTCACAATCTTCATAAGAATGGTGATACTAATGTTCAACAACTCTATTCCAGCTATAATCTAAGAGATTTGTTCACCAAGGCACTTCCTTCTACTGCAATATTTGAAAAACTAGTCTACAATATTAGAGTGTGTAGACACAAAGATCTTGACTGATGTTGTTATGAGGGGGAGTTAATATGCACTACACTTTTTTTCCGTTAACCAAAGTTTTATCCCGTTGGATTTTCCTGGTAAAATTTTTAATGAGGCAATATCTGATTGCGTATTAAAAGAATAATGTATTTTTTTCCTTCACTAGGTTTTTATCCGACATGGTTTTTCCCAATAAGATTTTAACGAGGCATATTCTTAAGTTATGGACATCCAAGAGAGAGTTTTATGAACAAATTATATGTGTAGATGTTCATATAACTCCACGACCTTTCATCTTCATGTAACTATAAGACTTCTAACATTTTGTCATGAATATAATTCATTGTCATTTATCTTTCCTCATTGTGTAAATCAACCTTTGAGGTTCATGTACTTATTGATGTGTGCCTATAAATAGGCCATGCAATTGTATTGCAGAGACATACCAAATAAAATAAAAAAATCTCTCATTGTCTTGTCTCTTTACTTTATAATATTTTGGCATATTTCATAACAATTAACACATTAAATTATGTACAAATTCCAACATATAATATAAATTTAAAAATAAAAAATAGGAAAACTTGAATTTTCATATATTGTCTTAGTCTTTTTATTTGATTTATAGAAATTATTTCTATTTCCTAGAATTAAATAAATAAAAATAATTCTTAAATAAAACAAAGGTGGAAAATAGTGAACTTCTTCTTCCCCAAGAAGCTGTCTGAGTCACTGGCGAGCTCGTCAGACGCAATGTTTGTCTTTGAATTTACTGAGCGTAATTTTGAATTGGGCATTTGAACCACCACCTAAAATAGATATACATTGTTATACTTGAATTTTTAGGCAACTTTTATAAACCATTTCAATTTTCCTCTTTGTTTCTATGTGGAACAAGTCCCGGGCGGGGCTTCACAATCCACAATTGCCAAATTCTACCACCACCATCCGTCGCACTCAACCCCTTCTCCCGCCCCTCTTAATAACACCACCCGCCTAAGTCCATGTTAGGATTTGAACAGATTATACATATTTTTGTAGGAATTTAGATGAATTTGAGAAAATGAGGGAAAAGAGAGAAGGGATATTTGGCGGAGAAAAAAACCATCATCAGTTTAACTTTTCAAAACTAAATACCTCTTTTCTACCCTTCTTGTATTTATTGAACTTTGTTAACTAACCACTTACAATAACAACTAGCAATCCTAACTGATCTCTCCACATGTCACGAGTCTACTGACAACTACTCAACTAAGCTAATTTAAACTAAAAAGACATTGTTTCTATTATCGTATTGCACTTACAAATGTCGTTTTTTGGTCAAATTACGATTTATTTCCCCCTAAAATGTACTCATGACATTACTCCCCTAAAAGATCCTTGTCCTCAAGAATCCAAAAAATTAAATTATTTGTTTTCACTTGTAATTATTCTATTCTTTAAGTCACTTTCTCCACTTAAATTTGTTCATGTATAACAATTATCTCCTAATAACTTTTAAACAATTATCAATTTTGTTAATATAAATATAAATACATAAAATGTGTGATTATATATATAAATTAGGGATAATTACACTCACACCCCCTTAATGATGGGGTAATTACACAAACTTCCCCTCACTAATTAATAATTATAAACACACCTCCTCATGTTAAAGATTTCTTACAATTGCACCCCTGTGTGTGTAACAATTCTTATAATTGTACTCCCTGAAAACCTTACAAATAGACCCCGAGAGGGTGTGTTTGTAATTATCAATCAGTGAGGGGAGATTTGTGTAATTACTCCATCATTGAAGGGTGTGAGTGTAATTATCCCTATAAATTATAATAGCATCCAACATGAAAGGTTTAACAACCAAAATATGTTATTTTTCATAGGGGGTCACAATTAAAAAATATATTAAAAAATTAAAAGAAAACACAAAAATAAAAAGAATGTTTCTATAAATCATAATTGTGGTGGTTGATCATATCAACACGCTAAATTGAATTGATTTTTTGGAGTATTTTTGAAAGCCAAAATTGGTGGTCGCACGTCCACAGCACGTGCTGATGTCATTGACTAACAAGTCTTTTTGGATTATTATTACTATAATTATTCTTTGGTACTCTTAATTACTTTGGTGTAAAAATAATTAAAATATTTTCAAGAATTTGTGGGGTCGTCATGCTTTTGTTGAATTGTCAAACTTCTACTGCCGCTAATCTTAAAATCATAAATTGGATTAAGCAATATCGGCGTAAGTACTATGATCAAGTAATATAGGAACATGGTTCTATTTGTAATTAAATTTACATATAAGTTCAATTATTAGGTAGACAATTTAGGGATAAGATTAAAAATATTTATTAGGTATAAATTTTAGGCTAAACTTGAACTTATTTTTAAGGAGAATATTTCATCCAATAAACAGTTTACAACGTCAAGAATAATACAATTGAGACGGTCTCTAACATTGTAGTAAAAAACAATTGAAGCACCAAATATCAAGTACTTTAAGATATCAAAACTTAAAAACTAATAAATGAGCACAAAAATACTCTTGTGCAAAAGACCACTGTACTCTTATTCAAGAGAGATGAAACTCTCATTCGAGAGAGAGAAAGCAAACTCTCATATGAGAGAGAAAATAAAATACTAAACAAACTATCTAAAAAGTTATATAAAATCTTATGAATCGTCCGTCTTCATCTAGTCAGATCCGTCTCTGTCTCGTTTGATCCATCGCCGTTTTTGTCATATTTGAAGTTGTGATATACAATTTGAATAGTGTGCACCAACCCAACCCGTCTATGATGGCGGTGGCAACAGTGGTGAAGGAAGCGACTGCTTCACCAAGCTATCGTCAGCCGAGAAAAGCTTAAACTTGAACTTGGTTTTATAAAAAATTGCTAATAACTTTTCCTGGAGAATAACAAAGTTAATACAATTTTTAGACTTAATTGAGAGTTGTAATTCCAAGTTTAAAAATAAACAAAAAAATAAATATTTATTAGCGGAAATTCTTTGTATGTTGCACAATTAATTATTAAAAGATTTGATTTTTGCTTAATAAATTATATCAAAAGTTTGAATTTTCATATTTGTCGAATTGTGTTTTGATTTTGCAGTGGAGAAAAGCCCAATCAGAATTATATAAAAAGAATCGAAAGCTCATCTAAATTAAGTTTGGAATGTTAATGTGATTTAGACTAAATCACATATTCACATTAACATTCCAAAATTAAATTTTGACTTGTGGACCAAACATTCAAACGGAATAAGCCACTATCCACTTGCATAACATGAACGAAAGTATAAGACAGAACATGTAACCATAAAACAAATAAAAATAAGACAAAACAAATATTGTAAACAACATCAAGACCCACAAAAATAATAAAAAGATGAAGCAAAATATTTCCATAAAGTTCTACACCACATATATTTGAATATAAAAATAATATTACAGATTCATTTTACGCATTTCACTATAGAGTCGCACGAACTTCCTTTACACTACAACAAAAAGTAATGTTAATAACAAGTTTAGAAGTGAAAATGTTAAAATTGTGATTAGATATATATATAATAAGTAACAATAATTTTTGCTTTGTCATAAAAAGAATTTTTAGTGACAAGAATTTTTTTAAAGTTGTCACTATTGACAATTAGTGGCACATGTATAATAACAATACAAATAGAGTGACAATTATAATTATTGTCACTAAGTTATCACTAAATGTGTGTCACTAATTGTCAGTAGTAACAACAAATTCCTTGTCACTAAGTATCAAAAGTGACAACTTCTATACAAATCTTGTCACTATTAAACATGTAAAACCTATTCTTGTGATAAAACAAAAAAACTTGTCACTAAAAATTTACAATTAGTGACAACTTTTACATTGTCACTTGACATTTTGTCATTAATGTATTATTTTTTTGTAGTGTTATAATATAAAACCTTAAAATTTCCTCTTAAATTAAATAATAATAATAAAAAAGAATCCAGCTTGAAGAGATACAAATACCCTCAAACTTTATTAAAAGAGTAAATTCACTTTAGCTTCTCTGTTATACTTAATGCTAATATGACTATTGACAACTTATTGTCCTATACATTTAAGTATATATCAATTAAATGACCCTAATTTTAGTCAATACTAGTTTTTTTTTTTTAACAGAAACATTTCTAAATTAACTCTAAATTAAAACCAAAGCAAAATAAGTATGTTAAACTAAATATATAAACACCATAAATGACTAGTTTTAGTAACTTAATTATTTCTTTTGATGATTTGAGTCACTAAATGAAGGAGTTTATTTGCATCCACATCCCTTGAGGTATTATGTTTTGGCAAGAACCTTCCTTGACTATTCAATTTTGGCATCCACAGCCCATTTGTGCTAAAAATTTAATATATTATCCTTTTTACCTTTACTTTTTTATTTTTGTTTTTGTTTTTTCCAACCAATTTTTCTATTATTTCATTTTTCTTCTTAAATAGAAAAATATAAGAAGAACACTAAACGTATAAAAGTTTTTAATTAAAATAAGTCTAATGAGCAATTAATTTATAATTAAAAATTGTAAGCAATATATTAAATAAACTTGAATATTTGATTTTTCAATTTCCATGGTATGGTTCATGAATTACTATTATTTAATGGTGTAAATAATTTTTAATAACTTGATAGTGCCTTACTTTCGTTTCATAAACAAGAAAAATTCTACAGATTTATAAATTTATGTTATTTTCAGTTGCTCTTAAAGAATTGAAAATTTGAAAGTAATTTAATTTTCTTTGCTTACGAGACCATAAAGATGAATTTGGAGTAGATGGCACAATCAGAAACTAAAAATATTTCACATATTATTTGATTCATTAGGCATCTTGCTTGTGTTAAGTGTTAACTATTATATTGTATATTTTAAATCATATTTTTTACCGATTGAATGATCAAATTTTCTTTTAAATTAATTATACTTCTTATTCATTTTTTCTTTATTCAGAACAAAAGAGAATGTGCAATTAGAAAAAAAAAAAAAAGTAAGGGTAAAAAGGGTAATATATATTTTTTTCATACAGGGTGGTGGATTCCAAATTTTAATATTCTAAGGGATTTTCTTGTCAAAGTGTAATGCCTCAAAGGAGATGGATGCAAATAACTCCTAAACGAAGTGACTCTAGTTTAATCAATTCTAGCTTTATGTTTCCAAAAGTCATTTTTTCTGTTTTTCATTATTTTTAAAAAGCTTGAATTTCACCGAAAAAAATGCCCTTTTTCTATTCTCATTTTCCAATATATCATATTTAAAGCTCACAAACTGAAAAATTCTTGTATGAATCGGGTCTTGGACTCCACCTATGAATATTGTGGTTGTGAATAAAAGACTTCATTTTTTTTAATTCAAAATTATATATTAAGTGATATGTATTATTTACATCCACAAAATGCATAAATAGAGCCCAAAATTTGGTATTTTCCCTTACAAACTCTACCGTGACTCATGTCATTAATTTTCTTTAACTATTACGATTAGACATAAAATTTACATAGACCACACCATCGGTCTATTCAATGTTATATTTGATTGATGTATATTGGATATGTTAATGTACGAAAAGTCTCATAATCTTAAAACCAACTAATATATATAAATAAAAGATGGACATTGGTCACAAATCGAGCTCTTACTCTTTTACTAATACGATTTATCAACTGATTTTCACAAAATTAAGATTATTAAAATCCACTTTATTATTTTGAAATAGAATAACCAATCACATTTCATTTTTACATGTATTTTCATACTTGTACACAATTAGAATTGAATTGAGCCGAACAAATTGTTGTTCAAGTTTATTTGAATTAGTATCGATCTTTAGAAATTGTATTTGAGCTTGACTTGATTGTTAATCAAGTGGAGCTCAAACGAGATTTTATTGAGCCGAACACATGTCGAATTCGAGCAACTTGACGTTTTTGCACATACGTTAACATTATTTAATAGTCGAACTAAGCTCGAGTCCAACTTCAGACTTATCGAACACACAAAATATTGTTCGAGTTTGTTTTGATAAGGTAACAAATCGAGCTCAAACGAGTTTTTAACGACCAATCTCGAATCGAATATCATCTTGATTCGTCTTTCAACTTTGTACACAGTCCATAATACACCCAACATCATTATTATCCATTCTTATGAATCCAAAAAATCAACTAACAAATCCAAATTTAAAAATCACAAAACATATAAAAACAAATCTAAGCCTACTCTCCACAAGTATAATGTTGTGGAGTGTGTCAGTGTTTTAACAACTTGTTCGTATCTCAGACACGGGACCCCATTATGTTATTTATAGACACCTCGGCTCCGACACAAATGTAAAGCATTCATTGACAGAATTTTCGACCAAAAAAAGTTTGGATTTTTCTTACAGATTAAAGGGTGTGTGGGGGAAGAAATGCAGGTAAATATGCAGATGGGGGGTTCATTTAATGGTGAATCAGATCAAGGCAGCAATTCAGACGATGGGCAAATTATTTTAGCTCTAAGAAAGTAAGTCAATTGTCTTTATAATTTTATCACATAATCTGCTTAGCTTAGCTTAACTTAGATTGTGAAGTTGAGAACTGAAATGGGTTTGTGCTTATTTGCTTCATGTTGTTGTTGAAATTAATTACTTTAGATGGGTTGCGTATTGATCTTAATTTAGTAGTAATTTACCACTTTCTTGTTCTTGTTGTTTATTTTGATTTAGGATGTTGAGGACTGAAAAGGGTTCTGCTTATTTACTTTGAATTGTTGCTGGAATCACTTAAAATGTAATTTTCTTGTCTTGTGCCTCTTTATCTTGATACAATTGTCCTTTTTGGTTCTTGATGTGTATGTGTAACGATCATCCCACATCGGATGGAGACGAGGGACTTGCGAGGCTTATAAGCCCCAAGCTCTCCTCTCCCTTGCGAGATGCCTTTTAAGGACAAACTCGTGCGCAAAGCCCTTTGGTAAGCGAGTTCGATGTGCGAGAAAGCAAGTGCACGCTACGTCAGTTCTTTTCCCGTACTAAGGAAATTTAGCCTTATTTCCTTAGAGTTCTTGCTAAAATCACTTTGGATGTAACTTTGAATCTTTATGATTTATTGATCTTGATGTGCTTTTAATTTTCATTCTTGTTCTTTGTTTCTTGTGTTTCTTTCTTTTGCCCCTCTTTTGAAGGATGGTGGAAAAGGAAATCGAGGTGAGGGTGATCCATACCGTTCATCGAGTAATTGAGCCAATTGTGGAGAATTTGATGCGTAAAGTTGTAAGTAGCTAGTAAGCCTTTTCTTTTAAATTATCTGCAACTGATAGTATGTTACTATTGAAGAAATATTTTTATATGGTTGACCTCTGAGTCTGGGGACTCTTGTGGGCCTTAGGTTTATGAATCTTCAGTTCTTTCTTTTCTAGGTAAAGGAGGAAATTCTATCAGCTCAAGAGAAGCTCTTGACCGGAGAGAATCGGTAAGAAGTTATTTTTTTTGGTTCTTTTCATTTGCAATGAATAAATGTTTGCCTCAGATCCACACAAGAGTAACATTATCTGAAACTCTAAATGTATATATAGATACGCCTATATTTCTGCATTTGTATTTGCATGTCTTCATGAAGTTGTGGAGTCTGATAGAAAGGAAAATACTCTGGAAAGGAAGTTAAGAAATTCTGTAGGAAAGTATTTTGGTCATTCCAATGATAGTTGTAGTGGTAGTTTTTGTCAATTGAGCATATCTCTAGTAATCTGTGACTCTAAAGTCATTAAGAATCTCTAGTGTCAGTGGACGTAGGCATTATTGTCTAGACCACGTAAATCCTGTCTTTTGTGTGTGATTTTATTTTCCATATTCACCACTCGCTTGATCCCTTCCTAACATGTCTATATAAAAAAGTTCGTATCTTATTGCTAATGTGTTCTCATCTTCCTTGTTTAGAAATAACCACACAGATGAGAGAATCATGTCAAGAGAAAGAAATTTAGGACTTAAATTCTTAGATGATGAAGTCTCTAGTCCGGTTCTCACCGGGGAAAAAATTAAAGGAAAAGGAGGCAACTACATGATGGTGGCTCTAGTTGATAAGAATACGGGCGGGTTTGTTAAATGTGGGCCCGAATCATCTGCACAGGTGGAAATATTAGTTCTAGATTCGAGTGGTGATGACGAACATAACTGGAGTTTTAAAGACTTCAACGATATGATCATTAAAGAAGGGGATAAAAAGAAGCCTCACTTTGCAAAATGTAACTATATATATCTCAAGGAAGGTATTGGCTTTCTTAACAATTCGAAGTTGAGTCATGGCTCGGATTGGATTAACAGATGCAAGTGCAGGCTCGGGGCAAGAATTGTACGGAATTTTGATGGTATTAGAGTGCAAGAAGCATGGACAAAGTCGTTTTTGGTCTCAGACAGACGCAGCACATGTAAGTAATTCTCACTTAAGTTAGCAATTTTCAGTTCTTAGGAATAATATGTAGGACGTTATACAAAATTGATTTGTTCGATGTTTAGAGACTCACGGTGCACATTCAAGTATGGTCGGTCAAGTGATTAAATAAAAGAAGGTTGTATTAAAGCAAAATTGACTTTTAAAACACGATGGCATTTGATCAACATTTCGAGAACTTGGAGAATAAAGAAACATCCGTTAACTGCTGGTGTCTTTTTGCAGTGTATGGGAAATCGGAACTTCCATCTCTTACTGATGAAATCTGGAGGTTAAAAAGCATTGGCAAAGACGGTGCTCCTTGTAAGAATTTGAATAAGATGAACATCTCGACAGTGAAGGACTTTCTGTTTTTGCACTCTGTCAATCCTGAGAGGCTCCAAAAAGTAATAATCGTTGCCTTATTCTCTTTTAATTACACTTTCATGAGTTAGTTTATTCCCTCTGTTGCAAACTTATGTTCCTATTTTCTTCCTGGGATGTCTTTTGGCTGTGTTTGGTTCTTGGATTTTGGTGAGGAAAAAGAAAATGATAGTATGCGTGCTTCAATTTATAGTACTTTTGTACTTAATGTTTGGTTCTTGGTTTTGGTGAGGAAAATGAAAACAGACGTGAGAATGGTCGAAAAATAAAATACAGAGTAATACTACAAGTTCGGGCGACAATAATATTTTCCATTTTATTTTCCTTATCAAAAACCAAGAACCAAACAGCCTAAAAAGACCCCTTTTTTTTCCAAATCTACCCCCTCACTTTAGTCATGTCACGACAATTCTAACTTTCAACAACTACTTTTGAGGGTGATACAAACATATTCAACTCCACGCCGGGTCAAATGGGATACATAATTTTGTGACAAAGGGTGTATATGTAGTGTTTTGAAGTGAAAATATAATGTCTAGTTTGATTTTGACATATCATAATACTGCATATCGTAATTGTAGAGACGTAAATAAGTGTAAGATTTCTACAGATAGCTGCTGGTGCTAAGGGGAAAACCACATTAGCTAAGTGGAAGGTCACAGTGGATCATGCTCAGACGTGCATCATTGATGATAATAAGATATACCTATACTGCCCTTCCTCTGAATCTAAAACGGGTGTAACTTTTAATGTCGTGGGAGGACTGAAGGGGCTAATCCACGACTCCCACTATGTCCCGATTAATGATCTATCTGAGGATGAAAAGGTCTGTTTTTCAATAATTCCATTCATCTATCATCAATATGTCATTAGAATGAATATTGTAATTTCTCTTTTTTGACTGAGCAATAATTATCTTCTAATAGGCTCATGCACGCGAGTTACTGCAATCCGCATATGAAAATCAGAAAGATATATCCGACTTTGTAGATGAGGCTTCTCTCCTGCAGAAATATCCATACAAATCAAGTGACATTAACGGCTGTGATCTCACCACCTCTGAAACAATTAACGGATATGATCCTACGGAGCCAGGTGTGTCACGCCAGAGCATCACTCCCACTGTCAATCATTCTGGCTCTATTGTACAAATATCTATGGGACAATCACACGACCCACATTTGGAAATCCCCAACTGGGCACCAAGTTGCTCGGTTTCTAATTTCAAGGCAGGTACATCATCTCAGAGCACCAATATGATCCTCGGTTTGGACTCTTTTGGATTGATAACTGTATGCGAGCCACATTTACCCTACCATGGCTCAAGTAGCTTTTCCTTTGATCTTGATCCTTCCTTAGAACGTTTTGTTGACAATGAAAATCTAATGGCTGCAACTTTTCCGGAGACATACAATGTTCCTCAGACCCTCGAGGCCAAATCACATTCTCATCCACAAAGTAATGCTACCAGAATCCACTTAATTGAGGTTATGGATGCTGTAATTTGGATGGTTCGAGCAGGACAAAGGTTTATGGCTCAGAGAAATATTCGTGTTCGGAAAAGGCGTAAGATCCATGAAGAGGTTGCATATGGAGGATTGGTTTAATGTGAAACTGATACGCACTCACAACCCATTCAAGCCACGTCACTGCCACGTCACAGTCTCCGGGTTAAAAACATTCCAGTAAAGTTGAAGGATTAATTGATTTAAATGGAGAAGACTTGGTCCAATTATTTGAATTAATTCAATCAAGGTGTAAGTGGCACTCGGCCACATCCCATGTAAATAGGCTAGTTGTTGATTCCATTAGTGTGCTTAATTGATTTGTAGACGGCAGTTAGAAGTGTAGGAGTATTCGAAGACTTAATTGGTTGTTTTGTAAAAAGTTCTTTATGCAGTTTTATTAAATTTCCTTTCTCAACTCTTCTTCTTTTTAATTTTTCTTGGGAGATCACCCCTCTCGAAGTGGGATAACCTACCAGAAACTCGACTTTTTCATGACATTCTTTTGGTTGTTGCAACAGATGCAGCCTAAGAGCAGCATATTGCACACACACACACACACACACATATATATATATATATATTATTTTTTATTTTTTTTATTTTGGTGCTTTGCATATTGCATATATGTTTAGGGTTGTGAGATGCAATTTGTGTTTCATCTCGTATTTATTTTATTTCATAAATGTTTCGGGTATACATTATACGCTTAAAGAAATTTTATCCACTTAACATGTATATACAATACAATGCAGAACACGAGTGAACCACCAAACTCTACAGAGGATCTGAGCTAGAAAAGCGCTAGCCTTTGAACTTTGCACGTCTCTAATAAATAATTCAGACCTTCTATTCTTATTTGGTATATGATTTTATATATTGTATCAAAGATACTCGTTAAGCTTACAAAATGTTTCCTTTTAACTAAACAACTGGCGTGATTTATGTCCACTTGACATGTATACCTGTAATGTGAAATACAAGATAAGATTGGAGTCGCCGAATATCTTTAGTAACTAGACTTATATATACATGCCAAAATCAAGCAAAAGTGCTGTTTATTTGTGATTTTAGGACTAATTATTACAAAGAGAATATACCAAGGCTGTAAAGTTCTAGTAAAGCTTGAGCTGCAGTTAAGGTATATAAGCAATCCAAAAACCACAGAGTGGATCTAAACTCAACAATCATATGCATTATAATTATATTGTCAGCAAAATATCTAAATTTTACAAACCTTGTTGTCTTCACATATTTCTTTCTGCAGAACAAGAAAATTGAAAAAGTTTTGAGTTAATTCATCGGTTATCTTAAAGCAGAAGTTCTAACACAAGTAAATCGTTAACCTTTTTCTTCCGTATCTCCAAAACTTCTTCTAGAGGTGGTCGACCTGTAACATGATTTACCATCTCATAAAAAAATAATACCGTAATTTGGACATTGAATAGAAGGAAAAACATAAGATGTTAATCGAAGTCATTGTCACACCCCAGGAAGAAATATGGACAAAGATAGCATGATTGCAGGTTTTTCGGACTAAAAGAAACAAACTCTCCAAAAATAATAACATGGAATAATGTTACTCAAAAGAGAGAAATTCAACCTGTAACTTGAAGACGATATTTAGCCCAAACACCATATATCGTGTCAGCAATACTTGCAATCTGTCAAAAATGTTTGCTCTAATTGTTATAATGCAGGGAAAATTGACCGCGTCACTTATTGGGTAATTACTACGAGCCTCCTGAGATTTTGCAAATTACCAAGACACCCCTATTACATCCTCACAACTTGAAAAACAGGGGTGAAAATGTAATCTATTTTTGCTAACAGGCAGTGAAAGTGAAATTGTGCTTTTACTGACAGTGGAAGTTATGGTAATTTCTCAACCATCGGGGTATTCTTTTGTAATTATAGTTTCACAATGGGAATGTCTATGTGGTTTACCAAATCATTTACAGCTAAAAAACAATAGAGAAACTTCGGATTGAGAACATATTACTTACAGGTTCGTATTTGGTAATGGCGTACACCCATCCCAAACCGACTACTTCATAAAGTTTTCTGAATGCCTGCATTTATAAGTTATTCGTTGTGTGTTATACTTATCAAATTGTTAGTGTGCATTTTATGCATATTTTACATATATTTCCTTTATTTTTTTATTAGTATTTGAGTTTAAATTATAGATATTTATTACGATTTTTATTTTGATAGGTGAAATTTGAAAGAAGAAGAAAATGAAGAAAAAGATGGAGAAAAAGAAGAAAAAGAAGAAGACACATGAAGTTGTAGGAGTCTTCCCATCTTGTAGGAGTTTTCCTATTTCTTTTAAGAGTCTTATTAGTATTATATTCTAGTAAGTAATTATTTTCCTTCTTCCATTAGAATTAGAGTTTTATTTAGTTAGGAGTCTTTTGGCTAGGCATATATAATTAGATATTGCTGGAATTTTATTCCTTCTTCTAGACTTTAATCACTATTCACGTTTTGTACATGGAGAGGAGAAGAAAATTCTGCGTTTTTCTTTCTTTCAAGATGTATTGCTAAAAACTCAAATTCTAGCCAAGGATTATTGAAGTTTTGATTCTACAAAAGTTGTGAGATCTAATTTGTGTTTATTCCTTTTTTGTTCTTGAGTATTTGCATATTTTCTGTGTTTGTTGAAATTATTATTTTGATTAATTAAATAATAAGGGCCCGTTATTTGATTGTTAGAATAGTAAATAGCCATTTAGAATCCCAAATCCGTAATTGTTTGGTCAATTCTAATATTTGTGGTAGTTAATAACATTGATTATGGACAAGTTTTCGATTGTTATTATGAGAATATGTGATCTAATTTAAATGAACCGAGCTTGTGAGTTTGTTAATTAGAATTGGTGTTTCTCTATGTCTTAATGCTATTGTTAAATTAAATCCTAAGAGCTTATTTAGGGTTGTTTAATCAATAAGAGAAGTAATCAAAGAGCTTGTTTTGGTTATCGATAAATTAAGAAGAAACTAGGTTGTTAGAGCTTGTTAATAACTATAGCCAATTTATTCATGAACATTGAAGTATCTTTGCATCAAGGATCAACTATTTGAATCAAAACGGAGATAACTCCTTAGGCTAGAATCTCACCACATATTGATTTCTTCTACTTGTTTAATTTTGCATATCTTGATTTTAATAATTTTTGTTATTTAGTTTAATTTTAGTTTAATCGATTATTAAAAAAACCCCTTTTATTTTATTCGTTTATTTGAGAAATAATCTGAACCAATCCCTGTGGATTCGACCCTGCTCATCGCTATCTACAAATTTAGGAGTAGGAATTATTTTTGTTTGGATTCGACACCCATCAAATTTTGGCGCCGTTGCCGGGGATTGGTGCTTTTAGATTTATTTCTCATTATATAGTTAATTTTTGTTGCCTGTTCTGTTTTATGCCTCGATCTTTTCGTGCAGGTGAACTTCAATACGATCCTGAAATTGAAAAAGCAGCTCGCCGACTACGAAAAGAAGCCAAGCAACGTGCTCAAGGAGTCCCATCTACTTCATCTCCCGGATTGAACTTAACTTTGGAATTGAGTGACACATCCAGTGATTCAGAAGAGGAACTTGAAGTCATGGCCAACGCCAACGAGAGAACTTTAAGGGAGTTAGCCATGCCAAACATAAACCAACAACCTCTTTGCATTCAATATCCCACCCTTGAGGTAGATTTTGAATTAAAATCTGGTCTTATTCACTTACTTCCTACTTTCCGTGGTCTTGCAGGAGAAGATCCCCACAAACACTTGAAAGAATTCCATGTGGTATGCTCAACGATGAAACCAAGGAATGTCACTGAAGACCAAATCAAGCTGAGAGCTTTTCCATTTTCACTAGCTGACAGAGCTAAGGATTGGCTCTATTATCTACCCTCTGGTTCAATCCAGACATGGAACGAAATGAAGAAACAATTCTTGGAGAAATTCTTCCCCGCCTCACGAGTTGCTAACATAAGAAAGGAGATATGCGGAATTAGGCAAATCAGTGGAGAGTCGTTGTACGAGTACTGGGAGCGGTTTAAACAACTTGTAGCCAGTTGTCCACAACACCAAATTCCTGAACAACTTCTAATCCAATATTTCTACGAAGGTTTATCGACCATGGAAAGGAATATGATAGATGCTGCGAGTGGAGGCGCACTGGTTCACAAAACTCCCACAGAAGCAAGAAATCTGATCTCCAACATGGCTGCCAACACCCAACAATTTGGCACTCGGGAAGATATTGCACTGAAGGGGGTGAATGAGGTGAATTTTGCATCAGTGAATCAACGTCTGGATGATTTGACCTCCCTAGTGCAAAAATTGATAGTAGGCAATACACAGCAAGTGAAGGCATGTGGTATCTGCTTTAATCCTAGTCATACTACCGAGGTGTGCCCTACACTTCAAGAGGATCCTCACGAACAAGCCAATGTTGTTGGATTTCCAGGGGCTCCACAGAGAAAGTATGATCCCTTCTCCAATACCTACAATGTCGGGTGGAGGGATCATCCTAATTTGAGTTATGGTCCACGGTCTAATGGATTCCAACAATCATACCAATTCAGACAACAAGCACAACCACCTCAGCCATCCTCTAACCCACAAGGCATTCCTCTTGAAGAAATTGTTAAACAATTAGCAACTAACACACAACAATTTCAACAAGAGACGAGGACTAGTATACAACATCTAGAGAGTCAAATGAGTCAATTAGCCACCACTGTGAATGAGTTGGTTTCCCAAAGCTCGAGTAAACTACCCTCTCAGCCCATAGTGAATCCAAAGCAGAATGTTAGTGCAGTCACTTTGAGAAGTGAAAAGGGGTTACAAGAGCTTAAGAAATTTGTAATACCTCCACCGTTTCCTAGTCGATTTGCTAACTCTAAACGTAAGGTAGAAGAAAATCATACAGCAAAAAGTTAAGGGAACATACAGTTTCGTAATCAAGGCCTTGATTATCTTCTGGACTATATTCATCCGAACTTATGTCCACAAACATGATTGCTCCATAACTTTTATTCCTCTCTCTCAGCATGTCAACCTTCGAAAATTAGTTCGAAAATAAGTTTTGCTTTAAACTCATGAACACAATCTAGAAATCATCATTCAGAGCAAATTACATTGTTCGACTTTTGCATTTACCTCACGCATACATAGTGGACATTCTCCATCATAAAGCATCTTAACCTTCCAATTCTCTGGGAATGGCTGCTCATTTTCTTTCTTGGGAGCCACAGGGTCCACAGCTGTTCCATTTGTCGCCCGAATCGAATATTTTACGCCTGGTAATCGATATGAGTTATTCACAAAATGCAAAAGGATCAAATTTAAAATCAACATAATACCACACTGACTTGACTAGGGTTGGAAAATGAAGCAAATTACTCGACACTCAGCTTGAGATCGGTCTTTGAAAGCTCCTTTGAATTCGATTCGTTCAGATACCAAAGTGAACTAACCAAGTTTTTGACACCTTTATTTGTTCGATTAATTAGAAAAAAAATGATCAAATATAGCTAACATCCAAATATCATGAGATCAAAATCTAATTGTTAATGCTTTTTCTTTCCATCACTAAAATCACAAACCAAAAATTAGCAAAATTCATAATCCCACAAAAACAAAAAAAGGAACATCAAATAACTAGGGACGGAGCTAGGATTTTATTGAGGGGGCGAGATTGTTGTGATATAACTATACACTTTTTTTTTTTTGCTAGATAGACGAAGGACCTGCCCCTGCGGTACGGTACGCTATATTTATGGGAAAATATATAGTAAGAAATTAAGTTCAATTACAAATTTTAACATACTTTATACACTTATATATTTTTCGTTATAGTCGGGATTTTCGGTTTGGTGGGGCGAACTCAAAGAAAAGAGAAAGCGTGATATTTTTCTATTTTGAGGGGGCAAAATTCAAATATCAAAAATTTTGTAAGGTAAAAAATAGCGACGAGCGCACCCTCTAGCCCCCGCTCCATCCCTGCAAGTAACCATAATAATTAATCCCAAAAAAATATTTCAAACTGCAGAAAATCATCAAAAAAAGAAAAGAAAAAGCAATGAAACCCTTATGTACATACCCGTTTGATAATGGGGGAAATGGGTTTGGTCGGGTTTGTAATTACAGAGACATTATTATTATTATTATAGGTTGTTCGGAGAAATTTAGGAAGTGAGAATAGAGAATTATTATTTGATTGTCTTCAACTGAGATTAGGGATGTAAACGAGCCGAATTGAACCGAATGATATGTTGTTCAAGCTTGTTTGAAATACAATCGAGCTTCAAAGTTTGTGTTTGAACTTGTTTGATTAGTAATCGAGCCGAGCTCAAACGAGCTTTAATCGAGCCGAACACGAGTCGAGTTCGAGTAGTTTGATTTTTTTGTATATATTTTTATTATTTTTGACTAATCGAGCCGAACTTCAAAACTTATCAAACACAAAAAATTGTTCAAACTTGGTTTGATAAGTTAACGAACTGAGCTCAAACGAGCTTTTAGCGATCGAGCTTAAGCTGAGTATCAAGTAGTTTAGTTCGTCTTTCACCTCTAGATTGCTCTTCTGAAAGCCATTCTAGAATTTGTTTTTGATCAAATATTCAATATAGAAATTCTAAATTCTTGTGTCTACAATTGTTTCTGTTAAAGCTTCAAACGGCCATGTGATGTGATACGTGGCAACACCTTCTTCGTCAGAATTATTCTTGGTTGTAGTTTTATTTTATTTTGGCTTTGGGGCCAAAAATCTAATTGCCCTCAACTTTAGGGTCTAGGATGTAATTATGAGAAAATTTGTTTTATGAAAAAGTAGAATCATTAAAAATTTAGGCACGATTGGGTGACATGCTATTTCTCCTTTTTTATTTTTTATATTATTATTATTACAAAAGTACAAGCTAATTTTGTAAAAATTCTGACATACTTAAAAGTATCCGTACGTAACTCAGTGTCGGAAAAAGTGTCAAAATAAATAATGAACATAAAAGTTGAGATAAAATGTGAAAATTTCTCGGGAAATACGTACTATATGAATTGAATTCGTATGAGAATTGATATGATGTGTGTTGTATTTGTTTATATTTTTAAAAATGGTTGAAATTTGTAAAATGTGTCAAATCAATAATAATTGGTTAATGTATGATGAGTTAAATAATTGAGTTAGTTATTTGTGTAATAATTATGTGAATAAGATAGATATATAAAGTTAATTTATTATTAATATATTTTAAAATTTAAAATTTATTATTAATATATAGTAAAATGTGGAAGATTGAATAAAAAAGTAATGATTTGAGGAAATGATGTTGATTGATAAATGAGTGAAATGATTGATATAGTGATTAATAGGTAGTCATATGGGGATTGAAAAAGTTAAGTTGAAAAAAGTAGAATTTAGATGAGAATGATTTGTGTTATGAATTTTTAGAATTTTGTGATCCAAGATATTGAAAATAGAATTTGAAAACATAAACAAACAAGGCCCAAGTATTTATTATATATAATTATATTAGGACTCTATAATGAATTTTTTTAAATAAAAATTATAGATATCTACAAAAATACAATGTATAATTATATTAGAACTCTACAACTGAATTACATAAAATAATCTAATTTAATATTAAGTAGAATCAAAACTTTGTCATGTGTAGAAATATATTCGCTAACAAATGGAAGTAAGGTAACTTATATTCAAGATGGTTGGACCAAGTGGTAAGCGGTTTGTGACCTTCAAAATCGATAAAGGTTCAAATCTTACTGGAGACAACATCTTGGGGAGAGCTACTCTTTGCGCGATCCAACCTGAGATATTAAACTTTCCTGTGTGACCTCGTATAGGTCCAAATGTTTGTTTAATTGATTTCTCAATTGAAGTCCGTAAGAACAAAAGGACGGACATAGACATACATTATGAAAAGAATAATATATTGAATTAAAATCTGATGCTCAAGGTGGTTGGCCCAAGTGGAAAACAGCTTATGGTCCCAAAGATGATAAATGTTCAAATTTTACTGGAAACACCACCCTGGGGAGGGCTTCTCCAAAATTACATATATTGTTACTTTGGTTAGTCAGTTCATGCATTCCCCTTTAGGAGATTTATTTTCAGATGGTTAAACGCAACTTTTGATATTTTCACGACAACCTCGATTTTGGTTTACTTATTCGTCCCTAATTTTTGGATTTTCTTACCGTCTATGCTGATTCTGATTGGGCTGGTTGCCCTGATAGCCGCCATTCTACCATTGTGCCATGTATCTTGGTGACAATTTTATCTCGAGGCCTCCCAAGAAACAAGCTACTATCTCTCGTTCCAGCACTAAGTCCGAGTACCGATGTATTGCTTATGTTGTTGCTTAGACTTGCTGACTTCAATACATTCTCCATGACCTTGTATTTTTCTTTCGCATT
The DNA here is from genome assembly GCA_019426215.1 of Buddleja alternifolia. Lineage (NCBI taxonomy): Eukaryota > Viridiplantae > Streptophyta > Magnoliopsida > Lamiales > Scrophulariaceae > Buddleja > Buddleja alternifolia. Next base: position 7,288,037 of record CM033396.1, on the reverse strand, counting down.
CTATTCGAGTAACTGCGATAATTTATATCAGTGTCATCTACCTTGTTTTTAACCATGTGTTTCATGGTTGTACAAAGTACATTGAGATCAATTATCACTTCATTCGTGAGAAGGTCGTCGTTGGAAATGTTTTGATGAAGTACGTCCCTACCGCTGATTAGATAGCTGATATTTTCATCAAAGTTTTACCTGTTCCCAAGTTCTCACAGTTACATGTCAATTTTCGTATTGGACTCACTGAGATTATAGGGATATTAGTGTATATTCCTTATAGATATAGCCCAGCCGCCTAGTCTTATATAGTTATGGCACATATATACTATATATTAGGATTATTTGTATTCTTGTAATCAGCTTCTCATATAATACAATTTTTTTTTTTTAACTTTATCACATTAGTTCTATTATTCACGTGCTTTAATTCTATCACATCATACGAAATTAAAACTTACCATATGTCATCGTCAATTAGTCTTCGATTAGTATGATTTTAACACAAAATAAACTTTTCCATAAAAATATGCTATAGTCTACTTTATTCCTCTAAAAATAATATAACCAAACATATTTTTACTATAACATGTATTTTTTTTTTAATTTTTCTTACAAAGGTTAGATAGGAAAATCTAATCTTTCAGGACGCGTCATGCAAATAGAAGCCCTACCCAGAGTGATGTCTTCAGTAGGATTCGAATCTTTATGGAGTCACCAGCCGCTTACCACTTGGCTCAACCACTTTGAATACTATAATATGTATTAACATTCTCTCGTTTTTAAAAAAAATTATGTATTGTCATACTCATACTGCTAAAATATGCGAGTGCGCAGAATATTGTGTATAACTCACAAGAATCAGCAAAATAGGAATTAGAATGTGTAGAGTAAATGCAGGAAGGGTTTCAGCAAAACTAATCTTTAAGCTAAACCTCTTAAGCTGGAAAAGACAAAGATGCCCTCTCATAGGCCATAATACAAAATGGGCCTTAACATTAAATCTAGACCCAGCTGATTGACCCATAACTAATTAAATATGAAATTAAGCCCAAAACATTACAGGGTGCTAATGGGCCTTTGTAACACATAGAGACTCCAATTTAGAGGGTGTTTGGCTAAGCTTATCCAAAACATTTTATAAGATGTAGAACAAAACATCTTATAAGCTCCTTCTACATCTTATAAAATGTTTTAGAAGCTTATAAGATGTAACACCTTATAAGATGTTTAAAAAAAGACGGGGTTAGGTTACTCTTTAAAAAATAACTTATAAGACCCAAACATCTTATTTTTTGATCTTATAAGTTGTTTTTTAAAAACAATTACCAAATAAATTTATAGAGCTTATAAGCTCTAAAACATCATATAAGATGTTTAGAGGAGCTTATAAGTTTAGCAAAACACCCTCTTAATCACATCATTGGTACTGATATCCTATGATTCCTAAAAATGACCCCATATTTGTATTGTACCCGTATCCGATATGGATATTCCTAGATACCGTGACCGGACTATTTTTGAAGTATCCAAAAATAAAAAGAAAAGATAAAATTCTCGATATCATATTCGACACAAAATTTGAAGTGTCCAAGACACCTCAGATACCAGAGGCAGACATAGTATTTTTTTATTTTTAATATTATACAATATTTTTTAGGTTAAAATAGGAAAAAAGATAGTATTATTAGTCTTTTGTTAAAATTTAAATCATAAAAGTTAAACAAATGACAAAGAAATTTAAAGAACTAGATAAAATTTTATTTATGTCAATGAATATATTGAATCAAATTTATTTTTAAATAGTATACATGCATATACATATATATTCTCAACGTATCATATCCTGAAATTTTGAGATTTTCTGTATTTCGTATCCATATAGTATCGTATCTGTATCTCTATATTTATATTCATATCTGTGTAACATAGCTGGTATTTATAACCCCTCCCCCCCCCCCCCAAAAAAATGTAAACCATCCAGATACATGTTCTCTTATACATAAAAAAAATAAATTGAAAATCAATGCAATAAAAACTATAAAAATAGAAAATGTGAATGCGAATGATTGAAATTCAACAATACAAGTAGAGACGAAGTGAGACCTCGGGTATGTTGGGGCCCCCCCCCACCCCCCCAAATTTTGAGAAAAAAAAATTTGCCCTACAAAATTTTGATTTTTGATATTTCGTCCCCTATAAATTTTTAATTTTTGACATTTCGCCTTTCCTCAAATCTAAAAATATTAAGCTTTGCCCCGAAATTTTTTCATCCCCCAAATTTCAAATCCTGGCTCCATCCCTAATGTGTGTTTATTGACAATCTCATATTTTGACTCGAGAGTATTGTAATTATATCGAGACTAATTGCCAGACTTATTTATGGTCGCAACCACCTCGTAATCATAAGCTATAATTTTTGTAACAAAAAAAAAAAAAAAGGTTATAATTTTTGGGCTAGGTAAGTGCTTGATAAGTGAGTATTACACTTGTTTAGAATCTTGACGTGGCCGCTCTTGAAGTCTTCCCATTACCGAGTAACGAATTTGTTTAATGTTGGGACAAATCTAATCTAAGCCACCACAGATATGATGTTGTGAACTGTATCATTGTCTCACTACAAATAAACGCTTTCTCGGAAACGCCTTTGTGGGTCCCACTATCTTATTAATGCATATAAAAAGACCTAAACACAAATCTAAATCATTGATTTATGATCTTTTGCCTTTACAAGAAAAAGTTTAATTTGAATCTTCCTTAAAGGTTAAAATGCAGGTTAATCAGCAATTGGAGGGTTCAAACAATGATGAATCAGAACAATCAGATGATGTGCAAATTGTTTTAGCTTTAAGAAAGTAAGTTAATGATCTGAATTAAGTATATCCTCTTTTTAGAGATATATATATTTTACTAAAAAAAATGTAATTTTGTTACATCATTTGCTTTTGGCTTTAATTTGGATTGTTAAATGGGTTGTGCTTATTTGCTTCATGTTGTTGTTGAAAATGGTTGCTTATTGATATTGATTTTAGTAGTACTTTTTTTTCACTTTTCTTGTGTTTTATAGGCTAGCTTGACTTGGGATGCTAAGAACTGAAATGGGTTCTGCTTATTTACTTAAAATCTCTCTTCTTTTTTTTAAAAAGCTTTTCCCCTTCTTGAAGGATGAACAAAAAAAGGAAATTTAGCTTAATTTGGAATGTTAAGAACTGAAATGGGCTTTGAGTCTTTAATTATGGTGAGTTTGGTCCAGCTTGTGCATAATTGATTATATAATAATTGATTCTCTAGTAATTGACTATGGCAAAAGCTTGAATTTCCAGTTTTGTTAAAACTTGGTTTTGTAACGCAAAAAGATCTAAGCGAGATTATAGAAAATGGGCTAGATTTTGAATCTAACTTATAAATTTTTGTGCTTTCTTGATCCTGATAGGATAATGGCAAAGGAAATTGAGGTGATGGTGATCCGGGCTGTTCAGCAAGTAATCGGGCCGATTATGGGGGACTTGGTTCGTAAAGTTGTAAGTGGTCAATTCTTTCAAAGTGTCTGCAATCTCATTGTGTTTTGTTATTCAAGTCTCTTTTATGGTTCACCTCTTAGTCTGGAGATTCTCGTGGGCTATAAATCGCCAGTCAATTCTTTTTTTCAGGTAAAAGAGGAAATTCGATCGGCTCAGGATAAGTTATTGATTAGTGGAATTCGGTGAGAACTTGTTTTCCTTTCGTTTCCAATGAACATTTACCTGACAAACGTTGATACATACAAAAAAGTTACATGCGAACCCTACATGTATAGGGTAAAACGCAGATTCCCCTCAACGTATTAGAGTTTTTACACTTTATTTGGCCCCTATTCTAAAAGAGTTCTTGGAATATTGAGGGGGTTCTACTACAAAAATCAAAGGTTAGGGTACCGAGTGCGAGCTTTTTCAATAGGGGCTAAAGTGCTAAGAGGCTTGTAGGTTGGGGGATATGCGTTTTAGCCACATGTCTATGTTAACACATATAGTTGAGCGTGCATGCATTTGGCAAAAGATTCTCGTCTTATTGCAAATGCTTTCGTGTATTCTTATTTAGGAACCATGAAGATGACATAATCACGTCAAGGGAAAGAAGTTTACATCTTAAGTTCTTAGACAATGAAGTGTCTGGTCCGGTTCTCACCGGGAAGGAAATTAAAGGAAAGGGAGGCAGCCCCATGACGGTGGCTCTTATTGATAAGACAACGGAGCAGGTCGTTGACTGTGGGCCCGGATCTTCTGCTACGGTGGAGATATTAATTCTTGATTCAAGTGGTGATGATGATGCACGTAACTGGGGTGGTGAAGACTTCAACAATAGGATCATTAGAGACGGTGATAAGAAGAAGCCTCACTTTGCAAAATGTAATTATATATATCTCAAGGAGGGTATTGGCTTTCTAAATAATTCTAAGTTGGGTCATGACTCAAACTGGATGAAGAGTTGCAAGTGCAGGCTCGGAGCAAGAATTGTGGAGAGTTTTGGTATTAAAGTGCAAGCAGCATGGACAAAATCATTTATGGTCATGGACAGCCGCAGCAAACGTAAGTAATTCTCACTTAATTTATAGGACGTTGTGCAAACCGACTAGTTCGATATTTAGAGATTTGACATAACACTATAAAAAAATATGACATTGGTGACAAAACTGCCAAGTGACAATGTCAAAGTTGTCACTAATTATCAATTTTTAGTGACAAGAACTTTTTTGTCACTAAAATATGTTCCACATGTTTAATATTGACAAAATTTGTATAAAAGTTGTCGCTCTTGATAATTAGTGACAAGGAAATTGTTGTTACTATGGATAATTAGTGACACAGTACCTTTTGTGACAACTTAGTGACAACAATTATAGTTGTCACTTTATTTGTATTGTCACTAAGTTGTCACTATACATGTGTCACTAATTGTCAAGAGTGACAATTTTAAAGAAACTTTTGTCACTAAAAATTCTTATTGTGACAAAGCAAAAATTATTGTCATTCATTATACATCCAGTGACAATTTACTTCAAATTTTGTCACAAATATTATTTTTTAGGCTAAATGTGCCATACCAAAAAAATGGACAGACCAAAATCAGTTTTTCTAAGGGGCCCTCCATTTATATATAGTATAGATTTATAAATCGATGAACAAACTCGAGCATGGACGCTCGAGTGATCATGTAAGGGCAAAATTAACTTTTAAAACATAAAGGCATTTTGATGAACATTTTGAGAACTTAGATAATAAAGAAACATCTGTTAACTGCTGGTTTCTTTTTTGCAGTGTATGAGAAATCATACCGTCCATCTCTTTCTGATGATATTTGGAGGTTAAATAACATTGCCAAAGATGGCGCTCCGTGTAAGCGGTTGAATCTGATGAACATCTTGACAGTGAAGGATTTTCTGTTTTTGCACTCTGTCGATCCGGAGAGGCTCCAAAGAGTAATAATCGTTGCATTATCCTCTTTTTAATTACACCTGCACGAGTTGATTTACCCCCTGTGTTGCAATTAATGTTCCTATTTTCTTTCTGTGATGTCTTAATGCTATGTTTGGTTCTTGGATTTTGGTGAGAATAAATGAAAGTAAATTATTATGTGTGCTTCATTTTATAGTACATTGTACTTTATTTTCTGATCGTTCTCATTGCCTTTTCCTCACCCAAATCCAAGAACCAAATGAAGCCTTAAGGTTTGGTTCTTAGTTTTGGTGAGGGAGAGGGAAAAAAAATGGAAATAATCAAAAAATAAAGCACAGAGTACTATAAGTAGAAGCGGGAATAACATTTTCCATTTTATTTCCGGGTAATGATATTGGCACACCACAAATTACTATATGAGCTCCAACTTTGATTTTTACACTTTAATATGACAAGATTCCTTGGATTTGAAAACTACCCCTATGCAATCAAAACAAAACTATATGATACTATAGGTGTTTTTTTCAATACTTTAAATCAAATTCAATTAATAAAGATAATATTCCGCGAAAATAAAACAAGTAATTAAAATATAGAACATCATCGACAAAACAATGTAATAAAGTCCTAGAATGACAATTATTTGATGAATCAAAAAAAATATTGAATATCAACTTCAATTGATTCACTCTATTTTGCCTATATATTAAAATCTAGCAATCAATTTTATATTTTTCTTCAATCAATAGGTTTAGTTTTTTCAGATAATAATGCCTCTTCTACCAAACAAAAAACTATAATTTTGAAAGTAGTTAGTGATTTTTCATACAACATGAATTTGAATACACAAAAGATTAAAAAAAAACATGAATTTTTTGTTCTTTAATCGGTTTTGATGAATAATTTTATGCTTGCATATATGTATATATTTTATCTTTTTAAAGATTTAAAAAAAATTGATAAATATATTATTTTGACATGATTAAATAGATGAAGTAAAGAAAATCTTATTTTTGATCTAGACTAAGCATAAGAAGAATTTATTAGTATGACGATTTAAATGGTGAGGAAAAAATAAGTTTTTATTTAGAAATGGGTATTCTTGTCATTTTTTAAACAGAAGAATATAGTTGGAGCTCTAATAGTAATCTCTGGAGCTCGAAAATATAACTGGACATATTATAATACTGCATATCATAATTGTCTTCATGTTTTGGCATGAGAGACGTAAATCAGTGTAAGCTTTGTGCAGATAGCTGCTGGCGCTAAAGGGAGAGCCACAATAGCTAAGTGGAAGGCCACAGTGGATCATGCTCAGACGTGCATCATTGATGATAACAAGATATACCTATACCGTCCTTCCTCTGAATCTACAACGGGTGTAACTTTTGATGCCGTGGGAGGACTGAAGGGGCTAATCCACGACTCCCTCTATGTCCCGATTAATAATCTATCTGAAGCCGAAAAGGTCCTTTCGTTCAATTTCCATTCTTCTTTGTAATTTCTTGATGTTATTTTTCGACTGAGCGATAGTTATCTTCTAATAGGATTGTGCACACAAGTTACTACGGTCTGCGTATGAAAATCAGAAGGATATAACCTCCTTTGTGGATGAAACTTCTCTTCTTGACCAATATCCATACCGATCCAGTGACATGAACGGCTGTGGTCTCGCCACTTCTGAAACTATTAACGATGATCCTTCGGAGCCAGGTACATCACGCCAGAGCAGCACTCCCACTGTCATTCATTCTGGCTCTATTGGACAAATAACTTTGGAACAATCCTATGATCCACATTTTGAAGTCCCCAACTCGGGCCCACGTTGCTCGCTTTCTGATCTTGAGCCAGTAACGTCGTCTCACAGCATCAATAGTATCCGTCAATTGAGCTCTCTTGGATCGTTTACTATGGGACAAGTAAACAACCCACATTTGGCAGTCTCCTACCCCAGCCCAAGTTACTCGTTTTCTGATCTCGGGCCAGGTACTTCATCTCATTGCATCAATACTATATGTCATTTTGGCTCTCTTGAGTCAATAACTACAGGACAAGTAAATGACGCACATTTGGGAGTCCCCCACTGGGGCCCACATTGCTCGTTTCCGATTCTCGAGCCAGGTACTTCATCTCAGAGCATGGATACTATCCCTCATTTTGGCTCTCTTGGATCAATAACTATGGGACAATCACACGAGCCACATTTACCGGCCTACCAGAGCCCAAGTTGCTCCTTTTTTGATTTTGAACATTTTGGTGACTTTGAAAATCTAATGTCTTTTCCTGAGGCAAATTGTATTCCTCAGACCCTTGAGGCTGATTCGCATTCTCATCAACAAAGTAATGCTAGCGGCATCAACTTAGTTGAGGTTGTGGACGCTTTGCTTTGGATAGTTCGAGCAAGAAAGAAGATTATGGCTTCGAGAAATTTTCGTCTTCAGAAAAAGCATAGGATCCGCTAAAAGGTTGCATACAGAAGATTGGTTCAATGATGAATTTCACATTCTCGTGAGATTCTTTTGGTTTTTGCAACAGATGCAACCTAAGAGCAGCATATTGCATAAATATTTACGATGTCATCGCATATTGCATTTACGTTTATTGAGTCAATGTTCTAATTGCTATCCTGCAATTGGACAGAGCAATTTAGTTGGAAAACGTGGTAGCGATCTCATATATTCTTATCTTTAGTTTTTTTTTTCTATCTGAAATTCATCTCTTCAAAAGAGTTTCATGGATTATTTCATTCTCAATTCATGTAGTTATTGATGCTATGTTGCTGCTATATGGGAATGATTCTAAGACAGTTGCAGTGGACTGAAAATTGAAATATGTGCATGTGTACATACATATATATACCAGGTGAATCTAGACCAATGGTTCCAGTCCACGATACACCATTTGATGGAGGGTGATTGAGGTGTCTTTACCATCATACCCCCACATCCAATAGTGTAAGGTGAACCGTGATTAAAAAAATCCTGGTACAACCATCCGCAGATGGAGAATTTGATGTGGATGGGTGGTTGTGATTGTTTAGAGTTTCAGTCCATGAACAGGTCACCGAACCTCCTGAAAATGATTCATATATAGTCGAGGCTTCAGTTGCCCGATTACCAGTTGATAGTCGGTAAAAGTATGTGCCACCTTGGTCTATTCAAGAAAGTGTAACAGTTCAAATCTTATGTTGCACAATCATGTTACGCTTCCTCTTACACAGACATGAGACAAAATGTATACACGAGTGGATATGATGACTGGAATGCTAAAAGTGGATAGTTGGCTAATGTGCGACACCTTGGTCGATTAAGGAATGTATAGCTAATAGATGGGTCAATTTCATCTGAATCTTTGATTTAGACTTTGTGAGACATGGTTAAGGCCTACGCTTCAGGGCTCGCCTGAGTGAGCCATTAACGAGTCTTGAAGTGACGCTTCTGAAGAGACTCCAAATCAAAAGAAGGCAGAAACCTCACAGGACTTCTGCAGGAACTTAAATAGCAATATAAGATGCAGAAGAGTGTACTTTCATGCAATTTTGTATCATGATTCTGATAGCTACTAGGGTTGGTTTCAGAAAGCTGTATATTTGATTTCTTCTATACTGTAATTCCGCCATTACTTTATCTGGTAAAGAGAATTACTAGTTTTGATTCTCTATTTCAATTTGTGCTTCGTCTCTTTATTTCATAGATTCACGCAAAGTATATGTGATACACAACTAGTGTTTATTCAAGGAAATGCATGTGATTGCGGACAAAAAAAATAACGTGATATAAAATACAAGATGAAACATTAAATCTGAATAGATGACTCCGGTGTGGAATTCAACACAACAGACAAAAGGCATAAAAGAGATTTTCATATAATATATATATATATATATATATATATATATATTGCAACCAAAGAATATATTTAATATAAATGTATAATCAAAATATCTCTAGTAACTAAATTTATATATACAAGCCAAAATCAAGCAAATATGCATTTTTATTATGATTCTAGGAGTAATTATTACACTGAGAATTCACTGAGGCTGTAAAATTCTAGTAAAACTTAAGCTGCAGGTATGTATATAAGCAAGTTAGAAACCACAGAGTGGATCTAATCTTCAACATTCATATTCATTATAATTGTATTGTCAGCAAAATATCTACATTTTACAAACCTTGCTGTCTTCACATGTTTCTTTCTGCAGAACAAGAAAATTGAAAAGTTTGAGTAATTCCTCGGTTATCTTAAAGCAGAAGTTCAAACACAAGTAAATCGTTAACCTTTTTCTTCCGTGTCTCCAAAACTTCTTCCAAAGGCGGTCGACCTGTAACACAATTTACCGTCTCGTAAAAAAGAATAATGCTGAGTTTTGGAAACATGGACATTGAATAGAAGAAAAACGTAAGATGTTAATTAAAGCCATTATGACACCCCGGGAAGAAATTTGGACAAAGGTAGTTTGATCGCTGGTTTTTCGGGCTAAAACAAACAAATCCTTCAAAAAATAAAGTAAGGATAATACATGCACACCTCCTAAATATCCACAAGGCTCATGAGTTCTTGATGCAATTACCCAGACACTATGACAACTCGAAAAATAAAGGGTGAAATTATAGTCTGCTTTTACTCACAGGGGCTGAAATTATAATTTGTTTTTACTCAAAGGGGAGGGGGAAAGTTGTAATCTGTTTTTTACTCGGAAGTTATGGTAATTTTTTTAAACCTTTGGGGGTTTTCATACTTAGTGTCTCACGGAGGGGGTGTCTATGTAGTTAAGCAGAGGGTGTACATGGAATTCACTCAGTATAATAATCAAATAATGTTACTCGAAAGAGAAGAATCCCACCTGTAATTTGAAGACGATATTTGGCCCAAACTCCATATATCGTGTCTGCAATACTTGCAATCTGTCAAAAAAACACGGTCTAATTGTTGATAATTTACAGCTAAGGAAATACAGAAGCTTCAAATTGAGAACAGAGATTCCAGAAACTGATAGTCCAGAAATGCAACACCATATTACTTACAGGTTCGTATTTGGTAACGGCGTAAACCCATCCCAAACCAACCACTTCATAAAGTTTTCTGAATGCCTGCATTTATAAGTTCTCCGTCGTGTGTTATCAATATAAATTACTAGAAATTAGCATTAATGTCCACATAAACAACGATCGAGCTCAAGATGAAAAGGCAATTTTCTGGAAAAGAGGATTTACGCTTTATGTCGAGACTGTCACAAAATTTCTTGAACTTTCAGAAACAAAATTTTCAACAATTTAAAGATTATACTCTTCAACTTTGTACGGCTAATATTTGATTAAAGCAAGAAAAAGATCATACAGAGAAATATTCGATAGGAAAGAACTACATAAAAGTCCTCAATGAAACTACGTACGAAATCCAGATTGAAACAACTAACTTAATAAAGAACCAGATTCATGACGAATTTGAGATAGATTCAGAATAGTAATACAAAAACCACTAAGGATATACCTCAACATCTCTTACAACAGTTCCATCTGATAAAATTGCATGAATCCGTCCCATTACCTGAACTCAAGAAAAACAATATTAAAAGAAATAGCATCGATAAAAAACATGAATTATTGGTCTCGTTCTGCATTTCCAGTAGGGGCGGTACGATGTTTAAGAAACTTCGGTTCATGGACGAGATGAAGTGATGTTAAAAAAACATAAATTTATCCATAAAGAAAGAACATATCTAAAGCTTGTTGTAGATTATTGCTGAAATTGAAACCAAAATAAGCCTGGAATATAAATTCATACAGTAAAAATTGAAGGGAACATACGGTTTCATAATCAAGGCCTTGATTATCGTCTGGACTATATTCCTCCGAACTTATGTCCACAAACTTGATTGCTCCATAACTTTTATTCCTCTCTCTCAGCATGTCAACCTTCAAAAATTAGTTCGAAAATAAGTTTTGCTTTAAACTCATGAACACGATCTAGAAATCATCATTCAGAGCAAATTACATTGTTCGACTTTTGCATTTACCTCACGCATACATAGCGGACATTCTCCATCATAAAGCATCTTAACCTTCCAATTCTCTGGTAATGGCTGCTCATTTTCTTTCTTGGGAGCCATAGGATCCACAGCTGTTCCATTTATCGCCCGAATCGAATATTTTACGCCTGGTAATCGATATGAGTTATTCACAAAATGCAAAAGGATCAAATTTAAAATCAACATAATACCACACTGACTTGACTAGGGCTGGAAAATGAAGTAAGCTACTCGATACTCGGCTAGAGATCAGTCTTTAAAAGCTTTTTTGAATTCAATTCTTTAAGATAACAAAGTGAACAAACCAAGTTTTGACACATTTATTTGTTCGATTAGTAGAAAATGATCAAATATTTGCAAAAAAATCATTTCTGCTCAATGGCATTCCGATAAATTAGAGCTCGGATAAGTTAACAACTAAGCGAAGCTCCACACAAGCTCGATAATACTTCAAACGAGCTTGGACAGCACTTTGTTAGGCTCAATTCATTTACAACTCTAGACTTAACGCCAAGCTTCATCCTATTCTCATACTTAAAAGGCTATCTTTGAACCTTGAATATTAGCAAGACAAATGTTCTTTCACAATCTGATTCTGAATGAAATATTAGCATAATTATGACAAGTAGGAGCTGATTTCAATATCCTTTTAACTTTTTTCATGAAACTAACATCCAATTTAGGGTGACTAACGATCCGATCCTAGCCGGCTCGAAAATAGCTCTAATTGAGCTCGAGTAAGCCGAACCTAACTAGCCGAGCTTGAGCCAAAAAATGCATGTCCGAAGGCTCACGACCTGAATAAAAAAGAATATTTTATTATATATTAATAAATATATATAATATAATATTTATTCATTCATTAATATATACATATATTTATCATGATTAAATTTAATAATATATATACATATTAATTAAAAGAATTTTTTTTCCCCTAAGCTCGAGCTCATTTTCCAAGGCTCGTCGAGCTCGACCTCGAAAATCTTGCCCACAATCGGCTTGTGGTAAAATCCAAAATTAGCAAAATTCACAATCCCAGAAAAAGAAATCACGAACCGCAATAACCCATAATATATTAAACCAAAAAATCAATTTCAAACAGCAGAAAAAATCAAGAAAAAGCTGGAAATATTGAAACCCGTATGTACATACCCGTTTGATAATGGGGAAACGGGTTTGGTCTGAAGCAAGGGTTTGTAATTACAGAGACATTATTATTATTATACGTTGTTCGGAGAAATCTAGGAAGTGAGAATAAAGAGTTATTATTTGATTGTCTTCCAACTGAGATTGCCCTTCTGAAAGCCATTCTAGAATTTGTCTTTGATCAATATAGTAATTCTGTATTCTGATTTTGTGTGTATACAACATGTTTCTGTTAAGCTTCAAACGGCCATGTGATGTGATACGTGGCAACATCTTCTTCATCAGAATTATTCTTGGTTGTAATTTTATTTTCCTTTGGCTTTGGGGGCAACTTTAGGATCTAGGATGTAATTATGAGAAAAAGTGTATTTATGTAAAAGTAGAATCATTAAAAATTTACGCACAATTGGATGACAGTCTATTTCTCCTTTTTCATGTTTTAAATAATAATAATAATATATTATTATTATTATTAAAGTACAAGCTAATTTTTTAAATCTTTGACAGTATCCCAACGTAATTCAGGGTCTTAATGGCAAAAGTGTAAAAAATAAATAATGAACAAAAAAGTAAAGTATTTATTTATATTAAGACTCTATAATAAAGTTTTTTATCTATAAAAATATAATGTATAATTATATTAGAACTCTACAACTGAATCACATAAAATAATTTAATTTAATATTAAGTAGAATCAAAACTTTTTGTCATGTGTAGAAATATATTCGCCAACAAATGGAAGTAAGGTAATTTATATTTAGGGAGGTTAGGCCACGCGGATAGCGGCTTGTGACCCCCAAAATCGATCAAGATTTGAATTTTACTGGAGACAACATGTTGGGGAGGGCTTCTATTTGCTCGATCAGACCCGGAGATTAAATTTTCCTATGTAACCTCGTATAGGTCCAAATGTTTGTTTAATTAATTTCTCAATTGAAGTCCATGAGAACAAAGGGACATACATAGAAATACATTATGAAAAGAATGATCGATTGAATTAAAATCTGATACTCAAAATGATTAAATCAAGTGGAAAGCAGCTTGTAGCCCAAGTGGTGACAAGTCTTCGAATTCTACTGAAAACACCATTTTGGAGAGGACTTCTTTTTGAGTGACCGAACCAAAAGAATTAGACTACTCGACTAATCTTTTGTACCAAAAAAAAAAAAAAAACTAAAATCTTACATCATAATATTTATCAAGCCTTTTTAATAGATAAATATAAGAATACGTAAGTTAAATTTACATTATGCTCACACAAGTGGATTATCATCTTATATTTAAAAGTTCTTTTTTGTTCTTCATTTTTTGGTCGGTATATTGAAAAAATCATATAAACATGAAGTTAAGGAAATATGCGGGTGGTGGCGCTGCAGCGGGACAGAGGTGGCATGGCGGTGGTGCTGCAAATGTGCAGGTGCTGGTTGACGGGAAGATGGGGAAGAAGATATGGTGAAGAAGAAAGAAGAAAGAAGAAAAAAGAAAAAGAAAAAAACGAAAAAGGGAAATGAAAGTGAAAAGATCAAAAAAGGATTTGGGTCATTGGGTGTGGGGCCACCATATCCGGCTCAAATTTTATACATTATCCAAATACAACATATCCGACCCATATTTTATTATTAATCTGTTTTTATTTATATTAGAAGGTTAAAATGGTCATTTAATGCATAAATTGATTTTTTAACACATAAAAAATTATCTCTCCCTCACTAGGCGTGTGTGTAGCTCAAACTCAGTTAATTGTTGACGGAATGGGGTTTCGCGCAAGGTTAAATTAAATAGGGGATGTATTTTGCTTATATTTTTAATAGAGAGGGGTGTTTAGCGTATTTGGCTAACATAGGGGGTCTTTTATTAAAAAAAAATAATCCTAAAATAAAAGTTGTCAGAGCCAATACCAAATCATTGATTATTCTCCTAAATGATTATTTGAACTAATAATTAATAAATTAAATATATTCACAAAAACTCTCTTATCATACATAACTATGAATTTAATAACAATTTTCTTGAATTTAGCTTCTTATTGAAAACCCACGTGTGCCCCACGTGATTCTTTCCATTGTAAACAAATTGCAAAATAATAGTCAATAGATTGCCACTCACATTTTTAGTGAGACGGTACATCTCAAATACTCTATTCTAAATAATTTAACAATATCCTTTTGGTTAAGCGGCATCTATTTAGATCTGCCCACGCCCTAAACGCTCACCATTGTAAATATAAAATAAAATTAACCGCTAGTCCCAGCATTTTCGTTTTACTAAACGTTGAATATATACTTGTAATTAATGATACATACATATGCATTCATATATATATATACTAGCGTGTAGCCCGTGCTACGCACGGACATATAATTTGTGAAGATAAATTTTAGATTTGAGTTATGCAACGATGCGGGAAAAATTCCTAAAATATACTTTTATATTCAAGAAATTCATATAAAAAATTGTTGGTTAGGTAAATGGAACTGCAACCGTTCAACATTTGGGTTCTGCCTTTGCAGCTCAAACTCGTATATTCTCCAACATGCCTCAATAGCTGATACATAACGACAATCCAAATATTGTTTAACTTCATCAACATGTTTATAACTCCTTTGACCATTAGTTTGCTGACCATCAACGTTATTTTCAATCACAATTATAGCTCGATCGGTGCCTTTACAAATATACTTGTACATGTATTTCATCAACTTTGGAGACGCACATTTCTCGACATTTATGTGGCAATCGAACAAAACAATGAGATCTCGGTTGTATGGAACAATCCATCTATTATCTATCTCGACCCCATTTACCATAATTGTATTTTTTGGGTCATTTCTACGACGATATGATACAAACCCATCTTCATCAATAGTAGTTTGATTACAAAAATTTTTAGGGTAGTGTTTAGAGCACTTTCCCTCTACCATGCATGGAGCACTTGGATTATGTACTCCACACGGTCCATGAACCATGCATCTGACTACCGTTTCATAAGCCTTAGGATCAGTATCCTTGTCAGGAATTTCTGCGCATATGAATTGATAAATGTCATCGGGAGTGATTGGTTTATCTCCCTCTGCTAGAGTGAGAGTCATATGCGAGTGAGGCAAGCCTCGCTTTTGGAACTCTATCACACTAACATCTGTTTTGCATGAAAAATACCATAATATCAATTCAATTATTCATTTGAGTAAATTATACAAAAATGTGAAATTCATTTGATTTACCTGCTAATACAGTTCCAAAGAATTTTTTTTCCTTTAGAAGCTTCATCAATTGCTTATGCTTCATTCTGAATATTCTTGCTACAATATCCGGCCTATCCTCTGCACGCTGACCAGGAAGTCTTTGAAGTTCCCGAGAAATTTCTGGCCAATTAGGATTACAGGTAAACGTGATAAAGAAGTCTGGAGGTCCAATTGTTCTACATATGGCCATAGCATCTTGATAATGTTGCATCATATTACGTGGACCTCCTGTAAAAGATGAAGGCAATACGACTCTTCTTCCAACTGCACTGGCATCTGTATCACCCGAAACAACGGCATCTTCCAAACCTTGATATAAATCTCCACGCATCTCAACTTGATGTGTTTTTATGTAGTTCAATCTTTGTTGTTCTATCGCTGCATAACAGTCAACCGCAAGTTGGTTAAACAGGCGGCCTCCTTGCAAAAGTGTACTCCCTTCCAAATTTCTGTATTGTAATCGAAATGCCCAAAACTCCCTCATGGAGATTCTTCCTTCCTTTGATTGTTCCGAAATTACATTATATGGAATACCGACCCGCCATCCATCAGTACCATATGGAAAGAGCAACGGATATTGTAGTGGTGTATACGATGGATGTGTTTCACTAATTCGTTTTAAGTATCCATCATTTTTACAGACAATAATATCTCGACATCCTATTGCATCAGTTTCGTCTCCAACAATTAGAGCAGCAATCTCACTGGCAGTTGGTTGATTGTATTGTCTATTGCTTCTTGAGTGTAAAATACGAATATGTAAATTTACCCCACTATCGTGTTGTAACGCATCTCTTGCACTACGAAAGATTTGAACATAAGGGTTCACATTATCTAACATTGTTTTAAGGCCTTCAACTATAGAAGCAAGAATTCCTGAGTTCGTTACACCATTTCGCAAGATATTTAATCGATTGCGAACTTCATTTTCCGTATCACAAATGTACAACTGTACAAAGCTGTGCATTTGTCCAGGGCTAGGGAGTAAAGACCCAATTCGATGATAATTTTCACCGGAGATCTTAAAACACGGTGGTCCTCTTCCATCTTGAACAGATCTATCAATCTTCCCACCCATGGATGTAAAACAAAACATGGAATTCAAAGATCTTATGTTTTCCATGAAAAAACGATCTTTAAGTAATTCGTCGAGATACTCCGGAGATGGTGGAAGCAAAGCTAAGAGTACTTTTCCACTTTGACAACATAGCCCAAACTTAGGATTAATATTTGAACTATGGGCAACTTTCTCCTCTAACCACATAATTGCGCCGCAAAATCGGCATTCCACATTTCTTTCGCCCAATATTGATCTTTCAAGAACACGATTTGTTGTAATTCTTGGTATTACCGATACTTCTGTATTTTTTATTAACAAAAAAATAATTAGACCTATTAGTTATAAGTAGGACATTAAAAAAAATTAAAAAGGTTACATAAATATTACTCCATGGACTAAATTATCATTAATAAATTATACATTGTTATTTGCATGAGTAATATTGTAAACACTTGTATTCTATATGATAATTTTAATATAAATAAATAAAAAACAATAAAGGTTTTATATTTTTATTAGTCTATTAGTATATTATTTTCAACTGATATTCACATGCAATAAATTATTGTCTTGTTAGATTATGAGCGAAAGTAATTTCATATTCATGTTTACTTGATCGTAGCCATGCTTTTAGATATTGGTTTATTTGACTATTAAATAACTGCATCTAGATTAGAGATTTTATGCGTTTTACAGTATAAATTGAGTTATTTGAATAAAAAAAGGATCATTCAAACTAAGAACAATGGCGAAGTTAACAATATCATTAAAAAAACATAAAGTTGCATTCACAAATTATGTAAATACAAAACAATCATGACATGTCATATAAGAATATAAAGATTCGAGATATTACCTTGAGCTACAGAATCATGCAAAAATGGAGGATTTGCATTAGTTGCATGGTTATTTTCAAACGGGATGCTGCTAGGTACTAAAATCTCATCATCTGAATCTAAACGTTCTTGTGCTTGATCTCCTATAAAATTTTAAATTGTTACATATATATATTTTTTCCATTGTAATTTTATGAATAAAAAAATAGAGTATACAACATATTTGAAGCCAAAAGGATTGACATACGTTGTGGGCTCATGTGCAATTGGTTTCTACTTGTATCACCGCACGCATGGATAGATGTAGTTGGTTCAGCAAAAGGATTGTAGTTTATAGGTGTCAAATGAAATCTTTCAACCACAATGCTCTGATCTATACCTATAATTCATCAGTCTAAATAAGCATTATCGGATAACTGGAAAAAAAAAAAGTAAACTTACGGAAAAAGGTTATCAGGTAACATGCCATGTGAGACTCGCGTTGTATCAGCTTGGACTTGATGCATTACATTCGTAGGCTCATGTACAATGTACTCTATACATTCAATAAATAAATGAAATGAGTGCGAATAGATGTAAGTTATATATCACTAAAGCAAAGGGGAAAGTGGAATGTTAACTTTATACCATTCATAATAGGAACAGAATAGAGTATCGACGTTGTGAGACTATCACGATCATGATTTACGATGGGTCCATCCCCTATTTGTAAATAAGTGATAAAAAGTATTACTATATGTTCACATCATAAGTAGTAATTATAAATTTGGTGTTGTGATATAGCAAACATCTATTTCTATAAACCATTCTGTAGTTGGATAAATAAATTAAAAAGCTAATACAATTTGAAGATGAATACCATTCACGACTTCAGCAGCATGGCGCATTGTCGATGGAGATTGGTTGGCAGCATTGTCACCCACAATCTCTTGTTCTATAAAAAAATGTTGCATTACACGAATATGCTAAACTTCTTATCGAAATTGTAAATAAACATGTATTTGTCCAAAATATGTCATACCGTCTTCTATCCCATAGGAACGATTTTCTGGATTTATTATATTTCTACCTCCACGACCCAAACTTCTACCACGGGAGGATGAACCTCGATTTGAGCGTGAAATTCTTGCTCTATTGGAACCTCTTGAAGATCCACGCATGGATCGTCTGCCACGTGATACTGGAATATAGGTTTGAGCTTCTTCAAAAACTCCCAAACCACTACTATGTGATTCTGATAGCAATTGATATTCTCTATCCATACGTGCCAGATTTTCATCAAAAAAATTTCCATTTACCCCTCTATGACGTTTAGCATATAATTCTCTCTTACGCTTTAACCGTGCAAGCTTGTAACCGGCTTGATTAGCGTTCATTTCTCCTAAAAAATTAAATAAATTACATTGAGCATGAAAAAATGCATTAGTTGGACTTGAGATTTACAGAATTAAATTACAAAATTATTTTGACGTAAAACAATTTTATTAAATATTTTTCTTTGTATGTACAAAAATAATTATTAATATACATTTGATAGTAAGTAAAACTGCCTCAACCCAGAGAAACCAAATCTTCCAAGACCTTTGTATGGACAAAAATCACACATTGTTATGAAATAATTTTATTCAATTTTTTGTCACAATGAAGGAAAAAAGACATAATCCGTAAGTATTTGGGGATAGATTTTATGCCGTAAGTATTTGGGGATAGATTTTATGATTGGGAATCCAACATTAATTAGATAAAAGGAGTTTATATATATGTTCACAAAAGGAGTTTGAAAAATTAATACATACAGTATTTATCTACGATAGCAAAACCAAACAATAAAGTCATGGTATATACAATTGCAAATGAGGAAGACTCCAAATTACATGCAAAGCTGGTAAAGACTAAGATCTTTGTTTGGATATCCACTACATATTCACAAAAGAATAATTGAATAAAAAAGAAAAATTGAGAGCTAGCAAATCATTGGGTGAAACTTTAATCCTTTTCATAATTAAACCTAGATGAAGAGAGAAAGTACTCACTTGATTGAGCCTGAGTTCCTATTGCCTTCAAATCAGCGGATTAGGTCTGGATTAAGAAAAAATAAATACTAATAAATAAATAAATAAAAATTTAAAAAATATGTATTCATCTCAATTTACGAAAGAACTTAGAATATACAATGCATGCAAATAGTAAAGCCAACACAAAAAAGACATGTATAATAAACGCTCAACAAATAGTCACTTTGTCAGTCTATTATATTAAGATTAAAAAGAGATGCATAGACGAACTGAAATCAATAGGAGAAACAATCCAATTCATGCAAATGATACAAACATGTTGGCCGCTGTTTAGTATATAACTGCAAAGTCTATTCATCAGCAATATTCACCATTTTTTTTATCAAAAAAAATAGTCTATTCATCAGCAATATTCACCTTTTTATACCATATATATGTTCTAGAAGGGGGGAGAACTAAGTGCATGTAATTATATTCTGGGTAAAACTTTTAGCAAAGCTGTTGGGCATTAATGGCACAATGAAGATTTCATTTTCCAAATCAATGATTTTAAATATATTTAAATATTAATCATCAAACAATCTCTAAATTAGCATTTTTCAAAATTTTATTGGAACACAAATTAATCCGAACATGAATAAAAAAAAGGAACAAAATATTGTATCCCACTAACAGATTATTATTCATAAATCCTTCCAAAGAATTAATTGCAACAATATACATACAAAAATGAAGAAAAAAAAGAGACTAAATGATATATTATATGGTATTGCTTTTATAAAAAGTCAAAACATCAGATACTATTTCATAGTGTAACATGGAATTTGCACCATAAAGCGTCGATGAGGGCCATGAGGCAACAAATCAGCTAAAAAGAAAATACGAAGCGACTGCGTCAACTACCATAAAGCACCAGTCATGCAAATGATACAAACATGTTGCCCCTGTTTAGTATATAACTACAAATACTTAAAGATTAGAACATGCAAAAAGAAAAACATAAATAATTATTTTTTAGAAATCTACTTAAAGATTAGAACATGCAAAAAGAAAAACATAATTTAAAATTGAGATAATTTACAGTATATAATCAATAGAAAAAATAGTATATTGAACATTACCCCAATACACGAATGAGAAAGTTGGAATAAAAACTATGTAGTAGAACAACAATTTGTGTAGAATTGCGAGTAAGGAATATGAACTGATAAAAGTACGTAATAAACATGAAGATTATATATCAATTTAATAACTTTAATTATGGAAAATAATTTTAATTTAATCTTTAATTGAGAGTATTGAATCAATTATGGCCGTATATTTTGTAATTCGATTTTCTTTGCTTCTTTCCATATAGGAGAACTATCATAATTTTTCTCATTTTATAGATAGATTCATTATGTTAAGTTTGGTAACTTAAACAACCCCATAATGTCTTGCTATTAATAAAGAAAGGTTATAATTTAATTATATTTAGTGATAGATTATCTAACCAATCATATAATTTAAAGAAATAAAAAGAAAAGGATTGTTTCTTTAAATAGGATCCGTACTCATCAAGGGGTGGTTGGTTTAGGAAAAGTCAAATCCAACATAAATGCTAGACAAAATTGTTCTTGACTTCAAATTTCAAAATTTAAAATATTAAATTGAAAAAGAAATTTTTTTAGAGAATAAAATTAATTCAAAATTCTAAGAATTCACCATTTTGGTCAAAATTAAACAATTGAAGTCAAATGTGGGTCCTACACATCCTTCAAATATATAATAGTATAGATATAAGAATAATCTACAACAAACAAAATTGTTTATTTGCCAAATATTAATTATTGAATGGTTAATTTTGCTAAAATTTCTATATATAGATTGATACAGATTGTAGCGAGGTAGAATTAGAAAAAATTAACTCTATTTCAACGTCATATATAAAACTCAATCAAATAATTCACATTAAAATTACAATATACAACTCCAAATTTGTAATTTGAGAATATTTAGCGATATCCACATGTAAGTGGATATATTAATATAATCTTTATCATTATATATATATATATATATATATATTTTTTTTTTTTTTTGTTGAAAAAAAGTTTAGGTAGGATCAACTTCGATCGCTTATCAGGGTTAGGGCATGCCTCTGGGGACCATAAGTTACTTATGAAGGTACTTACAGATCGCCCACCAACGCAACCCTCACTTCAGCAGAGGGAATAGAACACACAACCTTTTAAGGGGAAGTGACTCGTCCTTACCAATTGAGTCAACATGTGTTGGTTATATATATTTTAAATATGGAACTTGCTTAGTTTGAATAAAATAAATAAATGGATAATACATACTCTAAGGGCTCGTTTGGTATTGAGGATGGGATAGATAGGTTCTAGGATTAGATTGATATGGCATGATTGCATTGTTCATGCGAATTAGGGGATAACTTATCACTTATTTGGTGCATGAGATTAATTATTTTTCTGCCCATGTAAAGGAGATAATTAAATCACACCTCATATGGGGTGATTATCAATCAATTGTTTGAGGGATTAGAACCCGGTCTTCAAAACAATACTGGGCTATTGTCCAACATACCAATTACCAAACAGGGATGATGCCCCTAATCAACCATACCAAGTGAGCCCTAAAGTAGTGCAATCTCCAAAAATTAAAAGGAAACCGCAACGTAAGAATTCTTATGATAAAAGCAACTGAGGTGGATATATGTGAAATATGATTACAACAGTTGTTAATCATCCTTAGTAGTAGTAGTATTTCCTAAGACCTTCCACTACAACAAACAAAGATTAATCATAATCCAACAAGGAATCAAACGTCCTAAATAACTCTTCTTCATTAATTACTTCCATCAGATTTTATTGTTTTCTGCCAAGAACTGATGATCATCTCTTCCCATCTTCCTCAACTGCTGAATGGCCACAATTTCTTTGACTAGATCTCTATCCTTCACTCTCTGGATATTATCAACGTGATTGATCGCACCACATATCAACTTCAAAATAACTATCAAGATCCAGCTCCAAGTTATTCTAGGCCCGTTGAAGCATATCGCGATCAAATTATCGACTCCGACATGCATGTATCTTCAAGAAAGCAATGGGTACGTTGCAGATTTTGATCTGAATCGAATTCCAGAAGAAGATGCCATGACGAGGGATGCAGTAGTTGAATTACTAGAACGAGAAAATCACATGTCGACTCGTGACGAGTATGTTCAAGAAAGCAATGGGTACGTCACATATTTCGATCCGGATTGGACTGAAGAAGAGGATGTCGTGATGAGGGATGTAATTGAATTACTCGAAGGAGAAAATCCCACGACTAGTGATGACGCTGAATGGATGTTGCAGGTTGATGAATATTTTGATCCGAATTGGATGGAAACCATGATCATGGATGGGTTTGATATACTAGGACTATTTAATGATCCCACTATTCATGGTACCACTTGTGGTTTATCCGATGAAGTGATTTCCAAGCTCCTCAAGACGAGAAAATGCAGTAAAGACGATGATTCTGAAATTTGCATAGTGTGTCAGGATGATTTGTTCCAAAAAGATGAGATGATCGGAGTGCTTGATTGCTGTCATAAATATCACGCCACGTGCATCAAACAATGACTTCAAGAGAAGAATATTATAAAAATATGAGTTGTTTTTTGAAACTTTTTACGTGCTCAAAAGATCCTTGTGCAATTCAAATTTGTAATGACCAAAGGATCCAAAACAAATAAGA
The DNA here is from genome assembly GCA_019426215.1 of Buddleja alternifolia. Lineage (NCBI taxonomy): Eukaryota > Viridiplantae > Streptophyta > Magnoliopsida > Lamiales > Scrophulariaceae > Buddleja > Buddleja alternifolia. The sequence continues at coordinate 7,264,531 of CM033396.1, read as the reverse complement.
GAAGTTAATGTTAAATATCTACAAAAATAAGATACATATATAATTATATTAGGACTCTACGATAAATTACTTAAAGATAAAAATACAAGTAATAATCTGTGTATCAAAATGACAAAATACATCATCTCAAAAATTACATATTAAATATAATTCATCAAAGAATCTGTGAGATACATATATCTTTTTTTTAGATAAAAGTAATTACTATAACCCAACAAACACAAAATATAGCTCATACAAACCACTCAAGGGAGATGCATAAAGTATAAAGCCTTGGTGTCATTGATCAAACAGAATCAAAGACAAGCACTCAAAGCCAACAACTAAACTACAAACTTTACATCCATTACAAAATTTTTGTCAAATATTTTCTATCTCTTTCTCTCATATTCTGCCACACAGCCCCTGCAAATTTGAAACTTAACTCCATCTTGAGCCCTTGGAACACAACATCATGCGACCTTTTTTTTTTTGCTCAAATATTCTCAGATTTTTCTCCCTCCATATACAGTTTACTGGCCCAGCAAGCCCTGCAATCAGGCATTGTTGCCTACATTTCCAAGTTTTGAAAGCAAACCTGAGCCAATTAATCCATCGAGAGAATTGGTATGGCCACGTACTTACATCAAGCCATTGCATGATCTTAGCCAAGAGCTGTCTCTCCCAGCCACATTCAAAATATAAATGTTGTACAGTCTCTACTTCTTCCCCTCAATAAACACAAAGACAATCCACCAGAGGCATGAATCTATTCAACCTTTCTCTAGTCAACAGTTTTTTATGCAACACAAGCCAAGTAATAAAAGAATGTCCGCAGATCTAAAAAGAGTTTGGGTACCCCTTAGCCAATCTTAACAATTTTGAATAGTAAAGGTACCTGAGGGAGTCTGCATCCACCTATTCTGCACAAAACCAGCCTGTAATTTTCTCTTCACATTATTGATTTTCCTTCACCCCCAGCTGCAATCTGGAGGAAAAGAATAAATCCAGAAATTTTGGTCCTTGAGGTACACACTTGTGAACCATCTAACTCAGAGAGAGTCCTTTTTCTGTGATGAGCCCACACCTGCTTGCCTGTTGAAGCAATATTCCATTTTTTGCAACATTAATGTTGAGCTCTCCATATTTCTTCTTGCTACAAATTTGGTCCCATCCAATAGGAATCAATTTCTTCTTTTGTACAGTTTCCCCCCACAAGAAATCCCTGCATTTCTATTTAGTCCGTTTCATAATTGCCAAAGAGATAATTAAGATTGAGGCCCAATAGACATGCATTGTTAGCAAGATTGAATTAATCAATTGCATTTTTCCAACATATGATAAGTGCCTTGAAGCACAACTGTTCAATCTTTTAGTGATCTTCTCCACTAATACATAGCAATCCCATTTGTTCCATCTAGTTGGTGATAGAGGAACTCCAAGGTATTTGGGAAAAACTCCTTCTTTAAATCCATTCATGTCAAGAATTGCTTGCTTAGTCTTCTGAGAAATTCCTCTCACAAAAGCATTTGATTTTTCCTAATTAGCATACAACCTAGATGATTCTGAAAACTTCTTAAAAGCACTCCATATAATCTCCAGTGCAGGCTTAGTAGCTTTACAGAACAGCATAAGATCGTATGCAAAACAGGTGTTGGTGAGTTGCAGATTTTTACAGCCAGGGTAGTATCTGAATTGGTTATGACTTGCTGCAAGTCTCAGACTTTTTGTGAGGTACTCCATCACAAGCACAAACAATAGTGGGGGCATTGGATCCCCTTGTCTCAGACCTCTCTTCCCTTTGAAGAATCCATAAGTTTTCCCATTAAGCACTACTAAATAAGAAGTTGTTATCACACACTCTAATATCCACTGACTAAACCTCTGATGAAATCTATACCCCTTCAATATTTCCTTCACAAACCGCCATTCCATAGAGTCATAAGCTTTTATAATATCAATTTTCATCAGGCATCTAGGGGATACACTCTTCCTGTTATAGAGTCTTACAAGCTCCTGACTGATTAACACATTGTCAACTATGGATCTTCCCTTAGTGAATGCACCCTGATTTTCGTTCACTAAGGTTGGAAGGAGCACTGTTAGTCTTAGAGTCAACTTTTTAGATACACATTTATGTAAAGTAATGCAGCAAGCAATAGGTCTTAACTCACTAGCATAGGTGGGGTTATCTGTTTTAGGTATCATACTTAACAAGGTACAATTTACTTGCCTTGGTAACTTCTCATGATGAAAAAAATCAAGGATGGCCTCTGTTACCTTAGTCCGAATCACATTCTAGACTACTTGGAAAAATCCACTTCCATACCCATCTGGCCTTGGGCTTTTTGTAGAACACATACTAAACATGTCACTCTTAACATCAGCTGCTGTGAATGGCTTAATCAATCCAATATGCATTTCCCAAGTCAAGGTCGACCCTTGTTCAAACACATTTCCTTCAACACCTCTGATAGGATTTGACACGCTAAAAGCTAACGTGCTATGATAGCAAGTGCACTAGTCGTGTGTAGTAATAAGTGGACAAAAAGTCCGGGTTGTCGAACCACAAGGACTTGAATTCTAGTTAATGATTTTCGATAAAGATAAGATAATTAAAGTAAAGTGCAAGAAAAGAGATTAAACAAACGAAGAACCAAAGAGAAACGTACTATAGATTTAATCTCACGTATGATAAAATGACTAAGGCACATGCTACAACCGAATCTACTCGTCAATATACATGAGCTACTCTTCGAATTATTAGACTCCTATTGCTTTGGTGGAAACTCCTAAATTAACTATTACCCGATGTCTCGGCACATAATAATCCTATGATTAATTGACGGTTCTCTAAATATGTCTATCCGAGAATCTAATCAAAAATCACGCATTAACGTTCTAGAGCTTCCCCGAACGAATCCGGCTAACAACACCCGGGAATCTTTACCTATTTCTAGGGCAATCCCTCATTTGTTTCGGATGATGTGTTAATTCTCTTGCACCCTAATCTATTTTCTCTCGAACAACTAGATTAGGCAAGATAGCAAGCATATGGTGATCAAACACATGATTGGAATAAAAGCATAGAATTAACACACAAAGCAATAGGAGAATTAATACAAAGAGCAACTTCACATATATTGATTCATAAATTTGGCCTTCACATGGCCTTAGTTCTACAATATTAGCCTCTCATCAAAGCCTTAAGAAAATCTAATACAAACATATACATACTCATGGAAATAAACATGTAAATGCAAATAATTAAAACTCCCTCAATTGATTGATGATGGATCTTTGCTCTTGATCTTCAATCCTTAGCTCCTCTCTCTTTGTTCCCCTCCAAAAGTGATGAAGAAATGGTGATCAATGATGATGAGTGAAAAGTGATGGATCAAAAATGCCTCTCTCTCCTTCCTCCTCTAGATGTGATCGGTCCAATTGTGCTGAAAATATCCTTAAGAAGACCACCACAAATCAGCTCCTCATGTGTATGTCCCCCCTAGTGTGTCCTCCACTACTCTTAAAGTGAGTAGTATAAAATTCCCAAAAGTAGATCTAGTAAGAAACATACTTATGACCTCCCTCCCATACATGTGATGACCTCTTGGCTTTAAATGTTCCATTCCCCCATCAAATGATGATCTTTTGGCTGAAAGGAATCAAATCTCGGATGTGGCCACGCCTAGGCGCGGGAATTATGGCGCTCGGGCGCCCAAATCAGAATGTTGGGAGTATTTGCCTCTGTCTGGCGCAGTAATTGTATTTCCTTCATAACTCTCTCCACAAAACTTCGATTTGGATGATTCAAGTCCTCATTTGAAGCTAACACATAGTTCTACAACTTTGTAGAAGGAAACTTCATCCAATTCAGTCTCTAAAAATAATAAAATATCGCTCGAACGTGGAAACTGGTGCAGATACGGCGCCCAGGCGTGGACAGAACGGCGCCTAGGCGCGGAAAGCAGAAGCAAATTGGCCTGAACTTGTTTTATACGTCGTTTTTCATCCCGTTCTTCGATTGTATCCATTTAAAACCTGAAATCACTTAATGCACGAATTAAACGCACATGTAGCAAGAATTAAGCGATAAATGAACCTAAAACATAAACGCAAAGGGGCTTAAAAACACGTAAAAATGCCTCTTATCAACACCCCCACACTTATCAATTGCTCGTCCTCGAGCAATAAGAGTTCTAAGATAAGGAAATATCATCAATCAAAGAGAGAAACAAAAAGAAAACTACCTAACTCACTTTCGTGGAGTAAACGGTTGCATTTAGCGAATGCAACAAGCCTTTGAACCTTTTAGTTACCTCAAAGGACGAGTTATAGTCTCGTGAGGATTTGCAGACGATATACCCACAAAATCGAAAGATTTTCAACCCCGATCACTCAACGTAAATTACAATGATTAATAGCACACAATGGTATGAATTCATCTGTTTAAGCTCATATTACAAATATATACACATCACACATTTGCTCATGTTACGCCTTAACATTGAAAAGATCATCCTAAGGGTGTAGTGTAATAAATCTCAAGTATTATAGTCAAGTGGCATTCTTACCACTTTTCAAACATTAACCCCATATTTATCAACTTTTGATTATTCACATGGTACGAGAATTGAATACAACTTCATAGCCACTTAAAAATTTATCACTTCATTCCACTTTCGGATTTATCTTATGCACTTTCAACTCGAAACATTAGAGGTTAGACCATGTGCAATGTTTGATCCTCTTAGGCTTTCTATGACACCCGTGTAACGAGTTTTAGGCCAATAACTCCTAAACCAGATGGCTTTAGGGTATCAAATGTGGAGACATTCCTAAGGGCTTAATCACTCGAGTGTCAAAGGCCACAAAATCAAACTAGGTCCTTATTCACTTAACACTTGCATTGGCTTGAGCTTAGCTCAAATTAGCAAAATAGTACAGTATTCTAGGCATGGTGCTCTTCGCCCCCAGTATCTATTAAGCCTGACTTTTTCAGTCATACCAATGTTCAACCTCTTTTTATTATTATTAAGCACACGAAGTTAACGTTCTCAACTCATAACACATGTGAAAATTCTAAGTTGATATTTCCGGGATCAAGCCTTTAAGTGTTTCAAAATGATTGCCCACTCAACTCCTCTACCTTCGATTTAGGTGCATATGTGAATCATCTTAAGGTTAATCTAGTCTAGTTAGGATCCCATAAGCAAGGAACGATGTGTATAGCCATTAAAAACCAAATTGATAGAGAAAACATACCATGTATTCAAATTAACCATACTCAATGCCTCAAGTGAAGGGTTGAAATTCTATCCAAAAAAATAAATTAAAATTGCACACATTTCACATGTAGAGGTACAGCACCCCCCAAACTTGGACCGAAATATGTAAAACATGAATCAACATGACTATAATGGATCTAGTATACCCCCCACGCTTATCATGAACATTGTCCCCAATGTTTGAAAAAGAAAAGGGCAAAGTACACATCACCATAGGGAAGCTGAAAAGCAAACCCGAGTCCACTTAAGGCAATCAAGTCCACGGATGGCAATCACTGTGTCGATCACTACATAGGTAAACAAATGCTAGCCATACAGAGCATCAAACATTGGATAGAATAGAATAAAACAAAACGAGATAAACAAAAAAAAAGAGAAACATGCATGGAAGGAAAACATCAAGCATCCAAACATAAAACATAAAATATCCAACATCCCAATCAAAAGATATCCAAAAATAAAAAGAAACATGCATGGAAATAAAACAAGATAAGCCTAATCGGTGGTGCCAAAACGGTCAATGTAATCCTCATCCTCGCCGCCGAGATCATCCAAATCAATCAACGGGCTACCCTCATCATTATGAGCCTCATCATCACCTCCGTCAGGAACGAGAGCACCTGACTCGTGCATATCTGCGGGCTGCTGAGGCGGGGGGTGCGGGTAAGGTGGAGGAGCAGAATAATCAAACGGCCCCCAACCGACAAACGCATCATGCTCTACAAAAAGTTGACGAAAATAAGCACAAGTGTCGGACATGACCACCCTCATCTCATCTCGCAACTCCTCCCTCAATTCATCCTTTAATTGTCTAATGGCGGCGGCATCCATAGGTGGAAACTGTGGGGAGCTAGTAGACTGGGATGAAGACGGGCGAGGCCTCTTTGAAGTAGCTGGTGGTGGAGGAGCCTGGAAGTCGTCATCTACCACGGTGAGATAAGAACCAGGAAGCTCAGTACGCTCCAAAGGAAATGTGGGAACCTTAGCCGCCTTGCATAAAGCTGTGATCAGTGACGGGAGAATGATGGGAATCTTCCGAGTGGGATCTTCTCCCTTTTGCTTAGCCAATTCTTTGTTAATCAATGGCCCTAACTCATTCTTCAACTTCCTAAAGTGGTCCGTCAAAGACTTGTGGATTACCCGGGCAAAGTCCACAGCTTTCTTGGACATAATAGCGTAGATGAGGGTGGCCCGTTCCTTGTTTGCCTCTGATCAATTGGTACTCGGCATTAAATTGAATCGGATGAAGTCGAGCCAGAAAGCAGCCTCGGGTAATAGAGCCCTACGGGGGACATGAGCTTCTCCGGGTACCCATTCCCACCCCTCTCGGCCAATAACCTGCAAAATATCCGATAGGCTAACTTGGAGGCGCCCTGCATTGTAAAGAGTGGTGAACTCGCATGTCTGAGGGGTCGGGGTGCCTATGCTCTCCCTAATCTGTCTCAACTCATAATTGACATGTTTGCCCCGGACCAAAAGGGTAGTCCCCAGCCATCCTCGTGTCTCAATCTCATCATAAACCCCGGAGCTGAAGAATTCCAGAACCCAAGGAAGATGAATGGCCTCGGGCTTTTGACAGAAAAACTGTAAGCGATGAAATTGTATCAATTCGTGCACAGAGGGCTGTCCCCGGGTGGTTAAATAGTGCTCCTTAATAAGGGTGCGGGGGGTGCTCAAACTCTGACACATAATTTGGACTTGGGGGTTTTCAAAACGGGTATTATCGGGAGTCTCGGGCTCATTAGAGGAACCCTCACCCACTTTTTTCTTACCCTTGGACGGTCTGTTGGTAGTTCTCGTCATTTGCAACAACAATTATCAACTTCTTAACTACTCAAATCAACCCAAATGCAACCAACCAAATACAACAATCTTCAACGCCCAACAACACACCAAAATCAGAGCAACCCACACTTGGCAACAATCCACAAATTCAATTTCAACCCACAAATTGATAACAACCCACGGATTTAGCAACAATAGATCATCCAATTCAACAACATCAACCCCCAATTTTTTATTACAACCCACAAATCCAATAAAAGCCCTCAAATGCAATGACGTAAAAAAAATCAATCTACAATCGGACAATGCCCCAATTAATCCTCAAAATATAGTGCAAGGCACCTACTCGTCGGCTATGAATCGAAAATGGAAGAAGGGTAAAGCCAAAACTCACCTTTTATCCCCAAAATGTTCTCACCGAGTCGATGTGAAAGAAGAGCCTCTTGTGCGACGAATTATGTTGATGGAAAGTGGCGGTGAAATACGGTGGAAATGGCCGGAAATGGTGATAGAGTCGCCGGAAATCGCGTGGGAGAGGAGATGTGAAGATTTTGGGAGAATTTTGACCGTTTTGACCCACATATTAGCTTAAATCAGAATCGGGCGCCTAGGCGCGCGTGTTTGGGCGCCTAGGTGCGCGACACAGCTTACCTGGATTCTTTTGGGTGGTAATGGCCGCGCCTAGGCGGGCGTTGTTTGGCGCTTGGGCACCCCTTTCAGAATCGGGCGCCTAGGCGCCTGATTTCTCGGCGCTTGGGCGCCCCTTTCAGAATCGGGCGCCTAGGCGCCTGATTTCTCGGCGCTTGGGCGCCCCTTTCAGAATCGGGCGCCTAGGCGCGCGTGTTTGGGCGCCTAGTTCTGAATAGTTTTGTAACGAATTTCATTTCCTGTTTCAAAAGGGAAGAGACAAAACACTTAAAACACAAACTAACAAAGATGTAAGTTTAGAAAATAAAGCAACAAACGGAATAATAAGGGAAAAAGAAAAGGAAACGGAAAGAAAACATGGGTTGCCTCCCAAGAAGCGCTAGTTTAGAGTCATTAGCTCGACTGAAAGCGAAAAATCACGAAGGGTCCGCGAGGATGAAGGACTCTTTGTCTCTTGGTCCATCCATCCCTAAGTAAGGTTTTAGACGTTGAGCGTTGACCAAGAAAGTATGTCCTTTATCTGTTGTAAGCTCGACGGCGCCGGATGGATAGACCTGGGAAATCAAAAATGGTCCCGACCATCGAGACTTAAGCTTCCCGGGGAAGAGTCGGAGTCGAGAGTTGTATAGCAACACCCGCTCTCCCTTGTGGAATTCCCGGGGGAGAATATGTTTGTCATGCCACATTTTGGTCCGCTCCTTATAGAGTTTTGCGTTCTCATAGGCAAGATGACGCCATTCTTCGAGCTCGTTGAGTTGTAGCAAACGTTGTGTACCTACACTTTGAGAGTCAAAATTTAGAAACTTAATGGCCCAATAAGCACGATGCTCGAGTTCAACGGGCAAGTGACATGTTTTACCAAAAACAAGACGATACGGGGACATGCCAATTGGGGTTTTATAGGCAGTCCGATAAGCCCAAAGAGCATCATCCAATTTAAGGGACCAATCCTTTCTTGATGCGTTGACCGTTTTTTCTAAAATACGCTTAATCTCCCTATTCGAGACCTCCACTTGGCCACTAGTTTGTGGGTGGTATGGGGTCGAAATTTTATGCTTCACCCCGTACTTGGTCAATAAAAGTTCAAACTGCCTGTTGCAGAAGTGGGTGCCCCCGTCACTAATGATGGCTCGGAGAGTTCCAAATCGAGTAAAAATATGCTTCTTCAGAAAACGAGTGACAACCCGAGCATCATTAGTAGGCAAGGCCACGGCTTCCACCCATTTGGAGACATAGTCTACCGCAACAAGGATATATTTATTTGAACAAGAACTGGGAAAAGGGCCCATGAAATCTACACCCCATACATCAAACAACTCACACTCTAACATGCTATTTAAGGGCGTTTCATGATGTTTAGAGATGTTCCCCATTCGTTGACAGCGATCACAAGATTTGACATAATGATGTGCATCTTTAACAAGAGTAGGCCAGAAAAAACCTGATTGGAGGATCTTAGCTACCGTTTTGGAAGGCCCAAAATGGCCACCTACCGCCATATCATGACAATGAGATAGGATAGCATGCACGTCCGTTTCGGGTATGCAACGTCGAATTAAACCATCTGCACAAACTTTGAATAAAAAGGGTTCGTCCCAAAGATATTGCTTTACATCAGATAGAAATTTCTTCTTTTGATGAAAAGTGATATCCGGGGGAAGACTGCCCGTAACAATGTAATTGGCAAAGTTAGCATACCAAGGTGAAATTGTTTCAGAAATAGCAAGGAGGTGTTCATCTGGGAATTCCTCACGAATTGGTGTCTCATCTAACGGATCATTCACTAGCTCTAATCGTGAGAGGTGGTCGGCTACTACATTTTCGGTGCCTTTCTTGTCTTTTATCTCTAAATCAAATTCTTGGAGTAACAAAATCCACCTAAGGAGTCTTGGTTTAGCATCTTTCTTGGCAAGCAAATATTTTAAAGCCGAATGATCGGTGTAAACTATCACTTTGTTTAGCACGAGGTAAGAGTGGAATTTATCGAATGCAAAGACTATGGCGAGTAATTCTTTTTCCGTGGTGGCATAATTCAATTGTGCATCGTTAAGAGTTTTACTAGCATAGTAAATGGTTCGAAATACCTTTTCCTTCCTTTGGCCAAGGACCGCTCCAACCACGGTGTCACTCGCATCACACATCAATTCGAATGGTAAGCTCCAATCGGGGGATGACATGATAGGGGCGGAAACTAAGCGTTCCTTCAAATCAAGAAAGGCCTGCATACAAGAAGAATTGAAATCAAAAGGTGCATCTTTAACAAGCAAATTAGACAACGGTTTCGCAATTTTAGAGAAATTCAAGATGAATCGCCTATAGAAACCAGCATGCCCGAGAAAACTCCTAACAGCTTTTACCGATGTGGGCAGGGGAAGTTTTTCAATGACCTCAATCTTGGCTTGGTCCACTTCGATCCCTTTTTGAGAAATCTTGTGGCCAAGTACAATCCCCTCCCGGACCATTAAATGGCATTTTTCCCAATTCAAAACAAGGTTGGTTTCTTCACAACGTTTAAGCACAACATTTAGATGAGCAAGACAAATATCAAAAGTTGTTCCGAAAACAGAAAAGTCATCCATAAAAATTTCAAGGAAATCTTCAACCATATCATGAAAAATAGCTATCATGCATCTTTGAAAAGTGGCCGGGGCATTACACAAGCCAAATGGCATCCTTCTATAAGCAAATGTGCCATAAGGACAAGTGAAAGTGGTTTTCTCTTGGTCCTCAGGATCTATGGCAATTTGATTATAGCCGGAGTAACCATCTAGAAAACAATAGAAATCATGCCCGGCTAATCGTTCAAGCATTTGGTCAATAAAGGGGAGGGGGAAATGATCCTTACGTGTGGCATCATTCAACTTACGGTAATCTATACATACACGCCACCCACTAATTATACGAGTTGGGATAAGCTCATTATTCGCATTCTCAATTACCGTTATTCCCCCTTTCTTAGGCACCACTTGGGTAGGGCTCACCCACGCACTATCAGAAATAGGATAGATTATACCTGAGTCGAGCAGTTTAATCACTTCCTTCTTTACTACCTCTTGGATTTGTGGGTTTGATCTCCTTTGGGGTTGGCGTGTAGGCTTGGTGGAGTCCTCCATAAGTATTTTGTGCATACATATCGCTGGACTAATGCCTTTGATGTCCGCAAGTTTCCACCCAAAAGCCCGTTTGTGAGATCTCAACACCGTCATTAATTGCTCTTCTTGTGATCCTGAAAGAGATGAGGAAATGATCAATGGGAGTGTTTCGTCATCGTTCAAGTACACATATTTAAGGTGGGAGGGGAGGGGTTTGAGTTCGAGAGAGGGGGGTTCTTCAATAGATGGGCGAGGTGATCCTGACAATGATCTATCAACTTTGATGAATCCTCCCGAATGAGAGGAAGATTTGTACTCCAAGCTTAGAACCTTTTCCACTAGATCATCTTTCTCCGAGTCCACTTGCATGGATTTCATAAGACTCTGTTCGAGAGAATTTTCAATTGTATTGTCCTGTAAATACTCAACAATCAAATGGTCAAATGTATCAATTCGATAACACGAGTCATGATCAATAGGATGTTTAAGGACTTTGTAAACATCAAAGGTAACTTTGTCATCGCCCACATTCAAGGTAAGCTTACCATTAGCAATGTCAATTACCGCCTTACCCGTGGCTAGGAATGGTCTCCCTAGGATTAATGGTACCTCCACATCTTCTTCCATGTCGAGTACTACGAAATCAACGGGAAAATAAAACTTGTCGACTTGGACAATAACGTCTTCGATTATCCCCTTGGGCCTCTTGATCGATCGGTCGGCTAGTTGAAGGCTCATTGAGGTCGGCTTGGGATTTCCAAGGCCTAGCTTTTTAAACAGTGAGTATGGAAGAAGATTGATGCTGGCCCCCGAGTCACATAACACCTTCTTGAATGATAGGGATCCAATTGTGCATGGGATTGTGAGACTCCCGGGATCTTGGAGCTTAGTTGGCAATTTATTGAGTAATACGGCGGAGCATTCTTCCGTGAGGCACACCGTCTCATTCTCTTCCCACTTCTGTTTGTTGGAGAGTATGTCCTTGAAGAACTTCACATAATTCGGCATTTGGAGAATGGCGTCAATAAACGGAATGTTAATTCTCACTTCCCGAAGGATTGCCAAAATTCGGAGAAAGCTCGGATCCATCTCCTTTTTCTTTTTTTTGTGAGCATTTGGGAAGGGGAGACGAACTTCGATAGGGGGAGAAAGCGTTGGATTAGACGGATGAAAACCCACAGAAACAGTGGGCGGCGCCTGGGCGCGTGTATCGGCGCCTAGGCGCGGATCTGCTGGCGCCTGGGCGTGCAGTTCTGGGCGCTCGGGCGCGGATGTACTGGCAGTGTCATTCTCCAATTGTTTGCCACTTCTCAAGGCTATGGCATTGCATTGGGCCTTCGGGTTCTTTTTCGTGTCGCTTGGGAGAGTCCCCGGGGCTCTACCGTTAACCGCATTAGAAAGTTGCCCTACTTGTGTTCGCAAATCCTTCATCTCCATACACATATCCTTTATCATACTCCGAAGTTCGTTGAAAGATGTATCGGACTTTTTCATGTGAGCATCCAGTTTCTCATCGATTGTGGGAGGTCGCATTTGCACTTGACCTTGACCTTGTCCATTGAAATTGCCTTGCCTCGGGGGTGGGTTATTGAAGGGTGGTCGTGGAGCTTGATAGATCCCCAGTTGATAAATCCCCGGTTGTGCGTTCTGTGCGGGGTTGGGCCTTTTTGGAAAATTCTCGGGTATATGAAAGTTCACCCGAGGTTTATTTTGATTCCCCACATAATTAACATTGCCAACCTCCGGTTCCAAGACTACTACTTTTTAGATACACATTTATGTAAAGTAATGCAGCAAGCAATAGGTCTTAACTCACTAGCATAGGTGGGGTTATCTGTTTTAGGTATCATACTTAACAAGGTACAATTTACTTGCCTTGGTAACTTCTCATGATGAAAAAAATCAAGGATGGCCTCTGTTACCTTAGTCCGAATCACATTCTAGACTACTTGGAAAAATCCACTTCCATACCCATCTGGCCTTGGGCTTTTTGTAGAACACATACTAAACATGTCACTCTTAACATCAGCTGCTGTGAATGGCTTAATCAATCCAATATGCATTTCCCAAGTCAAGGTCGACCCTTGTTCAAACACATTTCCTTCAACACCTCTGATAGGATTTGACACGCTAAAAGCTAACGTGCTATGATAGCAAGTGCACTAGTCGTGTGTAGTAATAAGTGGACAAAAAGTCCGGGTTGCCGAACCACAAGGACTTGAATTCTAGTTAATGATTTTCGATAAAGATAAGATAATTAAAGTAAAGTGCAAGAAAAGAGATTAAACAAACGAAGAACCAAAGAGAAACGTACTATAGATTTAATCTCACGTATGATAAAATGACTAAGGCACATGCTACAACCGAATCTACTCGTCAATATACATGAGCTACTCTTCGAATTATTAGACTCCTATTGCTTTGGTGGAAACTCCTAAATTAACTATTACCCGATGTCTCGGCACATAATAATCCTATGATTAATTGACGGTTCTCTAAATATGTCTATCCGAGAATCTAATCAAAAATCACGCATTAACGTTCTAGAGCTTCCCCGAACGAATCCGGCTAACAACACCCGGGAATCTTTACCTATTTCTAGGGCAATCCCTCATTTGTTTCGGATGATGTGTTAATTCTCTTGCACCCTAATCTATTTTCTCTCGAACAACTAGATTAGGCAAGATAGCAAGCATATGGTGATCAAACACATGATTGGAATAAAAGCATAGAATTAACACACAAAGCAATAGGAGAATTAATACAAAGAGCAACTTCACATATATTGATTCATAAATTTGGCCTTCACATGGCCTTAGTTCTACAATATTAGCCTCTCATCAAAGCCTTAAGAAAATCTAATACAAACATATACATACTCATGGAAATAAACATGTAAATGCAAATAATTAAAACTCCCTCAATTGATTGATGATGGATCTTTGCTCTTGATCTTCAATCCTTAGCTCCTCTCTCTTTGTTCCCCTCCAAAAGTGATGAAGAAAATGGTGATCAATGATGATGAGTGAAAAGTGATGGATCAAAAATGCCTCTCTCTCCCTTCCTCCTCTAGATGTGATCGGTCCAATTGTGCTGAAAATATCCTTAAGAAGACCACCACAAATCAGCTCCTCATGTGTATGTCCCCCCTAGTGTGTCCTCCACTACTCTTAAAGTGAGTAGTATAAAATTCCCAAAAGTAGATCTAGTAAGAAACATACTTATGACCTCCCTCCCATACATGTGATGACCTCTTGGCTTTAAATGTTCCATTCCCCCATCAAATGATGATCTTTTGGCTGAAAGGAATCAAATCTCGGATGTGGCCACGCCTAGGCGCGGGAATTATGGCGCTCGGGCGCCCAAATCAGAATGTTGGGAGTATTTGCCTCTGTCTGGCGCAGTAATTGTATTTCCTTCATAACTCTCTCCACAAAACTTCGATTTGGATGATTCAAGTCCTCATTTGAAGCTAACACATAGTTCTACAACTTTGTAGAAGGAAACTTCATCCAATTCAGTCTCTAAAAATAATAAAATATCGCTTGAACGTGGAAACTGGTGCAGATACGGCGCACAGGCGTGGACAGAACGGCGCCTAGGCGCGGAAAGCAGAAGCAAATTGGCCTGAACTTGTTTTATACGTCGTTTTTCATCCCGTTCTTCGATTGTATCCATTTAAAACCTGAAATCACTTAATGCACGAATTAAACGCACATGTAGCAAGAATTAAGCGATAAATGAACCTAAAACATAAACGCAAAGGGGCTTAAAAACACGTAAAAATGCCTCTTATCAGGATTCTGAGTACCAAGTAAGTTTTTGTAAAAACACACAAAGTGGGCAGTGACTTCATTATATTCAGAGAGAGTGTGATCACCATCCTGCATTCTCACAATTCTGGCTCTATACTGTCTTTGATGAATAATTTTGTCAAAATATGAAGTGTTTTGATCCCTCATTTTAAGCCAATCAATCTTTGCTTTTTGTTGGATATACTTTTTCCTGGCCAAACTCTTCTCTTTACACTCTTTTTGGGCTTCAGTAACCATGGCCTGCAACTGTGTACTCATTGGTGAATTATTCAACTTCTCTTGCAAATCAGTAAGTACTAGGTGGGCTTTGTCTGCTTGTAACTCAATGTCATGGAACCTGGTTTTATTTAGTTTTTTCAACTCCACTTTCATTCACATCAGTTTCTTCACAACTCGTTACATAGGATTCCCTTCTACAACAGCCCTCCAATTGTGCTCAACTAATGGCAAGAACTACTCAGAGACACTCCTGATGGGTTTGGTGGAGTCGGATCAAAATAAGGTCAAGAAGAGGAGCCAAAATAGATCCAAAAAGAGTTGGGGTTCACTGGGATCGCAAAAGGACAAGAAGAAGTCGAAAAATTGAAGCTGGGAAGTGCAGATACGCACAGTTGCGCCCAGGCGCCCAGAAGTGGCGCCCAGGCGTCAACATGGCGGCGCTCAGGCGCCACAGGCAGAGGGGTGCGCCCAGGCGCCACTGTATGGCGCCTGGGCACGGGCAACAGCGCTGGAGACGCGTTTTTGACTGTTTTTCCTATTTTAGCGGATTTTGGCATGTCTTGAGTCCTACTTTGATTGGAATTGTTTTCTATTGTGTTAGGAATTATTCCCTAGTTGTTTAGGAGTGTTTTTACCTAATTTGTTAGGGTTTAGACTTCTCCACCATTATAAATGTGAGAACTCCACTTATAATTGATTGATGTACTTTGAAAGAAATAAAGATGTAGTCTAAGTTGGCTCGTGGATGTGGGCAAGTTATGCCAAACCACGTTAAATCCTCGTGTTCGTTATCTTCATATTTAGGCTTAGATTTTATTGTTTTCTTGTTTATTCTTCGTGCTCTGGTGCTACCATCCCTAACAACTGGTATCAGAGCCATAGGTTGTAGATTTAGGAAACGTCTTAGATCTAGATCTATGGGAACGATGGTAGGAGATGGAAGAGTAATCAAGCTCGACGATTTCGTTGCAGAGAGCACGAATTGTGGTCGTGGTGAAGCCGGAGAAGATGATAGAGGAGGATGAGTTCGGGTAGATCGTCAACCAAAGAAGAGTGATCCCGTTGAACGTTAACGAGAAAACGTTGGAAAATCGTGGTGCCAGATGCAGAGGCGGATTCGTAACAGCGATGGTAGATTTGTGTTGCCGGACGGGTAGACACGATGCCAGTGGGAGCAGTTGTAGTGCCGAGGGCAGATCCGTATAGCCGGAGGTCAAGGGGCTAGACTTGTGTTGCCAAGAGGGCGGAAGAACGAGCAAGCCAGGGACCAGGGAGGCAGAGTTACGGAGGCATGACCACGTGGAGATTTACCATGAAGGCGGGATACGGGGCCAAGAAGGGGTTGACCGTGGAGCTGGAAGTCATGGAGGCAGAACGCATAGCCGGGTAGGCAGATTCGCAGAAGCGGGGTTTTGTTGGCGGATGGATCGGACATAGCTTGTGCAGTGGGAGCATTAAGCAGATATGTGGGGGATCCGAGTTGCCATTGAAAAGCCAAAAGTATTGGCGGGAGGATCAAGACATAGCTCATGCAGTTGGCAGGGAGCAGATATGTTGGAAGATCCAAGATAGTCAATGAAAGTCTTTGGTGTAAGGATGTCGCAAGACAGGTTGACCAAAGCGGGAAAGTCTTTGGTGTAAGGGTGTCGCAAGACAGGTTGACCAAAGTGGGAAAGTCTTTGGTGTAAGGGTGTCGCAAGACAGGTTGACCAAAGCAGGAAAGTCTTTGGTGTAAGGGTGTCGCAAGACCGGGTTGACCAAAGCAGGAAAGTCTTTGGTGTAAGGGTGTCGCAAGACAGGTTGACCAAAGCGGGAAAGTCTTTGGTGTAAGGGTTTCGCAAGACAGGTTGACCAAAGCAGGAAAGTCTTTGGTGTAAGGGTGTCGCAAGACAGGTTGACTAAAGCGGGAAAGTCCTTGGTGTAAGGATGTCGCAAGACGGGTTGACCAAGGCGGGAAAATCCTTGGTGTAAGGATGTCGTGAGACGGGTTGACCAAGGTGGTTCCTCCAGTGAGGAGGATGATTGAGAGCAACAGAAGTTGTGGAGTTGTGAGACATGTTCCGAGTCTTGGAAGTAACCTATATCCGGGGGTCAATTGGACCGAGATGGATATGCCGCGGTATTCAAGAGTTGGCTGATCACCGAAAGGAATAGGGCAGTGGCGAGGGTTCAAAGAAGGGGAACAAGGTTCACAAAGAAAGTCCGTCAAGTGGGAGCACTGGGGACGGATGAATTGATGAGACATGGAGATGTCTCAGATTTGATCTCCATGGTGTTTGGGGATGTGCCAACTAGATTGATGTTCACTTGGGAAAAGTGAAGGGATGATTCGAGTTGAGTTCGGGTTATTTTGATCAGTCTCCAAGTGGGAGATTGATGGATTTGGTGGAGTCGGATCAAAATAAGGTCAAGAAGAGGAGCCAAAATAGATCCAAAAAGAGTTGGGGTTCACTGGGATCGCAAAAGGACAAGAAGAAGTCGAAAAATTGAAGCTGGGAAGTGCAGATACACACAGTTGCGCCCAAGCGCCCAGAAGTGGCGCCCAGGCATCAACATGGCGGCGCCCAGGCGCCACAGGCAGAGGGGTGGGCCCAAGCGCCACTGTATGGCGCCTGGGCACGGGCAACAGCGCTGGAGACGCGTTTTTGACTGTTTTTCCTATTTTAGCGGATTTTGGCATGTCTTGAGTCCTACTTTGATTGGAATTGTTTCCTATTGTGTTAGGAATTATTCCCTAGTTGTTTAGGAGTGTTTTACCTAATTTGTTAGGGTTTAGACTTCTCCACTATTATAAATATGAGAACTCCACTTGTAATTGATTGATGTACTTTGAAAGAAATAAAGATGTAGTCTAGGTTGGCTCGTGGATGTAGGCAAGTTATGCCGAACCACGTTAAATCCTCGTGTTCGTTATCTTCATATTTAAGCTAAGATTTTATTGTTTTCTTGTTTATTCTTCGTGCTCTGGTGCTACCATCCCTAACAACTCCACATGTTAAAGTATTTGAAAGATTTCTTCCTTAACTCAATTTTGTTGTTCATGTTTATAACCATGCGACTATGGTTAGATAATCCCACAGATAAGAAATGTGCTTCTGTGTCATAATACTCTCGGCACCATATATGGTTCACAAATATCCTATCAATCTTGGAGAAAATCCTTTGCCGTACTTCATGGTTATTATTCCATGTGTAGAAGCATCCTGACCATTTTATTTCCTCTGACTCACAAGTTTCAATACATTCTTTGAACTCTCTAAACTCATGCACACTGATATGATTCCCCTCTATTCTATCCTATTCAGTCAACACACAATTAAAGTCTCCCATAATTACCCAAGAGCCATGCGTACTCTGGGTATTTAGATTTAACTCTTCCCATAGTGGTACTCTTTCATTGACATGGTTATAGGTATAGATAAATGTATAAAGTATCTAGCCTGTGATACCTTATTCCTAACCTCACAATGCATAAGTTGAGCACTTGTTTGGATTAAGTGCACCTCAAAAACCTCATTTCTTCATCTAATCCAAACCCCCCTCTTCGATCAGCACTTATGTTAGTGAGACTACCCCATCCTTGACAAAAGTTCCTACACACTTGTTCATACTTATCCCTTTTATTTTATGTTTTAGTATCCCAATGATACCCACACTATGTTTATTACAGAGACCTTGTACCTTTCTTTGCCTGCTAACACTGTTCAATCCCCTCACTTCCAAGTTGCTATGTTTTGCGTGATCTTTAATTGTAATTATTATATCTCCAGGTTCCACAACCATTACTTGCTCACTCTCTCTGGAAGTTGACGATTCATTATGCCCAGTTAGTTCTTCAAATTGCAAAGCCTTTTTCCCATTTTTAATCAAAATCTTCCATTGGTCCTCTCTTTCCTTTGAGTTGTTTCTATGAACTACCTCAGTGTTATCAGTCATTTGCGGCTTTCCCTGGGCCCCCTCACCCGCTTCTTTATTCTCAAGCTGATTTACACCCTTTTTGGCGTCCATTCTTGTTTCCTTTTTTACCTTTTACAAGCTTGAACCTCATGCCCATGCCCTTGACAATATGTGCATTTGGTAGGTTTCCACTCGTATTTGACAGTCTGTTCCATGACAACCTCTTTTCATTCTGGAAAAATATAGAGTCCGGCTTGTGATCCACATTAACTTTTACCAGAACCCTTGCATAATGCACCCTTTCCTTAGCCATAGTCATTTTATCTGCCATTATAGGAGTTCCTACTAGACTAACAATCTTACTCAATGGATTAACCCCCCAATATTTCAGATGTAAGCCTTCCAAATGAATCCACACAGGGACTTTTTCCACATTTTTCTTAGTATAACATTGATTTTATTTCATGGAGCCACAATAAGAGTTTTATTGTCAATGTGGTAAGTTGCTATCTCTAACACTGCATCTCTAGCTTCAGCAGTGGAAAATTTAACTAGGAATAAACCATTCGACGGTGAAACAAGCTTCTCAGTACCATACTTACCCCAAGTTCTTCGAAGGTAACCATTCATGACTGGAAACAGAGGATTTGCACCCAATACATAGCAGACTATGGCTATACTCCAATATTCAATCTCTATTTTCACATCTTCTTCCTCAATTTTCCGCACCTTGTGTTCCAAATTGGACATTGGTTCCACATAATTCAGCTTACCCCAGAGTTGTAGAGCTTGGTAACATCAAAACGATCCCATATAGTTACTGTTTTAGGGATCACCTCTGCCACTTTCTCGGAATCAATTTGTACATGTTCCTTTATGCATTTTGTTGTATTATGCTGCTTCTGTAAGCTTTCTTGAAGCGCCTTGGCAATTACCGTTTCTATTTCAGTTAGCCCTAAGGACGTCTGTGCTTGGTTGATTAGGGTTTCAATCGGTCCTTCATTTGGCGTCGCCGCTATGTCAGATCTCGCAGCATCATTTGTCAGCCCACATGGTTATCTTTTCCGTCTGAGTTTGTTTCGTCCCAATCACCACCGCTGGAGAAGCAACCGGCAGTGTAAAAGCTAGGACTGTTGTCCAGCTTGTGCCCACTCCCTTCTTCTTTCTGGTTATTGCCACAGTCCAGGTTAGCATGCTAACATGCGCCGATAGGAAAGAGGAAGGAATAGAGTAATATTATTCTAAATTTTTTTTCCTTTTATACTTATATGTAAATATATTTAAAAAACAAGGGAAAGCGTCCACAATTAGTTTTTGAAAAATATTTAGAACTTGATCTGCACTGACAAAGATTTAAAAGCACTTGGGTCGAATTTGAATTACTGTGAAGAAAGCAGAAGTAAGCTAAGTTCTTATTTGCTAATTCACATCATATCACAAATTGCCACGTTTAACTTATTTCAGTTATTCTAATCTCAAAGAGCAACTAAGCTAACCAGGGACGAGCTAGAGTTTGGGGTTTGGGAATGCGAATACAAAAAATGGGTCAAAACTTGATATTTTTTTATTTTTGTGGGGTAAAATTTTAAATCTTAAAAGTTTATAGGATAAAAAAATACTTTTCTCAAAGTTGAGGGGGCAAAGGGAATGGTGGGTGGCGGTGGAGCTTGCTGGTTTGCCATTTCCTATGGATATTATGGGCAAGAGTGGGTGGCTAAGGGGCGGTGCTAGGAAATTAATGGTATGGCAGCAGCGGGACCAAGGTGGCACGGCGGTGACGCTACAAATTGCAAGTCGCGGTTGACCGGAAGATGGGGAAGAAGAAAGAAGAAAAAGAAAAAAAGATTAAGACAAAAAATGAAAAATGAAAGTAAGAAGATCGAAGAAGGATTTTATTTGGGTCATTAATTAGGCGTGGGTTGGGCCATCCATATCCTGCCCATATTTTATACCCTATCAAAATACAACAAATCTGACCCATATGCTATTATGAATTTGTTATAGATGGTAAAAATGGTCTTTTAAAGCATAAATTAATTTTTTAATGCAAAAAAAATTATCCCACTCTTAGTATGAGCACGTGTAGCTCAAACTCAATTAATTGTTGGCGGAATGGGGTTTCAAAATAGGGGCTGTGTTTTGCTTTTTTTTTCTTTTTTTTTTAAACAGAGGTGTGTGCTTAGCATTTTTTTGGCCAACATAGGAAGTTTTTTAATAAAAAAAATTCTAAAATAAAAGTTTTTAAATAGACAGCACCAAATAATTAATTATTCTCTTAAATAATTATTTGAAACTAATAATTAATAATTTGAATATATTCACAGAGAGTCTCTTAACATACATAACCATAAACTTAATAACAATTTTCTTCAATTTAGCTTCTTATTGAAAACGCCCGTGTGCCCCACATGATTCTTTCCAGTGTAATTAAACAAATTGCTTAATAATAGATTGCTACTCACATTTTTACCTTTTTAGTGAAATTGTGCGACTCAAATACTTTATTTATCTATATCTATATTTTTATTAGTAAATGGAGGAGGACTTAAAAGTAACCAATTTCGGTCTATTCAATTTTTTAATATGACATTTTGCACCCACTAAAATTTTGATAAGTGTCAAAGTTAATTTTCTTCAAGCCTCTCATTTTCTCTCCTACAGTTTCCCCTCTCTCTCCTCTCTCCTCTCTCTTTCTGTTTTTCTCTTTAATTCTCTCCATGCAATCTTTTTTATTTTTTATTTATTTTTTCTCTTCTTCTAATTTCTAACAACTTATAATAATTGACATAAAATTATATATAAAATTTATGCTCACAAAATTTCAAGCAACATATTTGATGTTGAGAAATTTTTATTACAAAATAATATATTTATAATTCTTAAAAATTAAGTAAACGCATCGAATGTGCCACCGCGATAGTTTCAAATAATTTAACAATAAACTTTTGGTTAAGGGCATCGGTCTAGATCTCCCCACTACTAGGCTCTGGCCATTGTAATTATAAAATAAAATTAACCGCTAGCCCCAGCATTTTTGTTTAACTCAACATTGAATATATACTTGTAATTAATGACAAATTTTCACATACAAGAAAATTTTAGTTCAGACGACTCGGTCTAGCCAAACGGTGAATTACACTTGCTAAATGATTGATTACCGATTAAGCGAATTATTTTTTGGGTACAGCTAAACTGGTCCGGGCTAGAATAATCTACAAGAAACAAAATTGTATATTTGCCAAATCTTAATTATTGAACGGTTAATTTTGATGCAATTTCTATATATATAGATTGATACAGATTGTAACGAGAATTAAAAAGATTGACTCTATTTCAATGCTATAAAACTCAATCGAATTCACATTAAAATTACAATGATATAACTCGAAATTTGTAATTTGAGAATTTAGAGATATCCACGTAAGCGGACATTTTGAAATAATCTTTATCACAATATATAATATGATTGAACTTGCTTAGTTTAAAATAAATAAATAAATAAATGGATGATGCCATACCCTTAAAGTAGTGCAATTTCCGAAAATTAAAAAGAAACGCAACATAAGAATTATAATGATAAAAGCAACTGAGGTGGATATATGCGATTCGGAATTTTCCTTATACATTCGTGTTACACTTTATATTACACGCACAAATGCGTGACAAGTGTATACACAAGCGGTTAGTATGTGGAGAGAAAACCTCAAACTTTTTTTTTCATATTATGTAATTTTCTCTCACCATATCTTAACCGTCCGTGTATACACTTGTCACGTATCTTTGCGTGTAACAGGATAGCACGGAAATAGTGCAATCTCCGAAAATTAAAAGGAAACCGCAACGTAAGAATTCTTATGATAAAAGGAACTGAGGTGGATATATGTGAAATATATATGATTACAAATGTTTGCAACAGTTGTTATTAAATCATCCTTAGTAATAGTAGTATTTCCTATGACCTTCCACTACAACAAACAAAGATTAATCCTAATCCAACAAGGAATCAAACTCCTCTTCTCTTATACAAGGCAACAACGTCCTAAATAACTCTTCTTCATTAATTACTTCCATCAGATTTTATTGTCTTCTCATCTTCCTCAATTGCTGAATGGCCACAATTTCTTTGACCATATCTCTATTCTTCACTCTCTGGATATTATCAACGTGACTGATCCCACCACATATCAACTTCAAAATAACTATCAAGATCCGGCTCCAAGTTATTCTAGGCCCGTTGAAGCATATCGCGGTCATATTATCGACTCCAACATGTATCTTCAAGAAAGCAATGGGTACGTCGCAGATTTTGATCTGAATCGAATTCCAGAAGAAGATGCCATGACGAGGGATGCAGTAGCTGAATTACTAGAACGAGAAAATCACACGTCTACTCGTGATGATTATGTTCAAGAAAGAAATGGGTACGTCACATATTTCGAGCCGGATTGGACTGAAGAAGAGGATGTCGTGATGAGGGATGTAATTGAATTACTCGGAGAAAATCCCACGACTAGTGATGACGCTGAATGGATGTTGCAGGTTGATGAATATTTTGATCCGAATTGGATGGAAACCATGATCATGGATGGGTTTGATATACTAGGACTATTTAATGATCCCACTATTCATGGTACCACTTGTGGTTTATCCGATGAAGTGATTTCCAAGCTCCTCAAGACGAGAAAATGCAGTAAAGACGATGATTCTGAAATTTGCATAGTGTGTCAGGATGATTTGTTCCAAAAAGATGAGATGATCGGAGTGCTTGATTGCTGTCATAAATATCACGCCACGTGCATCAAACAATGGCTTCAAGAGAAGAATATTTGCCCTCTATGTAAAACCACTGCACTGTCCGTAGATGATGAACATGGACCTAGTTAATAATCTCAGTTGTGAATATGGCACATTTGATACTTATTTGTTAAGTATAGTCCGATTGGTTGTTAAGATAATTAACTCAATGCAACGACTCATAAATTTCGTGCTCTTCATTTGTTTGTATAGTTCAACATCATGTTTTTGTATTTCTACACTTAAGCTAATATGAGTTGTTTTTTTTCTTCCTATTATGCCGTTGCTTTAAGTATAATTTATTATGTGTAGATTGATTGTTTTGTTTGATTATAGCCAAGACTTTAGATAATTCATTATTATGTGTAGAACCTCTTCTGTAATTTTTGGTCTTTAATTTACTCGTGAAAATCTATTTTTTCATTATAAAAATATGAGTTGTTTTTTGAAACTTTTTACGTGCTCAAAATATCCCTGTGCAATTCAAATTTGTAATGACCAAAGGATCAAAAACAAATAAGAGAAATTAATGTTAAATATCTACAAAAATACGATACATATATAATTATATTAGGACTCTACGATAAATTACTTAAAGATAAAAATACAAGTAATAAAGTGCTCTGTGTATCAAAATGACAAAATACATCATCTGAAAAATTACATATTAAATATAATTCATCAAAGAATCTGTGAGATACGTATATGTTTTTTTTTTTTAGGTAAAAGTAATTACTATAACCCAACAAACACAAAATATAGCTCATACAAACCACTGAAGGGAGATGCATAAAGTATCAAGCCTTGGTGTCATTGATCAAATAGAATCAAAGACAAGCACTCAAAGCCAACAGCTAAACTACAAACTTTGCATCCATTACAAATTTTTTGTCAACTAATCTCTATCTCTTTCTCTCATATTTTGTCGCACATCCCCTGCAAATTTGAAACTTAACTCCATCTTGAGCCCTTGGAACACAACACCAAGCGGCCTTTTTTTTTTGCTCAAATATTCTCAAATTTCTCTCCCTCCATTTACAGTTTACTGCTCCAGCAAGCCCTGGAATCAGGCATTGTTGCCTATATTTCCAGGTTCTGAAAGCAAATATGAGCCAATTAATCCATCGAGAGAATTGGTATGGCCATGTACTTACATCAAGCCCTTGCATGATCTTAGCCAAGAGCTGTCTCCCCCAGCCACATTCAAAATATAAATGTTGCACAGTCTCTACTTCTTCCCCATAATAAACACAAAGACAATCCACTAGAGGCATGAATCTATTCAACCTTTCTCTAGTCAATAGTTTTTTATGGAACACAAGCCAAGTAATAAAAGAATGTCTGTAGATCTAAAAAGAGGTTGGGTACCCCTTAGCCAATCTTAACAATTTTGAATAGTAAAGGTACCTGAGGGAGTCTGCTGAAAAAAAATTAGTCTGTAATTTTCTCTTCACATTATTGATTTTCCTCCACCCCCAGTTGCAATCTGGAGGAGGAGAATAAATCTAAAAATTTTGGTCCTTGAGGTATACACTTGTGATCTATCTAACCCAGAGAGAGTCCTTTTTCTGTGAAAGAGCCCACACTCGCTTGCCTATTGAATCAATATTCCATGTTTTGCAACATTTAATGTTGAGCTCTCAATATTTCTTCTTACTACAAATTTGATCCCATCTAATAGGAACCAATTTCTTCTTTTGTTCAGTTTCCCCCCACAAGAAATCCCTGCATTTCTGTTCAATCTTTTTCATAATTGCCTGAGGGATAATAAAGATTGAGGCCCAATGGACATGCATTGTTAACAAGACTGAATTAATCAATTGCACTTTTCCAGCATATGATAAGTGCCTGGAAGCACAATTGTTCAATCTTCTAGTGATCTTCTCCACTAATACATAGCAATCCAATTTGTTCCATATAGTTGGTGATAGAGGAACTCCAAGGTATTTGGGAAACACCTTCTTTAAATCCAGTCATGTCAAGAATTGCTTGTTTAGTATTCTGAGAAGCTCCTCTCACAAAAGCATTTGATTTTCCTTGATTAGCATACAACCTAGATGATTATGAAAACTTCTTAAAAGCACTCCACATAATGTCCACGGCAAGCTTAGTAGCTTTACAGAAAAACATAAGATCGTCTGCAAAACAGATGTTGGTGAGTTGCAGATTTTTACAGCCAGGGTAGTATCTGAATTGGCTATGACTTGTTGCAAGTCTAAGACTTCTTGTGAGGTACTCCATCACAAGCACAAACAATAGCGGGGACATTGGATCCCCTTGTCTCAGACCCCTCTTTTCTTTAAAGAATCCATAAGTTCTCCCATTAAGCACTACTGAATAAGAAGTTGTTCTCACACACTCTAATATCCACTAACTAAACCTCTTAGGAAATCTATACCGGTCCAATATTTCCTTCACAAACCGCCATTCCACAGAGTCATAAGCTTTTTTAATATCAATTTTCATCAGATATTTAGGGGATACACTCTTCCTGTTATAGAGTCTTACAAGCTCCTGACTGATTAACACATTGTCAACTATGGATCTTCCCTTAGTGAATGCACCCTGATTTTCATTCACTAAGGTTGGAAGGACCACTGCTAGTCTTTGAGTCAACGTTTTAGATACATTTATATAAAGTATTGCAGTAAGCAATAAGTCTAAACTCACTAGCATAAGTGGGGTTATCTGTTTTAGGTATCATACTTAACAAGGTACAGTTTACTTGCCTTAGTAATTTCCCATGATGAAAAAAATCAAGGAGGGCCTCTGTTACCTTAGTCCCAATCACATTCCAGATTGCTAGGAAAAATTAATTTCCATACCCATCAGGCCCTGGGCTTCTTGTAAAATAGATACTAAGCATGGCACTCTTAACATCGGCTGTTGTGAATGACTTAATCAATTCCATATGCATTTCCCAAGTCAAGGTTGGCCCTTGTTTAAACACATTTCCCACAACACCTCTGATAGGATTCTAAGTACCAAGTAAGTTTTTGTAAAAACTCACAAAGTGGGCAGTGACTTCATTATATTCAGAGAGAGTGTGATCACCATCCTGCATTCTCACAATTCTGGCTCTATACTGTCTTTGATGAATAATTTTGATAAAATATGAAGTGTTTTGATCCCCTAGTTTAAGCCAATCAATCTTTGCTTTCTGTTGGATATACTTTTTCCTGGCCAAACTCTTCTCATTACACTCTTTTTGGGCTTCAGTAACCATGGCCTGCAACTGTGTACTCATTGGTGAATTATTCAACTTCTCTTGCAAATCAGTAAGTACTAGGTGGGCTTTCTCTGCTTGTAACTCAATGTCATGGAACCTGGTTTTATTCAGTGTTTTCAACTCCACTTTCATTCACATCAGTTTCTTCACAACTCGGTACATAGGATGCCCCTCTAAAACAACCCTCCAATTGTGTTCAACTAATGGCAAGAACTACTCAGAGTCACTCCACATGTTAAAGTATTTGAAAGATTTCTTCCTTACTCAATTTTGTTGTTTATGTTTATAACCATGTGACTATGGTTAGATAATCCCATAGATAAGAAATGTGCTTCTGTGTCAGAATACTCTCGGCACCATATATGATTCACAAATATCCTATCAATCTTGGAGAAAATCCTTCGCCCTTCTTCCTGATTATTATTCCATGTGTAGAAGCATCCTGGCCATTTCATTTCCTCCGACTCACAAGTTTCAATACATTCTTTGAATTCTCTAAACTCATGCCCACTGATATGGTTCCCCCCCTATTCTATCCTGTTCAGTCAATGCACAATTAAAGTCTCCCATACTTACCCAAGAGCCATGCGTACTCTGGGCAATCTGATTTAACTCTTCCCATAGTGGTACTCTTTCATCGACATGGTTATAGGTATAGATAAATGTAGTAAAGTATCTAGCATGTGATACCTTATTCATAACCTCACAATACATAAGTTGAGCACTTGTTTGGATTAGGTTCAACTTAAAAACCTCATTTCTCCATCTAATCCAAATCCCCCCCTCTTGGATCAACACTTATGTTAGTGAGACTATCCCATCCTTGACAAAAGTTCCTACACACTTGTTCATACTTATCCCTTTTATTTTGTGTTTTAGTATCCCAGTGATACCCACACTATGTTTATTACAGAGACCTTGTACCTCCCTCTGCCTGCTAACACTGTTCAATCCCCTCATTTCCAAGCTGCGATGTTTAGCATGATCTTTAATTGTAATTAATACTTCTCCAGGTTCCACAACCATTACTTGCTTACTCTCTCTGGAAGTTGATGATTCATTATGCGCAGTCAGTTCTTCAAATTGCCAAGCCTTTTTCCTATTTTTAGTCACAATCTTCCATTGGTCCTCTCTTTCCTTTGAGTTGTTTCTATGAACTACCTCAGTGTTATCAGTCATTTGGGGCTTTCTCTAGGCCCCCTCTCCCGCTTCTTTATTCTCAAGCTGATTTTACACCCTTTTTGGCCTCCATTCTTGTTTCCTTTTCTACCTTTTACACACTTGAACCTCATGCCCATGCCCTTGACAATATGTGCATTTGGTAGATTTCCACTCGTATTTGACAGCCTGTTCCATGATAACCTCTTTTTCATTCTGGAAAAATACAGAGTTCGGCTTGTGATCCACATTAACTTTTACCAGAACCCTTGCATATTGCACCCTCTCCTTATCCATAGTCATTTTCTCTGCCATTATAGGCGTTCCTACTAGACTAACAATCTTACTCAATGGATTAACCCCCCAATATTTCAGATGTAAGCCTTCCAAATGAATCCACACAGGGACTTTTTCCACATTTTTCTTAGTATAACATTGATTTTATTTCATGGAGCCACAATAAGAGTTTTATTGTCAATGTGGTAAGTTGCTATCTCTAACACTGCATCTCTAGCTTCAACAGTGGGAAATTTAACTAGGAATAAACCATTCGATAGTGAAACAAGCTTCTCAATACCATACTTACCTCAAATTCTTCGAAGGCAACCATTCATGACTGGAAACAGAGGATTTGCACCCAATACATAGCAGACCATGACTATACTCCAATATTCAATCTTTGTTTTCACATCTTCTTCCTCAATTTTCCCCACCTTGTGTTCCAAATTGGACATTCGTTCTACATAATTCAGCTTACCCCCAGAGTTGCAGAGCTTGGTAACATCAAAACGATCCCATATAGTTCCTGTTTTAGGGCTCACCTCTGCCACTTTCTCGAAATCAATTTGTACATGTTCCTTCATGTATCTTGTTGTATTATGTTGCTTCTGTAAGCTTTCTTGCAGCGCCTTGGCAATCACTGTTTCTATTTTAGTTAGCCCTAAGGACGCCTAAGCTTGGTTGATTAGGGTTTCAATCGGTCCCTGATTTGGTGTCGCCCCTATGTCAGATCTCGCAGCATTATCTGTCAACCCACGTGGTTATCTTCTCTGTCTAAGTTTGTTTCATCCCAATCACTACCGCTGGAGAAGCAGCCGGCGATGTAAAAACTAGGTCTGTTGTCGAGCTTGTGCCCACTCCCTTCTTCTTTCTGGCTATTGCCACAGTCCAGGTTAGCAGGCTAACATGCCCCGAGAGGAAAGAGGAAGGAATAGAGTAATATTATTCTAAAAGATTTTCCCTTTTATACTTATATATAAATATATTTAAAAACAATGGAAAGCATCCACAATTAGTTTTTGAAAAATATTTAGAACTTGATCTGCACTGACAAAGCTTTAAAAGCACTTAGGTCGAATTTAAATTACTGTGAAGAAAGCAGAAATAAGCTAAGTTCTTATTTGCTAATTCACATCATAACCCAAAATACGACGTTTAACTTACTTCAGTTATTCTAATCTCAAAGAGAAACTAAGCTAACCAAGGACAAGCCATAGTTTGGGGTTCGGGAGTGCGAATACAAAAAAATGAGTCAAAACTTGATATTTCTTTTATTTTTGTGGAGTAAAATTTTTAATTTTAAAAGTTTATAGGATAAAAAAATATTTTTCTCAAAGTTGAGGGGGCAAAGGGAATGGTGGGTGCCGGCGAAGAATGATGGTATAGGAGAACAAGAATGATCATGCGTCGGGGAAGGGAACTGTGGGTGGCGGCAGAGCTTGCTAGTTTGCCATTTCCTGTGGATATAATGGGTAAGAGTGGGTGGCAGAGGGGCAGTGCTGGGAAATGAATGGTATGGCAGCAGCGGGACAGAGGTGGCACGACGGTGACACTGCAAATTGTAGGTGGCGGTTGACGGGAAGATGGGGAAGAAGAAAAAAGAAAAAGAAAAAAAGATTAAGAAAAAAAATGAAAAATGAAAGTAAGAAGATCGAAAAAGGATTTTTTTTTTTTTTGGTTCATTAGGTGTTAGGTGTGGGTTAGGCCATCCATATCCTGCCCATATTTTATACCCTATCCAAATACAACAAATACGACCGACATTTTATTATTAATTTGTTATAGATGGTTAAAATGGTCTTTTAAAGCATAAATTAATTTTTTAACGCAAAAAAAAATTATCCCACTCTCACTATGAGCATGTGTAGCGAAAACTCAATTAATTGTTGGCGAAATGGGGTTTCGCACAAGGTCAAATAAAATAAGGGATGTGTTTTGTGTACTTTTTTTTAACAGAGGCGTGTTTAGCATTTTTTGGCCAACATAGGAGAGTTTTTTTAAAAAAAATTCTACAATAAAAGTTGTTAAATAGACACCAACAAATAATTAATTATTCTCATAAATAATTATTTGAAACTAATAATTAATAATTTGAATATATTCACAAAGACTCTCTTAACATACATAACCATAAACTTAATAACAATTTTCTTCAATTTAGCTTCTTATTGAAAACCCCCATGTGGCCCACGTGATTCTTTCCAGTGTAAACAAATTGCTTAATAATAGATTGTTACTCACATTTTTAATTTTTTTGTGAGGCCGTGCGACTCAAATACTCTATTTATCTATATCTATATTTTTATTAATAAATGGAAGAGGACTTAGAGTAACCAACTTCGATCTATTCAATTTTTTAATATAGCATTTTGCACCCACTAAAACTTTAACAAGTGTCAAAGTTAATTTTCTTCACGCCTCTCATTTTCTCTCCTACAGTTTTCTCTCTCTCTTCTCACTTTATGTTTTTCTCCTTAATTCTCTCCATGTAATCTTTTTTATTTTTTTATGTATTTTGTCTCTTCTTCTAATTTCCAACTACCTTATAATAATTGACATAAAATTATATATAAAATTTATGCTCACAAATTTCAAGCAACATATTTGATGTTGAGAAATTTTTATTACAAAATAATATATTTATAATTCTTAAAAATTAAGTACACGCAACGAGTGTGTCACCGCGACTAATTTCAAATAATTTAACAATAACCTTTTGGTTAAGGGCATCGGTCTAGATTTCCCCACTTGTTAGGTGTCGAATCCACACAAAAATAATTCCTACTCCTAAATTTGCAAATAGTAGTGAGCAGATTTGAATCCTCAAGGATTGGTTCAAATTATTTCTCAAATTATTAAAATTAAAATAAAGAGGGGGATTTTTTTTATAATTGATTAAACTAAAAATTACTAAAAATAAACTAAAAATTAAGAAAAGTAAAATTAAACAAGTTAACTAATTCAATAGATGGTGAGATTCTAGCCTAAGGAGTTATCCTCCGCATTGATTCCAAGAGTTGATCCTTGATGCAAAGATACTTCAATGTTCATGAAT
The DNA here is from genome assembly GCA_019426215.1 of Buddleja alternifolia. NCBI lineage: Eukaryota > Viridiplantae > Streptophyta > Magnoliopsida > Lamiales > Scrophulariaceae > Buddleja > Buddleja alternifolia. Next base: position 7,233,293 of record CM033396.1, on the reverse strand, counting down.
AAATTGGCTATAGTTATTAACAAACTCTAACAATCTAGTTTCTCCTTAATTTATCGATAACCAAAACAAGCTCTTTGATTACTTCTCTTATTGATTAAACAACCCTAAATAAGCTCTTAGGATTTAATTTAACAATAGCATTAAGAAATAGAGAAACACCAATTCTAACCAACAAACTCGCAAGCTCGGTTCATTTAGATTAGATCACATATTCCCATAACAACAATCAAAAACTTGTCCATAATCAACGTTATTAACTGCCACAAGTATTAGAATTGACCTAACAATTACGGATTTGGGATTCTAAATGGCTATATACTATTCCGACAATCAAAGAACGGGCCCTTATTATTCAATTAATCAAAATAACAATTTCAACAAACACAGAAAAGATGCAAATACTCAAGAACAAAGAAGGAATAAACATAAATTAGATCTCATAACTTTTGTAGAATCAAAACTTCAATAATCTTTGGCTAGAAATAAAGTTCTTAGCAATACATCTTGAAAGAGAGAAAAACACAGAGATCACTTCTCCTCTCCATGAAAATAACGTGTAGTATCAAAAAGTGTAGGAGAGATAATAAAATTCCAGCAATATCTAATTATATATGCCTAACCAAAAGACTCCTAACTAAATCAAACTCTAATTCTAAAGGAATAAGGAAATTAATTCCTTAATAGAATAAAATAGTAATAAAACTCCTAAAAAATAGGAAGGCTCCTAAAAAATAGAAAAGCTCCTAAAAAATAGGATTTTCTCTTCCTACTTCACGTGTCTTCTTCTTTTTCTTCTTTTATCCTTTTTCTCCATCTTTTTCTTCATTTTTCTTCTTTTACGAACTTTCACCTATCAAAATAGAAAATTATAATAAATATCTACTATTTAAACTCAAATACCAATAAAAGAATAAAGGAATTATATGAAAAATATGCATAAAATGCATACTAACACCACTCCTAAGCTCTCGCCATTGTAATTATAAAATAAAATTAACCGCTAGTCCCAGCATTTTTGTTTAACTCAACATTGAATATATACTTGTAATTAATGACATATTTTCACATACAAGAAAATTTTAGTTCAGATGACTCGGTCTAGCCAAACGGTGAATTACACTTGCTAAATGATTGATTACAGATTAAGTGAATTATTTTTTGGGTACAACCAAACTCGGTCCGGGCTAGAATAATCTACAAGAAACGAAATTATATATTTGCCAAATCTTAATTATTGAGTGGTTAATTTTGATGCAATTTCTATATATATATATATATATATATATAGATTGTAACGAGAATTAAAAAGATTAACTCTATTTCAATGCTATAAAACTCAATCGAATTATTCACATTAAAATTACAATGATATAACTCGAAATTTGTTATTTGAGAATTTAGAGATATCCACGTAAGCGGACATTTTGAAATAATCTTTATCACTATATATAATATAGATTGAACTTGCTTAGTTTAAAATAAATAAATAAATGGATGATGCCATACCCTTAAAGTAGTGCAATTTCCGAAAAATAAAAAGAAACGCAACATAAAAATTATAATGATAAAAACAACTGAGGTGGATATATGCGATTTGGATTTTTCGTTACACATTCGTGTTACACTTTATGTTACACGCACAAATGCGTGACAAGTGTATACACGAGCAGATACTATGTGGAGAGAGAAACCTCAAACTTTTTTTCATATTATATAATTTTCTCTCACCATATCCTGACCGTCCGTGTATACACTTATCACGCATCTGAATAGTGCAATCTCCAAAAATTAAAAGGAAACGGCAACGTAAGAATTCTTATGATAAAAGCAACTGAGGTGGATATATGTGAAATATGATTACAACAGTTGTTAATCATCCTTAGTAGTAGTAGTATTTCCTAAGACCTTCCACTACAACAAACAAAGATTAATCCTAATCCAACAAGGAATCAAATTCCTCTTCTCTTATACAAGGCAACAACGTCCTAAATAACTCTTCTTCATTAATTACTTCCATCAGATTTTATTGTCTTCTCATCTTCCTCAATTGCTGAATGGCCACAATTTCTTTGACCATATCTCTATTCTTCACTCTCTGGATATATATTATCAACGTGACTGATCCCACCACATATCAACTTCAAAATAACTATCAAGATCCGGCTCCAAGTTATTCTAGGCCCGTTGAAGCATATCGCGGTCATATTATCGACTCCAACATGTATCTTCAAGAAAGCAATGGGTACGTCGCAGATTTTGATCTGAATCGAATTCCAGAAGAAGATGCCATGACGAGGGATGCAGTAGCTGAATTACTAGAACGAGAAAATCACACGTCTACTCGTGATGATTATGTTCAAGAAAGAAATGGGTACGTCACATATTTCGAGCCGGATTGGACTGAAGAAGAGGATGTCGTGATGAGGGATGTAATTGAATTACTCGGAGAAAATCCCACGACTAGTGATGACGCTGAATGGATGTTGCAGGTTGATGAATATTTTGATCCGAATTGGATGTGGAAACCATGATCATGGATGGATTTGATATACTAGGACTATTTAATGATCCCACTATTCATGGTAACACTTGTGGTTTATCGGATGAAGTGATTTCCAAGCTCCTCAAGACGAGAAAATGTAGTAAAGACGATGATTCTGAAATTTGCATAGTGTGTCAGGATGATTTGTTTCAAGAAGATGAGATGGTCGGAGTGCTTGATTGCGGTCATGAATATCACGCCACGTGCATCAAACAATGGTTCAAGAGAAGAATATTTGCCCTCTATGTAAAACTACTGCACTGTCCGTAGATGATCAACATGGACCTAGTTAATAATCTCAGTTGTTGAATATGGCACATTTGATACTTTATTTGTTATGTAGAGATTGGTTGTTAAGATAATTAACGCAATGTAACCAGTCATAAGTTTCATGCTTTTCAATTTGTTTGTATAGTTCAACACCATGTTTTTGTATCTCTCCACTTAAGCTAATTAGTAGAGTGTATGTGCGTTGCACGTAGAACACATATTCATATGCAGAAAAATTTCAATATTCAAGTACTATATCAGGAAATATTTTTTAAAAAAATCTAATTCAAACTTGTTCATATGAAATATTTTGATATCGAATGTATTTAACTATAGTATTTGAAAAAAAAGAAGATAGATTTAGAGTCTAAGTTGCACGAGAATTGACAGATCAAGATTATATTTATAGTAATCTTGGAATGGTTTTGGAAAGTTGGAGATGGTGCATTTTTATTATTTGAATGTGAGATGTTGCTCAAACTAATAAGGTGGATTTGATTTCTTTACTATCATGTTTGGCTTGTATGGGTAATTTTGTTTATGACAAATTTATTAGGGGACCTTTGAGTTTGCCGACAGTTTCAGGTGAAGGATTTCAAGAAAATGTAGAGTTTCAAATGTTTTAATGTAGTGTCTCAAATAATTATTTAAACAAATGTGTTTAAACAAAGATGATAAATTTAAGTAAGGATAATATTGTAATATCACAATTGGAAGAAACTACGTTCAAGATCTATACTTTTATATTAATATAGATATAGATATAGATATGAGTTATTTCTGGAATATATTTAGAACTTGATCTGTACTGACAAAGCTTTAAGCACTTGCGTCGAATTTGAAGCAGAAATAAACTAAACCGTTATTGCTAGTTCACATCATAACCCAAATTACAACGTTTAACTTATTTGAGTTCTTCTAATCTCAAAGAGCAACGAACCCTAACATATTACATATATAAGGCTTACTGGTTATAAATAGACTTTGTAGCTTATCCTCTATAGGATTCAGATGATAATAATAATATATATATAGGGTTACATGCAACCAACCCATGCATGTGAAATTCGTAAGAGATTTCCATCTCATAGACACAAAAATGGTGCAACTTATGTACCATTTTAGTGTTATACAGTAAATTTACTCTAACACATAACTCTAATTTTAACACCAAAAAAAATACTCTAAAATATTCTTTTTTACATCTTGTATGATGCTATTGTCTCTATTTCATAAATAACACTCAAACTTCAAGTTTTTTTTACATATTCATCCTTTTTTTTTTATATCGTGGTATTAAATAATAAAATTCACAATTAAAATATATTTTATTATTTAATAATAATAAATAATTAAAACTTATTTTAAATCTATTTGGCATTTCATAAAATTACTTAAACAACCTTTTATGTTATTTAGTAACAGTCGAAATGATTAAAAAATAATTAAAGTATATTTTGTTATTTAATAATATTTAATAATAAATATGTAATTATAATTTACACAATACATTAAGATTGAGTTTACTATTTGATATACATTAAGATTGAGTTTACTATTTGATATAAAAAAAGGACATAACAAGCAAATTATTTGAATAACTAATAAATATGTTGAATAACTACTAATACTAGAATAAAATCAAAAAAGACGCAACAACATTATTCAGTATCCCCAACATTAGAATATTACTCCCATAAATGAAATCTATATAATTGAATAAAAATAACATATATAAGACATAATTATAACTTCAGACTAAATTGCAAAAGAAAAATAATACAAAAACTAAAATGCAACTAAATAAAGAAAAAGAGGACCTGCACCAAATTTGGTGCAAATGTGAAGTTTTACGCCAAATATAGCGTCCAACATCACAATTATACCAAATTTGGTGTTAAAAATGGTGTGGGTTGGAGTGTCAACCCAAATATAGAGTGGGTTGGAGATGGTTAAGTACTAAAAATCCGTGTAAAATAAAAAAAAGTCCATGTAAAATAAAAAACGTGCACCCCCCCCCCCCCACCCCCCACCTCAACATTTATAAAAAAGCCCTTTCCCCTTAATTGAATATAATAATAATTAATAAGAATAGGGCTTGCTTACCGGCGGAATTGCCCAATCCTATCTTTCTTTGAAGTCAGTTTGGAATGGAGAAACTTCTACGGCAAATTCAGGCTAAACTCCGTCACTTGGCAGTGGGGTTTAGGAGGTCTTTTTAAGCGTATGTTTATCATATCATGATAAATCGGCTTTCGTCTTATTTTTTGAAATTCCAGCAAGTTACCTCTCTGTAAAAAAAGAGTAAGGCAATTTAGCTCCCTATGTGTGTCACTCGTGCATTTAACGAGTGGTTATGTTGTTTTGACTTTTTTAAGACAATTTTACCCCCTAATTTTCCAACCATAGGATTAATTGTGTTAGAGATCAATGTCAACATTAAATTCCCCATATTTTTTGATTGATTAGTAACCACTATTGATCTTGATAAGATCAATGACTCATATTTAATATATATATTTCATATTAAATCTTAATATATAATAGGGGAAAAACACTTTACACCCCCCCCCCCCCCCCGACCCGAACTCTCAGTTTTAGCACTTTCCCCCTAAAAACACAAAAAAAGAAATTTTGCCCTTTAAAAATTCAATATCAGTAGCACTTTGCCCCAAATGCCAATTTTTGGGCCAGAATCTCACTGAAAGGCGCGTACGTGCCTTGGACAGATTTATTTAATTCAACTCGATTCGACTTGTTTACATTTTCAAAAGTACCAAATATTAAAAATGGTCAAAAGTGAAAATACAACAAAATATATTGGTACTTTTTTGAAATGACAAATCCCAATCTGCAATTATTCCTCTATTTGACAATTGACGGTAGAATTATACTTTTGGTTCCTCGATTTTACCATCAAAATAGTTTTGGAGCTTTATTTATCGAACTCGACAAAAATATTCTCGGACTGTTCAGTTTTAAATATATTTAACCCCTATTGTTAGCTTTTCATTTGAAAACTAGTGGAATGGCATCACGTTAGCTCAAATTGGGGGAAATTGGTTGATTTTTGCGTTGGAAATATCAATTTGCACAGTTTACCTCCAATTTTCCAAATTACAGGAAAAAAATCGTAAATTCCCCCATAACCATAATCACCACATTTCATCATATCAATAAAAACTCAATAAATTCCCCCATAACCATAATCACACACTTCAAATGGTAATCCAACCCAAATTTTCTTAATTTTTTTGTAAAATCTAATTTGACAAAACCCCAAATTTTAAAATTTCTCAATTTTTATAAACCCTAATTACGAAATTTCTCTGTAATTTAACAAAAATGGAGGTAGGTTGTGCAAATTGACGTACTTAGCCCCAAAACTGACCAATTTCCCCTAATTTGAGCTCAAGTGCGACCACTTTGTTAGTTTTTGGACGGAAAGTTAATGAAAAGAACCATATATGTTTAAAAGTGGAATATTTAAAATTATTTTTATCGAGTCCGATCAATGAGGATCAAAAGTGTTTCATGGTCAAAGTTAAGGGACTAAAAGTGTAATTCTCCCCGATACCATACCACTGCTAAAGTGCTAGCATTTCATCAGAAAAAGTCTCATATTTTCACATTTTTTCTGTGAACTCTTTCAATCTCTCCAAGTTAGTTCACCTGTAAAGGAGCAAAAATGGCATTCTTACTTAACAAAACTGCTCTATCCGCTCTCCGACTCCATTTTGAGGTAATAATTCATGCCGTTATATGTATTTCTTGGGTTTTTTTCTATAAAAATTGTTTGATTTTGTGAGAAACAAATTTACTGCAGAAGGCAGATGATTCGCTAATGCTATCAAGGCGTGGATTTCATGTTGAACCTGGCACTCGCGAGAAGGCTGTGAGTACTTAATTGTTTTGTGCGTTGTTTTTAATTACAAATTTTGGGGTATTTGCTTCAGTAGAATTCAATTTTTACCTTGATTTTATTCAGTGGAAATTGATAATTGGGGATCTGAATTCATATGTAGGTTGAAGCCGAATTTTTATTTTTATGTTTGAATTGTTAGTTAGAAGCTATGATACGTGGATATGATATGACACGGAAACGAAATGCACAGAAATTTTCAAAATTTCAGGATATGATACATTGAGAATACGTGTATGTGTATGCATGTATAATATTAAAAAACAAATTTGATTTAATAGATTCATTCATATAAGTAAAATTTGTCTAGGTCTTTAAATTTCTTTGCTATTTTGTTTACTAATTAAGTTTTAGTCTGCAACAAAAGACATAAAACATATTTTTTTGTCCTATTTTAGCCCAAAAAGTATTGTAGAACTTTAAAAAAATACTTTGACTGGAATTCAAGGCGTGTAGGGTACTTCAAATTTTGTATTGAATACGGTATTCAGAATTTTCTCTTTTATTTTTATTTTTGGACACTTCAAAAATGTTCCCGACACGGTATCCAGGAGTATCTGCATAGGATACGGGTACGATACGGATAGGGTACAATCATTTTTAGGTGTATATGTGCATGATTAGAAGAGGAAGCTTGAATTGAAGCCCTTGGGAGAAATTCTTTATGTCTTTTAATTACTCCATTCTTCCAAAGTTATCATGATGTTGGCCAATCAAATTGACTATGTTTTGTTTAGCAAAAAGAAGATCGACTATTTTCTCAAATGAAATAGTGAATAATTTAGTTAATTTGATTGAAAAGTACTTGATTGATATAAACGTCATGACGAATTTTAAGATTTGAAAGTTTTACAACATCAAAATCGTCAACATAATGAGTACGATAAGTTAGTCGAAAGATTAGATAATTTGACTTCGTACCGTGGTGAATACTACAATAGATTTAGGAGCTAGGTAGTATTTGCTAGTCTATGCATATTTGGTACAAGTCACCTTTATGAAGATGGTTATTGGAGAAATTGAACAGCTAAATTCACATGCTACATTTATTCTTTTTTTCTTTTTTTAGTCTGTTTATGGCACAAATAGGTGTGGGATTTCTTTAGAAGTCGGACCTTGTTGAATTCCACTTATGTGAGGCCTTATAAATGTCAAATGGGAATCAGATGAATTCAAATTTGAATAAACTCGTTTCACTAATTATGAGTCAGAAATTTTAGATGTATGAATTTGAAGCTAAATGAAGGTTTCTCAAATTCTAGTTCTTAGACGCACTGGTGAAGACGGGGGACGGAATTTCTACAGATTTCTATACCTAAACTTACATAGATATGATACTTGATTGCAGTTGATCATCTTTTATTACGTTATATCTTGTTGGGGCCCAACTCAAGTGAAAATTACTTCACTGCACCCCAACAAAAAGAAAAGATAAATATAAAAGGAGAAAAATAAGAAATGAAAATCAAGTCTTCTCTCAGATGCGTATAAAATGTGAGAATACATGTCATTCTTAGGAGCTCCCAAGAATCAAAATCTTGGAACAACCACCATCATAAGTGTCAGTGGGACCCACATGGGATCCACTATATATCGATGGTTGTTAGACTTGAAGTTATGGGACCACTGATAATCTATCTGAAAATGCCCCAATATTAGCAGCATTCTACACTGTTGATTTGGAGTTTGAAAATAAGACCTACGTAATTTTAGTTCCACCGATGTTTCATCTGATACTTGAAAGCTCACACTAAAATCTACTATAATATTCTGTGGGCACAGTTCCTATGGTAGAGTGCATGCATATGATCTTCTCAAACTAATCTTCCAAGTTTTGTGATTTGGGGTGATATATCTTTCTATTTGCTCGAATCTTTTTGACTCTATTTCTCGCAAATATGTTTGTCTGTTGTGCAATGTGCATGTGTGGCACCAATGTGACAGCTACGTAGTTTCTAGCTTGATACATCCGATCAGATTAGATATCACTGCTTTGTAAACTTTTGACAGTGAAACATATAATTTCTCCACAGACTGCCTTGTCGTATCTTTCACCATCCCATTCAATTTTTGCCTTGTTTTTCATCACATTTGAAACAATATTACTGTTTTTCAGCTCTTGGCAGAGGATCCATCTCTAAAACGCTTCAAATCGTATAAGAAAAGTGTGAGGTGTCTCAAGATTGTGGGAGATGTTCTTACCATTGTAGTTGTAGCTGGTATGCTTATCTTCTCTGACACAGAACTAGGGGTTGTTGCATCTTAACAGTTTTTCTCCTAAACTCATTTGATTAACCCGATAAAATGCTTTATTTAGATATATTGTTTATAAATATATAGTGTTGGACGACCTCATAGTAAACTATTTTTCGGTTGTTTATTTAACATAAAGTTTCGACTATTTTGAAAATAATGCATAATAAAAACAAACTTTAAAATACAATTGTTAGTTTTTCTTTCTTTCTCCTTCAAACTGAGCTTTCAGGTCTTATACCATGGTGTTCTTCATGCTTGTGATTTAGGATGCTGCTACGAGATCTATGTTAAAGCAGTCATGCGAGAAGAAACCCGTAAAGAGCAGATAAAGAGTGCGTAAGCATGCTAAAGCAGTCATGCAAAAAGAAACATGTAAAGAGCAGATGAAGAATGCATAATTGTGGAAGCTGTCGTTATTTCCATATTCAATCAATTAGAGGTATCAAATGAACAAGAAACGAGGCGTTCGTTATTTTTAGTGGAGAAGAACCGTGCTTGGACCCGCTTACTGATATTGAAATAAAATGGGTGAATTTACTTCTGTTTTTTCTGTGGGTTCTTTGTACTGTGAATTTCTTGGTGCATTTTCTTCTATTTTTTACAAAGAAATACAGTTTGAAATCTCCAATTTGAGCTTAGTTGACATGCAGAAGTGATTTTTGCTGTTAATCTTTATATATGGTATTTTTCCTAACATCTTTTATTTAATCATTTTGAAAGTAATTTAATTGTCTTCACTGTAAAACTGTGATCAAATAGAAAATCAGATAAAATTCAGAAATATTTATTGAATGAATATGAAAGATAGGAACAATTTTGAGGGTGAAAAGAAAAAAGAGTATTTATGCTAGAAGTCTGGTTTTCGATTCGGTGCAGTTCGTTAATCGAACCCCAAACACATCTAGTTTTTGAGGTAAATGTTTTAGGGTGCCACCTTAGTTGGGGCGATTATGAGTTGAAAATGTTATATATCAGTTGTCACTAGATAACAGGGGTGATTCTAAGATAGGCTGGGTCCATTGGAGCCAGTCTGTCTACCACCTTTGGATGCAATGGACCCGGCCTGTTTTAAAATTTTTCATAGATAACGTGTCATAGTTTGTCATCATAACTTGATATGGTAAGATATAATTTTGGTATGATAAACATTAATAAGGCAAAATCAATCAAATACATTTGTTGCATGTATTTTATTTTATTTATTGTCAAAAACAATAACATACAAAATCACCTTCTGGATTTTTTATGATCCTCGTGTCCTTTTCATTTTTCTTCATAATTAACACTACCGGACATTATGAATAATATGGCATGTTCAAAATTCAATTGAAAGTACAATCGAACTTAATAAATAGGCAAGTCATTGCTACAAAATTCACCACACTAAAAGCTGTGAAGTTGAAAAAAGAATATGATTCTTTGAAATTTGAATGAATATGAGTTCTGCATAGTACCTGTCTCATCATCATAATGACAAAAGATTCAAATTAAATCACATCTAATTATCAATTAATTTAACCCACTACCTAATTAAAGGCACAATTATTTTCACTAGACAATATAAAATAGGGAAAATTACACACAGACCCCTCACTTATTGTGTAATTACCAAAACCTCCCTCACTTATTAAAAATTACCAACACACCCCCTTATGTAAGGATTTCTTACAATTACACCCCCTGTATATTTAAAATTCTTATAATTTTGCCCATGTAAACCTTACAAATAGACTTCTTGATGGGGTGTATTGGTAATTTCCAATAAGTGAGGAGAGGTTTCGGTAATTACACAATAAGTTAGGGGGTCTGTGTGTAATTTTCCCTATAAAATATTTATTCAACTATTCTCTGTCATTGAGTTTTGATCTATTTAAAAGACAAGAAGTATGAGATAATTATATGGCACAAAATCAAGCTAAACTCTGACATTATTTGAATAAATATATGATAATTAGGGTTATCTTATCTCTATATATCTCTTACAAAAACATAAAAACAAAACAAAAATATAGAAATGAGACACCCTAAATAAAACATAGAAGTCATAAATTTGAAACCAAGAAAGTACATGAAAACCTTATAAGAAAATAATGTGAATTGAACAGATACGAATTGATGAAATTTAGACCCAAAAACTCGTAATTGTATAATTTTATATACCTTAACTAATTAAACTATACATTTGTTTGGATTAACCCCTCGACCCATCATCATTATTCTAGTGTATATTTGAAGAATAAATAGAATAATCCATTTTATCAAGGGTCAGTGACAATATGTATAAAGTAAACTCGTAAGTAGTTGAGTTTGAGTTCCAATTAACTGCTTGATCATGAAGCTAGTAGCCTTTTGTTTTCTGATGTTGGTCGGCTGAGGTTTGTTATGTAAGAAGTACTATGGCTTCTAACGTGAGTATAATCGAGAAAGTGGTGTTTTGTGACCTCATGTATTTGAACAAGTACGTCCGAGGGGTGTTTCACCTAACGCCTTATAGTCAATTGGCTAGAGAGTCGTTGACATAAAGTTATAATTTTTTTTTGGTTGCCTACCATAATATCCCGGGCATTGCCGGACTAATCTGTTGGTCGACCCGAGTCGCACACCTGGCCTGATGGGTGAGTCTCCCAACAGGGATAACTGCATACATAAAGTTATATAAATATATGAGAAAGTCTAAGAAAACATCACATTGCACAAATCGTTATAGCCAACTATAAGGCACAGTTATTTCGGGCCGATTGTGTGAATCATTCTTTAGTAGTTGTATTTCGTTCACTTTTCTTGTATCAGTTATTTTTACTACAATTGTTTTTCCAAAAGAAAAAAAAACCTCGTAAGTAGGAAAATATGTCCGCATGTTAGTGCAAATGTATCAAATACGATATTTACTAATTATTAAAAAAAATGATATCTACCCAATTGCACTTTTTATTCTAAAATAATATTTTGTATATGATATTAATATTAAATCATTTATATATTTAAGAGAATATTTTATATGCAAATGTTATATTGAGTGAATACAAAATAAAACGCCTATTTTAAACAGGAATTTTGAACAAGTACGTCCGAGGGGTGTTTCACCTAACGCCTTATAGTCAATTGGCTAGAGAGTCGTTGACATAAAGTTATAATTTTTTTTGGTTGCCTACCATAATATCCCGGGCATTGCCGGACTAATCTGTTGGTCGACCCGAGTCGCACACCTGGCCTGATGGGTGAGTCTCCCAACAGGGATAACTGCATACATAAAGTTATATAAATATATGAGAAAGTCTAAGAAAACATCACATTGCACAAATCGTTATAGCCAACTATAAGGCACAGTTATTTCGGGCCGATTGTGTGAATCATTCTTTAGTAGTTGTATTTCGTTCACTTTTCTTGTATCAGTTATTTTTACTACAATTGTTTTTCCAAAAGAAAAAAAAACCTCGTAAGTAGGAAAATATGTCCGCATGTGAGTGCAAATGTATCAAATACGATATTTACTAATTATTAAAAAAAAATGATATCTACCCAATTGCACTTTTTATTCTAAAATAATATTTTGTATATGATATTAATATTAAATCATTTATATATTTAAGAGAATATTTTATATGCAAATGTTATATTGAGTGAATACAAAATAAAACGCCTATTTTAAACAGGAATTTTGAACTAGTTTACCCCGGCCATATATCTCAAGTCAGCAGTAATTATTTTGTGATTTTGTCAAAAGCATATGTTTAAATTACTAATGGCATAAAAGTTTTGTGGATTCTAATAATAAAAATATGCTAAGATAATTAGTAAATTAACCATTAAAGTTCAGAAATTATATAAATATGAAGTAAAGTTGAAATATAGAACCACTACATTGATATTTAATTTTTTTTTTTAATGAAAAGTTGTGAGATTTGAATTCAATTTTTTTGTTGATTAATAATATTCCCAATAAGAAATCATACAAGTAAAAGTGGGCTTGTCTGATAAAGTAATCTTCTTTAGACAGAAAGATTTCAAAATATAAATTTTATCGCGCCTGGATGTATAATTTAAAATTGTTGATTTACAGATCTTCTAACAAATACTATAATGAATTTGAAACCTATTCAATATTATTATCACATTATTATTTGACCAATTTATCAAACTAAACATTACCAACATATTTAATTTGTACTATTTTCTTACGCAATTTAGCATATTTTAAATTTAAAATTTTGAACCCTCCTTTAGGAAAACTTATTCCATTCATAGCATACAAATAATAAAAATAAGGAAAAATTACACAAAGGCCCCTTACTTGTTGTGTAATTATCAAAACCTTCCCTCACTTATTGGATATTACATAAAGTCTCATCATATTAGGGCATTTCTTACAATTAAACCCGTGTATATATAAAAATTCTTACAATTTTATCCCATGTCAACCTTACATATATAATATACCCCTTGAGGGGTTGTTGATATTTTTCAATAAAAGGGGGATGGTTTAATAATTACACAACAAATGAAGGGGTCCGTGTGTAATTTCCCCTAAACGTAAGTCAAACACAGACAATAATCATTTCAAATTAATTTAAATTTCCATAAATGCCCCTCGTGTGAACAGATATCTATACATATAATTTCATATATTTTGTCAAAACCCCAGCAGTACTGCTGTACACATGGTAACGCCTCTACATTCAGCTGCTGACCTGTAAAACCACTCAAGAAAAACCAAAGACCCTCTCAAAGGAAAGAGAAAAGGAAAAAGAAAAAAGGGGATTTTTGTAGCATTGATTTTTTCAAACGGGTCTATTTTGTTTTTATTTTTTTGAGGTAGTACACAAATCAAGATCCAATTTTTTGTTGAAATTAAGGATCAAGAACTATGGCAACTTTTGCAGGGACAACACAGAAATGTAAAGCCTGTGAGAAAACTGTTTACTTAGTAGATGAACTTGCTGCTGACAACAAGGTGTATCATAAGGCCTGTTTTAGATGTCACCACTGTAAAGGAACTCTCAAGGTTTGATCTTTATATATATATATATGTGTATATATATGTATGTATGTATAGTCCTTTTGCTTATTCTTCTTGTAGCCCTTTTGCTGTTGTACTGTATAGCTTTTGTGTGTGTGTGTGTTTTCTTGCTGTATTTATGTGTGTGTATGTGTGTGTTGTTGGACTGAATAGTTATGAGAAATTAGTTTCATTTGTTGAATCTGATGTGGGATTGTAGAATTGGGATGAGTTAAGGTATGATTGATTCTTGATAGATTTTGGGGTTTTTGAAGTTTTGACTTTTGGATCAATATTTCTCACTGTTTGAGTAGTGATGGCTACTGGTGATTCTATGCTAGACCGGGACCAATCGTCCTGGTCTACAATACACCATCAGAATGAGAATGGGATGATTAGTAGTGTGTTGTTTACAATAACACCCCTCGATCCAACGGTGATTGATAGTCCCGGTCTAGCATAGAATTTCCCGGCTCTACTGGCCATCCATAGTTTCATTGAACTTGGATTTTGGCGACGAAAATGAGCAGTAAAGCACAAAGTACTATAATTCGAAGACCGGGGAGGGATAAATATTAGTTATTTTTCAAAGAAACTTGCTTTTGAATATGTAAATCACTAGAAAAAAGAGAATCCGAATTGTGAAGCGGCATATTTGAGATCAAGTTGGTACTTTTTCTTAAGATATGAGCAAGATTCTATGCATCGTGACCATAGCGATGATCTTGGACGAATTCTGAGTTACAATTTTCTTACAAAAGTTTAAACCGCATTGATTCTTACAAAAGAAAATCCAATATATTCTTACTCCTCTGCTGCACATAGTTTTCAACCCAATGACATTTCATTCTTTCATAAGCTATAAACTTATCGATTTAATCTCAGTGCCTTAAGAATATAGTATTCTTTATTCACTTTCTGGTTCTGTCCGACTATGAATTTTTGTGGTTTTGAATATGTGTCGGTTATCGTAGACCTTGTGCTTTTTTTTGTCCTTAATATCTGCAGTCTCATTATTATGAATTGGTATTATAAATTAAATTCATCATTTGAGCCTAAGTTGAGACTATCATGCCACCGTTTCTCTCTGCTTTCTCGTGCTTTACATTTTTTGGCTCTATATGCATTTTCTGCTGCCTTGATCACACGCTGATCTGTTACGTCATAAATCTTTGCTGCAGCTGAGTAATTACTCTTCCTATGAAGGGGTTCTATACTGCAAACCTCATTTTGATCAACTGTTCAAGATGACTGGCAGCTTGGATAAGAGTTTCGAAGGTTGTAGCAAAAAAATTGAGTCGATTCTCACTTTCCCTATCTCTTTTTTTTCTTCGCTTTTTAGCTGATCTCTTTATTTTTCTCGTTAACAGATGCGCCAAGAACTGCAAGAGTTGACAGGTCTGCTGAGCAGGGCGCGACGAATAGCAAAGTTTCAAGCATGTTTGCAGGAACTCAGGATAAATGTGTTTCTTGCAACAAAAAAGTTTACCCTATTGAAAAGGTAAATATGAACATTTTGGATCCAAACTTAATCTCTCGGGTTGTGTTTAGATTGGATGATATGGAAACTGAGGCCTAGTTTGGTTATGTTTTCAACCAAGCATTTTCATTTCCATTTTCACTTGCAGATGAGAATACTCATTTCATACCATTTTCAAATGGCGATACTCGATTTCATTTTCACTTTCACATTTTCCATATATAACTATCTATCACTTTACAACATCACACTCACCTTTCTCTTTTATTCACCTCTCCGTCTGCAAAAGTCGTCTTTCCGGAGACGCTGGTGGTGCTATAGTGAAATAAAATGCATAGTCTCATCAACCTCCACAACCTTATGCACATTTTAAAATCCATTTTTAGTATTTTTAGTGTTATTTTCTGTGGTCGATTTTTGTCATTTCCACTTATAAGTATATTTAACTAATATAATCTAATGGGAAAATTACAGTTTTCGTCCCCGAAGTTGAAGCCAAAAACACATTTGGTCCCTCATGTTTCGGCCTCAACACATTTGGTCCCTCAACTTACAAATTTCGAACAAATGTGGTCCCTGCCGTCAATTTACCGTTAGAACTAACGGAATCCGCACTGTTCATCATCTTCCCCAACTCTAAAATCCGATTTCAAACTTTAAATTATGATATCTCACTCATTTCAAGTCCATTTTTAACGAATCTTATATGGTTAGAATCGTCTCAATGAGTAGAATCCATCCATGTAAGTTTTGTCCCAAAATAGGCTGATTCAAAAAATGGATTTTTTCGAATTTGTGCGGTTCGGGTCAATAGAATCAGCGTATTTTGGGACAAAACTTACATGGATGGATTCTACTCGTTGAGACGATTCTAACCATATAAGATTCGTTAAAAATGGACTTGAAATGAGTGAGATATCATAATTTAAAGTTTGAAATCGGATTTTAGAGTTGGGGAAGATGATGAACAGTGCGGATTCCGTTAGTTCTAACGGTAAATTGACGGCAGGGACCACATTTGTTCGAAATTTGTAAGTTGAGGGACCAAATGTGTTGAGGCCGAAACATGAGGGACCAAATGTGTTTTTGGCTTCAACTTCAGGGACGAAAAGTGTAATTTTCCCATAATCTAATCTATTTGATATGTAAAAAACTTTCCACATATTTCATACATCATCGATCATCAAATCCTTAACTTCAACCATTTAAAAAAAGGCTACCAACCTACGATTTTTGAACGGAAACTAATAAACTCATTTATCATATATTTTTGAAAATGACGGTTGAAAATGAAGTGAAAACACATCCATAATAACACAAACTAAGGATTTCAAATTCATAATAACACAGCCTTTCAATAATTTTGAAAATGAAGTGAAAACACATCCATAATAACACAAACTAAGGATTTCTAATTCATAATAACACAAACTAAGGATTTCAAATTCATAATAACACAGCCTTTCAATAATTTTAAATTATTATGGATTTCAAACCTGTTACAGACCATTTTGAGTTACTTTTTCAATCATTATAATGGATTTGAAACCCACTTTTTAACTGCTAATTATTATGTCCAATGCAAGTCCTTCAACCTCAGTGATTTAGTCTAACGCTCGATTTGTTTTATAGGTGGCAGTTGACGGCAGTTCGTATCATAGGGCTTGTTTCAAGTGCAGCCACGGGGGATGCGTTATAAGTCCATCGAATTATGTTGCCCACGAGCATCAGCTCTACTGTAGGCATCATCATACTCAGCTCTTCAAGCAAAAAGGTAATTTCAGCCAACTAGACAAACATGAACAAGCGAAAGATGAAAACGGAACAGCCTAAAGAGACGTTGCAGAGTTTCAGAAACGTGAAAACACAATATGGAAAGTTCGGTTTCATAAAATGGAGCGACAGGAGATACTTCAAAGGCCGATGTCCATATGAAACAGTTAAAAGGATGATTTATCTTTGAGGAGCTTTGTCGTTTGCTGTTTGTTGGTGATTTTGTTTTCTGTTTTATGTTTGAACTGTTGGTATCATAATATTACTGAGTTTTTGTTGAACAATAAACCAGAGATGTATGCAGTGTGTGAGTGATAGTTTTTTTGGAATCCTTGTTTTGAAAGCTTAAAATGGGTTTTTGTGACATGGAGTTTCTTGTTTGGGGTTCGCCAACTCATTCTCCATTGTTCATGACTGGTCATTTTTAAGAGCTCCCGAGTCTCTAAGTCATGTGGACAATTATAATTATTCGGGTGATGGAGTCTACAAGTAGGGTTATAACGAATTAATTCGAGCCAGACAAGGTGTTGTACATCTATCTAAACTTATTTGCGTTATTATCAGCTTCAAAATTTGTGTTTGAGCGTAGTTTGATTGTTAATCAAACTCGGCTCAAATGAGCTTTAATCGATCCAAGTAAACTTGATAATTTTGCTCATAGTTATTCATTTGTAATTACTAGTAGAATGAATGTGCGTTGCACGTAGAACATATATATTTATATACTAAAAAATTTCTATATAAAAGTACTGTATTTGGGAATATTAAAAAAAATCTAATACAAGCTTGTACTTATCCATATGAAATTTTTAATGTAGAATGTATTCAGTATTTTATGGCAAATAATAATACTGCAATCAAGTAATTCTAAGTTGTAATGATGTTAAGTATTTTTTTCAAAAAATAGTTAAGTAAATCAATTTTCTCTTACTCTATTTACCGGTAATTTCTTTTAGAGATATAGATATATATGTCAACATCTATAACCATGAATCATGATACATTACTGGAACTATTAAAGTTACTGGGCAATTAGGCTATCTTTTTAAAACTCAATTTTATTAAAATATTCTGTTCTAGAATTAATTTTTAAGTTGTGTAAAAAACTTTGTTTGTTTCTTGATCATTTCTAACCCTTAACGAATCTTGCTATATTTTTCCCACAATAACACCCACTTATATTTAGCCACTTTCAACAATTTTATGTTGGAATTGCAGAAAGTTCTTATTTCAGGATATATGAATTATGTAGAGGTAAAGATAGCTAAATTCTCCTATATTATTGCAAAATAAAACATAATAATTATATTTAGTATGAGCAAGTTTTAATTAAATCTATTGTATCAATTTAATATTTACTTAATCAAGTTTTAATATGTATACTTTCAAGAATTCTATGATTTGTTTTTTTATAATTTAAAAAATAATAATTTATGACTTAAATAATAGTCATATTTTGTTTTGCTTTCTCTATACTCTTCCTAGTCTCATAAATTTGGTCCATATTTTCTGTCTAGGTTGGGCATACTCCCACTCAATGTTTTAAAAACCGGCCCGATCATCGAACTGAAAAATCTACCGGGTCAAGGGTCACTGGTCCAACCGTGGTCGGACTGGTGATGTCATAAATCATTATTAATATAATAAAATTAGATTTAAAAATAAAATACCATATATATATATATATATGCTAAAAAGAAAAAAAAATCATTACATAAAATTTAGG
This sequence comes from Buddleja alternifolia, assembly GCA_019426215.1. Classification (NCBI taxonomy): domain Eukaryota; kingdom Viridiplantae; phylum Streptophyta; class Magnoliopsida; order Lamiales; family Scrophulariaceae; genus Buddleja; species Buddleja alternifolia. Next base: position 7,214,328 of record CM033396.1, on the reverse strand, counting down.
CAGTCACAACCCACAAGTAATAATCTCAAATAAAAAGTTACAACTAACCACATTTATATACAAGCAACACACGTCCACACCACACACACTGCCACCCACCCACCTTTTTGTTGTCAACACTAAAAGAAAGTAAAAGAACATAAAAGTCAAAAGAGAAGGCTATAGAAAAGCACAGAAGAAATTTACCTTGTTGTGAAGCTTTTCAATGATGAAAAAGTCAAGTTGAGAGAGAGTTTCAGCAAAAAAAAAAAAAAAGGGCATATGAGCTTCTAAACGAGTGAGTGTCTGGCTACATTGCGTGACAGAGAGAGTGTGAAACAGAAAATAACTCAAGATTGGATTGTTGGAGAAGGTTGCTAGTTGCTCAAACTCACTTGTTGCTCTTCTTAGTATGAAATTGGAAGAATTATTATCGATTTTTCAACTTTTAACTCATATTTTCATCTCATATAAATCGACCGGATGGTTTAGTCGGCCCAGTACCGGTTCATACGGGTCACCGGTCCGACCGCGGTTCTTTCGATTTTGGCTGGTTTTGAGATGGTAACGGTTTTGAGGTTCTAACCGAACCGTTTTATGGACCGGTATGACCGGCCGGTCCGGTCTGATTTTTAAAACACTAGTCCCACTTATTGGTATTTATTACACTATTGGACTTTGACAATCTGGTGAGACCTTGAATAAGGCATACATTAATGTTTATTTGACTACAAATGGTGTTAGTTTTTTTTAATTATTATTATTATTATTATTATTATTTCCACTTGTGAAAAATTCCATTTTATTGGAAAAATTCCAAAATTCGTACAGCAAAATAATGGATGCACAGTTGCACGCTATCACTTTGATGCTCTTTTTGGTTCAAGGAAATTGACAAGGAAAGAAAAACAAAACATAAGAAAAATAATATTCCCTTGTTTGGTTACAATAGAAAATGAAAAAAACAAAAGTAAATAAGATAGAAAATTTAATACTAATTTGAGACAAATTTTTTCCCTCACCATTTGAGACAATTTCTTTTCTGCACTAAAATCCTTAAACCAAACATAATGTTAAGGTGAAATTATAAAAGTATAAAAAATAAACTGTTTTAACTCTCATCTAAAATCACGTAGCAAAATCAAAATGGTAATTCAATAAAGAGGGGATATGTGTAGCAAATAATTAATGTATATATCCTCAACTACCAAGAGTTGCACTAATACTTTTCTTCCAAGTTTTCCTCATAATTGTTTATTAATTATCAAGAACGATTGTGTAAACCAAACTTTAAGTCAATTGCCTTGGGAATAACATGTACACAAATTTGAATAGTTGTTAGGCGCTCTCTGGACTCAAAGTACAAACTTAAATTAAAATAAATTACAATCTTAGACCTTTTTCAGGAACTTTTTGGGCTCAAGCATGTTACAATTGATTTTAGTAAGGAAATGGAATGGAAAAATGGAAACGTATAACAAAATTATTCGAATTGAGTACTATTTTTCTTAGTGATTTTCTCATTAAGATCCAAATATAGTGTAAGAGTTTAGGACAATCACATCATGTATCTGATAGAATGAGTGATTGTGATTATACAAGTGCCGAAACTCACTAAGAATCATACCACTAACTTACGTCTATTAGTGCTCCTAGTACTCTCAGGCCAAAAACTTTTAAATTACTATTTTCTTGATCTGAAAAAATGTCACTGCTCATTATACCTAAGATTATTTTCTTTTGTTGGTCCCAAATAAGGAAACACTTTACCATTTTAAAGATTTTGAATATTTTTTCTGTTAATGCTCTTTCTTTCTTTCTTTTATCTAAAGTGAAAGACAATTTGAATATTTTTTGTGTGCTTTAATGCTGTTTCTTTCTCCTATCTAAAGGGAAAAAGAATAGAGAGAAAGCTCATCTTCTGCTTTTTAGTACTAATATTTGGCGCAATGACACTACTAAAAAGGAACGATTCTGTCAGTTTATTGACATCTAAATCACTCATGTATTAAATTTATGGAAAAATTACATATTTTTGAGCAATCAAAACATCCCGGGACTGGCCGAGTATGATCCTTAAAAATATGTAGAAGGATCTAATGGCCTGTATAGTGGGGTGGAGAAATGATTTTGTTCTTCTTCCTCCAGAGCAACAAAGATGGCTGATATGATTGCTCAAAGTAAAAAATGTGCTAAGAATATATGATTATTCCTACGTTTATTTGTATCCTGTGCTAGGTGATATATATTGACCCTCTCATCATTAAGAGATTGCATTATATATTCATTCCATGTTGTAATAAGCATCCTTTCCCAACATTGGCAACTAAGAAAGAAAGCATATTTTGTGTTGCAAAAGTATGTGAGGATTCTCTTGTGGAATAGTGGAAAAATTGCATTTTTGGTACAGTAATGTGGTCTGCACGTTTTTTTGGTACATTAATATGGGGGTAGCAATTCGGTATACTATTGGGCAAAAAATTGGCAATTTCAGTACATATCGCCGAAAATTGCTGATGTGGCGCCGGAAATTCCCATGTGACACGCACGTGACCAGTAATTTCGCCGAAAAATTTTTCAATTTGAGGATTTTCTTACTGACATCATAAATAAATTTAAAAAAAATCAAAAAATCAAAACAAATTTCAATGGTCCAAATTTGAATATATGTATAATATATATATTATATTATATATATATATAATTACTGTTCATCGTCTTCATGGGGAAGACGATGAACAGTAATTATTTTATTTTTATTTATTTATATATATATATGTAATATTACTATATAATTATAATATATATATATATATATATGTACACATATGCTATGTATTTATGTGTATATGTGTGTGTCGATATATATATATATATAATTACTGTTCATCGTCTTCCCCATGAAGACGATGAACAGTAATTATTTTATTTTTATTTATTTATATATATATATACATGTAATATTACTATATAATTATAATATATATACATATGTACACATATGTTATGTATATATGTATTTAGGTGTGTGTGTGTCTATATATATATATATAATTACTGTTCATAGAAATCATAATCTTTAAAAATATTATCCATTTTCCTTTTAAATATTTGAGGTGCATTTTTTAATCCAAAAGGCATTACCAACCATTCATAATGTCCTTGTGGTCTTAGAACAGATAATACACAGGTGAAAGCTTTTATTAAAAACAATTTACCGCCCAGACCTGAATATAAAAGATTAATTAGGTGGCAAACTATTTTATACGAATATCAATTCGATATTGAAGTTATTAAATCTGATTCTAACGTTTTAGCAGATTTCTTAACCAGAGATGGAACGATCAAGTCTCTGATACTTCTACTGATTGATGATTCAGAAGCCCAGATAAACTCTGCAAAAGAGAATACTTCTGATATTCTAGATATTGCTTATGCACCCGGATTACCTTCACAAGTTTCAGATCTGTTATTCATCAAAATAATCGACCTTATTCTATCACATATATGATATCTTATGCCATATCTAATTCTCATCATTCTGATTACTTTGCCATAAAAGATACTATAGAATTTCCTGATTTATTTAATAATATTAGTTATATACAATTACCTACTTTACCACAGATACAAGAAATAGAAGATACCCCTTTAGAATTATATTTACAAGATAATACTATATAATTATAATGTATATACATATGTACACATATGTTTTGTATATATGTATTTATGTGTATATGTGTGTGTGTGTCTGCGTGTGTGCATGTGTGTGTGTGCGTGTGTTTATATATATGTGTGTGTGTATGTATGTCTGCGTGTATATGTGTGTGTGAATGAGTGGGTGTTTTGGTGAAGAAGATGAAGTAGATAGAGAGAATAGGGTGGATGAAAAATGACAAAAATGCCCTCAATATTTGTGTTAAATTGCATTTTAATCCACAAAAGTGACACATGGCCGGCCATGTCATTAATTTATTGCCCACTTGGCGGCCACATCAGCAATTTCCAGTGCCATGTCATCAATTCTCCCTCCATTTTGGAAAATCCCCAATTTTAACATTTTTCGGCGGCCACGTCAGCAATTTTCGGCGATATGTACTGAAATTGCCAATTTTTTGCCCAATAGTGTACCGAAATTGCTACTCCCCCATATTAATGTACCAAAAAAACGTGCAGACCACATTACTGTACCAAAAATGCAATTTTTCCTGGAATAGTGAATTGTTTGAGATTATCTTTGTTATAATAGGAAAATATAGATATTTAGGCAGATATGTAGGAATTTGAATAAATCCCTTACCTTATTTAGATGTATCTTGTGTGTATATATAGGTGTATTATTTTCATATCAATATACAGAAAATTCCCTCATCTTTCTCTACATGGTATTGAGCCAGCTAAAATCCTAGGGTTCATAATTTTTTATTTTATTTTGGTTGCCCAAGTGTGCAACCTCGTTTCTGCCGGTATCGAGTGCCTATTTGATCTCACCGCCCCACCAGGAGCTTCGCCGTCCCGATTCTGGCCGATCCCCAAAATCCGGCCACTCTCTGAGCTGTGCGTGGATCTCACGCGCCGACAGAAGGTTTCACCCACTTTTGACGCGCCGGCGCGTGGAGGCGCGTGCGTCAGCGTCTCACTTTCCGGTCACCGGTACCAGAGTCGCCGTCCTCTGCTCTTTCTCACCCACAGGTTTATTTTGCCATTTCGTGCGTTGTTTTGGTCTGGGTTTGCACAGTTCCTTCCTGTCTATTGCTATCTCTGCTGCTCTCTGCTCTCTCTCTGCTGTGTGTAGTTTGGGTTTTCTATTTTGGCTGTTAGTATCTCATGGGTGATGAACAAAAGACTGTAGTTATGACTGATGTGATTCCGGTCATGTCTAAAATTACAGAACATAAATTGCTAGGTCCGAATTATCTTAATTGGTGTAAAACTGTTAGATTATATTTGCGAAGTATCTCTAAGGATGATCATCTTACTGATGATCCACCCAAAGATGATACTCGCAAAGACTGGTTGAAAGATGATGCGAGATCATTTTTACAAATTCGGAATTCTATTGATACTGAAGTTGTTAGCCTGATTAATCACTGTGAGTATGTCAAAGAACTGATGGAATATTTGGAATTCTTGTATTCGGGTAAAGGGAATCTTTCACGTATTTATGAAATTTGTAAGGAATTTTATCGTCCTGAGCAAAATGATCAGTCTCTTCAGGCATATTTTATAACTTTAAGAAGATTTATGAAGAATTGAATATTTTGTTACCGTTCAGTCCTGATGTTAAGGTACAGCAAACTCAACGGGATAAGATGGCTATTATGAGTTTTTTGGTAGGGCTTAATCCTCAATTTGAGATTGGCGAATCTCATATTCTCTCCAGTACTGACTTTTCCTCTTTGTATGAGGTGTTTACTAGAGTTCTTCATACTGATACAAGTGCTTTTGTGACTTCTTCGGCTCCCGTCTCTAGTGCTCTTGTCAGTCGCAATACTGGATCAGGGATACGATCCTCTCGCCAGAATTATAGCAGAGGAGGCAATACAGGTAGTCAGGATAAGGAGAAGATTGAGTGTTATTATTGTCATGAGGAGGGTCATACCAAACACACATGCCCCAAGTTGCAAAACAAATCTCGCAAGTCTCGTTCCGCTAATATTGCAGCTGCCCCACTGTCTCTTCCCTTGAATAGTCTATCACGGTCTCTGCAGATGACTTTGCTAAGTTTCGTCAGTACCAAGAATCATTAAAGACCTCATCTCATCCTGTCACTGCCATCGCTGAATCAGGTAATCCAACTTCGTGCTTCCTTTCCTCCTCCTCACATGAATGGGTCATTGACTCTGGAGCTTCCGATCATATGTCAGGTAATCCTAATATATTTACTACCTTTCAAACACACACCTCTTCATCTTATGTAACTTTAGATGATGGTTCTACATCCACCATTCTAGGATCTAGTACTGTTAATCCTACTCCATCACTTTCCCTATCATCAGTCTTAAATCTTCCAAATTTCTCTTTTAATTTAATGTCTGTGAGTAAAATTACTCGTGCTCTAAATTGTTGTGTCTCATTCTTTCCCGATTATTGTTTGTTTCAGGATCTGTTGACGAAGCAGATTATTGGTAGAGGACATGTATCGGGAGGTCTCTACATTCTGGATCCTCAGGCACAGGTGCCCAGGTCAATTGCTTGCTCGGTTGTAGTGACACCTTTTGAAGCCCATTGTCAGTTAGGACACCCATCTCTAGCCGCGTTAAAGAAATTTTGTCCTCAGTTCCAGAATATACCGTCTTTAGATTGTGAGTCATGTCAATATGAAAAACATCATCATTTGTCTTATGTTTCTAGAGTTAATAAAAGAGTTTGTTCTCTTTTTGAAGTAGTTCATTCAGACGTTTGGGGTCCTTATCCTGTTACATCCAAAACTGATTTTTGATATTTTGTTACTTTTGTTGGTGACTTTTCCAGAATGACTTGGCTTTATTTTATGAAGAATCGCTCAAAACGCTTTTCCCATTTTACTGCTTTCTGTGCTGAAATTCACACACAATTTAAGACTTCGGTACGTACCTTACGAAGTGACAATGCCAAAGAATACTTTTCTGATTTCTTTCAGACTTATATGATTAAACATGGAACTCTCTATCAATTTTCGTGTGTTGATACGCCTTCTCAAAATGGGGTTACTGAAAGAAAAAATTGATACCTGCTTGAGACAACCCGAGCATTGCTCTTCCAAACACATGTTCCTAAACACTTTTGGGCCGATGCTGTCTCCACCGTCTGTTTTCTCATTAATCGGATGCCATCCACAGTTCTTCATGGTGAGATCCCTTATAGCGTCTTATTCCCTACTAAACCTCTATTTCCCATTGAACCTCGTTTATTTGGTAGTACTTGCTTTGTTCGTGATGTGCGTCCTCATGTTATGAAGTTAGATCCTAAGTCAGTCAAATGTGTTTTTCTGGGTTACTCTCGGTTACAAAAAGGATATAGGTGTTATTGTCCTAGTCTTAACAAATACCTTGTGTCTGCTGATGTCACAAAGGTAAATTACAATGCACATATCCCATTTCCTCTTTTATTTCCTATGATCATTTATCATCTTCTACTTGTTCGTTTGTTATTCCCTTGATTCTGTATCTCTGCCTAAAACTGTTCTTGAAGCCTTATCTCATTCTAGTTGGCGTGCGGCTATGACAGAAGAGATGAATGCCTTAGATGGGAATTAGATGGATTGTGGGTAATAGAGCACGGATTCTCTTTTGGGAAGATATTTGGCTAGGCGATGAACCCTTAGCCAGACTACATGCACACCCGCTTTTCCCGGAAGACAAGAAATGCACTATTGATCAGTATTGGATCCCGGGATTTGGCTGGGATTGGGAGGGATTACAGAGTCTGTCGAATAGCACTCGCTCCGTTTGCAGGAAATTGATTTAGATCATTTAGCTGACCAGCGAGATAAGCCATGCTGGTTATTTCTCCGGATGGTAAGTACAGTTGTAAAAGTGCTTATGAAGCACTTACGCAAGCAGCGGATGACACCGGGGATTCGAAAAGGTGGACAAAGATTTGGAAGGTCCCGGGCACACATCGTCTCCTTTGGCTCTTTCGGCATAATAAAGTGATCACCAATTCAGTTTTGAGAGATATGGGGATAGTGGCTTCGGACACCTGTACCATTTGCGGGATTGCTCCGGATACCCCATTACATGTTGTTCGTGATTGTCACTGGGCCAAAACGTATTGGCTTCAACTTGTGCACCCTAATTTTCATCACTTTTTTTTTCTCAGGCACAGCGAAGGAGTGGATTGACTGGAACTTATCGCACAAGATTAACAGGTATGATTAGTGCAATAGATGGGATCTTGTGTTTACTGAGACTCTTTCCTTTCTTTGGCAGGTTAGAAATGAGATAACCCATGGTGTGAGGGATGAGGTACCTACAGGGGGATTAGTACATAAACGAATTGACGGTTCACTTACAACCCTTAACTTTGATCCAGACGTGATGCACTTTACGTTACACACGGGCTGGAAAAAACCGGCACCCGATTATACCAAAATGAACATAGATGTGGCGGTTACGTCGGGTGGACAGGTGGGGGTTGGAGGTACTCTTAGAGATGAACATGGAACTTGGTTAAGGGAGTTCAGTGGTCACATTGACCCGTGCTCATCGTTGGAGGCTGAGATGCGAGCCATCCTATTGGGATTAGAGATGGCGTGGGTTACAGGAGTGAAGAAATTAATTGTTGAATCTGACTGTCAAGCTGCATTTAATAGCATTGTAGAAGCCTCTACTGAACATCACCACTTTGAGGTGATTTCGTGCATCCGGAGTGTGCAAGAAAGAGATTGGGAGGTCTCTTTTCAATTTGTGTGGCAAGAAGCTAACCAAGTGGCAGACGCCTTAGCAAAATTGGGTATTAATACTAATATGCATTACATGGATGCTCCTTTGTCGCAAATATATCATCTCTTAGACAATGATAGAGATGGCATTACATGGCCACGTTTTGTGACTATTAGCCCGGGTTTGTCAGGCTAACGTACTTTGTGAACTTTTTTGGGTATCCCAACTCCCCCTTTGGAATGAAAAAAAAAATATCTGGTGATACAGCAGTCAAGCAAAGGTATGAATTTATGAAAGTCGAATTTTATTTCGAAAGCATGTTGGGCGATTTATTTGTGGGGAGTATGTCATGGACTAAATTTACCAATTTTATAAGCACAAAAGGATTAAAATTACAAAAAGTCTGAAGATAACGGACTAATTTTGCAATGCGTCAACTTAAAAGACTAAAACGCAAGGGAGGTCAAGTTAACGGATTAAAAAAATAGTTTTCCCGAATAAATGACTATTGTTTGTTTGTGCAAGCAAAAGAATTGCAGAAATTTTGAATAAAATACATTTGTTTCGAAATAGTACTGCTGTCTCCACTCTCGGGCAATTCTATGTCAGACTCATCCCAATGGTCCTAGCCTCTTTAACACCACACATTTTCAATGGGGTGGGTGGATTTTACATAGGTGGTTGTGATAAAAATCACCCACCCCATCACAAATATGTAGTGTTAAAATGGCTAGGACCATTGGTGGGTCTGAGACTAACTTAGAATTTTCCCTCCACTCTCTAGGGGAAATTCAACCCTAGCAACTTGGGATAGCCAAGTTGCTTCACAGAGCGACACGTGTCCCATTAATTTTTTTTTATTTTCTATTTTGATATTTTCAGCCATCTATCCTCAACCACGGGTTGACGGAAATTTTTTAGCCAAAATTCTTCCCGCTTTTTCTTGCCCCTAAATGCTTGAAACATTTTAAATTTGAAAATTCAAATTTCAAATTACAAGTTTCATTCCCCGTAGAAATAGAGATATTTTAGAAAAAAATCAGTCTAAAATGAAAAATAATTTCAAAATTCGGGCATTTTCTACTTCACCGTAGCCGCCGCCTTTTCTGTTGAGGCCACTGGTGTCGGGGTTTCGTTTCTGTTGAGGCCACTGGTTTCGCTTTGCTCGTCTTCTGGTGGTGGAATCGATACTGCAAATTAAAATTCCTTGTGTGGAAGTGAATAGATTTCACTTCCAAGTCCAAGTAAAAGCTTAGTAATAGATTTCATTCTTTCAAGTCATATGCTTTATCCTTTTGTTTTCTTCAGTAATATGTTTAGTTTATGCTTTTTAACACCATCCATGTTTTTTTCTTTTTCTTTTTCTTTTCCCTTTCTATTCTGAAACTTGTTGAGTACAGTAAATAACACACTAATCAATCTCTTTTCCCTTTTCCACTTATACTTCTTGATTAGGGTGTTATTTAATGCGATACGTGTCGCTCTGTGAAGCAACTTGGGGGACTAAAACGATTAAATTTACAAAAAGTTTGAAGATAACGGATTAATTTTGCAATGCATCAACTTAAAAAAGTAAAACGCCAGGGAGGTCAAGTTAACGGATTAAAAAAAAGTTTTCCCAAATAAATGACTATTGTTTGTTTGTGCAAGCAAAAGAATTGCAGAAATTTTGAATAAATTCATTTGTTTCGAAATAGTACTGATGTGTCTCCACTCTCTAGATTGGTGCCTAAAATAATTTATCTCATGTGGCAATTATTCAAAAATGACAATGATTTCCTATGATTAATTAAGGCGGATGCGGTGAGGTGGTGTGATTTGTGTATAATGTTTAAAAAGTATTTCACGAAATTTTGTTGTTGTCCTTTAACGAAAATGGTGAAATGACTATATATATATATATATATATATATATATATATATATAATGAAAATGCTATATTTGAACATACAAATGTTGCTTTATTGTATTTCATCAGCCGGTCATCGAAATGATCATATTCTTATAGCGTTACAAAGTTTATATGAAAGTTTACAATTTAAAATTTTTATTTTGAAAATAATTATTGTTGGAGATTTTAGTAGACACCCCCGAACCTATGAGGTGATGCGCGTTTTGCACCCCAACCTATTAAAAGTTGCACTCGACACCCTACGAATCTGCTCGAAGCTGACCGAGGGGGCAAAATGCACATATATGATAAGTTAGGATGTCAAGTGCAATTTTTAATAGGTTGGGGGACAAAGCGTACATCACCTCATAGGTTAGGGGTATCTGCTATAATCTCTAGGTTATATATTTACTACATATTTTAATTATACTAATATACAAAATGCACTATATATACATCATCTTTAAATTGTTATTTACCTATTCAATTATAAAAATACAAGTTATTTCTTGAAAGTTATGACATGTCTAAAATATCCCTATGTAATTTAAATTTTTAATGGCAAAAATGTCAATTTATATTATTCAAATAAAAAACCTGAGAAAAGATTCTATAATGTTTAAAAAAGTATTTCACGAAATTTTGTTGTCCATTTGAAGAAAATGGTGAAATGACTAGATATATATTACTAAACTATATAAGCAGGTATGACTTTTTAGTAATTCCATGGTCGTAAATATTTTTCCTTTTTTTTATATAAATTGGGTGCCTACCAAAACGACGTCGTTTGGTTAAGTTTACTAGTTATGATGTTGCAGTCCAAAACGACGTCGCCCTGCCCCTTTCCTTTTTCTGTGATGGAAATACCGCCAACTATGCTCTTCCCCCTTTGCAAGCACGCTTAGACCGATGTCTTAGCCCCTTCCGGCGAGCCGAAAAACACGTGTCATCGCCGGCTGTGGTGCGTGTTAGCCATGGATGGACAATTGTCGTGTTCGGCGAGCCATTTGTAACTCTCCTGCGCACGTGTGTGTCCTGCCTTACCTGTTCCGCCGGTCGGTCTCCGGTGAGTTACCAAGCCACGCATCCCCACGGAGCTTGCCGAGTGTCCTCTGCTCATGTACAGTTGTGGCCGGAAACCTTGCCTCCGCCCGACATCTGTTCTGCCTGTTGCCACGCGGCTCGAGAATTCGTGATCGGTTTGCATCTCCTCACTTTTTGTGTGTTTTTTAATTGCAACAATTCTTGGTTTTTGTTTGTTTGTTTTGATAAATCTTTAAAGAAAAATTAAGAGTTTATATTTTCCATCACACCGAATATGTGTTTGTGTGAATTAGTGAGTTCAATTTTTAATATCGATCTGGTAAAATCACTTTTCTTAATTCTCAATTTTTGTTCAATTTTTATAAAATTTTTAAGTGAGGGTAGTAAGAACAAAATTTCCGGCTCCCATCACTGGCGTCTCCGGCATCTCCCCCTTCCTCCAATGCTTTCTATAGAAAGAGGCGAGGCGAGGCAAGGTAGTGTTTATAAACTCTTAAGTTTTCTTCAAAGATTTATTAAAAAAAAGTTTCCATTTCTCCATTAACACTGTAATTCGTGTTTCCTTGAAGCTCGGCGTAAATAATGGTGGCCTGAAGCTGAAGCCTACGAAAGTATCACTGAAGAAGATCAGTTCTTCAAATCCCGAAGAGTTGGAAGTTGAAATCGATGAGGTGTTATTTGGTTTGAAAACTCAGTCACAGGTCCTTTCGTTTACACCATTTTCAATTGAATTTTAGGTTATATTCTGGGATTCTTAAACAAAATTTTGCATCTCCTAAGAGAAATAGGCCGAGGCAAGTAACCCGGAGAGAGATAAAGAGAAGAAAAGAGGGCTGAAGATCAACTAAAGGGGGTTCTATAATGGCCTCAAGATCCGCTTTCAACAACAGAACAGGGGTATTAAAATATCTTAGTCTTTTTCATGGATTCGATGCTTTAATATTTTTTTATGATCACATAGAGAGTTATTGGGTTGTATTGATTTTGAATCATTTAGGATTTTGTTGCTGTAATTTTTATTTTTTTGATTTTCGATGTATGGTTTCTTTCCTGATTTTCATTTTCTCCATTTTTTGGTTGAATATGAATTGATTTTTAAGTATAGGGTTAAAGAAAAAACAAATCACAGTTATAACCCATAATAATTTCTTTAATGTTTACAACTGATTGTTCTGGCTTCCCTAAAGATTTTAATTTAAAAGTGTCATTCTGATTCTTATTCTTGATTTTTATTTAAAAATCTTCTTCTGATCCTTTTTCTTTATTTTTAATTCAAAGGTGTACAACCTTTTCCCTTTATCATCACTAGAAAATCTATTTTGTTTCAATTAGGTGCAAACTTTGTTGATGGTTTAAAACTCAAATATTATTTTATCATAGAATCTTCATTTTTCCTTTAATTTCATTGCTTGAATCTTGATAAAAGTTCCCCCAGCCAATTTGTGCTTTTGTTGTCTAATTTACAGGAGAGGTAGTCAGGTAGTTAGTCCTCGGGGCTATTATGCAGAAGAATATGGCAGCAGGAAAAAAAAAACATCGCGCTAGACAATATAGGAAATGCTGTTACGATTCGTTGGGTTGAAGGCACGCCAGCTCCCTCAGGTTTCTCGACCTGTTACTAGGTATATAACAAAATATCTCAAATTAATTTTAAAGTTCTTAAAAATAAAACTATGAGTGTTTTTTTCTTAATAGTGTTTGATTATGCAATTTTTGGTATTTTCAGGAATTTTTTTGCTCAGTTGCTTGCTAATGCACAATCCACAGCAATTGAAAACTGTAAGGTTAATGGAGGAGCCATTGTAGATGATGGAGCTCTACCCAAGCCACAACCAGAGGACATAATTGAACTTAGTCGTGATGGTAATGAAGTTTGTGATGTGGAAAAACCCGTGGGAAATTTGGACAAAGATCGTCGAAGAAGGAAGGTCCAACTCTAAGTTCAACTCTAACAGCTGGAAGCAAGGTGAAACCAAGTAGCATTTAAAGTGAAAAATTGGTGATTTCAAGTGTTAAAGTTAAAGCATTCAAGTGTTTAGGCTGCTTGTGGGTTGCGCAAAAAACTGAAGGTGGCCCAAAACGTCGACATTGGTGCTGCTGATGTGGATAATGACTTGGCAATTGTCAAATACGTCGAAGAAATATACAAGTTCTGAAAATCAATTGAGGCATAAGATTAAAATCCCATTATTTTAACTCAAAGCTCTCAAATCTCGTTTTTCATGCTTCTTTTATGCTAAATTGAGTTTTTTTTTTTGTTTTTTCTATCAATGCAAAAATGAGGATCGGGCCCATGATTACATGGATTCTCAAGTCGATATGAACGAGAAAATGAGAGGTATTCTAATTGATTGGTTATTTCAGGTTCACCACAAATTCGAGCTTCCTCCCGAGACCGGCAATTTGACCATCAACATTCTCGATGGGTGTCTTGCATCAAAGATTGCATTAAGCAATGAGCTTCAATTGTGAGGCATCAGCACAATGCTTATAGCCTCTAAACATGAAGAAATTTGGGCTACATCCTTATACACCATGGATCCCCATGGCGTATGTACCCAATCTATCCCTGGTTATTTTCATCGATGTTAACTTTTTTCAATTCTATTTGCTATGGTGAAATCAGTTGTCATTTTTAATGAGTATTAGTCTATCAGAAAATAGTGCCACTTTGCATTTAGCGAGTAATGACTGTGAAATGCAGTGTGAAAATTTCCTTCAAAGTCATCTTTTCTCATTTGCCTCTCTCTGTTTTTGTTTCTCAGTCGTTGTATTTGGTTGCGGAAGTTCACTCAGCAGCTTAGAAGTATTTCTCTGATCCTTTTTGTCTGATTATGCCTCTATCTATCAAGTGGGTTCGCAACATCATTTTGGAATCGTATATTTCTCAATTTCTCAAATGGCCGAGGTCGGTGGGCATTTTATTTACAAGTCCAATTCATATTTTAGCTCATTCAGTGTGTCACAAAACCTGTATCATTTAATGTTAGTCATTTTTATTGACTTTCAACTCTGTGCTTATAGTTGACACTGGAAATTTATGGTATTCACTGACTAACGAAATTTTTCAGATAATCAAAAAAAGTATTAGTAGAAGCCGAGTTGAATCAGCAAAACCCATGTTCAATGCAACTTGCAATTGAGATGATTATATTCAATCCCAACACAATGGTACTTGCAGTGGTACTTGTGGCCTTTCCGGATGGACTGCTAAGTAAATCGATTTACGCGAACACCTCTCCCTTCTCTATATTATACGAACTCACTAGCACTATTACTTCTTTTCAAGATTCTTTTCGATTTATATTTTCAAAAAAAAAAAATCATTCTATTGGTTATTTTGTTTTTTTTAGTTCCAATCTTGTCTTAGGATTCAAATTAATCGTTTGGATGCATGATTGGATAAACTCAATTAGTCTTTTACAAACTGTATTTTGGATTAAAGATTGTTTATTTGGGTGTAATTTGAACTCACTTTAATTATTATTATTGTATGGTGTTCGTATCGGCGTATCTTTACCTGTACCACATTGGCAGCATTTCATCAATTGTGTACTGTGCATGGTCTTAAATTTCTCTCAAAACCTCGAAATTTCAGGCTTCCGGGGATCCCGAAGCAAAATCTCGCGTTCGGTCAAAATTTGTAAAATACCTTCCGAAATTTCGACCGAAACCCAAAATTTCCCGAGCGTGTAGCATCCAAATCGAAAGTTTATGCAAACATTCTTAAATTAAAAAAATTGAACTGAAAAATTATGATGCGGGCCAACAATCCTACGGCTGGTAGTAAACCCATGTGATGGGGAGTGCTTTTGCGAGCGACTCTTGCTTAATAATATCAGGGCTCCTTCTTCAATCCAGTTTCTGCACAATGTTGCTCATGTGTTCCGTTTTCTCTGCTCCTTTCCTCCTGTTTAGGTGTTTAGGTGTTCGTTTATGGTGGCCAGTAGTTTGTTTTAGGTGCATTTTGCATGTCATTGTTAACATCCGGATTTTTCAGGTGAGCATATGCAGGTCTTATGGTGATTACGGATTTGATGGATCTTAATTATGAAAGTTAGTATATTGTTTTCATATTTATGATTTTTCATGTTTGGTTGACATAGCTAGGCGATCGAGGGAGCTACGACATAGCTTAAGGTGGGAAGCTTCGATTTTTTTCAACTCTAATCTTTCCTTTCCTGAATTGAGGGCCTTAAAGTGATCTAGGGATTTTTTTTGTAAATATGTATATTTGAATTTCTGACATTTTTTTGGTGTGTTTCACGTAGTGAAGCAGCTAAGGCAGCCACGATATCGAGGGGGTTGTATTTTGGCGATTCAGAATCATAGGCTATATGGCTGCGCAAGCGAGGCTTATTTTCTCCTCCATTGAAGTAAGTTGGGTATTTAATTTACACGTCCAGTATATTCCTCATTGAACAGTTTGTTCAAGAATTCAGCTTTGGGGGCCCAGGTAGTATAGAAGGTCACAGGTTTCTGAAAGATTTGGATCATTGCTTGACACCTTATTATGTTCAGATAAAGTATGGACTAATATTGATTATATATTTTAAAATAAACATATTTTTTATATAATAGTCGATGCACAATTTTGCGGGTGCATTTTTAACAATTTTGAGATATCAAAATACTTTTTAAATTACAAGCCATGAACAATACAATGAATGTTTCTCTTTTAAGTTGGTACTTCAAGCTTCAATTATCAGTTACTCATAATTCTGTCTCAATTTGACAGAATTGAGAGTCATGCAGGTGATGGTCTTAAATGAACACCAGCACCAGCTTAACTGATTGGTGAGCACTTGCATTACTTTTCTTTCTGTGAATGTTAAGTATATATTGCATAATTTCGATATATTTGATTGGGAGTTGCATTTAATTTAATTTTTTTTGAATTGCACATCTTATAATTTGTAGATGCCAAAACCTGCACACTTTCTTCACTATTCTCTTAAAACCCCTGAAATACCAACAAGACTTTTTCTCGTAGGAATTCAGCCGTTGCGAGTACTTCCGCTAGCTGATGATGGTGGATTGTTTAGAGGCAATAAGCAATTGTCTCGTGATGTATTTACTGCCTATAGATAAAGATCACTAAAGGTTCCCACTATTGATAGTGTTGTCTATAAGGGGGAGTTTACTAAAAATTTAGTGAAATTACCTACAAAACTAGCCTAAAACTCTTCCACTAACCTAATAGGCAATAATGATTGCCGACGCATATTACATGCAGAGGTTAGCCGGAGAGACGCCCACGTGGCCGCATGCATGCCTGCACCGCACGAATCCACCAATTAACTTGGGGCCTGCACATGATATTACTTGCAGAGATGGATTTCAGATCCATTCAAGCTTCTCCGTATACAAATCTTTGGGATCTTTTGCTGATTCTAGTTACAAATCTTCTTGTGATTCTACTGAGATTTGTAGGTTTTTTTGTTTTGTTTTTTTTTTATTTGGGGTTATTCTGCTGTGCCGCTCACTCTTATTGATCCATCAATATATATTATAATAGAGAGGATATCAAAGAAATTAAAATTGCTTTGACATATACACATATATGAAGTATATAATATAATATATGTGAAGTATATATAATATATATATATATACACACATATATATATACATGGATGTATAAACATAATATAGTATGCATCCAAAAATATAACTGGACAATTTTTGATGTAGAACAAGAAGCCGACATGTTTTTGGATAGGTTCGAAGGAAGAAAAGTGAAAAACAAGCGTAACGTTGTCAGCGAAACTTCAAACAGCCATAACTTTTGATCTGCTTGGAGTTACGGGGCCCACAATATACCAAATCGAAGATCTTTTCGAGACGAATCCAATCGAATTCGTAGGACCATTTTACGGTAGCCGATCGACCCCAAATTCCATTATTTAGGCCTTCGTTCGGTCCGTTTAGTGTTTTTTTTCAATTTTCAGCGTTTTTGTTTTATTTTTAATTAATTGTCTAGTTGTCGGATGGGGCCCAAATTTTTACACGTGTCATCTCGTAAGGTGAAGTATTTTTGGGTCAAATTTGGTAGCGTTTCGAGTCCGTTAGGATTCTACTGTTTTTGGAGTCTAAATAGGAGTAGAAATAGGAGTCCTAGTTTATTTCAATTAGGATTCTTTCTTATATTTCCTATAAATAGTTGCTGCAGTTATTTGTCTTTGTTAGATACATTTTTTTATCATTAATAAAGATTTTGAGTTATTTTATCTTCAAGACTTTCTTGAATCATCCGGGATTTTAAGACGTGATCTTTAATTTCTCAAATTACTAGCTTCCACTCCGTCAATTTTGCTTGTACGGGCCAAAAAAATGTGCAACTCACACTGGGTTCCCACCTGCAAGTATCTCAAACTATGCATTTACATTTGAGCCAATATAATGGACATTACCACCCAAGTAAGAATAACAAAAAAAATCATCGTGGGCTCCGAACAGAAAGATGTAACATTTAATTTAAATTGTGCATTGGGCTTATACCCATGTTCTATCTCACATGGGCATCACAACCATAGAAGTCATATTGGGCTCCTATTAATTATAGCCACCTCAAATAATTCACTGGCAAGTGGGCCCAGTATAATAGTCATTATGACTATTGGGTCTGGGCAGGCCCCTTATCCGCGCTTTAGCGTTGTGCAGGCCCCAACTAGTAGATATATATATATATATTATGATGCACATATATTTTAAAAAATAACAATTCAATACAATATCATATAACTATTCGGTGTGAGTACTCTCGGATACTGTGTTCAAGATATTTTTATAGTGTCAGAAAATAAAAGGAAAATAAAAAATTCCAGATACTATATTTTATACCAATTTTGAAGAATCCGACACATCTTGAATATTAAACAAAGTATTTTTTTAATTTTATATAATATTTTTTGGGCTAAAATAGAAAAATATATAATATTTTTGGTTTTTTGTAGAACAGGAGCTAGACAATTATTTTATGTCATTGAATCTGATTATTCCAATTGATTTTACCTATTATACATGTATATACATAATTGTATTCTCAATGTATCATATTTTAAAATTTTAAAATTTATTATAATTTGTATTCGTATCGTACCGTATCGATATTGTAAATAGAATAGTTCTCATAATCGTTAAAATGACTCCAACAATAATTGACGTGGGACCTAATGGAGAATATAGCAGCTGGATAGATAAGGTTCAATCTGCAATTTCCTTCAAAGACAAACCGCACACCACACCACACATTCAGGACACTACAAAAGTATACTTCATTCTACACATACATACAAACATCTGATCAGATGGCAGTAGCAGCTTATGCATCTGTAACTTCTCTTTTGCATGTTCTTGATAACATCCAACATCCTGTTCGTCGTCGCCTTCTTCCAAACACGAAACAAATCGAAACTCTACAGGAAAAGGTTCATTTCCTGCAAGAATTTCTGGAGGATCATTCCCAAGGAGAAAGGGACCATATAAATTATTTGGGGAGGCAAATTGTTGAAGTTGCTGATGAAGCAGAAGATATCATTGACTTCCATGTAGAGAATCAACTTGGTGAAGAATATGAAGATGAAACTGACGAAGATATGGGCCTCTCTTTACTCTTCTCTGAAATGAATATTGGAGCTGATCATGTAGCGGATCATCAACTTCATGGAGGATATTCTGAAAGTAGAATTGATATTGCGATCTCGTCCTCTTGTCAAGATATAGACAAAGTAATCGAAAAAATTGACTCTATCAAGAACAAAGTGGATTATTATGTGATGACAGTGGGGGAATGGGGTGGTTTTCATGTGGGGTTGTCGAACACGGATTCGGGACAGCGCAGAAGGACAGACGGGAAGAAAAAATATTGTAAGCGGCATTTGAACAGAGGCGGCCGCAATCATTCCACGCAACTCCCCCTTTCAACTAATAATACCAACTTGCGCAGCCCAATCGCTTCCTCCATGTCAGCATCAGGGGAATGGGGTGGTTTTCATGTGGGGTTGTCGAACACGGATTCAGGACAGCGCAGAAGGACAGACGGGAAGAAAAAATATTGTAAGTGGCATTTGAACAGAGGCGGCCGCAATCATTCCACGCAACTCCCCCATTCAACTAATAATACCAACTTGCGCAGCCCAATCGCTTCCTCCATGTCAGCATCAGCAAATGTGGTCGTCGGAGGTGTATCCAACAATCTTGTATCTGCTAATGATCATTTGTCTGGAATATCCAATATTATTATTAAAAGGTAAATTAATTAATTAAGTAGACTTTTATGTATTTTTTGGTGGTATAGTTGGAATATCACTCAAAGCTTCCCTTTTGACCTCTTATTATTCTAATACTTGCAGGAGTCTTGTAGACAAGGAAAGTCCAAAAGACAAGCAGACCTACTCCATCCTGGAACAGAATCCTACAGTTTCTGTTCGAGCTGGTTCATCAACACTTCCTTCCCATGGCAAGATTACTCGTGTGGTGGGATTTGATGGCCACTTGGTTCGAATCATGGAGCTGCTCACCACAGATCAGCCTAATCTACAGATCATCCCTATCGTGGGAATGGGAGGTATTGGGAAGACAACTCTCGCTCGAATTGTTTTTGAAAATAAATACATTGTGGAGAAGTTCGATAAACGTGTTTGGTTTACAATATCGCAAAAATATAGCATGCGTGATATTCTTCTGGGTATTCTACGCATTATTGGAATTCCTCGTGAGAGTGAAACTTTAGCTGAATTAGGAGAACGATTGCACAAATATTTATTCGGTAGACGGTATTTGATTGTTATGGATGATTTGTGGAGTACCAAAGGTTGGGAAGATTTCAAGGTGTACTTTCCGGATTCTGGGAATAGAAGTCGAGTTATGGTTACCACAAGATTGTCGGATGTGGCTGTTTCTTTAGGCTCTCACATGCCTTATTTTGTAGATTTTCTAGATGAGGATAAAAGTTGGAATTTACTTTGTGAAAAAGCCTTTACACAAAGAAGTAGCTCTCTTGAATTGGAGGAAATTGGAAAGAGAATTGCAAAAAGTTGCAAAGGACTTCCTCTAGCAATTGTTGTAATTGGCGGACTCCTCGCAAAATCCAATATGACACGAGAATATTGGGAGTCTGTTGCCAGAAAGGTAAACTTGTTTGTTATTTTTGAAAATGAGGAGGATTGTTTCAAAATATTGTCTTTGAGTTACAACCATTTGCCCATTCATCTTAAACCATGTTTCCTTTATATGGGTTTTTTTCCTGAAGATTATGAAATTAGAGTACCTAAATTGATCAAATCATGGGTTGTTGGGGGATTTCTAAAACCAAGAAGAGGCAAAAGCTTAGAAGAGGTTGCAAACGAGTACTTGAAAGATCTTATAGAAAGAAATTTGTTATTGATTCGTAAACGAGGGCTGTTGGGGGAAATCAAAAGGTGTGGTGTTCATGATCTTCTAAGAGACTTATGTTGGAGAGAATCTCTGAAAGAACATTTTCTTAGTGTCCCAAAATCACAACATGTTGATCTTTGTTTTGAAGAAAATGATGAACATAGGTACTCGTTAATTTGTGAGGGAGTCAAGATACATCTCCCTAAAGTCCTTGTTGGCTCCCGATCTACATCACTTGTCAGCCCTTTGGTGGGTGATTCCTATCCACCACCTATTAGATTATCTTGGTTGGGAGTGAAACATGGTAGGCACTATGAAGAATTGCCCTTATACACTAAATTGCGGTGCCTCTCTCTCAATAGTTTTGGTAGTCTAGATTTTTCATCTCCTTCAACAATATCTCAATTCTGGAATTTACAGGCCTTATATTTTGATGGTGGAATTTTGCCCAATGTTGTACTACCACCTGAAATTTGGGAGATGCCACAACTTAGATACGTTATTATCCCGGAGGGTTTTCATTTGCCTATAGTTACTCAAATTGAGAGTCTGATCATTCTGGAAAACCTACATACGTTTGACAAGATATTAGACTTTAGGTGTACAGAAGATGTCGTTAAAAGAATCCCAAATCTGAAAGAACTCAGAATTTCATATTCCAATCATGGCGAAGTGGACTGGTCGTACTATTGTCTCCACAATATTGCCAATTTACATAAACTTGAATCATTAGAGTTACAATATTACACATCTAGTTATGAGAACATCGCCTTCCCATATTCCCTGAAGAAGTTGAGGTTGAGTCGGTGCACAAAATATTGGAAAGATATGATTGTAATCGGATCATTCCCTAATCTTGAAATTTTTGAACTGTGCGGTGACGACGATTTCCAAGCGACCTGTATGGATGATTGGAATTCAGTCGAAGGTGGATTTCGTCAATTGAAAGTCTTGAAAATCAATGGTTTATGTCTCAAGTGCTGGAGAGCAGAAAGTACCCACTTTCCTAAGCTTGAGGTTCTTCAACTTGGTGACATGGAATTCTTAGAGGAGATCCCTTGTGGTATTGGAGAAATAGAGACACTCCGTACAATTAAGTTGGAATTTTGCTCAGACTCTGTTGAAGAATCGGCAAAGAAAATATATGAGGAACAACAAAGCTTTGGAAATGAGGGCTTCCAACTTATCATAGATAACAAAAAATATCAAACTTAATGCTTCTAATCAGTTTGTGATAATGTTTGATCAAAGTGTGTTGAGAATGTTTCTCATTCGAAAAATCCAGTTTTTTTGTCAAATTATGTTCTCAAAACATAGCTACCATCTTTTATAAAAGATAATTAAATAATAAATTAACTGAATTCCTCAGACAGGATAAATCACAATACATATATATTGATGTAAGCCCAAAGTTCAAATTCAAATAACACAGCCATACCAGCGAAGAAAAATAACACTAAGAATGTAAACCCTGCCACTCGAACGTGCTCATCGAAAGTCAATGGTGTGTGGGCGGATTGTTCATGGGATGGTGATGAAAAATGGGCATTTGATTAATATGTGGGGAATTCATTGATTAATATGTATCTTGTTTTGGGGAAAGTTAATCGTTCGTGCCAGTTGTTCGATGAATTGTCTGAGAGAGATGTGTTTTCGTGGTCTAGTTTGTTGTCTGCATATGCTAAGAGTGGGAATATGTGTAGAGTAGGTCGATTGTTTTCTGAAATGACAGTGCGAAATGATGTGTCTTGTGCTATGATGGTATTGGGTTTTGTTAGTTGCGGGAGGTACCCTGAAGTGCTTAGATATTTCCTCGAGATGCTTTGTTATATTAAGCCAAATGAGGTTGTTCTTGTTTGTGCTCTGTCTGCCAGTGCTCATCTCGAGTCATTGCATCAAGGGAACTGGATTCATACTTATATAGATAAGAGTTGCATTTCAGAAACTTCTAATGTTCGGACTGCGCTCATTGATATGTATGCCAAATGTGGAAGGATAGATTGTGCGTATCGAGTTTTCAACAAAATCCCAATAAGAGATGTTCAAAATTTTACTAGCATGATATCCGAGTTATCAATTCACGGGCTTGTTGAGGATGCTATATGTGTGGTTAAGCAAATGTAAGCTGAAAATTTAAACCCTAATGGCATTGCTGTTCTGGGAATTCTAAACGGTTGTAGCCATTCTGGTCTTGTGGAGCAGGTTCTTCAATGTTCTATAACGCGGAGAGTTTGTGGGGAGTTGTGCCTAAGATTGAACACTACGGTTGTTACGTTGATTTGCTTGGATGCGCTGGCTATTTAGCAAAGGCATTTGGAGTAGTCAAAAGCATGTCTGTTAATTCTGATACAGTTATACGGAGGGCTTTGCTTAGTGCATGCAGAATTCATCGTAATTTAAATTTTGGAGAGCGTATAGTATATTATCTAGAGCAAATTAACCCTCATAGTTGTGTTGGAGGAGATGTTTTACTTTCGAACTTGTATGCTTCTCTAGTTAAATGGGAAAAAGTTGATTTAATTAGGAAAATAATGGGGAAGCAAAAGAATCAATCAGATATTGGATGTAGTTGGATAGAAGTAAATGATCTTGTTTTTGAATTTCGAGTTGCAGATGTGTTACATCCAGAAATAGCACAAATTCGACAAAAATTACGTGAAATATTGAAACGGGCTCGTCTAGTTGGCTATTATGCTGATGTCACACGTGTCATTTGATTTAAGCGAGGAAGACATAGAGCAAACCGTAGCTTGGCATAGTGAAAAGCTAGCAATTGCTTTTGGGCTAATGAATACTTTACCTAAGGCTTCAATTCGAATTGTGAAAATTCTAAGGGCTTGTGAGGACTGAGGCCTGTCATACTGCTCTAAAGGCCATTTCGAAAGTTTATGATAGAGAAATTATTGTTAGAGATCGTTTGTGTTTCCACACTTTTAAAGATACTAGTATATACTACGTGTGTTGCACATGAACAACATGTGAACTGCATAAATTTAATAATAAATATAATGATTATTGTAGGTTTAATTTAATTTTATTTTTTTATCTTGATTTGTATTATATTTGCATTTTAATTTTTGGTTTTATAGATTCTTTTAGCACAGTTGTTCTTATAATCCGAATAAATATGCTTTTTAGTAAATGCTTTATTTTCAAAATATGATAGAATGTAAGATCTTGCTAAACTCAATGTATGACTTATTGATTAAAACATTTAAAAAATTTAAAAGCAATGAAATAAGAGTAAAATATCATGAACTCAAATAATTGGATAAATTATTCAAACAAAGAATATCAAATATTCAAAACCTAATAAATAATTCAGCTAAGAAATTTTTTTACTCCATAGACCATAAAAGTTTTGAGTTTATGATCACATTAGTCCTTTTTGTTTGACGTTATAATGCCCGGCATGTTCTCATTTTAATTTATTTGGTCATATAATTTTTTTCATCTTTAATTTTTCAACCATCTCTTCCACCTTACTCAAAAGTTGGTTCTTAACGGAGTATTTGCTCTTCTTGTGATAAAATGTTGACAAATGAATGAAGTTGAACAAAAGAGATTATCAATATTTTCATAATAATTTTTGTCTATTTTAAATTTGATTATAAGTTGTTTCGTTAAAGTTCAATTATCATATATCTACAGGTAAATATTCATGGAACTCAAAATTGAAATAAAGGTATTCACATGTTCAACGAATTAAATACATTAGATAATAAATATAAGTGGTGTAGGATAAATTGCTATCTAATATGAGTTGATAAAATTTTCAAAGTAAAAAAAATCCATATATATACTCCAATTTAAGATTATAATATGAACAAGAAGTTATTGGATTAATTACTATAAATTCAATACTTGCTAAAGATGTATTACTATATATTTAACAATACTTGCAGTGTATTAGAAGGACGTCATTGTATATATATAATAATCCATTTTATGAAACTGTATATATAATAAAAATTAATTGTGGGTAAATAAAACAATGGTAGCGGTAATCTAATAAGAAATATGATGGGGGATGGGAAAATTTCACTTTTGGTCCTATTGGAGTTCAATTAAAACACTTTTAGTCCCATAAGATTTTTTTCTTTTTTGACACTTTTGGTCCCATTGGAGTCAAAATGTGGCACTTTTAGTCTCATCCGTCTATTTTTGGACAAAATTTAACCACGCGAGACACATGCTTTGCTAGGTAACTGCCCCACACGTGTTTTATTTGAATCCTGATGTAGTTAACTAACAGAATATATGTCTCATGTGGGTAAATTTTGTCCAAAAATAGACTGACGGGACTAAAAGTGTTACATTTTGACTTTAATGGGACCAAAAGTGTCAAAACAATTCCTATGGGACTAAAAGTGCTTTTACCGAACTCTAGTGGGACCAAAAGTGAAATTTTCTCGATGAGGGATTCACATATCATGTATTTTCAAAGCAAAATCTTTAAACAATTCACACTGTATTACTCTCCATAAAATAAATCCCATTATGTTATTCTTTATGCCACATATGAGTGCTGCTACGTTATATAAAGTGTCTCAAACTAAGCTGCCTCAACCCCCTTCAAGCCCTCACCCCTACCACCCTTTAGGAAAATCTGGGTCAAAAATTAAATCATAGGGTGGAACAATGCATATTTGTATGTGAATGGGAAGTGATTTCGGAAGGATCCTTCCAAGTTGTCTCCATCTAACCCCAGAAATAGAGATGATCAACTTCTTGAAAATGTAACGCTTGTTTATGGCCATGGAGGATTGCAAGAATAAAGGAGAAGATGCAGTTGATGATAATTGGAAACTCCATGATCACTATATCTAATCCAAATTTCTAACACGAATACATGTAGATTCCATAAGTTGTGGTTCATGTCTTGTCCAAACGATACCTATTTATAGTTAAATAAGAGTTTAGCAAACCAAGAGACAAGTAGTTAGTTCCTTATCAATATTAATTTAATGGTATATAAAGGGTCTTTCAGGTTAGCAATTTATTAGAAGTAACACCTATTGTAACTTACTCCATTTAAAGAGATTAATACCAATAGAGAGTGAGGCGGCCGCCTTTTATTACTAACGTTAGGAGCATATTATGGGTCATTCTTATCATTATTCAAATTAATTTACAATAACAAGGATATATTAGGAAAGAGTAATGATAACTCCAGTAGAAGAGATTGGTAAGAATAGAGAGTTATTGGCAGGCATTTTCAATTACGTTTCATGTTAGGGGCATATTAAGGGTCACACTTATCAATTATAATTTGAATTAAGAGGGTGTTTGGCTAAGCTTATTCAAAACATCTTATAAGCTCCTACATCTTATAAAATGTTTTAGGAGCATCTTATAAGCTGTTTAAAAAAAAGGTGGGGTTGGGTTACTTTTTTAAAAACAGCTTATAAGACCTAAACATCTTATTTTTTGGTCTTATAAGATGTTTTTTTAAAAAACCTACCAATCAAATTTATAGAGCTTATAAACTCTAAAACATCTTATAAGATGTTTAGAGGAACTTATAAGTTTAGCCAAACACCGTCTTAGTTAATTTAGAATAACAAGGATATATTAACAAAGGGAAATTGTGTCTTTTCACAATTGGGATAAACAACTTCCTAATCCACACTTTTAGTATAGTATAGTATATAGATAGATATAGATATAGATTTATTCTCAATAATAATTGTGATAGTATGGGTAGAGATGTAAAATCATATTTGGAACAAACACCTAAATTATTCACACTTTTTAGTATAGACAGATATAAATATAGATATAGATGAAAATTGTTGCCTGGCTTGAGGAGGGAAGTTAGCAAAATTAACCCCCAAATGCATATGCTTGAACAAATTTAGACCTTTTCAAAAAAGCAATTCAATTTTAAACCCCTATGGGACCCATTTGTTTGAAATGACCAATTTACCCTTACTAAAGTTAAAAGATGGAAAATTGCAAGCTTTCCCCTTGTTTTATCAAGAAATTGCTCAAGACCCCCTATACAATTTAAAATCTTTCGTATAGTCCCTATACTTTCAATTTATTTACCTTTAGTCCTCTAACTTTGAAAATGGTTATTTTGGCCCCACAAAACAACAAAAACATCAAAAAACCCATGAGAGTAATTATACATATTTAAAGAAAAGGGAATCCCAACCCGCTTTTATACATCTGCATAAAAACTTTTTATTGCATTCAGACTTTACATACATGCCAATTCATGCTCATATTTTAAGTGTTTTTATTGATTGTCTTAATACTTTGGAAAACTTAGATTATACTAATACAGAATTAATATTAGAATTACGAAATCAAATAATAATTAGGAGAGAAAGTTGGGTTAATAATTATCTTAACATACCTCCTACATTAAGAGATTACGAAAACTATATTAAATACCTTTTAGTCTTGAATATATTAATAGCAGCTTTGTATTAAAATAGATTCTTCTAATTATAAAAGATTAGAATATCTAGATTTAGAATATAGTTTAGCCGATAGAATCGTAATCTCGTTAGATAAACATAAATTTATTTGTAGATTTGATTCAAGTTTTAAGCACAATTTACATTTAGAAAATAAACACTTAAATAGTTTAACAAATTTATTTATATCGTTAGCATCAAACTTAGAAATAAATAACGCTAAACTTTGTAAAACTTTAGAATCATTAAAAGAAACAGTTTTAATAAATAGAGAAATAATAAAGAAGGGTGAAAATAATAATTTAGATTATATTAAACAACAATTTGAGGAAACTCTAAAAATAGTTAAGAAATATAGTAAGCTTTTCCCCACTAAAGACGAAATAATAGAGTTAAAATATAGCTTGGAAAGTAATAAGCTAAAACAATTAGAAATTGAAACTAAGAAAACTCTAAGCCAAATAATAGAAAAAATAAATAAAGTTGAAGCTCAAAACTTAGAAACAAGTAAAACTCTAAAAAATATAGAACGAATAGTTAGTGGATGAATAGTATAGAAAATAGATTAGAATATAAAAGAGCCATTGAACTAGCAAATAAGTATCTATATGCGGAAGAATGATTTACTACCTATCAAGGAACTAGTAATTCAGATAAATTATATCCTAAACTTTGGAATATTCAATTCGCTTTAATTCTACAAATATTCAAAAGGCTAGATAAATTAGAAAATAAGTTGGAAAAATTAAGTACTAAAATAGACACAGTATCTCAAGTGATTAAAGGAGATTTACAAGATAGTATAGAAGAAAGATTAGCAAATTTAGCACTAGACGAGTCTGAAAAACCTAAAAAAGAACCCAAAAAATATATATATTGGTAAAAAATGTTGAGATCATTTAGTGGTACTAGTAGAACTATAAGTGGATCAAGTAATAAGGAAAAAGAGAAAGGAAAAATAAGTAATACTTTCACTAAACGAATGTTTAGAGGATCAGGAAGTCAAAGCTCAGCTAGAGAAGTAGAATTAGAAGAAATAATAGACGTAGAAGAAAATCTTAATTTATATAATAATAAGGGAATAGATAAGTTAAAACCTAAAACATTATACAAAGTGGGAAAAATGGATTTTAACACACATTTAATTAAGAAATTTAGAGAAAAAGAAGTAAAAGTTACAATAAATGCTGAAAACATAAGCTTAGTTAGCCCGGAATGTATAAATCAATTAAAAC
This sequence comes from Buddleja alternifolia, assembly GCA_019426215.1. NCBI lineage: Eukaryota > Viridiplantae > Streptophyta > Magnoliopsida > Lamiales > Scrophulariaceae > Buddleja > Buddleja alternifolia. The sequence continues at coordinate 7,186,004 of CM033396.1, read as the reverse complement.
AATTAAAGCAAAAGTACATACATTTAGGATTAATTATTGTAGGAATAAAAGGATTAACTAGAAAAGGAACCGGTGGAAAGGTTTTAGTTTTATTATTAGACAAAAGTTGGTCTGATGCTAGGAGAGCAGTATTTGCTAGTATGAAAATAGATATGACTAATAATGTAGGAATATTTTATGTAGCTCCAAACATGATGAAAAGTATTAAAGATATTAATAAAATTACTATAGGATTACAAACTAGAGGATATTAAACATATGATGGTAACAACTTAGTAGTTTCTATAGCGTTTTTAGGAAGAGTAACCAATAATAGTTTTCCACAATATAAAATTAATATAGATGGGATAATAAATGGATTAGCCTCAGTAGGAGTAAAGATGATTAAACTTTTAAATATAGATAATAACGATTTAAATGGAGAGGAATGAGAATTTACCAAGCATTTAGAAGAAAATGAGACTGTTAAGATTCCAGGAGAAAGTGTAATGTATACAAATAGTAGAGGCCAGACTTCTATTAGATTTCTTAATTACGAAAAACAAGAACCCAAAGAAAATTTAGAAGATCTGGAAGAAGAAACTGATAACGAAACTGAAACAAACTACATGAATATTATAGAAGAAGAAGAAGAAGAAGTTAGAATAACTAGTAGATTTGCAAATTGGGAAATAATATCTGACATAGAAAATGAAGAAGAGGAAGAGGAAGAAAATATAGAAGAAATAGATGAGGAGATTAGACAATTAGAGAGTCAGCTCAAAAATTATTATAGACCAAAAAATATGAAAGAAATATTAAGAAAGAATTTTGAGATAAATAATTTAAGAGAACTAGTAGATGAAATGTATTTTGAAGCAATGAATCTAGATATAAATTTAGAATCAGCTGAAGAAGAATTTAAACAATATTATAATATTGATTTAGTAGATGATATAGTTTCAGGAAAAATAGAATTTAAAAATTTTTTTAAAGAAAAAGGTAGCAATGAAGTAGCTTTTATGGCAGATAGTCAAGCAAGTACTAGTAGTAATACAGGAAAAATAACTAGAGTAGAACCAGATTATAGTGAAGTTCCAGCTAGAAACGTAGAAATGAGTCGTAGACCAGAATGGAAAAATCCAACATATGAATATGGATCAACCCAGCCAAATAAATATATAGGATCAAGACAACCCATAGGAAAAACCATGAGTGGAACTATGTTAGTAATTGAATTAGGAAGTCCACAAATGTGGCCAGAAGAAATAAATATATGGGAACAATGTGTAGTAAGACATTGGAAAATAAATAAAAAAGCAAATATGGATATGTTTAACTTTTTAGAAATATGCTTAGGACCTACAGCATTATCTATCTGGCAAAGTAAGAAGAAAAAGGATCCTAATAGAATTAATGAAATAAAAGCCTTAGGAAATAATCCTTATAATTTTACTAGTTTTATTAGAACTTTAATAATAGGAATAGATCCAGGAAGAGAAAATACATTCATACAAGATACGGCACTTAGAAACCTAGAACAACTTACTATAACCAATATGAAATATATTATACCTTTTAGTCAGGATTTTACAAGATTAATAGGAGATGCTAATAAAGCGTTTGATGAAGAATTATATATGTAATAGATATTTTACTAAATTACCACAAGATTTAGGAAAAAAAATACATGAAGAATGGATAAAAACCAATGGTAATCTTACAGGATTAGGTATAGGACCTAGAGTACAATATACTTTCTTTAAATTTTAGGAATGGTGTAAAGAAGAATTTATTAGAGAACAAATTAGAAAACAATCTTATGAGTTTTGTAGAAAAGCTATATACACCCCACAACAATATGGACAGAAGAATTACTTTAAGTCAAAACGAAAGATATTAAGAAAATCAAATAAACCAAAATCTAGTTTTAGACAATATAAACAAGGAAGAAAACCCCCTAATTATGTTAAAAAACCATCAAATAGGAAATGCACTTGTTATATTTGTGGAGATCCTAAACATTTAGCTAATAGATGTCCAAAAAGGCAATATAATATGGAAAGAGCAGCTATAGCAGAACAATTAGATGAAGATGTAGTAAGTATAGACGGTAATGAAAGCATATTTAGTATAGTAAGTGAAGAAGGACTAGAAATTCCAAATATAATAGAATATACCTATATGAATAATTCATGTGAACATAAATATATAAATGGGAAAGGAACTATGAGTGTAGCCTGTAATAATTGTAGATTATATCCTGATATGCATTTAAGATATCAGTGCAGTATATGTTTTGACGAAATTTATTTTATTTGTGCTAAAGACGCATATAATATAGAAACAGATGTATCGCCTAAACCTAGTAAAAAACTAGAATCTATAGAAGTTCTAAGCCATAAAATAGAGAATTTAGATTTAAGAATACAATTAATAGAATTAAAATTAAAAAATAATGAAAACATAAGTAGTAATCAAAATAAAGGAAAAAGTGTAGTTATAGAAGACCTTGATAAAATTAACCAACAATTAGAAGAAACTCGCTTACAAAATACAGCTTATGAACCCCAACTACAAGTACCCTATACTAGTAGTCTAATACTTTTAGATTGTCGAATATGGTGTAATCAAGAAAAATGTATTGAAACTAAAGCCATTTTAGATACAGGAAGTACAAAAAGCATGCTTAGCGCTAGTCTTGTACCAAAAGAATTTGTAACACAATTAAGTTATACTGTTACTAGTAGAATTGCAGAAAATAGATTGATGAGAATAACAAAAGAGTTAATTAACATAAGAATACAATTTAAAATTTTTTCAGGAAATTATAGTAGCAAATATACATTAGGACAAGTCCTTATATCACCAGATAACATTAATAGCCACGAATTCCTTTTAGGGTTAAACTTCATTTGTGCATTAAATGGCAGTATATTAATAGGCAAAAATTATATTACTATTAGCAAATATAATTATACTTTTCCAATTAATAGATACATTAAACAATCAGAGTTGACTGCGAAGCGTGGTGGACATGGTAATGATCTAAATTTTTTCAAAGAATTAGAACAAAGTAATATAGAATCTGAAACTATAGACATCCTATTAAATGAAGAAATTAGAGATATAGGAAAAGGATTAGAAGTTTTAAACCTAGAAAATGAGAAAAATTTGCATAAATTAGAAATGTTAGGATTTATAAGAGATGATTTAGCTAAAAACAAAGTAACTTATACTTTTAAATTAAATATATTAAACTCAGATATAGTTATAAGAACAGCAGCTATAGAATATACTCCTGAAGATATAAAAAAATTTAAAGCACAAATAAAAGAAATGTTAGAGATCGGTATTATAAGAAGAAGTGATAGTCCACATAGATCGGCAGCTTTTATAGTAAGAAATAATGCAGAAATAAAAAGAGGAAAACTTAGAATAGTATATAATTATAAGAGACTTAATGATAATACAGAAGATGATGCTTATAGAATATCTAATAAAGATGAGTTAATTAATCTAATACAAGATAAAAAGATATTTTCAAAATTTGATCTAAAAAGTGGATATAATCAAATTAAAATGTTAGAAGAAGACAAAAAATGGACAACATTTAGCTGTAGTGAAGGACATTTCGAGTGGAATATTCTTTCTTTTGGTTTTAAAAATGCTCCAACAATATTTTAAAGATTTATGGATAGTATTTTTAAACGTTTAGATTTCTGTTTAGTATATATAGATGACATTTTAGTAGCTTCTGAAAATATTAAACAACATCAAGATCATTTAAAACAAGTGTTTAATTTAATAGAAGAAAATGGAATAGTAGTGTCTAAAAAGAAAATGAAACTTTTAAGAGAAAAATAAACTTTTTAGGTTTGGAAATAGGAAATGGACAGATTAAATTGCAACCTCATATAGCTCAAAAGATTTTAGATTTCCCCGATAAACTAGAAAATTTAAAACAAATACAAGCTTTTCTAGAAATATTGAATTACTCTAGAAAATTCATTCCTAAACTTAGTAAATTAGTCGGACCATTATATAAGAAAATCGAAAAATCAGGCCAAAGACACTTTAATCAGGAAGATATTAACCTAGTCAGAAAAATTAAGGAAATTGTTAAAGATTTAAAACCTTTAGAATTACCTTTAAGTACTGATTATGTCATAATAGAAGTAGATAGTTCTATAGAAGGATGAGGAGCAATATTAAAATGTAAACCTCATAAATTTTCTCCAAAAAGTGAAGAAAAAATATCAGCTTATTCCAGTGGTAACTTTAATAAAACAGGAAGTAATTGGACTAGTCTAGATTATGAAATAGCAGGAATAGTTAAAGCAATAGACCATTTTAGACTATATTTAAATAAATCTTTCACCATTAGAACAGATTGTGAAGCTGTAGTTAGATTCATAAAAAACGAAAATTCTAGAAAATAAAATAATAAAAGATGGTTAAATTTTAGAAATGCAATAGAAGGTAATGGATATAAAGTAGAATTTGAACATATTAAAGGATCAAACAATAGCATAGCAGATTTATTAAGCAGACAATTAACTCTAATTTTGGGTAACAGATCATGGCTTCCAAAGACCAAAACAACCAACAAACACGACCTCCCTCTGCAGCTTACAACCAAATAATCTAAAGACCAGCTTTCAGGCCTAACTTTCAACAAATTAGCCAGAATAGACTAGCATTCACAATAGAAACTCGGTGTTTCAATCCATCTACACAAAGCGTTTTTCCTAGACTAGATTTAAAAACCTTTGGAAAAATAGTACTTCCAGTTAGACATAATTTCAAGCCTCCGAGAGATATGCCTTATATAACTGAAGAACAGAGTATTCTACTCAATGCTCTATGGGAAGCTCATACTTCATCCAGCAAATTAGCAGCATTAAATGCCCTTTGTTATTACTTTGAGAAAGAAAATAAAAATTTTCCAGTAAAAGATGCAGCAGTTTATCTCGTTATTAGAGGAAAGCCAGTTAGAATCTTTGAAGATTATCAAAAAGCACTAGAAAGCATTCAAAAAGTTTCAAATAGTTATATGGTACCTTTTAAGCAATTCTACGAAGCAATAGCAGCAACAAGAAGATTACTAGGCCCAAATTTTTACATTCAGCCCAATGCTGAAAATGCAAAACCGATGAATTTATCATCAGAAAAACAGCCTATAAGCCCAGATGTTGATCAACTAGAAGAAGATCTTGACATAGTGACAAAGAAATTCTCCAACTTAACCAAATTATACCAAGACCTTTTGATTCAACATGAAAACCTTCAAGAATATGTTTTAAGGCCAAACCAAAAAGACGTACCAAAGGAAATACAACAAAAATCCCTCCAATTCCTATCAGTTAGAACTTTTCATTACCCTACCCAAACAATTTCATCCCTACCTGGAGGAATACAGAATATAATTTGGCAAAAAGCAGAAGAAAATTTCTATAGAAAAATGTTAAAGGTAGCTCAAATAATTGTGACCGCTAAAATAGAACGAATACTGCCGACCACTACTCTTTTACAATGGAAAGGAAAGGCAATCAGACAGCAAGGAACCCTAAAATTTTATACTGCAAAGTATATTTCATGGCCAAATATTCAGATAGATACGTCAACTTTTCAAGAAGGATGGATTGAAGATAGTTTCATCACTATCGCACAGCCTCTAGACTTTGGTTTTGAATCAAGACTATATGTTACTGATTCAGATCAAGTTAAAAAATTAGGAAGACATCTAACACACGCTAGATATTCTACGAATTGAAGTCACAGCCATACCACCAATCTGGGTAAAGTCAAACGTTCAAATGGGACATACATTTTATTGGATACATGAATCCTTTGAAAAAAGGGTGGCACCACCATCGGTAGCGTTCTGGTTACTACACGAAGCAATAAATCCCATTTCAGACATAGCAGAGATGAAACTAATTGTTGAAACTCGTCGAAAGGATCAACGAAGATACATGTTAAACACAGATTCAGCTACAAAATTTCAACTTTTGTTTCAAGAACGTCATCATAGTATTTTCATCCCAGCTAGTGATCGAATTTATCATCGAATATGGTTTCAAGGAAATAAAGCATTAACAATTGTAGAATGTCCTCCAGCAGATGCACCAGACTTTGGAGCATCAAGTTCAGGAATAGGAAGTCCATAATTCAGCAAAAGAGTTGAAGACTTTTCAATAATAATTCACCAAGAAGCAATAATTTTCAGCAGCACCAATAATGCAACTATAAGACAAAAGCAGTAAATCAGGGAACAGCCATTGCAGACAGCATGCAAAGTTTCAGCAAACTTTTACTATTTACTTTAATGTATTTTGGCCGCATGTGGCATTATTAGTAATTACTGTTAAGATAATAGTAGCAACACTGTAGCTTTACCAGCTACTTGCTGCGGATTTCAAATTTTTAGTTAGGTTTGTTGTAATGTTTTTCAATTCCGAGGTCTATAAAAGGACCTCATCCATCAGTTGTAAAAATTGTCCCTTGAACACTCTCCAACCCACACTTCTTGATTGCTAGAGAGTCTCTCACCTTTCTTGTAATAAAATATCTTCTTTGTGTGCAATAATATCTTGTAAGTTTTTATATGCTTTATAATGCATAGTGAGTAAACTAACCCCAGAGACGGGATTCCCCTACTATTTAAAAATGTTATAATTCTCTCATGTTCAAAAAATACAAAAACATTAAAAAACTGAAAATACAAAAACATTAAAAATACTAAAAATGATGATGAACAGTAGTAACATTCTACTATTTCATCGTCTCAAAAATATGTTTATGTTGTACAAAATTTCGTTTTCAATAATCTCTGATACTGCTTTGGGAAGATTTTGTTTACCGTCTCTGTGTTACTGGTCGGGAGACAAAATGTGCGGGATAATTCCCCCCAGTGTGCAAGCAAAATGGTATCAGAGCTTGAGTATTTTGAATATGCTCTGTGGTCGCAGTTTATCTGATCTTCCACATTAGAAAGGTTTTCTCGAGTTATTTATCAAAACAAGGTTACTGAGTTTTAAAATTTTAAAATGAATTAAGTTTACATTTTTAAATTCAAAAGAGTAAGATAGGTACTTCATTTCTTTCCAACATAAGTCTTCGTTGATGAAGCAATCGAATTTTCGAAGCAACCCTCTTACTTGAAAATGATAAAATATGAATCTTAATTCATAATCTAAAAAGTGAACAGTAATCCTATTTTCTGTAATTATTTTGTTAATAACTCTTAATTTATGTAATTATTTTAATTAATGACGTTTTTCATATATTAGGGACTAAATAAACCAAATTTAAATATTAAAGGACCAAAGGAACTATTCTTAAGAATAAGGAACTTGATTTGTAAATCCTTAAAAATGCAACAGTATAAAGGGGTGACAAAGGTGTTACTATTCGGAGATAATTTGGACATTATCCACCTATTTAGCCGCAAAAAATAAAAGAAAAAGAAAATCAGACATAAAGGGTCTAATTTTGCAATTTCTATGCAATTGTGGTCTAAAATTGCTATCGTCCCGCTTGAGGAAGAAAAGGGCCTTCTCAATATCAGAAGTTCTTTTTTTTTTTTTTTTTGCTGTGTGATATTTGGATAAGAAAAGAGCTACTCAAGAGCAAAATCTATTTCTCTACTATGGAGAATGCGAGGTCAGTGAACCCGAGTAGGTTTCAATTATTTGTAGGAAGTTGAATCTCAATCTTTACTCAGATTTTGTTGCATTTTCTGATTTGGGTCGATCTGATAAATCAACAGATGCTGAATTTCTTCCAATTCGATAAGGATTAGGATTATGTAATTTCACATCTTCATCAATTTTTACCAAGATATCAGGACTTTTATCTTATTTGGTTTCTGTAGTTGAGATCCAGTCAAAGAAGAATTCTATTGTCGAAAATATTCTTGCAATTTTCTGGAATAAAAATTATATATATATATATATATATGTTCTTACGCGAGTTGCAGAGGTATAGATGAAGAAGATGACTTGAGGCATGCTCCAATGTTACAAGACCATTAGACCACATGGGTGGGCCTATACTTTATTTGAAATAAAAAAAAAGAGCCGGACTCACTTTTTCAAATTGGAGTTACAGCTGGGCCCCAGTACTTTTGTAGCCCAACTCCTTCCTACAGACTATTCCAACAAAGCCTTGATGCAAATAAACATGGCTCCATTTGGTTTCTTTCTAGAGGGTCCCTTTAAATTATTGTAAAACAATAGACATGGACAAATTACAGCCATGAGATATTGTTTTAGACTTAAAGATAGTTTATGCATCAAAGCCTACTCAAATGGGGTTCATGGCATAAATTATTTCGAGAAATGAAAAATAAAATAAAAATTGTATTATGTCCTTTTTGTTAAAAACCCTCTGTGATCACGAAATAGCCTAATCACCCCTGTGTTCTTAAAGAAGTCTACAAAAAATCACTTTTTGCTAAAATGTGTAAAATTAGATCAACGTATATATAATTCCATATTTCAAAATGTGTGAGATTAGATCAACGTGATTCCCCATGATCTGATCAAGTTCCACCTTATTTATCGGTTAAAGTAAATAACGCTAACATACCATTTAAACAAGACGTTAAAGCCCATGCCTATTCAAGTCATAGACAAGGAAAGTTTGAGGATGTAACATCGTTTGTTAGATGCCCCGTAAATGAATACATAACATCAATTCAAGAGGTAATTTATAGTACTTTAGCTTTTTACATTTTTTTATTCTTTCATAATATTACATTATATAAAAGTTTTATTTTTGTAATAAATTCTTCTTCTTAGGGAGAACATAACTCAAAGTATTATAAATCACTAACCCCACAATATCAAATTAATTTTGCTTTCGCATTGCACTTAATAGAAAAATAAAAACGAATAAGGAAAAACTTTGTGAATGCAACTGAAAGAGTATAACCTTTCTATTTTGGAGAAAAAAAGAATGAAAAACAAGAATGGTCGGAAAAAGAATCCAAGTGGAAATCTTGAAAAATTCTACATCAAATGAACCTCAAAATAAAGATACGAGAGATTCAAAAGAAACACATGCAAACAAGAGAAAAAAGTTGTCAAACGAACAATAATAAAGGAGACATCAACGACATATCAAGTGATGATGAAGAAACTTTGAGCAATTTCATAAAGAAATATAAAAATAAATACGTATAGTCAAGTAAGATGAAGGTTGCAACGTCCATCTACGTCAAAGATGAAAAGGATTAATTACACATTCACATAATATTAAACTTTATTTACTTATATTTCATGCTATTTAGCATTTCAACCTTTTCAATTGTAGATCGTGTTTAATATTTCTAATAATATGCTATCGAGAATTAATGTTGATTTTCTATTTCAATATTTAATTCATGTTCGATACCATAATTTGATACATACAAATTATTGTTTGTTGACTACATATTACAATAACTAGAAACAAAATGTGTCGTCCTTCACATCCATAAGTACATATCATTAACTAACATTAATTTGTCAATTTTGTTGCATGAACTCCATTGTAAGTCAAGTCTCCATTTACATAAAATTAATTAAATGATTTAGGATATCTGAAAGATAATATGATTTTGTATCATCGTCCTCAACTGCTGACGTGAACAATCAAATTGCCTTTAAAGATAATTTATAACTTATTTATATAAACATTTTTATATAGTTTTTTTATTAAGAATGGAATTATGTCTTGTATTCATATTTATTGTACATATTAATATTCAATTTTATCTCAATTAGGCTATTTTTTAATAAATTCGAATGAATCACGTGCAAAGCACGTGTTCTTTACCAGTTCTTACAAAAATATTAGATAATATCCACTTAAAATAATAATAAAATAATTTATGATTATACACAATGAATAATATAACTCATTCATTGTAGTACTTCATACATGAACAACATTAATCTTTTTAGAAAACAAGGTTGAATTAGTTACTAATACAATTATTTTTTCCTTAATTAACCTTACTTTTTTCTTAGCATAATTTATATAGGGTTATTTTAGTCTCCACCAAAAAATTAAGAAGTATAAATCATTCCTAGTCATCCATACTTTTATATTAGTTGTTATTGTTATTATTGTTGTTGTTGTTATAATAATAATTATTATTAATACTGTTATTATAGATTGAAAGTCTTAGAAGCTCATAAGAATTACCCGTGTTTTGCTGCTTTTTGTTCACATTAGGAGGGTCGAGACTGTCTTAATTATTTTTTACATATATATTTAAGTGTGGATCACATACACTTGAGACATACGTAGAAATTCAAATCATCTTCATTTTCATTTGAAAATGAAAATACACAATTTATATCATTCTCAATTGAAAATATACTTATTTTTATTTTCACTTTCACATTCTCTGATAACTTCCTTTTCTTGTATTTTTAAGTTGTTTCCTAGTAGTAGGAGTTTTCCTTGTTTAGATTTCCTTTTGGTTTGTACATATATCTCTTCTCTTGTAAACCCTAGCAGCAGCGTTCGTAAAGGAATACAGATTTTTCTTTCACAAAACTGTTCTTTGATTATTTTATAGTATCAAAGCAGGATAAAGATTGAATCTGAAACCTTGCTTCATCATACTCTCGTTTCTTTTCCACATCCTTTCTCTCGATCACCTTTGAATACCTTTTCCCCTCATCGGATTCATGAAAATCCGCAGCTGAACAATTGTGCAGTATGGCTGTGCATAATTTTTCCTCTTAATTTTTCTTCGACGAAACTTTCTCTTATGGCCTCTCTATTGCATTTCTTCACTTCCTCTTGGTTAGCCTTCATTATTCTCGTAAGAAACACTCCTTCAACTCATCAAAACAATAGCTTTTATGCCTACAAAAGCATTAAACGATTTAGAGATCAAAATACGTAAATTAGGCTAAAATTAACGAAAAAGATTAACTACAAGGCATCAAATAAAGATAAATGTGAGGTAAAATATGATAAAAATATGTAAAATATGAAACCTAACAACAACCTTTGGCCACGGCTTGATAGCCATTGTGGACTTATCCACAACGGCTTTTTAGCTGTTTAGGATGCCAAAATCACAATTTAGGCTTTTATAGGCAATGGCTTTCAAACCGTTGTTATAGGGGTTGTGAATACTTCCGCAATGGCTAAAAGCAATTGTGGAAGTATTAGCAACCCTCACGAATTCAAAGGCCTATTAGCCGTTGCGAAGTCGTTGTGGATGACTATTGGCAATGCCTATTAATTAAAGGCAACTGCTTTTGGCCAAAATGTATATTTCATTCTATATAGGATAACTTTTAATATGCCTTAAATTATTTTGGCTACGTCATCACTTCTTGATTTTAAAGAAGAGTTGAAGTTAAACACAAACTTAAAATATTAAAATATTATTTATTAAATCACTACTTATAATGTCCAGATTTTGAAAATAAAAAATATTAAAAGAAAAAATTAATTAATAAAGCAAAAATGTTGAACTTACAGTCTTACACCCAATTATTGAAGATATTCATGCACAAAAGACTTCTTCAATTTTTAAATTTTTTGTCGTGTTCATAGACTTATGGCAATTGTTCTACATTTATACTAAATAATAGGGGTAATGGCATTTTCCCATCCAAATTATTCGCGTTTTTGCACTTTTGTAAACAAATTTTTTTCTTTTGCGTTTTTTTATCCGAACTAAACGGGTTTTGCATTATTATATCTAAACTTGTTTATTTTTTACACTTTCTTATATGAACTACACGAATTTTTACAAGATTTTATATTTTTAGCATTTTTCAGTCAAAATTTACTTAAGATTTTAGCCTTATAAAGTTCGGATAAAAAAATACAAAAGAAAAAAGTTTGTTTACAAAAGTACAAAAACGCGAATAGTTTGGATGGGAAAATGCCATTACCCCTAAATAATATCATCACATAAACATACTTTGTGACGTGATACTGATAACAATATGTACCATAAGATAAGAAATGTTAAATACAATAAAGTTGTAATTAGGAACTTGTAGAACTTAAATTTAATCAACCTACTCTTTGATTAAGAAATAGTAACTATGAATAATATCATCATAGATCTTGACTTTGGAAAATGAGGAGATAAATACATAATACCCCCTGTGATATATCAAATTCTTCAAAAACGCCCCCTACGTGATACAAAAACTCACAAAATACCCCCCACGAAAAAAATAAAGTCACTCATTGCCTCCCTCAACAAATTTTGCTTATAAATTTTAATATTAAGACAAAAATGCCCTTACACTTTAAATTTATTCACAGTATATTTTATTTATTTTATGGGTAAATTACCCAACCCTTCTGTGATCGACCTTATTATCACTCCGCCCCCCTATGAAAAAAAAATTGTCAACTTACCCCCTTGTAAATAAATTAAAGCAGCAATTTAACTCCCTACGCGCCTCGCTCTCGTGTTATGAGACTGGTTATCCGAGTTTTGCCAACAAAAGACTGTTTTGCCCTTAACCTTACAACTGTTGGATCTGATCCACTAAAATCAACGGTTCATGTATTTTTATAATTAAACAATATATTACATATATATATATACACACAAATATAACAATATTTAAACTTAATATATATATAGGGTCAAGATCTAATACATACCCTATATTAGATAAGATATAAGACCCAATACACACCATTGGATCAATTCAATCAAACAGTCCAAAATAACACTAGAAACAGGCGGGAAACATTAATTGTAATTGGCTGAGGGGTATAATAGTAAAATACACACCATTTACAGCAAACAAGCCCCTAAATTAACACAATCTCCCTAAAATCTCTCACATTTAAACTCACGTATAATCAATTGTAAGTCACGATTTCAATCCGTATTAAAGCCATATCTTTCCAAATCTAACTGCATATTCGGATTTCGCACCCCCCAAGAACACTAAAATCTCACCCAATCCGAATTTTTCTCATCAGATAATGAGGTCGAAAAACCCATCGACAGTCACAGGTAACAGTGAAGCAGTTTATTTTCAGTTGTTGTTCGAACATATAGAGGATAAATTCATGTATTTTGTTGATTTTGTTGTTAAAAAATACATTTTTTTGTTTAATTTGCTGTAACTATACGCTGTTTTTTTGTGACAAAAATGTGTTTTTATTAATTTTGTATGCATATTTGTGTAAAACATGCTGTTTATTTTTAAATTAGTGAGTGTAATGCTATTGTATTATGTGTGTGCACACACTGTATATATTGCCTTACACATTTTTGTATAATGTCTTAAAATATACTGTATAATGGTTTATTGTATTGTAATTGTATGGTGTATAAACACCACTGTATATTGAGTTACATATATTGTGTAATGTGTTATATCATACTGTATAATGTTTTAAATGACACTGTATAATGGTTTGAAATCACTGATTGTTCTGTCAATAATCACACACTGTATATCATCATTGTATTTCATGTATATTGTCGTATGAACTATTGAACAATGGAATAATTAGTTATTGTGGAATGTTTAACTGTATAATAGGTTATATGGTAAGGTATATTGGTTTATATGATGTTGTATTCTGAGTTGTCAGATATTGAATAATGGTTTATAAGATTATGAATGTATGGTGTATATATACATACTGTATAAATGGAATGTATGATACTGTATATTAGTTTATGATATACTGTATATCCATATTATTTTTACTGTATAATGAAATGTTCTTTTATGAAAACAGTATGATGCATTAACACATAATGTATCATACATTAGTTAATGTATAATATGTTTATATTTGGTGTATAATATCTTGATTGTTACTGTATAATGTGTTAATCAATACTAAAATATGTATAATACATTTTCTGGAGAAGAATCATCTGAGTCTGCTTCGGAAGATAGGTATCAGATTGTGCCTGTAGAGGCTATGGAGCCTCTAAATGCCGTTGAACGTGAATCGGATGCCGAATACGTAGAATCAGACGAAAAAACAGACTTAGAACCACAACGCACAACTAGGAAGAGACGTGCGAAACAACCTGTTGTGAAAACACAGTTGAAATGAACAAAAACAGATACTGTACATAAACATCAACCAAAGGGGAAGAAAAGGTTGGTTGATTATACACAAATACGAGTTTCTATGAAGGTGTTGGTCGATGCTGCTTCAACCCTGACAGAACCGCAACGGGAATGGGTTAAACTGTTTGGTTTCAGAGCGTTTGTAGAATTCAAAATAAAGGAGCTACCTCACAAGCTCGGTTTTAAAATTGTAAAGACTTTAAGTCCAAGAAACTTTAGATTATCTCTGCCCGGAGCCAAAATTAATATTAAAGAAGACGATGTGGCGGAGGTTCTAGGTTTTCCGCACGGTGAGCATCATATAGACCTAACAGTCAAGAATCAAGATAGGGTAAACCTATGGACAGACCAATTTGGGCTTCATAAGTCCCAAAATTTTAAAGTTACGACTCAGATGATATTGACTGAACTGAGGTCTGAGCATGAAGCAACGGAGCAATTCAAGATGAATTTCATGATGATTCTCTACAATTGCTTAATAAAATCGCCTAGTACTGCATTTGTCAACAAGAAGATGCTTAATTTCAAAGGTGATCTTGATGAGTTGGCAAGTTACAACTGGCCCAGAGTTGTTATGGATAGTTTGGCCGACACGAAAAAATCATGGGAAGCTGATCTGGCGTCTTGTATGTATACGGGTCCTCTTTTTTTTCTGATTGCAAGTGTACAATACCTATTCTAATTTATTTGTGTTAAAAAAATGTGGTTTTGTTGATTAAGTATGCCTAATTGGTAATAGATGCTATGTATTTTTTAATTTGTTACTGTATTTTAACTATGTGATGTATACACCCACAATGTATATTGTATTTTATTGTATATCATCTATTATGTAATTGTTTATAATATACTGTATAATGTGTTGTAATACACTGTATAATGATTAATAAGTTACTATCTAATGTGTTGTAATCTACTGTATACTAATTTTTTTAACTTTTTTTGTTTTCTATTAATGCTGATATTGTATGCTGACAGAGTGAACTACAAGGGCCATGTGACAGTCCAATGATCAATCCCAACATGGCTTACTTGGACCGACTCCGCTCTATAGGAAAAGAGTACCGTAGAACTTCAACAAGGACTTTTCGGGATGGGGGTAATATCAAAGGCACAATGGATGTTGAAGGATGACAAAGGTAAACATGTTGTTCAACACATTGAAGATCCAAAACAACCCCCTTCCTCGCTGGAAACTCCGTTACAACAAGTGGAGTCAATCAAGGAATGGAATATGGTTGAAGAGGTATGCATCTTTCTGTAGATACTGTATATTGGTTAATTAATTGCTCTATTTTAACTGTATGATGTGTAGCCAAATAATGTATACTTGAATTAACTAATATAATACCTTTTTGAGGTTTACATTAACTACACAGCCATTATACATTAACTTATTCTAACAATATACAGTGACTAATAATTTAGTATATAGTCATTATACACAACATACATTAACTACTAAAATGTTATACAGTGTCTGTAAAATAACCCATATAGTAATAAATAATATGGTACATTAATTATTTTTCAAATATACACAGGGGATGTTGGCCAATTTGGAATGGGTTGCGTTGAACCTGCTGGACGATATTATCAGGTACAATGGATACATGCAGTCGTGTGATTCCTTACTTCCATCAAATCCATGATTGAAAGAAATTGAACAAATTGTGTTCACTACTGTTGGAAAAATGTACAAAACACAACCGGTGACGGAAGCCGAAACACTGGTTGTTCCTCGCACCGCGGAGCCTACCAAGCAACAAGAAAAACCTCCATCCCCTGTACAACGTGCAGCTGAGGCTGATCAGCCTAACCCACCCGAAGAAACAACGATGAGTACGCCAATTCAGTCACGACCAACTTTTGACTTGTTGTCCCAAATAACGCCACCGAAAGTACAACAAGCAGAAGACGTTACAACATGGGAACCAATGATCCTCTCAATGCCAAATTTTAACTTGTTGTCACAGCAAACACCGACGGGTAAAACGCAACTGGCTGAAGCGGGTGATAGTGTAATGGCTGGGGCGGTTTCAATTGCTAGACCATACGCTGATGATGCCTCCAATGTCACAGAACAGAGCCTTCATCATCTTCAAATGTGACCATTAAATCCGCTGCTGTGGAGATCATTGGTGAACAAAGGAGACCGTTAAAACCAGCGTCAGACACGTGTTCTCCGTACATTCAACGGGTTGTGCATATAAGCTCAAAGCAGGGCGCAAATGAAAAAAACTCTGGGATTGGATGAAGCATGTTGATGATGACAACATGTGAGTACATATCATTTTTAAATACATTTGTTTTATTTAGTTTCCTGTTAATGCTATATGTATACTGTATAGTAACTCAATGTACACTGTATAATGTAACACAACTTACTGTATAATATATCATTACAAATTATATAATATGTACTGTATATTGTGTCATTATACAGTACAAAGCATATTAACCATTTAGATACTAACTCATTACAAACTGTATACTGGTTTTTCAGGACTATTGTTTTCCAGAATGGTGATATAATGAGCACTATTTGGGATGTAAAGTCCTTGGATCACCGCACTGAGCTTTTATCTGGTGTGATTGATACTTGGTCATTCCTGTTAAACAACTCCAAGGCGACGAGATCACCAACATCGCCGCTTAGATTTTATTTTCACTTGGCAGACATGGTAAAATATATTTCTTATCTTTTGTTAATACATACATTATAATGTTTTGCACTCTAACTAATTGTTTTAAAAAAATGGATAACAGATTTGTTTCACGTCAAACAAAGGAGACAAAAGAACTGATGCGCTGCAGCAAAAATTCGAGGATAACATTAAACATCGTATGAGCATGTTTCCAAGAGTCAACATAACCGATGTTACATTGGTAAACGGTTCGTTTGTTATAATTATCGTATTTTGTGTAACTTTATTAACACCACTTTCATCCATCAATATATAGGCCATCTTTCCAATTCTTCACGCTGGACTCTACTACGTGATATGCTTTAATTTGAGGCAACCAGCTATTGAGATCCTTGACAACAGCGCGACGGATGTGTCGATCGAAGACAAATATCAACATGTACCATTCACTTTGGTACCTATCCTTCAAACACTAGTATTTTTTTTATATCAAATATCATTGTTAAATCTACAATATAACACAATGTATAGTCTCAATTAACTTTAAATTATACAGTAATGCACCGTATAATTATATAGTAAAACACTGTATGATGATATAGTCAGGGACTGTGTATTGATATATTAACGTACTGTATAATGGTATAATATTGGACTGCATAATCATTTATTATTCCCTTTTTAATGAAAATAATACTCTACTATATAATGATATATTAATATACTGTATATTAATATATTTATACACTGTATCTTACATTTTTATTTTGTTGTTTCAAACAGAGAGACACGTTTATCAAGTTCCTGATGGATATCAACCATCCAGCTGGAAGACCGTTGTCAACGGTAGAAATTGTAAGGCTTCCAATGTCGTGGCGTAAACACAGAAACAAATTGGATTGTGGTGTTTTTGTAATGCGTCACATGGAGACTTACCTCGGTGGAGGACTGAAGAATTGGGATCCTTAATTGGGTCCAAAAAACGTAATGTTTTACACTTTTTTATTTATATGTATGAAAATTTGTGAAAATCTTTATTTCCTATCTATCTAACTTTAATATTTATACAATGTAGAAATCACAAGTTTTGAAACTCAATAGATTGAGGGGGCTGTATCTGGAAAAGATCCTCACTTCCGAGCTGAACATACTTAAAGACGAAATCCTCAAACTGTCAAAGGAGTTGGAACAGAAACAAGCACAATAGAAAAAGGGGAAGAAGGGGTCGATGTAATCAACATGTAATGGATACAACAAGTAGATTTGGTGTTAATAGAATGGATTTTTAAATTTCATTGTACAGTTTTTTTATTATTTATTAGTTTTTGTTGTAATATAACTTTTATTTAGGTTGTTTAAATCTATAAAGTTTGTTCACTGTACATAACTTGTTATTGTTTTGTTCATTGAGTGTGTCATTAAATTGTTCATAACATGATACAGTATATAATATACATTTTATGCAGTAATTAAAGGTTCATTATACAGTTAATAAAATTACATTTTATAGTACACATGTATGCAGTATAAAAAACACTATATTCATTATACAGTATAAAAAATACTCAATTGTATTATAGAATTAAACTGTATAAGATAAAAAACACTCAATTATACAATGGACATTATGACATTTTTTATATACATTGAATAATACTTTATTGTACAGTCAATAATGTTTCAGAATACATTGAAAACTATATTCATTATACATTGAATAACACTTCAGTATACTGTGTATAAGACTATATTATACAGTGAATAATACTTCATTATACAGTATCAAATGTAAAGAAAACACTTCTATTTTTCCTTTGATGGACAAGTCCTTGCATTATGTCCATAAACTTTTCCGTATGCAGCACATTTTCTCCTCTTAGGAACATGCTTGGATATCTCCACAGTGCTCTTAATTCTTTTACCACACCCTTTATTTCGGCTCATTTGAGGATTTTTGATCCCGAGCTCATTCTCGATTTGGGGTCCCACTAGTGTCTCGATAACAGCATTCTTGTTGTTTGTATTGTTGTCGTCCGCACCGACACTCAAATGAGACTTTATATCCACCAATTGATTTTTTATGTATTCGAGTTTTTCTTTGTTAAAACCCGCAATATTTAAACATGCTTGAAAGTCGATCCAAATTTGACTCAGATCATTTGTAGTCTTTTGAATCATCGAGCGATATTGTGCGACGTGGTTGTTGATTATATCGGACGCCATAATTTCTATGTTTTTCCTCCACTTCTTTAGAACATACTCGGTGGGAAATTTGTGTATTCAGCCATGGTTGAATGCAAAGAAAATGTGTCTACACAAAATACCCCTCCTCAAAAACAATCTGCAAGAACAATCAACATGATTGTTCGATACAACATGTTTCATCTACAAAACATAAAAAAAATAGTAAACAAATCTGTATCATACATACTCTATAATGTGCATATACAGTATGTTTAACATTGTCATACAATATAAAAAGAAAGAGATACCTCGTATATCTTTGATTCGTTGTCGGAGTCGCATACGACAAACAATTTCACACCATCAACAACGTTAAGATTTTGAAGTACCACTTCATACGCAGAATTTTTGATCTCCACTTGAACATCGTAGAAAACAGCGCGGGTGTATACCTCTAAAGCATCTTCCTCTATCCGCATAGGGGTGTCGGTTGATGGCTTAGAGACCAAAGACTCGTGATTTAATCTTGCATTATTATTCCTTTGTTTGTCCATAGCACATTCAAATCTACTATAAAACTCAATGATTGTATCACCCTTCACATAAAACTGGTTAAAGAATGAATTAACAGACTCTGAAATCGAAGTAGTCCTCAATATCCCACCCATCGAAATATCTCGATAGTATGCGGATACCCATGAATGTCTTTTCTCGTAAATTTCAGAAAGCCAATCAATATGGCTTAGTCCGTACTTTGAAATGAGAGCATTCCATCCCTCTTCAAACTCAATTGGAGTGATATCGTCGCTATACACAAAATTATTAACCTTTCTCACCACTTCAGCATATTTACCTGTATGTGGTGAAATCTGTAAACGTAAAACTCAAATTAATAATATGTTATACAGTATGTTAACTAGAATTATACACTATAAACAGTGTTCATCATAATATACATCGAAACTAGCAAGTTCTATATACAATATACACTGTCTACAGCTTAATTATACGGTATGACACAAACCTTGGTAGGAAACTTCTTCATAATATGCCAGGCGCACAGACGATGCCTAGCAGTTTTAAACACACTAGGAATAGCCTGCTTCATGGCTGAACATTGATCAGATACAATATAGATTGGTTCCCGTCCCATCGCACGGGTAAAAGCTTCGAAAACTCACGTGTACGACTCAATGTCTTCTTTTACGATTAGAGAAGCACCAAATGTGACTATTTTCTTGTGGTTATCTATACCCGTAAAAGGAACAAACTTCATTTGATACTTGAAAATGTAGTATAAAACAATATGTAAAAAATACAAAAAAATAGTAACTAATAATATATTATACAATAAATGTATATGTATTATACATTGACTAACAAGGAGTTATACATTACATATACACTGCCTATAATAAAAAATGTACCTTATCATTATACGGCCAATGTATCTACATTATACAACAACTTATAATGTGTTATACAGTGGATATTCATTAACTATTGAGAATAATGTACATTACCATATCTTATTATGAAGTAAATGTGTTTACTTGTTGGATCGAAATGTTGCATCGACCGAGCAAACTTCACCAAAAATATCAAAATTCTGTATTGCAATAGGATCGGCCCAAAACAACCTACTCATACACCCTTCGGCATCTGTGTCATAATCAAATAAAAAACCTTTACACCCTTTTTTCATATTCATAAATTTCCTAACAATCATCTCCCCATCATTCTCACCGACGTATTGCTTTACATCTCTTTTTGCATTTTTAAAATCTGTAGACGTCGACCCAACGTTATTAAACCCACCCGCAATTTTCTTTAGAAATGAATGTGATCTAATCGCACCAACGTTCACCTTTGATGCATTTAGGAAGAACATTATCTGCGACGAATTAATATTCCGATTTATTTTCAGAAACTGTTTACCCTCATCTGTTGCAAGTTCATGATTGTGCTGCTCAACAAAATTCTTTATAACATATCCCTCTAGAGCACTAAACCTCATTACAATCTTAGCGTTACAATCACATCGACCAATCATAAACTTCTTCTTCCTACTGACATCACCGAAGTTTTTGTAAATACCGGAACGACTACATACATAGTGTTTCGATAAGACCGTACCATCCTTATGTGTTTTTTGTGAGCACTTACGGACATCAAAACCACATAAACGAGCATAGTTTTGGTAAAATCCAAATGCAATCTTCAAGCTTTCAAATGTCATACCAATGCAAGGTATAACCTCTGGGGCACACACTGGAACCCAATATTTGGAACCTCCAGGTGATGTGATTGAATTG
Source organism: Buddleja alternifolia (assembly GCA_019426215.1). Classification (NCBI taxonomy): domain Eukaryota; kingdom Viridiplantae; phylum Streptophyta; class Magnoliopsida; order Lamiales; family Scrophulariaceae; genus Buddleja; species Buddleja alternifolia. Next base: position 7,164,791 of record CM033396.1, on the reverse strand, counting down.
AATGACAATGAAGATCCGACGCATTGATTCTCAACATCATTATTGCTAACCACTACTGATCCTGTTAAGAATATACAGTATAACACGTCATAACATGCGTTATGTATTACTATTATATACTGTGTAAACAACCAATATTCCGTAACTTATATAATATTATAAAGTAAATATGCATGTGATATACAGTATGTTAATATGTAACAAATAGTATGTGTTAACATATATCATATAATAATTAACGAGAATTCTTACTGTATAATATTGAATAACCCGCTGTATAAAATCAATAAATGTTTTGTACACTGTTTAATTAGTTAATGTATCATAAAAGTATAATGTGTTAACATGCATTGTATATAACTATTATACTAACCGTATACATGTGTACATTCTACTGAATATGTTATTCAACTGACTCTGAAGATTGCATTTAAGTCCACACTGTATAACCCCGTTATATGAACTGTATAATGTAATATAATATACTGAATAATAGAGATTAATTTACTGTATAATATATACACAAAAACTTGCTGCATGATCAATTGAACCAACTGAAATTTCAACTATACGCTGTTGTATATCACACTTATACATATTGTATATTGAAGCCTAAGCCGATGTACATCATAAACATACATTTGTCGTAAAAACTCAGAAGATATGATGATAATTACGCATACCTGTGTCGATCCCATCCATGAAAACGTAATAAAAAACTATGCTAATGTGTGAAAAAATGCCCAATTGATGATGGTAATGAATTGACGATGAATATATCTTATATTGATGTTGAATTGTCGATGATTCCGAGCTGAAATTGCCGATGATGAATTGATGATATATGAATTGAACATGAATTTAAGGATTTATGTATCAATTGATGATGAATTGACGATGAATATAACTTTCTGGGATCTGAAATTGGAAGGAATATTTAAAAAGGGAAGAGAAATCTGTTATTGCGTATAATAAGAGATTTGATTTTGATCCTGCATGTTATTTGCATGAGTTTGTTAGACCTATTGACTAAAATGCCCCTATCATCATTAAATTAAAGATTAAAACAGAAATAATGGCTTTAATTATGGTCCTTGGGATCAAATGGTTTAAATGGTCTAGATTGGGTCTTATATCTTACCTAAAGTATAGGGATGTATTTGATCCATACCTTATATATATGCCTACCACTGCCGGAGCCACCATCCACCCATGCCTTTGTTTATAGCCTCCATAGCCTATCTCTCCAAATCAAATTCAACTCACCTCCATAGCCTACCTTTGTGAATTGGGATGTCACCATGGATGGCAATTGTAACCCCTTTGTTTATATGTATATAATAACATATAAATATATACGTATATATACAGTTATATACATGATTTGAAAATTTGCATATTGGAAAAAATCTGCAAATTTGCAACCCCTTTGAAGAATCTCGACTAGTGGTGTCTTTTGGGGAGCTGAATTTTGAGGGGTAGATGTTTAGGGGCTAATTTTGGGTAGAGATGGTGATTAGGGTTACGGTTTTGGGGAAGAAGTTGAGGAAGAAAAAAAAGAATTAAATATTTAATAATTAATAAAATAAATAATCTGATTTTCAGATTAACAAATTTGTAGATTTGCAACTTTGCAAATCTACAAATCAACAAGCCATTTTGCAATTTTGGAGCATTGAAGCTCGGTTGACGGCGGCGGCAGTATGATTTGTAGAGATGGGGCGGGCAACGGTAGCAAGGGGTGGTGGTGGCGGCAGCGGCGGCGACGGTGTTAGGGAGAAAGATGAAGAAAGAAAAATAATAAATAAAATAGAAAATAATTAAAAAATAAATTAATATTTAAAAAATAAAAAAATAAAAGAAAAAGTATATTGTGTAAATATTTAAAAAGGACAAGCTTATTAGAGTCTTTCAATAAAGTTTTGTAAGCGAAAATGCCATAGGGAGATAGTAAAACTTATTTTAAAAATTATAAGGGGCTAAGTTGACAATTTTTTTTTCATAAAAGGCCGGAGTGATGATAGATCGATCACAGGGGAATTGAGTGTGATTTACCCTTTATTTTATTTATAATTTTATTAAAATTTAATTTTTTCTTTCGATTTTTTTTCCTTTTTCTCACCTTCTTCCCCAAAATCCTAAACCACTTTTCATCTCATTCCACCTCCAACCTCAGTCCCTATCCTTCTCCTTCACCAACATCCACGGCCTGCCTTACCACCACCTCGCCTTAACGCCATCAATTACATCCATTTCCCCACACTCGGATCCAAAAGAGTAACAATGGAGTCCATAAAACCCACCAGCGCCAGCAACCATGGAACCAAAAACCCACAAACACAAATAGCCCAAATAACACAAATATATATATAACCCACCTCATAAATTAAACAAAAGTGTTCTTTGTGTGATTTTGATTATGAATTTTGTGTGTTTTTCAGAATTAGTGGTCTTCAATTTTGTTTGATTTGTGGCCTTCAAACCATGAGAATCTGTGTGATGGTGGACGGGGAGGTGGTGGGTGGAGGAAGGGTAGTGGTGGGGCGGAGGTGGAGACCGTGGTGGTGCGGTGGTGGCGATGGCGAGGTGAAGGGGCGGAGGTGGCTGTACAATTATATATACACATAACACTTATATTTATTATTAATATATTTGTTTTTGATATTATTTTTTGAATTTAATATGAACCATCAGACTTTATTTTATTTGATCAATAATGTTAGATTAGGGGTAGATTAGTCTTTTAAAGGTAGAAAAGTCATAATAATTCGCAAACAGCGAGAGTGGCGCGTGTAGAGGGTAAGTTGTGACTTTATTTTTTGCAAGGGGTAGTTTGTGAATTTTTGTATCGGGGGGCGTTTGAAGAATTTGATATATCATTGGGGGTATAATGTATTTATCTCGGAAATGAGTAATGCAATTTACTTATGTTTCTTTTATTGAAGAAGACATTTCATTATTTATTTTTAATTTTTTAACTGATTAACTATGAATAATATATGGATTGAGAAAATTGAGTATCATTACATGAACATACTTTGGAAAATGAGAATGCAATTTACTGATGAAGACATTTCATTATTTATTTTTAATTTTTCAGCTAATTAACTATGAATAATATATAGATTGAAATAATTGAGTATCATTATAAATTACATATAAAAGATTATTTAGCAATACTTAAAATGTTCATTACTCAATTTAATCATAATAATGTACCGCAAGAACACGTGCATAGTGATAAATTTTTGGAAAGTTTGTGTACCCGTAATTTACAGTAATTTTTTGATAATTCATAATTCATTTTACTTTGATCTTTTAATTGTCTGACTCTTTTCAATGATTAACTTAATGTGCATATTTTGTTAATCAGACATCTATTGAATTTAGGGGTGGACATTGGTTTTGAAAATCCGACCACACTAAACTGAATAACAACGTTTTTGTCAATTTTCTAAGCAAACTCCGATTTAAAATTTAAATGAAAACCGCAACGCTCTATACGGTTTGATTTCAAAATTTGTGTTTAAAAATTGCACCGCACCGTACCGCCACCACCTACATACACACACACACACACATATAACTTATTTTTCTTTTTAATTTAAACTCTTAATCTGTTTTACTCGTAATACTATTCATATTTGTAGTTTAATTCAATATTTGTTATTGAATTGATATGGTTATATCTTTTACATGATTAATAATATGTTCAATCAAAACTTGTGCTTGAGACTTTTAAAGTGATATTATTTTATGATATTTTAGTATTATTTATTTTTATATAATAGACATTTCAATAGTTTTGACAAAAAAAGTATTATAAATTATATTAATGACATTTGTTTTATTTGACTTTCACAATTATTTGTAATAGTAATGTCGCCTTAGATCATTTATTGTTTTATGACCTTAAAATAATTTTTACAATATCCTTTTGCAGATTTTAGTGCACAAAATTTAATAAATAAATAATTACAACATGTCATTTTTAAAGTTATTGGGCGCTTAACTTGGCGTACAATCATATATAAATTGTAAACAAACTTATTGGGCACTTAATTTTTGTTATACCCTACCATCACATCTTAATTTTCCCTACCATCACATCTTAATTTTCTATATCTCATTATATGTGTATGTGTAATGACTAATTTCAATATCTATAGGGTTTAAAGATTATCACATAAATATATGTTTATATATATATATATGTGTGTGTGTGTGTGTGAGATTGTATTGTAGAGTCATAATGTAAATATACATTTTATTATTATAGATATTTGAAATTTATTTTTATTGTTTGACTTTGACTTTTTTGTCATTAAAAAGTTGGATTATATAGGGATATTTTAGACATGTCATAAGTTTCAAGAAATAACTTGTATTTTTATAATTGAATAGTTAGATAACAATTTAAAGATGATGTATATATAGTGCGTTTTGTATATTAGTATAATTAAAATATGTAGTAAATATATAAACTAAGTAAGATTTGATAGTAAAGTAATAATTAAATCATACGTACCAAAATAAATTAAAAAAAGGGACAAAAACGTAATTAAGAAAACAAATACTAGTCAAATCCTTAGCAAGCTTCTATTCAAAAGTGCTATTTTCGGTTCTATTAATAATTTTACAGCCTTGTTAGCAAGTAGTTAGATACTTAGTTATATATTAGTAATTAGTTAGCAATTAGTTTGTTAGATGTCGGTTGCTATCTAACCCTTCCCCACTCTCATAAGTCATAAAAACTTCATAAAAGCAACGCTCTGTAAAGTAAAGAGACTTTTTGAAAGAGTAAAGTAATAGAATAAATGACTATTAATGTTTGTTTGTGCAAGCAAAACAATTGGTGCCTTAAACAATTGTGCAAGCAAAACAATGATTGATTAAGGCGGATGCGGCCTTAAACAATTGTGCAAGCAAAACAATGATTGATTAAGGCGGATGCGGTGAGGTGGTGTGTATTTGGGAATTGGGATTGGGAATTAGATAATATAGTTTATTGAAAACAAAGAACTCCACAAATGGCCTGTTAAAAACAAATAGAGTTTATTGAAATTAGATATAGACAATTCTTAACCAAAACAAGGACAACTTGTTCTTTGACTTGGTAGCAAACAATAATCGTCAACATTGTGCATCTCTGAGATGGCAGTGTCAGCCTATGCATCTGTACTTTCTCTTGTGCATGTTCTTGATCACATCCAACACCCTTCTAGGCATCGGTTTCTTCCAAATATGAAACAAATCGAAACTCTCCGTGAAAAGGTTCATTTCTTGCAAGAATTTCTTGAACTTCATTCTGCAACAAAAATTGAAGGAATGGAAGATTTGATTAAACGAATCACTGCAGTTGCTGATGAAGCAGAAGATATCATTGACTCCCATGTAGTGGATCAACTTCATGGAGGATCTCAAAGTACAACTGATATTGGCCTCTCGTCCTTTTGTCAAGATATAGAAAAAGTAATTGGAAAAATTGACTCCATCAAGAAAGAGTTGTTAACCATGGTTAAAGAGGGAATGGCTGTCCAAGAACACGCGCAACCTAGAGTTTCTCAATCTGCTGCTGGTCCATCAACACTTCCTTCCCGTGGCAAGAACACTGTGGTGGGATTCGATGAGCACTTGGTTCGAATCATGGATCAACTTACCGGAAATCACCCTAATCTACAGATCATCCCTATCGTCGGAATGGGAGGGATTGGCAAGACAACTCTTGCTCGAATTGTTTTTGAGAATAAATATGTTGTGGAGAAGTTTGATGTACGGGTTTGGTTTACAATATCGCAAGAATATAGCGTACATGAAATTCTTCTGCGTATTCTATGTGATATTGGAGTTACTGATGATCTAAAGAGTGAAACTTTAGTTGAATTAGGACAACGATTGCATAAATATTTATATGGTAGACGGTATTTGATTGTTATGGATGATTTGTGGAGTACCAATGGTTGGGATGATTTCAAGTTGTCCTTTCCAAATAATGGGAATGGAAGTCGAGTTATGATTACCACAAGATTGTCAAATGTGGCTGCTTCTTTGGCTTCTTACAACCCTTATTTGATGGATTTTTTAGACGAGAAAACGAGTTGGGATTTACTTTGTGAAAAAGCCTTTTCACAAGAAAAATGTTCTCCTAAATTGAAGGAAATTGGAAAGGGAATTGCAAAAAGTTGCAAAGGACTTCCTTTAGCAATAGTTGTAATTGGTGGGCTCCTTGCAAAATCCAATATGACACGAGAATATTGGGAGTCTGTTGCCAGGAAGGTAAATTTGCTTGTTAGTTCTGAAAATGATGAGCATTGTTTCAAAATATTGTCTTTGAGTTACAACCATTTGCCCATTCATCTTAAACCATGTTTTCTTTATATGGGTTTTTTCCCCGAAGATTGTGAAATTGGTGTATCTGATTTGATCAAATCATGGGTTGTTGGGGGATTTCTAAAACCAAGAAGAGGTAAAAGCTTGGAAGAGATTGCAAACGAGTACTTGAAAGATCTTATCGAAAGAAATCTATTATTGATTCGTAAGCTAGGGCTGTTGGGGGAAATCATAAGTTGTGGTATTCATGATCTTTTAAGAGACTTATGTTGGAGAGAATCTGTGAAAGAACATTTTCTTAGTGTCCCAAAATCACAACATTTTGATCTTCGTCTTAAAGAAAATGATGAACGTAGGTGCTCGTTAATTTGTGAGGGAGTCAAGATACATCTCCCTAAAGTCCTTGTTGGCTCACGATCAACATCACTTGTCAGCCCTTTGGTGGGTAATTCCTATCAAGAGCTTATTAGATTATCTTCGTTGGGAGTGAAATATGGTAGGCACTATGAAGAATTGCCCCTATACACTAAATTGCGGTGCCTCGTTCTCAAGTTTGAAAAAAGTCTTGATTTTTTATCTCCTTCCACAATATCTCAATTCTGGAATCTACAGTCCTTGTATTTGTCCTTATATTTTTATGGTAAACTTTATAGCAATGTTGTACTACCATCTGAAATTTGGGAGATGCCACAACTTAGATACGTCATTATCCCACAAGGTTTTTATTTGCCTACAGTTACTAAAATTGAGAGGGAATATTTCATTGTTCTGGAAAACCTACATACGCTTGACAAAATATTAAATTTTAGGTGTACAGAGGATGCCGTTAAAAGAATTTCAAATCTGAAGGAACTCAGAATTTCATATTATAATCAAGACGAAGTGGACTGGTCGTACTATTGTCTCCACAATATTGCCAATTTACATAAACTTGAATCATTGGTGTTGGATAATTACACATCTTCTTATGAGAGCATCGCCTTCCCATATTCCCTGAAGAAGTTGAGGTTGAGTCGGTGCACAAAATCTTGGAAAGATGTGATTGTAATTGGTTCATTGCCTAATCTTGAGATTTTTGAACTGTACGGTAAAGCCTCCGGAGCGGCCTCGGGTATGGATGAATGGAATTCAGTCGAAGGTGGATTTCGTCAATTGAAACTCTTGTCAATCAGTGGTAGTATTCCTCTCAAGTGCTGGAGAGCAGAAAGTACCCACTTTCCTAAGCTTGAGGTTCTTCAACTTATTGGCATGAGATATTTGATGGAGATCCCTGGTGGAATTGGAGAAATAGAGGCACTGCGTATAATTGACTTGAAAGGTTGCCCAAGCTCTGTTGTAGAATCGGCAAAGGAAATATGGGAGGAACAACAAAACTTTGGAAATGAGGACTTCCAACTTATCATAGATGACGAAAGATATGAAAAATAATGCTTCCAATTTATGATAATGTTTGATCAAAGTGTATTGAGAATGTTTCTCATTCGAAAAATTCCAATGAATAAAATCCTTTTTCACATTATAGTAATGTAAATTTTGGAGAGCGTATAGTAAATCATCTAGAGTTGTGTTGGAGATGTTTTGCTTTCAAACTTGTATGCTTCTCTAGGTAAATGGGAAAAAGTTGATTTAATTAGGAAAATAATGGGAAAGCGGACGAATCAATTAGATATTGCATGTAGTTGGATAGAAGTAAACGGTATTGTTCATGAGTTTCGTGTTACAGATGTGCTACATCCAGAAATAGGACAATTCGACAAAAATTAAGTGAAATATTGAAACGGGCTCGTCTAGTTGGCTATGCTGCTGATGCCACACGTGTCGTTTGATTTAAGTGAGGAAGATAGAGAGCAATCAGTAGCTTGGCATTGTGAAAAGCTAGCAATTGCTTTTGGGATAATGAATAGTTTATCTAAAACTCAATCATTACACACATCATCAAATCATCAATTTCAACAATTTTCTAAAACACAATCAGATATGTCTACATTTTCCGATACATTTTTGGAAACTAGTATAACGTACGTGCGTTGCACGTGGATGCCCTATTCTTCTGATAATTATTTCTAAATGAATTTTTAAAAAACCAAATAATCTAATATTGTAATGATTGATTATTTTTAACTGAACTTTTAAAAATCATAACAATCGAATATTGTAATAATCAGGTAATAAATGAAAGTACTGTAGGTGCTTTCATTGAAATTTGTGTCAAAATTCAACTTTAAATTTAAAAGTTTTACTGGAGATGCTAATTAGTAGCTCTTTTGATTAACTTCTGAATTTTTTAATAGTTTTAACTTTTGTTAAATGATAATTTAAATCATGCGAATAATGAATAGAGGAGACTAATTTTTTTTTATTGCATTTGAAAATAATTGCAAAAGAACTGCCATTGCATCTATTTTATCCATGTTTCAATTTTTTGACATGATTGTCCTATTAATTATTTATTCTTCTGATATCATAAACATACTTAATTAGATATGTCAATGTAATTAAATATTTATAAATATATTTTTTGACATGATAGTCTTATTAATTATTTATTCTTCTGATATCATAAACAAACTTAATTAAATATGTCAAAGTAATTAAATATTAATAAATATATATGTTAGCCGTAACCATCTTCTGTATGACTCATATATTTTCTCTTTCTTCCCACTATCTAATTATTTTATTCTCTTAACATCATATCAGATAATAAAGAGAATTTTAAATAAATAATACAAAAATAAATCCAAATTAAGAAAATAATACACAAAAAATTGGACATCAGGAAATAATACATTCCGCGCTGACGTGGCGCGGAATCAATAAAAAAAAATTTTTTTTTAAAATTTTCGGCCATTCCGCGCTTACGTGGCGCGGAATGGCCGAATTTTTTTTTTTTTTAATATTAAATGGCATTCCGCGCCACGTAAGCGCGGAATGCTGCCATTCCGCGCTGATGTGGCGCGGAATGGCAGGCCTCTTTTTCTCTTTCCAGCTTTTCTCTTTCCCCTTTTTTTCCGACTCATTTTTCTCCATTTTTCGTGCGTTTTCGGGTTTCGACTTGAACATAAAAAATGTAGACTTGAGCATAAACTACTTTTTAAAACAAGAATTGGGTCGTTTCGATGCTCGAGTAAAGAAATATGGCAAGACGAAAAAAAATAATACCAATTTTTTTAATGAATCATTATTTTTTTTCCGACTCATTTTTCTCCATTTTTCGTGCGTTTTCGGGTTTCGACTTGAACATAAAAAATGTAGACTTGAGCATAAACTACTTTTTGAAACAAAAATTGGGTCGTTTCGATACTCGAGCAAAGAAATATGGCAAGACGAAAAAAAAAATACCAGTTTTTTTTAATGAATAATGACTTTTTATTTTTTTCCGACTCATTTTTCTTCATTTTTCGTGCGTTTTCGGGTTTCGACTTGAACATAAAAAATGTAGACTTGAGCATAAACTACTTTTTGAAACAAGAATTGGGTCGTTTCGATGCTCGAGTAAAGAAATATGGCAAGACGAAAAAAAATAATACCAGTTTTTTTAATGAATCATTATTTTTTTTCCGACTCATTTTTCTCCATTTTTCATGCGTTTTCGGGTTTCGACTTGAATATAAAAAATGTAGACTTGAGCATAAACTACTTTTTGAAACAAAAATTGGGTCGTTTCGATGATCGAGTAAAGAAATATGGGTCTTGATAGCAATCCTCGCTCTTCTCCAATCTTGGATTGATTTTCTCAAGACTCTTGCCATATTTCTTTACTCGAGCATCGAAACGACCCAATTTTTGTTTCAAAAAGTAGTTTATGCTCAAGTCTACATTTTTTATGTTCAAGTCGAAACCCGAAAACGCACAAAAAATGGAGAAAAATGAGTCGGAAAAAAAATAATGATTCATTAAAAAAACTGGTATTATTTTTTTTCGTCTTGCCATATTTCTTTACTCGAGCATCGAAACGACCCAATTCTTGTTTCAAAAAGTAGTTTATGCTCAAGTCTACATTTTTTATGTTCAAGTCGAAACCCGAAAACATACGAAAAATGAAGAAAAATGAGTCGGAAAAAAAGGAGGCCTGCCATTCCGCGCCACATCAGCGCGGAATGGCAGCATTCCGCGCTTACGTGGCGCGGAATGCCATTTAATATTAAAAAAAAAAAACTAGGCCATTCCGCGCCACGTAAGCGCGGAATGGCCGAAAATTTTAAAAAAAAAATATATATTGATTCCGCGCTGACGTGGCGCGGAATCAGCTTGATTCCGCGCCACATCAGCGCGGAATGTATTATTTCCTGATGTTTAATTTTTTGTGTATTATTTTCTTAATTTGGATTTATTTTTGTATTATTTATTTAAAATTCTCGATAATAAAAGATATTAGTTTAAACAATATATTTATATGGAGAATTTTAAATAAATAATACAAAAATAAATCCAAATTAAGAAAATAATACACAAAAAATTGGACATCAGGAAATAATACATTCCGCGCTGATGTGGCGCGGAATCAAGCTGATTCCGCGCCACGTCAGCGCGGAATCAATAAAAAATTTTTTTTTTTTAAAATTTTCGGCCATTCCGCGCTTACGTGGCGCGGAATGGCCGAATTTTTTTTTTTTAATATTAAATGGCATTCCGCGCCACGTAAGCGCGGAATGCTGTCATTCCGCGCTGATGTGGCGCGGAATGGCAGGCCTCTTTTTCTCTTTCCAGCTTTTCTCTTTCGCCTTTTTTTCCGACTCATTTTTCTTCATTTTTCGTGCGTTTTCGGGTTTCGACTTGAACATAAAAAATGTAGACTTGAGCATAAACTACTTTTTAGAACAAGAATTGGGTCGTTTCGATGCTCGAGTAAAGAAATATGGCAAGACGAAAAAAAATAATACCAGTTTTTTTAATGAATCATTATTTTTTTTCCGACTCATTTTTCTCCATTTTTCGTGCGTTTTCGGGTTTCGACTTGAACATAAAAAATGTAGACTTGAGCATAAACTACTTTTTGAAACAAAAATTGGGTCGTTTCGATGCTCGAGTAAAGAAATATGGCAAGACGAAAAAAAAAATACCAGTTTTTTTTAATGAATAATGACTTTTTATTTTTTTCCGACTCATTTTTCTTCATTTTTCGTGCGTTTTCAGGTTTCGACTTGAACATAAAAAATGTAGACTTGAGCATAAACTACTTTTTGAAACAAGAATTGGGTCGTTTCGATGCTCGAGTAAAGAAATATGGCAAGACGAAAAAAAATAATACCAGTTTTTTTAATGAATCATTATTTTTTTTCCGACTCATTTTTCTCCATTTTTCGTGCATTTTCGGGTTTCGACTTGAACATAAAAAATGTAGACTTGAGCATAAACTACTTTTTGAAACAAAAATTGGGTCGTTTCGATGCTCGAGTAAAGAAATATGGCAAGACGAAAAAAATAATACCAGTTTTTTTAATGAATCATTATTTTTTTTCCGACTCATTTTTCTCCATTTTTCGTGCGTTTTCGGGTTTCGACTTGAACATAAAAAATGTAGACTTGAGCATAAACTACTTTTTGAAACAAAAATTGGGTCGTTTCGATGCTCGAGTAAAGAAATATGGCAAGACGAAAAAAAAAATACCAGTTTTTTTAATGAATAATGACTTTTTATTTTTTCCGACTCATTTTTCTTCATTTTTCGTGCGTTTTCAGGTTTCGACTTGAACATAAAAAATGTAGACTTGAGCATAAACTACTTTTTGAAACAAGAATTGGGTCGTTTCGATGCTCGAGTAAAGAAATATGGCAAGACGAAAAAAAATAATACCAGTTTTTTTAATGAATCATTATTTTTTTTCCGACTCATTTTTCTCCATTTTTCGTGCATTTTCGGGTTTCGACTTGAACATAAAAAATGTAGACTTGAGCATAAACTACTTTTTGAAACAAAAATTGGGTCGTTTCGATGCTCGAGTAAAGAAATATGGCAAGACGAAAAAAAAAATACCAGTTTTTTTTAATGAATAATGACTTTTTATTTTTTTCCGACTCATTTTTCTTCATTTTTCGTGCGTTTTCGGGTTTCGACTTGAACATAAAAAATGTAGACTTGAGCATAGAATACTTTTTGAAACAAGAATTGGGTCGTTTCGATGCTCGAGTAAAGAAATATGGCAAGACGAAAAAAAATAATACCAGTTTTTTTAATGAATCATTATTTTTTTTCCGACTCATTTTTCTCCATTTTTCGTGCGTTTTCGGGTTTCGAATTGAATATAAAAAATGTAGAATTGAGCATAAACTACTTTTTGAAACAAGAATTGGGTCGTTTCGATGCTCGAGTAAAGAAATATGGCAAGACGAAAAAAAATAATACCAATTTTTTTTAATGAATAATGACTTTTTATTTTTTTCCGACTCATTTTTCTCCATTTTTCGTGCGTTTTCGGGTTTCGACTTGAACATAAGAAATGTAGACTTGAGCATAAACTACTTTTTGAAACAAAAATTGGGTCATTTCGATGCTCGAGTAAAGAAATATGGCAAGAGTCTTGAGAAAATCAATCCAAGATTGGAGAAGAGCGAGGATTGCTATCAAGACCCATATTTCTTTACTCGAGCATCGAAACGACCCAATTCTTGTTTCAAAAAGTAGTTTATGCTCAAGTCTACATTTTTTATGTTCAAGTCGAACCTGAAAACGCACGAAAAATGGGTCGGAAAAAAATAAAAAGTCATTATTCATTAAAAAAAACTGGTATTTTTTTTTTCGTCTTGCCATATTTCTTTACTCGAGCATCGAAACGACCCAATTTTTGTTTCAAAAAGTAGTTTATGCTCAAGTCTACATTTTTTATGTTCAAGTCGAAACCCGAAAACGCACGAAAAATGGAGAAAAATGAGTCGGAAAAAAAATAATGATTCATTAAAAAAACTGGTATTATTTTTTTTCGTCTTGCCATATTTCTTTACTCGAGCATCGAAACGACCCAATTCTTGTTTCAAAAAGTAGTTTATGCTCAAGTCTACATTTTTTATGTTCAAGTCGAAACCCGAAAACACACGAAAAATGAAGAAAAATGAGTCGGAAAAAAAGGGGAAAGAGAAAAGCTGGAAAGAGAAAAAGAGGCCTGCCATTCCGCGCCACATCAGCGCGGAATGGCAGCATTCCGCGCTTACGTGGCGCGGAATGCCATTTAATATTAAAAAAAAAAAAATTCGGCCATTCCGCGCCACGTAAGCGCGGAATGGCCGAAATTTTTTTTTTAAAAAAAATATATTGATTCCGCGCTGACGTGGCGCGGAATCAGCTTGATTCCGCGCCACGTCAGCGCGGAATGTATTATTTCCTGATGTTTAATTTTTTGTGTATTATTTTCTTAATTTGGATTTATTTTTGTATTATTTATTTAAAATTCTCTATTTATATGAGAAGTAACCACAAGAGTTTCTTGTATATTACAAATAAATAATTATAAACATTAAGTTATGAGATGTAGTACAAAACTACTTGATGTTTTGATTTATATGTACATTACATATTGTAGATCTTGAAACTATGAAGTGTCTGCTTAGGTTCTTCGTAGGATTCTCGAAGTTTTAAGTCCCAAAATAATCATAAACATTCATGTACCATGGATCATCATAAACAAATGATTGTTACGGGAATTATTATACGGAGACTCTCTACGAATCACTCCATTTTTCAGTCAATTTTGATATTTTTGATCATATCTTTCAAGATAATTTTTTCAAGCATCACGACACAATTAATCTCGAAGCATTCGTCCAAACAAACATCAATATTCATTAGAAGCTATGTTTAAATTGAAATGAAAAATTACTATAGATAAAAAAATAGAAATTTTATAATATAATAAACTCGAGTGGCTCAAGTAATAATGGGAATAAAATTTTGAAGTTTGTGTAAAATTCTTCTACATGTTATGAATTGCCAAATCACACTCAATTATACCTATGCAACATTATAATACATATATATATATATATATTTATATATATGGTCAAGATCGAGTACATACATTTTCTTAGATAAGATATAAGATCCAATATACACCATTGGATCCATTAAATCCAACAGTCCATAATAACCTTAGAAACAGGCGGGAAAACCCAATTTTACTTAACTGGGGGTATAATAGTAAAAAAACACCCAATTATACAGCTTGCACTCCCCCCCATTACATCCACGATCTCCCTGATTTCTCTCGCATTCAAACCCACTCCTAAAGAACCCAAAATCACGATTTGAATCGAATTAAATGCATATCTTTCCGAATCTAACTGCATAATCTTGTTTCACACATCAAAAAAACCCTAAAAAAAATAATACCAAAAGCGAGTTTTTTTCAGCAGAAAATGAGGTCGAAAAACCCTTCCATCGGCGCAGGTACCCATTGAATCAATGATGTTGTTCGAGCATATGGATGATAAATTTATGAATATAGATGATTTCGATGTTAAATAACTTCGATTTTGTTTCATTTGCTGTAACTACACGCTATTTATTGGGGGCGAATAATGACTTTTTATTGAATTTGAATCCATATTTGTATAATCACATTCTGGTTGTTTTGAAATTAGTGTGTAATGCTACTGTATGATGAGTTTGCGTACATTGTATATTGAATTACATGATAATGTATAATGATTTAAATATACTATATGACGATTTTTGTATTCTAACTGTATGATGTATAAACACACACTGTATATTGCCTTATATGTTGCTGTGTACTGATTTTAAATGTATTGTATAATGAGTGTGCACGTAATGTATACTGAATTGCATGCTACTGTATAATGATTTAAATATATTGTATAACGGTTTTTATATTGTAATTTAATGATGTATAAACATACTGAATATTATATTGTATAACATGTTATAATATACTATGTAATGAAATCTTCTTTTATTAATAATATATGATACATTAACACAGACTGTATAATACATGAACTGATATATAATAGGTTTATTTGTTGGTGTGTAATATCTTGATTGTTTCTGTATAATGTGTAAACCAATACTAATATTTGTATACTACAGGTTCTGAGGAAGAGCCATCCACCTCGTCCACCTATGCTTCGGAAGATACGTACCAGATTGTTCCTGTAGATGCAGTGCATGTAGATGTTATGGAGCCTCTAAAAGTCGTTGAAAGTGATTCGAATGACGAATACGTAGAATCAGCCGAAGATACAGAATCAGAACTGCAACGCACATCTACGAAGAGGCACGCGAAACAATCTCTTGCGAAAACACCATCAAAACGAACAAAAACAGATACTGTACAGAAACATCAAACTAAGTGGATGAAAAAGTCGATCGATTATACAGAAATACGGGTTTCTATGAAGGTGTTCGTGGAAACCATTTCAACCCTGATAGAACCGCAACAAAATTGGGTTAAACTGTCTGGTTTTGGAGCGTTTTTAGAATTCAAAATCAAGGAGCTCCCTCACAAGCTCGGTTTTAAAATTGTAAAGTCGTTAAATCCAGGAAATTTTAGATTATCACTGCCTGGAGGCAAGATTAATATTAAAGAAGAAGATGTGGCGGAGGTTCTAGGTTTTCCATACGGTGAGCGTCGTATAGACCTAACGGTCAAGAATCAAGAGAGGGTGGACCTGTGGACAGATCAATTTGGGCTTCCTAAGTCCAAAAAATTTAAAGTTACGGCTCAGATGATATTAAATGAACTGAGGTCTGAACATGAAGCAACCGACCAATTCAAGCTGAACTTCATGATGATTCTCTACAATTGCTTGATAGAGACACCTAGTACAGCATTTGTCAACAAGAAGATGCTGAATTTCAAAGGTGATCTTGCTGAGTTGGCAAGTTACAACTGGCCCAGACTTGTTATGGACAGTTTGGCCGACACAAAGAAATCATGGGAAGAGGATCCCGCGTCTCGTATGTATACGGTTCCTCTTCTTTTTCTAATTGTAAATGTACATTAACTATTCTAATTTTATTTGTGTTAAAAAAATGTGGTTTTGATGATTACGTATGATTTATATTTTTTAATTTGACACTGTATTTTAACTGTGTGATGAGTACATTCACATTGTTTAATGTATTGTATTGTATATACTCTATTGTGTAATGTCCTAGAATATACTGTATAATGTATTAGGATACACTGTATAATTTTTAATGAGTTGCTGTCTATTGGGTTGTAACCTACTAAATACTAATATTTTTTAACTTTTTTTGTTTTCTATTAATGCAGATATTGTATGCTGACAGAGTGAATTACAAGGGCCATGCGACAGTCCCACGATCAATCCCGGCCTGGCTTACTTGGACAGACGCCTCCCTACGAGAAAAGAGTGTCGTAGAACTTCAACCAGGTAATTTCGGAACGGGAGTAATATCAAAGGCACAATGGCTGTTGAAGAGTGACAAGGGTAAACATGTTGTTCAACACGTTGAAGATCCAAACGAACCCCCTTCCTCGCTGCAACCTCCGTCACAACTAGTGCAAACAATCACGGATTTGAATACGCTTGAAGAGGTATACATGTCTCTGTAAAATCTATGTACTGTATCCTGTTTAATAAATTGCTCTACTTTAACTGTATGATGTGAAGCCATATAATGTACACTTCAAATAAAAATATTCACAGGGGATGCTGGCAAATTTGGAAAAGGCTTCCTTGAACCTGCTTGACAATATTATCAGGTACAACGGATACATGCAGTCGTGTGATTCTGTATTCCCGTCAAATCCACGATTAAAAGAAATTCAAAAAATTGTGTTCAATACTATCGGGAGAGTGTACAAAATACAACCGGGGTCAGAGGATGAACCACTATTTGATCCTCACAAACTTACCGAGCAACACGAAAAACCGCCATCCCCCTAACAACATGCATCCGGTGTTGATCACCCTGTCCACCCCGAAGAAGTCGCAGCCGCACCCGATAGAACAATTAGTACGCCAATGCCTTCACGGCCAACGTTTGACTTGTTGTCACAACATACGCCACCGAAAGAACATCAAGCGGCTGAAGTTAACCCACGAGAACCAATCATCCTCTCAATGCCAAGCTTTGACTTGTTGACACAGCAAACACCACCAGAAAAAATGCAGCGGCCTGAGACGGGTGGCAGAGAACTGGCTGAGGCGGTGACAATTGCAAGACAATACACCGATGATGCCTCCAATGTCACAGAACAAGAGCCTTCGTCGTATACAAATTTGACCGTTAAACTGGTTGCCGTGGAATTCATTGGTGAGCAAAGGAGACTGTTGAAACTAGCGCCAGACACTTGTTCTCCGTACATTCAACGGGTCGTGCATATAAGCTCAAAGCAAAGCGCAATGGAAAAAAGACTATGGGAATGGATGAAGCATGTTGACGAGGAGAACATGTGAGTACATATAATTTTTAAATAAATTTGTTTTATTGAGATTCCTGTTAATACTATATGCACACTGTATAATAACTCATTGTATATTGTATACTGTTACACTGATTACTATATATATCATTATACACTGTATAATATGGTCTGCATAAATATAACCTGTATAATGCATAAAATCCTTTTGTATACTAACTCATTACAAAATGTATGCTGTTTTTTCAGGACTATTGTTTCCATTGTGGTGATATGATGTGCACTATTTGGGATATAAAGTCCTTGTATCAACGCACTGAGCTTTTATCTGGTGTGATTGATACTTGGTCATTCCCGTTGAACAACGCCGAGGCGACGAGATCTCCAACATCACCACTCAGATTTTTTTTCCACCTAGACGAAACGGTAAAATATACTTCTTATATTTCGTTAATAGATACGTTATAATGATATGCATGCTAATTAATTTTTTTTAAAAACTGGATAATAGATGTTTTTCGCTTCAAATAAATCAGAAAAAAGTGCTCATGTGCTGCAACAAAAATTCAAGGATAACGTTAAACATCGTATGAACACGTTTCCAAGAGTCAACATAACCGATGTTGCGTTGGTAAGTTAATATGTTCATTTTTTATAATTAACGTATTTTATGTAACTTTATTAACTCCACTTTCATCCATCAATATATAGGCCGTCTTTCCAATTTTCCACGCTGGACACTACTATGTGATATGCTTTAATTTGAAGCAACCAGTTGTTGAGATCCTGGACAACAGCGCAACGGAGGTCTCAATTGAAAACAAATATCAACATGTGCCATTCACTTTGGTACCTATCCTCCAAACACTAAAAACATTTTTGATGTCGAAATATCGTTGTTAATTCTACACTATAACACAATGAATTTACTCAATTGACTTTAAAGTATACAGTGATGCACCATATAAATGTATAGTAAAATCACTATATAATGATGTAGTCACTGACTGTGTATGGATATATTACAACACTATATAATGTTAGATAATTGCACTGCATAATTATTTATTACATGCTGTATAATGAAACTAATACTCTACTGAATAATGACATATTAAGATACAGTATATTAATATATTTATACACTGAATCTTACATTTTTTGTTTGTTGTTTCAAACAGAGGGACATGTTTGTGAGTTTCCTTATGGATATCAACCATCCGGCTGGAAATGCATTGTCAGCTGAAGAAATTGTAAGGCTTCCAATGCCTTGGCGTACACACCGAAACAAATCGGATTGTGGTATTTTTGTTATGCGTCACATGGAGACTTACCTCGGTGGAGGGCTGAAGAATTGGGATCCGGAATTGGGTCCAGAAAACGTAACGTTTTACACTTTTTTATTTATATGTATGAAATTTTGTGAAATTCTTTATTTCCTACCTATCTAACCTTAATATTCATACAATGTAGAAATCGCAAATTACAAAACTCAATAGATTGAGGGAGCTTTATCTGGAAAAGATCCTAACTTCTGAGCTAAACATACACAAAGACGAAATCCTCACACAGTCAAGGGGGTTGGAACAGGAACAAGCTCAACATAAAAAGGGGAAGAAGGGATAGGATTAATCAACGTGTATTTTTTAGAACAATTATATTTGGTGTTAATAGACTGACTTTTAGCATTTCATTGTACATGTTTTTTAATACTTATTAGTTTTTGATGCAATACAACGTTTATTCGGGCTGTTTAACTCTATAAAGTTTATTCAACATACATAACTTGTTGTTCTGATTATTGAGTGTCATACTGTATATGTTCTGCAAAACATATACATTACACAATATGCATGTTATGCAGTAATTAAAGTTTCGGTATACAGTTAACAATTTTACATTATACAGTATACTTATAAGCAGTATAGAAAAAATCATATTCATTATACATTATAAAAAATACTCAATTGTATTATGGAATTAAACTAAATAATACAAAAATTACTCAATTATACATTGGACATTATGACATTTTTTCATGCATTGAATAACACTTCATTGAACAGTCAATGATTCTGTATATATTGAGAAAACTGTATCCATTATACATTGAATAACACGCCAGTATACAGTGTGTAAGACTATGTTATACAGTGAAATATACTTCATTCTACAGTAACTAAGGTATCTTCTATTTTCCCTTTGATGGACAAGTTCTTGCATTGTGCCCATCAACTTTTCCACACGCAGCGCATTTTCTCCTCTTGGGAACATGCTTGGATATCTCTGCACTGCTCTTAATTCTTTTACCACACCCTTTGGTTTGATTCATTTGAGGATTTCTGATCCCAATCTCGTTCTCAATTTCGGGGCCCACAAGTGTCTCAATAACAGCAATCTTGTTCTTCTTATTTTCGTCATCCGCACCAACACTCAAATGAGACTTTATATCCACCAATTGATTTTTTATGTATTCGAGTTTTTCTTTGTTAAAACCCGCAATATTTAAACATGCTTGAAAATCGATCCAAATTTGACTCACATCGTTTGTAGTCTTCTGAATCATCATGCGATATTGAGTCACGTACTTGTTGATTGAATCGGAAGCCATAATTTCTGCGTTTTTCCTCTACCTGCTTAAAACATACTTGTCTGGGATTTTATGTATTCGGCTTTGGTTTAATGCAAATATAATGTGTCTACACAAAATTCCCAGCCTCCCAAACATTCTGCAAGAACAATCAACCTCATTGTTCGATAAAACATGCTTCACCTGCAAACATGTGTACATTGAATATACTGTAACAAATATTAACTATAAGTACAATATACATAGTATATAATGATGGTATACATTATACCAAATAAATACCTCGTATAAATTGGTTTCGTTGTCTGAATCAAATACAACAAATTCTTTCACACCATCGACAGCATTTAGACTTTGAAGAATCACTTCATATGCAGACTTTTTGATTTCCACTTGTACATCGTAGAAAATAGCACGTGTGTATACCTCCAAAGCATCATCCTCTATCGGCATAGGGGTTTGGGTTGAGGGCTTAGATACCAAAGATTCATGGTTTAATCTTGCATTCGTATTCCTTTGCTTGTCCATAGCACTCTCAAATCTACTGTAGAACTCAATTATTGTGTCACCCTTTACGTAGAATTGGTTAAAGAATGAATTAACCGACTCTGAAATAGAAGTAGTCCTCAACAGCCCACCCATCGAAACATCTCTATAATATGCAGATACCCAAGAATGTCTGTTGTCGTATATTTCAGACAGCCATTCAATATGGCTTAGACCATAGTTTGAAAACGATCGTTCCAAACCTCTTCAACTCCAGAGTAGTTAAATCGTCATTATACACAAAATTATTCACCTTTCTCACTACTTCAGCATATTTACCAGGTGTGGTGACATTGTATAAAAAACAATCACATAGATACATGTTATACAGTATATTTCATCACAATAGTACACTATCTAATGCAACATATACAGTTTTTTACACTAAGCTATACATTATGGAATGAACTTGTTAAAATTGCACTGTTCACTAAATACAATATCATACTACTGAAATATAAATAATACTATCAAAAAAAATAATATATAATGTAACAGACAATAAGGATTAAAATGGTGTAAAAAATCCGCACTGGTTGGGAACTTCTTCATGATATGCCACGCACACAGACGATGCCTAGCCTTTTTAAAAACACTAGGAATAGCTGTTTCGTAGCGGGACATTGGTCAGATACAATTATATTGGTTCCCGCCCACGCACGTGTTAAAAGCTTCAAAATTCCATGTGTACGATCTCAATCTCTTCTTTGCGATAGAGAGCACCAAATGGACTATTTATTGTGTTTATCAAACAGGTAAAAGGGACAACGTCATTTGGTAACCGGAAAATGTGAAGAGATAAAATGTAAAAAAATACAAGAAACAAACTAAAAACTATATATACACCAAAGACTAAACATTTATACAGGAGTAACAAATTGGTATCCATTACAGTTCACTCAAACAAAAACGCAATCGAACAATTTAATCATACCTGAGTCTATTTCCTGCCATCAAAAACTTATCAAAAACGCTATTGTGATGAATGAAATATACTCAATTGAAGACGCTGCTTTCTTGTTTTGGCATATCTCTTAATTGATGTTGAAAAATCTAATTCCGATTGAAATTGGCCGATGATGTGTCGATTATATGACTTGAATACTATCTCAACTCGCCGATGATGAAAACGAATATGTATATATATCTGATAATAATTCCAGCTGAGAACTACGATGTTGATTTGATAAGAACTTCCAGTCATACGAATCTGAGAATTTCTGTATTTGATCGGCCGCAATACTTTCTTCTGATATTGGATTTTAATTAATTGGAAAATGGTTAAAAAGAGTTACTGCTGTACTAATATATGGGATTTGATTTTCATCTGCATGTTAATTGCATGGGTTTGTTATGACTATTGCCTAAAATGCCCTTTTCATCATTAAATTAAATATTATATCAAAAAATGGGCAAAAATATGGACCTTAGGATCAATTGATTTAAATGGCCTAGATTAGGTCTTATATCTTATCTAACCCATAGGGATGTATTTGATCCATACCCTATATATATATATATATATATATATATATATATATATATATCACAAGAGCATTAAGCCATAAAACATTTTTACAACTTTCTGAACTTGGGAGATTACTAAAATTCTAACTTCTCCCCTCGATTCGATTTATTGGTTCTGGTCTTATGTCTTGTTAAAAATGAGAAAACTATTTCTTTATTGTGGACTGTATTCCTAATTCTTTTGCCTTGATATCCCTCTCCACTTTCATTTTCCTACCAAAAGAATTTTATATATTGAGGCCATCCGTTGGATGATGATCACACCCCATCCTTAATCCCTTTCCATCTCTTAATCACACAATAATAAAGAATTGCATGGTAGCGGTTGGGGGTTAGACCACCTGGTTTAGACAACTTTCATTGCTTTTATTTATTTTTGTTTCGGTGCCACCACAATGAGCAACAAGTGCTAATAAACAAACCGATTATGCTTCTCAAAAGTGATCTTCATGCAACCTCCTTCGTCACAGTAAGGAACTAATATTTCTATTAAGAAGCACACACCAATATTGCTTTGAATGAGAGTTTTCATGGTAGCATATATATAGTAACTAATTTAATCCATAACCATAAACTTCCTCAATTATGTTTGTGTCCTTTAGAGTTCCATAGGGATACAAAAAGTTGGATCTTGATTATTACATGGTTAATGTAAGAAAGTGGAGAAACAATTGTGGGACTCTTCAACTGCTTTTCATTAATATCAATTATAACATTACACATTACTGAATTGTCTCATTCCCATCAAATGATGAGCAAACATATTTAAATTTTTAGTAAAAAATTATGCTTAATACCAATAAAAAAATCGAATGAACAAATGGTGAAACCCTCATTTTTCTGCTACATTATCATCCTCTTTGTTTTGCTACATTATTTTTATTCAAATGTAAGAACAACCTTCACAAAATCCAATCTTATATAGAAATTTTACCTAAGATCGGTTACAAGTGAATTAGACTTTTAGGCTCCCACACTAACATTATCATCCTTTTTGTTTTGCTACATTATTTTTATTCAAATGTAAGAACAACCTTCACAAAATCCAATCTTATATAGAAATTTTACCTAAGATCGGTTACAAGTGAATTAGACTTTTAGGCTCCCACACTAAGCATTGGCCAACTTTTAATTGCTATTAGGGGATATCAATTTTATAGGAAGTGGGGTACCCTTTTTGTGACCAATTACTTCATTATTAATTATTCTTGTAGGAAATATTAATTATTCTTGTAGGAAAGTGGAGGTGGTATATTTTATTATTCATTAATTTTGTAGTTGAGGGTAGGAGTGTAAAATCACAATTGGAACAAACAATAAGATATCCACACTTTTAGTATAGAATAATAATGGTTGAACATGAAACAAAAACACATCCAAACAGAATCTAAGGGCTTGTATGGTTTTATTTTCAAAACCCACATCCCAATTCTCACAATTTTTGAGACTGAAACATGTTTGACCCAAATAATTTTTCCATAATCTTAATTTTTAAATCCCAATATTTTGAGAATCCAAGTCCATAACGTTGAAATCAAATCAGAAACTCATATACCCCAATCTTTAATGGGCGTCCTCTTCGCGTGAAAGAGGGAGTATCGATCAAATCACCTGTAAGAAATTTTCACTTTAGTTGATTCATTCTCTCTCCCTTCCCTCCACAATTCTCAATCTACCTTGTAGTTAACTCTCATTTTACCTGGTAATTTATCTATTTCCCAAATCCACACATAGAAAAAAAAAAGGTTGTTCAATACACTAATTTTCCAGAGATTAGTTAAACACTTCCAGATTAGTCGCACAACCTGGTTCTATCTATGTCAGTTTATGAGTTGGAGATAGATATATATATATATATATATATATATTCGATTAAAGAAAGAAATGGATGTTAATTTAAACACAAAACTGCAATTAATTGAAGGAATATGCCGAAAAGCAATTAAAGCAGCACTGAAATCTGTTGGACGAGATGGAGAGAAGGGGAATTTTTCTGTTGGGTAAAAATAAAATTAGACTTAGGGGTCATATTGGGTATAAAAAATTATCACCAGTCCACCATAATGGTGGATTTTAGAAAAGGAGAAAAAGAATAATAATTATTGGTACAAATAATTAATCATGATAAAATTTGAATAAAACTTTATTGATATCTATGTATAGAATAGAATGATTTAGTAGTACTATTTGATTACTCTATACAAAGTACAAATTTTAGAAAGCTAGGTTGAATTAATTACTAATACAATTATTTTTTACTTAATTAACCTTACTTTTCTCTTAACATAATTTTCATATAGGGTTATTTTAATCTCCACCAAAAAATTAAGAAATATAAATTATTCCATGTCATTTATACTTTTATTATTATTATAGTTGTTATTGTTGTTGTTATTATTCGATAACCACCCGTTACCTTCACCACCGACTCTGCTATGGAATCTCATGATAAGGGCCTACTCCAACCTTTACCTTGGTTTTACAATATTAATCTCTTATAAATTTCCCTAAGTTTAATTGGTGAACTCTTAATTTTATAGATGAATGTTTATGTCACAAATTTTCAGCGTTAGCTGAATTTTCAATTGATTAATTATCATGTATTTATACTTTTACATATTGTTTGTTTGATAAATCATATCTATGAATATAGATATGCTAATTATAGATATACTAATGTTGGCAACATTGAGACCTTTTGCTGCTGCAAAGGCATTCAATTCGTGCAATATTACTACAATCTGATGCATCTTAGTGGACTATCTCCTTTTGACAATTTTCATGTAATTCGCATCGGTTGAGTTTGTTCAATCATGAGTATATTTATATCTTACACGTTCTAGATTTTGTTCTCCATCATTTAACTAACGGTTTTTATAGCATATGCGACATTATTTATTAATTAACTTATTAGACAGATTCAAGGAGGAATTTGGATTGAAGCTCAACTCTGTAGAAGGTGAGAACCTTGTATTTTAAACCATAGAGTTTTTACACGCATATTTTCTATCGAAACATTGTCTTACTCCATAACGTGCATTCATCTAAAAGATGGCTGACAATATTTTAAGCTTACATGAAGTTCTTGTTTTATTGGCCGGAAGAAGGCCTTTGTATCTGATTGGATTTCAGTGGCATTTTCAGATTCTCATTTTTCGGGAGGTATGTGAGGAAATTTCTCCCCTTCATAGTTTCATACAAGCTTCAATACTGTTGGTTTGAAGTTGACCATTTTTATCTTTTCGCAGTTTGGATATAAGTAAATCTCACATGTAGTGATCTTAGAAGCATACTTGCACTGTATGAGTACACTGAAATCTGTTAAATTAGAGGAGTGGCCCAATAGCCCAGCGGCCCACCTTGTCTCTTGTCAAGCTTCATTTATTGTCGGCCCAGTTGCTTATTTGGCCCAACTGCTTCCTCTTCTAGATCCTTCCAGATCCGTGTCTTAAGCTGGAGGGTGTTTGTGTAATATTGAACCAATAGGATTGGAAGAATTATATAAATACTCTTCAACCCTTTGTCTCATATGAAACAGCTGAAATTCTATACATAAGAAAAGAGTCACTCTCAACTTTCTCTCTCACTTCCATTGTTAAGAAGTTATTTTACTTCCATCATTTCTCCGCTGCGTATTGTTAGTAAAGTAGCCTCCTTGGCATCTAGTGTTACAAGTTTGGCTCAACTTTTCAGCTTTCGGTTGTACTGAGTACGTTCAAGTCACACAAACTAATTGTGTTGTTGATTTGATTGTGAGTAGATTGAGTTTACACATTTGTTGTAATATTACAATCACATTCTATTTTTTGTGTTGTTCTTAAATCTTCGTCAATAAAATGTCTCGTTTAAGTTTTAACATGGTATCAGAGCATTAGGCTCTGTTTTTCGTTTTTTCTTCGGTCCTTGTTTCTTGTTGTGCATCTTGGTAGTCTGTGGGAGTTCGATAATTTCGGATTTGTGTGGTATTGCTCACGGCTGGTCCTTGTGCTTGAATTCCGTCCCTGTAGGTTACGGATTCATTGAGTTTTTCGTGTTTTTTTCTTTAAAAACGCGGTGGTGTTAAGTCGTCTGATTTAATCAGCTTCTTTTTCATTGTTTTTTTGCTTGTTTAGATTTTGGTATTTTGCTACAGATCTGTACATTGTTGTTGTTATCTGATCTGACTGTGTTAATCAGTGATCCTTGTTGTTCGTCAGGTATCTTATACTGGTGGTGGTACGAGCTCCGTGTTTGAGCGGCCACTGACGAATCTGATTTTTTCAACCCTCGGTTTTTTAATTCCTTTGAAACACAGTGTTTATTTGCTTGATTTATCGTTCTAATTTTATCGGATCCTTATTGTTTGTCAACTTCGCGTGTGATTTGACAAGTGGTCTGTGTTGTTCTTTCAGGATTTATCTCCTAAAGGCTTGCACTATTGTTGGTTGAGTGGATCTGTGGTTCGGAGTTTGAATCTGACCAATCTACTTCGATTTTATAGTTTCGGTGGTATTTCGGTTTTTTTTCCGTTCAAGTTTGTATTCTTGGTTGTTCGTGGTTTGCCTGTGTGCTTCCGTGTTAACTATGGCTGACCTTAATTCTTCTACATCTCATGATCTTACTAAAACTGTAACCTCTAATTTAGATTTCAACAATCCTTTGTATTTGCATGCTTCTGACTCTACATGCACAAACTTGATATCATATGAATTAACTGGCTGCAATAATTATGCGATATGGAGTAGAGCTATGACTATTGCTTTGATTGGCAAAAATAAGTTGGGCTTTATTTATGGCACTGTCCCCTACCCCACTGATCCCTTTCTTCAAAACCAATGGGATCGTTGTAATGCTGTGGTTTTATCTTGGATTTTAAACTCTGTGTCTAAGGAGTTGTATGCGAGTCTTGTCTTTGCTACTAAAGCATCTGATGTTTGGTCTGATTTAAATCTGACTTACAATAAAGTAGATGGTTCTAGAATCTTTAATCTTCATCAGGAAATTGCTCAAATAAGTCAAGGGTCTGATTCTATATCTGCTTATTATACTCGACTCAAACTTTTGTGGGACGAATATGCTGCTTTAATTGCCTTACCTTCCTGTTCTTGTGCTGCTTCTGAAAAATTTACTAAGCATGATCAGAGCATGAAACTTATGCAATTTTTGATGGGATTACATGATTCATATCGGTCTATTCGCAGTCAAATTTTAATGAAAGATCCCCTTCCCAATGTCATGCAGGCTTTTAATATTGTATCACAAGAAGAAACTCATAGACACTCATCTGCTAAGTCTTCTAATGATAAAAATAACTCTGTTTTCTTTGTGAAAAATTCCAGTAACAGTTTTGCTAACAAATCTAGTAATAATTCTGGAAAATATGTTCCTAAGAAAACTATCTATGTGTGCTCTCACTGTGGTGGTAAAGGTCATACTGTTGATAGATGTTATGAGATTGTTGGATTTCCTAAGGATTACAAAGGCTCTAAACGATCTAATGTCAATCTAATTTCTGGCAAGAATGCTAATTCTGCTCTGTCTGATAGTTCCGTTTCAGATTCTGTTACTGTTCCTAACTTCACTTCTGAACAATATGATAAGATCCTTAAACTCGTAAGTGCTGAAAATGAGTTAGAGGACAGCAAGGCCAATATGGTAGGTATGTCCTCCAACTCTTTCTTGTCAGATGCTAAAAATGAGGGTTGGATTATTGACTCGGGAGCCACTGATCACATGGTTTCAAACTTTTACAATCTTTATAATGTTATATCTGTCGAGCACAAGAATATGTACATTAAGCTACCCAATGGTTCCCAAGTTCAGGTTAAACATGTTGGGTGTTTAAACTTGATTCCCAACATTGTTTTGAATGATGTTCTTGTCATACCTGATTTTAAATTCAACCTTTTATCTGTCTCAAAGCTTACTCGTGATAACTCTTGTTGTGTAACCTTCTCTAAGGATTCTTGTACTCTTCAGGATCTTCAAAGTGGAAAGTTCCTGGGGATTGGTGACGAATCAAATGGTCTTTATTTCTTTCGAAATGTTTCAGGTTCATCTAAAACCTTACCGTCCATTTATGTGAATAACACTTGCTCTTACAATTTGTGGCATGCTCGTATGGGACATCCTTCTGACAATGTTTTAAAAATTTTGCAACCAAGTCTTAAGTTTAAAGATGGTTTAAGCACTTCTTTATGTGAAACCTGCCACCGTGCTAAACAAACAAGGGAACCATTCCCTATTAGTGAGCACAAATCTACGCATTTGTTTGAGCTTGTGCATATAGATGTTTGGGGCCCTTATAAAACTGTTAGTCATTCTGGCTATAGATTCTTCTTGACTGTTGTGGATGATTTTTCACGAGGAGTATGGTTGTTTTTACTATCTCATAAATCTGACTGTTGTGACATTATAAAAAATTTTGTGAAAATGGTTTCTACTCAATTTGATAAAAATGTTCGAATTGTCAGAAGTGATAATGGTACCGAGTTTACAAATAATGATCTTCAAATGTTTTTCAAAGCCAAAGGCATTATTCATCAGACCTCGTGCATTAATACTCCCCAACAAAATGGGATTGCCGAGAGAAAACATAGACATATTCTCAATGTTGCTCGCTCCTTGCTGTTTCAAAGTGCCTGTCCGTTAGTGTATTGGTCTGAATGCATTCTCACCGCTGCTTATTTGATCAATCGAACCCCCTCATCTGTCTTAAATGGGAAAAGCCCGTTTGAATTAATTTTTAACTTCAAACCAAATCTTACCCTTTTAAAATCCTTTGGTTGTTTGTGCTATGCTACCATAGTAGGCCATAAAGATAAGTTTGATTCCCGAGCATCTAAATGTGTCTTTATGGGATATTCAGAAACAAAGAAAGCCTATAGGCTCCTTAATCTAGAAAACAATGAGTTTATCTTATCTCGTGATGTAAAGTTTTATGAAACGGTATATCCTTTTAAAACCCAAATTCAGTCGGGTTCTACGATTGATCAAATGAACAGCGATGCCTTTTTTGACGACACTAACTTCTTAGTCGATGATGATGACTATGTCACCAATAATGTGGGTAATAAGGGTGACTTCCATGTCTCAACTGACTCATGTGATGATTCAAATAATGGTAGTGAATCTGAGACTTCTTCTTCTGCAGATCCCCTCCCCTCTATTATTGGTGATACTATGGCGCCCTCAATGGGACGAAATGATCCCCGAGTCCACAATGAGGAAAAACAAATTCGCAAATCTGTTAGGTCTTCTAGACCTCCTCCTTACCTCTCTGATTATGATCTTTCCTTTAATGTATGTGGTAATTCTAATTGTAGTTATCCTCTTTCTGATTTTTTATCTTATAAGTCATTAGGTAAAGACCATATGTGTTTTGTTTCTGCGATAAATAAATTGAGAGAACCAACTACGTTTTATGAAGCCTTTAAAGACCCTAAATGGAAGGCTGCCATGGATTTAGAAATGGCTGCCCTAAAAGAAAATGACACTTGGGAACTCAGTACTCTTCCTAGTAATAGGAAAGCCATAGGTTCTAAATGGATTTATAAAATTAAATATAAATCAAATGGTGAAATTGAACGTTACAAAGCTAGATTAGTAGCTAAGGGTTTTAGTCAGAAAGAAGGAATTGATTTTCACGAAACTTTCTCACCTGTAGTCAAAATTGTTACTGTTCGTGCCTTATTATCTATTGCTGTTATACATGATTGGCCCCTTTATCAAATGGATGTTCATAATGCTTTTTTACATGGTGAATTACTAGAAGAGGTTTATATGTCCTTACCTTTAGGTTACTTTTCTAAAGATGATACTAGAGTTTGTAAGCTTAAGAAATCCCTATATGGGCTGAAACAAGCACCCCGTCAATGGAATGAAAAGTTTTCTGTCTCTTTAAAAGAAAATGGTTTTCATCAAAGTCGTCATGATTACTCTCTTTTTGTAAAAAATGATAAATCTGGTTTTGTTGCTCTTCTCATTTATGTGGATGATATTGTCATTACCGGTAACTCGTTATCTGAAATTGATAAGTTGAAAAAGTTTCTTACTTTCCAATTTCATATTAAAGATTTGGGGTTCCTTAAATATTTTTTGGGATTGGAAGTTGCCAGATCTAGTCATGGCCTCGTTTTAAATCAACGCAAATATGCGTTAGATTTGCTCACTGATTTTGGTCTACTTGGGTGTAAACCTGCTGCTGTTCTGATGGAACAAAACTTGAAGCTGGATTTGACGGTTAGTGACTCTGATCCTCCTTTAGAGGATATCTCTGTTTATCAACGCCTTATTGGTAAGTTGATCTACTTAACTCTTACTCGCCCTGATATCTCTTTTTCCATACAAGTTCTCAGTCAATTTATGCATGCCCCGAAACAATCCCACTTAAATTCTGCTTTACGAGTGTTGAGATATCTTAAAAATTCTCCGGGAAAAGGGCTATTATTTTCAAAAAATTCTGAGTTAAAGTTATCTGCTTATTGTGATTCCGATTGGGCTTCGTGCCCTCTCTCTCGAAAATCTGTTACCGGCTTTTGTATTTTTTTAGGCAATTCTCTTATTTCGTGGAAAAGTAAAAAACAGAGTACGGTGCCTAAATCCTCAGCTGAAGCTGAGTATCGTGCTATGTCCGTCACTTGTAGTGAATTAGTATGGATTTTGGGTGTTTTTTCTGATTTAGGGATTACTAATCTAAAGCCTGTCAGTTTTTTTTGCGATAATCAAGCAGCCCTCCATATTGCTGCAAACCCGGTTTTTCATGAACGAACAAAACACATCGAAATCGATTGTCATGTTGTTCGTGATTATGTTAAAGACGGAACTATTTTAACTCAGTTTATTGCATCTAACAAACAGGTAGCAGATGTTTTCACTAAAGCCCTTGGAAAATTGCAACAC
This sequence comes from Buddleja alternifolia, assembly GCA_019426215.1. Classification (NCBI taxonomy): domain Eukaryota; kingdom Viridiplantae; phylum Streptophyta; class Magnoliopsida; order Lamiales; family Scrophulariaceae; genus Buddleja; species Buddleja alternifolia. The sequence goes on along the minus strand of CM033396.1, from coordinate 7,133,570 downwards.
TGTTCGTTGGTTGATAATCTTCGCCTCGTCGATATCCATCGCCCCGTTCAGCTTGAGGGGGGGTGTTAAATTAGAGGAGTGGCCCAATAGCCCAGCGGCCCACCTTGTCTCTTGTCAAGCTTCATTTATTGTCGGCCCAGTTGCTTATTTGGCCCAACTGCTTCCTCTTCTAGATCCTTCCAGATCCGTGTCTTAAGCTGGAGGGTGTTTGTGTAATATTGAACCAATAGGATTGGAAGAATTATATAAATACTCTTCAACCCTTTGTCTCATATGAAACAGCTGAAATTCTATACATAAGAAAAGAGTCACTCTCAACTTTCTCTCTCACTTCCATTGTTAAGAAGTTATTTTACTTCCATCATTTCTCCGCTGCGTATTGTTAGTAAAGTAGCCTCCTTGGCATCTAGTGTTACAAGTTTGGCTCAACTTTTCAGCTTTCGGTTGTACTGAGTACGTTCAAGTCACACAAACTAATTGTGTTGTTGATTTGATTGTGAGTAGATTGAGTTTACACATTTGTTGTAATATTACAATCACATTCTATTTTTTGTGTTGTTCTTAAATCTTCGTCAATAAAATGTCTCGTTTAAGTTTTAACAAAATCAATGATGCTCTAACCATAATAGAAAAAACTAACAATCTGGAAAAATTAGGAAATTGAACCAGGTGCATGTTATAGGTCACGATATATTGGATCATCACAAAGATGAAAACAATAAGCTAAAGATGAAGATTTTGTTCAGGTGCCACGTTTTTATTTCTTGTATGTTGCTATGTTTAGCTTTCTACCTCAGTGTCTTCTCAAAAATCTCGTTTAGCTCGACTTGTGGTCCTTCAGCTCTCCATTGAATGCTCAATCATTGATAACTAACAGAGGCAAAGCAATAGAACTATTTCATGGAAATCTTGTCTAATTATTTGGTATGTTTGCTTGAAGCATATGATACGCTTTCTGTCATATTCACAAGGGTTAACATGTTGGCCAATTACATTAGATGAGTTCATTTGAGATTATTTAGTTATATTAGATGAGTTCTTTTGAGATATATATTTCCAGGTAGTTCATGATGTCATTTTGAATTTATTCCAACTGTTTCTATTATATGTAATCTTTATTTAGGTCTTTTACTTGAACGGGCGATGAATCTCCAATTTTATTTCATTTCACACTTCAGTGACTTGAGTTATTATTGTTGCAGGCTGGAAGCACTGTGATCATGTAAAAAAGTGAGGCATATGACGTTTTGGAATGCGTAAAGAATTCACTGCAGATGAACATGCAAAAGAAATTGACTTGTGCCATGATATTACAAATTAGTTAAAGCTTTCATCTAGAAGGACAATTAGTCCAAACTATTAGTTAGATAGTTTTTATTTGTTTGGGCAACTTTGATATCAAACTAATTGAAGTGATTCTATACGAATCAATTGCCAGATTTTAATAATTTCTTACATAGAATATATGCTCTTATCATTTAGTGATTATTAGTAACTTGTGATGCTTGTCAAACTTTTATTGTCAGTTATATTGTTGATTTAGTTTGCATGTTGAATTAGTTTGCAAGTTGAAACACCAAGTCAAAGAAAATGAAAAAAAATATATTTATTGAGCGTATTATGGGAAAAAAGAAAACATAAAAAATATAAATAATTTATAATTATTCAGTATTTTGAGTAAAAACCACGTTACATAAGTGGAGTATATGCTCAATATATACCACACATTACTCATCGTGGTGTATAAAGCTAATGTGTTTGACTCTTTTGCCTACAAATTGAAATCGTAGTAAACGAAGGAATTTTGTGGTAAAAGTTTTACCAAAGCGTAAAACCGTGGCAAAGCTTTTACCTCGCCTACCATGCCCACAGCGGTAAAAGCATAGCACAAGTGTAGTAAAAATACTTTTACCACAATTTTCCCTTATATGCTATGGATTTTTCTGTGTAATAAAAGGCCATTTTTTTGTAGTGACTCCAACAGCTGTGTTCTCATTGATTGTGTAATCAAGTTCAATTATTGTTCATTGAAGGATAGAGAGTTGAGAAAAAGGTTTCTAAATTGAGTGTGTTTCAACAAAGAGCCAAAAAATGTCAATAAGGGTGTATTGCACAAAAAAGATGGCAATTTTAGGGTGCAAAGTACTGAAAATACAATTTAAGGTTGTATTGTGTCATAAGGTGGCAATGTGAGGGTGCAATCTATATTCAGAGATTGACATTTTTACCCTCCCAAAAATGAGTGAACTTGTTTTTATAGGTGAATTTGATGTTTGAGGACACAAAATGCCAAGCTAAATGCACATTTAATAGTGCAAAGTGCCAAAATTGAATTTAAGGGTGTTTTGTACCAAAATGTGGTAATTGAAGGATGATATGTGCCAAAAGCCCTTTAAAAAATCATGTGGTAGAACACATAAAATTACATACTATTGTGTAAAGTTAAATATATCAATCATTCTTACAAAAATAATAGATAATATCCAATTAAAATAATAATAAAACTATTTATGATTATACAATGAATAACATAACTCCTTCATTGTAATACTTCATACATGTACAACATTAATTTTTTGCATAAAGCTAGGTTGAATTAATAACTAATACAATTCTCTTTACTTAATTAACCTTACTTTTTTTTCAACATAATTCTCATATAGGGTCATTTTAGTCTCCACTTTGTCATTGTTGTTATTATTATTATTGTTAATAATAATAATAATAATAATAATAATAATAATAATAATATTGTTATTATAGATTGAAAGTCTTAGAAACTCCTAAGAATTACCCTTGTTTTGCTGCTGTTTGCTCACATTAGGCGGGTCGAGACTGTCTTAATTATTCTCTACAAATATATTTAAGTGTGGATCACATACACTTGACGTACGTAGAATATGGCATGAAATTCAAATCCTGGGGTGAAAAATGAGGATCGCCACGAGGTTCGTGATTTGCATCAATTCGAGGCTGACCTCGATGTCAAAATTACAACATACACAGAGAGTACCTTCTTCATCCAACCCCCTCAGCAAAATTGAGATTCCCGCACCTCCTCATTTGTAAATATTTTTATCAATAACATTAAATATTTTTGCCAACAACATTACTCATTGATTTGTGATTTTTGTGTTCAATGTATTATAAAGTTGTTAAGTTTTGAATATATATCAAACTACTTAATGTTGAATTAGTGCTACATATATAGCACACATTAACAATATAAATAATTAAGTATGCTAACTACTTATTACATATACTAATCAAATAAAGAAGTGTTCAACTTATTTAGACAATATATTCATAATTTGTCATAGCATGAACAAAGCAAAGAGTCCTAGGTTTATGATTGCAAATTGGTTCAATAATTCGATGTCCACTTCACCGCCTACTCTAGCTTCCCTTACAACGCTACTAATAGCTCAACATCCACATGCATGGACAAACCATATTGGGATGTCAGTCCCTCATGTTGACTTGGCTAACACCAATGTGGAAAATTGAGCTCGATCGGGGCACCAACAGTAAAATTTTCCCTGAATTGGATGTTGATTCAGAAACGAATATTGTAGTTTCCTTTTCCACAACCCATTTTCTTGCATTGCTCTTTTTGATATTTTAACCGGCATACATTCGTATATGATGTATTGGAAGATGAAGCCATTGAAATAGGTGTGATAAAATGATAAAAACATCTTCGTATATACATGCAACATTTATAAACAGCTAAAACGGCCATATATTCTTCTAAAACAATTCTAACAAATACATTAAAGGTAACTTTTCAGCCCCTATATAATAGTGTAATAACTTTCCCACATTTGGGGATATTATCGTCCTCAAAATATGGTCAACTGCGGTCAATTTATTTTTAGAATTTTTTGATTTTGTTTTTTAAATACGAGAGCATATATGTTAGAATAGTAAATTGGGTTAACAAGAATCTAGTATATGTTGGATATTAGGTATGAAAAGTGTGTTAGACACGACTTTTGCATACGAAATTTGAACAACGTAAGTATCCGGGATACGAAATATTATTGGATAATATTAATCTACGTTCCGAGTAGATGGGTTTAGCATTTCGAATTTCTCAAATCGGATTAAAAACGAATGAGAAATTAAGTGCTAAAGTGGGTTATCCCACATGGAATATGAATCAAAGTTTGGGATGGTTTATAAACTATTGCCTTGAAACTAAGGGTTGGCCCTTTGGGTCATAAGATTTTTGTGGGCTTTGTGAGGGGGAAGGACCTAACCATAGTCCGGTCCACCACACACGCGCGCACACCTGCTGCCGTCCGTCCGCCCGCCCGGACCGGACCAGGCTCGTGACCGGGTCCGGGTCCTAGTCGTGGGTCGTGGGCCATGGGCTTTGGACTTGGATAGGGCTTGAATTGTATTGGGCTTGGGCTTGCAATATATTAATTTTTTGGAGAAAATTAATTCCACAAAATAAACCTCTTGATCCATCAACCAAAATTGGGCTTTAATTAAATTGGGCCTGAATAAAATTGTTGGCCAAATTTTTATTCAAATCTGAATGGACCTTCTAGAAGATCCAACGTTCGAACGTTGCACCCCTAACGTTCGAACGTTGGTCCTGACCGTTGGGTTTTTCTGTTACAAGCCAACGTTCGAACGTTGAGGGTGCAACGTTTGAACGTTGGCAGCAGAAACCGTCCTGCTGTTTCAAGTCAGAATTGGAGGTGATTCAATGCCCCTATTTAATTTTTCTGATTTTGGAGGCTATATAAAGCCCCCTCCAGCTGAATGGAAAGACACACCAAGCATTCCATTGTTTATAATTTCTATCATTCTCATATATTCTCTCTCAAAAGTTCTAAGTTGCCTAAAGTTCGGTGGTTCTAAATTCGAAGTGGTCTCGTTTTTAGAACGTATATCGTCGTATCTTGGGATGTTTATTTCATATACCCGTACCATCTAGGCGGGGAAATTTAGCGTTAAGGATAGAGAGTTCTCTCTCGCCTCGATATAATCTTTTCTCCATTATTAGTTGTTTTGATACGTTTGTGAAGTTTTGATCCAACAAACTTAATGCTAAAATTTTGTTGTTGTTCAAAAGCTGTCACTTGTTCAAATGGCTAATATGGGAGATGTTGATGGCACTACTCTTGACTTCGGTCTTGGACCGGGTGCTAACTTAGGACTCGGTATTGGCTTCGGTGGAGGTTCTGGTTTTGGTTCCGGTTCAGGGCTGGGTCCTGGCTCCGGCTTTGGCATTGGCTCTAGTGGGGGTGCCGGGCTAGGTTCTGGTTCAGGGCTGGGCCCTGGTTTCGGTTCTGGATCTTCTCCGGTCCCTCCATTTGCTCCAATGGCTAATCCGGTTATACCGGCGCAGGCTGAAAAGCCGACGAAGTTCAGCGGGGCTGACTTCAAGAAATGGCAGCAAAAGATGCTGTTTTACCTCACGACTCTTAGCATGGCAAGGTACTTAAGGGAAGATGCTCCCTATGTCCCAGTTGAGTCAACTAAGGAGGGCATATGATGCCTGGATTAATGGTGATTTCCTTTGCAGGAATTACATACTCAGTGGATTAAGTGATTCGCTTTACAGCGTATATATAGAGGTAAAGACTGCCAAAAGCCTCTGGGAGGCACTGGACAGGAAGTACAGAACTGGGGACGCCGGACTGAAGAAGTTCGTGGTCGCAAAGTTCTTAGACTTCAAAATGTTGGACACTAAGTCCGTAACAAGCCAAGTCCAAGAGCTTCAGATAATAATTCATGAAGTTCATGCTGAGGCCATGGCTTTGAGTGAATCTTTCCAAGTAGCTTCTATCATTGAGAAGTTACCGCCGTCTTGGAGAGATTTCAAGAATTACTTGAAGCACAAGCGAAAGGAGATGAGTCTAGAAGACTTGGTCGTCTGACTCAGAATTGAGGAAGATAAATTTGACTGTGATAAAATGGCACTCAACTAAGTTAAAATGGGTTAGACCCAACACCTATTTTGAATTAAATTGGGTTGGACCCAACATATTTAAGTTTAAAATGAGAGTGGGCTTAGGCCTTAGTTGAATTAAATTGGGTTGGACCCAATTGACTAAATTAAATGGGATTTAATTTATTTTAAATTAAATTGAAGTTGATTTAGTGATTGATTAAATTGGATTTAATCATTGGAATTGTTAGCCCAGGCAAATTAAATTGGATTTAATTTCAGTAGACTTGGTCTTCTCATGGGAAATTAAATTGGATTTAGTTTCAATTTGATTTAATTGGATTTAATCTTTTCCATGGAATAAAATTGGATTTAATGGAATTAGATTTAATCTTGTCATGGAAATTAAATTGGATTTAATTTTATTTTGATTAAATTGGATTTAATCATCCTATCAAAATTAAATTGGATTTAATTTTGTTGTAATCATTTTGGCTTTGATGATTAAATAAATTAGATTTATTGTAATATGACCAAAATGATGGCGCTTGGAGCGGTGTTGCTCATCGGGGATAGCAACGTTAGATGTCACAAATCGCATCGCCAGAAGTTGTTGGTATTATTTATCCCAAAAATAATCTCAAGGAGATAAGGAGATTTAATCAATTCTGGTGTATCGCAGAATTGTGGGGGAGGGAGGCGATCCTCTCAGCGAACCACGTTTTCAAAAGTAGCCATTGTTAGTTATAGTTGTAGTGTTATATTGTGTAAATTCGTCTAGTTAATCTTGTCGAGGAGATTAGGTTTTAAGCGCGACCGTTGTGACGCCTCCAATCTTTCCTGGGAATTAAATCTAGTGTGGTTTTCTAGTACAATATTCACTCTCTATTTCTATAATTGGTGGAATATGACTCTGAGTTCCACAACAAGTGGTATTAGAGCTCGGGTATTCTGAGTATGCTCTGTGGTTGCAGTTTAATCTGATCTTCCACATCAGAAAAGTTTTCCCGGGATATTTGACTTTGAAAATGTGGAGGTTTTGGAATACCGAAAATCCAAACAAAGTAAGAAATGGTCAAGGACTATTGACTGCATATTGGATATGCACTTCATAGCGTATCTCGTACATAAAGTCAAGAAATTCTGATATTCATGACGACAAAATCATGGAATATAGAATCGTTGTCTTTTCTCGAGGATACTGGATATCTGACATAAATGACTCTAAGTCCATGAGTGGTTCTATTTTACCATCGGTGGAGGAGCAGTGTCATTGAAATCATCTAAATGAACTTGTATAGATCATGTCAGAATTCATAGCTTTAGATAAAGTTGATGGAAAAGCTAGTGACTACACAATATTTAGAAGAGAACCCAGGTTGGAATCTTGGACGTATAAGGGTAAAAACCAGGTTTTAACCAAGTTCCAAACCTAATTCCAAACCAAGTGCACATCTTACACTCCGGCTGATGAGCGGATGATGTTTATGGAAAACTTGATCACGTCACTTGTGGTTGGAATAGGTAAAGTGGTGTTGTGCATAAACTTGGACGTCTTCACTTTAAACTATACAGTTGTTGAGTGAGATTGGTCCTACTGTTTGTAGCACATATTCTCTGAAGAGAGAAACGTCTAGACGACGTGGTGTACGAGGTACACAACTTGGTCATTGAAGTAAAATCGAGAAAGTCGATCAAACATCCGATGGTGCATCGTTCAAAGAATTTGATGCAAGTGTGGTGGTATTCACCATGGTCTAATAATATTTCCGAACGCCAAAATCATACTCTAAAGAAGATAATGATGCGTTGGATAAATTCAGAATTGTGGGGGACGTTGTCCTAGATAACTACATTCTGAACGAAGGTCCCACATAGTAGTAAGAGTAAGAATATGCCTGATAGATGGCAAGATTTCCTACAGTTACGTACAAATGTGGGGGCTGTGGGTTAAGGTAAAAACAACCAAACCTTAACAAGGTTACAAGGCGTACTTGGTAGCCGAAGGGAACCTTCAAATGGTAGACCTTGATTTCGTCTTTTCATGTTTTCGGGAATGGGAATTAAATCCATAAAATATTCATTGTTGTTGCTACTTTGCATAACCATGAGATATTTGAAATGGATATTAAGACTGCGTTCCTTAAACAAAGGATTAGATGAGGAAGTTCACATGGAACTAACCGAGGGGTATGTTGAGTCGGTATACGGACTTGAACATAGCTCCAAAGTAGTGGCATGAAAGGTTTGACAAAATATTATGTTATCAAACGACTTCATAATCAACGAGCGTGATACATGTGGTTTTTAAACAAAACACATAGCTCATAGTATGAAATTTCACTAAGGTTCAAAGCCAAAAGCTACCTTTTCTGGTGTGAAAGTTTGATATGTTGATTATGTAAGTAATCATAACTACTAAAAGGATGTTGAAGAAGGATTTCGACATAAATGATATGGGTCAAGTAGACGTCATATTAGAAATTAAGATTTCTAACACGGTCCAAAGACTTGTCTTACTGAGACTGTACTTGGAAAATTTAGTTTCCATAACAGTGCTCTTGTAAGAAAGTGACTAAAGACTTGGTTGAGAACCATGGTGAACCCATATTGAAATATGCACATATGCCCAGTTTGATATATTGAGACAATAAGTCGGCAATAGCACGTGCATACAATTGCGACTATTAGTCAGCAATAGCAAAGACATATAGTAGCATAAGTAATGGTAAGACTAGACATGCTTGTCGTAGACACAATACCATTAAGCAGTTGATCTATGATGGCATTATCTCCACTGATCATGGAGGATAAAGTAGATCCTTTGACGAAAGGATTTCCATAGAGATCAAATAGACTGCCTATCAAGAGGAATGGGGTTAAAGACTACAAATTAAGAATGGACACAGCGGTAACCCAACCATGTTGACTGGAGATCTCAAGATCATGGTTCAATGAGACAACTAAGTTGTGAAAATTCAGTAAGGCACTTAGGAGTTTTAACTCCAAACCCATTGCCTAGGATAAAGAAGTGCATCCTACAAATGTAGCAAAGGCTAAGTTTGGAACTTTTAATGATTCCTATACTATCATGAAAATGAAGTGGAGTATGGTAGGATACTCTTAGATAGGAGATCACCTATGTAAGTGTGAGGTGTAGGCCACCTCAACATTAAGTAAAAATGTAAACACTTATGAATCCAAGAAGGGGTGCCACGACCAAAATGGACCCAACAGTGAGAACTGAAGCAACTGAGAATTTATCATGTGAATATCATTGTCTGGGTTTACACGAATGGCTGACCAATTCAAGACATCATGTTCATTGGGGAGCCTAGTAAATCCGATGATATCTCACTAAGAAAGGTTCAAAGCCAAAAGCTACCTCTTCTGATGTGATAAATTTTCATCTGAACTCTTGAGATCATGCATTGCATTAATTTCATTCGTGTGGGGGATTGTTGGATATTAGGTATGAAAAGTGTGTTAGACACGACTTTTGCATACGAAGTTCGAACACCGTAAGTATCCGGGATACGAAATATTATTGGATAATATTAATCTACGTTCCGAGTAGATGGGTTTAGCTTTTCAAATTTCTCAAATCGGATTAAAAACGAATGATAAATTAAGTGTTAAAGTGGGGTGTTTGAAGTGAGTTATCCCACATGGAATATGGATCAAAGTTTGGGATGGTTTATAAACCATTGCCTTGAAACTAAGGGTTGACCCTTTGGGTCATAAGATTTTTGTGGGCTTTGTGAGGGGGAAGGACCTAACCATGGTCCGGTCCACCACACACACACACGCGCCGCCGCCGCCGTCCGTCCGCCCCCCGGACCAGACCGGGCTCGGGATCGGGTCCGGGTCCAGGTCGTGGGTCGTGTGCCATGGGCTTTGGATTTGGATAGGGCTTGAATTGTATTGGGCTTGGGCTTGCAATATATTAATTTTTTGGAGAAAATTAATTCCACAAAATAAACCTCTTGATCCATCAACCAAAATTGGGCTTTAATTAAATTGGGCCTGAATAAAATTGCTGGCCAAATTTTTATTCAAATCTGAATGGACCTTCTAGAAGATTCAACGTTCGAACGTTGCACCCCTAACGTTCGAACGTTGGTCCTGACCGTTGGGTTTTTCTGTTACAAGCCAACGTTCGAACGTTGAGGGTGCAACATTCGAACGTTGGCAGCAGAAACTGTCCTATCAGAATTGAAGGTGATTCAATGCCCCTATTTAATTTTTCTGATTTTGGAGGCTATATAAAGCCCCCTCCAGCTGAATGGAAAGACACACCAAGCATTCCATTGCTTATAATTTCTATCATTCTCATATATTCTCTCTCAAGAGTTCTAAGTTGCCTAAAGTTCGGTCGTTCTAAATTCGAAGTGGTCTCGTTTTTAGAACGTATATCGTTGTATCTTGGGACGTTTATTGCATATACCCGTACCACCTAGGTGGGGCAATTTAGCGTTAAGGATAGAGAGTTCTTTCTCGCCTCGATATAATATTTTCTCCATTATTAGTTGTTTTGATACGTTTGTGAAGTTTTGATCCAACAGTATAGCCCTAACGGCGATTGACAGAAATAAATGTTGGCAAACTACAGCGGTGTGTGAGTAGTTAAAAAAAGTTTGAGGTATATTAGGCCTACTACATGGGGTGTGGGCGTAGTTTTCCCTATAAATAACAAAGAGAGATAAATTGAAAGTAAATACCTTAACAAAATAGCACCGGACTTGAAAGTTCCAAATACAAAAACCAGTTTGAAAAAATAATAGAAAAGTTGAATAATAGATGAAACGGTGAAATACAAATGATATCAGCCACCGAGTAAAGTAACAATGCAAAACACACTCAGGCAATGAAGTAGGATCTAACTCTACTAGGGGCACCCACAAGCAGAGCTCGACCCGAGCCTTGCCAAATTTCTCGACTCTAGCTCGACAAGCTGAGAAAAATGAGCTCGAGCTCAAGCCTGGTGAAATTGTTATGAGTATGGTCTTAAAAATTGACGAAAACATAGGGAATATAAAGCATTAATTTTATTAAAAAACTATAATTACAATTAAAACTACTTGTGTTGACAAATTAATAATACCCACTTTGAAGTTCAAATTTCCACACAGTCTATAATATGAGAGTATAATAAATTATGACACAATAAAAATACTTATGCACATACATCATGACAAAAATACATAATTAAATTAAAGTTCTTCAAATAGTTAACTGGGGTCTAACTAACAAAATATGCACATTAAGCTAATCATTGAAAAGATAAATGAGTAAAAATAAAGTAAAATAAAGTATCAATTATTAGGAAATTACTATAAATTTAGTCCAGATACACTTTAAAAAAAAATTATGATTGCAAGAAAATTTCACTTTTGGTCCTAGTGGACTTCGGCCAAAAAAGACTTTAGATCCATACGAATTTTTTTGACACTTTTGGTCCCATTGGGGTTAAAAAGCGACACTTTTAGTCTCATTCATCTATTTTTGGACAAAATTCACCTGCGCAAAACATACTCTCTGTTAGTTAACTGTCTCTGAACTGAAATGAAACATGTGAGGGGCAGTTAACTAACATAGCGTGTATCTCACACGGGTAATATCTGATCAAAAAATAGGTGGGCAAGACTATAAGCGTCACATTAATTTTGACTCCAATGGGACCAAAATGTCAAAAAATTTCTATGGGACTACAAGTGTTCTGGCCGAACTTCAATGAGACCAAAAGAGAAGCTTTTTCTATTAGTGATTTGTACTTGCAGTATATTATAAATGATTATATTGAATAAATATATATTTTGAGTATTGCTAAAAAATCTTTTATATGTCATTTGTAATATGATAATCAATTTTCTCAATCAATGTTATCTTCATAGTAAAACAGTTTGAAAAGTTAAAAATAAACAATGATGTTATCTTCAATAAAAAACTAAGTAAACTAAGTTATTCATTTTCATAAATCAAGAGCAATATGATAATATTATTAATAATTACTATTTATAAATTAACAAACATATTAAATTTAATATTGTACGTCTTCTTGCATTTCTTATTATCTCTTTCCAATCTCTCTCACTCCTCTCAATGAATGAACATGCAAGAAAATCATAAATCATAAATATACATATGTGTGTTGATAGGGTGTGAATTTACATGTTTTATACCCTTATATTTATGTTATTTACATTGGTTTATGCATGATTTATGCCACATATGCTTGTAATTTGTGTGCTTATTGAGTAAAGGTGGAAAATCATAACAATCGAGGAACAATGGACGAAAATGCAATATTTTGGTAAGTTTAGAAACCGAATTTGAGAAGTATCCTTCTAAAACGTTTTAGATCTATGTCTTAGCTTCGTGTGGGAACTTGAATCACCTAAATTCGAGATCGGAGTAAAACGTTATGAAGGAAATAAGATTTCTGCGCAGAAGGCAAAAGGAAACTGCTTTTGAAGTACGTACTTGGAGCTTTTGAAGTAGGTACTTGAGACCTATGAAGTACGTACTTGGAGATTGTGAAGTGCGTACTTGGCTGGCGGCTGTAGCAATTTGGAATGTTTTATATACCTAATTCAAGTAGAAGAGTTGGGGAGCCTCTCATATATATACCACCTCTTCCAATAGCAAAAGGGTTGGAAAATTCACTTCTTTGAGAGACTTTCAAGCAAGGAGATGAGCCAAGGCAAGGAGAAAGACGATTCTACACCGAGATTATTCATCAATCCATAATAGGGATATTTTTAGATTTAGTTTATTTGTCTATGAATAATTCTATATCTTTTGTTGTTTTTCGCATTACGATTATGAACTAATTTCATCAAACTAAGGCCATGTGAATGCCGGATTATGATTTTATATATATGATATTGTTTTCGTATTAATTCTACAATTGCTTTATGTATTGATTTTGTGCTTAATTACTTGCATATGCTTGATCACCATATGTTTGTCATATTGCTTAGCTTAATAGTTTGAAAGAATATAAGTTGGGGTTCAAAGAAATCATCACATAATCCGTAAACAATAAGGAGTTGCCCCTAGAAATAGGTAGAGACTCCTGGATGCAGTTAGCCAGATTAATCCCGGAAAATTCTAGAACTTGAATGTATGATTGTTGATTAGATTTTCGGATAGAGATATTTTAGGGAACCATCAATTAATCATAGGATTATTATTTCCGACACATCGGGTAGTAATTAATTAAGGTTTTTTCCACCAAAGCAAGAGTAGTCTAATAATTCGAGGAATAATTTGTATATTTAAATAAGTAATTCGGCTGAAGCATGTGCATTAGTTGTTTTCTTACATAAGAATCTCAATTAAATTGCCAAGTCTCGTTTTCACCTTTTTATTGTCAATTAATCACAATCTTTTAATTTAATTTTAATTGCTTTTAAATTATTAGCTTTAAATAATCTTGTCTCTGTGGGATCGATAACTTGGGCTTAAAGTCCACTTTATTACTGCACACGACCAGTCCACTTGCTGTTTTATACATGTAAGGATTTTTTGTGTCAAATTTTTGGCGTCGTCGCCAGGGACTTGTTTTATTTTAGTTTGGGATATTATTGCAATTTTTAGTTTTCTATTTTTTTTTTCTTTTCAGGTTCTAATAATGGCCGCACAATTTCATAGTTTGACTCTAAAGGGGAAGGTAGAATGGTTGCAAAAGACTATTAGAGACATGAAACCATTAGTAGTCCCAAGTCGTCCATGAGAAGTATCACCAATGATTGAGACATCTACTCCAATTGTCGTACCAACTACACCTCTACCACAACAAGGATTATGTGAGTCACAGAGACCCCAAGCCGAGCAAATTCAAGCCATAAGGCAAGAATTCTTTCCACAACATTGCCAAGTGCATATTCCTACTGTGGAGAAAGAATCCGATAATATCATGGAAGAGCTTTGCCTTATGGTAAAGGACGAATGTCTGGGGATCTAGGAGATGAGTTGTCAACTTGAACCCCTCCAAAAGGAAACCTACTTGAGAGCATCCGAGACAGAGAGCCCCAAAACTGAGAAATCTCTTTCTACTCTCTCTCAACCTTCTCAAATATGTTTTCCATTTCCTTTAACTCTAAGATGAGAGAAAGGTAATTTTGATCAAGTCTTAGAAAATTTGCTAGAGGTGAAGGTTAATGAGCCCCTTATCGATTCTATTTTGCAGATGCAATGTATCTCAAAGCTATCCACAGATATTTTGTTGAACAAGTAACCGTGGGAAAGAAGCGCACACAATTTGTCTAAGAAAAGTCTGCTTAGTGGTTACTCTCCTTGATCCTTCAAGGCAATGCAAGGACCCAGGACTTCTTTCCATCTCGTGCACTATTGAAGAAACAAAATTTGATCATGTCATTCTGAATTCGGAAGCCGAAATCAATTTTCCTCCTTATTCATAGTTTGAAAAGTCGGGTTTTGACGAGCTTAAGCCGACATTGATGCGGTTACAATTCTAGGACAAATCATTCAAACACCCAAGGAAAGTTATAGAGAATGTGCTCGTGAAGGTTGATAAATATCACTTCCCGATCGACTTCGTGACTTGTGAGATGGCTGACGCCACTGAAGCACCTCTGATCCTAGAAAGACCTTTCCTAGCCACCGGTAAGGCCACGCTTGATAAGGTGAATGGTAAGTTAGTCTTAAATATCAGGAGTGAAAAAGTGTGTCTTAATGCGTTCAGAGAAAAACATGGTCTACAGTTTAACATGAAATATTCCAAATTAGATGCGTTTAATCTTTTAAGTGTTGAGGAATTTCAAGAACACTCTTCGAATGATCCAAGGAAGATGAGCCACAAGGAATTCAAGAAGAAAGGAATAGTAGGATGTTTACTTGATATTGGGCAACCGTTACCCACCATGGGTATTATGACGAAGCTGTGCCTAGAAACTGATAGGAGGGTGGAAAAGTCATCTATTCCACTCTATGATCCTCATTAAGTCGACTCTGTAAATTCAAGCTAGTGACTTTAAAAGAACGCTTCTTGGGAGGCAACCCAAGTTTAAAGTTTTTCTTTTGTTTTCTAGTTTCTCGTTTTGTTTAATTTTTTTTAAGTTTTCTTTTTTGTTTATTTTTCTGAGCATGCACTTTTGGCATGTGTCTATTTCTTCTTGATGGGTTAGTTATTTGAGTACACTTAGCATGGATAGTAGCTAGCGGTTTCCCATTGTTTTGAGATATTTATCATAATTGGAGGAGATGAGTTTGTTTTGACAAGCATATGAGATGAAGGATTGCTTTTCAGCATCCTTGGATGTAAGTACCCCTTTTATCCATTTTCGTGGTTTGAGTTTAGATGTAACATTGAGGGCAATGTTAGGTTTAAGTTTGGGGGTGTGGGTAGTGCTTCGTTATATTCATGTTTTGTGCTTTATGTTGAGAAATTGAAGAAAATCGAGCATGAAGTATTTTTTTTGAGCCACCAATTAATGCAATGAAATGGATTAACTTGAGTACAATGGCATGACTTCTTGATTTAATTAGAATTTAATGGAATATACATATCTTTGCTTTGCTCGTGGGACCCTAGATGAGATTAGATTTTCCTTAGATGAATCACAAATGCACAATAAGTCGAGGGTAGAGGAGTTAAGTTGGATAATCATTCTGAAACACTTAAGGAATTTATCCCAAAAATATTAACTTATATTCTTCTTAAGGTCATGAGTCGTGTAGTTGCTTCATATGCTTAATAATTAATGAATAAGGTTGATGATTGGTATGACTATAAAATCAGGTTGATATGTACTTGAGGTGAAAAGCTACATGCCTACATACTGTACTATTATGCTAATTTGAGCTTTACTCAAGCCAATTAAAGTTAAAAGTGAATGAAAGGTCTAGTTTTATTTTGTGGTCTTTGGCACTCGAGTAATTAAATCCGTAAGGAGTGTTTGGACACTTAATGCCCTAAAACTATCTAGTTTGGGAGTCATTGATCTAAAAATCAATACATGGGTGTCATAGAAAGCCTAAGGGAATACAACATTGCACATGACCTAACCTTAATGAATTTGAATGGAAGTTTCATGTGAGCGTAAAGTCTAAATCGGTTAAGTAATGAAATTTAAGTGGCTATGGAGTTTTTGACGAGGCTTGTGCTTTATGATTGATCGACGGTTAATAAATATGGGATTAATATATGAAAAGTGGTAAGGATGCCTACCGACTATAATACCTTAGACTTACAATCACTACACCATTTGGAGGTCTCTTCGAGAGGAGGTGTAATATGAGCAAGTACTTGATATGTGTATATAATTTTGAACTTCAACACTTGATTTTGTGTCATTGAATCTTGTTAATTTTGTTGAATTCTGTTGATTGATTGTGGCTGAAAATTTTTGGATTTTTTGGGTATATCTTCTGCAAACCCTCACGAGACTAAACTCGTCCTCTTTGGTAACTTTGAGGTTTGAAGGCTTGTTGCACACACTAAGTGCAATCGTGCACTCTACGAAAGTGAGTCATTTATGTTTTTCTTTTGTTTTAGATTGATGTCATGATCTTAGTTCCTTAAGTATTAGTCTTTTTATTGCTCGGGGATGATCAATGTTAAGTTTGGGGGTGTTGTGGGTAGTACTTCATTATATTCATGTTTTGTGCTTTATGTTGAGAAATTCAAGAAAATCGAGCATGAAAAAAAAATCGAGCCACCAATTAATGCAATGAAATGGATTAACTTGAGTACAACGGCATGACTTCTTGATTTAATTAGAATTTAATGGAATATACATATCTTTGCTTTGCTCTGCTCGTGGGACCTTAGATGAGATTAAATTTTCCTTAGATGAATCACAAATGCACATTAAGTCGAGGGTAGAGGAGTTAAGTTGGTTCATCATTCTGAAACACTTAAGGAATTTATCCTGAAAATATTAACTTACATTCTTCTTAAGGTCATCAGTCGAGTAGTTGCTTCATATGCTTAATAATTAATGAATAAGGTTGATGATTGGTATGACTATAAAGTCAGGCTGATATATACTGGAGGTGAAAAGCTACATGCCTACATACTGTACCATTATGCTAATTTGAGCTTTGCTCAAGCCAATTAAAGTTAAAAGTGAATGAAAGGTCTACTTTTATTCCGTGGCCTTTGGCACTCGAGTGATTAAATCCGTAAGGAGTGTCTGGATGCTTAATGCCCTAAAACTATTTAGTTTGGGAGTCATTGATCTAAAACTCGATACATGGGTGTCATAGAAAAGCCTAAGGGAATAGAATATTGCACATGACCTAACCTTAATAAATTTGAATGGAAGTTTTGTGTGAGTTTAAAGTCTAAATTGGTTAAGTAATGAAATTTAAGTGGCTATGGAGTTTTCTATAAGGCTTGTGGTTTATGATCAATCGACGGTCAATAAATATGGGAGTAATATCTGAAAAGTGGTAAGGATGCCTCTCGACTATAATGCTTTAGACTTACAATCACTACACCCTTTGGAGATCTCTTCGAGATGAGGTGTAACATGAGCAAGTGTTTGATATGTGTATATAATTTTGAGCTTTAACAGTTCATTTTGTGCCGTTGAATCTTGTTAATTTTGTTGAATTCTGTTGATTGGTTGTGGTTGAAATTTTTTGGATTTTGTGGGTATATCTTTTGCAAACCCTCACGAGACTAAACTCGTCCTCTTTGGTAACTTGCACACGCAAAGTGCAATCGTGCACTCAACGAAAGTGAGTCGTTTTTGTTTTTCTTTTGGTTTAGATTGATATCTGGATCTTAGTTCCTTAAGTCTTAGTGTTTTTATTGCTCGAGGATGGTCAATGTTAAGTTTGGGGGTGTTGTGGGTAGTGCTTCGTTATATTCATGTTTTGTGCTTTATGTTGAGAAATTCAAGAAAATCGAGCATGAAATAAAAAATTGAGCCACCAATTAATGCAATGAAATGGATTAACTTGAGTACAATGGCATGACTTCTTGATTTAATTAGAATTTAATGGATTATAAATATCTTTGCTTTGCTTGTGGGACCCTAGATGAGATTAGATTTTCCTTAGATGAATCACAAATGCATAATAAGTCGAAGGTAGAGGAGTTAAGTTGGATAATCATTCTGAAACACTTGAGGAATTTATCCCAGAAATATTAACTTACATTCTTCTTAAGCTCATGAGTTGAGTAGTTGCTTCATATGCTTAATAATTAATGAATAAGGTTGATGATTGGTATGACTATAAAGTTCGGCTGATATGTTCTGGAGGTGAAAAGCTACATGCCTACATATTGTACTATTATGTGAATTTGAGCTTTGCTCAAGCCAATTAAAGTTAAAAGTGAATGAAAGGTCTAGTTTTATTTCGTGGCCTTTGGCACTCGAGTGATTAAATTCGTAAGCAGTGTCTGGACACTTAATGCCCTAAAACTATCTAATTTGGGAGTCATTGATCTAAAACTCGATACATGGGCGCTATAGAAAGTCTAAGGGAATAGAATATTGCACATGACCTAACCTTAATGAATTTAATGGAAGTTTCGTGTGAGTTTAAAGTCTAAATTGGTTAAGTAATGAAATTTAAGTGGCAATGGAGTTTTCTATGAGGCTTGTGCTTTATGATAGATCGACGGTTAATAAATATGAGATTAATATTTGAAAAGTGGTAAGGATGCCTCACGACTATAATGCCTTAGACTTACAATCACTACACCCTTTGGAGGTCTCTTCGAGATGAGGTGTAACATGAGCAAGTATTTGATATGTGTATATAATTTTGAGCTTTAATAGTTGATTTTGTGCCATTGAATCTTGTTAATTTTGTTGAATTCTGTTGATTGGTTGTGGTTGAAATTTTTTGGATTTTGTGGGTATATCTTCTGCAAATCCTCACGAGACTAAACTCGTCCTCCTTGGTAACTTTGAGGTTTGAAGGCTTGTTACACATGCTAACTGCAATCGTGCACTCTACGAAAGTAACTCGTTTTTGTTTTTGTTTTGTTTTAGATTGATGTCTTGATCTTAGTTCCTTAAGTCTTAGTCTTTTTATTGCTCGAGGATGATCAATGTTAAATTTGGAGGTGTTGATAGGGTGTGAATTTACATATTTTAGAGCCTCATATTTATGTTATTTACTTTGGTTTATGCATGATTTATGCCACATATGCTTGTAATTTGTGTGCTTATTGACTAAAGGTGGAAAATCATAACAATCGAGGAACAATGGACGAAAATGCAATAATTCGGTATGTTTAGAGACCGAATTTGAGAACGTATACTTCTACAAAATTTTAGATCTATGTCTTAGGTTCATGTGGGAACTTGAATCACCTAAATCCGAGATCGGAGTGAAAAGCTATGAAGGAAACAAGATTGCTGTACAGATGGCAAAATGAAACTGCTTTTGAAGTACATACTTGGCGGGCGGCTGTAGCAATTTGGAAAGTTTTAAATACCTTATTGAAGTAGAAGACTTGGGGAGCCTCTCATATATATACCACTTCTTCCAATAGCAAAAGGGTTGGAAAATTCACTTCTTTGAGAGACTTTCGAGCAAGGAGACGTGCCAAGGCATGGAGAAAGACGATTCTACACCGAGATTATTCATCAATCCATAATAGGGAGATTTTTAGATTTAGTTTATATGTCTATGAATAATTCTATATCTTTTGTTGTTTTTCACATTACGATTATGAACTAATTTCATCAAACTAGGGCCATGTGAAGACTGAATTATGATTTTATATATATGATATTGTTTTCGTATTAATTCTACAATTGCTTTGTGTATTGATTTTGTGCTTAATTACTTGCATATGCTTGATCACCATGTGTTTGTCATATTGCCTAGCTTAATAGTTTGAAAGAATATAAGTTAGGGTTCAAAGTAATCATCACATAATCCGTAAACAATACGGAGTTGCCCCTAGAAATAGGTAGAGACTCCCGGATGCAGTTAGCCGGATGAATCCGGGAAAATTCTAGAACTTGAATGCATGATTGTTGATTAGATTTTCTGATAGAGATATTTTAGGGAGCCATCAATTAATCATAGGATTATTATTTCCGACACATCGGGTAGTAATTAATTAAGGTTTTTTCCACCAAAGCAAGAGTAGTCTAATAATTTGAGGAATAATTCATATATTTAAATAAGTAATTCGGTTGAAGCATGTGTCTTAGTTGTTTTCTTACATAAGAATCTCAATTAAATTGCCAAGTCTCGTTTTCACCTTTTTTTCTGTCAATTAATCACAATCTTTTAATTTAATTTTAATTGCTTTTAAATTCTTAGCTTTAAATAATCTTGCCTCTGTTGGATCGATAACTCGGACTTAATGTTAGGAATTTCATGTTAGATGTTTTGATGATGACAAGATAGGATTTCATGTTAGACCCCAAAAGAATGTAGGTTTATACTTTCATAAAAAACTTGTATAAGCATTTGAAAGTTTGTTAGTTTGTTAGGCTTGTAATTTTTATTTTTATAGATTTTAAACTAAGTATTTAATACCAAGTCACTGATAGAATTCTGAGTGAGTCTATCAAGGATGAAGTTGAAGATCAGCGTCTGAAGTCAAGAGAAGATAAAGATTTGCTTTGAGCATCTGTCAAACGCTAATGAATTATTTCAGGAATCTGTTCAAGCGCTACTATTCAAGTGAACAGTAGTCAAGCGTCTTCAGAATAGTGTTACTATTCAAGCGATCACTATTCAAACGCTTACTATTCAAACGCCCACTATTCAAGCGCTACTATTCAAGTGAACAGTAGTCAAGCGTCTTCGGAATAGTGTTACTGTTCAAGTGGACAAACCACCTTTGTTGACTAGACTGTCAGCTTTTCAGAATTCAAACCTGCTCCTGTCCAATAGGAATCAACAAAAATTAAGGAATGTCAGAAAAGGGACTATTTGAAGCTCCGCGTGAGGTACACGCGCCTGACTTGTATCCAACTGACAAATCCCAAAATTCTCTATAAATAGTACCCTTCAGCTATCTCTGTGTCAGAGTGTAAAAAAAAAAAGACGTAAATGTGAAAGAGAGCTGAGAAATAATTTGAGAGAAAAGCTTGCAAACCCCATAGCCAAAATCCTTCAAGCTTCTCAAATACATTCCAGACAGTCACCCGATATCTCAAACATCTTCCAAGAAGAACCCCACACTATTATTGAGATATCCCAAGTTGTTTGAACTTCCCAACATCAAACAAACTTGTTACAATAAACCCTCAACACCTTTCATCTGAGTGAGAAAGATTGTTGACTTCCACAAGCAGTATTTTTGAGTAAGAGAAGCTTGTTGAAGAAAGGTCTTTATTGGAGCTGAAGTCTGTGTGATCAAGGAGCTCAAGGCCATCTTGGAGAAGATCTTTATTGGAGCTGAAATCTGTGTGATCAAGGAGCTCGAGATCGTCTTCACCTCTCTCCCTAATTTGTAGAAGATTCTGTGTGATTTTTTGAGAATCATTTTAGTGGATTTCCTCCGAGTGAAAAGGAGAAGAAGGACATAGCTGGGATTACATCACCCAGTGAACCTTACAAATTATTGTGTCATTTATTTTATTGTCTTATATTATTCATTTCATATTATTCTGAAAAAGACAAGTAAAATTGCAAAGCGACTAATTGGTTAAAACGAACGCTAAGCTATAAAAATATTTCCGCTGTGCTAACCCTGATGAAGTGATTGAAATGTTACCCTACTTTGGTAATCGTTGAAATCATTAAATCTAAGTTATCTTTTCTCAAGAGTTCAAATATTTCAAAAGTGATACGAAAAGTATTGAAGTCGAAAAAGACTTCAGGGTCTATTCAACTCCCCCCCCCCTTCTAGACCCTTTCGTATGCCATTGTGGGACCAACACTTGGTATCAGAGCGGTTGAATTTGAAATTTTTAAATTTCCAAGCATAACTGCTTGTTCAGATCCCTTTTAAAAGTTAGTTGCTTTAAAAGTTTTAAAAATGGCATCTTCAAGAGTACCTAAGTTGACCGAGTCAAATTCTGACTCATGGAAGGTCAAAGCTTTTGCTTATCTTTGTGCTTGTGATGATGAAATGTGTGATATCATTTCAGATGGACCGATTCGAATATTCGAAGTCATCACTAGAGCGCCTGGAGCGACTCCAGATGGTTATGTTGAGAAACCAAAGCATGAGTGGTCAGCTGATGAGCGTCGAAGAGCAAATTTGGATAATGTTGGACGGAACGCTCTCTATACAGCCATTGGTGACAATGATAACTTATTCAATAAGGTCAAGTCGTGCTCTACGACTAAGCAAATTTGGGATAAGTTAGCTATAATATGTGAAGGTTCAGCACAGATGAGAGAGAATAAGCTCTCCATAGCCATGCAAAGATTTGAGCTGTTTAAGATGATGCCAAGCGAGACGCTAGATCAATTGGATGCGAGATTTACGTCGCTTATTACAGAGTTAGTGTCTTTGGATAAAGAGTTGACCAATAAGGAAATGGTCAAAAAGATTTTTAGAAGTCTCCCGAGCAAATATTTGATAAAGACTATAGCAATGAGAGAATCACAAATGTTGGACATTATTACGCCAGAACATGTGTTCTCGGAGCTAAAGGCTTTTGAATTCGAATTAGGAGAAGTCAGCTACACCTCGTCTTCAGCGACTGAGTCCGGAGCCTTAATCGCTACAACTAATATCAAGGGAAAATCAGTCAGTGAAGTGGAAGCGACAGAATCAAATGAGGATCAGGAAATGAATTTATGGGTCAAGAAATTCAAGAAATTTCTTAGATATGAAAAGAGAAATTCATGTTCTTCATTCCAGAATGAGGTATGAATGATTTAAACGCTTAATTATTATGCATCATATTTTTCTTAGACATATAATGTAGGGGGAACTCACTTTATTATAATGTCTAAAAGCGTTTTTCAAAAGTGTTACAAGTTATCAAATTTAGGGGGAATCTTAAAATTGTACTTGGACAAATCGGTAAGTGTCAATGATCAAAAACTTTTTTCATATGCATAGATCATCAACGCTTATCATTATTTGTGCATGATATGTTGGACGCTCAAACAAAAAAGAATTTAATTTCCAGCGTCAACATAAATATTTCAACAAGTGGTATCATATTTCAACAAATGATATCATTCAACAAGTGGTATTAAGCGTTGAATATTCCCTTCAACACTTAATAAAAACATTTTATAAAATCATGCATATCTTTTTTAAATGTCTTGAGAAGGCAGACATAGTTGGATGTTGATTTACCATCAAGTGGTATCAACAGTGGTGGAAATCGCTAGAGGATATTGTTTACACGGTCCTTCCAGACGTGGAAACGACTGTGGAAGCTGAGCGGTCGATAGAAGTGGCCGAGTTTTTCCCCACACCAACTGGTTCTCCTCCTCTAGTATGTATCGCTTGAACTGCAGCCTTCCCTTGATGATGCCAAGAAGGGGGAAGAAGAGAAAGAAAAGCAGTTTAAGGAGACCGAAAGGAAAAAGCCTTTTTGAAAAGGAAGAAAGAGAAAGAAAAAGCTTTCTAAAAAGAAGAGAAAGAAAAGCTTTTTAAAAAGAAAGAAAAGGAAGGTAATCATTGTTTCAGTATAAATTATATACGCTTTCAATTCTATATATATGAATGAATGATTTATTGCTGAAACATCTTGTTGAAGCTAATCTAACTTTAGCTAACTTATCTAACTTTCCAAACGCTAATTTATTTTATTTTGGGCTTTTCTTTGAACTCTTAAACTATAAAAGAGTTATAAAAGTTAAGGTCTTGACATCATCAAAAAGGGAGAAATTGTTAGGAATTTCATGTTAGATGTTTTGATGATGACAAGATAGGATTTCATGTTAGACCCCAAAAGAATGTAAGTTTATACTTTCATAGAAAACCTGTATAAGCATTTGAAAGTTTGTTAGTTTGTTAGGCTTGTAATTTTTATCTTTATAGATTTTAGACTAAGTATTTAATACCAAGTCACTGATAGAATTCTGAGTGAGTCTATCAAGGATGAAGTTGAAGATCAGCGTCTGAAGTCAAGAGAAGATAAAGATTTGTTTTGAGTGTCTGTCAAACGCTAAGGAATTATTTCAGGAATCTGTTCAAACGCTACTATTCAAGTGAACAGTAGTCAAGCGTCTTCAGAATAGTGTTACTATTCAAGCGATCAGTATTCAAACGCTTACTATTCAAGCGCCCACTATTCAAGCGCTACTATTCAAGTGAACAGTAGTCAAGCGTCTTCAGAATAGTGTTACTGTTCAAGCGATCACTATTCAAACGCTTACTATTCAAGCGCCCACTATTCAAGCGCTACTATTCAAGTGAACAATAGTCAAGCGTCTTCGGAATAGTGTTACTATTCAAGCGATCACTATTCAAACGCTTACTATTCAAGCGACCACTATTCAAGCGCTCACTATTCAAACGCTTACTATTCAAACGACCACTATTCAAGTGAATAGTGTTACTGTTCAATCGATCACTATTCAAGCGAACAGCGTTCAGATTTTCCTGAAGATAAAACCCAAGTTATCAAAGACTGAAATGCAATCACCAACGGATATTTATTTCCGACGGGAAATAAATTCAAAATGCATTAAATGCTTGATAAGTGCATTAAAAGCAAACAAGACAGTATGACTTGTGGACAAACCACCTTTGTTGACTAGACTGTCAGCTTTTCAGAATTCAAACCTGCTCCTGTCCAATAGGAATCAACAGAAATTAAGGAATGTCAGAAAAGGGACTATTTGAAGCTCCGCGTGAGGTACACGCGCCTGACTTGTGTCCAACGGACAAATCCCAAAATTCTCTATAAATAGTACCCTTCAGCTATCTCTGTGTCAGAGTGTAAAAAAAAAAAGACGTAAATGTGAAAGAGAGCTGAGAAATAATTTGAGAGAAAAGCTTGCAAACCCCATAGCCAAAATCCTTCAAGCTTCTCAAATACATTCCAGACAGTCACCCGATATCTCAAACATCTTCCAAGAAGAACCCCACACTATTATTGAGATATCCCAAGTTGTTTGAACTTCCCAACATCAAACAAACCTGTTACAATAAATCCTCAACACCTTTCATCTGAGTGAGAAAGATTGTTGACTTCCACAAGCAGTATTTTTGAGTAAGAGAAGCTTGTTGAAGAAAGGTCTTTATTGGAGCTGAAGTCTGTGTGATCAAGGAGCTCAAGGCCATCGTGGAGAAGATCTTTATTGGAGTTGAAATCTGTGTGATCAAGGAGCTCGAGATCGTCTTCACCTCTCTCTCTAATTTGTAGAAGATTCTGTGTGATTCTTTGAGAATCATTTTAGTGGATTTCCTCCGAGTGAAAAGGAGAAGAAGGACATAGCTGGGATTACATCACCCAGTGAACCTTACAAATTATTGTGTCATTTATTTTATTGTCTTATATTATTCATTTCATATTATTCTGAAAAAGACAAGTAAAATTGCAAAGCGACTAATTGGTTAAAACGAACGCTAAGCTATAAAAACATTTTCGCTGTGCTAACCCTGATGAAGTGATTGAAATGTTACCCTACTTTGGTAATCGTTGAAATCATTAAATCTAAGTTATCTTTTCTCAAGCGTTCAAATATTTCAAAAGTGATACGAAAAGTATTGAAGTCGAAAAAGACTTCAGGGTCTATTCAACCCCCCCTTCTAGACCCTTTCGTATGCCATTGTGGGACCAACACTTAAAGTCCACTTTATTACTGCACACGACCAGTCCACTTGCTATTTTATACACGTAAGGATTTTTCGTGTCATGTGTGTCATCAAAAGTCACTTTTTTCTTTCTTTTCTCTTTTTCATTACAACATGTCTATATATTATTTTACAGGGAAAATATCATTTTTCGTCCCTCACTTATACCCCAATTTCGATTTTGGTCCTCCAGATATCGCACTCATCTAATTGACCCCTAACTTATCTCGATTTCATCATTTTTGGTCCCTCCGTCTACTCATCCGTCAAATAGTTAATGGAGGGCCAATTTCCCTCCAAAAAGCACGATTTTGGCATCAAAAAGTCGAATTTCAGATTTTTTTTAATTTCAAATCAGATTTTACTCCTAAAAAATCTCATTTTCTCTAATTACCTAAACACAAAAAATGTGTTATTCATCATCTTCAACCTCAAATTCTCGTTCTTCTTTCAATAATTCATGGTCAACGCCAACATATTATTGAAAAGCCAACTAAAATACAGAAAATGTGGTACAATCAAAGTAATTGTGGCAAGAGGAGGAGAACAAATGGTGTTTCACAAACCAATCCAAGTGAAAGTGCAAGTGAGAATGAGAATTTGAGGTTGAAGATGATGAGTAGCTCATTTTTTGTGTTTAGGTGTTGGAGAAAATGGAATTTAAATCTGATTTAAAGAAAAAAAAAATTGAAATTCGACTTTTTCGCACCAAAATCGTGAGTTTTGGAGGAAAAATTGGCCCTCCGTTAACTATTGGATGGAGGAGTTGACGGAGGGACCAAAATTGATGAAATTGAGATAAGTTAGGGGTCAATTAGATGTGTGCGATATCTGGGGGACCAAAACCGAAATTGGGGTATAAGTGAGGGACGATAGTTAAAATTTTCCCTTATTTTACACGTTATTATATTGCGTGTAGTAAGGACTGATTTTAATGTGCCTTACTTATTTTCGCTATGTTATCACTTTTTTAAAAAAGAGTTGAAGTTAAACAATTACTTAAGTCACTGCTTATAACGTCCCCATTTTGAAAATAAAATTATTACAAGATTATTTAAAAATTGATTAATAAAGCAAAAATGTTGAACTTACACCCAATTGAAAGTATTCATGCACAAAAGTCTTCTTGATTTTTAATTTTTTTTGTCGTGTACATAGACTTCTAGCAATTATTTTATATTTATACTAAAGAATATCATTACATGAACATGCTTTGTGATGTGATACACATGACAATAGGGAAAAATGCAAAAATCGTCCTTTAGCTATACCACTTTTCACTTTTGATCCGTTATGTATCATGCCTAGCAAAAATATCCTGTATGATTCAAAAATTTGCACATTTAGTCCGATTTTGAAATTTTCCGGCCAATTTGGCCGAAAAATCGCATATGCCGGTCACGTGAGGGACCAAATTGGGAATTTTTAATTTTGGAGGGAAAATTGATGACTTGACATGCCACTTGGACAAGGATTGATGACTTGGAATGCTACTTGGATAAAGGAAAAAAGTTTGCTCCCATGGTGATTTGATCTTACCACCAAGGCAAAGAGACACCTTACCACCAGACCAACTACGAATTTGGTACTTAATTGGTTTTATATGTTCATATACCTTATTTGTCAACATTAACATAATTTAAATGTATTTATTATAAAACTATATATTATAAAATGCAGTAAATAATGTATATATATATATATATTAAATACAAAGATTTTAAAATTAATATATAGTAAATATTTTCATAATATAATAATTTTTAAAATTAAGTAAATACAATAATTATTTTATATATAATTTTAATGTAGTAAACACAATAAATTATATATGTTATACAGTAAATACAATAATTTTCAAATTATTTTTTTAAAAATAATGTAAATGTTTTAAAGTATAGAATATAAAAGTATAATCTTGAAATACAATACCTATTTTAAAATACAGTATTTTTAAGCTAAATATTTTAAAATAAAATAATTTTAAAATTAATAAACAGTAAATATTTCAAAATACAATAATATTTTAAAATTAAGTAAATACGATAAATATTTTATATATAATTTTAATGCAGTAAATAGAATAAATTATATATGTTATACAGTAAATAGAATAATTTCGAAATTATTCTTTAAAAAAATTATTCTGTTTTAAAATACAGTAATTTTTATACTAAATATTTTAAAATAAAATAATTTTTAAAATTAATATTTTTAAATACAGTGAATATTAATTTTTGAAATGATATATGTGAATTATATATTATTAGTTATATCTAACCAATATTATTAGTTATAATCTATATGTAAATACATTTAACTATTGATAGCTAATGTTGATATACCATTAATATGTAGGGTCCATTTGCTATATATCGTTACATCGTTTCCACCTGTGTATAGCGTTACCTCGTTTATACACCAAACATTATATATAATGAAAGCAGGGGGTCCACCTCTTTAGGTCGTTAGTTCGTCAATGCCTTACGCACGAGAACACAACAAAGGAAAACTGATCTAACAGGGTCCGAGTTCAATATTTATACCACAGATCCCTAACAAATCTCGAAATTACCAAACACTACAAGATCCTGGTATTTTTGTTAGTCCGGGTAGGGTCAACCCATGACCCGACCCTAGTCTTATAATCAAGACCATCTATCGAAGACACGTGTTAGGTATCTAAGTAGAGGTGTCCCATCTGTCATTCACTCTACAGTACAAAGTGGAAACACTATAAATACCCACATTTATGAGAGAAAAGGGGAGAGAACACATCATTTATTATACTCGTATGCTAGCTCGTCATTACGTTATTTAGACTAAGATTCAATAGTACGATCCCGGATATAAATTGGAGATCAATTGTGTCCGAGTCATCTACAAAATAGGAGAGCCATTTACAAATTGGAACTACGTCAGACTTGATCCCATGTGGTGCGTAGGCAGCTTGATATCTCAAGTGCAGTCAATAATCTTCATTTGCTTGTAGTTGGTTCGTTATACGAGATCATCCATACTGTGAGGGAAGGGTTAATTTCCGACCTAGATCAGTTGGCGCCTTATGTGGGAAACTACTGGAGAGTTGCTGGGTCTGAATTGTGAGAGATGGATAATGAGAGGGAGAAGCATGACCGCATTGAAGGTTCGTCATCTAATGAGCGGATAGAGTCAACTCAGGGAGGATTGGAAGGAACTAGTGAAGGAAGAGTGACGATGACAAAGAGGGCTCTTGATAAATTGGTGCAGGAGCGGATTGATGAGGCATTGAGAAGATTTATGGAAGCAGCACCTAACACCCCAAACGTAAATCAGGTGAGTTCTGTTCCATTGGCACCAAGGATTTTGTTTCGTAATCCTGAAGGAGCCACGCTTGGACGAGCGAAGAGGGTTGGATCGACTCTTGGAGACCAGTCGGAGGAAGAGGTTGACAGTCAGGTAAGCGCTCGTTTGGATGTTCGAAGAGGGAAGCAGCCGATACATGATCCCAAAGAGAGGCCCATTCTATCTAGGGCAGAGATAGAAGAGATGTATGATAGATTGAATAAAGCAAGTCAGAAGGTAGAGCGGCCGAGGGGTAGTATAGTGCCAGGCTCAACTTTAATGGCAAAGCATACGCCATTTTCGGAACAGATATTGAGAGAGGCCCCACCTAAATCGTTCAAAATGCCTAATCTGCCAACATTTGACTGAACCGGTGATCCTAAACCTCATCTAACTTTGTTTGAAATGCTCATGACTCTATATCATCAGACTAATGCAATGAATGCAAAGATGTTCGTTACAATGCTGGTAGGTCGGGCACAAGATTGGTTCACGAGTCAGAGACGAGGAACTATTGTGTCGTACACGCAGTTAGTTCAAAAGTTTGAGAATCATTTTTCCAGTAACAAAAAAGCTAAGAAATCTATTTCGGCATTGTTGAACTTCAAGTAGGGTATATCGGAAAGCTTACGGGACTTTGTGCATCGATTCAACCAGAAGGTTCTTAAGATTCCTGAATTAGCACATGAGCTTACTGTAACCTTCTTATTACTAGCGTTAAGGAAGGGATCTTTAGCATTGGCACTTGCTCGTCATACTCCGCAAGATCAGGAGGAACTAATGCAGATACAAGAACAATGTATTAATGAAGAAGAAATGAACTTGTCAAAAGACAATGAAAATTTCGCTATGAACGATCGAAAAGATCGGAAGGATCATAATAGTGATCGGACTGAGGGATCGAGGTTAGAAAAAAACCATGAACGACCCCGCCGATACGCTAAATACGACCAATATACACCTTTAAATGCTCCACGAAGTAGAGCACTACTGTCTGCGCAGATGCACAATATCAACGCAATTCAATGGCCCAAGCCGCTGCGAGCAGGAACGAGGAAGAATCCCAATAAATATTGTGAGTTCCACAAAGATAAGGGCCATGATACGGAGGACTGCTATCAGCTAAAAGATGAAATTGAGCGTTTGATAAAATTGGGTTGTTTAAATGATTTCATTGATCGTACTCTAGCGGAAGTAAGAGCCCCGGAGGCCGACCGTGAAATAGAGGTAAGACGATCTCGAATTCGGTCGGGTGAGCGAGGCCAACGAGGCTATCGGGATGATAAAATGAATGATAGGCCTCGTGAAAATGAACATCAGAGATATGACAATAATCATCGTTATGGTAATTATCGAAATAATGATCACAATCGTTACTATGACTATCATCATCGCAATGATGATGATCATCAGACTGACCAGATGGGGAATGAAATTCGTGAAAAGGAGCCGAGAGAACATCGGGAGCAGAACCTTGCGAATCGAGGTGAAATACATGTTATAGCAGGCGGACCTATTGATGGAGATTCGTCTAATTCGAGGAAGAGGCATGCCAGAAAAATGCGTTCGAATTATTTTTGATCCGAACCACTGAAAGTCTTATCGGTGGATCAAGCTGACCAGCCGATTGCCTTTGATGATCGAGATTACGAAGGGATGATTGTGCCACATAACGACCCCATGGTCATTACAATAGATGTGGCAAACTATGTTGTGCATAAAGTTTTGGTGGATACGAGTAGCTCAGCTGATATTATTTTTTGGGATGTTTTGGAAAAAATGGAGTTGGGGAAGATAGGCTTGAAGACGGTGAATACGCCGTTGATGGGGTTCACTGGTTCTCAGATTATGCCAAAGGGGTCGGTGGAGCTTGATGTGTCGTTGGGTTCTGCACCGAAGCGGAAGACGACGGGGGTAACATTTTTGGTGGTAGACACTCCGTTTGCCTATAATATGATTGTGGGCAGGCCGATGTTGAACAAATTTGGTGCAATTGTGTCAACACCTCACCTTAAGATGAAGTTCAAAACTAGAGACAGAATCGGAGAGGTTCGTGGAAATCAGCTCGAAGCACGTCAATGCTATACTACGTCTTTGAGGCCCGAGTCTGGGAAGAAGCGTAAGAGAGAAGTAACGAGGGTGCATTTAATTGATCATGATACAGAGATTCTGATGAAGCAGCTGGATAAGAAGCAAAAGAAGGGAGATACACAAGTGCAGCCTGTAGAACATAAAATGATTCAACTCTTTGATGGTGATCCGGAGAGGACAACGCGGATTGGAGGACAGTTGGATCGGGAGTTGGAGGTGAAATTGGTGAAGTTTTTGAGGAAGAATTCGGAAATCTTTGCATGGAGGGCAGCTAATTTTCAAGGAATTGATCCTTCAGTTATTGAACATCGTTTGAATGTTGACCCCGATGCCAAACCAGTTCGACAGAAACGAAGGAATTTCGGACCTGATAGGGATGCTATCATAGAAGAAGAAGTAAAGAAACTCCTAGATATAGGCTATATCAATGAAATTCAATTTACTGATTGGCTATATAATGTAGTTCTTGTACCAAAAGCCGGAAACAAGTGGCGTATGTGTACTGATTTTACCGATCTTAATAAAGTTTGCCCTCTGGACCCCTACGCTTTGCCTCGTATAGATCTGTTAGTTGATTCTACTGCAGGTTGTGCTTTTTTAAGTATGATGGATGCTTACCAAGGTTTTAATCAAATAATGATGGCCAAAGAAGATCGTGATAAAACTTCTTTCGTTACAGCACGAGGTGTTTATTATTATAATGTCATGCCTTTTGGGTTGAGAAACTCAGGAGCGACATACCAACGACTCGTGAATATGATGTTCGCTGAGGAAATAGGAAAAATGATGGAAGTATACGTCGATGACATGCTTGTCAAAAGTATAATGGAGGAAGATCACCTTGATCATCTGAAGAAGTCTTTTGAGATCATGACAAGATATGGGATGGAGTTGAATCCTCACAAGTGTACTTTTGGAGTACGAGGTGGGAATTTTTTAGGTTATATGGTAACAGAACGAGGTATCGAGGCGAATCCTGAAAAGATTGAGGCAATACTTAACATGGTCTCTCCGAAAAGCTTGAAAGACGTTCAGAAACTGACAGGTCGAATGGCTAGTTTAAATCAATTCATTTCGAGGTCAGCAGACAAAGGATTACATTTTTTCAAGGTTTTAAGGAAAGTAAAAAGTTTTATATGGACTGAAGAATGCGAGAAGGCATTTCAGGAATTAAAAGTATATCTCCCCTCCCCTCCATTGCTAACGAAGCCTGTGTATGGGGAACCACTTTATTTGTACTTGTCAATTTCGTTAGTAGCAATAAGTGCTGTATTGATAAGAGATATCGAGGGAGATCATCGTCCGGTATATTACGTGAGCAAAATGATGCGTGGGGCAGAATTAAATTACTTACACATTGAAAAATGGGCGTTGGCGCTTGTGACTTCGACGGGCAAGTTACGACCATATTTCCAATCTCACCAGATTGTGGTCTTAACCGATCAACCTTTGAGGCAAATTTTGACCAAACTTGATATGTCGGGTAGACTTATAAAGTGGGCCATAGAGTTGGGCGAATTCAGTATTGAATATTGAAGCCGAACGGCTGTCAAGGCACAAGTAATAGCTGATTTCTTAGTGGAGATGGTGGCGACAGAGGTGGAAGTTGTATCGATGGTAGGATTCGCAGAACCTTGGATATTGCATGTGGATGGTTCATTAATGACAAGACGAGGTGGAGTTGGGGTGTGGTTTCATTCCCCTGATGGATTGGATATGGAATTTGCAATAAAACTGAGTTTTGATGTAACAAATAATGAAGCAGAATACGAAGCTTTAATAGCAGGGATAAAAATGGCAAATAAGCTGGAGATAAAGATTGTTAGGGTGTATACTGATTCGCAGTTGGTGGCAAAATAGGTTGCAGGTGCGTATGAAGCACGAGAAAAGATGATGATAAAATACTTGGCGAAGGTAAAAAAATTGATGCTAAAATTCGAACAAAATGAATTATGTCAAATACCAAGAGAGGAAAATGACTGTGCGGATGCGTTGGCAAAGTTTGCGAATCAAATTACGGGCTCCAAGAGTCGTAAGGTCACACTCCTGGTGACGAACCATTCTGAGATCGAACCTCCGATGATGATTGCACCAATAGAGGAAGAATTGAATTGGATGGATTCGATAATAAACTATCTATCTCGGGGTAAACTGCCCGAAGACCGAGTTGAAGCACGAAGGATAATCAATAGAGCATTAAGGTTCACGATCCTTGATAATATGCTATACAAACGATCCATTGGGGGACCGCAACTCCGTTGTTTGAGGACCGCAGAAGCACAATATGTGCTGCGAGAAATACACGAGAGAAGTTGTGGAAATCACTCGGCTGGAAGGTCGTTAGCTCAAAAAGTAACGAGACAAACATATTTTTGGCCTACACTCGTAAAAGATGCACAAGATTTTGTTAAGAAGTGCAAAGAATGCCAACTCCATTCTAATGAAATTCAGCAACCGGGAAAACCCATGGAGGTGATAAAAATCGCATACCCATTTGATGAATGGGGCATTGATATATTAGGTAAAGAAATATAGAATCCTAAAATGTTTATAAAATAAATAAATAAATAAAATTATAACAATTTGATAAATTGTAGGACCTATTCCTCCAACACAAGGTCAAAAGAAGTTCATTATTGTGGCAGTGGAACATTTCACGAAATGGATTGAACCCGAAGCTGTAGCTCGTATCACGGAGAAAGTTATTATGGATTTTGTTTGGAAAAACATTGTTTGCAGGTTAATGTTCGTAATATATATATATATATATATATATATATATATATATATATATAGTATATAATAACGGTGTATGCTGAAGAAAAAACATTGTTTGCAGATTTGGCATCCCGAGAATTTTAATCTCAGATAATGGAACTCAATTCAATGGAAAAGTCATTACATCTTGGTGCCATGAATTGAAAATTTAGCAGAATTTCACATCGGTGGGTCATCCATAGGCTAATGGATTAACAGAGGTTGCAAATAGAATCTTACTTCAGTACTTAAAGACCATATTAGATGGTGAACGAGGTGCTTGGGCAGATGAATTATCGGGGATACTTTGGGCATATAGAACGATGCCGCGATCCTCGACTGGTGAGACACCGTTTTGTCTTGTATACTGTTCTGAGGCGGTAATAATTGCAGAAATTGGGATGGCGACGCATCGAGTGGACTCGTATGTTCCAGAGGAAAACACGGAGGCTAGGATGTTCGAGCTTAAGGAAGTGGAAGAAACCAGAGAACGAGCTTATGCAAACATTCTCAGACAAAAGAGCACTATGGCGAGAGCATACAACAAACGTGTAAAGGAAAGATTGTTTCAAGTAGGGGATCTTGTTTTGAAAAAAGTAGAAGTCTCGAGGCATGTCAAGAAGTTAGAGGCAAAATGGCAAGGTCCGTACAAGGTGATAAAGATCACGAAGAAGATGACTTACAGATTACAAGATTTAGAAGGGAAAGAATTGCCCCGACCTTGGAACATTAACAATCTTAGGAAGTTTTATGCTTAGATCTCTTAATGAAGCAGGAATAAATTTTGTTGTGGAATAATAATTCGGAGTAGTGATTAGTCAAATTTTATTCGGAAAAGCTCCGTGAAAGAATTGCCCCGACCTTGGAACATTAACAATCTTAGGAAGTTTTATGCTTAGATCTCTTAATGAAGCAGGAATAAATTTTGTTGTGGAATAATAATTCGGAGTAGTGATTAGTCAAATTTTATTCGGAAAAGCTCCGTGAAGAAAAATAACTCCCAATATTATGCTCAAGTAAATTCGGATATTAGTAAAGCTATACCTGAATTCAAAATGAAGTCAATTCAACGCGATTGTGAAAATGGACGATATAAATATAGCCAAACTATTTCATATTTAAGTGAATGCTACAAAATAAAAGATCAGACATTACGATTCAAATGATTAAAAAAGATAAGCAAAACGATGTAATGGTTAAAAAAGATAAATTGTTCTCTTACAAAAACCAAGGATAAATTTCTAAAGAAAACTAGCAATTAATGGTCCCAGTTATCGGGTTGTGGTTCATCAAGACGACCAACTGTAGTGTCCAATTCTCTTTGGAAGGAAGTGCTTGCAAGACCCTCATCAGGCTCGAATCCAAGAGAATGAACAATGTTGTTGAACTCGGGGAAATTTGTATACTCTGACTCGTCATCTGGTGTCAGAGAGGGACGAAGAAGATCCATGTTGACATAATCTCGTTTGAATTCTTCAGGAATGACTCCAACATTGAAACCTCCGATTTGTTTTAAATAATCGATGGCTTTATAGAAACCATCTCTTTGATCATCGATGGCTCAGGAGATGATAATGTCGTCGAACTGAGTCAAACGGAAGAAGTCTTTGACCCCACTGAGGCGAGCATCATAAAGCTTAGCTGCGAAGTTGGGGCTAGAAATCAACTTTTTAACTCCGATTTCGTAAGCCTTACGATGCTCCAGGTTTAACAAATTCTCGAACTCTAACATCTTCCTTTTCAGCTCCGTGTTCTCGACCTGGAGATTAGTTTTTTCGACATGGAGCTGAGTGGTCTTGGCCTTCTCAATGTCCAAGCTTTTGCATACAGTGTTGAGCTCGGATTGGAGTGAGCCTGCCTTAGCACAATCCTCCTCGATCATTTTTAGTTCGGCTGCCACCTGCTCCTTGTAATCGGAAAATATTCTTTCACTAGAGGAGCAGTTATCTTTGTGATGGGCACTGTTGAGAGTGAGCTGATGAATGCACAAAGCGAGCTGAACAAAGCAGAAGAACACTTCAGAATAAGACGAGCTAAATGAGACGACAAAATAAATAGGTAAATCGTTCACCTTAGAGAGAAGAGTAAAGGCGTGTTTTTCGACCAAAGGATGGGTATGCGCCATCAGGGAGAGCTTATCTTGAGGTAGCAGTGTGTGACTTATCATTTCAAGGGTTGTGCTCGAACCTTCAGGCCCTAAAATACTGCTATCCTCGTATACTCGCCATTGAGGGTTGAGTGGGGTAGCATCAGGTCGTAGACTAGGACGGTCCATGATGTTATATTGCATGTAATCTTGGAGGGGGAGAGACTCTAACTTGTCCATTACTTCTAAAATTTCGGCCTCGGATCCCTTGGGTCATAAACCTCGAGATGGAAGCTTCGAAGTAGAAGGAGCTTTGGAGGCAGAAGGAGCGGGAGAAGGATGAGTTGGTGGTAGGGAGCTAGTGCTAGCCTCTGAACGTCCTCTTTTTTGACGATGGCGCAGACTACCATCATTGGCTGAGCCCGAGATATAGTCCGTTGTCTCGGTCGTGTAAGTGTTCGGCCCTCGGCTTGATGAAGGGGTCATCAAGGTTCGAACTGCCGAAGCTTGATTAATCTGAGGGTCATCTGGCTCGATGATTTGGACAGAAGAACGTCTGGGTTGACTCGGAGCTGTCCCTCCCTGTTTACGAGCTGCAGCTGCAGCCTTTTATGCAGCCTCTTGTTCATCAATTAGTTTGCGGCTCATTCGTGCTTTACGAGTTGCCATCCCTACAAAAGTTAAAAAATTTCAAAATCTTATATGATAAAAAAGAAATACAAAATGCATAATGTATATATCCTTACCAATGTCATTGACGGGGTTGACATTAGCAGTACTTAAACCACAAGCTCGTAAAACGGACTCATGAACCAACGACATTTTGTAATACCACTCGAGGATATCGTTGAGCTTCTCGAGTGAGATAGTAGGGTTCCTAACACCTACGAGTTTAGTGGGAACATTCAAGTTCCACTTACGACTTACCGACCAAGACTCACCTATAGGAGGAGCAAGGAAAAAATACTTATTCTTCCAGGATCCGAAGGATGAATTTGGGTAAGCCTGAACTCGGTACTGTTTATGGGGACAGAGGAAATAAAAGCCTAATTCGGTAACCTTTGTGCATCGTTGTAATTTGAAAAAATGGTTAAAATTTGGGATATCGGCAGGGGCATCATAGGAGGTCATCAACACGATGAAGTATACCAAATGTCGGTACGAATTTGGCAACAGTTGAGTAAGGCAAATACGAAAGAACTAGAGGATGGAAACGATGGCGGGATGAAGAGAAAATCCAAGTCCGGCCATTAAATGTGCAATGTGGAAGGTTCGGAATCCTATGGGTGGTCGGTGTAAATGATCTGTGGGGCCAGGGATTTGAATACGATAATTATGAGGAATGTGATATTTAGTTCGTAGATCGGTCACTTTAGCCTCGTTAAGAGTAGATGCTGATTGCAACCAAGTGATGCGATGAACATGGGAGAGATTTGGAAAAAGGTTTGAGTTGGGATCATCCCCACCCTCGTAATCTGCATACGAGGCTGGGGCAAGCTGATCCTCTATTAATCCCGACACTTCGGGAACATTTGTTTCCTCATCTTCTTCGGAAGAAGTTTCCGAATCAGAATTAAAACTATCCTCAGAACTACTGAGGGTAAGAGGGGCTTGGGTTGGTGCTTCGTTAGTTTCCTCTATTTCAGAATCGATTAAAATATCTATCTCATCCCTAGGATCTAAAGCCATGATGAATAAAAGAATTAAAAAGACGAGAGAGAGACTATACCCAGGGAAAATCTGCGGACGAGGTGGATGAGTAACGACTCTAAACCGACGAATGAAGCAGATGAATCTTGATTATAAACTGATACCTTGCTCTTACGAAGTGGATGGTGATCCTTTTGATAAAAGTTAATGTAGAAAATGCAATGGGTTTTGAACAGTTTATATAGTAGGGTAAAAGTAAGGTATGGATGGCTCAGATCAATTCAATCCGATGGCTTAGGGGAGATGACGTTAGGGATTCACCATCCCTTCTTGGAAATGGCACCTTGCAGGAGTAATAATTACTGCGGCGCATGAACGTTGTCAGAACATTTATGGTGATGCCCAATGCAATCTCGTTTACTACTTCGTCATGGATTCACGAAAATTCAATATTAATCTTCTATTTTCATCATCACTAACGAAGTGGGGGACTTAATGATATACCATTAATATGTAGGGTCCATTTGCTATATATCGTTACATCGTTTCCACCTGTGTATAGCATTACCTCGTTTATACACCAAACATTATATATAATGAAAGCAGGGGGTCCACCTCTTTAGGTCGTTAGTTCGTCAATGCCTTAAGCACGGGAACACAACAAAGGGAAACCGATCTAACAGGGTCCGAGTTCAATATTTATACCACAGGTCCCTAAGGAATCTCGAAATTACCAAACACTACAAGATCCGCGTATCTTTGTTAGTCCGGGTAGGGTCGGCCCATGACCCGACCCTAGTCTTATAATCAAGACCGTCTATCGAAGACACGTGTTAGGTATCTAAGTGGAGGTGTCCCATCTGTCATTCACTCTACAGTACAGAGTGGAAACACTATAAATACCCACATTTATGAGAGAAAAAGGGAGAGAACACAACATTTATTATACTCGTATGCTAGCTCGTCATTACGTTATTTAGAATAAGACTCGATAGTACGATCCCGGATATAAATTGGAGATCAATTGTGTTCGAGTCATCTACAAAATAGGAGAGCCATTTCACAAATTGGAACTACGTCAGACTTGATCCCATGTGGTACGTAGGCAGCTTGATATCTCAAGTGCAGTCAATAATCTTCATTTGCTTATAGTTGGTTCGTTATACGAGATCATCCAAACTGTGAGGGAAGGGTTAATTTTCGACCTTGATCAAATGTATATTTACATAAAAATCCAAGAACTGTTATCAAATTTCTAGTTGGTGCAGTGGTGGGGGCCTTATTGCCAAGTCTCCCACCCAAGTTCAAATCGCCATGGGAGCAAAAAAAATTTCCTTTATCCAAGTAGCATGCCAAGTCATCTATCCTTGTCCAAATGTCATGCCAAGTCATCAATGTTTCCTCCAAAATTGAAAATCCCCAATTTGGCCCCTCACGTGAGCGGCCCATGCGATTTTAAGGCCAAATTGGCCGGAAAATTTTAAAATCAGACTAAATGTGTCAATTTTTGAAATATATAAGAAATCTTTGCTAGGCATGATACATAACGGACCAAAAGTGAAAAGTGGTATATTATAGAAGGATTTTTGCATTTTTCCCGATGACAATACCATAAGATAACAGATGTTCAATATAATAAAATAAAGTTGTAATTATGAACTTGTAGCACTTTAATTTAATAAACTTACTTTTTTATTAAG
Source organism: Buddleja alternifolia (assembly GCA_019426215.1). Lineage (NCBI taxonomy): Eukaryota > Viridiplantae > Streptophyta > Magnoliopsida > Lamiales > Scrophulariaceae > Buddleja > Buddleja alternifolia. The sequence goes on along the minus strand of CM033396.1, from coordinate 7,094,388 downwards.
AAATAGTAAATGAATAATATCATGCATCATAAATCTTGACTTTGAAAAATGAGTAATGCAATTTACTTATGTTTCTTTTATTTCAGAAGACATTTCATTATTTATCGTTAATTTTCAACTCATGATTAACCAAGAATAATATATAAATTGAGAAAATTGAGTATCACTACAAATTACACATAAAAGATTATTTAGCAATACTTAAAATGTTTGTTGATCAATTTAATCATAATAATGTACCACAGGAACGCATGCATAGTGATAAATTCTTGGAACATTTGTCTATACTTAATTTATAGTAAATCATAATACTTTGATCTTCTAATTGTCTAAGTCGTTTCATTGATTAACTTAATGTGCACTTTTGTTTAGTGGGGCATCTATTTACTCTTCAAAGATCTCTAATCTAATTATGAACTATTTGTTATTGCGTATGTGTAATAGTATTTATGTTGTATCATAATATATTATATTACTTTATTATAAACTGTTTGACGATTTGAACTTCAAAGTTGGGATTTTGTATATCGTTATCATAATGTATGCGTGTATCTAAATTATTGATTTGGAATTCTTATAGAAAGTTATATCAATATAAGTAATTTATCTAATGAACAATTTTTAATAAATTTAACATTATATATTATTTATTTTTGTTTAGATTATATTTACTTCTAAATGAATACGATCCCTAAACATTAAACCTTGTGGTGTAGTATGATTTTTTTATGCTTAATTTGACGGACAATATTACATATAAATTGTAAACAGATTTATTGGACACTTAATTGTACCCTACCATGACATTTTCAATTCTTTATATCATTATATGTGTATGTGTAATGACTCATTTCAACACCTATAGTGTTTAGAGTTATTGTATATATGTATTCTATTATGTAAATATACATCTTATAATGGTAGATAATTATATTGTAAACATTTTGTGATTTGTGTGTATAGAATAATAGATACTCAACAATATATATATAGGGAAAATTACATTGAGGATCCCTGAGGTATTGCCTAATTACGGTTTACACCCCCTAGTTTAAAAAATTACATCTAACATCCTGTAGTTTCATACATTGATGTTAGGTTGGACGGAAGTTACAAATTGACCTAAATACCCCTAACAGAATATTTAAAAAAATGAAGAGAAAACATTAGAAAAATGAAAATGAGTGAATTACCATTTTGCCCCTATCCATCTCTAAATTTACATTTAATACCAATTTCAAAGTTATATATACACACACATATATATACTCATCCATGTATTTGCAGGAGAAATCTTCACCCAAAAATTTGTGGTGAGGGGGTGGTTGGCAAGAAGAGGCTGGACGAAGGGGCAGCGACGGAGGGGGCTCATTTGTGGAAAATTGGTGGTGGGTGGTCGACGAAATGGGTGGTGAATGGCGGAGGTGGACGGAGTGGCTAGCAGTGGGGTGGTCGACAGCTGTGGTGGAGGTTGTGTACGTGTGTTGTACTTTGAAAAGATTGGGAAGAAGACGGCAATGGCTATCTTCTTCCCCCTTTTTTTTCCTTTTTTTTCAAAAAAAAATAAATAAATTTTTATTTTGTTTATTTCTAAAAATTATCAAAAATAATTTTAAATAAAAGATTAAATAATATTTAAGATTTTTGGAAAATAAAAAATACTAATTTGTTTATTTATGAAATTATCAAAAATAAAATAAAATCAATCACTATTTTCAAATAAATTATAATGTAATTAAAAATAATTAAAATATTATCAAATAATATTGAAATTATAACTCAAATATTGAAACATTACATATAACATCTACACCTTTACATAATATTACAAGTAACACCAAAAGGGTATAATTGTCCAAAAAATTAGGGTTTCCAGGTTCAAAAAAAAATTCCGCCAAAATAAGGGGTATTTTCAGAAGTTCACAAACAAATTAACTGCGTCGTACAGAAACCCTAACGGAAGGATCCGATTGTTGGACGGAAGGAAAAGTTAGGATGTTAGATGTAATTTTTTAAACTAGGGAGTGTAAACCGTAATTAGGCAATACCTCAAGGTACTCAGTGTAATTTTCCCTATATATATAATAACATTCTTATAGCATCATAAAATATAAATTATAAATCAAACCGTATAAAACTCTGTAATTATGGCACTAGAGAAATGGAGAGTCACGACAGCGTCATTGTTCTAATGTCACAACTGCCTCCCTATGTGCAGATTTTGATGACTGATCACGACTCCAAGATAAAAATCCATTAGCTCACAACAGTGTCTTATCTTAGGTGCACGTCCACGAGGAGACTTGGAACCAGTCCACCATCACGTTGCCAAAAAAACAAGCTCTTATAGGGAGTATAAAATTTATTCTCACAAAATCACTTTTGCCAATACAAATGAGCTATGGCCTCTGTATATAATAAAATAAAATCTGACCGTTATAAGATACTAATAGGCCACTAACACCAATATTAAATCATCATAAAATCACCACAAAATCAAAAGTAAATAAGCCCAATAATGTTATAATAAATTGGTCAAAATCTCATAAGTTGAATCAATTAATGAGGCGATAAATCTAAAATAAATTAAAACTAAAATGATACATTATGATGAAGTTAAAATATTTGAAGAAAAAGCTTATTTTCAACAACTTGAATTTTATTTTTATTGTCTGATTTTGACTCTTTTGCCATTAAAAAGTTGAGTTACAAAGGGATATTTTAAGTATGTCAAAAGACCCAAAAGAATAACTCGTACTTTTAAAGTAGAAATGGATAGATAACATTTTATATATGATGTATATATAGTAAGCTTTGTTATATTAAAATAATTAAAATATTAAGAAAAAATATAAAAGAAGTAAGATTGATACTAAAGTAATGATTAAATCCCATAAGAACTTCATTAAAATAACACACTTAATTGTATTTTTAAAGGGTAAAGTAATAGAATAGATAACTGTTGTTTGTATGTGCAAGCAAAAGAACAACTTTAGTATATTTCTCAACAGAATCTTTTCGGTAAAGAATTGTACAAATTTTGAGTAAGTTATACTTGTTTTGAAATGGTGGTCTCTACTCTAGACTGGTGCCTAAAATAATTCATCTCATGTGGCAATAATTCAAATGACACTGGTTTCCTATAATTAATTAAGGCGGGCGCGGTGTGGTGCGATTTCGGTACTTCGGAATTTGGGGTTAGTAAAATATAATTTATTGAAAACATAGAACTCCTTTAGTTCCCCATGTTTTGTGTAACGAGGATAATGATGCTTTGTGTGAAATCCCTACCCCTATTGACATAAAAAATGCTCTGTTCTCCATGGCCCCGACAAAAAGCCCTGGGCCAGATGGGATGCCTCCCATTTTTTTTCAAAAATTTTGGAATATTGTTGGTGCCTCGGTTGTTGGTATGGTTACCCATTTTTTCACCACGGGATACCTTCTTAGATCTTTAAACCATACGTTTTTAACTCTTATACCTAAAAAAGATGGGGCGGCTCAACCGGAGCACTTTCGCCCCATAAGTTTGTGTAACGTGGTTTATAAGGTTATTTCCAAAATTATTTCGCAAAAAATAAAACCTTTACTTGAGAAAATTGTGTCCCCTACCCAAATGGCTTTCGTGTCCGGTGGCCATATCAATGATAATTCTGTGTTGTGTCATGAGCTTATGCACACCATTCGAAACAAAAAAGGGCATAAAGGTCATTTGGCTTGCAAAATTGATATGTCTAAAGCATATGACCGAGTCGAGTGGTCTCTTCTCCTTCACATTCTCCACTGCCACGATTTTCATAGCACTTTTGTCCAATGGATTTCCCAATGCATCAGTACTCCTAGTTTCTCCATTATTATAAACGGGTCCCCATTTGGTAATTTTCGATCTTCTCGTGGTATTAGACAAGGAGATCCCCTGTCCCCGTACTTGTTTATCATCTACTTTGATCTTTTGTCCCGTATCATCTACCGAGCTGAGTCTAATGCGCTTCTTTATGGTGTCAAAGCATGTCGATCCGCTCCACCCATCTCTCATCTTATGTATGCAGACGATCTTGTCATCTTTTGTCATGCTAACACTGAAGAAGCCAATCATCTTAAGCTTTGTCTCAATCAATTTTCAGTATGGTCGGGTCAAATTATTAATATTGATAAATCTGTTATTCACTTTGGAGGCAATGTCTTCTCCCGAAAAAAAAATGACATTCTTCAAATTTTAGGCATGATAGAATGCATTCACAAGCAAAAACACCTTGGCCTTCCTTTTTGCAAACCTCCGTCTAAAAGTGTTTACTTTCAAGAAACCATTGATAAAATTGGTAGAAAATTGAGTGGTTGGAAATTAAATTCTCTTTCTCAAGCTAGTAGGAGTGTTCTCCTTAAATCTGTCATCCAAGCCATCCCCATTTACCCCATGTCAACCTTTTGTCTTCCGGTGTCCACGTGCAATTCTATTGATAAACTTATGAGATGCTTTTGGTGGGGTAAAGACCCGTCTAAAAAATCCCTGTTTTTGAAAAAGTGGGAAGATATTTGTCTTCCTAAAAGTGAAGGGGGTCTCGGGTTCAGACAGATGAGAGATATTAACAGAGCCCTTATTGCTAAGCTTGGTTGGAATATTTTGAATAATGATAATAAAGTTTGGGTTGATATTTTCAAAGCTAAATATTTTAGAAATCAACCCCTGCTTGAATTGGAATCTTATCCTGTTGGTGCATCTTGGATTTTTAGAGACATTTTTGCTTGTAAAAATCTTTTGTTAAAAGGTCTGTGTTTCCATGTGTCGCCCCATGATCATACCCGTATTTGGATAGATCCCTGGATTCCGTCTATTGATGGGTTTATACCCCCAAAACCACTCTTGTCAGATTCAGTTTTGGCATCTTACTACTATGTCAAAAAGCTTTTTCTCCCGGATACTTCTTCTTGGAATTTGGAGGTTCTCAATCTCCTCTTCCCTCTTCCCGTGGTTCAAGCAATTCTAAAAATCAAATGTTCTGCCTCATCTGCAGCCTTGGGACCTTTTGGGTCTCCTTCTAATAATGGAAGGTTCTCAGTCAAATCTACGTACTTGACTGACCAAAAAAGTCGTTTTCCCCCTTTCTCAGATCGGTTAGTTTGTCTTTGCAAATTGGTTTGGAAATCAAAATTGCATCCTCGTTTCAAGCTTTTTTTGTGGAGAATTATTATGGGTGTCATACCAACCAAAGATAGGCTTGATAAAAAAATTTCTGTTGGAGATACTTCTTGCATTTTTTGTCATCAGGAACCGGATTCACTCGAGCACTTGTTCATTCGATGTCCTGTTGCCCAGCAAGTGTGGTTGGTGTCTCGTTGGAACTTTAGATTGCTCCTATTTGAGCATTGTCGTATTGATGAGTGGCTTCGAATCCTTCTTACTTTTGACAGACAGCTTTTCCCATCTTTGGACTTGTGTTGGGAATTCCTTACTTTCTCGGTTGGTGCAATGGGACTCATTTGAAATTCTCGCAACAAGCTTCTTTTCGAGTCAACCCCGGTTGATGTTTTGCGAATTGCTCAGTTGGCAGAGAATTTAGCTATTGAACATGTTAAAGCTCAACGTGCTAAGATACTTTGTTCTCAAGAATGCATTTTGGTTCAGAAATGGAAGCCTCCCCCCTCCAATTGGCTGAAAGTGAATACAGATGCTTCCTTCAAAGATGGTAAGGTTGCAGCTGCTTTGCTGGTTCGTAATTCTTTTGGGGCTGTGGTCTTTGCTGCTGCATTTTCAGATTGGTGCCATAACGTTGTTGTTGCCGAGGCTTTTGCCATTGCAAAGGCACTCTTGATCCTTGACAAAACAGGGTACCAACAAGTTTTGTTCGAGAGTGACTCTTTACTGGAAGTCAACATGATCCTTCACGATAGCATTCCCTCGGATTGGGCAGCCAAAGTCGACATTGAAGCGGCTAAAGTTTTGTTAATTCGTAGACCTTTTTGGCAAATTTGTAATATTTCTAGACTTAGAAACTAAGCGGTTGATTTACTTGCTAAGTGGGCCTTTCTTAGAGCTTGGAGTGGAACCATTCCTCACAATAGTATTCCTTTAGACATCTTTTGTGAGGAATCTTCGGTTCCACCTTTTGTACTGATGGATTGTTTTTGTTATGATTGAATTCACATTTTCTTACCAAAAAAAAAAGAAAACATAGAACTCCACAAACCGGTCTGTTAAAAACAAATAGAGTTTATTGAAATTAGGGAAAAGTACACTTTGCCCCCCAATTATAGCCTCGTAACAAACACCCCTCAAACTGTCAAAAAATATACTTACCCCCTTTTATATTATCAAATTGTCTTAAATACCCTTAATCATTATTCTTCTTCTTATTTTTTCATTTTTCTATCTCTTTTTTCTTTTTCATAAATTCTTTTATTACATACATTAGTTAAAATTTACAAAACATAATAATTGGCAACATTTTTTGCACTAGTATTAAATTAATTCGATGACAACATATTATATTAATATTTGACAAAATTTAGATCATGCATTTTCATAAAATTAAATTATCCAAATAAATTCATCTTTTATGTATATCTTGATAATGATATATATATATATATATATGTATGTATATATATATATATCTATATATGCACTTTTAGTACCCTAATTTACTATAACATATATCTGAATTAATATAATTAAACACCCCATATTCTGACAACATATATATGTATTTCCAATACTCTAGTTTACTATAATATATGTTTGAATTAACTTCAATGTTTGTAGTACTAGATTAGGGTTTTAAAAATACATATATACTGTCTAAATATACATAAAAGATTATAAATATATATCTAGAATAATTTAATCATTAGTTGAATTTTGTCAAATATTAATATAATCTGTTGGCATCAAATTAATTTAATTGTTGTACTAAAGATATTTTTAATTAGAAAGTAATTAATATTGATGTAGTGTCTAAATTTTAATTAATGTATGTAAAAGAAGATCCTGAAAATGAAAAAAATGGCGGGAAATGAAAAAAAATAAGAAGATAAATAATGGTTAACGGTAATTAAGGTAATTCTATAATATATAATGGGGTAAGTGCATTTTTTGACAGTCAGGGGCTTGTTTGTTATGAGGGCTATAGTTTAGGGGGTAAAGTGTAATTTGCCTATAATTAATTAAGGCGGATGCAGTGCGGTGTGGTAGGTGCGATTAGGGAATTGGGAATTAGAAAATATAGTTTATTGAAAACATGGAACTCCACAAACCGGCCTGTTAAAAGCAAATATAGTTTATTGAAATTAGGCATATACAATTCTTAACCAAAATAGTGACAACTTGTTCTTTGACTTGATTTTTCTTTTTGGTACAATCGACGAGACTCAAAGTCTAAATAACATCATCACTTAACAAAACATTCAAAGTTGAAGGAGCAGTAGTCCAAATCATCTCATCTCCTGCAATGTCATGTCCCATTCGTGCAAGCTCATCTGCACAAGCATTTCCTTCTCTCTTCGTGTGGTCCAAGATGCACTCCCATGCACGCCCAAAGTACTCCCGACAGTCCTCGATGATCCGCCCAAGCGGGTGGTTTACCGTGTCTGTCTCTTTAATAAGATGACACACCGATAAAGAATCTGTCTCGATAATAATTTTTTGAGCTCTTCTACTCCATGCCACTTCCAAACCTTTCTGAATTGCTAAAAGCTCTGCCACCGTAATCGAAACATTCCCGAGCTTCGCACTAAAACCTACGACCCAGTTACCTTTCTCGTCTCTCAAAATGCCTCCCATTGTAGCACTCTTAGTCTCTATACGAACACTACCATCAGTGTTCATTTTAAGCCAACCGATATCCGGCTTCCTCCACCGAACCGCTACACAAATACGGGTAGGCTTTACTCCCTTAGGCAATGCTTTCTCCAGATCAAAGGCAAACAATTTAATGGAGGCAAAGGTTTCACGTAGGTTACCTGCTCTATTATCAAAAACAAAGGAATTTCTATATTTCCAAAGTGTCCAAATGGTAGCAACAAAAATTTTTTGCCAAGGAACTGTTGGCATAAGAGTGGTTGTCCATTCATTTTCAAAATTGGATATGATCCAATCCTCAAAAGGAAGGTTAGAAAAGGCTCAAAAGTGTGATGGTGGGACAAGAAATTCCCAAGTTGACATGGAGAATGGGCAATCTCGTAAAATATGAATAATAGTTTCCGAATGCAAATCACACCTGTGGCAAATATCCGAAGAAGCAAGACTTCGCGAGAATCTAAAAGCATTTGTGAGGAGACTATTATGATTAATAAGCCAAAAGAAAAATTTAAATTTTTCGGGACAAAGTAATTTCCAAATAGATTTCCAATTTGTAAACACACATGATGGAGACGAAACACGGGTCAATAAAGAAAGATAAGCACTCTTACATGTAAAACTCCCATTCGGGTTACCTACCCATATTCGAGTATCCGGTTTGGTTGACACATACGGAGTCGGGTGGCTAAGGATCGCTTGTCTAATAGGATCGGGTATACTTGTACGAATACAACTAAGGTCCCACCCCCCGGTGTCGATCAAGACGTCCGAAATTGTCAAGGTGGTTTCCTCCTCAACAATATCCCCTTCAATTTGGTCACAAAGGTAACTCTCATTTAGCCATCTATCATACCAAAAGGAAATCTTAACACCATTCCCGATTCTCCATCTCACACAACTCTCCACCGCTTTCATACTCTTAACGATCCCTTTCCATTGATGTGACTCTCTACCCTTAATCTCATAATCAAGAAGGGCACACTTCCTAAGGTATTTTTTCCTAAAAAGATCCCCCCAAAGATTGCCCTCTCTCCTAATTGTCTTCCAACCAACTTTAGCAAGTAAAGCTATGTTCGACTTACGACTATCCTTAATGCCCAAACCCCCTTCCTTTTTCCCCTTTGTTACGGTATCCCATTTCACTAGGTGAATTTTTCTTTTTGCCCCCTCTTCTCCCCCCCACAAAAAGGTATGATTAATCCTATCTATTCTATTACACACCGAGGTCGGGAGCCAAGAGGTTTGCATCGCATAGGCCGGGATAGCTAAGGTGACCGATTGAATAAGGGTGGTTCTACCGGCTAAGTTAAGCCACCTAGCTTTCCAAGATGAAAGCTTACTAAGAATGCGATCAATAACCTCTTTGAAAGTGCTAGTTTTGACTCTCTCATGCAATCTTGGAACTCCAAGGTATTTACCAATATTATTCGTACTAGACATTTCAAGACAGTTAGCAAGGTCTCTCTTACGCCTATTCCCCACATTTTTTGAGAAGAAAATCTTAGACTTATGTTTGTTTACCAAAAGGCCCGAATGAGTGCAAAATGAGTCAAGAATAAGTTTAATTTTCCGGGCATTATCATGGGAAGCTTTCGTAAAAAAAATGAGATCATCGGCGAAAAAAAGGTGGGAAAATTTGGGCCCTTCCCTACACGGTTGGATAGGTTGCCAATTTCTTTCTCTTACCGCCGCCTCAATAATGTGAGAAAGTCTCTCCATGCAAAGGACAAAAAGATAAGGGGAGAGAGGGTCTCCTTGACGCAACCCACACTTTGGTTTAAGAGGCGGGAGAGCCATCCCGTTCCAAAGAATTTGAGGGGACGAGGAAGTAACACAATGCATGATGAGATTGATCAATTGTCTTGGGAAATTGAAAGCATCAAGGGTTTGCTCAAGAAAGTCCCAACGCACTTTATCATAAGCCTTTTCTAAATCAATTTTAATCACCATGTTTCCTTTTTTACACTTTGAGTTTCTAGAACTATGAATGATTTCTTGAAGACACAAAATGTTATCTTGGGTCCCCCTTCCTGGAATTAAACTACTTTGCATGGGGCTCACTAACTCACTAATATATGGTTTTACTCTCTTGACAATCGTTTTCGTTATGATTTTGTAGAGGACATTACACAAAGAGATAGGTCTGAAAAGGGTCACACAACTAGGATTTGGTTTTTTAGGAATGAGGCACAAGTAAGTACGCCCTACATCTTCATGAAACCCTCCACTCTCAAAAGCCTCCTTGACAACTTTAAACACGGACTCCCCAACGGTAGGCCAAAACTTTTGGTAGAAAAAAGCTTGGCACCCATCCGGCCCGGGGGCTTTATGGGGGCTCAAGCTTTTAACCACCTCGTGGATCTCCTCAATCGACACCATCTCAAGGAGGTTCGTCCCTCTCTCACTATCAAGAGGGCGCGAACAAGGGATAAGGATTGAGGGGCTCTACGGTTCAAAGACACACCGGAAAAAATTCTCGAAAAATAGGTTTAGACATGATCTCTTAAAACCCGATCCTCAGTCACCCACACATTCTCAATTTTCAACGTAAAAATGTGGTTTTTTCTTCTCCGAAAAATGGTGGACAAATGGAAAAATTTGGTATTTTTATCCCCAAAAGAAAGCCATTTAACTCGAGACTTTTGGTACCAAAGCATCTCTTCATGTTTGATAGTAAGATTATACTCCTTAATAAGATCTTTCTCAAGATTTTTAAGAAAATAATTTTCGTTTGAAGCAAGACTCTTTTGAATGCCATTAATTCTCGCAAGCAGATCTCGTTTTTTCTTAAAGATATTGCCAAAAGTGTTCACACTCCACTCTCGCATACATTTCGGGAGATTATTTAAAGCAACATGAATGGAGGGGAAAGAGTTCCAAACACTTTGGATGACTTCCTCACATTGAGAGTGAGTTGTCCAAAATAATTCAAATCGAAAAGGTTTTGATTTATTAGCTATGGGTAAACCATGCAGATACGTAATAATGGGATGATGATCCGAATGGGTACGGGGTAAATGACGAACAATACCTTCCGGAAACCGAAGCCTCCATTCACTGTTTGCAATTGATCTGTCGAGTCTCTCCCTAATGATAGCAAGTCCATCCCGGGAGTTGTGCCACGTGAACCGAGGCCCCTGGAAACCAAGATCGATCAACCCGCTAGCATGCATCATCTCAATAAATCTACAACTTCTTGAGAAATTAATAGGTCTACCCCCTCGTTTTTTCGACGATGTCGCTAATTCATTGAAATCACCCGTGACTAGCCAAGGCATGCGAATCATGGGGCCCAAAGCTTCCAATTGGCTCCACAGAATATCCCTGTCTCCCTCATCCGGGCTCGCGTAAATCCCCGAACATAACCATTCCTCATTAGTACGAGGTCCGATAAATGCATGGATCGCCTGATGACTAACATCCATAATTTCCACATCCATCTCCTCATGATTCCAAAGCATCCAAATGCCTCCTCGACGCCCTATTGTCGGAGCTCGAATAACGCTAGAGAAACCCAGCCTTTGAGAAATGCTTTCGGCTTTCTCCTCCGAGACCTTTGTCTCTACTAAAAAGACCACATTCGGTCTATGGTTATGTATTAATTCACGAAAATTCATTCTAAACTCATCACTACCCGCCCCCATACAATTCCATGTAAGTATCTTCATGGGATTAATTAAGAGATGGAAGAGGTGCACGGGGATACCGACTCCGTCACCGCACAAATCCTGGTAACCTTGTCTGGAGAGCAGTCGCGCAATCCATATCTGCCTCATCATTTCCTACAAACTGATCTCTACTTCCAAAACCAGTCGCCTCCTCACTTCCTCCAAATGTTTCGAGTATCTCGCCACTACCGCCAGATGCCAAAAAAGGGGACTCACTAGGGTGATCTTCGCACATGGTATCACCAGGTTCGTCTGGGAGATGAACTCGGGTCGGGTCATAGTTTCCATTACCAATATCATTCTGGAGCTCTGAGTTCACCTGTTTTTTCCCGCCATTGAAACGTATTTCTTGAAAACCATGAGATGGGGCTGTTACAGGTTGTTTTTTACTCGGGTCCGTCTCTATTACCAAGGTTGAGGATGTACGTAAATTTTGAGCTGTAAAGGTCATAAAAGTTGATTTATTCCCATCTTCAGCATTAAATTTGGGAAAAGGATTTATCAAGATCTCATCAGGGTTTTTGCCTTTATTCCCGACAGAAGACCCACCAACTCCTTGACCTTGCTGCACATTTCGTTTGTTTTGGAGTTGATTGCCCACTTTATTGAAAACCATTTTCTTTTTCTCACCATCTAATTTGTTATTCCCTTGAACCCCACTACCATTGCTAAAAATCAAAACGTCACCACTTTCAAACCCACTTAAAGCTGAAAAGCTATTAGTGTTGTCCCCCATGCGTACCTCTTTGTTGAAATTCATTTTCTTTTTTCCATTATCTAATTTTATATTCCCTTGGTCCCCACTACCATTATTAAACTTCAAAGTGCCTCCCCTTTCAAACCCACTACCATTTGTCTGCCCTTTTTTGGTGTTTCCTACATTCCTACCATTTTTCTTATTAACCAACATCCATTCCCCATATTTAGGTTTTGCAGAGTTGCTCGACTCCCCTTCGTCCCTGCTAACTTTCGGCTGCTCATTTTCCGGCTGCTCTTTTTCCAGCTCCCTCATTGGGACGTCAGTGTTTTTTCCTTTATCATTTTCCTTGAAAGATGGACATTCAGTTTGGCGATGACCCACACGGCCACATCCGAAGCATAAACTTGGTAAATTTTCGTACACAATGTTGTAGAGATGTCCATTAACAAAAATGGCAGTCTCAAGAGGTTTATCCATCTCCATTTGGACACAAAACCGGGCAAATTTACCTCTCGCTCCCCAATAAGTGTTACCATCGACCTTAATGGGAGTTCCAAGGCAAAGAGCAATAGAATAAATAATTTCTTCTTGATAGTATTCGACCGCCAACTCTGGAATCCTCACCCACGTCACCGCCGTCGTGATCTTGTCTCTAGACGGGTGAAAGTCAGAAAACCATTGCCTTACCACCAAATAATGACCGTATATCATCCATGGACCTTCCATTAGGATGTGTTCTTTTTTCCTTTTATCTTTCACTTTCAGCATAAAACAACTAAAGCCCAAGTCCATAAGTTCAAACTCCCCTTTGAGATTCCACATAGCATCAATACGAGCAAAGAGACTATTGAAGTTTATCGTTCTTCCCATCAACTTCAAAATCAGGGCCTCTGACCATGACTCCCGAATATCCTTCACATACCCCTGCTCCAGATTTATGCTCGGATGAGGTTTATCCTTCGACGCTGCTTCAATCACAACTTTTCCCAAATTTTTTAAGCCCATGCCGGTGAACTTTAGGGGGGTCGTCTTCCCTTTTTGTTTAACCAGAGTATCTAAATACGACGCCTTTGCTGAAGAATGGTTTTGCTCCGCTCTCGCAGGTTGGCCCTCTTCATCAAAATCAGCTCTCGTAGCACCGGAGTCGGAGTCCATTGTAGTGTCCAGGCGAACTCTTTTCAGGCTTTTTTGGTCCAGCTCCCCCACCATATTTGACGGGGAGGGCATAGGACCAAGCCTACTGGAAACTAACAAAGCCACAAAAAGAGGAGAAAACTAGAGAGAAAAAAAAAACTAGAGAGAGAAAAACTCTTCGTGTACGACACTTATGGAATGGTGGACGTTCTTTGACTTGATAGCAAACAATAATCATCAACATTGTGCATCTCTGAGATGGCAGTGTCAGCTTATGCATCTGTAGTTTCTCTTATGCATGTTCTTGATCAGATCCAACATCCTTCTAGGCATCGGCTTCTTCCAAACATGAAACAAATCGAAACTCTCCGCGAAAAAGTTCATTTCTTGCAAGAATTTCTTGAACTTCATTCTGCAACAAAAGTCGAAGGAATGGAAGATTTGATTAAACAAATTACTGCAGTTGCTGATGAAGCAGAAGATATCATTGACTCCCATGTAGTGGATCAACTTCGCGAAGAACATGAAGAGAGAATTTATATGGGCATCCCATTACTCTTCCATGAAGATACCAGTGATGACCATGTGGTGGATCAACTTCATGGAGGATCTCAAAGTACAATTGATATTGGCCTCTCGTCCTTTTGTCAAGCTATAGATAAAGTAATTGGAAAAATTGACTCCATCAAGAAAGAATTGTTAACCATGGTTAATGAGGGAATGGCTGTCCAAGAACAGGCCCAACCTAGCGTTTCTCAACCTGCTGCTGCTCCATCAACACTTCCTTCCCATGGCAAGAATACTGTGGTGGGATTCGATGAGCACTTGGTTCGAATTATGGATCAGCTCACCGGACATCACCCTAATCTACAAATCATCCCTATCGTCGGAATGGGAGGGATTGGTAAGACAACTCTCGCTCGAATTGTTTTTGAGAATAAATATGTTGTGGAGGAAGTTTGATGTACGGGTCTGGTTTACAATATCGCAGGAATATAGCGTGCATGAAATTCTTCGGGGTATTCTAATTGATATTGGAGTTACCGATGATATAAAGGGTGAAACTTTAGCTGAATTAGGACAACGATTGCACAAAAAATTATTTCGTAGACGGTATTTGATTGTTATGGATGATTTGTGGAGTACCAAAGGTTGGGATGATTTCAAGTTGTCCTTTCCGGATTCTGGGAATAGAAGTCGAGTTATGATTACCACAAGATTGTCGGATGTGGCTATTTCTTTAGGCTCTCACAGGCCTTATTTTTTAGATTTTCTAGATGAGAATAATAGTTGGAATTTACTTTGTGAAAAAGCTTTTACACAAAGAAGTAGCTCTCCTGAATTGGAAGAAATTGGAAAGAGAATTGCAAAAAGTTGCGAAGGACTTCCTCTATCAATTTCTGTAATTGGTGGGCTCCTCGCCAAATCCAATATGACATGAGAATATTGGGAGTATGCTGCCAGAGAGGTAAACTTGCTTGTTAGTTCTGATAATGATGAGGATTGTTTCAAAATATTGTCTTTGAGTTACAATCATTTTCCCATTCATCTTAAACCATGTTTCCTTTATGTGGACTTTTTTCCCGAAGATTATGAAATTAGAGTATCTAAATTGATCAAATCATGGGTTGTTGGGGGATTTCTAAAACCAAGAAGAGGTAAAAGTTTGGAAGAGATTGCAAACGAGTACTTGAAAGATCTTATTGAAAGAAATCTGTTATTGATTCGTGAGCGAGGGGTGTTGGGGGAAATCATAAGTTGTGGTGTTCATGATCTTTTAAGAGACTTATGTTGGAGAGAATCTCTGAAAGAACATTTTCTTAGTATCCCAAAATCACAACATTTTGATCTTCGTCTTAAAGAAAATGATGAACGTAGGTGCTCGTTAATTTGTGAGGGAGTCAAGATACATCTCCCTAAAGTCCTTGTTGGCTCACGATCAACATCACTTGTCAGCCCTTTGGTGGGTAATTCCTATCAAGAGCTTATTAGATTATCTTCGTTGGGAGTGAAATATGGTAGGCACTATGAAGAATTGCCCCTATACACTAAATTGCGGCGCCTCGTCCTTCCACAATATCTCAATTCTGGAATCTACGGTCCTTATATTTGTCCTTATATTTTGATGGTGGAATTTGGACCAATGTTGTACTACCATCTGAAATTTGGGAGATGCCACAACTTAGATATGTCATTATCCGACAAGGTTTTTATTTACCTACAGTTACTCAAATTGAGAGGGAATATTTCATTGTTCTGGAAAACCCACACACGCTTGACAACATATTAAACTTTAGGTGTACAGATGATGTCATTAAAAGAATCTCAAATATGAAGGAACTCACAATTTCATATTATTATCGAGACAAAGTGGATTGGTCGTACTATTGTCTCCACAATATTGCCAATTTACATAAACTTGAATCATTGGTGTTAGAATATTACACATCCACTTATGAGAACATCGCCTTCCCATATTCCCTGAAGAAGTTGACGTTGACTTGCTGCACAAAAATTTGGAAAGATATGATTGTCATTGGTTCATTGCCTAATCTTGAAATTTTTGAACTGTTCAGTAACCCCAACGAGGTGGATTTCGTCAATTGAAAGCCTTGACAATGATTCGTGGTTCTCTCAAGTGTTGGAGAGCAGAAAGTACCCACTTTCCTAAGCTTGAGGTTCTTCAACTTCGTTTCATGGGATTCTTAGAGGAGATCCCTTGTGGAATTGGAGAAATAGACACACTCCGTATCATTGAGTTGTTATGTTGCCCAAGCTGTGTTGAAGAATCGGCGGTGGAAATATGGGAGGAACAACAAAGCAATGGAAATGAGGACTTCCAACTTATCATAAATGATGTTTGATCAAAGTGTATTGAGAATGTTTCTCATTCGAAAAATTCCAATGAATAAAATCCTTTTTCACATTATAATTTTTTCAAATATGTTCTCAAATCATAGCGGCCATCTTTTGAAAAAAGAAAATTAAATAATAAATTACTGAATTCCTCAGACATGCTGAATTTGCTGAATTTATTGATTAATATGTATGCTGAGTTTGCTGAATTTATATGTGGGGACTTCATTGATTAATATGTATGCTGTTTTGGGGGGAAGTTGATGGTTCGTGCTAGGTGTTCGATGAAATGTCTGACAGAGATGTGTTTTCGTGGACTAGTTTGTTGTCTGCGTATGCTAAGAGTGGGAATATGTGTAGAGCAGGTCGATTGTTTTCTGAAATGCCGGTGCGAAATGATGTGTCTTGGGCTGTAATGGTATCGGGTTTCGTTAGCTGTGGGAGGTACACTGAAGCGCTTTGATGTTTCCGCGAGATGTTTTGTTATATTAAGCCACATGAGGCTGTTCTTGTTTGCGCTCTGTCTGCCTGTGCTCATCTCGGGTCATTGGATCAAAGGAACTGGATTCATACTTATATAGATAAGAGTTGCATTTCAGAAACTTCTAATGTTCGGACTGCGTTCATTGATATGTATGCCAAATGTGGGAGGATAGATTGTGCGTATCGAGTTTTCAACAAAATCCCAATACGAGATGTTCAAAATTTTACTAGCATGATATCCGGGTTATCAATTCATGGGCTTGGTGAGGATGCTATACGTGTGGTTAAGCAAATGTTAGCTGAAAATTTAAACCCTAATGGCATTGTTGTTCTGGGGATTCTAAACGGTTGTAGCCATTCTGGTCTTGTGGAGCAGGGTTCTTCAATTTTCTATAACATGGAGAGTTTGTGGAGTTGTACCTAAGATTGAACACTATGGTTGTTACGTTGATTTGCTTGGCCGCACTGGCTATTTAGAAAAGGCATTTGGAGTAGTCAAAAGCATGTTTGTTAATCCTGATACAGTTATATGGAGGGCTTTGCCAGAATTCATCGTTATTTAAATTTTTGATATATCATCTAGAGCAAATTAACCCACATAGTTGTATTGGAGGAGATGTTTTACTTTGGAACTTGTATGCTTCTCTAGGTAAATGGGAAAAAATTGATTTAATTAGGAAAATAATGGGGAAGCAAAAGAATCAATCAGATATTGGATGTAGTTGGATCGAAGTAAATGGTATTGTTCATGAGTTTCGAGTTGCAGATGTGTTACATCCAGAAATAGCACAAATTTCGACAAAAAATAAGTGAAATATTGAAACGGGCTCGTCTAGTTGGCTATTATGCTGATGCCACATGTGTCATTTGATTTAAGCGAGGAAAATAGAGAGCAAGCCGTAGCTTGGCATAGCGAAAAGCTAGCAATTGCTTTTGGGCTAATGAATACTTTACCTAAGGCTTCGATTCGAATTGTGAAAAATCTGAGAACTTGTGAGGACTGAGGACTGTCATACTCCTCTAAAGGTCATTTCGAAAGTTTATGATAGAGAAATTATTGTTAGAGATCGTTTTCGTTTCCATACTTTTATAGAAGGAACGTGCACGTGTAAGGACTATTGGTAGTGGCAGTTGATCTTCATATAATTAATGATACGGTCAAATTGATCTACATTCTGTTGCTACCTAGTGGCCAAGTTGATCTGTATTTAACAGAATATATGTTCTCTGGCAAAAGAAGTAACGAATAGATGTCTCAGAACGAAAGGTTTATGCATATGCCTATCCAGGAGAATGAATTGTGGGCAGCTCATGACTGTGGTATGCTTATGTTGGTATTATAAGTTTTTATCTTGTCGTATTTTATCAAGATAGAATCAATCAGATCATTCAGTCATGATAAAAATTTCTAAGTTTGTGACATTGAAGCCTGGAACATTATGATTTTATCACTATAAAGTTGTCAATATATGCATATGCTTGAGCTCCTAATATATACACTACCTGATTTTCAATATTATTCTTATGACCAGGAGATTAGTGTCCACTGATGGATGGAATTCGGCTTTGCATGCTCGAGGAGAATAGCAGCGTTCAATCAATCCCGAAAATGGTAATATGCTAAATTTCCATCTCTTTGTACTGGAAAGGTTGCTGCGAAAATCTTATCTCTAAATGATACTGGGATTTGGGATTTGAAGTCTCAGGACTCCCTGTATATCACTTTGTGTTAGAGAAAGGAGCACATTTTGTAATGAGTTCTTTTACAAATCACACAATGGAGATATGCCTAATTAATGAAGTTTTTATCAAAACCAAACAATCCGCCAGCAATTCAGATTGAAACCTCTACCAGTCTACTACTACTATAAGCAGAAAATGACACCTTTTATTTTTCATTTTTTTTTTTGAAGAATACAATGTGTGTGTACTTTCAAGAATACTATGATTTGTTTTTCTGCAACTTTTTCGAAAAATTATTTATGACTTAAATAATAGTCATATTTTGTTTTGCTTTCTCTGTACTCTTCCTAGTCTCATAAATTTGGTCCATATTTTCTGTCTAGATTGGGCATGCTCCCACTTATTGTGTATTTATTACTCTATTGGACTTTGACAATCTGGTGAGACCTTGAATAAGACATACATTAATGTTTATTTGACTACAAATGGTGTTAGTTTTTTTAAAAAAAAAAATATTATTATTATTATTATTTCCACCTGTGAAAAATTCCATTTTATTGGAAAAATTCCAAAATTTGTACAGCAAAATAATGGATGCCCAGTTGCACGCTATCACTTTGATGCTCTTTTTGATTCAAGGAAATTGATAAGGAAAGAAAAACAAAACATAAGGAAAATAATATTCCCTTGTTTGGTTACAATAGAAAATGGAAAAAAAAAAAAGGTAAATAAGATAAAAAATCTAATTCTAATTTCTGACAATTTCTTTTCCTCACCATTTGAGACAATTTCTTTTCTGCACTAAAATCCTTAAACCAAACATAATGTTAAGGTGAAATTATAAAAGTATAAAAAATAAACTGTTCTAACTCTCATCTATATTACGTAGCAAAATCAAAATGGTAATTCAATAAAGAGGGGATGTGTGTAGCAAATAATTAAAGTATATTGATATCCTCAACTACCAAGAGTTGCACTAATACTTTTCTTCCAAGTTTTCCTCATAATTGCTTATTAATTATCAAGAACGATTGTGTAAACCAAACTTTAAGTCAATTGCCTAGGGAATAGAATTAAGTACACAAATTTGAGTAGTTTTAGGAGCTGTCCGGACTCAAAGGACAAACTTACATTAAAATAAATTACAATCTTAGACCTTTTTCAGGAACTTTTTGGGCTCGAGCATGTTACGATGAATTTTAGTAAGGAAATGGAATGGAAAAATGGAAACGTATAACAAAATTATTCGAATTGGGTACTGTTATAATAGGAATATATATATTTAGGCAGATATTTAGGGATTTGATTAATTTCCTTACCTTATTTAGATATAGCTTGTGTGTAGATATAGGTGTGTATTCTTCATATCAATATAGAGAAAATTCCTCCATCTTTGTTTACATGGTATCGAGCCAGTTAAAATTTTAGGGTTCATAATTTTTTTCATTTGCCCTAGTGTGCAACCTCGTTTCTGTCGGGTCACCCCTGATGAGTGCCCTTTTGATCTCACCGCCTCCACAGTGAGGTTCGGCGTCCCAATTCCGGCCGGTCACCGAAATCAGGTCAAGTTCCGAGCAGTGAGTGGGCCTCACGTGCCACGTATACTTTTCGCCCCTATTTCACGCGCCGGCGCCCCTCCGATTTTCTATGCTAATTTTGCAAGTTTGTCAGATCTGGGTTCGAATTTTTTTTTGGTGGTGCTGCTGTCTTTCACTATTCTGTTGGGCGTGGTCTATTGTTGCTGTATGTAGGAGATTCTTAGCCTATATAGATTTTGGTATTCTATGGGTGAACCACAGACGATGGTTACTATATCTGCATCTGAATTTGCTAATTTCCTTCGGTACAAAGACACATTGGAATTTCATCTCATTCTATCACTGCAATTGCTGAGTCAAGTAATACAAATACGTGTCTCATTTCCTCCTCTTCACACTGGGTCATTGATTCAGGTGCTTCTGATCATATGTCAGGTAATCCTAATTTATTTACCACATTTACACCACACACATCTTTGCCTAAAGTCACTTTAGCCTATGCTTCTACATCCACTGTCCTTGGTTCAGGGATTGTTCAACCTACTTCATCACTTTTTCTATCACATGTCTTAAGTCTCCTAGATTTCTCGTTTAATTTAATGTTTGTGAGCCAGATTACTCGTGCTTTAAATTGTTTTGTGTCATTCTTTCCCAATTATTGTTTGTTTCAGGATCTTGATACGAAGCAGATTATTGGTAAATGACATCTATCAGGAGGTCTCTACATTCTGGATAGTCAGGCGCAGGTATCCAGGTCCGTTGCTTGCTCAGCTGTGTTAACTCCCTTTGAAGCCCATAGTCGGTTAGGACACCTATCTCTCTTAGTGTTAAAGAAACTTTGTCCTGAGTTCCAGAATGTCTCATCCTTAGATTGTGAGTCGTGTCAATTCGCTTTTGCCTACTGTCCCTCGTGTCAATAAAAGAGTAAGCACGCCTTTTGAGTTGGTTCATTCCGACGTCGGGGGTCCGTGTCCCGTTGTGTCTAAAACTGGGTTTCGGTATTTTGTTACTTTTGTTGATGACTTTTCGCGCACGACTTGGGTTTACTTTATGAAGAGTCGTTCTGAACTTTTTTCCCACTTTACTGCTTTCTATGCTGAAATTAGCACACAATTTAATACGTCTATGCATACTTTACGAAGTGACAATGCCAAAGAATATGTTTCTGCCTCCTTTCAAACTTACATGATTACACATGGCATTCTTCATCAATCCTCGTGCGTTGACACACCATCTCAAAATGGTGTAGCAAAAAGAAAGAAAAAACAGCCACCTGCTTGAGACAGCTAGGGCACTCTTATTCCAGACACATGTGCCAAAATGTTTTTGGGTGGAAGCTGTCTCAACAGCCTGTTTTCTCATTAATCGCATGCCATCTTCTGTTCTTCATGGTGAAATTCCTTATAAAATCCTTTTTCCTATAAAACTCTTGTTCCCTATTGAGCCTCACTTGTTTGGTACTACTTGCTTTATTCGGGATGTTCGTCCTCATGTTACCAAGTTAGATCCCAAGTCAGTAAAGTGTGTTTTTCTGGGTTACTCTCGATTACAAAAAAGGTATCGGTGTTTTTGTCCGACTCTTAATAAATTTCTTGCGTCTGATGTCACTTTTATGGATTGTTCTTTCTTTCCCGTCTCGTCTAAGTCTGCTGACAGGCAGGGGGAGCATGATGATATCTTGGTTTATCATGTCACCTATCAGTCACCCAATATTACCCCTACAGCACCACCTCCAAATTTCCGCCTATTCGCCATGTCTATTCCAGAAGACGGAACCCTTCAATTACATGTCCAGTACCGGTTTCTACTTCATTAAAGTTCATCAACAGAGTATTGCATGATTCATCATTTGTTTTTTTGTAATTTCTTTAACTTTTATATTTGTTCATGTATTAATCAATTAATCATAAGGAGTTTTATCTTCAAACTTTTTTTAAATTCTTATTGGATATCGATGTTAAGAAAATAGTTAATTAGTTACTTCTATTATTCATGTGCTTTTTTTATATCTTGTTTTAGTATAATAGTTTTACTCATTCATTATTCTAATACCAACTTTAGTGCCATTATATTCTTTTGATTAACCTATAAATAATTGATTTATGAAAACAATATATTCCATTTCGTAGCATGTTAAAGTTCATCAACAGAGTATTGCATGATTCATCATTTGTTTTTTTGTAATTTCTTTAATTTCTTTTTTTAACTCTTACAATTGTGCCCTTACTTAAGTACTCATTGTTATAATCTAATAATTAGTTTATGATAATTATAATAATATTAATATTGATATTATATTAATTAACATGATAAAATTTCCACCTTCTCCACTTCTCATATCTTTGGCTGAATGTTCTCCTTATTAATGTGGCATTAACATCTACGGTTCCAACATTCCAAATTTTTTGGAATTCCAACAATCACAAAATTAAAGAAATTCCTATATATAAATATAGGAGTTATAAATCAATTAAATAGATTATACTCTCTTATGCATATATCCATCCAAAAAGTCACAGTATATAATAGAAAAATCTTTCAAATCATTGATTTTTTACTTTCTTTATTTGGACCTGTAGCACTCCTTCTCATATCTTATTAAATTAAATATGAATAATTTGTTCAATAATGAATTATCTTTATATTTAAATAAAAAGTTATTTAATTGAATTATGCAAAAAAGTTCTTTTCCTTAATTTGAAATAGTTTGTAGTCACTTTTTATATTTCTTACCACCTAAATCAGAAAGAGACGTTATTCTTACTAGACTTTGTTTATATCGTGATAGTTAATCTTTGTTTTCATATTGATGAATACATTTTTTTTTTTGGGATTATAACTTTGTTATGTTGAATAGGAAGTGTTAGTGTCTATTCGGAAGATTGAATGTGCTTACTTGTGACTTTGTTTAACATACTTTGTGTCAGGACATCTACAAAAGCTATAAAAATGAAAATATGATAGATCAATGTTCACGAACTCCTTTCTAGACAACACCTTTCTTGGTCTAGAACTTTCATGTATTATATATCTACCAATGAACTTATTATGAGTGATCACGAGACTTGTGCCTCGACTTACCTTTTGTTCCATGTGAAAACGCATGCATTCATATAAAAAGGAAGACTTGCAGTCAAGAAGGAGAACTTCTATGAGGATCTTAATTTGTTGGTAAAATTAGAGAATTACATTTTGTTAGAGTCATGTGTAGAAGATATCAGTTGGACATGCAATAATAGAATGGTTCCCACCTATATATGCATGTGAAACAAACTTTTCAAACAGAAAAAATGACCATTTCATATGATTATAACTCAATTTGGCATTACACGTCAATCGATCAGTGTATAAAGTAAAATACATATATAAGACCTAAATAATACACGCAACTTAATTAATATACATAGGACCTAAGTATTACCAAAATTTTTACCTCTAAACATAATGGATCGACAGAATGCTAATTGTCTTAGGTGTTGGTCCAAAGAATTTGACATTATCGTGTAATTGCTTTAATAATATTATTATTTTTCTTCTAAAAAAATATGGTAGCCACAAAAAAGAAACATAGATATTCAACTCTCTCTTTTTGGTTAAAGTTCTTTATGGTACTTTCCAATAATAATGTCTTTTATTAATAAAAACGGGTGTGTTCACGTGCAACGCATGTACTTTTTGTTTGGTTAAAGTTCTTTATGCTAATTTTCTATATTAATTTCTTTTATTAATAAAAACTAGTGTGTTCACGTGCAACGCACGTGCTTTTTTCTAGTATTATAAAATGTGAAAATAAATGAAGTGCGTGGTAGTAAATGTCATTCTTAGACACATTTTTATCTTAAAAAATTTATTTTGTGCCTATCGTTATATTAATTAGTTTATAATTGTGACAAAATAAGATAATTATCTAAAAAAAATGCATTAAATCCAACCTTCCTCAAAGGTCACTCGTTTGAGGTTAGAATCAAAGCATAGTAAATGAGCTTCTTCTAAAAGCCATGGAACATTTTATGTGTATCAATATCAAGGGTTAGCCTAATTTATGGACTCATGTTAGGATTTACATGGCATCGGAGTTGATGCTTCAATTCTATTCGATACAAATTGATAGACGAACTCGTTTGTATCTTAACTATTTGATGAAAGTGCCAAACACTATGTGGAATGGGGTAAATTTTAGGACTCGTAATGATTTGCCAAATAGTTTACTCTTGGAATTTCAAATAAAAAGTTTAATTCTACATAAGTAAAGATTTCTTATTCATCTAGTTTACTATTACATATACCTCAAAATAAAGAAACCCCTTCCTTTTATTGACATGTCTTCTAAATGACTATAGTGGAAATATCTAACTGCAAAATTTTAGCAAACATTTCTCAGGCAGCTCCCTCAAGAACCTTATGAAGAACATCACGTGTTTTACACTTGGCCTCAAGTGGTATAGCTTTAGGCATGGTTGTCCCTTTCCATTCTGTCAAATCCACCAAGGCCTCATCAATCCTTCGCCACTCGAAACATTGTATCAGAGATCCTAATGTCAAACCCACAACCCGTTGGGCCAAGCCCATACCCGGACACGACCTTCTTCCCATGCCAAATGGTAGCAACTTCGGAGGCGCAACTTCCCCAAATTCAAATCGCTCGGGCTTGAAGCTTGTTGGATCATCCCAAACCACTGGATCCCTATGAATGGCCCAAGCATTAATTTGTAACATTGTGCCACGTGGTATATCATATCCCCCAAGCTTGCAATCATCTGATGGTTCATGAGGTACCAGCAATGGTGCGGCTGGGAATAACCGAAAGGTTTCAGAGATAATACGATGAAGGTATGGAAGGTTGGATAAATCTGATTCGTTGATTAGGCGATCATTCCCAACCAGATGGTCTATTTCAATTTTAGCTTTTTCTAACTTTTCGGGGTGGTTGAGTAGAACAGACATTGCCCATTCTATAGTCACTGATGACGTGTCTGTTCCAGCTAGAAGCATTACCTGCAATTTGAAATTTATATGATCTCTTCAAAATGAATGATGTTACAATCAAGCCACTGACAATCTAGCTGCAGTTCAATTCCTTTGTAACATTCTCGTGTAATACTTTCTATAACAATCATGCATATGCATGTGTGACTAGTGTATATACGGGTAGTTACGATATAAAAAGAGAAAAACTTGTATTCTGAAAATTCTCTCTTCATATCCTAACCATCCGTTTAACATATTTATATAACACGAAATGTTACACGGAAAGTTATGTAGGAATGGAGCTGATCTAGCTGTTGAGTCATGGTAAAAACAAATTTTATGAGTAATAATTTTCGTAATTTTGTTGTACAATATCACTTACGATAATAATCCCTTTGATGATGACATCTGTGTAGTAGTCGGGCTGCGACTCTTGTAAAGAAAGCAAATGATCAATCATGGTATTTGTACCCTTATTGCGCCGTTGCTCATCAATCAAACCTTGCAAGAATACATCCATTTTGCCGCTCACCCTTGCCAACTTCTTCTGAAAACCTTTATAATCTATCCATTTGGGAATTGGGATAAAATCACTTGGGTTTGATACGCCAGTAAATGCGAAAACCTCGTCCATAAGCCCACGAAATTGCTTCGCCTCCTCATCATCCTCGTCCTCACCGCCAAAATATCGCTTCCCAGCCACCATTCTCATGATATTATTGAATGTCAGCTCAGATAACAATTGCCTCAGTTGAACTCTCGCGAAATCATTTCGTGAGTTCCTATAAATCTTCTCCAGTAGAAGTCTGATTTCGTCTTGTCGTATGGATTGAAACGCGTTGAGGCGATTGGAAGAGAAAACCTCAATTGTGGTGAGGCGGCGAAGGTTGCGCCAGTGGTCGCCGTAGGGAGAGAGGATGAGGGAGGTATAGTTGTAGCTGACGTACTTGCCTAAGATGAGACGAGGTCTGCTGGCTAAGACGACGTCGTTTTTGGTGAAGCACTCCTCGACGATGGCGGGGGAAGAGACCACCACCACGAGGCGGTTACCGAAGCGGAGAGAGAAGATTGGGCCTAATTTTTGGGAGAGGTTTTGGTAGGTACGATGGAGAGGGAATTTGAGGAGGTGGAGGTGGCCTATGAGAGGAAGCGCTGTCGCCGGAGATGGTGGGAGATTCCTCTTCCGGCGAGTTGATGAAAACTTGAATGCTAGAACAAGAAAGAAGAGAGAAATGAGAGAGTAAAGCCAAATTGTTTCCATTATTGATTTATGATTTAGCTGTGAATTTGTTTTGTTTTATTTTTAGGTTTTGATCATACGGATTTATATATATGGTGAAATGAGGAGCTGCATTGAGACATTTCCATTGTATTCTTGGACGACAAGGCTATTTGATCTTTCTGCTTGGACTTCTAGAAAAATTCAAAGATAAACAGTTTTGTGAAGACTTGTTGCATTTCGGACTAGAAAATAAACGGAACGGATCTTCTATCATACAATAGTGTTCCATAATGGTATCACATCACTGTGAAATTGACAAGTGTCCATTCATTTTGAATTATTATTAACAATTTTTTTTAACGAACACTTGTCAATTTCACAATGATGTAACACCATTGTGGTATACTATTGTGGGATAAAAAACGAAGTGGGTAATCATCACAGATTTTCAATGTTAAAAGTGAAATAAAATCATGTTTTCTTTTATTTGCAGTTAATTTGTTGTTGAAGGTACATCAAACAAGTTTTCCATTGTACGATATACAAATGAGTAATATGTAGTAGGTGGTTTATTATTGTTTTTATTGGAAATTTTTGTCATTTGATTGTACGCGTCATTCTTCCCGTCTTGTAATAAAAGATATAGTAATAAGAAAGAAACTATAATAGAAGATTTCATTTGAAAAAGATGATTCCATTCTATACCAAAACCATAACTTGATTGTAATGATTCTTTATCAAAACCAAGAACAAATGTTGAAGAAAAGGTCAAGATTAGTCCGTGATATTTAACATCATGAGGCATCTCTCAATATACATAAAATAAAATTAATCAAACAACACAAAACTAGAAATACAGATTTACTCTGCAAAAAATAATATACAGGTGATAAGATGTCAAGCCATAATATTAAAATTGTCGCTAATTATTTTTATTGACTGTTAAGAATTTTTATTTTATTACAAAAATAATTTAAAATCTAATAGTGACAAAAATTATCTTTCAACTGTCAGTCATGACAATTAGTGATAACGAAATTGTCATTATTGATAATTTGTAGTGATACATCCAATTAACCAATAATAACATCTTAAAAATTATTATTGTAAAAGAACAAAAATCTTATCAATACTGATCATTACGTATATCTAGTAAAACAAATTATTATTAATTCTTGTTGTAGCGACATTGAATAAACCAAACGAAACAAAAGGAGAAGACATTTCCTTCACATCAAAACAAATTATGGATAGTGTGACTAAACGGCAAAAATCAATTATTATTCAATAAGATGATTAATCTAATTTGCTAACTACTTTCACCATTATTGGCCATTTTAAGGCGGCTAGGTCAAATCCCACTTGCGTATATGACTAAAAATGTCTTAATGTTGTCAGGTTTCTCATTCATGTTTTAATGAACCACTTTGATATTGTATTAATAAATAATATATGCATGTCTGTAAATTATAATTTTTCACAAACATGTATGTATTATTTATGACATCAAAATATAATAAAAGATCGGCCGAATGTAGCCACCCCATTTCACCATATAAACACGTCGTCCCATGAAACCTTAAAACATCCAAACCTTAATCCATATACAAATTTAATTACAGCTAATTCAAATCCATATATCAATCATGGAAACGATTTGGCTTTACTCTCTCCTTTCTCACATCCTTCTTGTTCTCGCCTTCAAGTTTTCAGCAACACGAAAAACAAACATACCACCAAGTCCCGCACGTGCACTTCCTATTTTAGATTGAAAAGGTAAATATGAACACAATGGATCCAAACTTAGTCTCTCGGGTTGTGTTTAGATTGGATGATTTGGTAACTGAGGCCTAGTCTGGTTGTGTTTTCAACCAAGCATTTTCATTTCCAATTTCACTTGCAGATGAGTATACTCATTTCATACCATTTTCAAATGGCGATGCTCGTTTTCATTTTCACTTTCATATTTTCCAAATATAACTATCTATCACTTTACAAAATCACACTCACCTTTCTCTTTTTTTCACCTCTCCATCTGAAAAAGTCGTATTTCTGGAGACGATGGTGGTGCTATCGTGAAATAAAACATAGTCTCAACCTCCACAGCCTTGTGCACATTTTAAAATTCATTTTAAATATTTTTAGTGTTATTTTCTGTGGTTAATTTTTGTCCTTTCCACTTATAAATATATTTAATTAATACAATCTAATCTATTTGCTATGTAAAACATTTTTTGCGTATTTCAATCATCAAATCTTCAACTTCAACCATTTTAAAAAACGCAAACAAACATGCCCATTATTTTTGAACGGAAATTAATGAACTCATTTATCATATATTTTTTAAAATGACGGTTGAAAATGAAATGAAAACACATCCAAACATAACCTAAGGATTTCAAATCCATAATAATAAAGCCTTCAATGATTTTCAGTTATTATGGATTTCGAACCTTTTATTGACCATTTTGAGTTACTTTTTCAATCATTATAATGGATTTGAAACCCACTCTTTAACCGTTAATGGTTATGTCCAATGTAAGTCCTTCAACATCAGTGATTTAGTCTAACGCTCTTGAGATAGATTTGCTCTATAGGTGGCAGTGGACGGCAATTCGTATCATAGGGCTTGTTTCAAGTGCAGCCACGGGGGATGCGTTATAAGTCCATCGAATTATGTTGCCCACGAGCATCAGCTATACTGTAGGCATCATCATTGTTAGATATTATTGTTGCTCTCCTAGTTAGATTAGTATTATTATTGTTTTTCTAGTTAGACTAGTATTCTTATTACCTTATTTATCTTTTACCTTCTTTATTGTTTAGGGTTTTCTTGTATTCTCTCTCTCTTGTAACTCTATAAATATGTTACTCAGTAATACAAGTTCCCTATGGGGTTTTCTCTAATCTAACATGGTATCAGAGCCATGGCTTCGAGCCATGGTATCTCGATCACTTGCTTCCGCCATCCTCAAGTCGCCAACCCCATCCGGCGCAACTTATCTAGTTTAGTTTAGGGTAGTTTTTTTTTCTTTATCTTTGTTTATGTTGTCGCCACTCACCCTTGGAAAAATAAGGACTTGGAGTCGCTGCCTTATTGAATGATTTCCAGACGAAACTACTCCACCTTGAGAAACGTATAAAATCTCTCTTCTAAGCATTCTTTATGTCCGGACTGTCGTAACGTCTTTTCTCAATTTTTTGTTCAGTCTCAATGTTCAAGACTTTCACGTTTCGACTGCGGGGGAGTGTTAGATATTATTGTTGCTCTCCTTGTTAGATTAGTATTATTATTGCTTTCCTAGTTAGACTAGTATTCTTATTACCTTATTTATCTTTTACCTTCTTTATAGTTTAGGGTTTTCTTGTATTCTCTCTCTCTTGTAAGTCTATAAATATGTTACTCAGTAATACAAATTCCCTACGGGGTTTTCTCTAATCTAACAATCATACTCTGCTCTTCAAGCAAAAAGGTAATTTCAGCCAACTAGACAACCATGAACGAGCGAAAGATGAAAACGGGGTCGGCCTAAAGAGACGTTGCAGAGTTTCAAAAACGTGAAAACACAATATGGAAAGTTCGGTTTCATAAGATGGAGCGACAGGAGATGCTTCTATTAAGATGAATCTGCCCAATAAAATGGATACAATACAAGAGCATAATCGCCGAGATTTGTCGGACTTGCAAAACTCAGAAGTTTCACATGCAAAATTCACTTATGGAAAGTCCCCTATAGAAGGCTGAAATTCATGCTATTATTTCTTATTATCCTTGTAAATAGTTTGTAGATTACAACACCTTTCCTTGTTCATATACATGTAAATACTCATATAAATTGATATATTTTCTCCTCATTCCTCACCAAGAGAGGAGTTTACAATTTCAGTGTTTCTTTATGGTATCCAGAGCCACTGGTGAGGAACTAGAAGTAGAATATATCTCTTCCCTAATGTCGACTTCAAACTCCAAAACCTCTTACCCATATCCTGCTTCATTGAACATTGGTAATTCTGTTTCAATGAAACTCACTCCAAACAATTATTTGTTATGGAAAACCCAAATGTCTACACTTATTGAAAGTCAAGAAATGTCTGACTTTATTGATGGGGGTTACCCAATGCTAGATCCTATTACCGAAGGTGCTGCAACCGACGGAGCGAAACAAACTCCAAATCCAGCCTATATAGCTTGGTGGTGATCTGATAGATTTCTTCGCGGATGGATTACGGGCACTCAATCCGAAGAAGTACTAACACTAGTGGTTGGCCTCGAAAATGCTAGTGAGGTATGGATGACTCTTGAGAATTCTTGTGCTCTCAATTCTCAAGAACGAGAGTTTCAACTTATGCAGAACATGAGCCTATTCCGCAATGGTAATGACTCACTAGATGAGTATCTTAGAAAATTCAAAATTATTTGCGATGAACTTGCAGCTATGGGAAGACATGTTCCAGACAAAAATAAAGTATTTTGGCTTTTACAAGGCCTTGGTCATGGTTACGAAAATTTCGTAACCACCATGCTTAAACCTCTTATACCTTCCTATCAAGAGATAATTCCCCTTCTTCAAAATCATGAAGCCAGAAGCACAACTAATGTAATTGAAAGCCAAACTCGGATGGCCTTTTATGGGCAGAAAATTGGTGTTGGGCAATACAAAAAGAGAGGTAATGGGCCTAATCACTTTAACTCCAAAGGTAAAGGTTTTATTTAATATGGTGCTAAAACCAATAATCAAAGATATAGTAGCACTCAGTCTTATGCAGGAAATAAATCCAATCACTCCTACGGCGGAAACAAAAGTAATGGAAAGAAATTTCCTACAAATGAAGAGATCGTCGTAATGTGTCAGATTTGTGATAAGAAGGGGCATACTGCAATCAATTGCTATAATCGATTCAATCACTCTTATCAAGAAAACAATGCTTCTGAAGCACTAGTAGCTCTCACTATTTTTGAAGATTCAATTAATGCTGAATGGTTTCCTGATACGGGGGCAACTGCGCACATGACTGCGAACTCAGGTAAGTTAATTAACTTAAGGCCATATACTAATGGTGATGAAGTAATGGTTGGAAATGGACAATCTCTTCCTATTACTTAAATTGGTGATGCAAAAATTGATTGTGGAAATACTTTTATAAACCTTAGCAATGCCTTGCTAGTTCCAGGAATCAAGCAAGATTTATTATCCATTAGTTAACTTACGGACAACATGCCTTATATTTTTGAGTTTGATAAGGATGGATTTGTGATCAGGAACAAAGGCACAAGAGGAATAATAGCAACCGGATCAAGAAGAGGTGGTCTCTATGCTTTTGATAATGGAAGACAAGAAGCTTACTTTGCGAATCGATTTCGCAGAACAAATAAAGCACTCATTTTCGTCGCTGTATTGAACGCAAATTTGACAAAAAAATTAAAATCTTTCAAAGCGATGAAGGCTCGGAATTTGCCCACAAAGATTTCATATCATATCTTGAGGATCATGGGATTCATCACCAATCAACATGTCCAAAGACACCTGAACAAAATGGTCTAGCTGAATGGAAGCATAGAAATATCATGGAGTTGGGTCTGACCATGATGTTTCATGCAAAAGTTTCATCACGATATTGGGTTCATTGTTTTGCTACTGCCGTCTACTTGATAAATCGATTGCCAGCAACAAAACTAAATATGGAGTCTCCATTTTTTCGAGTTTATGGGAAGCACCCTGATTACTCTTCTTTGCGTGTGTTCGGGCGCAAGTGTTTCCCCAACTTAGGTGACTATTGCAAAAATAAATTGGAACCAAAATCTCTGTCGTGTGTTTTTATTGGATATGGCATAAAACATAAAGGTTACAAATGCTTATATCCAGTGACGGGCCGCATATTTATTTTACGTCATGTCGTGTTTGACGAAACTTGCTTACCTTTCACTAATCCGAGCTCATTATATGACATGACACGCTTTGAAGGAGATATTTCAACCTATAACGAGTGGATTGACTCTTGTGATACTACTTATCCTACTGACATTTCTTCTATAGGAAATGAATTGAGTGCCTTGAAGTCTGGAGCATCCGACACTAACAATATGTCATATGATTCATGTGGTTCTACCAATTTGATTTGTTCTGATGCAGCTAACTCTTCACAAGTTGACATTTCATCAATTAATGACGTTCCTTTAAAAAATGAGATTCCACCAAATGATCTAACCATCGTCTCGAACTCTATCTCAATCCCGAAGAATGATTCAGCTAATATTAATGAGAGGCCACAATCACTCTCTTCTCCTGCTCAAGCTGCACATATTCCAGAACCTTCACCTATCCAAATGATAACTCGCCCATAGCATGGAACTCACAAACCTAATCCTCACTATGCTAATCTTCATCTTATCTCAGTCTATGACTCCATTCTACGTGAACCAAAATCATGGCTCATGACATTCTGGAACATGCTCAAATGATTGGTTGCAAACCTATTTCAACTCCAATGGCAATCAAACAAAAGAATAACAAGATGACCCGTTTCCAGATCCTACTCATTAGAGAAGCATTGTTGGTGCCTTGCGAGATTTGACATTCACTCGACTAGATCTTTCATATTCCGTGAATTTTGTTTGCCAATTTATGCACAACCCAACAAAAGGAAACTATCAAGATGTCAAGCGCTTTCTTCGCTATGTTGCTGGAACGCAAGTTATGGGATGAAAATTCATTCTCAAAGTTCCTTAGAACTTTATGCATTTTGTGATGCTGATTGGGCTGGGTACCCATTAAGATGACGATCAACCACAGGGTTTTGCACATTTCTCTGGAGCAATTGCCTGTCGTGGAGTTCTAAGAAACAACTCCCAGTCTCACGATCAAGCGCAGAAGCTGAATATCGATCTATGACTTCTACAATGGCAGAACTTACATGACTTTCTTTATTACCTCGTGATATCGGGATTCCACTGTTAAAGCCTCCAACTCTGTTTTGTGATAATATGAGTGCTTTACAAATGACTATAAATCCTATTTTTCATGGAAGGACCAAGCACATTGAAATAGATTACCATTTTGTTCGAGAGAAAGTGGCGTTAGGTAATCTAATAACGAGATAAGTGCCCTAACATTGGAACCCATGGTTATGGGCCCGAATCCGTTATCATGGAACATTTTCTTTTCCAAGTGAAATCCCCTAGTATATGAAAGAGTGAATCTGAATCGGCCTGACTCAAAAACCGAGTCATTTCATTTCGAAAATCTCAACTCGCAGACATTTTCACCAAACCATGAGTCGTGCATCACATCACACTCTTCGGACCAAACTGGGGCTTTCATTGAATGGACAGCCCCGTTTGAGGGGGAGTACTAAGATGAATCTGCCCAATAAAATGGATACAATACAAGAGCATAATCGCCGAAATTTGTCGGACTTGCAAAACTCAGAAGTTTCGTACATGCAAAATTCACTTATGGAAATTCCCTATAGAAGGCTGAAATTCATGCTATTATATCTTATCATCCTTGTAAATCTTTTGTAGATTACAGCACCTTTCCTTGTAACTTTCCTTGTTCATATACATGTAAATACTCATATAAATAGATATATTTTATCCTCATTCCTCACCAAGAGAGGAGTTTACAATTTCAATGTTTCTTTAGCTTCAAAGGCCGATGTCTATAGGAAACAGTGAAAAGGATGATTTAGTATTCGAGGAGCTTTGTCGTTTGCTGTTTGTTGGTGATTTTCTTTTCTGTTTTATGTTTGAACTGTTGGGTATCATAATATTACTGGGTTTTGTTGAACAATAAACCAGTGTGTGATTAATAGTTTTTTTGGAATGCTTGTTTTAAAAGCTTATTAAAATGGGTTTTTGTGACATGGAGTTTCTTGTTTTGGGTTCGCCAACTCATTCTTCATTGTCCTATGACGGGTTATTTTTAAGAGCTCCTAAGTCTTTAAGTCGTGGGGACAATTATAATCATTCAGGTGCTCGAGTCTACATGTAGAGTTATAGCGAATTTAGTCAAGCCAGACAAGGCAATGTTCTTAAAATCGGACCTGACCGGCCGCTCCGGCCGGTTAAACCGCAAACTGGACATAAGGCCGGTCCGATCCATGGCAGATTCCGGTCAGCGTCAAACCCACCATGAACCTGCCGAAACCGGTAAAAACCTGTGACCCGTACAACCCCGGGCCGACGATTTTTCCTGCTTTGACTTCATTTTCTCACCACCTTCACTTGTTTTAACTAGCAAATCTATTACCATTTTTTTTTATCGAACCGCCCTACCGGGAGGGTATTTTTAGGCCCCTCATTCCTTCTTTATATCATCCAAATGAAAGCAAATGAAAGCAAATCTATTACCATGGCTACAGAGAAGAAGTATTTCCAACTCAAAATTTTGAAGAAGAAAAGAAAGAAATAAAAGAGTAAGAGGAGAGAGACAGAGAGACTCACCGTGCGGCGCAATGAGGAGGAATAAAGCTAACTTATGACCTTTTAATTTAGGTTTGTTGGCCCACAAAGTCACACAAAGGTTTATTAATTCATTTATATTCTGACATTTTTTTTTTATCTTTTTGTACAAATACAAAAAATCTTTATCTTCTATTTTTTAACTTTAAACTGATAAAGTAGTAAATTACGAAAATTCTAAAGAAAATTTATACATTAGTACCACACCACTATTTTGAAACTATAATCTTTGCACATGTATATAGGAATATATATATATATATATATATGATCCGGGTTAACCGGTTTTTTCATACCGATCCAACCGATCAAACCAGTGACCCAATGACCCAATTAATTGCCCGGTTCGATCACCGGTCCGGGTCTGAAAACATTGGGACAAGGTATTGTTCATCTATCCAAACATATTTGTCTTATTATCAACTTCAAAATTTTGGATTATTAATCAAACTGGGCTCAAATGAGCTTTAATCAATCTAAGTAAACTAGATATTTTTGTTCATATTTATTCATTTTTAATTATTAAACCGAGTTCAAAACTTTTTCGAACAAACAAAAAATGTTTAAGTTTGATTTGTTATATTAACGAAACGAATTCAAATTAGCTTTTACATATCGTGTAAAATAACACATATATACATAGTTGTAACGAAAAAGAAGAAAAAAAAGAGTGACTTTCACACACACACATATATATTTAATATTTATGATTTTCTTGCATGTTTATTCATT
This sequence comes from Buddleja alternifolia, assembly GCA_019426215.1. Classification (NCBI taxonomy): domain Eukaryota; kingdom Viridiplantae; phylum Streptophyta; class Magnoliopsida; order Lamiales; family Scrophulariaceae; genus Buddleja; species Buddleja alternifolia. Next base: position 7,059,148 of record CM033396.1, on the reverse strand, counting down.
GCGAGGAGTGAGAGAGATAGGAAAGAGATAATAAGAAATCAGCGCAGAAGACTTATAATATTAAATTTCATATATTTATTGATTTATAAATAGTAATTTTTAATAATATTATCATATTTCACTTGATTTAAGTAAATGAATAATTTAGTTTACTTAGTTTTTTATTGAAGAGCATCAATGTTATCTTTTAACTTTTCAAACTGTTTCACTACGAAGACTACATTGATTGAGAAAATTGACTATCATTACAATGACATATAAAAGATTTTTTAGTCATACTTAAAATATAAATTTATTCAATTTAATAATATATATAATATATTCCAAGCACAAATAAATAATTATAATGTTTTGAAAAGTTTATCTAGAATAAATTTATAGTAATTTCTTAATAATTGATACTTCATTTTACTTTATTTTTACTCCTTTATCTTTTCAGTGATTATCTTAATATGCATATTTGGTTAGTTAGACCCCTATTAACTATTTGAAGAACTTTAAGTTAATTATATATTTTTTTTCATGATGTATGTGCTTAAGTATTTTTATTGTCTTAATTTATCATACTATTATATTATAGATTGTGCCGAAAATTGAACTTCAAAGTTTGTATTTTGTTAATTGATACTGCACTTTCATTATAGACTATGTTTATTACATTATCGACTTTTTAATTCTTACAAGAAGTTATATCAACACAAGTAGTTTAAATTCTAATTAATAATAGCTTTTTAATAAAACTAATGTCACATACTATCTTTTTAACAAAATTAATGCTTTATTTTTCCTCAATTTCATCAACTTTTAAGACCTCATACTCATAACATTTTCACCAGGTTCGAGCTCGAGCCGAGAAATTTAGTCAGGCTCGGCTTGGGCTCGTGGGCACCATTAGTAGAGATCCTACTTCATATCCCAATTCCCAAGTGTGGTTTGCATTGTTACTGTACTCAGTGCCTGATTATCATTTGTATTTTAGCATTTCGTCTATCATTCAACATTTCTATTATTGTCTCAAACTTGTTTTTGCATCTGGAACTTTCAAACTCTGGTGCTATTTTGTTAAAATATCTACTTTTAAGTTATCTCTCTTTGTTATTTATAAAATCTATTTTTCCATTGTGCATTCTTGCAAAACTTTTTATATCCTAATCCACCCACTCTAAGAATTTCTTGAGTTATAAATTCTAATGATCTTGGATAATGTAACTCAACTTGAATATTTTCAAAGTGGTAATATTATTGATACGGTCAATGACATCCCACAAGCAGGGGGGCACCAGCACCACCCATCCTCAAATTTTTAAAAATCTCACTTCTGTCTATAAAATTTGTAATTTCGTCCCTCTCTTAAAATTATCACTTCTACCTATAAGGCTATAACATTTGTAATTTTGCCCCTTTCAAAAATGACGAAAATAACCCCCTCCATTACTCAAAAATACTTAGTATGTCATTTGACTTTTTCAATCCATTTCCCAATTCCCAAATTTTCACTTTCTCCCTACTTCATCACACATTTTTACAACTCAAACAAAGGGGAAAATAGAATTCTTAGGCTTATGAATAGGTTAATTCTAGTTACTCATTATATTTTCCTCCATAAATATAGTGTATCGTACCCCCCTTAAATCCTTCGTCTATCTAGCAAAAAAAGTGTATAACTATATCACAATATATAATCTCGCCCCCCCTCGACAAAATTCCTAGCTCTGCCCCTGTCCACAAGAATGTCATATTCCGTGTACGAATTTTAGTTTCAGTAAAATCACAATCATTCGCATATAGTGGACGCATGTAGATTACAATCATTCGTATGTAATGGACACATGTAGATATGACTGAAATATATACCAAGCTACTCAAATTTATCATATGACAAAATTATATTGCATTCTAGATAGGATAACTTTTAATATATATGCCTTAATTATTTTGGCTGCGTCATCACTTCTTGATTTTAAAGAAGAGTTGAAGTTAAACACAAACTTAAAATATTATTTATTAAATCACTACTTATAATGTCCAGATTTTGAAAATAAAAGTATTAAAAGAAAAAATTAATTAATAAAGCAAAAATGTAAAAAATAATTAATAAAGCAAAAATGTAAAAAATAATTAATAAAGCAAAAATGTTGAACTTACAGTCTTACACCCAATCGAAGATATTCATGCACAAAAGCCTTCTTGAATTTTTTATTTTTTCGTCGTGTTCATAGACTTATAGCAATTGTTCTACATTTATACTAAATAATATCATCACATGAACATACATTGTGACGTGATACAGATAACAATATATACCATAAGATAAGAAATGTTAAATAGAATAAAGTTGTAATTAGGGACTTGTAGAACTTAAATTTAATAAACCTACTTTTTGATTAAGAAATAGTAACTATGAATAATATCATCATAGATCTTGTCTTTGGAAAATGAGGAGATAAATACATTATACCCCCTGTGATATATTAAATTTTTCAAAAGCGCCCCCTGCATAATACAAAAATTCACAAAATACCCCGTACGAGAAAAGTAAAATCACTCATTGCCTCCCTCAACAAATTTTACCTATAAATTTTAATGTTAGGACAAAAATGCCCTTACACTTTGAATATATTCACACTATATTTTCTTTATTTTATTTATAATTTTATTAAAATTTAATTTTTTTCTTTCGTTTTTTTTTCTTTCTTTTTTCTCACCTTCTTCCGCAACAATCTTCTTCCCCAAAATTCTAAACCACTTTTCATCTCATTCCACCTCCAACCTCAGTCCCTATAAGGCGTGTGGGCTTGTCCAACAGGATTTAGAATGAAGCCAATGCACCAAGCCCAAAATCCACATATTCCAGCCCATCCAACTTGCTACTATTCAGAGTCAACTTGTAGTTGACTAATTCTCCAGGGGCTCTTTTGCAACATATATATATATATAATTAACAAGCCCCAAATCGGTTCCAATATTCAGATTTCTCTCTCTCACACAACTCAAGTTTCAGAATATTTTTCTCTCTCTAAAAGCAATGTTCTCTACTACTGATTAATGGTTTAGAGCTTGAATAGAGTTTGTAACTCTTCCTTTATTCTTTAGTTTATTAGAGTTCTCGATATCGTGATAAGAGTTTTAGTTCTTTTAATAATAGTTAGGGTTCATTTTTCCCTTTCGATTCTTGTTGTTTTATTCAAACTTGGTTTGTAATATTCTTTAATATCTTCAATAAAATGAGCTCTTTCATTTTTTAACATGGTATCAGAGCCGTAAGGTTCTGATTCCTCCATGGTTTTTTTCAATTTCTTTGAAAATTTTACTGATTGTTGTTGAAGTTTTGGGTTATTTTTTAAGTTTTCAGATAGTTTCTCTTAAAGGATCCTGAGAGTTCTTGATTTCGACGACTTTCTTGATGTTTTTCAAGGCTTTTCTTGAAATTTCAACGTCTGTATAAGGACTACGAAGGATTTTTGGAGTTTCAGCGATTTTGTGAAATTTCTGCGGTTAGTTTGTGTTCCGACGATTCTTGAAGATTTTGGCGATCTTCTTGATATTTTCCGGTAGTATTCTTGAATTTTCCGACGGGTTCCTGGCGATGTAGTGTTCTATTTGAACCGTCCGCGAGTCTCCGGTGTTGCTTCTGTTGTATACTTTTTCTGGCATAGACGACACCGTGGTGCTACCTATTTGGTGTTCTAGTCTCCCTTACGGATCTCCCTTTTCTGTGTTTTTATTTGGTGAAAAACACAGAGGTTGTCGAGAATCTTTATCCTCGTATTCTTGTTTTTCTCGTGCGGCAGGGGATAATCGGATTGTTTCGCCTTGATTGCTGCCTTGACTATTAGTTTCTGTGGTTTATTTTACACACAGCTTTTTGATCAAAGTTGTTCCTTTTTATCGGCTCTTGCTTTAAATCTTTTCTAAATCTGGTGGTTTTGACCCTGATCTCCTCTTATTTCAGGATTTTCACCGTGATAAGACGCTGGGTCGTTCTTGCCGGTCTTGTTCTTGACATGTCATTGGGTCGATTGTTCTCCGCTGAGATGCTATTTTTTTGCTTCCGCTTCTGTTTCCCGAATTCTATTACTCTTACTTTTTTTGCTGTGTTTTTTTTTACAACAAAAAAAAACACCGCGGTAAATTGGCTAAGATCCTTCGTTTATCTCTGTTTATAGATCTGGTTTCGTCGATCTGTGAGTCGACCTTTTTTTTGGTGGATATATATGTTAAAATCAACCCTTTTATGCTTTAGTTTGCATTACATGAGCTTGTTTGTGTCTTCTTGCTCATCGTCTCCCTTAGGTTTAGTGCCTGCAGATATGCTTTTGTTGATTGCTCAATTTATCGTATTCTTGATACATTGTTGCATCTTCTCTGACAGGGGGGGACATTATGTTTGTCCCTCGTATATGGTTATTTTTGAGTTATGGTTCTCTTGCTACTCATTCGTTTTTTCTAGTTCAATCTTATATGGATATTCCAACTCTTGTTCGTATTATCTTGTTAGTCTTTAGTGTCTCGCTGATTTTCTATTTCCTCATGATATTATACCATTTTTGAGAACATGGCTGAGTTTGCCTATGGCTATTGAGTTTATGTCTTCGTTCACCAAATTGGCTTTATGTCTTCAAAGCAACCTCTTTCCTATGTGTTCTGTTCTCCTTTTTTTTCCGTGAAATCTTGCTTCCGCTTTGCTCATATTCTTGGATTGTTCTTAAATTTCCTGCTGAATTTTTGAATATTCTCATGTTTGTGATGTTACATGACAATAGTACGATGTTATGTTCTTTACTGTATGTCTCTGACTTGCTCGCTTTTCTGTCTCATTATGTGGGATTGTTTATTCCGTGTTTTTTTTACGACAAAAAATACAGTGATAAAGTGGCTAATCCTCTTGGCTATTTACTTTTCCTTATTCGAGTTGTGCCTCGACGTGTTGGTTATATTGATATCATTCGTGATACTTTAATGACATGTTTGGTTCGATTGTTTTGGCTTGTTGTTGTATGCTATGATTTAGCTACTTTGCTTTTGAAGTCGAGTTATGTTCTTTTTGGGTACATGTTCATTTTCAGTTCAATCTTATACGAACAGTCTAAAAGTATCTCTTTTGCATTCTATGCAAATTTTATGTGCCTGGTCTGTTCCTTGACTTGCTTCAAGTTACATTTTTCGTATTATACTCAAGCAATGACAATTCATAGTTCTTTTTCTCCTTATCTGCTGCTACACTCTTTGGGTCAGGGGGGAAGTATCATGTGTATCTCATATGTTATGCTCTATTCTATCTTTTCTAGAGTGCTTATTCAGTTCCTTATGAATATTTTCTTGTTTCGGATATTACATGGTTGTGATATGATGTCAAGTACTCGTTTATGTGTTAATGCATTCCATGTGTTGTGTTATCTCATTCTGTGCTCAATGTATCAAGTGTTATATTGGTTTTCTGTAAGCATATCTGATTTGCATATTGATTTATGCTTCTCTTTAGTTCGATATATGTGTCGGCATGTTTGTGACTTTCTTGATTTATTGTCACGTTGTATGGAATTAATTATTCCATATCTTGGTTTATTCTCGGTGAGTATTGTTGATGTTATTGACCATATTTGGTTCAGATTTGATGCGACATGTTTGTTGCGTTTTGCGGTTGCTTATTATCTGTTTCATCCTTCGATTTATATATGGTGGATGGTGGATTTATCTTTTGTGGATTCTATCCGTGTCGATTCATTGTATGTTTCTATGTTTCGAATTATATTCGGTGGGATTTCGCTTGTTGTTCTGTCCATATTTGGTCAGATTGATGTGACATGTGTCACTTTGTCAGTTGCATGTGTAGCTGATTTTGGTAGTACTTTTATGAGTACTCTTGTTTTGAATCTTGTAATTTTTCCGTGGGTTCCGGTGTTTGGATTCAAATACGGTAATTGCGATCCTTGTTGTAGCTTATATGGTCCTGTTTTTATTTCGTGGGTTCATGTTTGTCTGATTCAAATACGAGATATGCTACCTTATTTGCTTGTTTGTGGCTCATTTTGTTGTTTCGTGGGTTCGGTTTATACCGATTCAAATGCGGACTTGTGGCCATCGTTTCTTGTTCTCGATCTTGTTATTTTATCCTTAGGTTCAGTTTTTTTAATGTTCAATTTTTGGATATTGCCATCGTTTACATATCTGTTCTTTTATGTCATTTCACTATTTTTAGTGTTTGGCTATGGTTTGGTATGGTTGAGTGTTTGTCATTTTATGGTGACACTCTACACCTTTTTGGGTTATCCCTTTTTGATTTTGTGCCTTTGTCTTTTGCAGGTCTATTCTTTCAAGTTCAAGGTTCAATCTCATGGTACGTTTCTGGCTCGTATTTGCGTGTTCACTCCCCATGAGCTTGAGGGGGGGTGTTGAAGATATAAGGCGTGTGGGCTTGTCCAACAGGATTTAGAATGAAGCCAATGCACCAAGCCCAAAACCCACACATTCCAGCCCATCCAACTTGCTACTATTCAGAGTCAACTTGTAGTTGAATAATTCTCCAGGGGCTCTTTTGCAACATATATATAAATATATAATTAACAAGCCCCAAATCAGTTCCAATATTCAGATTTCTCTCTCTCACCCAACTCAAGTTTCAGAATATTTTTCTCTCTCTAAAAGCAACGTTCTCTGCTACTGATTAATGGTTTAGAGCTTGAATAGAGTTTGTAACTCTTCCTTTATTCTTTAGTTTATTAGAGTTCTCGATATCGTGATAAGAGTTTTAGTTCTTTTAATAATAGTTAGGGTTCATTTTTCCCTTTCGATTCTTGTTGTTTTATTCAAACTTGGTTTGTAATATTCTTTAATATCTTCAATAAAATGAGCTCTTTCATTTTTTAACACTTCTCCTCCACCAACATCCACGGCCCGCCTTACCAACACCTCGCCTTAACGCCATCAATTACATCCATTTCCCCACACTCAGATCCACAAGAGTAACAATGGAGTCCATAAAACCCACCAGCGCCAGCAGCCATGGAAGTATAACCGAAAACCCACAAACACAAAAAGCCCAAAATCGAGAAAATGAATGCCCGCCGAACGGCCCACCACCGACGCCTAGCGAATTTTGTGTAATTTTGTGTGTTTTTCAGAATTAGTGGTCTTCAATTTTGGATTTGTGGCCTTCAAAGCATGAGAATCTGTGTGATGGTGGACGGGGAGGTGGTGGGTGGAGGAAGGGTAGTGGTGGGGCGGAGGTGGAGACTGTGGTGGGGCGGTAGTGGCGATGGCGAGGTCGAGGGGCGGAGGTGGCTGTACAATTATATATACACATAACACTTATATATATTATTAATATATTGGTTTTTAATATTATTTTTTGAATTTTAATTTACTAAATGAATAGGTATTTAATATGAAACATCACATTTTATCTTATTTGATCAATAATGTTAGATTAGGGGTAGATTGGTCTTTTAAAGGCAGAAAAGTCATAACAGTTCGCAAACAGCAAGAGTTGCGCGCGTAGGCGGTAAATTGTGACTTTTTTGAATTTGCAAGGGGGGTGGTTTGTGAATTTTTGTATCACGAGGGCCTTTGAAGAATTTGATATATCATTGGGGGTAGGCCTGTCATTGGGTAGGTATTACCCAGGCCCAGACCCAACCAATCCCTATTAGACCCGGCCCATGCCCGATCATTTGGGCCTGAGACCCGGACCCGACCCGGACCCATACCCGGACCCATAAAATTAAAAGGATTGGGTCCGGGTCGGGTCCGTACCCGAATATTACCCGTGGGTCCACTTACCCGACCAAGGCCCGAAAAAGACCCGAACATTACCCGCGGGTCTGTTAACTTGCCTTCTCCATCTCTCAACCAAACACTCTGCCTTCTTGACTTCTTGTTAAACCAAAACCAAAACCCTCTTCACAGAAGAAGAAAATTGTAACTTACAAGCTAACTGTAATACCATTGTGCGTAATTTGGCTTAATTAGCATTTGGCAGAGTGAAAATTAAACTAACCCCATTTGCAAGTAGACATGCAATATTGTGACTTCATATATATATATATATATATATATGGGTCCGTTTTGACGTTGCAGTTTAGGTTTCTGTCAATTCATCTCCCCCCTCGCCGCCGACCGCCGTCGCCGTCTTCTGCCCGCCGTCGCCGTCCTCACTCTCACTCTCACTCTCACGTAAATCTTACGAAAGGAAAACCCCAATCCAAAAATAACCAAAACCCACCTCCACCGTCTTCCGGCCATCCGGCGCCTCCCACCTCCGCCTCCATTCCAACCTCCGGCGTAATTTTTGTTGCTGGGATTTTTGCTAACTTCTGATTTGGGGTTCTCAGATTTTATTTTTGTAAATCAGAAAATTTGGAAGTTTTGTTGTGGGTTTTTGAATTTTGTTCTATTGCATATACTGTTTCGCAGTTGATGATTAAAGTGGGTAGCTACTTTGTTTTTTTGGTTTAGAATTGAAATTTTGCATGAACAAAGAGATGAGTTTTTCATTTCATGAATGAAATCAATTTACTGTTATTCCAAAAAAAATTGTGGGTTTCACAGCAAAGAAATTAAAATAAAGAAAAGTGTGGTTTCTATTAGTATTCAGAGCTCATTTATCAATTATCATAAATTTGTAAAAAAAAAAAAAAAAAAAAATTAAACAGACCCGACCCGGACCCGGCCCGAAACACCGGGTCTATGTATTGGACCCGGTTTTCGGACCCATTGGGTCTGCGATCGGGTCGGGTCCGGGTCGGGTAGAGGAGGCATCCTGCGGGTATTTTCAGGGTCTGGGCCTGGGCCTGGGTAATACCTACCCACTGACAAGCCTAATTGGGGGTATAATGTATTTATCTCGAAAATGAGTAATGCAATTTACTTATGTTTCTTTTATTGAAGAAGACATTTCATTATTTATTTTTAATTTTTCAACTGATTAACTATGAATAATATATGGATTGAGAAAATTGAGTATCATTACATGACCATACTTTGGATAATGAGTAATGCAATTTACTGAAGAAGACATTTCATTATTTATTTTTAATTTTTCAGCTAATTAACTATGAACAATATCTAGACTGAGATAATTGAGTATCATTATAAATTACATATGAAAGATTATTTAGCAATACTTAAAATGTTCATTACTCAATTTAATCATAATAATGTACCGCAAGAACACGTGCATAGTGATAAATTTTTGGAAAGTTTGTCTATACTTAATTTACAGTAATTTTTTGATAATTCATAATCCATTTTACTTTGATCTTTTAATTGTCTAACTCTTTTCAATGATTAACTTAATGTGCATATTTTGTTAATCAGACATCTATTGAATCAAGGGGCGAGCATTGGTTTTGAAAATTTGCCCAAACCGACCACACTGAACCAAACCGCAACATTTTTGTCAATTTTCTAAGCAAACTGCGGTTTAAAATTTAAATAAAAACCGGAACACCCTATACAGTTTGGTTTCAAAATTAGTGTTAAAAAATCGTACTGCACCGGCACCGCCTACACACACACGCGTATATATATAACTTATTTTTCTTTTTAATTTAAACTTTTAATATGTTTTACTCGTAATACTATTTATATTTGTAGTTTAATTCAATATTTGGTATTAAATTGATATGGTTATATCTTTTACATGATTAACAATATGCTCAATCAACACTTGTGCCTGAGAATTTTAAAGTGACATTATTTTATGATATTTTAGCATTATATATTTTTATATAATAGACATTTGAATAGTTTTGACAAGAAAAGTATTATAAATTATATTTATGATATTTGTTCTATTTAACTATCACAATTATTTGTAATAGTAATGTTGCCTTAGATCATCTATTGTTTATGACCTTAAAATAATTTTTACAATATCTTTCTGCAGATTTTAGTGCACAAAATTTAATAAACAAACAATTACAACATGTCGTTTTTTAAAGTTATTGGGCGCTTAACTTGGCGTACAATCATATATAAATTGTAAACAAACTTATTGGGCACTTAATTTTGTTTATACCCTACCATCACATCTTAATTTTTTATATCTCATTATAAGTGTATGTGTAATGACTGATTTCAATATCTATAGGGTTTAGAGATTACCATATATATATATATATATATATATATGTGTGTGTGTGTGTATGTGTGTGTGTGATTGTATTGTAGAGTCATAATGTAAATATACATTTTATTATTGTAGATATTTAAAATTTATTTTTATTGTTTGACTTTGACTTTTTTGCCATTAAAAATTTAAATTACATAGGGATATTTTAGACATGTCTTAACTTTCAAGAAATAACTTGTATTTTTATAATTGAATAGGTAAATAACAATTTAAAGATGATGTATATATAGTGCATTTTGTATATTAGTATAATTAAAATATGTAGTAAATATATAACCTAGAGATTATAGTAGATACCCCCCAACCTATGAGGTGATGTATACTTTGTCCCCCAACCTATTAAAAATTGCACTTGACATCCTAACCTATCATATATGTGCACTTTGGCCCCTCGGTCAGCTTCGAGCAGATTCGTAGGGTGTCGAGTGCAACTTTTAATAGGTTAGGGTGCAAAACGCGCATCACCTCATAGGTTCGGAGGTGTCTACTAAAATCTCCAACAATAATTATTTTCAAAATAAAAATTTTAAACTTTAATTATTCTCCAACACATATGAAATTAATGTTTAAAATTTTTTATTTTGAAAATAATTATTTTTGGAGATTTTAGCAGACACCCCCAACCTATGACGTAATGTGCGCTTTGCACCCCAACCTATTAAAAGTTACACTCACACCTTACGGATCTGCTCGAAGCTGACCGAGGGGGCAAAGTGCACATATATGATAGGTTAGGGTGTCGAGTGCAACTTTTAATAGGTTGGGGGTAAAGCGAACATCACCTCATAGGTTGAGGGTATCTGCAATTATCTCTATAAACTAAGTAAGATTTGATAGTAAAGTAATAATTAAATCATACGTACCAACATAAATTAAAAAAGGGACAAAAACGTAATTAAGAAAACAAATACTAGGCAAATCCTTAGCAAGCTTCTATTCAAAAGTGCTATTTTTGGTTCTATTAATAATTTTACGGCCTTGTTAGCAAGTAGTTAGATACCTAGTTATATATTTGTAATTATTTTGTTAGATGTCAGTTGCCATCTAGCTCTTCCCCACTCTCATGAAGTTATAAAAAACTTCATAAAAGCAACGCTCTGCAAAGTAAAGAGACTTTTTGAAAGAGTAAAGTAATAGAATAAATGACGGGAAAATTATTTTTTTAGTCCGTTAACTTCGCCACTTTTGCGTTTAGTTCTTTAAGTTGATGTATTGCAAAATTGGTCTGTTGTCTTCGGACTTTTTATAATTTTAGTCCTTTTGTCCTTATAAAATTGGTAAATTTAGTCTGTAGCATAGTCCCCCTCAAAATGCATAGTTCCCTTCAAAACGGTATCCGGAAAACGATTTAACCCATAAAAACGAGGACTTGGAATATCCGGTGATACATTATATTAAAGGGTGCAAAAATTAAAAAAAATGCTCCTAAAAAATAGGAGCACTGCAACCTCATGTAACCTTTCTGCCTAGGGTTTTGGCCGGCGTCCAGCTCCGCCTCCGTGCATGGAGGAGCCGGATAATGATAAACCACCGCCGTTGGTGGTCACCCCCAACAAGAACTTGAAAAAATTGAAGCGAAACCTACTAGGGGTCGATGAAGGAGGACATATGCAGTCGGACTCAGAGGCGACGATGGGTAACCCTAGACCCTCGTTTGAAGTCGGGAGTGGGCCTGCTGCTAAGGGACCGACAACGATGCCACTAGAGGCAATGGATGTGAACAAGGAGAATTCGAACACCACGAGAGACAACCCACAGAACGCGTGGAACTCGAACAACCTTCGACAATCATGGAATCGGAACCTGTTACACCGGCCTTCTATACCGGAGAAGGGGAGGAGGACGACTTCTTTGACAAAGCGGAATTGAGTGAAGACGAAGCGGATGACTCGGTTCCAACATACACAATACCCGATGAGGATATCCCTATAATGGCAACCCCGTACCGTAGAGCCTTGGTCGTGAAAGTGCTTGGTCGAAAAGTGGGTTATACAATGCTAAAACAACGCATGAAAGCCCTTTGGAAACTACCGTACGAGGTTAACCCTGTCGACATTGGCAACGATTTTTATCTCGTTTGATTCCGAATTAAAGCTGAGTATGACAGGGTGCTTCGTGAGGGACCATGGATGATATTGGGACACTATTTAACGGTTAGAAAATGGGATCCAACGTTCAATCCTAAGAAAGAAAAGATATCGAACACTTTGGTCTGGGTTCGTTTCCCAGATTTACCGATACACTATTTCAATGACAAACATCTTCGTGGGATGGGACAACTAATCGAAAAGGTTAGGGGAATTGATAAGCATACGGAAGAGTCACTAAGAGGTCGATATGCCAGGGTGTGTATTGAAATTGATTTGGCGAAACCACTTGTGCCAGTGATCAAGGTTAACAAGAAGCTTCGAATTGTGGAATATGAGGGCTTATCTCTCATCTGTTTTAGTTGCGGCGCGGTTGGACATAGAAAAGAAACTTGTGGTTCGCACCAACACCACGGACAAGCTGATAAGACCGAGGAAAAGCAAGCCACACCCACCACTCTCGGTCCTTGGAACATAGTTCCACCCCGCAAAAGAAGGCCCCCGAGAAAGGATGACAATACGGGCATAGCACAGGAACATTTTGTTTTCGTGTTTGGAACAGGGAACCAAACCGAGCCAATGAGGGCACGAAGTAATTTGGATAACATGGAAAATGGTACTGCTCGGGCCAACTTATCTAAGGGTACAGGGAAGAAAGCTACAACTCGGTTTCCATATACTAAAGAACCTAATAAGTCGACTTTGGCTTCGAAGGGGTCACGGTTTTCGGCGTTACAAGACTTGGATGAGCAGATGGGGTCAGAAACCATCAGAGAACAAGACAAGTTAGGAGAGGGAAGCAAGAGTGATGGGAATACGAAAGTGTGGAGACGGGTTGACAGGGACCATCAGTTGTTGCAGCCGGATACGATAGTTGCACGAGTAAAAATCACACCAATCACTCACGGGTCTACATACTTAATAAATAACAATTCTATAACTTCGGTTGTAGACACGGATTGGACCATGATGGACGGGAGTTCAAGCATACCGAGAACACATGGATCCCAGTTCGATCATCACCGACCTCTAGATGACGGAAATGAGGACATGCTGAGCTCAGATGAAGAGTCGGTTGAGGAAGTGGATATATCGAAGATTGACGCTTATAGTGGCTGTATGGGTTATAGCGATGGTGTGCATGCTGAATTCATGGAGATTTGGCTACAAACACTGTCTTAACCATGGTTAGGGGGTTCAAACCCCTCCCCCGGTATGATTTTTGTTTACATTGAACTTCTCCCTCTGTATAGATAAATGACATCTATATTTTGGAATTGCAAGGGTGCAGCAAAACCTGAGTTCTTGAACGTGCTACGAGAAGTTCTTATTCGGCATAAGCCGATGGTCTTGGTACTTGTGGAGCTACGGGTTCCGGGGCACAAGGCGGAGAATATTATGAAATTCAGTAAATTTGATAGGGTGGAAATGGTGGAAGCTCGGGGATTTGCCGGAGGTATCTGGCTTTTCTGGAATTTCTCCAAAGTTCATATTGATATTATCGAAGCAAACGATCAAAGTATCACCTCAATCATACGTCAGGAAGGAAATGTGGATTGGGTTCTTACAGCCGTGTATGCGAGTCCTCAAGTACAGACACGTAACCACCTCTGGCAGCATCGTATACCCATGGAACCCCACATTCGTGGCCCATGGGCTATTACGGGGGACATGAATGTGATTATGACTCAGGAGGAAAAAATGGGAGGAGCTCCTTTCGAGATATCCAAATGCCGTCAATTTTTGGAGTGTATGGACAAGTGTGGACTAATTGATTTAAAATATATTGGTTCACCTTTCACCTGGGCCAAAGGAGGGAGATCATCTTTATAGGAAAGGCTAGACCGGATAGTGTGCAATGACAAATGGAGGATTGGATTTTCGAAAGCGACGGTACGTCATTTGCCTCGTATATGGTCGGACCACGCACCTATATTACTCACATTATCTGAACACACGCGGGTCACTTCTAGCTTAGATTATTTTAGATTTTAATCTGCTTGGTTCACGCATCCAAAATTCCACGAGTTAATTGAGGAACAGTGGCAATTGCAAAGAGTTCAGGGAATCAATGCTCAAATCCAACATACTCGGGCAGCCGTGCATGCTTGGAACCATGATATTTGTGGTAACATCTTTAAACGTAAAAAGCAACTCATTGCTCGCATTTCGGGGATCCAGAGGGCGCAGGGTATTAACTTTTGATATTCTCTACGGAAATTGGAGAATAAGCTACAAGCGCAATATTTTGAAACTTTACGTCAAGAAGAATTATTTTGGAAGCCGAAAGCAAGGGCACAATGGCTTAGAGCGGGAGATCTTAACACACGCTTTTTCCATCTGTCAGCCGTGAATCGTCAAGGTAAAGCCAAGGTGTGTGCTTTGCACAGGGAGGATGGAACGGTAGCTACTGAACCAGAAATCCTTGAAAATATGGCAGTTGAGTACTATAAGAATTTGTATGGGCAAGGAGAAACGGTAGGAAATTACACTTGCACATCGGGTTTCCCAAAGCTTCGGCAATCTCACATTGAGGATCTTTCTCGCCCAGTCACTAAGGAGGAAGTTGTAGACAAAGCAAATTTAAGTCCAATTAAATTATGACAAGTGAAAAATATAATATTAATTATCAAGTTAAGTCTTTAATTTATATTTTGGGATTTACCAAATTTTAATTCCAAAATTACATAATTGATTTAATTGATATTTTAATATTTATTTTATTGGCAAATCAAATCGCATCACATGTCAAATTGAAGTGGTCTAGCCAATCAAATTATGTCTTGCAGTAGAAAAGTCAACGATCAATCACACTGCGCCAAATGGATATGATAGCCAATCAAATGGCTCCAAAGTAATTGATATTTATCTCTTTAAATTAATATGAATATTAAAGAGATAATATCTATTAAATTTATCCTCAACAAATATTAGCCAATCAAATGGCTCAAAAGTAGTTGATATTTATCTCTTAATAAATACAAAATTAAAGAGATAATTATCAAAGGTGTTTAAAGCATTTGTGACTTCTCCGTCCTACTCCTATAAATAGGGTCCTTGGGAGCTCACAAAAAAACACACAAATTAAATTGGAGCTAAAGAAGACAAGAGAAGTTCCCAAATTCTCTCTACAAGTTCTTCAAATTCAAGAAAGCGTTTAAGGCAAACTTCAAAGTGTTCTTGGTGAAATTCATCAATTTATATCGTTTAATCCGAGATTAAGGTGCTAAACCCTCGCATAAACGTTATAAAAGTCCAAATCAAATCGAAGGAAGATCAAAGTGACGAGCCGACCTTGAAGCTTTCAACTTTCTCAAATCATTTGCATCGTTTGATCCGAAATTAAGCTGTCAAGCCCTCGCATCAACGTTATAAACATTCAAATCAACATTCGAGAAGATCAAAGAAGTGATTTCTGCTCCGATATTCAAATCAAAGTTCTCGAAGGAAGAATCAGAGGATTAGATTAGGGATTGTACTCCAATTCTTTATTTTAATCAATATAAATTCATTTGTCACCATTTTTGTGTTTTTGTTTACAGACATAAAAATTTGTTGTGTACAAATTTTTTGCACGCCCAGTGGGACCATCTCTACCTCTCATCTCTTTCCTTCACCAAGTATCAAATGGACACTCAAGCAAAAACTTTGAAGACAGCAAGAACCAAACAAGTTGTCTTGAAATCTTCAAATTCTGCATGCAATAATTCTGGAGTAGTGACAAGAAATATGTCCAAAAAGTTGCAAGCATCGGCTGGAGAAGCTCCTCCACCTATTTGGTTATACTTGACAACGAGAACCAACCTATGGAGGAAGGCGTACATCTCCCGGTTCATACTCCTCTGGTCGGTCGAAAGGCGAAACGATGGCCAAATTTGACGAACTCATTG
Source organism: Buddleja alternifolia (assembly GCA_019426215.1). NCBI lineage: Eukaryota > Viridiplantae > Streptophyta > Magnoliopsida > Lamiales > Scrophulariaceae > Buddleja > Buddleja alternifolia. The sequence continues at coordinate 7,043,039 of CM033396.1, read as the reverse complement.
TCCATGGGGGAATGGTGTCAAAAAGTTAATTTGAGCAAAACAACTAAGGCATGGAGTCTGCGAGCTGCTCACCACCAACCATCGAAGGAGCCACTCATTTTGCCAACACTGGGGCGCAACATCATCGACTGCAAGGGTAAGTGGATTGGCGACGACATCAAATTCCTTAGTGAATTCCACTACATCAAAGGCTACTGGGAGTGGACAGAGGACATCCTCAGCCTGTGCAAAGACAAGTTACTGTCCGCCAGGATCTACGATGCAGTGTATGCCTCAATGTATACTTACGACCGAAACCCGAACATCATGAAAGCCTTTTCCGAGGCTTGGTGTCCCACTACGAATACATTGTTGACCTCCATCGGCGAGTTTTTGATTTCCCTGTGGGATTTATGCGCCATCTCAGGTCTTCCCATGACCGGACTCTTCTATGATGAGGTAATTCCCAATGCCTCGGAGCTCACCGGTGTCGACGAAAAGGGGCACATATTTCTCCATCGCTCATGTGAATACTTATTCCGCGCCTACCATTTGCTTCTAGGAGGCTCCAAGGTGAATCAATATTCCCAAGTGTCTGTTGACCAATGGGTAAGATTTTGGTCTAAAAAGAGGGTGAAATACAGCCAAACTCCTATCCGTAAGGAGAAGAAGTCCACTCGCCTAGCGTCTACTCACAATCCCCTTGGAGATTTCGGTGTTCACTAGAAGTGGTCGACTACAGAGGAGGCAGTATTTTCCAAACTCGGCATCAGAGAAACTTTGAAGGAAGAGACCTACTTGGCAGCTTACTTGGCTTGCTGGCTCTGTACCTTTGTTCTCCCTGGGAAAGATGTCAACACCATACGGCCAAGTACTTTCAAGATGGCTGCAATCATGGCTAGTGGTCGACAAGTTAGTTTGACAGTCCCTGTTTTGGCAAGCATTTACAAAGGCTTGAATGAAGTTTCAACTTCTGTGAGACCAACTAAAGCGCATACTTCGTTCCCTATCCATTTCGTATATGCTTGGTTGGCTTACTACTTCAAGACTCACTATCCCGTCGGGCGCGAATTACGTGGTCCTAAAATGGTGAAATTCTCTGGCGAAGGGGGTGCAAGATATTTCAATCCAATAGACGCCCAACGACGCATCCATAAGGGAGAGACTGCTTCTTGGACTTGCTTAATGATCATGTCAAGCAAGGATCTCATGCTTATTGATGATGGCGAATCCGGAGAGTCTAAGGCGAATCTTTTCATATCCATTCGCTCGCACTATCTTTCTTTGAGACAAGGTGGAAAGTCTATCGTTGAGCCTTATAGTCCACATAGATTTGGACGTCAATTTGGGTACTATCAGGAGGTTCCCGGCGTTATCAAATATGATGTTCGAACAGTCACATCCGATGAGGCTCTTCGTCATTGGCGCTCGTGTACTTTTACCAAGTCCCTTTCTAAGGCGATGCTTCTTTCTATTCCCCCAAATGCTAAGAAGCTCTTTTCAAAGGATTATAAAGAATGGTGGGCAAAGACTCATGGCACATATCTTGAGGAGAACATATCGTTCTTGAGTGGTTTAAAGCAAGCCCCTCTTAAGGGAAAGAAACACATTGAACAGGATTGCATGCTTGAAGACATTACTCCTGATCCTCCACATCCTCGTCTTCCATCCCTTATCATCAAATGCAGTGAACCAGCTACTGAAGCTCTTGAGGGGAGTAAGAAGAGAAATGCTTCATGTGACTTGGAGGAGAGTCGTAGTAGCAATGCGGACCGACACTGGAAGAGGCAAAAAAAAGATCCAAATCCACCGCGACATGCCGATGCCGATGTTTTGAGCAATCCATCGTTATTGGATTTTTCCAAACAGGTTTTTTTCCCCTTTTATTTACTTAGTTTATTACTCTTTCATTTGAAATTCTTCCGGAACTTTCTCTAATGTAGCCTTTTTACTTCAGTTACATAAAGAAACTCTAGATGTTGATGCCGATGAGGAATCTCAGGATGAATCCAATTCACCAAACGTAGATCCTATAGCATGCAAGAACAGTCAAGAAGAGACATCCAGACCCGCTAGTGTTGAATAGAGGTCTCCTTCTCCGGAGGCTTCAGTATTCGTGGGGATGAAATATGTACTTGAGCAGCAACGCATTCACGTTCAGAGCTTATGGCGTATCATCCAGGCCAAGATCACGAAAGCAAAAGTCAATGACATTTCATCTTTGAAGGACGAAGTTCAAGTTGTTTATGACTCCATGAAGGTCTTCAAAGACATAGACGTTTCTCATATTGACGGGCTATTGCAATCATATTTTATAAAGCAGCCGCCTATGATGCCGCGAGATCCTCATCTTCAGAAAGGCTATCTAAGGAACTACTTGAGCAACAACTCAGCGAGGCCAAGGACCGTCTAGGTGAAGCCGAAACTAGAGCAAGTAAAGAGGTTGAGCACATCAAATCTACTAAGGACGAGTTGGCGCGCATTGAGAAAGAGCTTAAAGGTTTGAAGCGCCGCAAGAAGAAATTGTCTTCATCCTTAAAGAGTCAATAAGAACTTCTTAAGAGTGCCGAGGTTGATATTCATGGCATTGAGAATGAGATTGTTGCTCTTGAGAAGACTGCCCCCTTGAGTGACGAAGCAGCGAAGATTTTGAGTACTTCGATGACACATTTGACATCTGTCCAAGAGGAGTTGAAGAACATAGATATTCTTCCTTGAGTTTTTTTTTCTCTTTGTTTAGTTTTGTTTAGGAACTTGTCCTTTTTTTTTTTTTTTGCCCCCATGTCATGAACATTTACTTTTGAGATTACGTAATAGAAGTATTTTCTTTTCTATCTTGCAACCTTTCAAGTATTTTAAATTCATTAACTTGTGCAATTTTTTTTTTTAACTCCTTTTGAATGAATAACATCACTCTATATGGGAAACATGATTGTTTTATTTTTTTATAACTGAACTTAGGGGGAATCTAAGCTGCCTACGTACCCTAATAAAAGGGATCAAGTCATAACGTAGTTCAAAAAAGATTTTTTTTTTAGGGGGGGTGCCGTACACAGTTTATACTCATGCGGGCCAGGAGTATCCATAGCTTAGCCACCCTGGACGAGGTGAAGTATTTCTACATTTTAGCCACATGAAATACCTTCAGTGGAGTAAGATAGCAATTTAACCACTTGCACTACCATTGGTGGGTACCGCACACAGGTTTAACTCATGTGGGCCAGGAGTAACATGCAGTTTAGGCTCGTGCGTTATGGAGCTATCTCCCAACTTTATGCATAGTATCGCTTCAAGAATTTCCCATTTATGGGGCCAATTCTTACGCCATCTTCTGCTATCAACTTGTATGCACCATTTGTGTAAACTTCTTTGACGACATAAGGTCCATCCCACTTCGATGTAAACTTATTTCCCGTTCGATGAGTGGTAATGATGGGTCTTCGTACTGCAAGTACCAAGTCGCCGACTTGAAAGGAGCGCATGCGAACTTTCTTGTTAAAGGCTTTAGAAATTCGAGCTTGGTAACACTCGATTCTTTGTTGTGCTTCCAATCTTTTCTCGTCGAGAGCTTCCAACTCTTCAAGTCGCAGACGAGCATTCTCTTCTTCAGTGAGTCATTCTTGTATAGCTATCCTTAGTGATGGGATTTGTTGCTCAAGAGGGAGGACTGCTTCCACTCCATACACCAGCGCATAAGGAGTTGCTTGAGTAGGGGTTCTATAAGTGGTTCGATACGCCCATAGAGCTTCCCCCATTCTTTCATGCCAATCTCGCTTTGATTTTGCAATCACCATCTTCAGCAAGTTGCATAAGGTTTTATTGAATGCTTCAGCAAGACCATTGGCGGCAGCATAATACATAGAAGACTTTCTTTGCTTGAACCCAAATTTTTGACATAGCTTATCACTCACACTATTGCAGAAGGGTTTTCAGTTGTCGGTGATTATATAGCGAGGAATTCCATGGCGGTAGATGATGTTGGTACGGATGAAGTCCGCAACATTTTCTTTCTTCACTTCTTTCAAAGGCACTGCCTCAGCCCATTTGGAAAAATAATCAGTTGCGGCTAAGATATATAAATGACCGGCGGAAGACTTTGTCATTGGGCCAACAACGTCTAAACCCCAGGCATCAAAAGGCCATGAAGCAACAGTTGGATGTAGTGGTTCGGGCGACTGATGGATAAGATTGGCATGAAATTGACAGGCTTGACATCTTCGCGCATAATCCATGCAATCTTTAACCATTGTGGGCCAGTAGTAACCCATCCTCTTTATTCGAAAGTGTAACTTGGGTCCCGATTGGTGAGCACCACAAACTCCAGAGTGAGCTTCTTCCATAGCTTGGATAGCTTCAGCATCACCTAAACAACGCAAGAAAACTCCATCAAATGAACGTCTATAGAGCGTGTTTTTGTAATAGATAAAGCGAGGAGCACGCCTCGAATGTCGACTCTCCCTCGTGGATCATCGGGAAATTTCTCATACTTCAGGTAATCAACAAGTGATTGTTGCCAATCCTCCTTTTCAATTCAAAGACTTCGACAACATGATTTTCTTCTTCTTGGGTCGCCTCCTCATCACCGTCATTCTCATCGTCATCACTAAAGATCGGTGGTATGACCCAGCTGTTGCATATCGGTATTCGAGTCTCTTTCTCTGGCGTGGATAGCGTGGAAGCAAGCTTAGCTAATGCATCAGCTTGTTTATTTTCCTTTCTTGGCACATGTTCAATCACCACATCTCCAAGCCATCCAATCAATCGTCTAGCATAGTTGCAATATGGAAGCAACTCAAGCTTCTTGACTTCGTAATCCCCAAGAATTTGATTGACCACCAGCTTAGAATCTTCATACACTGTAAGATGCAATTTGTTAGGAATTTCATGTTAGAAGTTTTGATGATGACAATCAGGACCTTTTGTTAGACCCCAATCTATGTAAGTTTTATTTTGGTAGAAAACTTGTATAAGCTTTGAAGCGTTAGATTTGTAATAGGCGTTTTAGGCTTTGTTTTATCTTATTCTAGATTCTTAGGCAAAGTAGTCTTAGGCTGAGCGTCTGATAATTTCTGAGTGAGTTTATCAGTGGTAAAGTTCGAAGACTCAAGCGCCTGATCTCTGAAAGAAGATACAGTCTCCAAGCGTTCAATTAACCAGCTATATCAAGCGTTTCCTTATGGGACAGAAGTAATTTCACCTGAATTTATTTCTAAGTCCAGAAGGAGTTTAATGCAAATATTCTCAAAGCATTAAGTACCAACGGTTATTTAATTCAAATGCATTAAATGCTGATAAGAGCATTAAATGTGATAAGCACTTTCAGACGTATGGAGAAGCCACCCTATTGGACTGTCAATTATCTCAGACTGCAGCACCAACTTTTGTGCAGCAAATTTTCAGGAAAAAGGACAAAAGTTGTTCACTCGCGAAAGTGAGAGACACGGGCCAGTGCATGTGTCAAACAGACACTTTCTCCAAGGATGCCTATAAATAGAACTTCAACAACAAGCCAAAACAAGGAGAACAATTATCAAGCCAAATTGCTGTTGCATTGAAGTCTTATTCCTTAAATTCTCAGAAAAGCCAGAATATTCAAAAAAATATTCTACTTGCTTTTCTTCAAATCCTGAGACAGTCAACAAATATCTCAAACATTCTTTTTGAAGAAACCATTTTCCTACTGAGATATCTTCAAGTTGTTTGAACTTCATCAAAATCAAACAAACTGTTCTTAGAAAACCCCATCCAAGCCTCGCGATCTGTGTGAAGTCGAAGTTGGATACTTGCATTATTTCTGGGTGAAAGAAGCAAGGGGGTTGAAGTGATTTGGAGCAGAAATCTGTGTGATCAAGGAGCTCAAGTCATTGACATCTATCTCTCCCTAATTTGTAGAAGATTCTGTGTGATTCTTTGAGAAACATTTTAGTGGATTGCCTCCAAGTGCAAAGGAGAAGAAGGATGTAGTTGGGATTACACCACCCAACGAACCTTATAAACATTGTGTTATTTACTTTTTAGTCAATTCCTTCATCTATCATATCATTGCATAAACTGACCAAAAGCTAAGCAACTAAGAAACCTCTTGTGACGCTAAAACTTTCAAAGAGAAGACTCCAAAATCATTCCGCTGTGCTAACACTGATTAAAGAACTGAACGCTTAAACCCACTTGGTTAAAGTATTCAAATCTTGAAGTCTAAGTTAACTTTATAAAAACAGTCTTCATCAGACGCTTCGCCAAAGCGCCAATATTTTAAAGTGAACGCTTAAGTCAAGTGTTCGACACCTCAAGCGTCTATCTTTTCAAGCGTCCAAAAATCTTTTTATACGAAATCTTTTGAAGTCGAAAAAGACTTCAGGGTCTATTCAACCCCCCCCCCCTTCTAGACCCTTTCGTATGCCACTTGGGACCAACACAGTTGTTTTATATCAACTGCCATCTCCAATCCCAGGATAAGAGCTTGGTACTCAGCAACATTATTTGAACAATTTTGAGTTAAAGTGAAGGAATATGGCAACACATCTGCATCAGATGTTACGAAGATAACTCCAGCACCAGCTCCTTCTCGATGAGCGGCTCCGTCAAAATACATCTTCCACGGTGGGGTTACTTCGATTACAAGGACATCTTCATCTGGAAAGTCATCAGATAATTCCCACTCAGCAGGGATGGGGTGATCAGCAAGGAAGTCAGCCAACACTTGTCCCTTCACGGCCTTCTGAGGAACATATGTAATCTCGAATTGTTGTAGCTGAAGGTACCACCTCGCAAGTATATCCGAAAGCACTGGCTTTGACATGACGTATTTCAACGGGTTTGCTTTTGAGACAAGACGCACACTGTGGGCTTAAAAGTAATGTTTCAATTTTTGGATTGCAAAGATGAGAGCCAAGCATAACTTCTCAATCGGCGAGTATTTCAACTCATTTGGCGTCATCATTCTACTTAGGTAGTACAAAGCACTTTCTTTCCCATTATTGTTTTCTTGAGCTAGCAATGCTCCAACAGAACGCTCTTGAGCAGCGATATAAAGGATCAATGGATGACCAGGTGTAGGAGCAACCAACACGGGAGGCTTCATCAGATATGACTTGATGCTCTTGAAAGCATTTGAGCATGTTTCGTCCCATTCAAATGGGACACCCTTCTTCATTATACGACTAAAAGGTTGACATCTGCCAGCCAAGTTTGAGATGAACCTTCGAAGATATGCCAACTTTCCCTGTAAGCTTTTGAGATCATGGATATTTCGTGGTTCAGGCATTTTGAGAATTGCGTCAATCTTTGCTTGCTCGATTTCTATGCCTCTATGACGGATGATGAACCCAAGGAACTTCCCAGACGAAACACCAAAGGCACATTTCAAAGGATTCATACGGAGTTGATATCTTCTCAAGCGCTCAAACACTTTTCTTAAGTCTATAAAGTGGTTTTCTCGGTTTCTAAACTTCACGACCAAGTCGTCGACATAACATTCTACATTTTTATGGAGCATGTCGTCAAAAATCCTTTGCATGGCCCTTTGATACGTAGCACCTGCATTCTTCAGACCAAATGGCATCACCTTGCAACAGTATATGCCTTTAGGAGTGCGAAATGCCGTCAGTTCTTCATCCTTTGGCGACATTCGTATTTGGTTGTATCCGGAAGATCCATCCATAAAAGACAAAGCTTCGTGGCCCTTCATAGCATCAATCATCAATTCAGCAATGGGCAATGGAAAATCATCTTTGGGGCATGCGCCATTCAAGTCTCTAAAGTCAACACAAACTCGAATTTGCCCATTTTTCTTTTTCACAGGGACAATGCTAGATATCCACATCGGGTACTTCACTTCTCGAATAAAGCCCACTTCAATAAGTTTGTTTACTTCAGCTTCAAGCAGTGGGATTAACTCAGGTCAAAACCTTCGTTGAGCTTGTTTGACTGGACGAGCTCCACTCTTCACTGCCAGATCAACTTTCGGGTCCAAGCCAGGGATTTCTTTGTATGACCATGCAAATATATCTTTGAACTCTTGTAGGAGTTGGACATACGCTTCTTCCTCATCAGGGGTCAATGAAGCATTTAAGTAAGTTGGTCGCGGATCATGTTCGTCACCCAAATTGATCTCTTTCAACTCATCTATGGCGGCTCTAACACCTTCTTCAAGTTCGGGAGGAGCATTTTCAGCATCTTCTTCCACCTCTACATCCTCTTCATTTAGAGTAATATGAAGGACTTGAACGATTTTGTCTTCCGCGTGTTCGACCTCTTCAAAATCCACAAATGCCCCCTTTTGTCCATTCTTGTCTCTTATATGGGCCATATAGATGGTTCTTGCGGCAACTTCAACATACCCTTTTCTTGTTAGCTCAAACATATGCCTATGCAAATCACTCGGAGGTTCCATAAGAGCGATGTGATTGGAGGATGCTACACTTTCTCTATCGTCTTCATCATGTGGGGTATGTGTGAAGATCGTGGTTTGCAACTTAGCCTTTAAAACTTCTTCGCACGATATGATCAAGTTAGTGCAACGCTTCATGCGAGATGGAACTAAACTTCGGAGTTTTTGACTGGTGTGCGGTTCACTAATTTTATTCGAATTTCTCGACACTCTAACAACGCGTCGCCTTTGAATCTTTTGATGCCTCATTCTTTTACTTGGACCAAGTCTATCAAAAACAGAACATGTGCCAAGTCTATTAAAGACATACCATGTCCCAAGTCTATCAAAGACGGACTCACGTGGTATCTTCACTCCTTTTTCGTTAAACACATCATCAGTTGATGAAATCTCTTCTTCAACTATATGGTTGCTACTCGCTCTCTTTATGGCAATACGAATAGGCTTTGGCAGGACAAACCCAAGACCCATTCGAGGATTTTGAACTATATGCCCTTTTTCTTTCAACATCTTTTGAGTAGCATTGAGTCCGTGAGATATCTCGCCAGCAACCTCAGGAGGAAGTTCTCCTAAACTAGCACTTTCTTGAGGGTTATATCCAGCTTTAATGAGAAGCTTGTAAGCCTTTGGATCAAAACTTCCTTTATTTTGACTTAGTAATGTATCTCCATGTTCCTTTTCAGGCCCTTGAGTTGGATGAGCAAGCCCCTTCAGCGGCAGACGAGAGGGCCTTTTCGTATCAAGTTGAGTTAATGGCAATATCAACCCTTTCAATGACCCAGACTTGGTGAGGAGTTTTTGATCTTCTTTTCTTTCTTGGCTAAGGGACGTCTTATCCTCATTTTGCGGTTTGGGCTTTTCAGGTGATGAACTCCCTTGTGATCTTTTTGAGTCATCAAAATAGTACTTTGCATCATCGAAATAGGCCTCAACTTCAGTAAATGGTTTGCTATCACCAAGTATTGTTTTCACTATGCCTTCACGACAATATTTGAAGCATTAGTGCCAAGTTGAAGGGACTACGCCATTCTCATGTAGCCATGGCCGACCGAGGAGCATGTTATAAGACGTTTTGGCATCTATAACATGAAATAGTGCCGTGGATATCATGTCGTCCATCATCAATTCCATCCTTATGATGCCGACAGCCCTTTGCCCTCCTTGATTAAAACCTTGGATCATTAGGCAACTATTAGAAAGTCCATCTATGGCGACTCCCAACTCTTTCAACGTGCGCAGTGGTAGGATATTGACTGCAGAACCTCCATCAATGAGTACTCGATTTACTTTCTGCTCGTGAGTATAGCAAGTTATGAACAATTGACGGTTGTGAGGCTTGGAACCCAATACTAGATCTTCATTAGTAAAGGCGATTGAAGACGTACAGTGATCAGCAGTACAAAATGCCTCTTTCTCAGTTAGACACGCTTCATTATTAGCCGTCTCATCCTCATGCGTCGTATTAACTTCTTCATAACACAAAGTGACAAGGTTCGTGGCGACATTCTCTTCATCTAGCGAGATTTTTCCTTCACGGGCAAGTTGCATGACTTTGTCCTTGAATATAAAGCAATCATGGATTGGGTGTCCTACCAGGCGATGATATTTGCAATACTTAGGATCATCAACACGATTGGCTTCATTAGGGCATTTCATCTCAGGCAACTCGATGAGATTCGCATTGAGTAAGTCATCAAATATCCCAGAAACATCATAGTCCAGAAATGGGTATTCTTTTGATTGCATCTCCTTGAGAGTCAACCTTTTCTGTTTTTTGTCTTGAGAGACATTATTCTTCTCAGTGCTGGTATCACTTGTCTTGCTACGGAACTTGATAGGTGTCACATTCACTGCCATGGATTCTTTATTTGGAGCTTTTGAATAGGGCTTGACCTATTTCTTCACCTCTTGTTTTTCTTTAGATCGCTGCGATTCTTAAATAGGTGGCCCATTGCTCCCATTTGCGGCCATGCTTAACTCCATGTCATGTGCTCGGGTGGCCAATTCTTCAAATGTTCTTGGTTGAATCCCTTGAAGGATGTATCGGAGGCCCCAATGCATCCCTTGAATGCACATCTCGATCGCGGAGGCCTCAGACAGTCTATCTTTGCAGTTGAGGCTCAAGTTTCTCCAACGATTGATGTAGTCAATGACAGGTTCATCCTTCCATTGGCGAGAATTGGTGAGTTCAATCATGCTCACAGTGCGACGAGTGCTATAAAAGCGATTGAGAAACTCTTGCTCCATATGGTCCCAATTGTCAATCGAGCCAGCCTCAAGATCAGTGTACCAGTCGAATGCATTGCCTTTTAATGATCGGACAAATTGCTTGACTAAGTGATCCCCATAAGTTCCAGCATTGTTTCATGTTTCAACGAAGTGGGCTATATGTTGCTTAGGGTTGCCTTTGCCATCAAATTGCTGGAATTTTGGAGGTTGATAACCATTTGGCATCTTCAAGTTATCAATCCTTTGGGTATATGGCTTGGTATAAGTCAAAGATGGCTTAGAGCCTCCATCAAACTTGTCTTTGATGGTTCCCATTATAAACTCCTTCAGTTGATCGATGGGTATCATTCCATCATTGGAAAGGTGGATCTCTTTGTCGTGAGATTTTTCCTTCTCAGTCCGATTTTGCTCGGCAGACGTTTCATCTTCATCATGAACTTCGACTGGCTTGTCTCTTACATGGCTATTGTCAGTGTTATCTGCCTTGTTCAACAATTTCGCAATTTGAGAGTCTTGCTCTTGAGCATGCTTCGAAAGTCCCTCGATAGCCTTAGTCAAACTTGAAATTTGCTCTTCCAAAGTTGTAGCATTCGTCGTCATGACAGGCGCCACACTTGAGCAACTTGATGTAGAGCGAGGAGAGGATGGTGAAGACTCATTTTCATTATCTTTTGCATTGCTCCCAAGATGGAGTGAGTTTTTCTCAACAGCCTTAGGTGGAGGAGCTTCTCCAGCCGATGCTTGCAACTTTTTGGACATATTTCTTGTCACTACTCCAGAATTATTGCATGCAGAATTTGAAGATTTCAAGACAACTTGTTTGGTTCTTGCTGTCTTCAAAGTTTTTGCTTGAGTGTCCATTTGATACATGGTGAAGGAAAGAGATGAGAGGTAGAGATGGTCCCACTGGGCGTGCAAAAAATTTGTACACAACAAGTTTTTATGTCTGTAAACAAAAACACAAAAATGGTGACAAATGAATTTATATTGATTAAAATAAAGAATTGGAGTACAATCCCTAATCTAATCCTCTGATTATTCCTTCGAGAACTTTGATTTGAATATCGGAGCAGAAATCACATCTTTGATCTTCTCCAATGTTGATTTGAATGTTTATAACGTTGATGCGAGGGCTTGACAACTTAATCTCGGATCAAATGATGCAAATGATTTGAGAAAGTTGAAAGCTTCAAGGTCGGCTCGTCACTTTGATCTTCCTTCGATTTGATTTGGACTTTTATAACGTTTATGCGAGGGTTTAACACCTTAATCTCGGATTAAACGATATAACTTGATGAATTTCACCAAGAACACCTTGAAGTTTGCCTTAAACGCCTTCTTGAATTTGAAGAACTTGTAGAGAGAATTTGGGAACTTCTCTTGTCTTCTTTAGCTCCAATTTAATTTGTGTGTTTTTTTGTGAGCTCCCAAGGACCCTATTTATAGGTATAGGATGGAGAAGTCACAAATGCTTTAAACACCTTTGATAATTATCTCTTTAACTTTGTATTTATTAAGAGATAAATATCAATTACTTTTGAGCCATTTGATTGGCTAATATTTGTTGAGGATAAATTTAATAGATATTATCTCTTTAATATTCATATTAATTTAAAGAGATAAATATCAATTACTTTGGAGCCATTTGATTGGCTATCATATCCATTTGGCGCAGTGTGATTGGTCGTTGAGTTTTCTACTGCAAGACATAATTTGATTGGCTAGACCACTTCAATTTGACATGTGGCGCGATTTGATTTGCCAATAAAATAAATATTAAAATATCAATTAAATCAATTATGCAATTTTGGAATTAAAATTTGGTAAATCCCAAAATATAAATTAAAGACTTAACTTGATAATTAATATTATATTTTCCACTTGTCATAATTTAATTGGACTTAAATTTGCTTTGTCTACAGAAGTAAAACGAGCTTTATGGAATATGAGTCCGTCTAAGTCACCAGGCCCAGATGGTATTCAACCCATGTTCTACCAACAATGTTGGGACACCGTGGGCGAGGACATCTTTCAGCTGGTACAGGGAGCTTTTCAAACAGGTACTATAGATCCATCGCTCAATAAATCCCGTATTGTGTTAATCCCCAAAGTCAAAAACCCCACACATCTCTCGCAGTTTCGTCCAATTAGTCTTACGAACGTAAGTGTGAAAATTGTAACGAAAACTTTGGCTAATCGTATAAAAGAGTTTATTGATGAGCTTATCCCATGGTCTCAAAGTAGCTTTATTCCGGGGAGACAAACAATTGATAATGTGTTAATAACTCAGGAGATTTTACACGATTTACGTCGTCTGAAAGGCAAAAAAGGTTTTTTCATAACCAAAATTGATTTTGAAAAAGCTTACGATCGGATTGATTGGACATTTCTTGAAAATGTGTTGAGGGAAATGGGCTTCCCCGTGTCTTGGAGTTCGCTTATTATGGAGTGTACCACACAAGCTCAACTGTCCCTGCTGTGGAATGGTGTGGCAATGGAGTGGTTCACTCCAAAGCGAGGTCTAAGACAAGGGGACCCCTTATCTCCTTACCTTTTCGTGTTCTGTCTACAGAAATTAGGTTGCCTAATCGAGTCAGCGGTGCGGGAAAAGAAACGGTGTCCAATCCCCACTTCTAGACATGGCCCTTGTGTATCGCATCTGATGTTTGCAGATGACTTACTTCTCTTTGGTGAGGCCACGGTACAACAGGCCACGATGATCATGGACACGTTGAAATATTATTGTCATCTCTCGGGTCAAGCAGTGAATTCGCAGAAGTCAAAAAATTTCCTTTCGACTAACGTGCCCCCGGAGCTGAAATGCCTAATCGGTGCATGCATGCAACTTGACCGTACGGAAAATTTGGGTAGGTACCTAGGGATACCTCTACAGCATGGGCGAGTCCTTCGTCGGGACTATGATTTTTTAGTGGAACGAGTTAAGAAGAGATTGCAGGGCTGGAAAAGAAAACACTTATCTTTAGCAGGTCGTGCAACTTTAATTAAATCGGTCACTGAAACACTATCTGCCTATCATATGCAAACAATGCGTCTCCCGCTATGTGTTTGTGATGCTATTGATAAGGCTAATCGGAAATTTTTGTGGGGTGGATCTGAGACGGAAAGGAAAATGCATCTTATTAATTGGGATACTGTGTGTAAACCAAAGAAATAGGGTGGATTAGGGCTACACCATACTCGAACTACAAACTTGGCTCTACTCGGTAAGTTAGGGTGGCAGTTACTTAATGATGACGACAGTCTGTGGGTTCAAGTGCTCAATCATAAATATATTCTGAGACACAAAGCTCAAGCGAAGCAGGCGACGTCGGCCACATGGAGGAGTCTCCAATCGGTGTTCCCCCTCCTAAAGATGGGAATTAGATGGATTGTGGGCAATGGGGGCACAGATTCTCTTTTGGGAAGATATTTGGCTCGGCGATGAACCCTTAGCCAGACTACATGCACACCCGCTTTCCCCGAAAGACAAGAAATGCACTATTGATCAGTATTGGATATCGGGACTTGGATGGGATTGGGAGGGATTACAGGGTCTGTCGAATAGCATTCGCTCTCGTTTGCAAAAAATTAATTTGGATCATTTAGCTGACCAGCGAGATAAGCCACGCTGGTTATTTTCTCCGGATGGTAAGTACAGTTGTAAAAGTGCTTATGAAGCACTTACGCAAGCAGCGGATGACACCGAGGATTCAAAAAAGTGGACGAAGATTTGGAAGGTCCCGGGCGCACATCGTCGCAGAATGTTCCTTTGGCTCTTTCGGCATAATAAAGTGATCACCAATTCAGTTTTGAGAGATAGGGGATAGTGGCTTCGGACACCTGTACCATTTGCGGGATTGCTCCGGATACCCCATTACATGCTGTTCGTGATTGTCACTGGGCCAAAACGTATTGGCTTCAACTTGTGCACCCTAATTTTCATCACTCTTTTTTCTCAGGCACAGCGAAGGAGTGGATTGATTGGAACTTATCGCACAAAATTAACAGGTATGATTGGTGCAATAGATGGGATCTTGTGTTTACTAAGACTCTTTCCTTTCTTTGGCAGGTTAGAAATGAGATAACCCATGGTGTGAGGGATGAGGTACCTACAGGGGACCTAGATGTGTTACATAAATGAATTAACGGTTCACTTACAACCCTTAACTTTGATCCAGACGTGATGCACTTTACGTTACACACGGGCTGGAAAAAATCGGCACCCGATTATACCAAAATGAATACGGCGGTTACGTCGGGTAGACAGGTGGGGGTCGGAGGTACTCTTAGAGATGAACATGGAACTTGGTTAAGGGGGTTCAGTGGTCACATTGACCCGTGCTCATCGTTGGAGGCTGAGATGCGAGCCATCTTATTGGGACTAGAGATGGCGTGGGCTACAAGGGTGAAGAAATTAATTGTTGAATCTGACTGTCAAGCTGCACTTAATAGCATTGTGGAAGCCTCCACTGAACATCACCACTTTGAGGTGATTTCGTGCATTCGGAGTGTGCAAGAAAGAGATTGGGAGGTCTCTTTTCAATTTGTGTGGCGAGAAGCTAACCAAGTGGCAGACGCCTTAGCAAAATTGGGTATTAATACTAATATGCATTACATGGATGCTCTTTTGTCGCAAATATATCATCTCTTAGACAATGATAGAGATGGCATTACATGGCCACGTTTTGTGACTATTAGCCCGGGTTTGTCGTGCTAACGTACTTTGTGAACTTTTTTGGGTACCCCCCCTTTTGGAATGAAAAAAAAAATATCCGGTGATACAGCAGTCAAGCAAAGGTATGAATTTATGAAAGTCGAATTTTATTTCGAAAGCATGTTGGGCGATGTATTTGTGGGGACTATGTCATGGACTAAATTTACCAACTTTATAAGCACAAAAGGATTAAAAATACAAAAAGTCTGAAGATAACGGATTAATTTTGCAATGCGTCAACTTAAAAGACTAAAACGCAAAGGAGGTCTAGTTAACGGATTAAAAAAAATAGTTTTCCCGAATAAATGACTATTGTTTGTTTGTGCAAGCAAAAGAATTGCAGAAATTTTGAATAAAATACATTTGTTTCGAAATAGTACTGGTGTCTCCACTGTCGGGCAATTCTATGTCAGACCCATCCCAATGGTCCTAGCCCCTTTAACACCACACATTTTCAATGGGGTGGGTGGATTTTACATAGGTGGTTGTGATAAAAATCACCCACCCCATCACAAATATGTAGTGTTAAAATGGCTAGGACCATTAGTGGGTCTGGGAGTAACTTAGAATTTTCCCTCCACTCTCTAGGGGAAATTCGACCCTAGCAACTTGGCATAGCCAAGTTGCTTCACAGAGCGACACGTGTCCCATTAATTTTTTTTTTATTTTCTGTTTTGATATTTTCAACCATCTATCCTCAACCATGGGTTGACGGAAAATTTTCAGCCAAAATTCTT
Source organism: Buddleja alternifolia (assembly GCA_019426215.1). NCBI lineage: Eukaryota > Viridiplantae > Streptophyta > Magnoliopsida > Lamiales > Scrophulariaceae > Buddleja > Buddleja alternifolia. The sequence goes on along the minus strand of CM033396.1, from coordinate 7,026,991 downwards.
CCTGCTTTTTCTTCCCCCTAAATGCTTGAAACTTTTTAAATTTGAAAATTCAAATTTCAAATTACAAGTTTCAATCCCCGTATAAATAGAGATATTTTAGAAAAAATCAATCTAAAATGAAAAATAATTTCAAAATCCGGGCATTTTCTACTTCATCGTAGCCGCCGCCTTTTCCGTTGAGGCCACTGGTGTCGGGGTTTCGTTTCTGTTGAGGCCACTGGTTTCGCTTTGCTCGTCCTCTGGTGGTGGAATCGATACTGCAAATTAAAATTCCTTGTGTGGAAGTGAATAGATTTCACTTCCAAGTCCAAGTAAAAGCTTAGTAATAGATTTCTTTCTTTCAAGTTATATGCTTTATCCTTTTGTTTTCTTCAGTAATATGTTTAGTTTACGCTTTTTAACACCATCCATGTCTTTTTCTTTTCCCTTTCTATTCTGAAACTTGTTGAGTACAGTAAAGGGTGTTACAATTCAAAGAGATTGATTAGTGTGTTTTGTTTCTCTCAGTCACTGAAAATAAAATGAAAGAAAATCAAGAAGTAGAAGTGGAAAAGGAACACGTCGCTCTCAGCCCTCATTTCTCCGCTGAAGCAGATGAAAGACTTGCTGGAATTGGAGGAATGATGAAGATGTTGCAACAGTGTCTTTGTGGAATTAACTTTGAGGGCCCAATTTTTTTTAGGAGAAAAGTGGGCCTCATCATGTGAGATTGTGGATCAAGTTTCATGTTAATTTAAATGTTGATCTTTCAACTAATGGACTTTAATAGATGGTTATGTTGCTTTTATTTTTCATGTTCAACAATTTTGGACATATATTTTAATTCTTGTATTGTTGCTTACTATATTGTTTCACTCATAAAACAAAAGGCTTTCATTGTAAGATTCTAGTATAAAAATGAAAAGTATTTTTTATATAATAATAATGGTGATAATAAGAATAATACATATAATAATATATAATTATATTATTGTGAATTGTATCTTAATAGTAGTGTCCTTGTTGTGTTTGAGTTTTAAGAATTGATGAGTGTTGGAATTCCTATTATTTTGTGTTTGTGTAACAGTGTAATTCTAACTTAAGTTGTAATCGTTATTTCATTTTATTGCGAATTTGATTTTTGAGCTCAATAAAAAGTTAGAACTAATACACCTATTACAATCTCATGAACTAATATACTTGTCTTTGGAACTAATATACATGTTGGTAAAGAGTTATGACCTTATAGGAACTTCTTCTTACGATTAGTGTATCCTTTTTGTAAGGCAATAGACAAAAAAATTGATGCTATAAATTTTTATTGATTTTTGAAAAGAAGCTATGCAAACACTTTCATTTACCAGCAGTCTCACGCCACCCCGATTCCACTATTCCACTCCTGGGAATAAATTACAACATATAAAATGACAATTTAATTCTTTAACAAACTACAAAAGAGTATACATCAGAATAGTGAATGACAAATTATAACCATCGTTGTCATGCTCATCATACACTCAAAATCTTCTAGTTGATCATCCTTTAGGAAAATGAAAAGCAAAGAACTAGTGATCATTCATCATCTCCCGGATTAGCCTTTTCATATAAGAAATCTTTCCATACATAGCCGTTAACGTCAATGGGGTCTGTTCAATTAGAAACAAATACACATATTTTAGTAAACAAAAAACAAGAAAAGTCCTCACAATATAGCCATGTAAAGATAAACTAAATCTCATATTTGCTTATATCTATTTGGGTCGATCCAAGATGTTGTGAGTTCCAATCATGGTCTTAAATATCCTCCGAAACCTCGAAATTTCGGGTTTCCGGGGGTCTCGAAGCGAAATCTCACATTCGATCCAATTTTGCAGAATATCTATCGAATTTTTTTGATATTTTCGATATTTCCCGAAATCTTGAATTCTTAATAAAATTACTTTGTTAAATATCTACCGAAATATCTAGAAATTCCGGCCAAACTCAAAATATTTCAAAATTTAAAATAATGTGGTTTTAAATGATGATTTGTATTAAAATTGTGGTATTTTGTTTTAATGAAGTTCCTAGGAGATTTGGTTATTACTTTACTCTTAAATCATATTTATTTTATATTTTTCGCCACAGATTTTAATCATACTACTTGACAAAATTCACTATACATACATTATATATACAATATTATTTATGTAAAAGATGCATAATTATGATATTTAAAGTTACACAAAGTTTCGTTGTATATTTCTATAAATATCCATGATTTCTTTAAAATCGAAAACGAAATTTTGAATATCCCCAAAATTTCTGTAAATTTACTACCTCGATATCGATACCGATACCGAAATTTAATACCTTGGTTCCAATTAAGATTAGAATGTCCCTAGAAAATCACACATAATGAATTCATATTTTTATATTTTTAGCTCATAATAATTTAGGAAGAAAGTAAAATTTAAGGTCATGTAAGACAAACCTGCGGGAAATTAGGACCTAAAAATGGAAATGTGCTTGGTACATTCCCACCCATTTGAGACCAATACGGTTGGTTTTCGACCAACGTCTCTTGAAACGGTTGACCGGTAGGGTAATGAGATGGTTGTACATACACAGGTTCTTGTGTATTTGGGACATTTGTAGCCTCTTAAGAAGGACATTTCGGTGTAGTAATTTGATTTTTTCCTTTCCTTTTGGTGCCTTTGACAACGACGTCTGTAAAATTACTTATAAACATAAACGAATGGGGAGAATAAAAGAATAATGATAAAGCACAAAGAAATATTTAAAGCTTACTTGAAGTTTCAACTTTTCCTTTCTCTTTCCCTTTTTACTCTTTTCATCTTAATGACGTTGAATGCAAGCATTTGTAAGTCCTCTTGACTTAATAGAAAGAGGATTACGTAGAGGCTCTTCGGTTGACTGGTTATTAAGTTCACTAGAAATCAAATTATTGCAAGCAATAGGATCCTTTATACTCAGATTCTCAAGCCACGTAATTATTTTTTCGGCAACACTATTGAAAGATTCTATCGACATGTTTCTCGTCTCTTCATGAGCTTTGCATTGCATAATAAGATCATAAATAAATCTCATTTTTTGATTAACAAATACCATCTCAAATTCATTTCCACTTCCACTTGTGTTTTCACTTCCACTTGCACTCACACATGCACTTCTTTCATTAGATAATCTATTCATCATACCTTTGGTCCATCGCTTTTTTATATACATCTCTGTTATAATATGCACATTCATACAATTAAGAACTCTTAAAGCATGTTTGCACAATATACCCATTGACTCAAATGTGTGGCAACTACATCTAATTTCCTCTTTCTGCACATCAAATACCACTATCCTAACCTTTGAGTTATGCCCATATATAAGACTGCACATCCAGCCCTAGTTATAACAAAAGTATAACAAAAGGTTAGCACAAAGTATAACAAAAAGGTTACTTTCCTTAGTTAATAACTAAGTTTTAGACTCGACCAAATCGACATTAGTACTTTTAACTCTGCTTAACATAAAGATTCAAGATATATCAACAATGAGTTTGTTGTGCACATTAAGAACTACAAGAATTGGTAATTCTGAAATTCGAATAACCGGTTAAGAATTTAACATGTGAACTAGTTCCTTCATTAGTGAAAAAAATATTTATGAAAGCCCCAACAGAGGTGGACTCTGATTTCATTGTTCTATAATAATAAACTTTTTTAATGAGAGTAGAGAGAGCAATAACTATCCACCATGGAGGAGCTTCCAGCAAACTATAACACATAAATATTGAATTGATATCATTATACAACAACTTATATCACATTATACAGTATGTCATAACATACTATACAGTACGAAATATAAAATACACGTTACATGTGTAAATCAACTAATATACAGTACCCATTAAACCATTATACAGTATAGACTAAGCCATTATACATCGTGAGCCAAATACGCAAGCCATTGAAACAAAAAACACAGCATTAACGAAGCCATGAAAACCACAATGCTGTTTGTAACAAAAATTACATATAATTGTACAGTATAATCACAAACAACAGCTTCAAATCGACTGAATAATGGTAACCATTGATATTGGGAGTTTTTTCCGAACTCATTGTTCACCACCAAACTCCAATTTCTTGTTCTCTGTAAATTAGGGCACGGCGTAGTTAATCTGTGATTTTTTGGAAAATCTTTGAGCGAATCGAATGAAAATTTGAGGAAGATTTGAATATATATTGTGATCGCATGAATCGTGGCCTGAGATCGTGGAGATCGTGGGTATTAAATGTGGATAAATATGCAGGGAGTTCGTGGGAGTTATTTTTGGGAGGTGGGTGATGATTTTTTCCAGTTCCGATTTTACCCCTAATTCAGTAACATTCCAATTTTGCCGCCTGTTTCTGTTTTATATTTGGACTGTTGGATTTAATTGATCCAATGGTCTATATTGGGTCTTAGATCTTATCTAGGTGATGGTATGTATTAGATCTTGACCCTATATATATATAATGAAAATGCTATATTTGAACATACAAATGTTGCTTTATCGTATTTTATCAACCGGTCATCGAAATGATCATATTCTTATAGCTTTACAAAGTTTATATGAAAGTTTACAATTTATATGTTCAATTCGAAACCTAAAAATGCATGAAAAAGAGAAAAAACTGAGTCGAAAACAAGGAAAAAATCATTATTTTCTTTAAAAAAAATGTTCAAATGTTGCTTTATCGTATTTCTTCAATCGGGCATCAAAATAATCCCATTCTTGGCGTTGCAAAGTTTATATAAAAGTCTACAATTTATATATTCAAGTAGAAACTAAAAAATGCATGAAAAGGGGAGAAAACTGAGCCGTAAATAAGGAAAAAGTCATTATTTTCTTTAAAAAAATGTTCAAATATTGCTAATTTGCTTTGTCGTATTTTTTCAACCGGGCATCGAAATGATCACATTCTTGTGGTGTTACCAAGTTTATATGAAAGTCTACAATTTATATGTTCAAGTTGAAACTTAAAAATGCACGAAAAAGGGACAAAATTGATCCGAAAACAAGGAAAAAGCTATCGATTTCTTTAAAAAAATGCCCAAATGTTGCTTTGTCGTATTTCTTCAACTAGGCATCGAAATGATCCCAATCTTGTGTCGTTACAAATTTTATATGAAACTCTACAATTTATATGTTCAAGTCGAAACCTAAAAATGCACGAATAAGAGAGAAAACTGAGCCGAAAACAAGGAAAAAGTCATTATTTTCTTTAAAAAATGCTCAAATGTTGCTTTATCGAATCTGATTATTTTATGTCATTGAATCTGATTATTCAAATTTATTTTAAATATTATACATGTATATACATAATTGTATTCTCAATGTATCGTATTCTAAAATTTTAAAATTTATTATAATTTGTATTTGAATCGTACCGTATCGATATTGTATAGTAGAATAGTTCTCTGTATTCTTAAAATGACTTCAACAATAATAATGTGGGACCTAATGGAGAATATAGCAGCTGGATAGATAAAGTTCAATCTGCAATTTCCTTCAAAGTCAACCACACACCACACCATACATTCAGGAAACTTCAAAGTATACTTCATTCAACACATACATACAAACATCTGATCAGATGGCAGTAGCAGCTAATGCATCTGTAGTTTCTCTTATGCATGTTCTTGATCACATCCAACATCCCGTTCGCCGTCGCCTTCTTCCAAACACGAAACAAATCGAAACTCTACAGGAAAAGGTTCATTTCCTGCAAGAATTTCTCGAGGATCATTCCCAAGGAGAAAGGGACCATATAAATTATTTGGGGAGGCAAATTGCGGAAGTTGCTGATGAAGCAGAAGATATAATTGACTCCCATGTAGTAATTCAACTTCGTGAAGAACATGAAGAGAAGATTTACATGGGCATCCCATTACTCTTCCATGAAGGAATGGAAGATTTGATGATGAAACAAACCACTGAAGTTGCTGATGAAGCAGAAGATATCATTGACTCCCATGTAGAGGATCAACTTCGCCAAGAATGTGAAGATAAAACTGATGAAGATATGGGCCTCTCTTTACTCTTCTCTGAATTAGGAGAACGATTGCAGGCCGACGGTATTTGATTGTTATGGATGATTTGTGGAGTACCAAAGGTTGGGATGATTTCAAGGTGTACTTTCCGGATTCTGGGAATAGAAGTCGAGTTATGGTTACCACAAGATTGTCGGATGTGGCTGTTTCTTTAGGCTCTCACATGCCTTATTTGGTAGATTTTCTAGATGAGGATAAAAGTTGGAATTTACTTTGTGAAAAAGCCTTTACACAAAGAATAAGCTCTCCTGAATTGGAGAAAATTGGAAAGAGAATTGCAAAAAGTTGCAAAGGACTTCCTCTAGCAATTGTTGTAATTGGTGGGCTCCTCGTAAAATCCAATATGACACGAGAATATTGGGAGTTTGTTGCCAAAAAGGTAAACTTGCTTGTTATTTCTGAAAATGAGGAGGATTGTTTCAAAATATTGACTTTGAGTTACAACCATTTGCCCATTCATCTTAAACCATGTTTCCTTTATATGGATTTTTCCCCGAAGATTATGAAATTAGAGTATCTGAATTGATCAAATCATGGGTTGTTGGGGGATTTCTAAAATCAAGAAGAGGTAAAAGCTTGGAAGAGGTTGCAAGCGAGTACTTGAAAGATCTTATTGAAAGAAATCTGTTATTGATTTGTAGGCGAGGGCTGTTGGGGGAAATCAAAAGGTGTGGTGTTCATGATCTTCTAGGAGACTTATGTAGGAGAGAATCTCTGAAAGAAAATTTTCTTAGTGTCCCAAAATCACAACATGTTAATGTTCTTTCTAGTTGGTGCTCGTTAATTTGTGAGGGAGTCGAGAACCGAGATACGTCTCCCTAAAGTCCTTGTTGGCTCACGATCAACATCACTTGCCAGCGCTTTGGTGGGTGATTCCTATCCACAACCCATTAGATTATCTTGGTTGGGAGTGAAACGTGATGGGGACTATGGAGAATTGCCCCTATACACTAAACTGCGGTGCCTCTCTATGCGTATTTTTGATAGTCTAGGTTTTTTATCTCCTTCCACAATATCTCAACTCTGGAATCTACAGACTTTAAATTTAAATTTTGGTGATGAAACTTCGCACGTTGTTGAACTACCATGTGAAATTTGGGAGATGCCACAACTTAGATACGTCATTATCCCAGAAGGTTTTTATTTGCCTATAGTTAGTCAAATTGAGAGGGAATATTTCATTGTTCTGGAAGACCTACATACGTTAAACAAGATAGTAGACTTTAGGTGTACAGATGATGTAGTTAAAAGAATCTCCAATCTGAAGAAACTCAGAATTTCATATGATTATCAAGACGAAGTGGAGTGGTCGTACTATTGTCTCCACAATATTGCCAATTTACATAAACTTGAATCATTGGTGTTAGAATATTGCACATCTACTTATGAGAACATCGCCTTCCCATATTCCCTGAAGAAGTTGAGGTTGATTCGGTGCACAAAATCTTGGAAAGATATGATTGTAATTGGTTCATTGCCTAATCTTGAAATTTTTGAACTGTACGGTATAGCCTCCGGAGCGGCCTCGGGTATGGATGAATGGAATTCAGTGGAAGGTGGATTTCATCAATTGAAACTCTTGGCATTGAGTGATATTCCTCTCAAGTGCTGGAGAGCAGAAAGTACCCACTTTCCTAAGCTTGAGGTTCTTCAACTTTATTTCATGACAGATTTGAAGGAGATCCCTTCTGGAATTGGAGAAATACAGACACTCCGTATCATTGAGTTGCATATTTGTTCAAGCTCTGTTGTAGAATCGGCAAAGGAAATATATGAGGAACAACAAAGCTTTGGAAATGAGGACTTCCAACTTAACATAGATTGGGAAAGATATGAAAAGGGACCTGATGAAGAGCCAATGAATTAGAAAATTTTGTTGCATTTTCTGATTTGGGTCGATCTCATAAATCAACAGATGCTGAATTTCTTCCAATTCGATAAGGATTAGGTTATGTAATTTCTTTTCTTCATCGATTTTTACCAAGATATCAGGACTTTTATCCTATTTGCTTTCTGTAGTTGAGATCCAGTCAAAGTAGAATTCTATTGTCGAAAATATTCTTGCAATTTTCTGTAATTTTGGAGTTACAGCTGGGCCTCTGTAATTTTGTAGCCCAATTCCTTTCCTACAGACCATTCCAACAAAGCCTAAAATTCTTGTTTCAACATGAACCAAAAAACACGTGCGGGCCTTAATTGGTAATTGGTGCAAATAAACATGGCTCCATTTGGTTTCTTTCTAGTGTGTCCTTTTAAATTATTGTAAAATATTGATATTTTAATACTTATTTTATTGGCAAATCAAATCGCGCCACATGTCAAATTGAGGTGGTCTAGCCAATCAAATTATGTCTTGAAACAACCAATCGCACTACGCCAAGTGGATATATTAGCCAATTAAATGACTTCAAAGTAATTGATATTTATCTCTTTAAATTAATATAGATATTAAAGAGATAATATTCACTAAATTTATCTTCATCAAATATTTGCCAATCAAATGGCTCAAAAGTAGTTGATCTTTATCTCTTAATAAATACAAAAATTAAAGAGATAATTATCAAAAGAGTTTAAATAGTTGTGACTTCTCCATCCTACACCTATAAATAGGGTCAGGGGAGCTCATTATCAACACACAAATTCAATTGAAGCTAGAGAAGACAAGAGAAATTTTTAAATTCTCTCTACAAGTTCTTCAAATTCAAGAAGGCGTTCAAGGCAAACTTCAAGATATTCTTGACGAAATTTATCAAATTTTGGCGTTTGATCCGAGATTAAGGTGCTAAACCCTCGCATAAACGTTATAAAAGTCCAAATCAAATTGAAAGAAGATCAAAGCGATGAGTCGGCCTTGAAACTTTCAACTTTCCCGAATTATTTATATCGTTTGATTCGAGATTAAGCTGTCGAGCCCTCGCATCAACGTTATAAACATTCAAATCCACATTGGAGAATATCAAAGAAGAGATTTCTGCTCCAATATTCAAATCAATCATTCTTGAACGGAGGATTAGAGGATTAGATTAGGGATTGTACTCCAATTCTTTATTTTAATTAATATAAATTCATTTGTCATCATTTCTTTATGTTCTTGTTTACAGACATAAAAATTTGTTGTGCACACATGGCTCCTTGTATCATTATAGAGAATATTGCACCGAACACACACAACATTATAAGGTCTACAAAGTCAACTGGAATTCCATAAGCAAATAGGATCTGCTTCGGGAATGTCCAACTCACTGTGTCATACGCCTTTCTAATATCAACCTTCATGACTACTCGATGGGATATTCCTTTCCTTTTGTAGCCCTTCACTAGTTCGTGGCAAAGGATTACATTGTCTATGATGGTTCTCCCTTCAATAAATGCTCCTTGTGCCTGATCGACTAACCTTGGCAGAACTTGTTTTAACCTTAGGCAGATTAGCTTTGAAATTGTTTTGTAGAGGACATTGCAGCAGGCGATGAGCATATAATCACTAACAGGTGATGGATTTTTGCATTTAGGGATTAAATGCAATAATGTTTGATTTATTTCTCGCAACAGTTTCCTTTTTTCATATCTGTCTTTCACAGATTGTGTGACTTCCTCAACTACAATCCCCCAAGTTTTCTTGTAGAAACAGGAGTTAAAACTGCCAAGACCGGGGCTTTTGTCCTCTGAGATGGAGAAAACAACATTTTTAATTTCCTCATTTGTGATAGGCTGCTGAAAATTTGCTAAATCCTCCTCTATTTTTAAGATATAACCTTGTTGGATGATTTCTCTTTGAGCTTCTGACTGTGCTGGGCTTTTTGTTCCAGTTAAATTCTTGTAATATCTAAGGATCTCTTCCTTGATATCCTCAGGATCATTTAACACATCTCCACATTGACTTCTAATACTCCGAATTTGCCCCTGTGCCTTTCTAGCTTTGACTCTTCCAAAGTAATACCTTATACATTTATCCCCCTGCTGATAAAATGATATTTTAGATCTCTGCTGTAAAAAAGCAGCTTCCATTTTCATAAACTGCTTTAAATCCCTATATATTCTCTTTTCCTGTTGTATCAGTGTTTTTTCATAAGGCTTCATCATCATTTGTCCCCTGAGTTCTTGTAGTTTGGTTTTAGCTTCTATCACCTTTTCTGAGATGTTAGCATACTATTCCCCATGCATAGTCTTAAGTCTGACTTTCACTTTTTTGCATTTCTGGATTATTCTAAACATAGGGCACCCCTGGACCCTTTGACTCCACTCCTCCTGAACTAAGTTTGTGTATCCCCGATCGATGGATCCATCCATTTAGGAACTTGAAAAGGGAGTGCCCTAGCCTGACTTCTTTAATGCTCGGAATAATAGGACAATGGTCTGAGATACCATTGTTCGCCCCCCCCCCCCCCTTTTGCATAAACCACTCACCATTTGCCATGACCCTGTCTAATTTGCAGTAAGTCCCGAACTCTCTACCCTGGTGATTGCTCCAGGTGTAGAATCTCAGTATATGGTATGTCCTCAATGCCCAAACTATCAATACAAGCCTACATATCCTCATTACCACCATCCATACTACCATCACTATGCAACCTTTCATTATATTTTATTATTGCATTCCAGTCCCTCATGAGGATCCAAGAGTCAGTGATCCCCATGGTACCCAACTCATTGCACAACTCCTTTCTACCCAATTCATCATTACATGCATAAATAGTGGTTAAATAGAATTTATACCTGCCAATCTCCATTCTGCACGTTATCTGTTGGGTTGATACTTTGAAAATCGTCCCCTTAACAGTAATATTCTTCCACAGAACCCATATCCGTCCATTTATTGCTATAGCATAATTGTTGACAATGCTCCAATCATTACCAAAACACCTCTTAACTTTCTGATAAATATTCGGCTTTACTCTGATTTCCACAATTGCACAGACATCCATATTATTCATACTGATGAGCCTCTTCACAATCAGTTGTTTTACTGCTGTGTTGAGGCCTCTGATATTCCAAGCACCCACTAACATATATGTTCTACAAATTAAAAAACAAAAGAATGGTCGGAAAAAGAATCCAAGTGGAAATCTTGAAAAAAATTCTACAAATGAAATTCAAAATAAAGATACGAGAGATTCAAAAGAAACTAATGCAAACAAGAGTAAAAAGTTGTCAAACGGACAATAATAAAGAAGACATCAACAACATATTCTCATATATTTTTTGAAATGACTGTTGAAAATGAAACAAAACCACATCCAAACAGAACCTAAACAATTGGACAAAAAGAAAATGTTTTTTTAATAAAACTCCATAATTACCCCTTCTAAAATGTATTTTCATTTCAAGGCCCCTCCCTCTTCATCAACAACGGAACTTCAATCAATCCTTTCCCGCCATTCTCAAACATCCAATGCAACTCCATAAATATATTCAAATCTCCGGTGGCAGATCTCTCTCTAAACTCCTAAGCAAACGTCCTAACATCTCCCAAATCAACCAAATCCACGCCCAAATCATCACTCAATCCCTCGCATCATCATCACGTTTTTCGTTAACTGATTCACTCATCCACTGCTACATACACGCCAACAACCTCAACTTCGCAAGAACCTTATTCGATAACCACCCGTTACCTTCACCTCCAACTCTGCTATGGAATCTCATGATAAGGGCCTACTCGAAGCTCCAACATTCTTCAGAACCGGTCAATCTTTTTCACCAAATGCTCGCTACTCGAACGGTGCCCGATGATTATACCTTCACTTTCATGATCACCTCGTGTGCTCGCCGAAAGTCAGTTGTATGTGGGAAGGTTGTTCATGGAATGGTGATGAAAAATGGGCATTTGTTGAATTTATATGTGGGGAATTCATTGATTAATATGTATGCCGTTTTGGGGGAGGTGGATGGTTCGTGCCAGGTGTTTGATGAAATGTCTGAGAGAGATGTGTTTTCGTGGACTAGTTTGTTGTCTGCGTATGCTAAGAATGGGAATATGTCCAGAGCAGGTCAACTTTTTTCTCAAATGCCGGTGCGAAATGATGTGTCTTGTGCTGTGATGGTATCGGGTTTTGTTAGTTGCGGGAGGTACACTGAAGCGCTTAGATATTTCCGTGAGATGTTTTGTTATATGAAGCCAAATGAGGCTGTTCTTGTTTGTGCTCTGTCTGCCTGTGCTCATCTCGGGTCATTGAATCAAGGGAACTGGATTCATAGTTATATAGGTAAGAGTTGCATTTCAGAAACTTCTAATGTTAGGACTGCGCTCATAGATATGTATGCCAAATGTGGGAGGATAGATTGTGCATATCGAGTTTTCAACAAAATCCCAATGCGAGATGTTCAAAATTTTACTAGCATGATATCCGGGTTATCAATTCACGGACTTGGTGAGGATGCTATACGTGTGTTTAAGCAAATGTTAGCTGAAAATTTAAACCCTAATGGCATTACTGTTCTGGGGATTCTAAACAGTTGTAGTCATTCTGGTCTTGTGGAGCAGGGTTCTTCAATTTTCTATAACATGGAGAGTTTGTGGGGAGTTGTGCCGAAGATTGAGCATTATGGTTGTTATGTTGATTTGCTTGGCCGTGCTGGCTATTTGGCAAAGGCATTTGGAGTAGTCAAAAGCATGCCCGTTAATCCCGATATAGTTTTATGGAGGGCTTTGCTTAGTGCATGTAGAATTCATCGTAATGTAAATTTTGGGGAGCGTATAGTAAATCATTTAGAGCAAATTGACCCTCGTAGTTGTGTTGGAGGAGATGTTTTGCTTTCGAACTTGTATGCTTCTCTAGGTAAATGGGAAAAAGTTGATTTATTTAGGAAAATAATGGGGAAGCGGACTAATCAATCAGAAATTGGATGTAGTTGGATAGAAGTAAACGGTATTGTTCATGAGTTTCGTGTTGCAGATGTGCTACATCCAGAAATTGGACAAATTCGACAAAAATTAAGTGAAATATTGAAACGGGCTCGTCTAGTTGGCTATGCTGCTGATGCCACACATGTGTCGTTTGATTTAAGTGAGGAAGATAGAGAGCAAGCAGTAGCTTGGCATAGTGAAAAGCTAGCAATTGCGTTTGGGATAATGAATAGTTTACCGAGAGCTTCTATTCTAATAGTGAAAAATTTGAGAACTTGTGAGGATTGTCATATGGCTTTGAAGGCCATTTCGAAAGTTTATGATAGAGAAATTATTGTTAGAGATCGTTCGCGTTTCCACACTTTTAGAGAAGGAATGTGTTCGTGTAAGGACTATTGGTAGTGGCAGTTGATCTTCATATAATTTATGACACGGTTAAATTGATCTTCATTCTGTTGCTACCTAATGGCCAAGTTGATCTGAATTTAACAGAATATATGTTCTCTGGCAAAAGAAGTAACGAATAGCTGTCTCAGAACGAAAGGTTTTCGCATATGCCTATCGAGGAGAATAAATTGTGGGCAGCTCATGAATGTGGTATGCTTATGTTGGTATTATAAGTTTTTATCTTGTCATATTTTATCAAGATAGAATCAATCAGATCATTGAATCATGATAAAAATTTCTAAGTTTGTGACATTGAAACCTGGAACACTATGATTTATCACCAAAAAGTTGTCAATATATGCATATGCTTGAGCTCCTAATATATACACTAGCTGATTTTCAATATTATTCTTATGAACAGGAGATTAGTGTCCACTGACTAAGGATGGAATTTGGCTTTGCATGTTCGAGGAGAATAACAACGTTAAACCAATCCCGAAAATGGTAATATGCTAAATTTCCATCTCTTTGTACTGGAAAGGTTGCTGCGAAAATCTTATCTCTAAATTGTACTGGGATTTGGGATTTGAAGTCTCGGAACTCCTTAAGTATCACTTTGTGTTAGAGAAAGGAGCACATTTTGTAATGTTTATAGTTAGTTATGAGTTCTTTTATAAATCACACCATGGAGATATGCCTATTTGATGAAGTTTTTATCAAAGCCAAATAATCTACCAGCAAGTCAGATTGAAACCTCTACCAGTCTACTACTACTATGGGCAGAAAATGACAGCTTTTATTTTTCTTTTTTCTTTTTTTGAAGAAAACAATGTGTGTATGCTTTCAAAAATTCTATGATTTTTTTTTTAAAAAAAAAATTAAAAAAATTATTTATGACTTAAATGATAGTCATATCCTGTTTTGCTTTCTTTATACTCTTCCTAGTCTCATAAATTTGGTCCATATTTTCTGTCTAGGTTGGGCATACTCCCACTTATGGTGTATTTATTACTCTATTGGACTTTGAAAATCTGGTGAGACCTTGAATAAGACATAAATTAATGTTTATTTGACTACAAATGGTGTTAGTTTTTTTTATTTATTGTTATTATTTCCACTTGTGAAAAATCCCATTCGATTGGAAAAATTCCAAAATTCTTACCGCAAAATAATGGATGCGCAGTTGCACACTATCACTTTGACGCTTTGTTTGGTTCGAGAAAATTGATAAAGAAATGAAAAGAAAACATAAGGAAAATAGTTTTCCCTTGAAATATAAAAAAAAAATAGAATATAAAATCTAATATTAATTTGAGACAATATTTTTTTCATCATTTGGTGAGGAGAATTACTTTGGGGTGGGGGGAGAACTTTCTTTTTCCTTTCATTTTCTTTTCTTCACCAAAATCCTTAAATCAAACGGATTGTGAAGTTGAAATTATAGAAGTACAAAAAATAAACTTTATTTAACTCTCATTTAAAATTACGTAGCAAAATCAAAATGGTAAGTGTGTAGCAAATAATGTATATTGATATCCTCAACTACCAAGAGTTACAACAATACAACAATACTTTTCTTCCAAGCTTTCCTCATAATTGCATATTAATTATCAAGAACGATTGTGGAAACCAAACTTTACGTCAATTGCCTTTGGAATATCATCAAGTACACAAATTTGACTAGTTGTTAGGAACTCTCTAGACTCAAGTATGAACTTAAATTCAAATAAAAATACAAATTTAGATCATTTTCAGGAACTTTTTGGACTCAAACATGTTACAATGGATTTTAGTAAGACAAATGGAATGGAAAAATGAAAACGTATAACAAAATGATTCGAATTGAGTAGTATTTTTCTTAGTGTTTTTCTCATTTAGATCCAAATATAGAGTAAGAGTTTAGGACAATCACATCATGTATCTGATAGGATTCATGTAGAATCAAGATATATGAGTGATGGGGATTATACAAATCTAAAACTCACTAAGAATCATACCACCAACTTACGTCTATTAGTGCCTCTAGTACTAGTCTCAACTCTCACGCCAAAAAACTTTTAAATTACTATTTTCTTGATCTAAAAAAAATATCATTGCTGATTACACCTAAGATTCCTTTCTTTTGTTGGTCCCAAATCAGGAAAACACTTTGCCATTTTAAAGTTTTTGAATATTTTTTTTCTGTTAATGCTCTTTCTTTCTTTTATCTAAAGTGAAAGACAATTTGAATATTTTTTGTGTGCGTTAATGCTGTTTTGTTTCTTTCCCCTAATCTAAAGGGAAAAAGAATAGAGAGAAAGCTTATCTACTAATATTTGTCGCAATCGAACTACTAAAGTGGAACGATTCTGTCAATTTCGTGACATCTAAATCACTCGTGTATTAAATCTATGGAAAAATTACATATTCTTGAGCAAAGCAATCAAAATATCTCGTGACTGGCCGAGTATGATCCTTAAAAATATGTAGACGGATCTAATGGCATGTATAGTGGGGGTGGAGAAATGATTTTATTCTTCTTCCTACAGTGCAACAAAGATGGCTGATATGATTGCTCAAAGTCAAAAATGTGCTAAGAATATATGATTACTCCTATGTTTATTTGTATCCTTTGCTATGTGTATATAAATTGACCCTCTCATCATTAAGAGATTGCGTTATATAATCATTCCATGTTGTAATAAGTATCCTTTCCCAACATTGGCAACTAAGAAAGAAAGCATATTTTGTGTTGCAAAAGTATATGTGAGGATTCTCTTGTGGAATAGTGGATTGTTTGAGATAATCTTAAAGAAAGTGCATCTTTTTGGGGGTTGATTAATGACAATATAGGATCTAGATGGATGCCATTCACAAGAATTAGTGGAGGGATTATCCCTAATCACCTTTGCTTTTCTCTTCTTACTTTTTCGCCGGGTTCTTGTTGGGGTGGGGAATCAAATCGAACCTGAGACTCCTTGTCGAAGAGGGGAGTTAGAATCGGACCATTTGGGTTGTGCCCTCTGGTAATATATGATATATTTGATTGTTAAACCTATTATAAGTGCGAAATATGTATCTCAAATATTCATGTTGCGTTTCTGACTAGCAGTTCATCATACATGAATAGTTTCTGATTGTACAAAATCTCTTAAAAGTTATCGTCTTTGAGCAACGTTACAATCAATTATAGTTTTCAAAGTTTTCTTCACTTCTGCTAGTTTCAGGAAGAAATTGTTTTTTAATAAATTGAATTGGATTTATTTAATAAATTAGTACTTTCAACATAAAGAGGAGATAAAATATCAATGAAGATAGAATTGGTGATGTGTAGTAATTTTTCATCTTTTTATATTAAAGGATATCCCACCCCCTAAGTTTGTTGTTTAAGCACATTAGCTCCCATAGTTACCTTAAAAGAACTTTGTAAGATCCTTTACATTCATTGTAACACTAATGGCCCCCAATGGTTTTTGTAGATTCAATCTTGCTAGAAACAATTCTTCCGTTATTGCCCTCCCCTTTTTCCCATATTTCCACCAAAAACCATGTTAAAGTCTATGTAATATTTTATATTACTGATAATTGTGAAAGTAAATCAAATAATTGTACTTTTGCTAGAAACAACGTTGATTATAGTACAAAAAACAAACAAAGTTATTAAGGATTATAATGAAGAGAATGATGTCAAAGCTTCGATATAGCAATTGAAATTTAGAGTTTTACGATAACGGTTGACGCTGACAAAGACGGTTTCTAATAAATAATTCACTGCTAGAGGGTATAGTGCTCTACAATAGACGTAAGTTGAGGAAGCAAAATATATCTAAATTACTTTTTTTTTTTTTTTGGTTTCCCAAGGTATCCCCACAGTCGACCGCCGTGAGACCTAATCCTTCGCCCCACTGTCAGCGCACTAAGCGGTAGGAGGCTAGCCAACGAGTTTTTTCCATTCACAAGAGTTGGAATTCGAACTCCCAACCACTTGTTTAAGGGACGAAGCGTTGAACCACTACGTCAATCCACTTGATTATATAGCTAAATAACTTGTATGAGTAAATATGCTAAAACAACCAACTTAGGGGTGAAGTGCCATTTACCCTATATTGTATTATAGGTAGCTCAATATCTTTCCTTATTTATCCAATTCATCAAAAGGACTAAGGATTGCTTGTGAATTGAGAGGCCACATTTAATGGTCAAAATTCCTACCCTCTACTTTTGCACTAAAATATTTGACTTATTGATTGGAGTTCATTGAAGCTATCATCATCTTTAATGAAGATATTGCCTCATGCCTATAGCTATATGCTACATGGAATTTTGATAGAGTTGTGGCAGGTATTGTTCCAATCAGTGAACATGGAGGAGATATCTTTATTGAAACTTGTCATTGTTTTCTAGTATTTCTTGTACATGCTAAGATAATCATTTATAACACTTGATGTGTACTAAAAACAAGTTTTGACCACATATTATGTTTGGTAATGCAGTAGGAATTATGACTTATTTTTTAGTATGCTCATGGTGCGTACAATGACCTAGTTAAATTTGAATTCCTTATTGCAAAATAATATATTATTTCGTATTCCACTTTAATTATATAAGTACGACATTTATATAATAATCTATATTATAAAGTTGACATGAATTATTCAAATGTAAATATTCAGAAAAGGGCGGACAGACTGGGGAGATGCTACTCATCAGTGTTATTTTACATGCTATTATGTCAGCATTTTAGTTCAATAAATCTTATTCTTATTCAATGACTCGCAGATAGGAATCAAATCGGTAGTATGAAAATTTTAAATTTAAATAGAACCTCAAGATGCACATGTGCTTACTCCTCATTATTGTAAGAGTAATTAATGCACAGATTGAGAGGAATTTGATAGGTCGTCTACAATTTTACCCAAGGGTGAATTCCTAATACCGATTGTGCACCCAATCAGATTTCTTTTGTGTAATTATGTTTTGCCCTTTACACTATTATGATTTCTCTATTTTTACTCAGTTTTTACTCAAGGTGATAGTGAGAGATACAGTAAAACTTCTATACATTTACATTCTCGAGATCGGAGAAAAATATTATTAAGATTATTCTTAAATAGAGGTTTACATATAAAAATTATAATTTAAAAAATAACTAATATACATTATACGACACTTGGAAATGTGTCCCTTCATATTTTAAAACATGAATTTAAAAGATTGTATATAAGATTCATGAATTTAAAAAAATAAATGTGCGTACATCATGCATGTACATGGTGTATATATAAAAAAATATATGTACATCATGTATGCATTTAAAATATTCACTCATGATCATACATTTTCTACTTCAAGCAAGTCATGACACCTAAAAACAAACGAACTCAAATCATTGAAAGTATTCGTGTCGAATTGCGCAAAATGAAAGAAACCAACCCTGATTGGATGCGGTATCAACCCAAAAAAATAAGTCATTGTCAAAGACAACCTTAGATAAGTATTTCATATCATCTTAAATTTAATGTAACATAGTTAAATAATTC
The DNA here is from genome assembly GCA_019426215.1 of Buddleja alternifolia. NCBI lineage: Eukaryota > Viridiplantae > Streptophyta > Magnoliopsida > Lamiales > Scrophulariaceae > Buddleja > Buddleja alternifolia. Next base: position 7,008,166 of record CM033396.1, on the reverse strand, counting down.
TAGATATTTTATATAGATATATAAATATATTTGAAATTTAATGTCATTTTATTAATATATAGAGGTAAATTTTTAAGGATGGTCTTAAAAAAATATGAAATATTACAATATATAGTTTATTCTTATTTATAACTGATCCCAAATTGGGACCATTATGTTTTATTATTATTATTATAAGAAGGTTATTTTTATATAGAATATTCTTGTATAGAAGTTTTACTGTATTTGCTTTTGCATCTATTATGATTCTTTACGGCTGAAAAAAAAATTCATGTACTGTAACTCAGTAAGAATGTGCACGTTTTGGTTAATTCATTGAACCAAATAACAAATTTTGGTCCCTTTTTTTCTTTTTAAATATTTTGATTTTCTGTTAAATTTCAATTTTAGGCAGTAGTTAACGGCACCGAAATTTGAATTTCATTTGTATTTATATTTTTTATTTTAATTAAATAAAATATATATAACAAGGGAAAATCGTGTTTTCAAATACTATTATTGTTTTTTTGGAGGGGAGAATTTGCATTTTTTTTCATGCCTTTCTTTTAAATTTTTGAATGAAATTTCGATTAACTGAAATCGGCCGCCTGAACTTCAACTCGGTTTTTTAAACAAACCAAACTAACCAATTAGGTTCAATTTGGTTTGGTTTGGTTTGGTTCGGTTTAGTTGTGTTTTAACTTTTAACCGAAAGCAATACATAGGCATTTAAATATACATACATATATATAGAGAGAGAGAGAGAGAGATTTCCATAATAGAACACAAGGTGATGAAATTGTGTAATTTGAGTATCTCTCTTGGTTGCATAACACTGAACATGTTCTCCACAACTGGATCTGCTTTTCTTTGATACACTTGCCATGTTCAGAATTTGCCCTTTTCATTTTTTTCTTTCTTCTTTTTTTTTTTTTTAATGGGTGGAGATGGGGTGGGTCTAGGTTCAAAAATAAATAAATAAAAAGACAAATCAGCTTCCAGCCTCAGAGATGCTATTCAGTGCTGGTTGCCATGCCCTGGATTTTGACACGGCATTATTTACTGCTGTGTTATTTCTTGATCTATGCCTCCTTTCTTGCTTTACCTGAAAATATATATATATATATATATATATATATAATTAACCATTAGATGAGATAAATAATTATTGAAAATATTAGGTGTATGACAAATTAATGATTAATATATATTATATGTCACAGCTCATACAATCATCGATTTATCATCTCTTTCAATTTTGAAAATAAATTTATTAATTGGATATATCTTGAAAATTAGTTACCGGTGATAATAAGAATATTATTTCTATAATTCAATTCCGTTATAAATCGATGACATATATTGTTTTCCTAATGATGTGAACTTCTTTAATATATATATATATATATATATATATATATATATTACAATGGTCAATTAAAATCATTACTTTGTATATTGTTTTAATAATCACTTCATTGAACTATCTTTTGTACTACGTACCATTTTTCTCTCTATAAATGATAAATAATTATTGGCAAAGATCTCTAGATTCTAAATCCAACTCATTATCAATCATCATCCCAAGAACTTTATAGGATAGAACATTTGAAAAATTAATTACACTTATAAAAAAGATGATTTTTTACATTGGATGGAATATAACACATATAAGTTTTGTATGGACTGAGTTTAATAGGGTCGGTCCATTTAAAAATCATCCATAGAGCATCCAATTCATTTTTTACCATTTACCATAAAATTAAGGTGGTTTTTACCGTTGAACCCCTCCAAAAATCACCCTTAAAACATTGGATTCGTTTTTTCACTACAAGAATAGAGCGGTTTTCGCCGTCCAATAGTTGTACTGAAATTATTGCATTCGGTCTATTCAAAAATTATATGGAAGATAATTAAAAAGAAAAGTACAAAAAAAAGTTACCCCAAGATATTTTTAATCAGAAAAAAAGGGTATCTCAACAAGTTGGTGGCATATATATGTATGTATTTTATATATGTGTGTGTGTGACTGTAAAAAATTATATTTTAAAAAGCTGGTAAATAATAAATTAATTAATCTGAAAAAGCTAAAAATATTCACCTGCTTCGTCTGCTCCGCATCAGTTTTTCTAACTACTGAATCAAACTCTGAGTTTAGTTTCTCTATCTGCTGCTCCTTCATCTTCGCTTGCTTCTTCTCCCACAACCCTTTCATCACTTCTGCAACAACAACAACAATAATAGATATATATATATATATATATATATACACACACACAAATTAGAAAAAAACACAATCTAATCAATTTTTTCAAAAAAAAAAATTGAAAGAAATTAATTAGGGAAAATTACACATAGACCCCTCACTTATTATGAAATTACCAAAACAAACCTTCACTTATCTAAAATTACCAAAACACCCCCTCAGAGTCTATTTGTAAGGTTTATAGGGATAAAATTATAAGAATTTTTAAATACATATGGAGTGTAATTGTAAGAAATGCCTGAACATGAGGGAATTTTATGTAATTTCCAACAAGTAAAGGGTTTTTTGTAATTACACAATAAACGAGGGGTCCGTATGTAATTTTCAGAATTAATAATTACAAACCTTGAGAGGTGACAAGTCTGTAAACATGGCCAAGAGCAAGAGTATCAGTAGGCCTAAGAAGTTTAATACGCGTTATCCGAAGTGGGGTGTTGTTGTTTCTGTTGGCGGCGGCGGCGGCGGCGGCGGATGCGGCGGCGGCGGAGGAATATAAGGTGGTGGTGAGGAGAAGAGCAACATAATGGCCGGGGTTTAGCTTCATGATTTCTTTAGCAGAAATAGGGGAATATAGCTTCTCAACTTTGCCATTAGGGTGTTGTATTGCTAGAGTTGCATTATCAATGGCTTGGCAATTACCCATATTATAATGATCCCTTTGAGAGATTTTGTGGTGGTTTTGATGATGAAGTTTGGTTTGTGTAATTGCGTATGGAGAGGAAAAAATGAAAAGAAAAAAAATGAGGAGGGATGTGTGAATGTTGTAGCTGTCTATTTTATAGCCACACCGCCTCTACTATGGAGCATGACCTCATCTCTCTATATACCCCCGGCCCCGGTAATTATTCTATGTCAGATCGAATTTAATGGTCGAGTGTGTATTCTGTGTCTATCTCTTTTACACAATACATCTTGCTGTGTGAGACAGATAAACACTAGGACCATTGTACTTGATCTAGCATGAATTTTTACATATACTCCCCCACCCAACCCCCACAATAAAATAAAAAGAAATTTGAAAAATTATTACATATCAAAGATTATGCATTTGTGATTGAAAAGTTAAAATTTGTATTTGTAATATAACTATTTTGATGAGTGTTTGGCCGTTTTCGTATAATTTTATTTGAACTATTTTCTGTTGCTAAAGCACGTTTTAGTAAAGTTGGAAATTCAAATTTCTATCATAATTAATTAATTCTACGAGAGTAATTCTCCTATAATCAATTATTTATATAGGTCGGCCAAGCTCGCCCTGAGTGTTATATAAACGATGATAATCATTCCACATTAGTCTCTGAACATTCATAGCGTTTGATTGATTTTTTGGACTCGGAGATTTATCGAATTAGCACGTTTTACGAGGTTGTGTTATTCAAGATTGGACTTGTGCAACTTATCTTAGGTTTGATTCATGAGATAAGATAATAAGATAGCGAAATTAGTTTTCTCTTTAATAATGTCATTCTCTTTTGGCTGCCTATTTCAATTGTATTCCATAACCACGTTTCATACCAAATGATATATAGTTAGATGATGGATTAAGTGTTCGGCAGGTACTAAATCTCGAATTTAGCCAACAATCTAGCTAAACATTAGACGAGTTTGATAAATAGTCAATCAAACCATATACAATAATTAAATTGAGCCCATATTGTATTAAAATGACATGATTTATATAATTTAGTGTAGAATATGATGTATATAAATGTTTTCTTTTCAAACTCATTCCCACCCATTCTTTTATTATTTTTTTTATTTATTTGTGTGTGGGGGGGGGGGGGGGGGGTGGTTGTACATAGAAGAATTAAATAAATGCCATATTTTCAGGAAAAATATAATATATAAGAACCCAAAAAATTGAAATAAATCATTGATGCCTATCTTTGAAGTCAATGTTGTGGTCCTTAGGACCACTTAGTACTAAGTGATGAAAACATAATATTTTTATTTTCACATGTAAAAGCTTTAAAATTAAAATCACGCATCTTCATAATTGAGGTAGCTCTGGTATACACTCAAATTTAATTTTGCTAGTATATCTATTTTCCATATAATATAATTAAATGGGAAAGAGAGCTAATTCTTATGCCTTCTACTTTGAATTAGAATCTTGATCTTTTTCCATACAACAATACAAATATTTCTCAATCTTTTAATGGAGGTGGGGTTTTCTATTAGTAGTAAAACGTTACAAAACTTTCAACAAATAGCTGTTGTGCATTGCTCTAAATTAATTAATTAATGATGAAAACATTATAATAACCCACATATTCTTTGCTTAATTCGAGGTTACAATTCCTACGTTATGTGTTGTAAGATAGGATTTATTACTATCTTACAAACAAAACTAAAAAGTACATAAAAACAAACGCGCTAACTCCCTTTTGCATACCTACCACACATATACTTATCTTATCTTTTTTATTTTTGTCCAAAAATATTTCCCTAGAATATTTGATTTCGTGGTTTTTTGTAGGACATGGTTATTTGTTAGAATATTCGATTTATGTAAAATATGCATTTTAAAAAATAAATGATCCAAGGAAAACTGCATGTCAAAATTATATATAATTTTTTTATTATTATTTTCGTGATGTGCTAGAAATGCTTGATGAACATTTCATCACGTAAATGAATTTGATTGTTTCTTGACTCCGTATCGTTTGAAATTCCTAATAATGACTCTGGTACAATTGTCCTTAATTGTTTATAAGACAATTTATTTTATACTACAGTCGGTGGACACAGAAGGGATAAATTTGATATGCCGCATATCTTATTATTTGGTTTCTCATTTTAATTTTTTTCAAGAAACATGTGATGTGATCAAAAAAGTAAAATAACGGGTTTGATAATTTTATGTTACACTTGATGGACATACATTAATTATGTGGCTATATGTACGATAGTGGTTTATGTTATTATATTAGATTTGTCAATTATAACATCATGCGAGATTTGTCATACATTCGCCTATCCATGGACCAGTATATATACAACAGGTTTACTCCACCTAATCAGTGTATATTATGTCCATTGTAATTAGGGGTGTACATAAACCCGCCCAACCCGAGCCGATCCGCCCGAAAATCGCCGGTTTAGAATTATTAAATAATAGTGGCGGGTTAAAAATATTGCAACCCGCTACTTTTGGGTCGGGTGGTAGGTTTAATAATTGTAACCCGCCTAACCCGCAACCCGACCGCTAATCATTTATATTACAAGTATAAGTATATATAGTTAAAAATTAACACTAAACTTTGAAAACTATATATGCATATATACTCTCTAATAAGAGTAGTTTATTCGTATTCATGTATCATATTTTATTTTTTATTTGAGCAAACAAATTGACTCGTTTGAACACTTGTTTTCATTTGATTTGAACGAAAAATTTATATGTATATGTATATTTTGATGATAAATTTACAAAAAACATTAATTTTATTAATATTTTAGAGTTTTTCACTCATTAGAAATCATGGTAATATGAATTTTTATTTAATAACACCACTTATTTGTGTATTTTTCACCAACTCAATTTGTTTTTTTAGTTAAATGTACAAAAAGTATAATAATTAATTTCTTACTTACTACTTATAATTAAAATTAAGTTGTAAAAATTATAACTATAATTTGATAACCCGCCAACCCGCCCATTAAAACATTAAATCCGACCGACCTGAACCACTGGGTTTGAAAAGATAATTATGCACTTTCGGTTTGATATTTTGTCAACCCGCACATGTCGGGTCGGGTTAATTTTTTTTGTAGCGCCCGAACCCGACTGTGTACACCTCTAATTGTAGTCATTAATAGGAGAAATTATATGTCGCACCTTGTGAATTGCACTCAAGTTCGACTAAATCGGGTTGAATTAGAATTTTTCATAACTCAACTCAAAATTTCACATGGGTTTTGGTAAAATCATGGAGTGGGAATTGAGCGTGGCTGAGCACCCCAAGGGTGAGAGAGATAAACATTTATCATTGCTTACCAAACCCTAGGCGTCAAATTCAATGGGGACTTTAAAATAATATTTGCCTATTACTTAGTTCGATTAAATTTGACGGAAAAAAAAAACACACAATTTGATTTTTGGGATAATGTCGTCGTACTATTTTCCAAAAAGAAATAGTGACGAGGCAAGCAAATTCAATTAGAATAACTAACGAAAAAGGACAATTATTTCCACGAAATTATAATTAGTCATTGTAACAAACAACGTTAATATAATTAACCCTAAAAAATTATTTTTAATACCCAAATTTGGTAATAATGTTATATTTGTACATGAGTTGTCATTAATCCTTTAATTAATACCCAATTAATCTTACATAAGGTTTTAAAATTCACACACAAACACGCACTCGCACATAGAGAGCATGCAATAGTTCCACACACATAGTTGCAATAAGTGGTTGTCGCCTGTGAAGGTTTGGGCACTCATTTACCTTTGTGGGCATTACACTATCATCATTCAATGCCATTATTTTCAGTGGAGATTATGGATTTATTGTTATAACTGGGATTATGCATATTGACAGAAGCACCATTTGACCATTTGACTCTAGAGCATGTAATTGTGTCGCGGCTTATTGCCCCACCATGGCGCTTAAGCGGGCGTAGCCAACTCATTGCTGATCGTCGTCCAGACAGTGTTTTGCTCTGTCAAGAGTTTTTAACCTTATGATAAATGTTTGATCCTAACAGAAATGGTTTAAATGAAAGAGGCTCTAGTCGTTTAAATAAAGTTTTTTGACAGCAGTCTAGAGATGCATCTCAAATATATAAAAAAGGATAAAATATAATCAAACATCATCATTAAAAATATATATAAGGGCATGTTTTGTATATTGCCAGCTTTATCAGAAACATTCCTGCCATTTTCAGGATTACCATTTCCCCCCTCTGTTATTTCTCTGACTTAATTTTAATCTTGTTACCCAAACATGGAACAAAAAAAGTCACTCCAAAAAACAATGGGCATTTCACCTTTTTTTATCTTTTTATTTATTTATATTTAACTTTTGTATTACATTTGGCCTTGGATTTTATTGAGATGGGGAATTCTTTGGATAAAGATGTTATTTTTTGCACAACTACAGGAAGACAATAATTATTACTCATGCATGAATAATTGATGTGTGCTATAGCACTCCTTGCTTGTAGCAATCATACATCACCTCTCTATTTTGAATAATTTCAATACATAATTCAGTGTTCGGTTTATTAATGTTACACTTAATAAACATTATTGACTGATTTAGTATATGGTGAATACTCCATTATTTAATTTGTTGGGTACAACATATAAAATTTTCCTGTGTTATATATATAAAAAGAAAAATTTGTATTAACAAGGCTAAACACCTACATATGTTATTAAAAAGTATACTTAATATCTTTTGTTTAGTTGGTCCCCTTGTTGATGATGTTCAGGCCTTGTCTTTACTTTTTTCTTCCGTTTCCTTTAATTTTGTCAATTGTCGTTGTAATTTTGTTGCACATTTTATTGCCCGATCGGGCTTAGAGGACCAAGAGGGTGTTCTTGGACTCCCGGTACTTGCGTCAGAGGCGTTAGCCGCTGATTTGATTGATCATTAGAAGTTCTTACGGATTCTCGTCAAAAAAAAAAAAAAAAATCATTCCACTAGAAAAAGAGAATGAATATGTGTGATTTTGGGTAAAATAACATTATTTATCTTTTATAGGGGAGGGAATAAATGTCAAATGGCATGCCAATAAAAGTGATGAAAAATATGAAAAACATACTCATCTCCTAACTTTTCGTGCAGACCTTTTAATAATACAAGGGATGTTTAGCATATTTCATTAACACATGTTTATTTATTTATATATTTATTTGCATTTTCAATATAACACAAGAGGGTTTTACGCAATTTACCTTATTTTGTTTTACATTTTGATTTCTCAAAAAATAAAAATGTAAATCAAAATAATGAGACATTTATCGTATACTAAATATCTTTTTATGTCTAACAAGTGTAAGCATAGAATAACTCATTATAAGTATGCTACACGACAATGACCTAAGAGCTATGGTGAAGTTGAAACCATTATGAATTCATTTAAAAATTACCACTCGAAGTATTTATCTATCTGATCTATGCCTAATCATAGTGTCAACTTAAAAAACTTCATTCGCTCACTTCTCAGATCAAACGTTTAATGTCTTTCTCTCTTTCTCATATTTGTTCTTTTCTCCAATCGTATTCTTTTATTATAAACTCAAATACTTCCCAAAAAACCATAAAGCCAAATAATATAATTATTGTGATAATTTTAAAAAGAAAAAGTTTTATACAAAAAATTAATTATATGTATACTTCATTATACACTTGAGAAAGAGCCAACATAGTTAGTCAATATAATTCTTCAAAACTTAAAGTCTTCTTTTTCCTTTTTGATAATTTTAAAATTTAATTCTTTATTTATGTAGAGAATGTACCTAAAGATTGGTTGTTAGTCAACATCATAACTATGCAATGAATCGGAAGGCCAACAAAGTTTAAATGGACACATACCAATTTTTGATATTATTTGAATTGTATTATAGTGAATATAGCTACTAATAAATATCGATCCTCCATTAGGTGAGTATATTCTTAATTTGAAAAAAGAAAAAAAAATTATTGATCAATATAATAATTTTTTTTTGAACGTGATCATAAAAATGATAAGAATGCTAACACGAAATGTAAACCGTACAAATCTAAGTTCAACTTTCTCTGCACATGTGATAATATTTCTTTTATGGAAAAATTGCACTTTTGATTCTATATATTTGGCTTTTTTTTTTTAAATTTTAATCTCATTCATTACGGAATTCTTACATTATGTCTCATAATTTTAAAAAATTCTCATATTTGGTCTCGATCGCATTTTTCATCAAAACTTTAACGGTCAATTCCGTTAGTAAACATTTTGATTGATTTTTTTTGTGAGAATTTGTGCGTGAATGCACTCACACACAGATTATATTTAATATCACGATGTTTTTATTCAATATAATGTGCCACAGACACACAAAATCTCCCCAAAAACTCGGTCAAAATGTTGACTAACGGATTTGACCATTAAATTTTGGATGAAAAATCATATTGGGATCAAATGTGAAATTTTTTAAAAATAATGAAATATAATGTAAGAATCTTATAACGAATGAGACCAAAATTATAAAACAACAGCCAAACATATGGGATAAAAATGTGATATTCCCTACTTTTATTTAAAAGAAATCCCATAAAGTTTTTATCTTGCAATTGGTCAATACTCAATAGCTATATAACAATATATATAATCATCATAAAGATTGTTCAAATCATATTATTTGAGTCGTCGCCATCAATACTTATGTTTTAGCACTGCAGAAAATTATTGAGACTATAGTTATTCTTGAACGCTTTAAGCTATAAATGCTCACCAAATCGCAATTATATTCAACAATAATTTTTAAGATTCGTAACAAATGTATGGTAGAGATTTATTTGAAAATTGTTAAGAAAGAAACAAATGTTATCTCCAATTATTTTGACCAAGTATGGTACGGACTCAGTACTTTTGTTTTCTAGTGAGAAGAAGTAAACTAAGATTTCAAGTGCTTTGGTTGGTATAGGAATCTATAGTCAAGAAATTTCACTTTTCCAATTATAGTAAAGGAGATTTTCACGTAAAACTTCATCCGAAGTAACACTCCATCAAACACCTTTTTTTTCCCCAAAAACCTTCAAACACCTTTTGTACTATATTAAAATATATCAAACACCCCCTTGGATATATTAATGAACATAAATATCCTTGATTTATGTAAAATCATAAATTAATTTTCCACTCATCTATAATAATCTATAGTACTTTGTCCGCACAAGATTATATTTCACTATAATATAACTCCAAAATTGATTTAATGCTAAAGTTATCAGATAAATAATCTTCAATATGAAATAAACAGTGAAGTATGATTGTAGTATTATAAATAAGACATTAAACATTAAAAAATTTCACATAAATATTTGTGATCACTATTAAGATATTATTTCTTTTATATATGCTAATACTTTAATTTTATTTTAAATAATTATTGATAATCCATGTAATGTATTATTTTTTTTAAAAAAATGTTATTCTTTCTTAGTTTTAAATAAAACTAATTATTTGTTTATTTTAAGTATTATATTACTTATTAAGATAAAGTGATAAACCTATTCATATCATCTTTTATTATATAACATGTACACATTTATTTATGAGCACAACTTTTTTGACATTAATTAGTGATAAATACTTCTTTTTTTACTCTTTCTTTAATTGGTATAATTAATTCTACTTTGTGAATAAGACATTCATACATAGCTCAAGATATATTAAATAAAATATTAGAATATTTAGTTATTTACCTTTATGAAAATGCAACCAAAATTATAAAATATTAGAATATTTAGTTATTTACCTTTATGAAAATGCAACCAAAATTAAAAAGCACAAAATAACAAGAATGTTTTTTAATATCTATTAATGCAACTAAGTTATTGAAGGGAAAAAAAAGAAAAGATTTATTTTTTTTAAAAGAAAAAACATATAATAAATTAGTTATAGAAATTTAATGAAATAATTTAAAATTTCTTTTTTATTCTTTTTAAATTATAGCAACTATATCCTTTTATTTATTTAATTTATAATAAATTCAAGAGTTATGTATTTTAATTAAATTATCTTTAAATAAAATTTGGGATCAAATTAATTAAAATTTAATCATAGAGGGGGGGGGGGGGGGGGGGGGGGCAAAGTGATAGATAGATTGTACTAAATGGGTTCTAAGTGATTTTATCACTTTCAATCAAGGGTATTTTTGTCTATAGGGGGGTGTTTGATGTATTTTAATTTAGTAGAGGGGGGTGTTTGAAGGTTTTATGGGTAGAGGGGGGTATTTGATTGGGTGACTATAGTGGGGGGGGGGGGGGGGCAAAATGAATTTTCCCTCTTTGTAATCAGGGATTGAGCAAGAATTTTTGGTTTGGGCGACGAATATTAAAAAAATAAAAAGTAAATAAAAATAGTGAGAGACAAAGCTTGATACTTTTAAATTTAGAGGGGCGGAATTTCAAATATAAAAAAATTATAAAAACCCCCAAAAACAATTTCTCAAAGTTGGGGGGTCGGTGCCACCTCAGCCCCTGTCCATGTCCGTAAGTATCTTTGATAGTTTTTCGAGAGACATTGTCATAGGCCTTCAAACTTGAAGATACTTTGAAAAACCAAAAAAAAACACAATTTAGGTAGCAGTCCAGTTAATCAGCACTCTTTACATCTAGCAAAATGTCATAATTTCGAACCCACTTACGATAATAGACCATGAATCAATCATTTTATTGCCCCAAAGTTCAAAATGACAAGCGTCTTGGTGGGCTAGATGAATTCGCCACTCGACTAACAATTATAGTTCAATCTGGACCTTTCAAATAGACGACTCCTATAATTACATTGAATAAGGGTTTCTACACTTGCGGCTCTTTTCATGTCTTTCTTCTTTAAGAAGAAAACATAAATATAAACATTATATCTATATATATATATAGTATACCTACTTTAATTCTCTAATAATTGATATACAACACTTAGTCCAACTATAAACACTTGTAACATATGTCTCACCTAAGTCATTTGATTATTTATTGAATAAAAAATCCTCCTTGAAGCTTATTCAAAGAACCTTTAATTTCTTTGAATCTTTTTGTGGGCACCTTTGCTTAATTAATTTATACCAAAAGTAAATAACATTTAAGAATATTACATAATTAAATTATTGGTGGTTGGGGCTTGGAAACAAACAAGAGATACAGATCATTGGTTTATTTTCATACCAAAAAGAAGAGAACAATAAAATCAAAATTTCTGGGCCAATTACTCTGTAAGGTTTTTTTGTCTTCAAATCAGACGAATGACAATTCATAGTGGTCCATTATTTTAATCTTATTTTTTCTGTCACAATCTTAATTACTGGCAATAAAATTAGGTCACAAAATCTTTTTGAGTTATTTAAAAATTAAGTCATCTTTTTTTTATTTGATTTTTTAAGCTAAGAATTCTTCAATTTGTACTTGCATTCACCACTTTTTATTTAATAATAATTGGTTCTGGTTTTGAACCAAGGCTATTAAAAGTATCTACTTTTATTCGATATATTCTTAATTGGTGGGGGGGAAAAAGATAAAAATACGTTGCACTTGAGAATAAAGGTTGGTTATTATTTTATCTTTAAAAATAAGAAATTCAAGTGATGAAAATTGGTTATAGAATTGTCTGAATCTCATAATGAATATTAAATTACTTGTAAGTTTATGTATCGTATATTTTTGTGCGTAATATAGATGTTATACAGATATTTTACAAAATATTTAATTTTTAATATCATGTCGAATCGAGTTTGGCTCAAGCAATTATATCAACCTCAAATAAAGATGTGTGGATGCCAACACAAATTTGAGCTTAACTTCCAACATTTATTTAAGATGGTCAAATCAAATGTAATTTCAGTTTTTATATATATGTTTAAAAAGTAGTGCTTATATTAGATATTTATGACGTAATAATATTCAAAGTTCATTTTACATTACACAAAATGCTAAATGGAAAACAAAAAATTCTTCAGAAAAAAGCTAGAATGGGCAAAATTCCAATTCCTGCAGGCCTGAAATAGTTATGGGCAAATATAAACAATAATTACATTATCAAGACCCATCCTATTCCAAATTTCTAAGTCGATTCATCAATTATGAAATTTTATTTATCTATTTATTTTACATTTTCTATGTACAAGAGTTTTAGACAATAAAAGTGAGAAAACCTTTTCTTAGAAATATTTAACATGAGGATTAATTTTGAAATTTTGACCTATTAAAATCAAAGAAGTCAACATTCTTGTTTCTCTTTTCCACAATAATAAATGGTTTCCTATCATGCCATTGAATTAAAGATCATCATATGTGACTAAAAACTAAAGTCACCAAGAAAAATCATTTTGTACTAACATATATACAGATTCAGAGAAGAAAAATCATTTTGCTAAATTCTATATTTATTTTTTGGTTTCCACAGTTGTCCTGACCCTATGGGCTAGCCTAATGCTGATCGAGCCGGTAATATTCACAGAAAGTGTGGCGTTAGTTCCCCCAATGAGAATTCTTTTCATAACCAAGGCTCAAACCCGAGACCTCTAGTTAAAGGAACTGAGGCATGTACGTACTACCTCAGTCAACTCACTTTGGTTTGCTAAATTCTATATACCACTACGGTTTTGTATCTAAATTTCTTACGGATATATGTGTTGGAATTAAGATTGTAAACAAATTAAGTCGAGTCAAATAAATTGTTCTTGAATTATTTTTGTATATTCATTGAGTTTCAAAAAAATTTATGTTTAAAATCGAATTGATTATTAATCGACCAAGCGTAAATGTGTTTTTTTTATAAATCAATACTTATGCCTCATTAATCTTGAGAAAATTCCTGAGAATTAAAATGTGTTTTAATTAAGCTGAATACGAGTTGCACGCATCTTTTTATTTTTCACTCAATGAGTGATATTCAAGCCGAATTTCAAAATTTATCAAATACAAAAACTGTTCAACTTTTGTTTGATAAGTTAGTAAAATAAATTTAAACAAGTTTTGAAAGATCTAACACACCTTATACATCTTTATGATGCAGCGAGCTAGAAAGAAAAAATATTTTCCTTTTGAATGGATAGAAAAAAAATCATAACTCCGATGCTTCCCAAGAATTCTAATTACAACAGTTGAGGAATATATATATATATATATATATAATCTATGAATGCCAATAAGTAGTTTTAACTCTTCTCTTGTTTTCTACTTTCTTCATATGGCTTAAGTTAGCAAATTGAGTGGGCAACATGCAATCCCATTTCTTTTTCATGCATTCAAGTGATTGAAAACAATATTTAGTAGGTCCCAATATCATTACTATAGCATTAATATTCAACTTATCTAGCTTCTCGGGTGATTTTATAGTAGACCGAAGTTTTGACCTAACATTCTCTCTGATTATGTTTTAACCAATCAATCATAATTTGGGTGGTGAATTTCACAAATCTATCCCTCTCAAATTAATGAGTATGATTGATTAAGAGTGTTGCACATTTCTCCAATATAATTACACGTCGCCAACCTTGTTTCCTACAAGAGGGAAGGAGAACAAAATTTTGAAATACGATATTCCATATTTTTTTAAACTTTTTAAACCAAATAAATTGGGCTATATTTCGATAGGAGGGTTTGGATTTAAATAAAGATTTGGAAACTACTTTAATTTGAAATCCACATAAGAATATATTTATATGATGGATTTTCTAAATGAATTCCAAATATATGGTTTTCGAGTAGAAACTCACTAGGAGAATAAAGTACAACAAACCAAAAAGAAATATGATTAGAAAGCAGAAAATATATGTAATTCGAAATAAAAATACTAACAAAATGGAAATAATATACACATAAATAATACACATAAGTGTTATATGTATGTCGGTACCAAAATACAATGTTATATGTATGTAATATTTTGGATAGCACCCATGAACTTACTTCTTCTTCTTTTTTTTTCTTTCCTTCTTTTTTTTGTTCTTTTTTTTACTGATTTAATAAAAAAAATTCCATTAAAATTGGGAAGAGAGATAAAATATGGAAGAAGAGAGAGAAACAAGGGAAAGAGAGCACATTTGATTGGTTTGTTCATATGGAAGAATGTTAATATCAAATCCACTTATTAAAATATTTATTCAAATCTATTGAGCCAAAAAGAGGATCTGAAATCCCGGAACTTATATTGTAACCAAACAGGTACATTAGATTTGGGCTATTGATATGAAATCTCCTCAGCCCAAATCCATCAATCCAAACATCGTCTTAAGTGTGTGTTTGGATTAAAAGATTCGAAAGCCATGAATTTTAAATTCATTGAGCTTTGTTTGGATAATTTTAAATCCAAATCCATCAATCCAAACACAACCTTATGTTTTTGTGTTTTGCTTTTCTTGCTTCTGCATTTTTCAGTGAGGCCAAACCCAAGTTAGTCATATAGGGCTAAGACATATAGTCTATGACGCACTGATATTTTTAGAAATAATTTGATGCAGTATTCAATATTTGACGAGATACTCGTCAGATATGTATCCAACACGTCATGAGGAGTGTCAAAAAATAAAAAATAAAATAAAATTATGGATAACTATGTCCGAAGTGTATCCAAGTCAAAAACTCTACGAAAATGTCATTGCTCCCAATAATTATGTTCGTATTCCGCAGGACATGATAGAAGTGGTGGTGCAAGGGTTTAGTCACCCGAACAATGGTAGATAAATTAATAGCACTATGAGGGTTAACCACCCTAACGATGGTAGATAAATTAATGATAATCTGATATGAAGACAAAAAAATAGATGGACAATAAAAAGGTGGAAAAATATGAAATAATAAATGACAAGAATAATCGTAAATCGAGATACCGTGGATGAAGAATAAGAAATCACAATGTTTACACCATCAAATAATTTGGGCTCTTGAATTAAAGAGCCCAAATAGCCCAAATGGGGGAAACTCGAAAAAGAAGGAAATGGGTCTACAAATAAACCAGACAAGACCCATTAAATTCAGAAAATAGCGAAGACAGGGGCTGAATTGACAAAAAGTCCACGAATCGAATCTGAAAAATAAAATGAAATCCAAAAAGCCAATAATCTGCTTTCAAGGAAGACGCGCCAAGTTGAAGATTTTGAAAGAGACGGTTGGATGCAGTTGACGGCAGTTCCCAAAAACGAGGAACGTGGGTTGAAAACGGTTCCCGAAGACAAGATATATAGGAGCCGCGGAGAAAAGAAAAAAAAGACATCGCAAGATCATCAGACTTCTACATTTTCTTTCTCTTAGCGTAAATTAGGAGTAGTTCATAGCATAATGTAGGAGTAGCTCTTAGCATAATTTAGGAGTAGCCATAGTGTAATTTACTATTCGACTCGATGAGATTTGCCTTCAAGGCTTGTATTTGCATTCGCGCATTCGATTGCTTGTAATGTTTCAGAATTGAAAACTTTCATGGAGATATGAATTATCTTTTATTCAGATTTAAGTATCGGATAGGTAATTTGTATCTTGACTTGAGTCTTTCGATTCAGTGTTTTTCATATTCGAAATGAACAACTAACACTTCAATTAATGCGACTCGAGTGCAGGGGTTAAAAAATAATACATTCGATCGAGAGATTCTCACGTAGGTATAAAACTATCTTGTGTCAGATTTAAGTATCAGAGAGATAGTTTTTATCTGAACTTGAATCTTTCCTTCACTGTATTATTGTGTCATTCGAAGACGATAAATATTTTAGTCAATTGCGGTCCTAACAACTAAGTTAAACAACACATTGAAGTGTTAAATTCGGAACCACCGTCTAGCGCATCGAACTCGAGCGCGGGGGTTGAAAGATAATTCTAAGACAAGAATTATCGCGGGGCTAGGAACACGCAGTTGGATCCACCCTAATCGAGTTTGTTTTTATTTTCGAAACACACAAAGAAAAAAAAATGGGGTAGCACGCTTATAATTCAAATAGTTACATTTATAATTTGGTTTGCATACACTATATATATATATATATATATATATATATATATATAGTTATAGTTATAGTTATAGTTATATGGTTCATTTTTTATTATTATTAATGGATGAAGTTGAGTAGATTTATATTCCATTTGTTTGCAGTGTTTTATGATTATGTGGAAATTGAATAAGATAAATAATTATATATATTAGTAGTCGTACGCTTATCGTATCGCTTGCATCCGAATCCATACAATATAGCATGTAATGCTTCAAAATGTGCATCAATTAAATACTAAAAATGAGATTATGTTTGGCCACCCAAGATGTGGGCTAGAATTTAGAATCCACTGGCAATACTAGTGCATTAAAATTTTAATTATTAGAAAATGGGAAGACGGTGTACAAATATTCAGTTATTTAAGTGATATACACGGACATAATTAAGATGTTAGATGAACTTTTTTGTTTTAGTTTTTTCTTAGTATTAAATGTCAAATTTTTATAAGTTCTAGTATTTTATTTTTTTTATCAGGGAAGGGAAATACCCAAAACGACTAGCCCGACAGACCTGGAGGATTAGTCGTAACACGGGATACATTAGTACCCAACTTATACATATCTAAAAAAAGCTAAAGCTCATCGGTAATATTAGTAATAGGTTGAAGGTCCCGATGAAACCCTATTTACGCCAAATAGTCCACCGAGCAGTTCGCCTCATGCCAAATGTGATTAATATTAATGTGTTCTAAAATGAGACTTTTGAGAATAGAAATTTTTCTCGTGTATTTTCTTTCTCCAGTCTTTTTCTCCATGGACTAATTAGCTGCGGTTCGACCAAGCTCAATCCGAACTAGGCCACTTTGATTATAGAAAAGAAAACTCTTATAATATGTCATGAAGTCCTAGGCCCTAATTAAAAAATTTGGGCTAAATTTCAATTAAAACTTTTGACCTACTTTTGTTCTGTACATCTTTCGTTACACGTGAATTTATAAATTTCAATTAAAACTTTGACCTACTTTTATTCTATACATCGTTTGTTACCAGCGAAAATTCTCTCATCTCCCGAAAACATAGGCAATTGGCGAACCATATTGTAGTGTTATTTAATCTTTTATGCTATTATTTTTGTGTTTGCTCTAACAAAAACTATGATTAAAAAAAACAGACTCAATCTATTATTTCAGGATAAAAATGTAGAAACCGACCCAAAAAAATTCAAACGTCATGTTAAAAGTTAAAAAGAAAATCTGAATTAAAAAAATTATTCCTCAGTTTATAACAATTTAGTCATAAGGTTCTTGATTTTCATTTCATCGAATCCATAACCTTTTAGGACATAGAGTTTACACAACAGACTCGCAACATATTTGCTGTCTGAAGTTCAGCCATGTCACAACATATAATCAGCAAAATTTTACAGCAAAAGGAAACACATTGAACAAATAATCGAAGGCGAACTTTCAACCGGCCAGGCTATTTATATTTTCTATTACGACGTAAACAAAATGCACAATTCAAAGAACGACAGAATAAACACATATTTAGTTTAGAGCTAACATAACGATCAAGAATCGAGGGGGGAAGAGAGAGGGGGGAGGGGGGGGGGGGGGGGGGGCTTTCTTCTTTCGGGTGCAAAAATTAGACAGATGGGAAATACTTGTTGAGGTTGAAGGGAAGAGAGTAGAATTCCTCACTTCTCGTGTCGCTTTTGAAGGTACGGAACTTGTCCCACCAATGCTTGCCTCTGTCTTTCCTTATCTGCCCGTCTTTCTTGTGTAAGGTGTTGTCCAAGAAATATGCCAGTATACCCGCCACAAAAGCTTCCGATGAGAAAGGGACGTTGACTATGTCGTTGAACTACAAGGAAAGAATTCAAATTAATTTTTAAAATGTATAAATAGAAAATGGGAAATTTGTAGAAAACGGGATGTATGTACCGCAGTTGTTAAAAGAAACAAAAGTCGACTAAAAAACTCAACCAAGTGATTTGGATTCTGTAAGAAGGATTCAGAGGTAAGGGTTTCAAATGACTCCAGTATTGATTGAAGTGGATTTCAAATCCGTATGATTCGAAGAATAATTCAGAATGGTAATAATTGAATCCACTTATCCAAACGTAGCTCCATGGAATTGTTATTATGGATGTCAAATCCTTAACTCTCATGTCCTCCAATCAACACATAGCCTTAAGGTTGCGTTTGGGTAGAAGGATTTTGAATTGGCAAAGGATTTAAAATGTTCTATTTTCGTAGATTTGAAATCTACAGTAGTGGCTTACAAATAGCTTAAAATGGGAAGTCAAAAAATCCATCGTAACAAGAAACTTGCAAACAAGATTAAGGTTGTGTTAGGGTTGATGGATTTGGATTCAAGGAATCAATTTGGATGAATGATTTCAAATGTCTCCAATTTGGAGTCATTCGAACTGGTGTCATTTGAAATCCACCCTAACGATTGAAAAATAGCTCAAAATGAGTCCAAGGGATTTGAAATCCAATGCAACTAAAAACCATCCACAAACCCAGTAGATTTGTTGATGAATTTGAAATCCGCGGCTTTCAAATCCATTAATCCAAACACAACCTTGATGAATTTGCTATTATGGATTTTGAAATCTATAGTACTCAAATCCATCGATCCAATCGCAACATTAAGTATTTAGGAGTTCATAGTGCATACCCATCTGGCTGATGTGTGGGCGGGGCCGAATCCATTGATAGCAGTGTACTCGTTGAAATACTGGGGCACCGACAAGCCCATGAAAATGGAAAATGCTAATATGAATTTGGTCCGGAAACTGTTAAGCTGGCAGAACTGAAGGAAAGCTAAACCACCAGCACCTAATATCACAATTAAAGCACGACTCATCGAATCAGATGTTAAAAGGGTAAACCTATTTGTTCAAAAAATTCATCAAATCATACACTCACCAACATATGCAAAGAAGAGACAATACAAAGCAGCCACAATCGGTGCTGGGATCGAAGCAAAAACCGCTCCAAATTTCCCTGTTAAGATATATTTTGTTCATCAAAGTCATTCAAAATGAGAAAGAAAAAAAAAATGAAGCTTAGAGGAAAAGATTTAAAGATGTGGAGAAAGAGCTTCTCTTGGCAGCTCACGGGAGAATCACAGCCATTCATGTGAGTGAGGACCAGCATACACGGATGGTTGTGATTATTCCAAGACCTGAGAACTCCTAATCGCTAGTGAGAAGATTTTACCAAGAACCGAAAAGAAAAGCATGAAACCAGCAGATATTTGCACTACTCTTCGACTGCCAACACGGGTCAGTGCTAGAAGGCCAGCATTCTCACTGCACCAGAGAGAGAAAAGAAGTTTGTATTATAAGAGTCCAAATCAATTACAAGAAAAAAAATTATAGAGAAAAACCTATTGTGAGTGTCTTACATTGATACGGATGATCCATTCCCAGTTCCAAATAATCCAGACAACAAGATTGCAACACCCTGGCATATGTACACGAGTCAAAAGAACGATTATGCATCAATTTTCATGTTATTTCTAGGAAATCATTAGGATGTGATTTTATGTCAATAGAAAGGAGACACGAGTCAATTAGGAAGTTAAGGGTCCCCAAGTGCTGGTATAATTACAAACATCTGTTACGGTGGACCCACATGGGTCCCACCACATGGATGGTTGTGATTATCCCGAATCTTGGGAGTACAAGGACCTCCCAAGAATGATCAGACGCGACCCTTACGAGCAAAGCATGTAATATTCTCTTTGTGCTTAGTAAGGTGGAAATTTGTTTGATAGTATTAAGAAGTAGTCACATATGGTTTCTAAACTTATTCATTTACTATTTTCAAATATATATATATATATATATATATGTATGTGTGTGTGTGTGTGATGTTTCATTAAGTTAATTTGCTCGATGGCACATTTTGAAGTAGTCATTTTGCCAACCGAATTTTGCTGACAAGAGACAAGTGTTCGAGGAGTGGGGACCGCCCTATTTACCTGCCAGCCTATACCACGGCTGAGAATAGATGGTGGCAAGGGGGTTGCACTGGCATATCTCGAGACAGCAATAAATCCACCGGTCGACTGCATTTACCATTGAAAACATGAAGAAGAGAAAAGGTAAGTACAATAAATAAAGTTGTAGGATGAGTAGAATGTGAGTCCGGTTTTAAAACGAAAAATGCATATTCATGCGGTGCCTGAATACGATTGATGACTAGAAGTGAATAGTCTGACATCTTATCTTCGATTATGCTATCCAATCCCATTAATTAAAAGGGTAAATTACATAGACACCCCCTATGTGAAATCCTAATTATTAAATAGACCCGAGGGTTGACAAATTACCATAATTTCCATATATTACAATTTCAACCCCTGTTAATAAAAGCATATTATAATTTTCAGGATACCGTGCGTGTATTGGTAATTTGCAAAATCTCAAGAGACTCGAGGTAATTACAAGGGGTATGCATGTAATTATCTCTAATTAAAACGAAAAATACAACAAAATATTTCTTAGTGAGGTGAAAATGCCTCTATAAGAGCAACGAATGCAGCCATCATCATGGCAAAGGCTTCACCAGCATCAAACGAAGGTGCTCCCCATTGAAACGGGTATGGAACGCTTATCCTGCATTTGCAAGCCCGTGATTATGATTATCAATAAAACTTCCTTGCTAAAGCATCACGCGTTAATATAAGAATCATTAAGTAGAAACCTAAGCTCACCATGGAGCAGCATCGATAAGTCCAGCACGATCGGTTCTACAGCTTGTCTGAGTCTTTGGAGACTTCCCGTTATAGGCTCCGCCCACAGTAAGTAGGTGGGCATAAATCCACACGATCACCACAGTAAATAGAACGGCAAAGCGATCGAAGATATTCTTTCCCGGTTTTATCAGGTGAGCCAAATACTGCAGTAAATAATAAATGAAATAACTAGCAAAAAGACAACCTTTGCTTATACTTTTATTACCGGAGGCACGGGGCATAAGATACATTGAACTTACACAAAGTCGAACAAGACTTGATTAAATAGGAAAATAGACGAAGTCCAACTGTAATTAAAAAATGTTACCTGAGAAAAGACAACCAAAAGGATGAGCTGTGGCAACCCAATCTCAACACATTTGGCAACCTAAACAACCAAGGGAAGAGATCAAAACCAACTGTTAGTAAAATCAAATTTCAGTTGTATAGAAACAAATGAAGAATAGCACGGAGAGAGTATCTTTCACACACACGCATGGTGGGACCCATCCACCCAAGACCATTGGATCAAGGGGTGGGGTTATTTTCACCACTCCACACCCCATGATCAATGATCCTGGATGGACTGGCACTATTGAACTCGATCCAGCCAAGAAGTACATGGGGGTTGATCAAAATTAAGACTTGCACATACCCCAGGAAAACCAAACTCATAAAGTCCAAAACCGGCAAGAGAAACCAAAGGAACAACTGAAAGTGGACTCAGAAACCTATGTCATCGTTAAACGTATTAGATTAGTAAGCTGAATAAAAATTAATAATGCATGAGAAAATGACTTTAATATAGAAAAGAGTATAATAGTTTTACTATAACTAGTTGCATGCATATGAAAAACTGAATGCATATAAACCTTGTAACGTTACGCCAAAGACCACTGAAACCTAGGACTATCTGAATGGTCGAGGCAACAATAAGTGCACCCTGCGTGGCCCGCATTATCTTCTTGAACCTCTGCGTGGTTATTTACAGTAAAAAAAATTTATTAGAATATAATTCCACCAAAAATAACCAATTTGCATGCAATTTTATGTATTATTTTCTCTGCGGGACGTCATATACAGACTGCTAACAGCCTTCATCACTTGCTTGTTTTCAATTAATGCCTGTACAACAAAAGGTACAAATAACATCAATAGGGTCAAGATTACGAACCGATAAAGGATCCGGGTCGCTCCATCGACCCGACAGGATAATTGAAATCGTGGGCGCTACAAAGGTGTAAGAACCTCCAATCACAGTAGGTAATCGAGTTCCAAACCATGTTTGCAATAGGGTGTTCAACCCAGCAACGAATAGCAGAGTCTGAATAACTTTTGCTTTCTCCTCCTGAATAAAGGTTAAAGCTCAATAATGGAAATTACAGGAATGAAACAAAACAAAATAATACCAAAAATTTAGTTATTGAAGTGCATATAAAAGGACTCTAATGCCTCACATTTCCACCTCCCATTTGAGGAACGAGGGCAGTGGGTATGATGACCGTTGTGCCGAGCATTACCAGATAATGTTGAAATCCAAGAAGAATAGCCTCAGCTGCAAAACCAAAATTCCAAATTGTCGTAAAAGTCCAGGCCAGAACCTGTTTATGATTGTAAGCATGAATTTGGAAAAATTAAGACATTAAATAACTTCATTCTGAACGCATCGGAGTTAAGAGAGCCAAATAAAGAAGTCGAATTCATTTTTATCAGATGAGAATTCATTAATTCCAAGTTTATTATTCTCAACTTGAGGTCTCGGATTTACGTATCCGATCATACAGGATTTACGTCAAATTAAACTTAAAGAGAAACAGAATTAGAATGTCGATAGATAAACAGTAATCCCAGAATTGAACAAACACACACACACCAGAGCAAAACTAGGAAAAGAATCAAAAAGTAAAAAACATGGATTTTGAACAGTAAATTTTATTCTTGATTCAGATAGCTAGAAATGAATATCCAAAGCCCACAAATCCACAGGAAAGATGCTATTTTCAAAGCATATCGCACATTTCAAGTACAGTGCATTGAAGTTGAATCACACATAATTCAATTCCAAAGCAGATGCAACAATTTGACTCAAAGAAAAAAAAACATAAAGATAAAAACAAGAACTTTCTACCAAAATCCCAGAAAATTTAAAAAAAGAAAAAATTAAACTTTAATTGATTCTTCAGCTAAAAAAGGGAAAAAACAACATGGGCTCAAAGAATATACAAAACCCACTTTGTAATAAAAATTAAACAAGAATATACTGAATGGTGAAGCAATATTAACAAATATATATATATATATAGATAGATATATAGATATAGATAGATACTGACGCCATGGAGGAGGGCTTGTAATGCAGTAAGAAACATTGGGAAGCTGATCTTTAGGTTGATGTGGTGCTGGTTCTTCTGCCTTTGCTGGTGCTGCACCTCCTGCCATTTCTTCTTTTTAATTCAATTTCTGCAAAATAAAAAAATTAGTGAAAAAAAAAATTAAAAAAAATAAAACTTTTAAATGGGAAGCAAAATGCAGTAAGACCCAACCCTCCAAACATTTCAGATCAGAAAATGATAAAGATTGCAACTTTATGAGCCATCCCAGAATTAAAGATAAGATTCAACAATAAGTACAAGAAGTCACATGTATGTAACTGTGTAAGTATACATCACAGCCCACCCACCTTTTGTTGCTTAACAGTGAAAAGAAGTAAAGAACAACATAAATTCAGGGAAGAAGAAATGTGGTGTAATAATTGTTGCTACAAAATTAAAACTATATAACAGAAGCCCAGTAAAGAAAAAGGTTTTTTTTTAAAAAAAAAGGTAACTTACTGTGAAATGAAGAAGCTTTACAAGAATTAAAAAAAAAAGATGAAGTAAACTAAAGTGAGTAAATTAAAGACCCCACATGAAGAAAAGTTTGAGCAGAAAAAGGAGAAAAAGAGAGAACTTTATAGAGAGGTGGCAATGGAAATGGTATATTTCAGCACAAAGGCGAGAAAAAGATGAGTAGAAAAAACTCAAAAAGTGTGAGCAAAATGTGAAGATAAAAAAGGGAAAATTCTAGCTCGATTCTGGCCCGAATGTGTTCAAGGGAAAATTTGAGCCAGCTCTAGACTTGATTACATCTGAATATATTTCACAAGGTGAATAAAATTTCGTTTGTCATATAACTAATCACTTATTTTATAAAATACACTTGGTTGTGGCCGAAAGGTAGGTGAAGTATACTATATGTAATATATATGATTTGTTATTTATATTATGATATACATTTGCGTGTGGCCGAAATTGGAGCGGAATTTCCACATAAAAAGATGAAAAATGCCCCCAATTTTGTACTGTTAACCCCATTTTCTCTCTCTTCAATTTATGGGCTTCTCTCTCAAGAAAATGTTAAAAAATATAAAAGGAAACACATTCTGAAGAGAATCTGTCACCAGGGTATAATTTAATGCTTTAATTAATGTTTATTTGCCTTTGTTTGTTTGCTTTCTGCAATTTACTCACTCAAACATATGCGCTCTTGATAAGATAAATAAATAGATATAAATAATTATTAGGGAAAACAAATTCCAAGAAATTTTAGTAAGTAGAAGAAAAAAAATATTTTTAAATACATATCCAAGGTAATGTTCTAAATTATAAGACAAGTAATGAATGAGCAAAATGGGGTCATTTTTGGTTGTACATTAGTAGGATGCTTTAATGCACTTACTTAGTCTTGTGTTTGTGGTGAAAGACTGATTTGCCCTTCGAAAGTGATGTGACCCTTTATTGGCTTTAATTACCACTTTTATTATAAGAAAAAGTTGGGATAGTAACAACATTGATGTAGTGGCTACTCATGTTTAGCTCATTACGCATTCATTATATAAACAACTGTGATTATCTTGTGATTCAGAATTTTTGTGTTTTGTGAGTTTTGAGGTATGATTGGCCATAAAATGGATGTGATGTAAACACCTACCAAAGTTATTAGGAAGTTCACTTTGGAAGTTTGACAATTAAATGATTACAATTATCCTTAAATATGGTGTTTTGAAAATTCTTAAAAATAATTCGGTCGCAAATGGATATGTTTGCGCACCCAATCAAAATTTATTAAGCACTTAAATGTTTGTGGATACTTCAGAACTCTTAAGTCCTGAAAACATTTAAACATGAAGCGATAATAAAAAACACCTAGTAAAATTATTAAAAAAAATTAGGTCAGAAGTCTAGCATTTAAATAGTTACGATTATTTCAAAACTCGAGTATGAAATCTCTTAAGACTGGTCACATCATGCAAGGATTAGAATACGTACACCAATCAAAATTATTAGAAAATTTAGATCGAAAGTTCGATAGTTAATTGGTTGCAATTATTTCGGAGTTTTAAAAGTTCTTAAAAATGATTGGATCACCAATCAAAATTATTGAAAACTGTCAGCGATCAATGACTTAGACTATATTGAACACGATTTTTTTTAGAATTTGTAAAATGATAGTCATGAAAGGGAGTTGATGTACACCACCAATCACAATTATTAGAAAATTAGGTTGGATTGACCAATTGATAATTAAATTGTAACTACATTCAAAAGGGGAATATTGGGATACCCAAAAAGTGAGAGTGGGGGACTGAACTTTGGGATAGCAAACAAAAGACACCGACACATTCTTTTCATCTCTTTATAATTCGGTTACAGCTTGCATCATTGGCCATTGGGAAAAAAATGTTAAGACTAGAGAATTTTTTGAAATAAGATTTCAACGTAAAAGAAAAAAGTGAATTTAACAAAATTACTTAATAAAATACATACTTGCAGTTTTATAGTATTGTTTACTTAAAGAAGGTATTTGTCTTTAATTATAAAAATTTAAAGAAAGTGCAAAAGTAAGTTATAAATTAGCATCACCTGTAGTTGTGCTTTTAGGTTATTTTTAGAAGTTGTGAGGACTCGAAATCTCTGAATGATCACATTTATTTGTGCACTTTACACACATAATAGTTGTGTTTTTGGGTCATTTTTAGAAGTTGTGAGGACGCAAAATTTATGAATAATCACATTTATTTGTACACTGCAGCCCTACTTGTGGTCCACTTTATACACATAGTTAGGGATGGCAACGGGACGGGAATGGGACGGGTTGGGCAGGACTTATTTCCCGTCCCGTTAAAAAAAATTTGGACCTGGACCCGGTCCTGTCTTGGACCCGTCCCGGACCCGGTTATTTCCCGGCGGGTCCGGGTCCTTCCCGTTGGACCCGGCTGATTTTTTAAAAAAAAAAAAAAACTTTTTTTTTTCTTCTTTTTCTTCTTCTTCCCTACTGCTTTTTCTTCCTTTTTCTTTTTCTTCTTCTTCTTCTTCTTCTTCTTCTACACCAACAAACATGACCAACAAAATAAAAAACAGTTGAAACATCCAACATAAATTAATTAATTTTACAGGAAACCGATAATTAAAATAAAAGTCACATAATTTCATCATATCCATTTATATATATATGTCCATCTACCAAAAAGAAATAGAAAAATAGAGAATAAAGTATTAGGATTTGGTTGATATAATTATTATTATATATATAAAATTAAAAAATATATATTATACTACCGGGACGGGTCCGGGTCCGGGACAGAAAATCGACTGGACTCATTTCCCGTCCCGGACCCGGCCGGGTCTTGAATTTCGATTCCCGGACCCGGACCCGGTCCCATTTTCTTGGACTCATTCCCGTCCCATTAGGGACGGGTTCGGGACGGGTACTCATTAGACCCGATCCCATTGCCATCCCTACACATAGTAGTTATTATACTAGCGAATTAGCAAAAACAAAAAATAATCATTATCCTGTGATTTCAAACTTTGGGACTTTTTAAAAATCATTCATTCTTGAGTTCTTACATTTGTACATATGCATATAACTTGTAAGCATCAAATAAAGAAGAGGTAAATTAGTTGATGTCAACCTAGGGAAATTTTAGTCAAGACCTAGAGTGGTCGAACTCAGTGTATAACTTACAAGGCAAACGATCATTTACATATAAACAGGATTTAATCATTTTGTGATTTACATTTGAGTTCGACCAAATAAAGACTGGACCGAAATTCTTAGTTAAGTTGTTTGTGTA
Source organism: Buddleja alternifolia (assembly GCA_019426215.1). Lineage (NCBI taxonomy): Eukaryota > Viridiplantae > Streptophyta > Magnoliopsida > Lamiales > Scrophulariaceae > Buddleja > Buddleja alternifolia. Next base: position 6,980,414 of record CM033396.1, on the reverse strand, counting down.
TGAACTATGAAACATTTATTAATGTCGACTTGAATAAGCCAAACATTTGGATTCTCCAATAAGCCCTTATCTTTTTGCTGCCATAAAAATGAAAAGTGGGTTGATTTTAAGCCTGCAAAATATTTGTTGTTATTCTCATTTTTCGTATTTGAATAAATAAACGTAATCCTTGGTTTATTTTTTTATTTTTATTTTTTGGTGGAAATCTCTGTTTTATTTGGATAGTTCTTTTAAGAATTTGGGTCAGCAAGTTGGCAGGAACTAAAATGACAAATGCATGCATGACATATTGACATAACACAAATGGGTGACAATTATGTTCTTGCTCCATCCCTATCTGGCTCAAGGGTTCTTAACTTAGGGGTAATTAAATTAAGGAAAAACTGCAATTTTAATCCTATATATATTAGGGGTGATAACTTTGGGATTGTATCGTTTTCAACTTGCAATTAATTCCATTGTCTTCCAATTTTGTGGCAATTTTAGTCCTTCGAGTGGTAATTTTGGTCCTCCAGTGCCGGAAAATTCTGAAAATTGGGGATTTTGCATCTAATTGCGGATTTTTGGATGGAAAATTGGGGAGGAAAATGCGGATTTAGCACTTTGGAGAGAAATTAGCGGGAAAATTGACATAATTCTTTTTTCATACTTTGGCAGGAAACTGGAGCGATTTTTTTATTTTTCATACTTTAACTGGTCGTATCAATTTTAGCTTTCTTTATTAACTCTCACATTTTTAATTATCATAAAATAATATAAATTGACATTATTAAATATCATTGGCAAAAAATATACGTGTATATAAATATATACATAATAAAAAATAAAATTCGCACATTTGAATGTCATAGTAGGAATATATTTAATTGACTTTCAGCTTCATAATCGCCTATTTTTATTTATTTATTTATGAATTTGTCATACTTTAATTGAATTTTAAATAATATAATTATTATAAACTATGAGAATCAAAAGCCCCCAAATTTTCCCCTCCAAAATCACCAAGAACCCAATTTCCCGTCCAAAAATCTGAAAATCCCCAAACTGAATGTAAAATCCCCAATTTTTAGAATTTTCCAGCATGAGGGGACCAAAATTATCACAAAATTAAAAGATATTAGACTTAATTGCAAGTTGAAAAAAATATTGTACCAAAGATGCTAGCCCCTCTAATATAAAATTGCAATTTTTCCTTATAGTAATCGAATTCAGTAGAATATTTTATTGTTTAAATTTATTTAATTTTTTATCAAACTTCACGTGATTGAGTATGATTATTAATAAGGGTAAAAACAGTATCCTACCTAAACTTTACGAGTTTTGACACTTTTTTATACAAACTTTTTTTTTACATTTATTTATCTAAACTAATCGATTTTTACACAATTTTATCTTTTGGCATTTTCCGACGGAATATTCCTGTGGAATCCAATTTTTGGCTAAAAGTCTTTTTTGCCCTTACTTAAATTGGTGAGCCCCACTTCTTCAACCCCCACCCCAACACACACACCAGACGCGCACACACACACTGTGTACATATACACACACAAATATATATATATATATTATATATAGACACACACTCACTGTGTATACAGGGACGGAGCCAGGAAATATGGTGAGAGGGGGCGAGATTTTTGTGAGTTTCATTTACTCGGTTGTGACGGTAGTGAAGGATAGTATGGGGGTGCGGGGGGCTTGCCGACCGCGGTACGGTACGCTATATGTATGCAAAAAAATTGAAGATTAGGTTTAGTAAGAACACTTTTGGGGGGGAAAGTTAAAGGAAAAAAGTTTAAAGTTAATTATAACTCCTAACTCAAATTTATTGGACTGTTGTGAATGATGGATATATACAAAAGTGAAACTACAATTTAGCTTGATAGTTAGATATATTGGCCGTATATAGTTGTCGTCCATTTGAGTTTAAAAGTGGGCTAACTACTTTACAAATTACCATATATATAGGTTATTCTTTAGTTTATTAGGTATGTAAATTAAGTTTGCATTTTTTAAGGGGGGGCAAAATCAAATTTTTCAAATTTTTTACATGTGCAAATTAGATAAAATAAAAATTGTTCTTATTTATTATAGAATGCAATAGTGTGATTAGTAATTTATCATTTCTAGAGTTAGTCTGGAAAGCTCCATTTGTTCTTATTTACTAATCAATAATAGTATTATAATATCATAGAAAAATAACTTCAATTTCACTACTACTCGTTTATATGATGTTTGGTTAAATCAATTGATAGAAAGGTTATTTTGTCATTTTTGAGGGGGGTAAAATTACAAATGGTAATGTTATAGGTAAAAGTGAAAGTTAAAATTTTGAGAGGCGACGAAATGACAAAATTTCAAAATTTCATAGGCAAAAGTAGAAAATTTAAAAATTTGAGGGGGGCGGTGGCACCCACCAGCCCCCCTCCCTCCGTCCCTGTGTGTATATATATATACACGCACAAATATATACATATATATATATTATATATAGACACACACTCACTGTGTATATATATATACACACACACAAATATATATATATATACACACACATATTTATATACACACACGTAGACTTCAACTCTCACGCACACATTTACACATATATACACGCAAAGTAACCCAAAAAAAAAAAATGTGTGTCTGCGTGTGTGTATATAAATATGTGTGTGTGTGTGCAGGGACGGAGGGGGGGGGGCTGGTGGGTGCCACCGCCCCCTCTCAATTTTTTTTTTATATTATTGCCTATAAAATTTTCAAAATTTTTATTTTCGCCCCCCCTCAATTTTGTTTTTATTACTATTACCCATAAAATTTTCAAAATATCTATTTTCGCCCCCCCTCAAGTCACACGGTTCTACACTTCCATTCAAGATAGAAATTAAAATTTAGGGCTTTTTTCCTTCAATTGCATTCTCAAGAATCAAGATTTTGGGTGATGAAAATTTATAGATTTCTCATTTCAAAGACTAAGAAAATATTGTGTTATTTGAATACAAATCTTTAAAATTTAATTCTAATACTTTACTACATATTCATCGGTTACTCTAAAATTTAGTTTAAGAATATTTTTGGTTTAATAATTCTAACAAATAGATTATGAGCATCTATAAAACAATTGAAATGGTTTAAAGAAGAGAGTAATTGATAATATAGTATAGATCAAAGATAGATATTTCATACTTGAACCTAATTTCTTATTATTAAATTTTTCTCCATAAATATAGCGTACCGTACCGCGGGGGGCAAGCCCCTCACACCCCCCTTGAATCCTTCATCTATATGCAAAAAAAAATAATATATAACTAAATCACAAAATCTCGCCCCCCCTCGCCGAAAATCCTGGCTCCATCCCTGTGTGTGTGTGTGTGTCTGCGTGTGTGTATATATATATATTTGTGTGTTGTACGTATATATGTGTGTGTGATTCAAATTTTTGTGTTATATATAGATACACACACACATATATATATATGTGAGTGAGTGTGTGTATGTGAGTCAGTGAGTGTGTGTGTGTGCGTCTGGTGTGTGTGTGTTGGGGGGGGAGTGGTGGGTTGAATAAGATAAGTTAGAGAGAGAAAAAAGAGAGGGTAAAATGGTAAATGACTTAGATAACCTTCAAATTTTGTGTGAAATTTCATTTTTACCCATAAATTGGTCACATGGGTTGCATGTGACAGAATTCCGGCGGAAAATGTCAAAAGATAAAATTGTGTAAAAATCGATTAGTTTAGATAAATAAGTGTAAAAAAAAAAAGTTTGTATAAAAAAGTGTCAAAACTCGAAAAGTTTAGGTAGGTTACTGTTTTTACCCCTTATTAATCTAATTAAGTTTGGACAAGTTTTTTTCAAGATTGAACGTCAATTGAAGTGGAGCAATTTATGTCATCATTTTTCAATTGAATACAGTCGAGCCTGAAGCGAACTTTGAACCGAGAAAAAGTGTATTCATCACTATTTTTTTTTATTTTTTTTTGATAAGAAGTATTCATCACTATTGAGTAGCATGTAATTAAGAGCTTCTTGCTTTTCCTGGTTCATGAATATTAGTAACTAATAACTATATCTATTTTTGTTGCTATTATGCTTACATGGTGAAGTTGCTAATTCGTTTTCTCCATGTCCTGAATAATGTATCATTTCATAAGACAATTTTCTTTCCATAAATACATTCTTACTTGAAATAATAATATGACATATTGGTGGTAGATTTATAATTAGGGATTTGGCGGGATTAATATTTGGCTCAGCTTATTTTAAAGAGTTTATAAGCCTTTCAGTGCTTATTGTTAGATATTATTATTGTTCTCCTAGTTAGATTAGTATTATTATTGTTTTTCTAGTTAGACTAGTATTCTTATTACCTTATTTATCTTTTACATTCTTTATAATTTAGGATTTTCTTGTATTCTCTCTCTCTCTCTCTCTTGTAACTCTATAAATATGTTACTCAATAATACAAGTTCCCTACGGGGTTTTCTCTAATCTAACATGGTATCAGAGCCATGGCTTCAAGTCATGCTATCTCGATCTCTCGCTTCCGCCATCCTCAAGTCGCCGACCCCGTCCGGCGCACCTTATCTAGTTTAGTTTAGGATAATTTTTTTTTCTTTATCTTTGTTTATGTTGTCGCCGCTCACCCTTGGAAAAACAAGGATTTGGAATCGGCACCTTATTTAATAGTTTTCAGACGAAACTGCTCCACATTGAGAAGCGTTTTCGTCGAACCGCCGCCTTATTTAATGATTTCCGGACGAAACTGCTCCACCTTGAGAAACGTATTCGTCAAAATCTCTCTACTAAGTATTCTTTATGCCCGGACTGTCGTAACATCTTTTTTCGATTTTTAGTTCAGTCTCAATGTTCAAGACTTTCACGTTTCAACTGCGGGGGAGTGTTAGATATTATTATTGCTCTCCTAATTAGATTAATATTATTATTGCTTTCCTAGTTAGACTAGTATTCTTATTACCTTATTTATCTTTGGGAAAATTAGGATTAGGTGAGTAGGAAGTTTCATAATTAATAAAAGCACAATAAGTTTTAACTAATTAAAGAGAAGAGATTGTTAAGCTTTACAAATTAACAAAGTAACAATTTTACTACAAAATTTCATTTATATTATTTCTATTCACTTCTTTACTAAAGAATGTCTATTTCTTCTTCCAAAATTTATTCAACACTATTTAAAGTTTTATTATTAATCTTTCTTTCATGTTCTATAATATTTTTTTGAATGTTTTAACTGAAAAAAATTGGAAGCAAATCAGAAAAATTATACTTTATACAAGAAATTGAAAAGTTTTTTTTGTCTCTTATGTGAGGCAAATTTTTTTTTTTTCTTTTTTGCATAATAGAGCAAAACCAATATCCAAATTCTATCAAAAAAAAAAAAATAAATTCAAATTCATATTGGTTCGTATTCATACATATGATGTCTATCAACATAACAATCATATTTTGTATTTCATTAGCAAAAAATTAGATAATTGAGTTTTGCAAATAAGCTAATCTAATAATATTGAATTATTAATAATTTTACGCAGTCATGAATATAATAAGCTTACTTGTGAAATAATTTCTCGACTTTGTATGCCAAATTACCCATTGAATCAATAAATTTAAAATTTCTTGAGGTCCCAACTCCCTCGTACTTCTTGGACACAAAAAGATGAAATGAGATTCAGAAATTGGGTGGTATTGGAACTCAACAAATGAGATAGTGAAGTTTCCCCCCCATAAATCATTGATTGATGATGATATTATTTATGTCAAAAAATTAGAGAAAACAATTGAATAAAAATGCAATAGGTTATGTAGTAACACTATATTGCTCCGTTAAAATGTACATCACTTTTATCAATTGTGTTGCTTGATACGGAAGTTAAATAAAATGAAAAATTTCGAGTACTTTACAAGGTTTTCCATAAAAAGGTCAAAAGAACAATTATCTAACATGAAAGATATTTTAATAATAAAATTTTAAGTGATGCTGGAAACATTTTAAACAAAAAATCGACATTCTTTCAAAAACAAAGGTGAAAAATTACATAAATAAGATTTTGTATTAAAAATGTTTGCTTTAGTAATTTATAAATTAAAGTTTCACAATTCTCTCAATTTCTAATTCCCCTGAACTAATATTTCTCAAATAAATAAATAAAATAAATCAATTTGCAAGACATTGAGAGAGAGAAAAAACTTGTCAATTTTTTCTATAAACTATAATTTTCTTGATTCGTTTGCAATTTTTCGCACTTAAAACGGTCAAAAAAAATATTATAGAACATGAAAGACTAATAATAAAACTTCAAGTAGTTTTGAATAAATATGGAGAAGAAATAGACATTCTTTAGAAAAGAAATGGATAGAAGTAATATAAATGAGATTTTGTGATAAAATTATTACTTTAGTTATTTATAAAGTTTAACGGCCCTTTCTCCTTAATTAGTTAAAACTTCCTGTGTCTTTATTAATTATGAAACTTCCTACTCCCCTAATCCTAATTTTTCCTTTATCTTTTACCTTCTTTATAGTTTAGGATTTTCTTGTATTCTCTCTCTCGCTTGTAACTCTATAAATATGTTACTCAATAATACAAGTTCCCTACGGGATTTTCTCTAATCTAAGATGTTTTTTGAGCTTATAAGCTCTCTATCTTTTAAGCTATTAAAAAATAAGTTAGGATCTCCTTACATTTTAACAGCTTATAAGTTCCGAACAACTTATTTTGAGAGCTTATAAGCTGTTTTACCAAAAAATTACCAAACAGTTTGTAACAATTTATAAGATGTTTTAAAGAGTTTATAAGTTCAGCCAAACACTCTCTAAGATTTATTTTTTAGTATATTGATGAGTTGCAGTGGCTATCTTATCTATATATTTTGCGACTTTTGACGAAAAGAACATTTTATGGCTGTTATGTTCTTCTTTGTTGATTAGCAATTAATTATAATTTTTACTTCATCTAACCTTTTAATTATCTATTTTCAATCTCACTCAATCCCATGTTCTTTTTAGTGAAAAAAAATAGGGAAGAAACTGTCAACATAATAATCCTTCTTAATTGGACATGGCAACATACATTCCTCGACTTTTATAAGTTATCCAAATTAAGTTATACTTACTTTATACACTAACATATTAAAAAAGTAAAGACAATTAATGAGATTTTATATTTTTCGACTCTCGTCTCTATCCATATGTACACACTCAAAGTAGAAAGAAAAGAATACTAGCAAAAGAAGCAAGGCTTTTTCATGGTTTAACAACTAATTAAAGTATATTAATATTTTGATCCTACTATTAATTTAAAATTCTTACACATTTATATTGGAAGTACTAGAAAATGTTCAGGTGAATCCTTTAACATTTAGACAACAAATAAATTCATCTAATAGCATTCGTTCCGCAACATTCTTATTTAAAATTCTTTAAACTTTTATACAACAATTAGCAATTAATTTAATATTTTAAATATAATGAATATCATTGAGAAACTGAAATATAGGCACTTATTTTGTAGTAAAAAATATAGATGTGGGCATATACTATAATGAATTTGACGGATTTGATAAAGTCACATTTCCCAAAAAATGGCTTTTCAGCATCTTCATGCTTGATTCTAGGGTTTTTAACATTAATTTTTCAAGTGCAATTTTTTTATTTTTTTTGACATGTGGTAACCAAGAAAAATCAATTGATTAAATAATTGAGAGATTTTTTTCTTTAACAGCTTGGGAGTAGGGTTGTTCAGTGTTTGAAAATCAAAATTTAATTTGGTTTCGGTTATAGACAATGATTAATTGACCGAAGAAAAAAAATCTATATATATATATATATATATATATATTGCTTCTCATGTGAATTAATAAAATATATAATTAGGAAAAATCGTATTTGTCACACACATTTTTTTCAAACAAATTGAAATTTTGGGCAATAGTCTTATTTTTTTACTTTCTGAAAGAATTGGGGTTTTAACGAATATAACCCTCAAACCGCAATTTTTTTCTTCTCTTCTTCTCCGCCGATGATGGTTTGGTGAGGCGGTTACCTCCATCACCACCATTGTCAACACCATCATCGGCGGGTTGGGTTGGAGCACCCTCCTTCAAATTATGTATCCCAACTTCAGATCTGACGAGATATGGATGAATCTAAGGAGACAAAGGTGAATTTGACGAGATGAAAACGGACAATAAACAAGGTTTTAAATAACATTTTATATTTGTATTTAGTTTTTATTTTCTCCCTCGAATGTGATACAATAAGTATCAAACGGGAGATTTAACCGTTAAGCTCCTGAGGATTGAAACACAAAATCGATCCTGGAGATAGCTAAACACACCTACAAATTCAATCTCAGAACTCAAGAAGAATAAGAGATAACTTGGCACATAAACTTGCTTGCCATTTTCATTCAATAATCCACTCATTTATACACAAATTTGTTGGAAGAAAGAGAAATTGCTGACACTCTTCAGAATCTACGCGTGACCCTAACAGAATTGGGGTTGAAATGGAAAACATATAAAGAAAAGTATAGAAAAGATAAAAAAGGAATTTAATATGAATAATATAAGCTGACTTTCTAAACGGAGATGTAAACCCTAATTGAACCCTATTTGTGTATTTGATTTGTCGGTTAACTTGAGCTGTTTGAGTTGCCACTTGTCGCCTTCCGATTCGTCGGTTGTGCAAAATTATTTTCACTTGTAAATGCTTCTTGACTTTTTTCTTTTTTGTTGCGTTTTATCTTATTTTTTCTCTCTTTTTTGTTACGGTTTTTCCCTTACCTTATTTGAACTGTATCAAATACCCTCCCCTTCAAAAATCCTTGTTCTCAAGGATTAAGGGCTGGAAACTACTGCCGGATATCATGAAGAAATTCCCACGTGCTGTCTTCAATTGGAGCATTGAACCATTTGATAAGAACTTGGGTAGCTGCATGTTGACCGCGTTTAGCTAGTCGACGATCCATTACCTATTCAGGAGACAATAAAACATGCCCGTGTGCTGTGACATTTATAGGTGAATGTGTTTAGCAAGTAGATGAACCAAGTCTCTTCTTGAGTTGAGATATGTGAAATGTAGAATGTATTTTGCTATCCCTAGGAAGATCCAGTGTATGCGCAACTTGTCCCGCTCTCCATAATACTTGGAAAGGTCCAAAATAGCGTGGAGAAAGCTTTTGGTAAAAGTGTTTCCTCAATGAAAGTTGCCTGTAAGGTTGCAATTTCACAAACACCCAATCGCCTACTGAGAATTTCGTTCTGTTTTGGATTTATCCGCTTGCACCTTCATTCCATTCTGAGCTCGAGCTAGATGAAACTTAATCAACCGTAGAGTGGCTTCCCTTTGCTGCACGCTCCTGTCAACAGTGTCTACATTAGAAGTGAGGGGAATATAGGGATGATGTTCAGAGGGTTTCTGGCTATAGACAACTTCATAAGGGGTGGTGTGTATAGCTGAATGGTATGAGGTGTTGCACCACCACTCGGCTAAGGGAAGCCAATAGGTCTGTCCTAGTCATGCATCTCAAGTACCCCTCTAATGTTCTATTAACCACCTCAGTCTGCCCATCTATCTGAGGATGGTATGATGTGGAAGTATGGAGTTGAACCTTTTGGAGTTTAAATAGTTCTTGCCAGAACCTGCTTAAAAAAATGGAGTCTCTATCACTAACAATGGTCCTTGGCATACCATGCAATTTAAAGACATTATCCAGAAAGACTTGTGCAATTGTAATAGTTGTGTAAGGATGTTTGAAGGTCATGGAGTGGCTGTATTTACTAAGCCTGCCCACCACCACAAATATTGAGTCTTTGCCACCTGAATTAGGCAACCCATCCACAAAGTCCATAGAGATGTCTTCCCATATTCTGTCAAGGACTGGTAATGGTTGAAGGAGGCCAGGAGAAGTAACAAGAGTTCACTAACTCCGCTAGCAGACGCTTTCCTTTGACAAGTGTCACATGCCCTTACATAAGTGTGAACATCCTGCTTTAAACTCTTCCAATACAATGTCTGCTTAATCCTCTGAGTAGTATTATGTATGCTAGAGTGGCCACCAAGAAAATTGCTATGATAATTGTCCAAAAGTACCTTTTTTATATCAGGATCATTAGCCACCACAATTTTGCCCCATCTAGTAAGAACCCTATCTTTCCAATTGTACTTAGGCTTGTAATTAGGATCAGTGGTAATTTTATGGATGATTTTTTGAATTCTCTGATCATGAACCTACCCATCTTTGATTCTTTGCAACATATCAATGTTGAGTCTAGTAATGGCCCATAGGAACACATCTGATGAAGAAATGTCAGTGTGTGGGACCCTAGATAATGCATCTGCAACAATGTTTTTACTCTATTTTCTGTAGACTATGTCAAAGTCATAACCTGCTAGCTTGGCCAACCATTTCTGTTGGCATGGAGTAGAGACCCTTGCTCCAATAGGTACATCAAACTATGATGATCAGTCTTTATGACAAAATGTCTGCCAACAAGATATGCCCTCCACTTCTGAACTGCAACCACAATTGCCAACATCTCTCTCTCATAAACAAATAATGCAGCATTCCTAGGAGCCAACCCTTTACTCATGAAAACAAATGGACTAACATGTTGTAGTAGAACAGCTCTAATGCCATGCCCAGATGCATCAGTTTGAATGACAAACTCTTTAGAAAAATCTGGTAATATAAGTAATGGTGCTTCACACATATCCCTTTTAGGTAGTTCAAATGCTTGAGCAGCTTGTTCATTCCACTTGAACCTATCTTTCTTGAGTAGATCAGCTAGTGGTCTAGCAATCTTCCCATAATCCTTCACAAACCTCCTATAGTACCCTGCCAACCTTAGAAAACCCCTTAACTCCTCCAAGGTGATAGGTGGAGGCCAATCAATCATGGTCTGTATTTTTTGTGAATCGGCAGTAACATCTTCAGGTGTGATAATATGGCTAAGATATTCTACCCTATCCCCACCAAAGCTGCACTTGCTCTTCTTCACATATAACTGGTTAGCTCTTAGTAACACAAAAGTTTTCCTCAAATGTATAATATGGCTATTCCAATTATCACTATGGATCAAAATATCATCAAAAAAGACAAGTATAAACTTCCTGAGAAACTGTTGAAAGACCTTGTTCATTAGACTCTGAAAAGTATATAGAAGGGGCATTTGTAAGCCCAAAAGGCATCACAAGGAATCCATAATGACCATGCTGTGTTCTAAATGCAGTTTTATGAATTTCTTCCTCCCTTATCTTTATCTGATGGTACCCAGATCTCAAGTCCAACTTAGTAAACACTCTTGCACCTTGTAATTCATCAAGTAACTCTTCAATCAGTGGGATAGGAAATCTGTCCTTAATAGTGTGTTTGTTCACTTTCCTATAATATATACATAACCTCCAACTTCCATCTTTCTTTTTAACCAACACCACAGGATGAAAAAGGGCCATTACTATCCCTTATAACTCCACTATCAAGCATTTCTTGCACCAGTTTTTCAATTTTATTTTTTTGTATAGAAGGGTATCTGTAAGGTTTCACATTCACAGCATCTGTTCCCTTCTTTAAAACTATTGAGTGATCATGTAACCTTGGGGGTGGGAGTGAGGTAGGGGTAGCAAAAATATATGAGAATTCATGTAAAAGAGAGTTTAAAGCAGGGTTACTAGTATTACCTTGCTCTTGCTGCTCCAATTATAATAGAGAACCATCTGGTTGAGAGCTAGAGTGAATAAAACCAACATGTAATAGAGATATCTGGACAGGTGTTTGCAAAAGTTTCATCATCTGTTTGTTACTAATTGTCTCCACTGAAGTAGGTTGCCTTCCCCCTAATGATATCTTCTTTTCATCCACAGTAAACACCATCTTAAGCTCACTAAAACTCCAGTTAATGTCTCCTAAGGTAACCAACCATTGAATTCCTAAAACCCCTTCACAGCCTCCAAGTGGTAGTATCATCATTTCAGTAGTGAAAGTAATGCCCTGCATCTTCCATGTAAACTCCTTGCACACATGAGAACTATAGATTCTACTGTCATCAGTCACTGCTACTGGAAAAGGTCTAGTGCTCTCCAACTTACAACCTAGCTTTTTAGCTATCTGTAAATCCAGAAAATTATGTGTGCTCCCTCTATCTATTAAAATGTACACAACTTGTCCATTTGATGAACCCATCACTCTCATAGTCCTAGAGTCATGTATACCAGTCATGGCATTCATTGAGACATGATAATTACCAACTTGATCATCATCCTTCTCATTAACACTTAGTTGGTTATCCCCTTCAATTTCTTCAGTGAACTCTACCTCCCCTTCAATTCCCTCCTCCTCAGCCATCTCTGAGATATATAGTTGCTTTCTCTTGCTAATTGTGCATTTAATTTGTCGGTTAACTTGAGCTGTATGAGTTGCCACTTGTCGCCTTCCGATTTGTCCGTTGTGCAAAAATTGTTCACTTGTAAAAGCGTCTTGACTTCTTTCTTTTTTGTTGTGCTTTATCTTGTTTTTCTCTCTCTTTTTTTGTTACATTTTTTCCCTTAGCTTATTTGAACTGTATCAGAATGAGAGTTCGATTTCTCTCTCGAATGAGAGTTTTTCTTTCTTGAATAAGAGTGTGGTCTTGAACACAAGAGTTTTCTTGTGTTCCTTTGTGAGTTCTTAAGATTTGTTATCTTCAAGAAACTTGATAATTGGTGTTCTTACTGCATCGTTTGAATCGATATGAATTGTATAGTTCCAGACATTGTAAACTTTCGATTGAATGATATATAAGACCGATTTTTCTTCAAAAATAAATAAATAAATAAACGAATATAACCTAATAGAACTTATTTTGTTAATTGAACTGAACCGGGAAATTCGATTGTTTTGGAAGTGATATTTTAGTTAATCAAAATTCTGACCACGATTTAATTTAAACCAAATGCACACCCCCGATTTGATTTAAACCAAATGTAGACCCCGTTGATTAGTATCATGCACCATCACATTTTTCATGAGTGAGAAAACACATGACAAACAAGAAGGCTAAGGAAATATCATGATTCCAAGATGCAAAAAAAATAAGAAAATGATTCCAAGATGCAAAAACAAAAAAACAAAAAAACTTTATGATCTAGGGTTGCACATTTTCATGACTTGAAGGTACTTTTTTTTTTTTTTTTTTGAATAGGTATATGTTTCCTTGGATAGTTTTTGGGAGTTTTTGGAATTCAAATTTTCAAAACGTATTCATAACATGATGAAACCGTGAAATTGTTTCTGTTCATAAATTGGAAAGTCGGAATTCTCATAAAACCAATCTTTCAAAATCCAAATTCAGATATATGAACTTATAAATGTGCTTATATTTCTTTTCTCACAAAATAAAAATCCCAAAATGTAAGATAATGATCTACCTAATTAAGTTCGTTGCCTCAAAGCAAATCAATAACTTAAGTAATAATCAAACCATATCACTTTTTAAATAACTTAAGTAATAATCAAACCATATCACTTTTAAGATTTAGTTCTTGTTCCTCATTATAGAAATTTTTTCAATGATTCCATCTTGAACATTAGTTAATCGGATAATCTTACTTTTTTTTATTGTGGAGGGCAGCTTATATAAGTAATTTATCACCATACAAAGGCTATAAAGCATTAAATTTTAACTTCTCTATAATATGGTGGGGAATGGGGCTACCTACATTTTGTCCCTTTGAACTTTTTGATCCCTTAATGATATATATGTAGGGAGGATGTTTATTCAAAATTGATTTTATACTAGATTGGGTGAAAATACTCTCGATTGGAACATATCCATTGGTTTGAAAAAAAATGAGTTGTGAAAATTATCCACCCAATGCAATGCATAATGAAAAGCGGAGGTAGTATGGAACCAGATCAACTATAGAATAACCTTACATCTCATTGTAGTTCAAATTTGTTACAATGCTTGAATTTTGCCTCCATTATGCTCTCGTTTGATTCATTATTAAGTGCAATAGATTCTTTAATGCGAGTCAATATTGTAAAACGTGACTACGGACAAGATGTGATTTATGTTTATGTGAAGGGTCCACACTATATGAATTAATTAGTCTATAGTAAATTGGGAGAAACACTTTTTTTTTGAAGGAAAAGATGAAGATATCATTAGGCAATATAAGCCAAAACCAAATTCACAACATCATTCGGGATATTCGAGCCATCCCCCGAGATAGAAACCAAAGCACTACGCGCTAAACAATGCGCTACACCATTACAAGAGCGACGAGAAAAACTAACCAAGCAAGAATTAAAAGCAGGAAAAAACGAACGAATATCCGAGATAAGTGGGCCCACAGAGGATAGGTCCTCCAATGGTGAATTAATTTTTTGAACGAGGGTTAAGCAGTCCCCCTCCACAATAACTTGCCTCCAATCATGCAAAGATGCTAGGCGAAGTGCTTCGCGACATGCAAGCGCTTCTCCAATTTCAGCAACAGAACCGAATCCCAAATGGACTTTCTTCCAGGCAACAACCTTGCCCTCAGAATTCCTTGCTACCACACCTAATCCCGTGCCATCCGGATTGGAGAAATTGGCTCCGTCAAAATTAATTTTGATGGTTCCCAATCCAGGGGGTTGCCATGAGTGGATAGTAGGGCCTGGATCAAATACCTAAGATTGGCTGTCAGATTCCTGAAAAGCAAGCAGGAAAGATCGAATTTGTATGGCCAGACAATCCGGAGAAACGCATTTATTCTCCATAACTTTTTTGTTCCGGTTGAACCAAAGAAACCATGCCGCTGTCAAGAAAAGACAAAACCGGTCATTGTCGAGGTTTGCATGACAGTTTCTAATCCATCCTTCAATCGAAGCCTTCTCTTCCATAATCCAACGTGTTGGTAAATTCAAAATGGCCCATAATTGACGGGCATATGGGCAGTAAAGAAGAGAGTGGAAAAGGTCTTCATCTTCTGAATCACACAAACAGCAGCCACGATACACATCTAACTTGCGCTTGAGCAGATTTGAGGATGTAGGAAGGGCCTCTTTGCAAGCTTTCCAAGCAAAAATCCGAATTTTAGGTGGAATCTTAGTACGCCAAATAAATTGCCACGAGATACTAGCTGGTTTTGGTCGACTAGAGGAGGCTCTACCATAATTGTTAAGCTCAATAGCAAGATGATAGGCATTGCGAACTGCAAAAGTTCCCGATTTAGAACCATGCCAAACTATTCGGTCGGTGTTGTGTCTCGAACCCAAAGGAATAGATTTGATAATTTCAGCATCTTCGCGCCAAAATACCATATCGATCAGATCAGAATTCCACCATCCCGTGTCTTGATCGATAAGGTAACTCACTTTAGTATCCGTAGGAAGAAGACGTTCCCTAGTAACAGTCCGAACGTCCATCTGACGAGGAAGCCAAGGATCCGACCAAATAGAAATAAGCTCACCATTTCCAACCCTCCAACGACAGCCATGACGAACTAAATTCTGGGCTTCATAGATACTAGTCCACGTGAAAGAGGGTCGGGAACCTAAACGTGCAGATAAGAAATCCCCATCTGGATAGTAACGTGCTTTCAATAACCGGCTCAAGAGAGTATTCGGTTGTTGAAGTAGTCGCCACCCCTGTTTAGCCAACATAGCTAGATTGAAAGCTTTAATTGGGAGAAACACTCACTACCTACAATTGGCTAGTTTTTACCACCCAACCCATTAATGCTACTATAATGAATGAATTGCAATTATTGCATCCATTTCATCCATTTATTACACTATTATAAAGTGATTTATGTGATTGCATAAATATCATCAAGTACGAATTTAACAAGGTTCAGTATATATACATATAAATCTGATTATATATCAGCAATATTATTAGGGTATAAATGTTTTTCAATAGGATTGGCATTGTTAGAATAAATATAATTATGATTGTTATAATCCAATTGTTTATATAAATAAGTGAATCAGTATTCCTTTTTAGACTGGCACAATTGAATTCGATATTATTTCAATTAACAATGTATATTGATAAATTGCATTAATTTTCGTATGAGAATCAATTTATAACAAAGCTTAAAAATATTAATAAATTTTGCTTGATTTGAATAGTTGATAGTAATGCTTGAATTTAGAAACAAAAAATAAAAATTCTAAAGTTTTCTTTCAAGTATTTCTTTCTAAAGTTTTCTATCAAGCAACTATGGTTAAGAAAGATTAGCTTGAATTTAGAAACAAAAAATAAAAACTCTAAAGTTTTCTTTCAAGTATTTCTTTCTATGGTTTTCTATCAAGCAACTGTGGTTAAGAAAGGGGATGTCGTCTCAGAATTGTCCTTCCCCGAATTCTCTTTTTCGTCTACTTTTGTCCTCTTATATATTTTTAATTTTTAGTTGGTATTTATGTGTTATTTCTATCTAATATGAGAGTTCTAGTGAGTTCTAGTCTCTCTCGCATGGGAGTTTTAATACTTATATGTTGATTGTTGACTTTTGTTTGAAATCAATTATTGTTTCACATGCTCTCCAATAGTCTTTCAATTATCGTGGTAGACGATATTATCAAATTTTGTATATTTCTTTTTCATTGTAAACGTTTGGCATTGATGAAATAAAATGACCGGTTTTGTAAAGAAAAATAGTAATGGTTGAATGAGCAATAGGTGAACTATACGATCAAGGTGCTCCTTAAGTGTAATTATGAATCGTTATATTATATATAATAATATTAGTATTGTACCTTGTAATGTAATAGTTTATACAGTTACCGACTCACAAATCTATTTAATTACTTTGGAATATTTACCCAAAGAAAAAAAAAAGAATCCAAGTGGGGAACATCAAATTTGAAATAATGTGGCTTATATTTTAGTCAAGTTTACAAAAAACACTTATAGCTAGAATGAGTTACTCTTAGAAATTCTGTTGACATTAATGTCAACATCATTCTCTGATTCGAATAAATATAATTGTTTGATGAATAACCGTCTGATCCACGACGTTTAAGGGACCGTAACTATTTTATGCCAACTTTTATCTAGAACAATGAATCTATGCTATCAAATATATAAAGAAATAAAATTACGTATCTGTTAATTAACTGTTAAAACTTCTAGCTTAATAATAAGCATTTGATTTTAAAAATTTTACCTCGAGCAAATCACAATTATTGATTCCTATCATCCTATATGGAGTTTATTATAAAGGGATAATTGTGTGCATGCAAAAACATCTATAAATCACCCATACATAATGAGAAAGAGGAAGAACGAAAATGACAAGAAACATAACATGGGTGTTGTTATCATCCTTTTATTCTCTATCAAAAAAGGTCCACTTTTCCAACCTACAAATTCCCATCTTTTTTCCTTTTCCCTTGTTCATATATACTTATAGCATATGAATCAAAGAGGATATCTCCATTTCTTTCTTTATCACTTTCCATAGGAATATTCTTACAAAAATCGGATTTTCAACATTAAATGGTCTGAATGATAGCATATCAACAATAATATAATCACTATGCCACATCAGTGGAACCGTCCGAACTGTTGGGATAGGCAATTCTATACGGTAATTCTGATTGTATTTCAAACAGTTGTTTTCCGAGATTATTATGTATAAAAATGAAAAGAAAAAGTCTTTATTTGAAAGTGACCAAATTGCATTCATTTCCAATTTCTCAAAAAAAAAAAAAACTGGTGGGCCCATTTGGGCAATTGGCAAAGCCTATAATATCAGGGCCTGTTAGCCCAAATTTAGCTGGGCCCTGTAAATTCATCAATTTTGGTTTATTGGGCTTTGTTTAAGCCTATGAGTTTGGTGAATAGATCATCTTTGTACTTGGACTTGAGAATAGACAGTTTTTATTTTAAAAGGTTTTAGAAAATAAATTCAGAAAGTGACATAAAAACATGGAACATTTGATCAAAATAAAATTAAAGAAAGCCACTCTTGTTTCTAATTTTAATTATCTATGAAGTGCTTAATTTCCCGCTATGATAAGTAAGTTGATTTTCATAGACAGCTATTATGATTTACCATCGATCTATTTATATCTATGTATATATTTTAGAATATATTTATACATATGGGGCTATAAAAAACATAGAGCATCAAACTAAAATAAAATAGAGAGAATAGAAGATACCCCCCAAACTATGAGGTGATGTGCGCTTTGCCCCCCAAACTATTAAAAGTTGCACTCAACACCCTAAACTATCATATATGTGCACTTTGCCCCCTCGGTCAGCTTCGGGCAGCACCCTAAACTATCATATATTTTCTTTTTTTTTAATTCAAATATTCTTAATATTAACTTAATCCCCCTCGGTCAACTTCGGGAAAGTTTTTACCCATTCATCGTTCAATTTAAATCATGCATATTGAGATTTATTTGAATTTTTCTTGAAATTTATTTCTAGATTTAAAATAAATAATTTTCAAATATGAAAATAAGAAAAATAAAAAAAAAACATGAAAATAAATAAGAAAACAATGAAAAGAAGTATAAATTCAAATATTCATAATTTTCTAAAAATAAAAAAGACAATTCAAAAAAATAAACTATCATATATTTTCTATTTTTTTTAAATTCAAATATTTTTAAAATTAACTTAACCCCCCTGGGTAAGCATCATAAATTTTTTTACCCATTCATTGTTCAATTTAAATCATGTATATTGGGATTTATTTGGATTTTTTTTGAAATATTATTTCTAGATTTGAAATAAATAATTTTCAAATATGAAAATAAGAAAAATAAAAATAAAACATGAAAATAAATAAGAAAACAATGAAAAGACGTATAAATTCAAATATTCATAATTTTTTAAAAATAAAAAGACAATTCAAAAATCCGAATACATGAAAATAAATGAAAAAAAGTATAAAAATTAAAAAATAAAAAAATAAAAAAATTAGTACATGTGCGCTTTGCCCCCTCACCTATGCGGTTTGTAGCACTTTGCCCCCTGTGTGCTGCCCGAAACTGACCGAGGGGGCAAAGTGCATATATATGATAATTTAGGGTGTTGAGTGCAACTTTTAATAGTTTGGGGGGCAAAACGCACATCACCTCATAGTTTGGGGGGGGTATCTGCTATTTTTTCAATAAAATAACAATAACTAGTCAAAAAATGAAAGGAAAATGTAAATCTATGTAAATAATGTTGATAATAATAATAATCTATACTATTTATAATGAATTAGCATGTAATATATTATCATTCACATTACAATGAATTGTTTAAATTTTTTGTTTGGATAAAAACATTTGAAGTAGAGGGGCTCAATGAATTATTTTGAATTGAAAATATTTTTGGTGGGACATGAAGAGCATTATTATGTAAATTAAGTGGTTATACCCCATGTATAGTTTCAGCACATTATTTTCATTATATTTCAAACTCCCAACCTTCATTCTCCAATACATTTTAGAAAAATGATTGTTGAACGAAATGAAAATACATCTAAATAGAGCTTTAAATTTTGTTTGGATAAAAGCATTTGAAGTAGAGGGTCTCATTGAATTATTTTGAACAGAAAATGTTTTTTGGTGGGACATGAATAGCGTGATTTGAGTGTTTATGCACTATATATGATTTTATTTTCGTAATATTTCACCCCTCAACCTTCTTTATTTTTTCGAACGCATTTAATATAATTTTCTAGTTTTTTCATTTTTATTCTCTCACTTTTTTTACTTAAATGAAATTGAGAAAAAGATTATAACAATTTATAGAAACAAATTAAACTCATATGCAGTCATCACTCATCACTGTATCGAAATCCCTCTCTCTCTGCGCCACCCTATACTATCACTCAGCATTCCGGTGAGCCTTTTATCATTCTTGTAATCTCAATGTTTTTCCTATGATATTAGATTCGCGTACAATATATATAGTGAATCTGTATAAGAGGAGACATGGAATTAGGGGGTTTAAGTAGGGTTTAACTTCAATTCATTCTTATGAATAGAGATACATAATTCCTATCTATACTCAAGGAACGATTTTTCTTTTTTCTTTATTAAAATAATGATCTTTATATTATTTTAGACAATCTTGCTTTGTTTTGAACTATGGTCTTAATTTACATTTGAGTTATTCAAAATGGGGTTTCAGGGTTTTGTCTATTTAATTATTTGGGGTTATTTATTTTCAATTTTTTTCTTGTTTTCTGCAGAAAATTGTTAGCTTTGGAGTAATGTTTTTGACAAGAGTATTTGGGAGGACACTCTTTGCTGCAGCCAAATCAGAGGCTTCAGCTGCAGCTGCAGCTGCTGCTTCTTCGACGATTCGGCATAACCCACTTGAGGAGTTTTTTGAGGCTGATAGAAACCCGGATGACGAGAAGCCTGTTGTCTATGGTAGATATATATCGTTTCTCTATATTTCACATATGAGATTATTTATGTTTTCTTGGTTGTTTATTAAGGGTGCTTTTATGGAATTTTTCTGCGTTTTTCATTGTTTTTTCACTATTTTTTCATTGATTAGTTCAAAGAATGTATTTTCTTTTAAACGGAAACACGTTGATTTTGTTAAGCTGATCGGTTACAAGGAACAAAGTCGGGATTTCTCACTCCAATTTCTTAGGTTGAGTTTAGAATTACGCCATAGGGATGTTGATCTTCTTCTTTCATGAGATGCTTGTGTTCAGTAATTCTTCTTTCATGAGATGCTTGTGTTCAGTAATATTTCTGTTGTAATATAATTGGTCTAATTTCGTTGCTATAAATAAGATGTAAAGAGACTTGACTGAGCTGCTCCTTAAATCTGCATATCCAAGCCTGCAGCTAGTCGTTTGTTAGAAATTTGCTTTTGTGTTTTCTCAATGTTTACCTGCACTGTCTTTCGTGAAATTTGACATCAATAAAGTTATGACATAGCTTCTTTGTGTGTACATCAGATATATCTTCTTCTGGAAGAGTATCATTTGTTTAGTGGGTTTATTTCATGTTTCATCTTTTTAGGATAAATTGTAAAATCAATATAGGAAAAAAAATTAAAACTTTCATTTCAGGATAAATTGCTTGTAATATTACTTTTTCAGGTAGGAGTTGGAAGGCTTCTGAGCTCCGTCTCAAATCTTGGGACGACCTTCAGAAGCTTTGGTATGTTCTCCTGAAGGAAAAGAACATGTTGATGACTCAGCGCCAGATGCTTCATGCTCAAAACCTACGCTTTCCCAATCCAGAGCGTGTACCAAAGGTGTAGCTTTTTTCCATGTTAAGTTTGTTTAAAGCTATGTTCGGTTTTCGGATTTTGG
Organism: Buddleja alternifolia; assembly: GCA_019426215.1. NCBI lineage: Eukaryota > Viridiplantae > Streptophyta > Magnoliopsida > Lamiales > Scrophulariaceae > Buddleja > Buddleja alternifolia. The sequence goes on along the minus strand of CM033396.1, from coordinate 6,959,141 downwards.
TGAGTAAAACTCTTAAGGAATTTTTTTTTTCTCGCTTCAAATGACAGTACTTTGTGCTTATTTGAGTACATTTCTTTCCCTTTTTATTTTCCTTGCCAAAATCGAAGGTCCAATATCTTAGAAGAGTTACATCCATAAATGTTCTTGGTCGACTGACTTCTTGCATGTTATTGGTCAATGCTGAAATGTGCTTACTAATATCATTTTATTTGAAAACTCCTCTAATTTAATAGAATAGCTAAAGTAGATAGGATTTTTGCCATTGTTAGCTTAGATACCTCCACCGCACGGGAGCATGCACACAGATATTATAATTGAAAAGGTAGATAAATAAATCTTTAGTCTCATTTATTAGGATCTCTTTTGGAATATAGAATGTAAGAACAATTCAAATGTTATTCACTTACAACCAATACGCAAGGAATGGCCGTCCCTTACTTAGAACGGGAATCTTTATGCTTGTTCCTTATTGAATTCCTGGCATTCCCATTTGAGTGTATCTAGTGTCGGGGTATTAATTTTGAGAAGCTTCATTCATTTTGTTTAACAATTCCTAGAAAGAACTGATTTTGATGTGTCTCATTGGATAGTGCCATTCACCATTCATGTTAAAAGCTTCGGAGAACAATTTTGGTATTGCTCTTTCTTTATGAGAAATGTAATAGAACTGGATGGTTCATTTCCTCGTGTCATTATAATCACTTGTAATAATATTATATAATAACTAAGGACTTGAGACATGAAGATTTTATAAATTCATCGAGTTTTCCGCTTCACAAAGTAAAGTTAGTTTACAGTGTAAAGGAATTCCCACTAAATGTGTAGGCATACACCAGAAAAAATAACATCTTTAGATATGATACCTAGATATCTATGCGAGAGATTTTAGATCTGAATGATCTATTATAGCTGCCCGATTAATTCTTTTCCCTTGTGCTTGTAAGTTGAGGATTTATTACTTATGGTAGAAATGTTGTGTTTGATATATATATATATATATATATATATATTGGTACTATAACTAGAGAAGTCTGCTTTCTGTTACCGGTAAAGGCACTCGCTTGTGTGAGAAATAAAGAGTCTTTTTTATGGTTCTACTTTCGTTATTCTTCATTTGTCCTAGTGAATGGAAAACCTTAAAAAACTGAATAAACCAATATATTTGAGATTTGCTTATGATTGTCTGAAATCTTTGGTATAGAGAAAACTTAAAATCTTGTTTGAACAAATACCTTTGACTTTGTTTAGCTTGACCGATTCTCCTCGTGGGACATTTGGATGCATAATAGTAAGTGTAAAACTAGAGGTTTATCTTAAATCCAAGCCATCTCTAACACACAAAGTTGCTCAAACTTATATATCATCATACTATCATTATGATTTTGTTACATTCGCAAATTTATTAACACACACACAAAAAATAAAAAAAATAGAATGGTATTTATTCGATATTTGGCGAGTAATCTACTCTATATGTTCCAATTTCATAGTTAATTATAATTAAGGTATTCTAAAGAATTTGCTGTTTGACTGTTATGATTGGATTTAAGAATTGACGGGCAGTTGTCGTTTAGTAATGTTGGAAAGTTTTGATGCCTTTATTAGGTTGAGTGAGATGATTTCATAGCAAATATTGAGTTCATTCAGGAAGTAAAGCTAGTTATGTCGAACGGCTTTGGATTGCTGGATGTTTGCATTATGTTATCATGTAGCATAAAAGGGCTTGCATAATTTTAATCATCGTGTAGACTATCCCTACTTGGTTAACCTTACTTTGACTTGATTATGATTGAACAGGTACGAAAGTCAATGTGTCGGATCAAGCATGTGCTAACGGAGAGAGCTATAGAAGAAGCAGATCCTAGAAGGTCTGCTGAGATGAAAAGGATGATCAATGCCTTGTAATAAGTAACGGGATCCGGATGGCTACTAATCGTGATGCTTCTTAATCTTCCTTCTTGTGTTTCGTTAACGTTTGTATGTCCTAAATGTGGGTCACAGAGTAGAATTTCAAGAATACATATTTTGGTTTTCGTTGAAATTTGTTTACAGTATGGAGACATGAAATCAGGTCACTTTATTGGAATACATGGATGAGGCAATGTAGGGACAATTTTTTGTCAACAATTTAGCAGATGCTGTTTGAATAATTCTAAGCACATGAGTTCTGGTTCCCACAAATCATTTGATTCGACATTATCACTTGAGTCTAGGGATTGCGCCTGGTGGGTTTGGCAAAATTTGAAACTTGTCCTACTAGTTCCCCTAAAGTGAAAACCGCCCCATACCTGACGCTGAATCATGTTTAGCTAACCTGAACCTGCTCCAATGGCATGGTGGGTCTGGGTAGAATACCATTTTGTTCCGGATATATTGCTAGGGATAGCAACGGGCTGTGTTTGGCATAACCATAACCTGACCTGTCGAGGACACGAAGCGGGCAAAATAACAAAACCTACTATAAGATGATTGAGGTTGTTAACAAAATTGAAACAAGTACTCACCAAAAGTAGAAAAATAAAGACAATGCTTTGAGCAGTAATGTAAAGATGAACTACATGAAAACCCAAATGCTTATGCAATGTAAACACAAAAATGGCAAAAAATGATATAGCAATCTGCACAACCAACCAAAACAGTATTCGCCCAAAGAAGAACAAGAATCAAATCTTTCACAGTACTAAAACCCGGTTTGAGCAAGAAATATAAATAAAATCTATCAAAAACATAAAAAGAATTACTACTTCCATATCAACGGACAATCAGTTCCACCCCCTCCGAAAGGTTTGTTTTTAGTAGACGAACACCTCTAGCCATTGCCGCCTTATCGATTCTTTGTTCTCCTGCCAATGGTCGTTGAAGATGTATAACCATCTTTTCAAGTGAAGCAGCATGATCGATCACATACTTGGCCATTTCAACATCAGTTGTTCTACCAGCAAAACCTACTATTTGAAGCACTTTAAGAGAATCATGTCTGTTGCGATACTGTGAAAACACTATTCTTGAGATCGCGGGTCCGGACCATGTGAACTGCCCAAAAAAAAAGACACGCAAGACCATAAAGTTTAGTAAGATATTTTTGATGTGACGATTTTGAGCTATAAAAACCATAAATGCATAGTAAATTTCTCACGTTTCTTCATGTTCTTTTATATAATAACCAAGTAAACACGACTTCATCCCCGAAGGCAATTCTTGTAAGGGTTTATCACATCAACCTCCATTGAGGTATGTCCGAACATGCGAAACCATCCCTCAGGGAATCATAGTCACCACCACCTCACCCAATGTATACAAACATTTATGTACTACCCCTTACAATGATAATGCAAGTTGTAAAAATAAAGGATTTCCAATTTTGCCCTTCACTTAATGTTTCAAAAAAAAAAAAAAAAGTGGACAAAGGGCATTTAGCGCTATAGATGTGCGCATGTGAAGGGTGTTATAGTGATAAATCAAAAAATTTAGAGGGGCATCAAAGTTAATGGTATGTGAATACAAATAAGAATAATCTTATACACAATTGTTTTTACTCACAATATATCTTGTTAATCTAAATTTACTTTCTTAGCCGTTTTCGAATGTGTTTCTTAAATTTCAAAACAAAAATTTCATCAGATTTTGCAACTCAATTAATAAATCAAGGAACTATTATTCTATTACAACTGAATTTCAATAAATAGTCTTTCCAAAATTAATTCTCAACAAACATAAGTACTATAATAAACTTCTCATTTAGTTAAAGATTACCAAAAAGTTGATACCAAAAAATTAGTATCTTCAAAATATAAATTATGATGAAATAAAACTTGAAAAATGATTTAATATAACTCTCCCCCCACTCCACCACACAGCTCTGCAGTTGCCCTGCAGGGACCTCCGCCACGGCCTACAACTGCCATGTAGTTTTCAAGAACGACAATACGTGCATACACGAGTCACACACATTTAACCACACTAAAACATTAACAGACACAAGCATAGTGATGAAAAGTTTTTATTTTTTCTTTTACAATGAAATACATATGTTAAGTGGATAAGATAGAGAACTAACGAGGTGTGGCTCACATAGCAATGGTGCAGCATTGAAACAAAAATACACTCAAGCATTTCACAAAAATACATTTCACTTTATTGTTTTCATGAGATAAGATAAACAAAACATTGAGTAACAAACCTGTATATCATCGCAACGAAGGTCTAGCGTTTCAACCTACCCAAGACAAACATGTCGAAATTTGGATCAAATTAAAAGCTAATATTGAAAGTCTTGTCGCCCCAAGGGATAAATTAATAAGAGATATAACATTCTTCAAGGCCATTAAAATCCTATCCTCATAGAATGTAAACGAAAACAAATTTGGTGAGCAAATAATGAGCATTCTAAAACCTCTGCAGTTAACTATTTTCAAATGGCTCAACCGTGTACTGCTCGCTCTCAGATATGTGAATAATCTCAAATTCCTTATACAGAATACTATCAGATAAGTGAATCCACTAAGTACAAAATCGACTTTCTTGAGTACAAAGTCGGGAAAATTGCAAATTTGGTACACTGAAGGATCTTGCACGTTTCTTAAAACAAAAAGTGGTAAGTTGACAATTTGGGTACACTCCAGCGAGAAATTTGGCAATTCCAGTATAATTTTCGCCAAAAAATTCAAAATTGGTCGGAAAATGTCTACGTGGCACCAAATTTGGAGATTTTGGTATGTGGAGGGAATATTGCTTACATGCACCCAAATTTGGAGGGACATTGCCTATATGGCACCCCAATTTGGCAGGAAATGATGGAAAAAGTATCTTTGGAATATAATTGTGATATTTGAAATAAAACTCGAAAGATGATTTAACATAACTCTCCCACCACTCCATCACTACCGGTGCCACCAAATAGCTCGGCAACTGCATGTGCCTCTGCCACCGCCTGCAACTGCCATGTAATCTTTAAAGACCGACAACACATGCATGCACAATACACACACATTCAGCCACACAAACATTTGAACACACACAACACATTTGTTCATGGAAATGGGATCTTTCTACAATAGGCCATTAGCGGTTATGATTCTCAGAGGGGAGGTAGATGTAGTTAACCCTTCTTGTATTAACTACTTATTTACGAAGAAACTAAGGCTATGTTTGTTTGTGTTTTCTAACCCATACTTTCATTTTCAATCTCATTTGAAAATGAAAATACACACTTTACACTATTCTCATTTGAAAATACACTTATTTTCATTTTCACTTTCACATTCTCCAATAACTACATTTTCACTTTATCAAATCACACTCACATTTTTCTTTCTCTCACATCTTGTTAGAAACTAATTTGAACACACACACAAATTGATAGAAAATCAATCAAGAACACACAATCAAATAATTCCCAGAATTATTTGCCAAAGCTCCAAGCTCTCCACTCAATTATATTCTCAATGATTCTTCAATACAAGAGCAGACCCTATTTTATACTACTGCATAAACTCATTAGGAAAGGAAATAGCAGAAAGGAAATGATTTGCTAATAAATTAACAGCTAATACTAATCCTATTAATAAGACTCCTTACTATCCTAAGACTCTAACAATAAAAGGAAATCCATTACTAGAAGGAAACAAATAAATAACTAAAGCAAATCAAATATCAGTAATTAAATAGCAGCACACAATTTGGTGTTGAAATTCGGGTGCGAACTCAATCTCCGGAAATCTGACTCAATCTTAGGAATTCTGATTCGTAACAACTCCACCCCCCTTAAAATCAGCCTTGTCCGCAAGGCTGAAATCTGGAAATTGATCCCGTAACTCAGCCACATCCTTGTCTTGCATATCCGGATCGGGTGGTTCTCCCTCCTCAACCAATAACACACTCAGTTGTTTATTCGAGCATTCGTGTAACGGTGTATACGGCTGTTTGCACTTGAAACATAGGCCCTTTACGCGTAAATCTGCAAACTCCTGAGGGGTCAATCGCCGGGATGGAGTTCGTGCCGACGACTGCCCTGAGCTCGTAGACCAAGCCTGCTGCGCGTGCTCTGGTGGACGGGAGGTGCTGCTCATTGCCCCCGATGTCGGACCTGCTGTTATTGCCAATGGGGCTCGGCTGAAATTGCTTGACCGAGATAACGTCGACTGAATTGGTCTCGGCCAGTGTTCCCCATATTGCAACTCCAAATCCTCCTCAATAGCGCGAGCCAACTCCATCGCAGTATCCAAATCACCCGGTCGTAACACCCTTAATTTGCTACGTATGGTATCCGTTAACCCAGATAAAAAATACCCCATATAATGCTCATCACTTAATCCTGGTACTTGGCCAGCCAATTGGATGAATACTGTGACGTAATCCTCCACACTACCCGTTTGCCTAACGTCGGATAATCGTTCAAAAGGGCTCCCCTTATAACGTGTATCAAATCGCACCATCAAAGCCCTTGAGAGTTCCTCCCACGTAATTTCGGGTTTACGTATGCGTATCCACGTAAACCAAGCCAAGGCCGCCCCTTCCATTGCTACCATCGCGGATTGCACCTGTTGACCCGGGGTAGTCCTATGGATCTTAAATTGCTGATTAGCGCGTGCCAACCATCCAAGGGGGTCCGTCAAAGGTGGGCAGAAGGATCGACGGCGGTGGACTCGCCACGGCCGACCCTCCCCGAACAGCCACACTGTCCGTCTTTTCTCCTTGTTCAGCCGCGTAAGAACGCGCGGGTTGCACCTCCGTTGGTGTTTTCCCAGCCACTGCCGCAGTGAGTTGCGCGGGGAGGCGATGTTTTCCGAGACCTGATTTTTCATCACCGCCTGTTCCTCCGACAACGCATTGACCGTGCTCTCCAATTTGTCCATACGCTGGTCGGATGTTGAACGGGTCTTCGTCATAGGCGCGGGGTTTTCGATCCGGCAGGTCGGACCAAATTGTTAGAAACTAATTTGAACACACACAAATTGATAGAAAATAAATCAAGAACACACAATCAAATAATTCCCAGAATTATTTGCCAAAGCTCCAAGCTCTCCACTCAATTATATTCTCAATGATTCTTCAATACAACAGCAGACCCTATTTTATACTACTGCATAAACTCATTAGGAAAGGAAATAGCAGAAAGGAAATGATTTGCTAATAAATTAACAGCTAATACTAATCCTATTAATAAGACTCTTTACTATACTAAGACTCTAACAATAAAAGGAAATCCATTACTAGAAGGAAACAAATAAATAACTAAAGCAAATCAAATATCAGTAATTAAATAGCAGCACACAATTTGGTGCTGAAATTCTCGTGCGAACTCAATCTCCGGAAATCTGACTCAATCTTAGGAATTCTGATTCGTAACACATCTCCTTCTCAAAGTCAACATTTTCGGCAACAATTGTGGTGTTATAGTGGAATAAAATACATGATTTTAACCTTCATACACACGTGCATATTTTAAGACCCATTTTGAAAATTTTTAATGCTCTTTTTGGGATCAATTTTTATCATTTTTACTTATAAATATATTTAATCAATATATTATTACCTATTATTTTATATATATTACTCACATAATCATTACTTTTAACTAACTCAATCATTTCATACATCGTCAATTCATCAATTCCAACAAATTTCAGAAACACAACCAAACATGCCTATATTTTCACACGAAAATCAAAAAGCTCATTCTCCCATACATTTTAGGAAATGACGGTTGAAAATAAAATGAGAACACATCCAAACAGAGCCTAAGACTTCGATTCATAAAACAAAGCTCTTGAACGAAAAAGTAATACCTTTTCTTTTCAATGAAGTACAAAATGTAAAGCTGATAAAGATAGAGAACTCACCTTCAGTACGAGTTTACATAACAATGGTGCAGCATTGATTATATCAGGAAACCAAAATACTCTTTCGTGTCCACGTGCATGAATATCAAGCACTAACTTCTTCAAATTAGGAAAATCTGGAAAAAATGGGAGAACTTCATTTACCTGAAACAAATACAGCCAAAGCATCACGCAAAAAGGCAAGTTTATTGAGAAAAAGGGAAATAAAACATTGAATACAAACCTGAATAGCATAGGAACGAAGCTCCAGAGTCTCTAGCCGAGACAAACATCTCGATATTTGCACCAAAATAGAAGCTAATATTAAAGATCGTTTTGCCCCAAGCGATATGGTAATAAGAGACGAAACATTCTTCAAGGCCATAGGAATCGTTTCTCCATAGAATGTAAACGAAACCAAGCTGGGTGAGCAAATGTCGAGCATTCTAAAACCTTTGCAGTTGAGTATTTTCAAATCCCTCAATCGTGTACTACTCGCTCTCAAACTTTGAAGACTATCTGAATCTTTCACACATAATTCTTCAAGGAATGGACAGTTGGAGATGAAGAACTCAAGAACCTCTCCAGTTACATTTACTCCAGTTAAACAGAGCTTTTCAAGCAATTTACAACTTGAAATGCCGTTAGGCGAAATACGCAAACGCTCGATCGGGTCCCACATGTTTGGTAAATTGTACCGCTTGTTTCGGCCATCTACACAACAACTCAACAACAAATGCAATTCTAGCCTTTTAACCCTTTTCGAGAAGGCAAATATTATCCATGTATCAATATGATGAGCATGACTTGAGTCCAAATCGAAAAGTATTCTAAACTCATCTATGGTTGCAAGTGAATGGAAGACAGTTACCCTGTTCACCCATTTCACAAACCTAATAGTCTCATCTTGAATTTTCTCTTGATCCTTTAACTTGCAGAGAACTTGCGAAGCATCAAAATTAAGAACAGGATTAGACGTCCAAATGTTTCGCCATCTCCGAGCAAGAACACTAGTTCTTCCTGCTTCTTTAAGCGGTAAGCGCGAAATTATGGAAATTAGCAGTTCATTTGGCAGTCGATCAATTGAATTTTGCATGATCTAAATCAATAGAAAAAATCAGAGAAAATTGAATGCATATGAAAATCTTCTCTTGAAATTGACTATAAAATCTGCATTAGAAGTTAAATACAGATCAATAATCACAAAATCTAATTCAAGCATATGAATTTGTTGATTCTAACAGTATTATAAATGGTAACCGTGAAACTATGGAAATTAAGACTTCATTTGGCAGTCGATCAATTGAATTTCGCATGAACTAAATCAAAAGAAAAAATCAGAGAAAATTGAATATATATATATATATGCTCATCAAATTACAATAAAATCTACATTAGAAATTAAACAGATTAAAAACAGATCAATAATCACAAAATCAAATTCAAGCATATGAATTTATAGATTCCAACAGTATTAAACCTAGGAAAAAAAAACGCCATAAATACAAAAATCTCGAACAAAAATTTGATCGTTGGAACATACGGAAAATTACCAAAAATATTTTTAAAAGAATTGAAAATTAGAAACTTTTACCGTGTTATTCACCTTTGAGCTAATTTTTTCCATGAGGATGATAATCAGCAAAATTATTTACTGATAAATATTTTTTTCGTTCCTCTTTTTCATCAGTGTTTGGATTAGTATGATTTGAAAAGAAATTGCATGTAAAGTCAAATTTATGTAATCAATAATTGAATTTAAGAATAATTTGATTTAAGAAATTTATAGGGTTTGTCAGATTATAATCTCAACAGAAATTTATTTTTCCATAAAACAGTGTATTCTACCCCGTAAGGCCAAACCAAAGGGATTAATTTGGCTGAAGTTCCAAGTAATAGGCCAACTATTCTACCTTTCGAGGTGCCTCTACTCAACGAGTAGATTAGTCAATGGAAACTTTGGTGAAAAAACAAAAGGGATTAAATTGATGAATAGCCCTCAATTACATTCTCTTTACAAAAGGGATAGCCCTTTACAAGAAGAGTCTTATTTTCTATTATTTTTATTCAATTTATTATACAAAGATCAAAATACCCTTTTAATAATAAATACTAAAAAATACACACAAATAGGCTTTAATTGGATGAACATTCCATCTCCAAAAAAATATTTTTCAAACATTTTTTCTCCCAAAAATACGTTTGGTTGGCATATCATGAGAATTATTTTGAATAAAAATCTCAAAGTTTCTATGAAAAATTCTTGGAAAAAAAGAAAAAAATACATTTTTACTATTCATGATTTGACAGTTTATTCACCAATTAAAAGGGTTTGGTCCGGCTATTGTTTAACACCGAAAATCAAATTAATTACATATTCTAATATAAAATAACGTAACGAGCAAAATAAGATTCATTTTGCTTATTTTTTGATGACTAAATCGATAAATTTGACTAAGATATGTTTATGAAAAATTATATTTAAACATTAATATAAACAAACTTTCACAATAAAAAACATATCACATCAACCATAATCATTACATATTTTTCTCTAAAAAAAACTCATCCAACCACATTTTTAACACAACATTTCTTATCCCTAAAAATCTTTTTTCTCACTTTTATCATAAAAAAAAAATTCTTCAAAATAAATATGCCATCCAATTAAGCTCTTTCTCCTATTCTCTCTCTCGTCCATCTCCTGTCTGTCTTCCATTCCTTCACTCACGTAAAAAAAGCAAAGAAAAGAAAGAAATTTAGAATATTATTAGTTGATATTTGGTGAGTAATCTGCTCCATATGTTTCAATTTCAAAGTTCCTTATGATTAAGGTATTCTTGTAATTTGCTGTTTCACTGCTATAATTGGATTTAAGAATTGACGGGCAGTTGTCGTTATCCTTTAGCAAGGTTGGAAAGTTTTGATGTCTTTATTAGGTTAGTGATAAAGTCATAGCAGATTCTCTAATGCCAGAATAAATTCATGAAATTTTTTTATTTTATCCTTCTTTGGTCAACTAGCCAACTCCTTCAAATTTTGACTCATCTCTCCATAAAGGCATAGAAGAGCTTTTTTGGAAAACTGTGATACCATTTTCCAGATTATCTCACACGGCTCACCCCACATAATTGTTGGGACCCACACAAATTTAAGATTCCATTTTTAACGTATAAAAACCAATGGATTGTGGAAGAATTATTAAGGACAAATATGCCCCATTTCAAGAGAATTAACAGTCTATTGTATACGAAAAATTAATAAAATCTCAAAATGCATAAATCAATTGATTGGGGAAGAATGTTCAAGGACGAAATCTGGCTTATTTTCAAGAAACTTAGCAGTTTATTAAATATGAAAAATTGATAAAAACACCAAATGCAAAGTCAATCTATTATTGACAAATTGTTAGGCCTATCAATATTTTCTTTTATACGAATATATAGGTAGATAATACTATTCATATAACTAAGAATCGTAACACACAATACTTAAGGGGGAAAATGCACCAAAACATAAGCATTCCTTTCAACATTACACATTAAAAAAAATGACGAAATGCACTAGATAAAAAAATCTGCATTGATAAAATTAAGTCCTCCATTGAGCTGGAAATCAAATTGCGTGAAATCATTATTCTCTCCCTGCAAATAAACATAAACAAACATAAGAAAACATTTCTCTATAAAATAATATACTAAAAAAAATTATCATGCACAGTTTAGTGATACACACTTGCAATAATTGAAGCAAGTACTAATCAAACCCCTGAAATAAAAAAATTGAACATATCATTGATTGATAAATGAATTTACTTTTATCTTAATAATATAAATACTGAGATAAATTCAAATCTTTTGGTTCAAAGAGAACTTGAAAATGAGTTAATTGTAAAAATATGACATGAAAGCTAAAATAAAAAAAACTCACTCCGAATTCCGTGTCTCATTATAATCCAGATGCTACCATACATCTACATTTAACCTATACAAAATGTTAACTGAAATTTCATACCCATCCAAAACACGGTCTTTACTGAATTTATCACTTTTTATATTTATTTTTCCAAACTTCATTCTTAAAAATTTGCATGGCAATGAGTCCAATTACAAGTGAAACCAAACCACTTTGAACACCATATAGCCAAATCACAAACACAACAGTAGCATAATTCACTTTAATTGCCATGAAGAGTCTTCTCAAAAGGATATTTTGCATACTAGCCTTTAAACATGCTTAAATCATTATAGGGATCAAATTTTAAAAATAATACTCTTCTTTCTCCTAAAATTTCTTAATATCATCCTTGTTTTCGATGGTTAAGAGCCTCTCCAATGGAGAGCTATTTTGTAGCTTTTAGCTCCAAAATAGCTCTCCAATGGAGAGCTATTCCCCTGCGCTATTTTAGCGCAGGGGAACAGTGCAGCGCTACATTTAGCGCTGCAGTGTAGCTCAGAGCTAAAAATAGCTCTGAGCTACTTTTTTTTAATGTTTTTTTGTCTTTTTTTTCCTTTCATTTTTACCCTCAAAGTTTTGTAATTAGTTATTTTAGCCCCTTCTTTTATTTCACACCCTTTCATTTTAGCCCCTTTATATTGTATTTATCTTCTTTCTTGTTTTTTTTTCAATTAATGTATATATTATTTTAATTTAACCAAAAGAATAAACATTTAACTAAAAGTAGTACAAAATGCATATTCCATATAATTTAAAACATTTAAAATCAACTTCAACATAGAACAATGTTACATAAATACCTAAAATTACACAATTGAAAGGGAAACATACATAATACAAGATAAATAGAGCATAAAAAAACAACAATAATTTAAAATGGTGGTAAATCGGATCCACTTCCTCCCCCAAAATTAGGAAAATAGTCACCATAATAATTTGACGCTGACGATAGATGTGGATATTGATTTTGTTGAGCTCTTTTCTGTATAATATTGATTTTGATCAAATATTATGTTTGTTTTGTATGCTTATTTTATATGAACGTTCTTTTATGTAAAATATAAATTTCAATTATTTAATATTATTATTATTAAAACTCTCAAAAATTATTTACTTGGATGAATATGTAATACAAACATAAAATTTGGGGTATTTGTGAAATATGAGAAATAGAATAAATGAAGTGTAAAAATATTATTATTATAATGAATAGTGATTTAGAGCAGAATATAGAGTAGTACATTGGAGTTAATGTACTATAGCAGAGCTAAAATAGAGATAAAACTGGAGTTATTTTAACTCCATACATTAGAGATGGCCTAAGAATCACCGATTCCAACTACTATTTTGTATTTTCCAGGTCATGAGGAAATTATGTTCTGGGTTATTAACAATATAATGTATTTAAAATAATTTCTAAATTTTTTGAAGGATTATTTATTGAAAAAACCATCGAAGATGAGGGATGTTCAACGCTTGAACCAGAGAAATTTTGAAACTTAAAGTTTCATAATACATTGGCTCTTGCTTGTAGCACAACAGTATCGGAACTTCTTGGTATGGGTTTATACTTATCTGAGTATCATAATTATTGATTAGAGAGAAACTTACCAGAGAAAAATTATTGACGTTGCTGCTGTGGGAGGGGAGAAGAGTTTCAGCACAAGTCCAACTCCACGTTAATGAGAAGAGAGAGAATGACAATGAAGAGAGAAAATGGGGCTGAATTTTTTATTTCTTTTTGTTGTTTGAAAAGATCAAAGCAGGTAAAGTAAAAGAAACTCTTCTCCCCTGCACCAATATAATAGTGATTCATGATTACTTTTTGGCATTGTATTACCCAAAAAAAAAATGATTACCTTTTGGAATATCAAGACACGGGCCAGGGAGCTATAAAAATACAAAAAGTTAGCTGGTTGACCAAAGAAGGGTAAAATAGGAATTTTCCATGAATTTGCTCTGGCATTAGGGAATCTGCTCTGGCTTTATCACTAGCCTCTTTATTATGTTGAGATTATTTCGTAGCAAATATTGAGTTCATTCAGGAAGTAAAGCCAAAGGTGTCAAACGGCTTTGAATCATTGGATGTTTGCATTATGCTGTCTGTTTACACCTAAAATAAATTAGGCTCACTAAAATAAAAGACCCGAATGTATCCATACCTCAATTTGAAATTGGGTTAAGATAAAGAAGCCCAAATAACCTTTATCAGTAAGATAATTCGCAACTGGGCTCAAATTGAAGGACCCAAACAGCCTTATTAATAAAATATGAAGAAACGGGCGTAAGGCGAGAAGGCCCAAATAACCCATATGATGACTAATTAAAATTGGGAACAGGCCTAAAGCAATTTAGATTGATTTTATATTGAATAGGCCCAAACTTAATATGCCACTAAATTAGAAGCTCGCCAAAAGAGGCCCAAAAGAGAAGGAAGTTACCCAGTTCATAGACGCGCTAATCCAATCAGTTTGAAAACACGGTCGAAGGGAGTTACTAACCGCAAAGGAAATGGGTACGTGATAATGGGCAAGGCAGAGGAGAAAGAAAGGAACAACACAAGAAGAAGACTCTACGCATCTTTTTATATTTTTCTAGGAGGAGGCCTAATCTTAGCAGTAGCATAGTGTAATTAGTGCAGTAGTTTAAATTCAGGAGATTAAGAAGTGCTACGAGCCATATCTCTTACTAGAACAGTTTGGTTGTATGCGATCGGAGATCAATACGGAGGTATAATATTTATCATTTTTATCAGATTTAAGTATTTGGTAGATAAAGTTATATCTGGACTTGTGTCTTCCATTCCTTTTTATTTGTGTTAATTGCGGTCCAAACAGCAATTTTAACAACACATCGAAATGTTAAAGTCTAAACCACCGTCTAGCGTATCGAATTCGAATTCGGGGGTTGCTAGATAATTCTAAATGGAGAATTATCACGAGGCTTGAGTTGATCAAATTAGCTCTTCCTTATTCAATTTGTTTTTATCCAGAAATAAATTTTTGGCGACCACAGTGGAAGTTGCTTTTTGCTTAACTGACTCCCGATAAAAGTATAAAATGTTTGAGGATTCTACTCGAGAAGAACTCGGTGAGGATCTGGAGACCCAACCCATCTCGAAACACAAGGTTAGGGCCGATAAGATGTACGACAGTTTGTTCGGGTTATGAAGCAAACTCTGATAAATGCTCGAGAAGATCAGCGAAGGGAATTCAATGATCACTACCGAGCATTGGCCCAGGAGTCTGCTCGCATATTTACAACAATAGTACAAGATATTGTTGTAAGCGCTCGAGAAGGCCTTGCTTGAGAGGTCACTCGAGTGATAACAGAATTAGGAGAAATCTTTAATCAAACTTGTGACGCATTCTCTGGCATGATAAATGCTCAAGTGGTGACGGCACTAGAGCCCCTAATCAACCGACATAATATTTTAATTGAAAAGGTATCACAGTTGGTAGAACCAAGAATTCAGAGTAGATACATTAATCCAAACGAGATTCCTCTGGGGTATCCTCGAGAAAACGGGCCTCGAAATGGTCAATTCGAAATTGGTCAGACTTCGGGACCTTCACCTTTCGAGGGCAATAATAACGTTAATTTTAACCCTCACAATGTAAGTGTGAATCATAACCAAACACCACATCCTAATGCGTATAATGCTAGCTCGAATGCAAATAATGCTCAAAATACAAGACCTAATGGCCCCATACCACTGAACGGGACAAGACAAAATCCGGTGGGATATCCGCCAAATATGAATTTTGAAAACATCGAGATCGGGTTTAACTCAGCCCAGGGATATTTTGCTGGGGGGCAAAACCAGCATCAAGGGCCAGGCTTTCCTGGGGTGTCGAATAACCCCGTGAATGCAGGGAATCAGAATTTCCCTGGATGTCAAAATAATCCGAATTTTAATTACATTCCAAATAACTTCCAAGTGCCATTTGCTGGGGGAGCAAGTTGGTCACAATGACTATATGGGGGTTAATTTAGGGCAACCAGTCCAAGACCTACTCCAAAATCAAATCGAATTAATAATCAAAAGAATGTACGGTCCCGATTTTAGAAGGAACCAAAGGTTAATTCCAAGGAATCCATATCCTGAATGGGTAGATAGGAACTTCCCTTTTCCTAGGACGTATAAAGTCCCAAACTTTACATTGTTTTTTGGAGATGACAGTGTGTTAGCTCCAGAACTCGATTCACCTGCCAGTGTCGAGAAGCGGCAGATCAAGATTATCTTAAGCTAAGGTTATTCCCTAGTTCTCTAACAGGGTCAGCCTTTAATTGGTACATTAACTTATCTCCAAACTCAATTCATACTTGGGAGGAGATGCAGTTCCAATTTCAGAACCACTTCTCTCGAATGGATCCAGGGATATCCATGAGCGATTTAGCCAAGATCAGGCAAAATATAGGAGAATCTATAGAAAAATTCTTATCAAGATTAAAAAAGGCTCGGGTTAAGTGCTATTTGAATTTACCTGAGTCCGAATTTGTGCAGTTAGCACAACAAAATATGTCCTTCGATTTTCGAATAAAATTCGATGGAATGATTTTCTCAGATTTCTGGAGTTTGGCAGAGAGTGCAACTAGATATGAGAATATATTAAAAGAAGAAAGCTTAAGAAAACACCAAGGACTTGACACATTCAAAATATCAGCACCTTGGGTATTCGAGGATGCCTACGAAGTAGACCTCACAGAATTCATAAAAGAGCCCCCGTTCCAATGTGGAGCACTCGAACAAAAAGAGTGTGAAGCAATGGGTTCTTTATAGTCAAAGAAAGATAAGAAATACACTTTTGACGTAGCAAAGACAGAAGAAATATTCGACTGGCTACTAGCCAATAAGAAATTAAGGATTAAAGGAAAACATCGATTCCCAACCAAGGCAGAAGCCAAAGAAAAACTTTATTGTAAATGGCATAATGCCTTTACACACGAAACAAGAGAATGTATCATGTTTTGAAACTTAATACAATCAAAATTGGACTCGAACGAAATAAACTTCCCCGAAAATCAAAAAACGAGTATAGATGAAGATCCATTCCCTGTGTTAAATTTTGAAATTAATACTCTGGAAATTAATTTACTGGAATATTCTAACATTTTATTGGAATCTGCAAATGAACAGGTCCCAAAGGAAGCTAAACTGGCGAACAGGCTTTTTAACAGACTCATAGACGAAGGAGCCTTGACCTTCCCAAAAATCAACGATGATGGGCTTGAGGGCATGTACAAATGGCACATGAACACAATGCATACCACTGACCAATGCCAAATCTTCAGGCGTTTTGTCGCCAAGCAATTCGAAAGGGGCAAGATAGTTTTGTCTAGACTGGATAAACGAACCTTGGAATTCGGTCAAGATGGAAGGCCTAAGGAGAAGGAGCAACAAATCGAATCAGCTCTTCTAGTCCAAAAGATGGAAGAGAAATCATACAAGGAGGCACTCGAGACCCCCAAGTGGGAAATCATCTATCAGACCCCTGCGAGAGTGGTGAACAATCTTACCCACATGCAGAAGGTACTCTACAATCAATGTGCCGATACCCTACACTACGAGTTGGTAAGATTGCAGGTGATCCCGAATGATCCCGATTGCATCCCAGCCTACCAAAGGGAATGGAACAAGAGGCAGAGATATGAGAACAACAACTACAACTATCAGCCCTATAATCAACACTTCCGAGGAAGAAGAGACAGAGGTTATAGTAAGCTTTCGTCAATAGGCAGAGGTTCACCATTCAGTCGTCTGGGTGCACCCAACGAGCAGATCGAGAAAAGAAAAAATAGCCACTAGAAGGCTATTAAACAACAAGTAGCTTACTTTTGAGCTGCTGTGGCTTTAGAAATGCAGCAGGAGGCTGTTATTGCAAACCTTCAAATCGAAGAAGGGGCATTAAACAAGGGGCTGCTGAAAGCCAAGGTAACCGAGGAAGATGAGTATAAGAAAGATGTTGATCAGTTACGTGATCAATTAAAGGACATTGGCTTGAAAGGAAAGAGTACAAGATTCGAAGATGATGAAAAACTTGATGATTTCGAGTCAGGCGATGACTTGGACATCTTGTTAGAAGATTCTAATTATGAGGAATCGCCAAGCGAAGCCGATTTGAAAGCAAAGGAGACATCCTTGAAAAGAGCCTTTCAATTCGAAGAAGACAAAGATGTGAATATGGTAACTGTTTTGCCAACAACATTCGCTGCGAAAGAAGATGTAATGGACGAAGAAGAAAAATCTCTTGAGATGATGACCATCTCTAAGTCAGGTAATATTTCCAAGTAAAAAATTCCTAACTGTAAGTTACTTGAAATGAAAACAGATAATCAGAACTTAGTTGATCTTATATTCTCGAAAGAGAAGATCGATAATAACCGTATGAGGCCTTTATTTGTAAGGGTTGAAATCAAAGACATTAGAATTAGCAAAGTTCTAGTTGACAATGGTGCCACTGTTAACATTATGCTTGAAAAAACTTTAATAAAATTAGGAAAAACAGTGAAAGACCTAGTCACTACTGATGTGTCAGTATATGGTTTTTTTAGGCAAGCTACTCGAGTAGCTGGGGTTCTACCCTGCCGGATTAAGGTTGGGACTCAGAGTTCATACTCTGCATTTTTTGTGGTCAACGCGAATGCACCATCGTTTAATGCCTTATTGGGGAGAGATTGGATACATCAAAATTATTGTATTCCTCCGACCCTGCATCAGGTGTTAGTTTACTGGAATGGACATAAATTCGAAATTATCAAGGCCGAAAAAGATTCTTATTTCATTGATACTCACATTGTCCATGCTAGGTACCTGGCTAGAGGAGCTGAAATAAAAGATAGCCGAGGAGTAGAGTTACCATCCATCAAAACGACAGAAGCAAGAGACGAAGAAAAAGTCATCATAACTCGAAACAATGAGGGGCAGTCTACGACCGAAGTAGATAACAGTTTAAAGTTTATACCAAGTCGAAATAGAGACTTTGTAATCTTCTTTTATTTAGTTTTAGATGGACAAAGTTAATTATGATGATGTATTCGATGCTTGTTTAAGAAATTACTCATCGAAAACGTTATTTCAAGTTTATCTACGTACAGTCATATCTTAGTCGAATAATGTAATACAAGTGTTAATAATAGTGTGATTGAATGTTTCGAAACCGAAGGAAACTGTGCAACTGATATGTTCGAACAAGGAGTTGTAGAACCTGATGAGGATATCAGGAAAGATATCTAAGACCCTCTAGAGGAAATCAATCTTGGAACAACAAAGGATCCAAAAATGACTTATATAAGTTCGAAATTAGATCAATTCGAAAAACAAAAACTGATCGAGATCTTACATCAGGATAAAGACTGTTTTGCATGGGCGCATCACGAGATGCCTGGAATAGATATGAATATCGCTCGACATGAGTTTCCGATCAAACCTGGCTTTAAGCCGGTAATACAGACACCTCGTCGATTGTTCCAGATTTGATGGGTGCAATTAAAGATGAGATTGGAAAGTTGGTTGAAGACAATTTCATAAGACCAACTCGATACGTCGAATGGTTAGCAAATATAGTCCCAGTAATCAAGAAGAATGGGAAAGTAAGGATCTGTATTGACTTTCGAGTTCTGAATAGAGATACACCTAAAGATGAATATCCTATGCCCATGGCTGATGTCTTGATCGACATAGCTGCAAGACATAAAGTGATGTCCTTTATGGATGGCTACTCTGGATATTATCAACTAAAAATATCTGAAGTAGATAGGAACAAAACAACATTTCGGTGCTCAGGTTCCATAGGTACTTTCGAATGGAATGCTATGCCCTTTGGATTAAAAAATGCCGAGGCCACATACCAAAAGACCATGAATTATATGTTCCATGACCTGATTGGTAAATCCCTCGAAATATATATAGATGATATAGTGGTCAAAGCTCAAACCTATCAAGACCATTTGAAATCATTAACTGAGGCCTTCGAACGAATAAGACATTTCAAGTTGAAAATGAATCCATTGAAATGTGCTTTCGGCGTGGAAGCTGGAAACTTTCAAGGATTCCTAATTCATAATCGAGGCATAGAGGTTGATCGAAACAAAGCTAAAGCTATCTTGGAAGCTAAACCCCCTAGAAATAAGAAAGAGCTGCAGCGTTTTCTAGGGTAGGTCAATTTCTTGCGAAGATTCATAGCTAATTTAGCCGGAAAAACAGAAGCATTCTTGTCTATCTTACGTTTGAAAGACGAGGATGAATTCGTTTGGGGAAATAGACAGCAAGAGGCTTTCGAAGCCATAAAAAGCTATTTAACCCAACCACCAGTTTTAATTCCTCCCCGAAAAGGAAAAAAGTTAAGGCTGTACATATCTGCGGCTGATCATTCAGTTGGTTGCCTTATGGTACAGGAAAATGATAGAGGCTACAAACAGTCTGTTTTCCATTTAAGTAAGATGTTAAATGATACCGAGAAAAGATACACCTCAATTGAAAAATGGTGTTTAAGTCTATACTTTGCATCAGTCAAATTGAGACACTATTTCATGTCTTATTCGATCGAAGTAGTTTCACCAACGGATGTGATTAAGTTCATGATCAATCAACCATTGATGAGGGGACGATTGAGCAAATGGAGTCTCAGTCTGCTCCAGTTTGATTTGTGCTATATGCCTCAAAAGGCTGTGAAAGGTCAAGTGATAGCCGATTTCTTAGCTGATCACCCTCCGATGAAAGATGAAGTGCATGAAAATCTCAAGATTAATTTCATTGACAAGGTCCCTTAGATTTTGTATTTTGATGGGTCAAGTACTCGAAATAGCGCTGGAATAGGGATATATATCATATCTCCACTAAAATTGATTACCAAAATGTGTGCAAGAATCGAGGAGGATTGCACAAATAACAGAGCAGAATATGAAGCCCTCATATTAGGGTTAGAAATATTACTCGATATGGGTGCAGGAAATATCGAGATAAAATGAGATTCTCAATTGATCATAAATCAAGTAAAGGGAGTCTTTAAATGCGTTAGCCCAGTATCAATAGCCTCGTATGCTCGAGTACATCAATTTTTAAAATATTTCAAGTCAGTAGAGATTACATATGTGTGAAGGGAAAATAATCAAATTTCGAATGATTTGGCCCAAATGACGTCAGCTTATAGGATTGATCCTGACTTACTCGAGTTAACAATTCAATTCGAGACGAGAATTTTGCTACCCTTCGAACAAAGGGTGTTCCAGATTAACAAAATCGATATATTCAAAGAAAAATAAGATTGACGTCTCGAGATTATAGAATACTTGAAGAATCCATCCAAAGGAGGATTCATGAATAGGTTAAAACTAATGGTCCACCATTATTTTTATGATGGGCAGGAATTGTATCGAAAAGATCCTCAAGGGGTTTTATTAAAGTGCCTCGATCTAGAGGACGCTTTGGTTATCATTGCAGAAACCCACGAGGGGATTTGTGGGGCGCATCAGGCTGGCCAAAAGATGAGATGGTTGATACATCGATAAGGCTTTCACTGGCCCACTATCCTCCGAGATTGCATAAATTATGCAAAAGGTTGCAAACAGTGTCAAAAGTATGGCAAAATATTAAGGCAACCCACAGTTGAACTTAACTCGATTATAAAGTCGTGGCCATTTCGAGGATAGGCTATAGATATCATAGGTAAGATAAAACCAGCTTCTTCGAAAGGCACAGTTATATTTTAGTAGCCATAGACTACTTTACAAAGTGGGTTGAAGCCAAGGACTTAGAAAATATCGATTCAAAACAAGTGGTCAACTTTATCAAGGAACACATTATAACTCGGTTTGGAATACCTGAGTCTATAACTTTTGACCAGGCTAGGGTGTTCAGCAACACGAAAATGCTCAAATTTCTGAATCAATTTAAGATAAAGTTGTTGAATTCAACCCCTTATTACGCTCAAGCAAACGGACAGGCTGAATCTTCAAATAAATTGATTAAAGGATGTATCTCAAAAATGATACAAGACAATCCTAAAGTTTGGCACAAATTGCTTATTGATACTTTATGGGCATTAAGAACTATTAAAAATGATAGCCTAGGGGTTACACCTTTTCAATTGGTATACGGTCATGAAGCGGTTATCCCAATGGAAATAAACATTAAGTCAAAAAGAATTTTAGAACAATTGAAACTCACACAAAAGGAGCATGTCGAGAATATGACCATCGAAAAACTAGATCACGAAATGATTCAAATAATGACATTACAGCAAATCGAACTCCATAAGAGGAGAGTAGAGAAAAGTTATAGTAAAAAGGTAAAAACAAGATCCTTTGAAGTGGGGGACTTAGTCTGGAAAATGATATTACCAGAAGGTTCGAAAAATCATTTTTATGGAAAATGGTCGCCTAAGAAGGAAGGGTCTTTTATGATCTCGAGCAAATTATCAGGAAACTCATTTATACTCCAGTATTCAAATGGAAAAGAATATGGAAGGAGTTTAAATGCAAAATATTTGAAAAAATATACACCAAGTATATGGCAAGAAAATGCGGATGTTATATTCTAAAGATTACCAAAAACTGGAAATTTGTTCATAAATAATAATTAGAGTACAAAACGTTATTCGAAAGAGTGCTACTCTACGAACCTATTCTAGAAAATGTAAAGAGTATATCAAAACATTAATAGCCAATAAGAAAGCATCCTTCTCGAGTAATGCCGGTTTTACCATTGTTTCGAATTCGTGGGTGAGGAGAGCAATTTGATTATTAACCACAACCAATTCTTCATTAGTCTTGTTGGCCAAATCTAAAAGATGGTCTCTCTCAGCTTGGAGACCGGCAATTCTGGTATCTAACATCGTAACTTGGACCAGATAACCGGCTCGAGTATCTTGCAAAGTCGGAACTCGGCCTTGAAGTTGACCCAATTGTTGGGACCCCGCAGGGTGAATCTCTTCCTCGAAAGGGGTAAAGCCCTGCTCGATCAAACTTTGGATAGCCGTCAGATGACTCTTGAACATTTGCCTCGCCGCGATAAACATAGGGCGACACTGGGAAACAATCCTTGGTGTCACACCATCCAGGAGTGCTCGAAGCCTCCCAGGCCCTTCTTGGTTAGTCGGGTTAAGCTTGATCACACTAAGGGCTTAGTTTAAATTAGCCTTCGAGAAGGGCATAAGCTCAACATTCCCTGAGAATAATAATTGAAATACTATAAGAGAAATAGAGGATCATGTGAATGATATATAGTGACATGGAAAAAAAATACTTACCTTCGATTGAAGGCACTGTTGCATTCGAAGTAGATGGAGTATCCCGGATCTCAAGAGACTGAGCCACAACTTTTCTTCTAGAATTTCCTCGGGGTTAATTTCGACACATAAGAAAATAAAAGGTTAATTTAATCATAAGAGACATTTCGAGGAAATGTTAACATTGTTACAAACATACCTTCGAATGGTGTGGCTTCAGCAGTTTGTTCAACAGACTATGAGGAACCCAACTCGAGAGCTTCTTCAGCAACTGTTTCTTCTGCTCCCACAAGGGCAGGCTTCTTGACCGAGGTCTCTTCACTCGAAGAATTTGCAAAACAAAGGATTTGTAAAAATCCCGGTTAAGAAACTACCGTATAAGCAAAAATAATAAAATCTTAGTAAAACTATTTCTATAATACATACCCGAGGACTGGTCTTTGAGGACTTGCGTGCGTTCTTCTGACTGGGATTGGATATCATGTGAAGGCGCCTTGAATGGAGCCTCTGCTAGTAATGCCATATCCAATTCAGCTTCATCTTCTATCTCAATTACTGGAGGTTCAGTATGTGTGGCTTCTTGCGGAGGAATCACTTCAGAAGGAGTCTCACTCGAAGGGCCTGTAGGCAAACGCCGTATAGTGTAAACGAAGAAAGATACAGAGAACTTATATATTGATGAGGGGAAAAATACTTACCAGCCTCGAAAGACCCATGTAACCTACGCCTTTGGAATACGATGGGCACATCTTCATCTTCGTCTTCATCCTTGGCAGCAGTTTGAAGAGTTGGGGAGAAAGGCTCTAGAATGGTAATGCCCCCAGTTCTACGTCTTTGAGTTACAGGTGGAGATGTAGCAGTAACTGGGGCCTTTGCTTTGTCTGCCCTAGAGGAGCGGGCAGGTGGAATAGCCCTGAGAGGGAGCACCGCTAAAGCCTCATATTCTCGAAGGGCTTGGTAAAGCCTCTCATGAGATTGGACCAAGGGGTTAACCCTCTCGAATCTCTACCCCGATGTGAGTGAAGAAGGGATAACATATGCATTATCCTGTTTATACAAGCCGAAATCAAAAGACCATGGTATTTAAAGTGCAAAATAGAAATAAGAAAACGAAGAAGAAGAAGACCCTTAGATACCCATACCTTAAAGACAACATTGTTGATAATGCAGTCATTTCAATAGATCCCGAACAGAGTCTTGTGGCATCCATGACTAACTTTCGAATGACTTGCCTCGAGAAGTTGCGCTGCAAGACTCGATTCCAGAAGTCGGCAAAATGGGGATCCACTCGAAGGATCATACAGAAGGCCGGGATGGGAGAAATGAGTGCCTGGCTGGAAGGCTTCCCTCCAATAGATGCCTCAGCTAATTCCCTTTTTATCTTGGGTATATTGTATGACTTGCCTGTCCACGGGCAATTCAAAGTGCCCAGAAAAGGCAGGGCGAAGCTTTGGTTAATGCCAAACTGTCTCAAACACAACTGCAAAAAAGGTAGTATGTAAATAAACAAGAATATTCACCCGAATTCACTCAAAGTGTATAACATGAAAGAGTATTAAAGAAATACCTGAGGGTTGTAAACCTCAACTCCAGGGTTGCTATCCGCATACAAGAGATCTCGAGAGGATAGGATAGATCTCCAATAAGGGCGATCATTATCAGTCCGCCTTAAGGAGTCAATTTCTAACAGCCAGGATGGCAAGGCTGGATGTGACCAGTGATTCGGGGCCTAATCATGTCTGGTTTCGAAGAAAGAGCACCAGGTCGAAATGTGCAAAGGGTTGTACAATGCACTCAACACTAGCAAATAAGAGGCTTTCTCGAGTGGAATCAAGAGGTTTACTGCCCCATAACATGCCTAATTCGAAATGGGCTGAACAATATTTGAGGACTGGGACTTCTCTTCGATTGAGGGAGTCCTGATATTTAGCAACTCCGAATAATATAAGAATGCCCAGCATGTTAATAACCATAACGAACCTGCGACCTTCCGGACCTTCGAAGGCTCTTCGTAGATATGAAACATCATTCTATAGAATTGGGCCAAGATGAAAGGACCCAACTTGACAAGATCCGAAGTGATAGCAATATTAACAGCAAGGGGCAGAAACGTCTTATTCACTACGCAGCCTGCGTTCATGAATAGGCGGCAAAAGACATAATTTAAGAACAGTACCTCTTCGAAATCAGGTACCTCATCGTCCGTATTGGTAAAGTGTTTGACTAAACCCGAATATAAAACGTTGGCACCCCCACTCTTGCCATAGTGTTTGAACCATACATTGGAGGCCTTGAGCAGTGCTTGAGCGCCCAGTTCCGCTTCACCAGTACGTAATATGACTCCGTGGGGAGATGTTCCAGTAATCAGGGCCACATCATCGAGAGTGACCATTTGGAATCCCCGAGGCAAAACGAAACAATTATACGATGGATGCCACGAGAGAGAAAGTGCATCCGTCATCACCTGTTCGAAGGGTAGCGTCTGGTAGCAGGCTATTCAAATTAGCCCTATTATTCGATTACACTCCCATTAAACATGAAATCGCCAGAGGCGATTGAACCATGGAAAGGCATCGGTATTACCAATCGATCAAATAGTGGGCTTTGTCGAGTTGATCCAAGAGAATTTACGGGGGCCCTTAAGACAAATGGAGGCATTGTCACTCTCGAGAGCAAGCCATGTCCCGAGCAGGTTGGGGACAGGCGGAACCTCAGCTTCGAAGGCAGATGACTCAAAGCGAGGACCCAAAGCCAGATGGCTAAGCGTTTGTCCGTGACAGTCAGAGGCCCATCAAGGAACGATGTGCGTCGTGCTGATAGAAGAGACCTTAGCATCGGAATAATGGGCTTCGAATACCCTAATTTCCTCGTATAAGTCTGATGCTTCCTCACAGTCGAAAATGGACGCTCGAGGAACTAGAGAGGTCAAGTTATGTACTGAGTTATGGTGGGGAAAAGCTATTTCTGCGAAAAATGGTAAAAAACACACGAATAAGAAATAGAATAGAAATAGCAATTTGTTTGCGTAAGTCAGATCAAGAAGGAAGAAAAGGGGAAATTTTGAATTCTTGTGTATCCCGAGAATGAAATACAGGGATTTATAGGTTTCCTTGTCTCTATTCAATAGAGCATCACACCTAATTAAATGAAAGGTAATGGAGAAGATGAACGCAAAAGGGCGCGTCTTTCCATAGCCGCCAAATTTATTAGAAGTCTGTTACAAAAAGGTATGACTTTTGATGACTTGGAATCCGAATGGTCGTCTATTACTAAAATTAGTCACCAAATTTATTGAAAGTCTGTTGTAAAAGGCATGATTTCTGATGACCTAGAATCCAAATGGTCATCTGTTATTAAAAAGAATGAACGTGTCTTTTAATACATGTGAATCTGAATTATTCACGTGTATTAGGGGGGCATTTGTTTACACCTAAAATAAAATGGGCTCACTAAAATAAAAGACCCGAATGTATTCATACCTCAATTCGAAATTGGGCTTAAGATAAAGAAACCCAAATAACCTTTATCAGTAGGATAATTCGCAACTGGGCTCAAATTGAAGGGCCCAAACAGCCTTATTAATAAAATACGAAGAAACGGGCGTAAGGCAAGAAGGCCCAAATAACCCATATGATGACTAATTAAAATCGGGAACGAGCCTAAAGCAATTCAGATTGATTTTATATTGAATAGGCCCAAATTTAATATGCCACTAAATTAGAAGCTCGCCAAAAGAGGTCCAAAAGAGAAGGAAGTTACCCAGTTCATAGACCCGCCAATCCAATCAGTTTGAAAACGCGGTTGAAGGGAGTTACTAACTGCAAAGGAAGTGGGTACGTGATAAAGGGCAAGGCAGAGGAGAAAGAAAGGAACAACACAAGAAGAAGACTCTACACATCTTTTTATCTTTTTCTAGGAGTAGGCCTAATCTTAGCATTAGCATAGTGTAATTAGTGCAGTAGTTTAAATTCAGGAGATTAAGAAGTGCTACGAGCCATATCTCTTGCTGGAACAGCTTGGTTGTATGCGATCGGAGATCAATATGGAGGTATAATATTTATCATTTTTATTAGATTTAAGTATTTGGTAGATAAAGTTATATATGGACTTATGTCTTCCGTTCCTTTTTATTTGTGTTAATTGCGGTCCGAACAACAGTTTTAACAACACATCGAAGTGTTAAAGTCTAAACCACCGTCTAGCGTATCGAATTCGAACGCGGGGTTGCTAGATAATTCTAAGTGGAGAATTATCACGAGACTTGAGTTGATCAAATTAGCTCTTCCTTATTCAATTTGTTTTTATCCAGAAATACTGTCATCATGTAACATCAAACGGGCTTGCAGAATTTTAGTCATCATATAGAATATCCTACTCAGTTAACCTTACTCCGACTTGATTATGATTGAACAGGCACGAAAGTCAATGTGTCGGATCAAGCATGTGCTAACGGAGAGAGCTATAGAAGAAGCAGATCCTAGAAGGTCTGCTGAGATGAAAATGATGATCAATGCCTTGTAATAAGTAACGGGATCCGGATGGCTACTAATCGCGATGCTTCTTAATTAATCTTCCTTGTTTTGTTTCGTTAACGTTTGTATGTCCTAAATGTGGGTCACAGAGTAGAAGTTCAAGAATACATATTTTGGTTTTCGTTGAAATTTGTTTAAAGTACGGAGACATGAAATCAGGTCACTTTATTGGAATATATGGATGAGGCAATGTAGGGCAATTTTTTGTCAACAATTTAGCAGATGCTGTTTGAACAAGTACATGAGTGCTTGTTTCCCAGAAATCATTCGATTCGACATTATCACTCGAGTCTAGGGATGGCGCCCGGGCGGGTTTGGTAAAACTTGTCCCTACTATTTCCCCCAAAGTGAAAACCGCCCCATCCTGACTCTGAATCATGTTAAGCTAACCTATACCCGCTCCAATGCGGTGGGTCTGGGTAGAATACCAATTTCTTCCGGATATATTGCTAGGGATAGTAATGGGATGTGTTTGGCATAACCATAACCTGGCCTGTCGAGGACCCGAAGGGGCCAAAATAACAAAACCTAACTGACCAGAAACCCATTTCATCCCTACTATGAGATGATTGAGGCTGTTAACAAAACCGAAACAAGTACTCACCAAAAGTAAAAAAATAAAGACAATGCTTTGAGCAGTAATGTAAAGATGAACTCCATGAAAACCCAAATACCTTTCCTATGTAAACACAAAAATCGCAAAAAATGTTATCGCTATCTGCCCAAGCAATCAAAAAATTATTCACCCAAAGAAGAATAAGAATCGAATCTTTCACAGTACTAAATCCCGGTTTGAGCAAGAAATATAAATAAAATCTATCAAAAATGTAAAATTACTACTTCCATATCAACGCACAATCAGTTCCACCCCCTCCGAAAGGTTTGCTTTTAGTAGACAAATACCTATAGCTATTGCCGCCTTATCGATCCCTTGCTCTCCTTCCAATGGTCGTTGAAGATGTATAACCACCTTTTCAAGTGAAACAGCATGATCGATCACATACTTGGCCATTTCAACATCAGTTGTTCTACCAGCAAAACCTACTATTTGAAGCACTTTAAGAGAATCATGTCTGTTGCGATGCTGCGATAGCACTTTTCTTGAGATCTCGGGCCCGGACCATGTGAACTGCCCAAAAAACAGACGCGCAAGACCATAAAGTTTAGTAAGATATTCTTGATGCGACGATTTTGAGCTATAAAAACCATAAATGCATAGTAAATTTCTCACGTTTCTTCATGTTCTTTTATATAATAGACAAGTAAACACGACTTAAACCCCGAAGGCAATTCTTGTAAGGGTTTATTACATCCACCTCCATTGAGGTATGTCCGAACATTCGAAAGCATTCCTCAGGGAATCATAGTCATCACCACCTCACCCAATGTATACAAACATTTATGTACTACCCCTTACAATGATAATGCAAGTTGTAAAAATAAAGGATTTCCAATTTTGCCCTTCACTTAATGTTTTTTTAAAAAAAAATGTGGACAAAGGGTCCTTAGCTCTATAGATGCGTGCATGTGATAGTGATAAATCTCATACACAATTGTTTTTACTCACAATATAACTTGTTAATCTAAATTTACTTTCTTAGCCGTTTTCGAATGTGTTTCTTAAATTTCAAACAATAATTTCATCAGATCTTGCAATTCAATTAATAAATCAAGGAACCATTATTCTATTACATCTGAGTTCAATAAATAGTCTTCCCAAAATTAATTCTCAACAAACATTAGTACTATAACAAACTTCTCATTTAGTTAAAGATTACCAAAAAGTTGAAACCAAAAAATTACTATCTTCACAATATAAATTATGATGAAATAAAACTTGAAAAATTATTTAATATAACTCTCTCGCCACTCCACCACACAGCTCTGCAGCTGCCCTGCAGGGACATCCGCCACGGCCTGCAACTGCCATGTAGTTTTCATGACCGACAACACGTGCATACACGAGACACACATATTCAGACACATTAAAACATTAACAGACACAAGCATTACACAAGAATACATTTCACTTTATTGTTTTCATGAGATAAGAAACAAAACATTGAGTAACAAACCCGAATATCATCGCAACGAAGGTCTAGCGTTTCAACCTACCCGAGACAAACATGTCGCCTCAAGGGATAAATTAATAAGAGATGTAACATTCTTCAAGGCCATTGAAATCCTATCCTCGTAGAATGTAAACGAAACAAAATTCGGTGAGCAAATGTCGAGCATTCTCAAACCTCCGCAGTTAACTATATTCAAATGGCTCAACCGTGTACTACTCGCTCTCAGATATGTGAATAAACTCAAATTCCTTATACAGACTACCATCAGATATGTGAATCCACTAAGTACAAAATGGACTTTCTTGAGTACAAAGTAGGGAAAATTGCAAAATTGGTACACTAAAGGATCCTGCATGTTTTCCTTAAAACAAAAAGTGGTACGTTGACAAATTTGCGTACACTCCGGCGAGAAATTTGGCAATTATAGTATAAATTTCGCCGAAACATTCAAAATTGGTCAGAAAATGTCTACGTGACACCAAATTTGGAGATTGGTATGTGGAGGGAAAATTCCTTACATGACACCCAAATTTGGATGAAAATTGCCTACATGGCACCCAAATTTGGAGGGAAATGAGGGAAGTAAGTATATTCAGAATATAAATTGTGATATTTGAAATAAAACTCGAAAAATGATTTAACATAACCCGGCCGCCATCACCACTACGGGTGCCACCAAATAGCTCGGCAGCTGCATGCGTCTCCGCCACCGCCTGCAACTGCCATGTAATCTTCAAAGACCGACAACACATGCATGCACAATATACACACATTCAGCCACACAAACACATGAATACACACAACACAATCGTACATAGAAATGGGATCTTTCAACAATAGGCTATTAGTGGTTATGATTCTCAGGGTGGAGGTAGATGTTGTTAACCCTTCTTGTATTAGCCACTTACTTACGAAGAAACTAAGACTTCGATTCATAAAACAAAGCTCTTGAATGAAAAAGTAACTCCTTTTCTTTTCAATGAAGTACAAAATGTAAAGCTGATAAAGATAGAGAACTCACCTTCAGTACGAGTATACATAACAATGGTGCAGCATTGATTATATCAGGAAGCCAAAATACTTTCTCGTGTCCACGTGCATGAATATCAAGTACTAACTTATTCAGCTTAGGAAAATCCGGAAAAAACGGGAATATTTCATTTACCTGAAACAAATACAGCCAAAGCATTACAGAAAAAAGCAATTTTATTGAGAAAAAAGGAAACAAACCATTGAATACAAACCTGAATAGCATCGGGACAAAGCTCCAGAGTCTCTAGCCGAGACAAACATCTCGATATTTGCACCAAAATAGAAGCTAATGTTAAAGATCGTTTTGCCCCTAGCGATAAATTAATAAGAGACGAAACATTCTTCAAGTCCATAGGAATCCTATCTCCATAGAATGTAAATGAAACCAAACTGGGTGAGTAAATGTCGAGCATTCTAAAACCTTTGCAGTTGAGTATTTTCAAATCCCTCAATCGTGTACTACTCATTCTCAAACTTTGAAGACTATTTGAATCTTTCACGAATAATTCTTCAAGGAATGGACAGTTGGAGATGAAGAACTCAAGAACCTCTCCAGTTACATGTACTCCAGTCAAACAGAGCTTTTCAAGCGATTTACAACTCGAAAGGCCGTAAGGCGAAATACGCAAACGCTCGATCGGGTCCCACATGTTCGGTAAATTGTACCGCTCGTTTCGACCATCTACACAACAACTCAACAACAAATGCAATTCTAGCCTTTTAACCCTTTTCGAGAAGGCGAATAGTATCCATGTATCGATATGATGAGCATGAGTTGAATCCAAATCGAAAAGTATTCTAAACTCATCTATGGCTGAAAGTGAATGGAAGACAGTTACCTTGTTCACCCATTTCACAAACCTAATAGTCTCATCTTGAATTTTCTCTTGATCCTTTAACTTGCAGAGAACTTTTGAAGCATCAAAATCAAGAACAGAATTAGACGTCCAAATATTTCTCCATCTTCGAGCAAGAACACTAGTTCTTCCTGCTTCTTTAAACGGTAAGCGCGAAATTATGGAAATTAGCAGTTCATTTGGCAGTCGATCAATTGAATTTTGCATGATCTAAATCAAAAAAAAATCAAAAAAAATCAGAGAAAATTGAATCTAGATGAAAATCTGCTCATCAAATTACTATAAAATCTGCATTAGAAGTTAAATAGATTAAATACCGATCAATAATCACAAAATCGAATTCAAGCATATGAATTTATTGATTCTAACAGTATTATAAACGGTAACCGTGAAACTATGGAAATTAGCACTTCATTTGGCAGTCAATAAATTGAATTTCGCAAGAACTAAATCAAAAGAAAAAATCTGAGAAAACTGAATATATATATATATATGATCATCAAATTACTATAACATCTGCATTAGAAGTTAAATAGATTAAATACCGATCAATAATCACAAAATCTAATTCAAGCATTTGATTTGTTGATTCTAACAGTATTATAAACGGTAACCGTGAAACTATGGAAATTAGCACTTCATTTGGCAGTCAATAAATTGCATTTCGCATGAACTAAATCAAAAGAAAAAATCAGAGAAAACTGAATATATATATATATATATGCTCATCAAATTGCTATAAAATCTGCATTAGAAGTTAAATAGATTAAATATAGATCAATAATCACAAAATCGAACTCAAGCATATGAATTTATTGATTCTAACAGTATTATAGGCGTTAACCGTGAAACTACGGAAATTAACACTGCATTTGGCAGTGATTAATTGAATTTCGCATGATCCAATTCAAAAGAAAAATTAGAGAAAATTGAATATATATATATATATATGCTCATCAAATTTCTATAAAATCTGCACTAGAAGTTAAACAGATTAAATACAGATCAATAATCACAAAATCGAATTCAAGCATATGAATTTATTGATTCCAACAGTATTAAACCTAGAAAAAAAAAGCGCCATAAATACAAAAATTTGATCGTTGAAACATACGGAAAATTATCAAAAATATTTTTAAAAAAAATGAAAATAAGAAACTTTTACCGTGTTATTCACCTTTGAGCTAATTTTTTCCATGAAAATGAAAGTATTTACTGATAAATACTTTTTTCGTTCCTCTTTTTCATCAGTGTTTGAATTACAATGATTTGGAAAGAAATTGCACGTAAACGCAAATTTATATAATCAATAATTTAATTTAAGAATAATTTAATTTAAGAAATTTATAGGGTTTGTCATATTATAGTCTCAACGGAAATCTAGGCTATGTTTGTTTTTATTTTGGAGGAGTATTTGGTGAAATTGTTCGGTGAAATAGTTTATTGGGTGTTGTGTACTTTGGCGAAAATGTGTTTGGATTAGCTACTTTAGAGTGATATTTGGGTGATTTTCTGGTGAGATTGTATTTGATTTTGTTTTCAAAGGGAATAAAAATCACTGTAGCAGTCAAATCATGTCAGTTTTTATCTGAAAAAGTTGTGTTACTAATTTATTATTGATTGAAAGATATATTATAATATACATTTTAAATGATTGTAATATATATAAGTATATATATTATATTGTACATATAATATACTAAATATATATTATACATATATATATATATATATAAATATATCTGTATGTATAAATATATTATAATTGATGCAATTATATATATGAATGTATTTCATTATTTAATATATTGTACATATAATACACTAAATATATATATATATTATAGAGAAAATTACACCAACCTTCCCTGTTATAATGTATTACAGAAAAAAAAATTCTCTTATTTTTTAAATTACATAATGTAATATACTTCTTACAATCTCTTCCTATGTATTAAAAAATTCTTATAATTTAATTCAAGAAGGAGGGAGATACTCTACATATCTAGCCCGACAAACCCGGGTTGATAGTTATAATCTTGAGCCATAAAGACCCTATCTAGCTCCATAAAGGAGGGAAGAGCCACAACTTGTGGCAACCTGGATTCGAACCCAGGACTTCTCACATAAAGTGGGAGATGGATACCACTAGACCAACAGGTCTTGGGTAAAATTCTTATAATTTAAAAACCATACAATTAGCCCACTATAGAGGGTGTTAGTAATTTCAAAAACCAGAGGAGTGTTTTTTGTAATTACACATTATAAGAGGGAGGTATGGCCGTAAATCACCCTATAATTATTATTTGAGACTGGAAATGAGTACTAATGTTTGGAAGGAACGGACTACACACATCACAATGCATTAACGCAAGATCTCCGCATATACAATTTTTTCTTAACAACGCATAGAAATAATGAGCGATAAGTATTAAAGTAATTTTAAATGTTCATTGGCCTATTTTCAATTTTTTCTTAATTTTATTATCATTTTCTTGTTTGATTAGAAGAATTCGAATATCAGTAAATTAATTGAATTACATGTTGAGGTAATTGTGTATTTTCCTAGCAATGTGAAAAAATAGTGTCATAATAGTTAATGGGGCCCACATATAAAAATGTAAATTCTTGTGAAAAGAACTACAAATGTGCTCTGTAAGTAGGCAGTATGTATATAGGCAGTAGGTTGTAGGTTTGTCATGGGCATTTTGGCCAAAATTTTCAAGTACTATCTGGCCAAAAAGAATGAGACCAAACACATGTTGGCCAAAAATCTGGCCAAAATACATGTTGAAAATAGAAACAAACAACGCCCTAGTTTTCCATAAAACAGGGGATTACTAGCTCCAATTAATCTTTATTTGTTTCTCCACAGGACTCTTATATTTGTGATCTTATTAGTACTAATAATATATCCATTTAAGATTGGAAAATAAATATTTCTTACTATAATTAAGATAGGCTAAAAATTATATTACCCTCTCGTGTTCTTAAAAAGAGCTAATTATTCATTTGTGTTTTTAGAAATTAGGCAAATATTACTGAACCCTAATTTTTTATTGTTTATTACAAATGACATATACACCCTCTTGGTTTGTTTTCATCTCCATAATCATTAATGTAATAGTGTTAGTAAATATAATCAGGTAGCATGTATATACTAATAACATGAGTGCTATTTTAAAATATATAAAATATAAAAATATAATATCCTTATTTTATAATTTGAAATCAAAGTAATATATAAGTATAATGATCTTCAATATACTTATGTGGTTAATGAATATGTGAAATTTTTCAATACATAAATATTAATCATGTCATAAAAAATAAAATTTTAAAGTATACAACATTATTTTGTTTCAATTCCTTATTTTAATTATTTGAATGAAATTATAAAAATATTGATAAAATGAATATATATTATTTCACACCTTTTAAATAATAATCATTATCACTGAATACAGACGCTACTTATGTCCCATAACGATATTATGAAATAACTACGACAATGCGAAGAAAAATGACTAAAAAGGACATTGCATGATATAAAAGTCATTTTTATTTTAAAAGATAATAAGAAATGAGTTGGGTGTTATTGGCCTAAATTTTAAAAATACAAGGGTAACCAACTTTTTTTTTTATAACAAATGAGTATTGCCTTTTTTCATTAACAAAGGGGGTAATATGCCTTTTACTTCAATAAAGAAAACTTGATTTTTCTTTTTATTTGCATTTATTCACTTCTCAATAACAGCACAAATCAATGTTCACTATTAGCAATGGCGGCTCGAGTGTTTTGAGCAAGAGGTCTCGAGTTCAAATTCTTGCTCATGTAACTAACTTTAGAAATAAGTATATATGCAATCCTACAAGGATTAGTTTAAGCAAAGTTTGATTCAAACTCATTTCTTAGATTTTTTGTCATATATTTTTTTAGTTTAATTAATTCTTACTTGCATATAGTTTGTGAGTTGTTTTAAGCATTTGACTTATTCTTACATGCATATTCGTAATTGTTGTTTTTTCATGTAATTTTTAACTATTATGAGATCAGGAAGATCCATATGAGTCCTCACATGTATGAATAGTAAATTCTCTTCGATGATCTCATGCTATTGTTTCTCTGTATTTTCGAACCATATTGTCTTTAATATAATTGCCTTTTTGCTGAATTAATTTTTATTTTCTGCCCAGTGCACTGTGCGTAGTAAAATGTGCCAAATCGACGTGGAAGGCCTATGTTTTCGTTCTCCTCATTTTTTTTAAAATTTAAGACGGGATCTTTAAATATTTAATTCAATAAATTTGAGTTGATAGTTATAATACCGAATCATAGAATCTATCTATATTTGTAAAGAGGGGAGAGCCATCAACTTATGGCGACCTGAATTCGAACACATAACCTCTTACATAAAGTTAAAGATGGATGCCGCGTCAACAAGTCATGGGCCGTTATCCATCTTACATTACATGTTTAGTTATTTTTTATTTTTTATAAACCAATTATATGGGCCACAGCAGAATTAAAAATAAATTAGCTATAATATATGACTAATGGATAATATATTTGAGAATTGAAATTTAGAAATAAAAATGAGAAGCCGCACAAGCCCAAGATTCCTACTATTTATCAGAAGATTTAACAATTATTAGCCCAAAATTTACCAATAAATACATCTCTCTCAATTTCTTCATAATTTTCCTGATTACAAATAAATTTCGTTATGGAAGAAATTAGCTCTGGGATGAATAATAACATGGTAAATTTTTTAAATTTCAATTTCGGTTCATTTTTTTTTTTTGGTTATTTTCCTGAAAAGGGTTTCAAAGATCAATTTATAAGCATGAATTTTATCTGTATTTCTTTTATTGCATCCCAAATTAAATTGATTGACCACCAAATTTAATTGATCTTTAAACCCATTTTTTTCCCTGAAAAGGGTTTCAAAGATCAAATTTTTATTATGGGTTTTTCGTTTTCTGATTTTTATACATATACAATCAATAAATTCATACGCCTGAATTCGATTTTGTGATTATTGATGATCAGTATTGCTAGATGTTGTGGAAAGATTGAATCTTTTTTAGCTAAGAATAGTATATTGCTGCTTGTTAATGCAGATCTTACAGTACTGTCCAGTGTAATATATATATATATATATATATATATATATGATTTGGGTCTAAAATGAACTCGACCCTCTTCAGTTAAGCTCGGCTCGAACACGATCGCGAAGCTCCTAAACTGGAACTACCTGAAATCAAAGGACCCTCGTTAAGGTCGAGCTGGGGTTGACCCCAGCGTAGACCCTCCGACGATCAAGTCAGTATAGACTAAAGGATCGAGGTCGCTATAGTAAATGTGAAATAATGGAAGGCTTCCCCTTTAAGTGAGAAATAGAGTGGGGTATTTATAGGAGAGATCACCTTGTACGGATATGTATAGGACACGCGTCATGATCTCTAAGATCCACGTCTTACCAATCTACGGCTGAGGTTCCGGGTCTTTCGGATCGGACGGGTCAGGTCATATCGAACCCGAACTAAAACACGCGGATCTTGGCCTGTTTGGGGAATAAAGCTAGCTTTGGGGGGTAATTTTGTCAAAGTGAGTTTTTACCCATATCATTAATCCCCCACTTCATTAGTTAATGTGAAGCACGATCATGAGGTGCAATCTTGACTGATGAAGTAGAAAGAAAAGTCTTTTGATCGAAGCAGTTCCTTTGTGCTTTCTAGAAAGCATCTTGGTTGTTGATTTTAGACAATTGAACCCTCGCACTATTGCCGAGCCAATCCAAGGTGATGAAGAAAAAGGGAACGCAAGGATGCCAGTGAAGATGGCGAGGCTTGATTGCGTATTGAAGGTCGTCTTTTTAGTTGATCACTTTTCAGATTTAGGATCGACTTCGCATGTCGTCCTATTGAAATTAATCTCTTACAGGTCTAGGATCGACGTCGTTCGTCGTCCTTTTGGTTGATTTAAGATATAAGATCGACTTTGCGTGTCGTCCTTTTAGATATAGGATCGACTTCGCACGTCATCCTTTTGATGAATCTTCTTCGTCTTCAAATAGGTTCGACTTTTTGTGAACCTTCCGATTTAAGAATTTTTCCTTTTTTAGGGTCGAGTTCATTATGAACGTTCCGACTTAATAATATACCATCTTTTTCAGAGGTAGGGTCAAGTTCATTATGAACGTTCCGACTTATTAATATACCATCTTTTTCACAGGTAGGGTCGAGTTCATTATGAACGTTCCGACTTAATAATATGTGAACCTTCCGATTTAAGAATTTTTCCTTTTTTAGGGTCGAGTTCATTATGAACGTTCCGACTTAATAATATACCATCTTTTTCAGAGTTAGGGTCGAGTTCATTATGAACGTTCCGACTTATGTATTGATTTTCCCCCTTTTTCAGAGGTAAGGGTCATGTTCATTATGACCCTTCGGATTCGTTGATTTTCCCCCTTTTTCAGAGGTAAGGTCGACTTTGCATGTCTTCCTTTTAATTTTGGATAATTATACCATCTTTTTCAGAGGTAGGGTCGAGTTCACTATGAACGTTCCGACTTATGTATTGATTTTCCCCCTTTTTCAGAGGTAAGGGTCATGTTCATTATGACCCTTCGAATTCGTTGATTTTTCCCCTTTTTCAGAGGTAAGGTCGACTTTGCATGTCTTCCTTTTAATTTTGGATAATTATACCATCTTTTTCAGAGGTAGGGTCGAGTTCACTATGAACGTTCCGACTTATGTATTGATTTTCCCCCCTTTTTCAGAGGTAAGGGTCATGTTCATTATGACCCTTCAGATTCGTTGATTTTTCCCCTTTTTCAGAGGTAAGGTCGACTTCGCTATCTTTTTCAGATTTAGGATCGACTTCGTATGTCGTCCTTTTTGGTTGAATTCACTATCTTTTTCAGATTTAGGATCGACTTCGCATGTCGTCCTTTTAGTTGACATCACTATCTTTTTCAGATTTAGGATCGACTTCGTATGTCGTCCTTTTTGGTTGACTTCACTATCTTTTTCAGATTTAGGATCGACTTTGCATGTCATCCTTTTAGTTGACTTCACTATCTTTTTCAGATTTAGGATCAACTTCGCATGTCGTCCTTTTAGTTGACTTCACTATCTTTTTCAGATTTAGGATCGTGATTCATGGTTCATGGTCCATGAGAAACCATTTCTATTTCTTTATTAAGAAATACTTAAATGTTTGCCAAGTTCTTTTTCAGAATTTGGGTCATAGTTCATGGGCAACCATTTCAATTTCTTTTTTAAGAAATGTTTAAATGTTTGCCAAGTCTTTTTCAGAACTTGGGTCATGCTTCATGAACAACCATTTCAATTTCTTTTTTAAGAAATGTTTAAATGTTTGCCGTCTTTTTCAGAACTTGGGTCATGGTTCATGGTTCATGAGAAACCATTTCTATTTCTTTATTAAGAAATACTTAAATGTTTGCCAAGTTCTTTTTCAGAATTTGGGTCATAGTTCATGGGTCATGGTCCATGAGCAACCATTTCAATTTCTTCTTTAAGAAATGTTTAAATGTTTGCCAAGTTCTTTTTCAGAATTTGGGTCATGGTTCATGGTTCATGAGAAACCATTTCTATTTCTTTATTAAGAAATACTTAAATGTTTGCCAAGTTCTTTTTCAGAATTTGGGTCATAGTTCATGGTTCATGAGAAACCATTTCTATTTCTTTATTAAGAAATACTTAAATGTTTGCCAAGTTCTTTTTCAGAATTTGGGTCATGGTTCATGGTTCATGAGAAACCATTTCTATTTCTTTATTAAGAAATACTTAAATGTTTGCCAAGTTCTTTTTTAGAATTTGGGTCATAGTTCATGGGTCATGGTCCATGAGCAACCATTTCAATTTCTTTTTTAAGAAATGTTTAAATGTTTGCCAAGTCTTTTTCAGAACTTGGGTCATAGTTCATGGTTCATGAGCAACCATTTCAATTTCTTCTTTAAGAAATGTTTAAATGTTTGCCAAGTTCTTTTTCAGAATTTGGGTCATAGTTCATGGGTCATGGTCCATGAGCAACCATTTCAATTTCTTTTTTAAGAAATGTTTAAATGTTTGCCAAGTCTTTTTCAGAACTTGGGTCATAGTTCATGGTTCATGAGCAACCATTTCGAGTTCTTTTTTTTTTTTTTTTAAAGTGTAAACAACAATTATATTGATAGTTATGGAGACAAAAAATGTACCTTGTCATAAGCATGTAGCTCGAGTATCATATGCTATTGATTAACTTCGGATTCATAAGTGCTGATCTTGAGTTGAATCCTTATTTCGTAGGGTCTCGCTTTTGCTTCATGGATCGAGATTTTGGTTGGAGTTCTTCATCAAAATTTTGTTGCCTCTCTTTTAGAAGCGGATTTCTTTGCTTCCTGGGTCGAACTTAGAGGATGAAGCTCATTATCAACCTCATGGGTCGAGCTTTTTTTTTTTTTTTTTTTTTTTTGGGAAATAGGTTTTGCAGGTAAATGACCTTGATCATTTCCACAAGTGTAGTCGGTTGATGGGTTAGGTTCGTTTGTACCTTATATAGAGTTCGCTCTTCATAATGGTGAAGAGTTGCTTGGTGTATGACCCTTTTTGCTGTGACAATCCTCGGGTAGAGTTCCATCCAAATGTTTCTTCAAATCATCCATTCAGCTTGGTTCAACCTCTATTATTACCACTTCAGATTGATCCTTTTTAGATCTGATTTTCGAGTGTTTAGAGACCATCACTGTAACTTGCTTGTTTTCATTACCTATGAATTTAACTAATTTTTTGCTTCTTCCAATTGAGAAATGAGATGTTGTACCTTGTTCAGGTATATCGTCATGCTTCTCTCCTTCAGTTCACAAAAACCATCAACCTAGTTTGCAATGAGCTGAGGGTTGGTATATATATCGTGAGTCATGTAATTAGTGCTTCATATTTTGCCTCATTATTGGCGATTCCAAACTTGAGCTTGATTGCATACTTCAAAAATGACCCTTATGGATCCTAGAGCCAAACTTTTATCCCTTCTCTTTGGGTCGTTGATGAACCATTTACCTGAGGCATTCATGATTTTGTTATTTTTTTGCTCTTCTTGGATCGATGTGACCTTGATCACAAAGTTAGCAATGACGTGATTTTGATGAACCACGACTGTGATAGTCCACATCAAACACCTATAGCTCGACTACCCACTTTACCAATTTATCCAAAACTCATGGTTTGGCTAGAACCTGATGTAGTGGTTGCGTCACGAGCATTATGATTCGGCATGATTGGAAGTAAGGTCGGAGTTCTCGCAGAACTGTAACCAACGCTAACGCCCATTTGTCCATTTCAGAATAACTATTCTCTATTTTTTGTAGAATCTTGCCTTCAAGGTTGGCCTTCCCGCTAGTGAGTCTTTGCACATTTCTTACAGATCGTGGTGGTTCCGCATCAAGCATCACTTGAATCTTTTCTGGCTTCTCTGGGAGCTCTGAGCTTCATCCTTATCTTTTCTTTCTTTTGATGGGAGCTTCGAGCTCACTAAGAGCATTATTTTGCTCTGCTAATCCACCTTATGATCTGGATCGAGTTCGCGTGTTATCTTTTCTCTTTTTCAAGGAAGTGGTATAACACTCTCTCACCATCTTTTGGTCACATCAGACCTCTCTTAAACCCGTCAATGGGGGCGGACCCTTTGAATAGAGAAGTTGGCTACTTCCATAGTGATCATCACGGAATCATCCTGAGATCCTACCAAAACACCCCCATCGCCATCACAGAAAATGATCCTCCCCTGTGGCATTAACTGTTAGGATCGACTTATTTTTAAACGTTGGCCTATATGACCTTAACTTCCGTATATGTTTTCTTGCATTCACTGAATCTTCATTTGATGGCCTTTCTGCTATCATATTGATTACCCCGAACCTAGATTTATTTATTTTTTTGGTTCAGGATCATCTTACCTAGGCTATTCGTGCCTATTTCCTTTGCGTCCATGTCGAGGTTGATATTTTTTGGTGTTGATCATTTCTTGCATGATCATTTATTTGACTTCCTCGTTCCCTGGATTGACCTCTTTTACACGATCGAGGCTCTTCGCGTTGTTGATCCTCGAGGGTTCTATTAATGAATTCCCTCAGGTAACCTTGCTTTATTAACCTTTCTATCTCATCTTTCAAATGTGAAGCTTCTTCGGTATCATGATCCTTATCCTTACTAAAATTGCAGTACTTGGAATTCATTTTATTTGGAGTTAACCTCATTTTTCTAGGCCACTGGAGCATATCTCAATGCTCGATAGTAAAATTTAAAGTGATATACTTCTCGTACCTTAGAGCCTTTGATGGGTCGTTCATGATCTTTTTCATATCTCGGTCCTTGTTCTCGATCATGGTGGTCCTTTTCTTCTGATTTCCAACTCTTCCTCTTGGTTGTATCGCTCTTACCATTATCATCAATTTGGATAACTAATGTTGATGCCAATGGTTCCTTTTTCAGGCCATGTAGAAGTAACTGGATCAACATATCCATCGAGGTGTCTGGCATCTCTAGAGCTTCGTTGTTGAACATTCGATTGAGACCAAATGCTCTCTAGGATCGCCATCCCCGTTTGGTAACCTAAGATTTGGGCCCACCGCCTCTGTTAAAGATCTCCTCACAGAAGAGAGAAATAACCTTCCTCATGACTTATATAGGCGGGCTCTTCTTTAATGCAAACTCAATCTTCTGAGGCACATCATTAATTTTTTCATACATCTTGAGATCTGCCTTAGATCTCACACATTTCCATCTCTTTTGTAGGTCGATCTTTTTCAGATTCGATCTTTGAAGAAGCTTGACTTTGCACCTTTGCACTTCATCAAAATCACATACTTGCACCCAACACTTATCTGGGGTCTCACGGATCTCGACCCTCTTTGCAACTCTTCCCAAAATTAAGCTATGCTGGGTAGGAGGTTGAGGGTGAACTGAAACGTTCGGTGTAGTCAGCGTTCTCTGGATGTGATCCTTCAATAGTTTTGCCTCCCCACTCTTGCATTCTCCGATTGAACTCCATTTTCACCATACACACTATTGGCTCAATAGTTGGAGCTTCAGGCATTACTGGAGACTCGGTTGCAGGTGGCGGGGATTGAGATGTTGAACCTTCAAAATCGGCTCTATTATCCTTCTTGTTTGCGCCCTCCACCGATCCTTGAAATTTCCTTGATCTCTGGTAATGTTCCCACAGACGGCGCCAACTGATTTGGGTCTAAAATGAACTCGACCCTCTTCAGTTAAGATCGGCTCGAACACGATCGCGAAGCTCCTAAACTGGAACTACCTAAAATTAAAGGACCCTCGTTAAGGTCGAGCTGGGGTTGACCCCAGCGTAGACCCTCCGACGATCAAGTCAGTATAGACTAAAGGATCGAGGTCGCTATAGTAAATGTGAAGTAATGGAAGGCTTCCCCCTTAAGTGAGAAATAGAGTGGGGTATTTATAGGAGAGATCACCT
The DNA here is from genome assembly GCA_019426215.1 of Buddleja alternifolia. Taxonomy (NCBI): domain Eukaryota; kingdom Viridiplantae; phylum Streptophyta; class Magnoliopsida; order Lamiales; family Scrophulariaceae; genus Buddleja; species Buddleja alternifolia. The sequence continues at coordinate 6,916,143 of CM033396.1, read as the reverse complement.
TGTACGGATATGTATAGGACACGCGTCATGATCTCTAAGATCCACGTCTTACCAATCTACGGCTGAGGTTCCGGGTCTTTCGGATCGGAAGGGTCAGGTCATATCGAACCCGAACTAAAACACGCGGATCTTGGCCTGTTTGGGGAATAAAGCTAGCTTTGGGGGGTAATTTTGTCAAAGTGGGTTTTTACCCATATCAATATATATATATATATATATATATATATATGTTGTGGAAAGATTGAATCTTTTTTAGCTAAGAATAGTATACTACTGCTTGTTAATGCAGATCTTTCAGTACTGTCCTCTGTAATATATATATATGCAAGAACTTCAACATTGTATTCATAAATTATTGTATGAAAATGGATTTGATATGTTGTGGCATAACTAGGTATGATTGGTGAAGATAATTTCTGAATGCTGGCTTCTTTTTCTCCTTCAATTGAAAACTTCTACTTACCTTTTCTTTTCTTCCAGTGCATGCGAAATTCAATCGATCGACTACCAAATGAATTGCTAGTTTCGATAGCTTCACGCTTACCGGTGAAATATGCAGCAAGGACTAGTGTCCTTGCACACAGATGGAGATATTGTTGGATGTTTAGTTCTATTCTTGACTTTGATGGCTCACAAGTTATCAGCAAATTGAAGGACGCAGAACCAGATGTGTTGCTTTACAGTGAAAGGATAAAGTTTGGGAACTTGGTGGACAGGGTACTCAACTTGCACTCCGGTACAACCATTGAGGAGTTTAGGATATCCTTCAATTTGGATTCGACTAGTTCCAATTATATTAATAAATGGTTAGAATTTGCGTTCACGAAAAGGGTTAAAAGGCTAGAGTTGGATATGGTGGCGGGATATACAGGTGTTTCCAATAGTTGCTACAAATTTCCTAACATATGTGACCCCATTGAGCGGTTGTGTATTTTCCCTTTAGGCCTAAGTTGTGAATCACTAGTAAACCTCCGTCTGAGTAGAGTAGGCATAACTGGGGAAATTCTGGAGTTCCTTATCTCTATCTGTCCATCGCTTGAAGAATTATGTGTGGAAATTTCAGTGTACATTAGAAGTTTGAAGATCAGCTGCCCGTTAATGCGGTTGAGGCGTTTGGAAATACGCGATTGCCCATATCTTAGAACCCTTGAGATTTGCTCGTCAAATGTGCTTTCGCGTTTGGAAATACACGATAGCCTATTTCTTAGAATCCTTAAGATTTGCTCGCCAAATGTGCTTTCGCATTTGGAAATACGCAATTGCGGACATCTTTGCAGCATCCTTGAGATTTGCTCACCAAATCTGCTTTCATTTACATTATGGGGTAGCAACACATCTATGGCTCTGAAGAATGTTTCATCTCTTATTAATTTATCCCTTGGGGAAGATTTTCCTAAGACTATCGCTTATAATTTAGTACAAATTTCTGGGTGTTTGTCTCGGCTGGAGACTCTAATGATTCACATATTATATCTTGAGGTTTGTATGCTTTTTTACCATTATTTTCTCATGAAAATAAAGATTAATTTGTTTCTTTTATAATTCTTGGCTTGATTTATTTCAGGTGAGTCATCCACAGCTAACTTTCCCAAATTTACCTAGGTTGAAGAAGTTAGTGTTGAATGTCTCGGCGTATGGAAGTGAAAGTCTTTTATGTTTTGCTTCTCTAATAGATGCTGCACCCATGTTGCATGAAATCGTACTGAAGGTGAATTCTATAGCTTATATACGTTACATTTGTAGTCTTTCGGAAAGAAAACGAGAAAGCTTTGCACTTATAGAGAGCTATGCTTTATGAAGCGAAACTGAAGTATCATCCAGTTAGTAAATAAATAGTGACTATAAGAGTTGCCTTTCGAGTTGATGGCATGCCTACATAACTAATAGGGATAATTACATTTACACCTTATCGTGTAATTACCACAAGACCTCTGACATTCTGAAAATTGCCAACACTCCCAATAAGATACTGACAACTCGAAAAACCTTGGTATGTTTTTCGTAATTAGGCTTTCATGCATGATGTGTCTTTGCAATTTACCCTCATTAATGCCTCTCGATTTTTTGAACAGCTGGATTTCCAGTCCAATTTTGGAATCCCAAGAGCCAGAGGAACAATAGCTTCAACAAAAGGACTGAGACACGAGTGTCTTGAAGTGCTTCAAATAGTAGGTTTTGCTGGCTTGAATACTGATGTTGAACTGGCCCAATACGTGATCGAGCATGCTGTTTCACTTATGAAGGTGGTTATCGATAGTCGCGGTGTGAATCCATTCGCACATCTTCGGGCAGCAGAGGCTATGGAGATCGATGAGTTGGCTAGAGAAGGCGTTCGCCTGCTACAAGCAAAACTTTCCGAGGAGGTTGAACTTATTGTGCTTTAATACGGGAGATTAGTAACTTTAAGTTTATTTTATGTCGTAAATGAACACAAAAACTTAAATACCACTCCTTTCCGACGTTATTTGTGTTTATATAGGAGTAGCATTTAAGTTTCTATGGTGTTCATTTATGTTGATTGTTTGGGTTCAGTAAACAATTTTTTGATAAATCAAAAAGTTCAAAATGTCAAATTGAATTTTGTAGGCAAAATGTAGGGCTATCTATAACTGTCAATTGAGTTGGCTTGGTCGAAGCATGACGGCTCGGCCCGCTTATACGTGAGTCGAGCTTAATAAAATATGAGTAGGTCCGAGTTTGAACCTTTAGATTGGGCCTAATGAGTTAGTGAGCTGAGCATGATGTTAACACGGCTCATCTCGAAATAAGCCTGACTCGATTGGAAATTTTAGAATATGTATTAGATATCACTATAGGATTTATTTTGCATGTGGTTATTTCAAAGAAAAGGAAAGTTGCAAAGATAAATGTTCAATATTAAGTATCTCTCAATCAAAGAGATTTTTGGTTTGATTAATTGATAATTAAACTTAATTTTAGAAGTCAATTAGGCTATGGATGGATGGGTTTTTCGAAAAAAAATTCATATTCTGGATTAGCAAAAAATGAAAATGCTCATATCAAGTCAAATTCTATAGAGAATATCCCATTTTTCAAATCCTATTACACATTCTTTTATATAACCACTCATCATTTTATCCTTTCAATCACTTTATACTATTTTTCTGTATTAATTATGTATCCAACTATTTAACTATACAACTCATTGTCTTTCTTACTTTATCACAAATGGTGCAACTTTTGCACTATTTTGGTGTTGTTACACTAAACTTGCTCCAATGTTTGCTCCATTTTTAACATGAAAAGGAATATTCAGTCATGCCCCGGACTCACGAGCTTGTTGGACCAAAAGAATTCCATCGAACCAACTGAGCTTAACCTTGAGTTGGGTATTTAAACTATGACCCAAAATATATGTCAATTGTTATACTTGAATTTTTAGGTTATTACTTACAAACTATTCATTTTCATTCATTTTATCCCACGTGGGACAATTGGGGGCATGTTTACCTCGTTCAGAACACATTACTCTCCTCGTGACGAGACTCAGTTCAGGATTTGTCGCCAGGTGCCGGGACCCTAGCGGTGGCACCCGCGGGCTCAAAAGGTGCCTCTCACGCACGTAATACTTTACACCGCAACCTTAAGAGATAGCTCTTGCAATATGTAACACTTTGCCCCGTGCAACACTTAACTCCCGATAATCCGGTTGGTGAGCTACTATGATACCGTTTGTCATGCCCCGAGCTCATGGGCCTGTTAGACTAAAGAAGTTCCATCGAACCCATTGAGCGTAACCTTGAGTTGTGAATTTAAACCACGATCCAAAATTGATATCCATTGTTACACTTGAATTCCAGGGTTCTCTTTTTAAACCATTGCATTTTTCTTCATTATTCCAATGTGGGACGCTATTGCGGTATTACAATCACACCCCCCCTCCAGCTACATCCTCATGATGGTGTAACTCAGTTTAGGACCTGTCTCCAGGCGTCGGGGGTCTAATAGTGACTCCCATGGGATCAAAAGTTGGCTCCCATTCACTTAGCACATTGCACCGCAACCTCAAGAGGTAGATCCCACAACGTGTAGCACTTTTCCCCATGAAGCACATAGCTCCCAATATTTTGGTTGGCTAGAGGCCATGATACCATTTATCACGCCCCGAGCTCACGAGCCTGTTGAACCAGAGAAGTCCCATCAAATTCACTGAATGTAACCTCGATTTAGACATTTTAACCACGACCCAAAATAGATATCCTTTGTTTCGCTTGAATTTTTTGACAATGATTTATAAACCATTTTCTTGCTTTGATATTTTACCAGCGTGGGACTCTTACTTGGCGGGACTTTATAACCATCGCCCTTCAAAGGGAGATGTCCTCCGTGGCGCGACGTGACTTAGTTTAGGGCCTATTTCCAAGCGTCAGGATTCTAGCAGTGGCTTCCACAAGCTCAATAAGTGACTCCCACGTGCGTAGGGGTGGTCATTGGTTTAACCGAACCGAAACCGAACTGAGATTTCGGTTTGAAAATATCAGGAACTGAAACCCCGAATGAAACGGTTCGGTTCGATTTTCTTCGGTTAACCGACCGAATAACCGATTTGGGCCAAAAAAATTCAGTATGCTTTTTTTTTAGCATTTGGGCCATGATATAATTGTTCAATAACATCTAAATTCGAACCGATTTGGGCCAAAAAATTTCAGCAGGTTTTTTTTTAGCATTTGGGCCATGATATAATTGTCTAATAACATCTACATTGAAACCGATTTGGGCCATAATATAAAATTTATATATTATTTTTAAATTAATTCGGTTTTCGATTCGGTTCGGTTAACCGAGAGGCAAAACCAAAGCTGAAATCAAAATCGAAATTCCAAAATATTAAAAACCGAACCGAAATGGCTTGGTTCAATTTCGGTTCCAACCGAATTTTTCGGTTCCGATTTGGTTCGGTCGGTTAACCAAACCGTGCACACCCCTACACGTGCATAACTCTTTCTCCTGCAGGTTCAAGAGGTATCTCCCACAATTAGTTCGGTCGGTTAACCAAACCGTGCACAGCCCTACACGTGCATAGCTCTTTCTCCTGCAGGTTCAAGAGGTGTCTCCCACAACGTGTAGCAATTTGCCTGTATAGCACATACCTCCCGAAATTTTGGCAAAAGGAATATTCGGTCATGTCCTGGACTCACGAGCTTGTTGGACCAGAGAAATTTCATCGAACCCACTGAGCGTAACCTTGAGTTGGGCATTTAAACTATGACCCAAAATATATGTCAATCGTTATACTTGAATTTTTAGGTTATTATTTACAAATTATTCATTTTCATTCATTTTATCCCACGTGGGACAGTTGGGGGCGTGCTTCACCCCGTTCAGAACGCATTACTCTCCTCGTGACGTGACTTAGTTCATGATCTGCCGCCAGGTGCCGGGACCCTAGCGGTGGCACCCGCGGGCTCAAGAGGTGCCTCTCACGCACGTAATACTTTGCGCCGCAATCTCAAGAGATAGCTCCTGCAATATGTAACGATTTGCCCCATGTAGCACTTAACTCCCGATAATCTGGGTGGCGAGCTACTATGATACCATTTGTCATGCCTCGAGCTCATGGGCCTGTTAGACTAAAGAAGTTCCATCGAACCATTGAGCGTAACCTTGAGTTGTGAATCTAAACCACGATCCAAAATTGATATCCATTGTTACACTTGAATTTCAGGGTTCTTTTTTTAAACCATTGCATTTTTCTTCATTTTTCCCATGTGGGACGCTATTGCGGTGTTACAATCACCCCCCTCCCCCTCCATCTACGTCCTCATGATGGCGTGACTCAGTTTAAGACCTATCTCCAGGCATCGGGGATCTAATAGTGACTCCCATGGGATCAAAAGTTGGCTCCCATGCACCTAGCACATTGCGCCGCAACCTCAACAGGTAGATCCCACAACGTGTAGCACTTTTCCCCATGAAGCACATAGCTCCTAATATTTTGGTTGACTAGAGGCCCTGATACCATTTATCATGCCCCGAGCTCACAAGCTTGTTGAACCAGAGAAGTCCCATCGAATCCACTGAACGTAACCTTGATTTAGACATTTTAACCACGACCCAAAATAGATATTCTTTGTTTCGCTTGAATTTCTTGACAATGATTTATAAACCATTTTCTTGCTTTGATATTTACCAACGTGGGACTCTTACTTGGCGGGACTTTATAATCACTGCCCTTCAAAGGGAGATGTCCTCCGCGGCGTGACGTGACTTAGTTTAGGGCTTATTTCCAGGCGTCAGGATTCTAGCAGTGGCTTCCACAAGCTCAATAAGTGACTCCCACGTGCGTAGCTCTTTCTCCTGCAGGTTCAAGAGGTGTCTCCCACAACGTGTAGCAATTTGCCCGTATAGCACTTACCTCCCGGAATTTTGGTTAGCGAATGACTCTAATACCTGTCATGCCTCAGGCCCGCGAGCCTATTGGACGCGATCCATGCCTCTGTATTCACTCAAGTGTAACCTTGAGTTGAGCATTTAATCATGACCTAAAATGGATATCCATTTGTAAACTTAAGTCCTTAGTATATAAGGATGTAAGGTGAGTGGAGCAAGCTCGTGAGCCTAATGAGTCGGCTCTACTGGAGCTCTACTCGAGCTCGAGCCTGAAAATTTCTTCAAGCCGGCTCGAGCTCGACTCGTTTACACCCCTACTAGGACATCTTTATAAACAATCCAGTTTTGCCTTCTTTTTTTTCCATGTGGGATGGTGGTGGGCTGTTACAATCACCCTCTTTCAAAGAGTGACGTCCTCATCGTGCCGTGACAACGTCCAGTACCCGTCATCAGGGGTCAGGACTCTAGCGGTCACTTTCATACACTTAATGTTGTGTTGCAACATCAAAGGATTGTTCCCGCAATGTGTAGCACTGAGCTCCCGATATTCCGGCTGGCGATCCATATGATACCATTTGTCACCCCCAGATCTCACGAGTCCGTTGAACAAGAGCAATCCCATCGAAATCATTCAGTGTGGCCTTAAGTTGGACATTTAAACCACAGCTCAAAATGGATATTCATTGTTACACTTGAATTCTTTGGTTATCGTCCTTAAACTTGTTGCCGAAAGCATATTTGGTCCCTCATGTTACTGTTAGGTTAATGTCCTTAAATGCCACTAGAGGATTAGAGAAAGAAAGGACATTAGTAAATTGTAATTGTTTTTATTCTTTTAATAAAAGGCATATTAGTTGTTTACTATTATATTGACATTTATATATTGTAATCATCTATAAGTCCATGAACACAAAAGTTAACTCTCTAAGGCACTAGAGGAGTTCAATACTTGTGTAGTTAAATGGTCTGCAAGTCAAGGATTACCAATTGGGCATTGGAAATCATCAAGACTTGCATGATATGAGTTTTGACGAGAGAAGTTCCCGGCAATCACTTGGAAGTAGTGAATAACTCATATCATAGGTGCACTGATGGAGATAGTGGCACTCAGACATGACTCGCATCGATTCTGTCACATGGGTTTTCATTCTTGACAGTTAATGACAAAATTGATTAAATTGTAATAGGTGTGTCTGAACTCTAGACCTGAGGAATCGAGTTGAAGATATGCTTGTGACATTAGGTTTGTCATAGAGTAATTAGACCCAATTCACCATTTGGTGGGGTCGACCTTGAACTGTAACCTAATGGGCAAATAGTAGTCTTAATTGATATCCAAGATGAGATTCATTCACTCGAAAGTGAACGAGAAATTATCCTACGCATTTATAAGTAAGTTAGATTTTAAAGTCTTTGGCCAAAGTATTCACTGATCTAGACTTATCATAAATATAAAACAGAGTCGAGTTTATGAGTTTGACCTAAACCATCACTCTCTCTTGACCGGGATAAGGAAACGAAGAGTTTCTATTCACACGGTATTTACAATAGGAAGGTAAAATGATCCAATCATTTCATCTTATTTGGGATACGTGTGGGCCACTTGACTATTTAGGTGCAACCCACATTCAATGGAATCCTCCCATTGCCAAATATAGATAAACCTAAAGAGTCACACTTAAAAAGAAAAAATCGAAAGAAAATGTGGTATATTTCTAGCGGTAATATTTTAAGTATTGGATACTTAAAATTAATTAAATGGAATTAATTATTTGAAAAAATAAGTTAATTCATTTATACTTTAATTAATATATAATTTCTTAGAGGCAGCACTTTAGGACTGCTCGGATTATCAAACAATCAGCCGGATTATTTCGCGTAGGATTTGAAGAAGTCGAAATTTAGAGATTCTCCAACCACTTCGCTACAACTGGTAAAGTGTCGATATCTCTATCATACATACGTGTGATAAAACCCCGGGATTGATCCTATTATGGGTAAATCTGAAAAAAATTTGTTACACCGTTTTCGCTGCGTTTTATCTAATTTTCCCAACAGTTACAGACTCGACATATTTGATCCCTCAACCTACAAAATGTGCATAAATGTAGTCCCTATTATCACTTTACCATTTACAACTAACGGAAGTGTCCATATGCCGCACACTTGAGCTGCTGTATGGTGTTAAATGTTTTTTAATTATTTATGATACTAATATTTTTAATTAGTTTTTTGTTTTATTTTTATATCTTTTATTTTGTTTATTTTTAATTAATTTTATTATTCAAAATAATAATTAACTTAGTTATTTTTGAAATATTTTTTATTTTTGAAATATTTTTAATTTTTTAAATTAATATTTTAGTTAGTTTTATTTTATTTATTTATTATTTTAAATTATTTTTATACTTTTAGTTAATTTTATTATTTAAAAAAATATTTAACTCTCGCTTTAATTGTGGGGGGGCGTTAGAATATATATTTTAGATTAGCATATGATCTGTCCTTATCTTATCCTTCCTTGTATTTATCTTTTTTTATTTATGGCTTAGAGTTTACTTGTTTATCAAGTCCATGTAACTCTATAAATATGTTAATCAGTAATACAAGTTTCCTATGGAGTTTTCTCTAATCTACCATGGTATCAGAGTCATGGCTTTGGGCCATTACCTCTCGATCTTTCGCTTTCGCTGCTACCCTCAAGTCGCTGTCACCGTCCGGTGTTCAAATCCTACTGTCATCCATTTATGAAAAGTGTTACACATGCTGGGTTGGTTAAAAAGAATACCACTAGCGCGAGGGGGGGGGGGTTATTAAATTAATACAAATTTAAAAAAAAATCCAAAAATAATATAATTTGAAAATAATTATAAAAGTAATATAAAACGACATCTGATATGCCGTCTTCATCATATTTTTCTTTTTTTTTTAATTGAAAAATGGAAGACGGCATATCATATGTCGTCTTCATTATTTTTCTTTTTTTTTAATTGGAAAATAGAAGGCATATGAGATGCCGTCTTCATCATTTTTCCTTTTTTTTAATTCAAGTTTTTTTTAATTATCGATTAATTAATAGTTTTTTCCTTGTTTTCGGCTCATTTTTCTCCATTTTTTGTGCATTTTTAGGTTTCGACTTGAACATATAAATTGTAGATTTTCATATAAACTTTATAACCACACAAGAATGAGATCATTTCGATGACCGAGTGAAGAAATACGACAAAGTAAAAGAGCAACATTTGAGCATTTCTTGAAGAAAATAATAATTTTTTCCTTATTTATGGCTCAGTTTTCTCCCTTTTTCGTGCATTTTTAGGTTTCGACTTGAACATATAAATTGTAGATTTTTATATAAACTTTGTAACCACACAAAAATGGAATCATTTCGATGACCGAGTGAAGAAATACGACAAAGCAAAAGAGCAACATTTGAGCATTTTTTAAAGAAAATAATGACTTTTTCCTTATTTACGACTCAATTTTCTCCCTTTTTCGTGCATTTTTAGATTTCGGCTTGAACATATAAATTGTAGACTTTCATATCAACTTTGTAATGCCACAAAAATGGGATCATTTCGATGGCCGGTTGAAAAAATACGACAAAGCAAAAGAGCAACATTTGAGCAATTTTTTAAAGAAAATAATGATTTTTTCCTTAATTACGGCTCAATTTTCTCTCTTTTTCGTACATTTTTAGGTTTCGACTTGAACATATAAATTGTAGACTTTCATATAAACTTTGTAACGCCACAAGAATGGGATCATTTTGATACCCTGTTTAAGAAATACGATAAAGCAACATTTGAACATTTTTTTAAAGAAAATAATGACTTTTTCCTTATTTTCGGTTCATTTTTCTCCCTTTTTTGTGCATTTTTAGGTTTCGACTTGAAAATATAAATTGTATATTTTTATATAAACTTTGTAACGCCAACAAGAATGGGATCATTTTGATGCCCGGTTGACGAAACATGACAAAACAACATTTGAGCATTTTTTTAAAGAAAATAATGAATTTTTCCTTGTTTTCGGCTCATTTTTCTCCCTTTTTCGTGCAGTTTTAGGTTTGGACTTGAACATATAAATATTAGACTTTCAAATAAAGTTTGTAACGCTATAAGAATGGGATCATTTAGATGCCCGGTTTAAGAAAATGCACAGAAAAAGGAGAAAAATGAGCAGGAAATAAGGAAAAAGTCATTATTTTATTTTAAAAAATGCTCAAATGTTGCTTTATCGTATTTCTTAAACCGGGCATCAAAATGATCCCATTCTTGTGGCGTTACAAAGTTTATTTGAAAGCCTACAAGTTATATGTTCAAGTCAAAACCTAAAAATGCACGAAAAAGGGAAAAAATGAGCTGAAAACAAGGAAAAGGTCATTATTTTCTTTTAAAAAATGCTCAAATGTTGCCCTTTTGCTTTGTCGTATTTCTTCATTCGGACATCGAAATGATCCCATTTTTATGTGGTTACAAAGTTTATATGAAAATCTACAATTTATATGTTCAAGTTGAAACCTAAAAATGCACGAAAAAGGGAGAAAACTGAGCCGTAAATAAGGAAAAAGTCATTATTTTCTTTAAGAAATGCTCAAATGTTGCTGTTTTGCTTTGTCATATTTCTTCACTCGGTCATCGAAATGATCTCATTCTTATGTGGTTACAAAAATTATATGAAAATCTACAATTTATATGTTCAAGTCGAAACCTAAAAATGCACGAAAAAGAAAGAAAATGAGCCGAAAACAAGGAAAAAACTATTAATTAATCGGCAATTAAAAAAAATTGAATAAAAAATAAAAGAAAAATGATGAAGACGGCATCTCATATGCCGTCTTCTATTTTCCAATTAAAAAAAAAGAAAAATAATGAAGACAGCATATGAGATGTCGTCTTCCCTTTTCCAATTAAAAAGAAAAAAGAAAAATATGATGAAGACGGCATATGAGATGCCGTCTTATATTATTTTTATAATTATTTTCAAATTATATTATTTTTTGATTTTTTTTAAATGTGTATTATTTTAATAAAAAACCCCGTGAGGGGTGTGTTAGATGTATTAATTAAATATTAAATGATTCTCTTCTCTATAGCTTAAACTTTTGGTAGAGTTGGTCATTCAATTACACGTGCTAGGCTTGGTTAAAAAGAATACCGCCTGCACATGAGGGTGCGTGTTAGAGGTATTAATTTAAATATCAATTTAAATATTTAAATTGATATATGAACTCTACCAAAAGCTTAAGCTTATTTAGAAAAGAATTATTTAATATTTAATTAATACCTCTAATACACCCCTCATATGCAGGAGGTATTCTTTTTCCAAACTTAGCACGTGTAATACTTTTCATAAATGAGTGACAGTAAGGTTTGAACACAAGACTTCTTTGTTTTGGCCTGACTTTGATACCATATTAAATGACCAACTCTACTAAAAGGTTAAACTGTTAGAGAGGAGAATCATTTAATATTTAATTAATACCCCTAACAATAATAACTCCTTACTTAATAAATTTTTATTTAAATTTTCAAAATATAATATTAATGAATGAACAACATTTGTGCATATGAATAACAATAAAAAGATCACACTAGCCACGTGCAACACATGTGTTGTTTACTAGTTATTGTAAAATAAGTGCATATTTCTTAAATTAAACCTTTATATGATATGAATATGTAATTTATAACTCCATATTATAGTTTTTTTTCAAATAAAAAAATTCATATTATAATAGAGGGCTACCCAATGATTATAGAATAATAGATTGACTCCTTGAAATATTTAACACACAAATAGTATTAAAATAAATATGGGATGTCAAATGTTTCACCTTTTCTATTAATTGGAGAGACACGAGAGAGAAATCAGGCACCGATTGGATGACATGCTGTTTCTCATTTCTTGATTTCTCAGAGATTTTTTCTATCAAAAATGAATTTGTTTGGCATTTCCTAAAAATATCCCAAAAAAATACTACAAACAATTTCCTTAAAGAAAATCTCAGATTTCTTTGAAAAATAGATTTCGGTGAGATTTCTCTCAAATTTCTCTCATAAAATCAGAATTTTTACTATTCATGATTAGACAGTTCACCCAATAACGAAAAATACTTTATCCGCCAATATCTTAATATAATCATAAAAATAATCACATATCCTTATATGAAATAATATAAGCTACGAAATAAGATCCACTTTGTATATTTTTGAATCAATGAGTCTAATTTATATATGGCTATATTTTCTTATAAAAACAAAACTCATCCATACCAATTTTCTACAAAAAAATAATTTCTCTTACAAAAACACTTATCACATCACACTTACTCATTACACTTTTTTCTATAAAAAAAAACTCATCCAAACACATTTCCTTCATCATATCTCTACTTCCTTAAAAATAATTCTCTTACTTTATCTATAAAAAATGAAAAATGAAAAATAAACGTCCATCCAATCAGGCTCTCAAGCTCTAGAGAGAGCAAATAGTAGTAACAATTACTGTTTGTTTGTCTATAAAAAATAAGAAATGGACTTTTGCTTATAATGGAGGATGGCGGTGTGGAATTATGACAACCAACATGGCTGAAAATGTAAATAATGTATTCAAAGGTGCTCGTTGTCTTCCGGTCACAGCTATTGCAGAGATAACATTTTTTTCGTTCTATAGAGCATATCGCGGTCTGCAGGGGGTCATGCGATGCTTGAGAAGGGACTCCCTTGGACGAGCAATGCGCATAAGATGTACACATATTGGTCCGAGCGCACTGCTCATAATGCAGTACAAACGTTTAATTATCATGAGCAATCTGATAACGTTTTCACACGTTCGATGAGAGGACGAAATGGGAATAGGTACGCTGGAATCTTAGGAAAATGGAGTGTGATTGTAGAAAATGGAGTGAATTTGGAATACCTTGCTCACATGTTCAATCTATATGCAAGCACTGGGATGTAGAAGCAGCAAACTATGTGAAATCGTATTATTCGTCCATATTTGGCAATTTATAGAGGGATCTACACGCCATTGGAAGGGGAACACTATTGGAATACACCCCCTTTTGAGTTGTTCCATAACGAAACTCTACGCGTCAGTCGTCGTGTAGGTAGAGATCAAACAATTAGAATACGTAATGAAATGGATTGGGCACGTCGTTGATCTCATATTCATATGTGCTTGTATTTTATGTTACTCATTTTTCGTTGATTGTTAGTAAATTTTCATAAAAAAAAAATTGTTATTTATGAATTTTAACTATCTTGAATTTCGCATAATTTTCATAAAAGCAATGACATCCGTGCATTTTAAAATAACTTTTAAAAGCAATTACACATTAATACATATAATTTATATATACACATCGTTTGTAGTGATCTTAGTCATAGATCCATTATTGAGGTGTACATACAAAGAGTGATTGATAGAAAGAGAGAGAGATTTGGATTGGTTCTATTATTGAGGTGTATTTACAAAGAGATTTGGATTGGTTTCAAAAAATAAAAAAAAGTAAAAGAAAATAAATAACAAACACTGACGCGTGCGCAATGGCTTCATTAAAAGCCACTGACACGCCACTGACGCGTGTCAGTGGCTTAATTACCAAAACAAAAAAATAAAGACAAAAAATACAAAATAGCCACCTCAATAATAAAACCAATCCAAATCTCTTTTTATTACCATATTCTTATAAGCCCCTAAGCCCCGGAACGGATCTTTTATCCCATAATGGTGTGCCACAATGGTGTCTCATCATTGTGGGATTGACAAGTGTCAATTTAATTTGAATTATTATTAACAGTTTTTTTAAATGAACACTTGTCAATCCCACAATGATGTGACACAATTGTGGCACACTATTGTGAGATAGAAGATCCGTTCCGCTAAAAATCCCCCTAAAATAAATTTTTATTTATCAAAAATTTATAAAAATATTTTTTTACTCAAAAACCTACTCCACAAACTTTTCATTCGTTAAAACCCAAAAATTAAGATTAAGAATTTTTTGGACTAAACTATCCTTCATTTATTAAGTTAAGAATTGATTTTTTTATTGAATTTTTTTGTGTTTAAATTTTAAAATTGATAAGTTGAATAATGCAGTTTTTTAATTTTAGTATTAAATATTTTAATAGAATTTATTTTCTATTTTATGGTAATTATCTAAAAAATATATTTTTTATTTTTTAAAAAAAACTAAAAATATGAATATTTAAAAATAATATTATATTTAGTCAATTATCAATATAATATTTTTTTAAATAAATAAATCTCTATACAACACTACAATTGTTCAATTTTTTAGTCTATAAGGTTAAGAACAATTAATTCCATAAATTTTATCACCAAAAAAAAAATTAATTCCATAAATTTATAAACCCTAAATCTTAAGCTTTTTGGAATGAAAAGTCGGTGAATGGGTTTTTTGTACTGAATTTTATCATGGATTTTTGGATATAAAAATTTCTTTTGAGTTTTTTATAATTTTCCCTTAATTTTATCATCTAAACTAATTTTATCAAAATATGTTATGGTGCTAAAATTAGTGGTTCTCCTATGCACGACACGACAGTACAACCTAGAACAGGTTTCATCACAATATTTCTATATACCTCAATTTATCTGAGTTCTTTTACTATTGTTTCATCGACGAATAGTTTTAGACTAATATGAGTACCTTCGTCTGCTTTATAGATAGAAAAAACTCTACAAGGGTCTACCTAGCTAGATTAAGTGTAAGCATTTAGAAGCACAACAAATGTTCAAAGTCCAAAGAATAGTTTCGTTCATGCAAAATTTTGCTATAATGTTCTTTCAAATTTAACTTTTATCTTGATGAAATTCCAAAACGATTCATTTTCCTCTTTTAGTCGAATTAATTATCTTTGAGCTCATGCCGCCACACAAACACTTGAGTACCAACTTGTACCCAAAATTAATTAAACCTCGTTTCTATATCTTAAAATCAACAAAAAAATGTCAGCTAGACACTTGAGTACCAACTTGATACGCCCATGTAGATATGTCATCCATCTCGAAACCAACAACCTCAAAAAACCCATCATCGAAACAATAACGTTTCTTTATGTTTTTGAGTTAAAATTCTAAAAATTTATGTAGAAATACGTACTATATAGATTCGTGTAAAAATGATATGATGTGTATTGTGTTTGTTTATGTTTCTAAAAATAATTGAAATTTGTAACATATGTCAAATAAAAAATAATGGGTTGATATATGATAGATTAAATATAAATTAAAAATTGTAAAGTATGCAAGAGAAAAAGAAAAATATTAGTTGGGGTAAATAATTATTAATTGATAATTGTGTGAAATGATAAATGTACCGATTGATAAGTAGTTATATAGGCGGAAAATGTGAATTTAGATAAAAATAGTTTGTAGTATGATTTTTCAGGATTTTGTGATTCAGGATGTAGATGATAGAATTCGTAAACATAAACAAACAATGTGTAAGGGTTTAATTGGATGACATACTGTTCCTTATATAATTTTTTTTCTAAAAAAATTGAGAAAAAGCTTTTTGAAAGATAAGATATATATGGTGTTAAAAGTGTGTTTGAATGAGTTTTTTTTAAAAAAAAAGAAAAAAAAATATGTAATGATTAGGGTTGATGTAGTACGTTTTTCTTGTGAAAGGTTTGTTTGGATGTGGTGTTTAGATATCATCTTTAATGAACATGTCTTAGTGAATGTAGTAACCCCATCCCACATCGGTGATGAAGGGAAATATAAAATCATATTATAATATTTAAAATGAATCCAAACCTATGTTTCCATCTCTTTCCTATGTGGACAATGAGGTGGATATGTTCTTTGTTCACTATTTTGCCACATTTGAATATTACCTTAAATATCTTCAATGTTATAATTTTGACCCTTTTGATTATCATTTATGGAGTATTATTTTTTCACCAATTAAGGTCAATTATATTATCTATCTATCTATCTATCTATACTATTATATATTTGAAGGAAGTGTTTGACCAATTTTGACTTCAATTGAGCTCAATTCTAATTTTCTAGAATTTTGAATTTTTTTTATTTCTTAAAAAAGTTTCATTATTTAATTTTGAAATTTTCATCATCATTAATTATCGTCCAATTTTCAAGGCAAGATTGAAGTTTTCCATGTTTTAGTCATAACGAATTTAGTCTGTCTTACTCAATAAATAAGGAAATACATCAATTAGAATAATTTAAAATTGAAATGGACCAAATGTTTTTGCACAATTGAACAATCTTCCATTCCAAAATCTCTTCTTCTGAAGTTTCGTCTGACATGAGTTCGAAATTCTCTGCATCATTTCTTGAGAAGCTAACAGCACTATTGTGACAAAAGACAAAATCAAATTCAACTACATGAAGGCCTCGAATCGGAACAAGGTCATGTTGCCTTCGTCAGGTTCAATAGTTCTTATTGTTGTTCATATATTTTTTCACATATGATCATCAAACCTGTTTGATATTTTTTTCATATTATTATGTTCGAAATTATTTTACATTTGACTCATATTATTTATATCTCATTTGTTTTTCTTTGATTTTGTTGTTGCAATATGTCTTTATCCTTTCATTCTTTTTCTCTTCTAATGTTTTCTTCTATTTCTGCTCAATATTTCGGATTTGTTAGTAATTTTTTCCTAACATTGGTTTCATTCCTCTCTGTAATTTTTCCATGATTTTTTTTAGTTTTCATGTTTTTATATATGTGCGTCATATATTCATAAATTAATTTCATTTACTAACATCTGTTTTAATTTATAATTTTTTGAAAAAATGTTTGTTTTCTCATTTCGTTTGTTCTTTGTCTACCACTTTTTCTTTCTTTTTGGTTTTTGGTGGACTTCACCAATTTTATAATTATTTTTACATTCATATTTATATTTCATGATTTTGTTTATTCTATTCTTTCCAACATATATGTATTTCATATATATGTATATACGTACATATAGTGGATGTTTATAAACAAGCCTATTACTTTTACATAAGTTTTTGGGAAATTCTTTGTTTTCATCTCATTCTTTGTGTTCCTAACATTATCTATTGTCCGGTTCTAGAATTCCCGTTTAAGTTAGAGTTTATTTTTTATATCTATAGCATATCAGTTTCTTTTCTTCTTGTCTTGGTTCGGATTAATCCTCAAATCTGACAAATTTTCAAATATATTGTTCGTAGTAAGTTTCAATTGACTACATGTTCCTTTTATTCTATAAGGTCAATAGTTTATATGAAAAAATACTAAAAACCCCCTCAAATAAATTTTTGGATCCAAAAAATCCATCGAAATATTTTTCAATCCAAAAACTCAGTATACAAACTTTTCATTCCCAAAAAACCAAAAGTTAGGATTAATAAATTTTTGAAATAAATTTCCCTTCATTTATTAAGTGAAGAATTAATCAATGAATTTTTTATATCAACATTATTTTATTTTAGAATTTTTAAAATAATAAATCATATAATACAAATTTTATTTTCAATATTAAGTATCTTAAATATTTTTATGTATTTTATTTTGATTTTAATATAGTAATTATCTAAAAAAAGTATTTTTAGAACTTTTAAAAAGATTAAAAAAACTAAAAAATTAAGATTAAAATTGTAATTAGTACGATTATCACTGGAAAAGTTCTAATAAATAATTTTTTACACGAAACTACAATCGATTGATTTTAATTCAGTCCATAAATTTATTAACCCTAGATGTTGGGGGTTTGGGAATGAAAAGTTTATGGAATGAGTTTTTTGGTTTGAAAAATATTTTCATGAGTTTGTATTATATGAGTATTGTTTTTGCATATTAAAGAAATCGTTGATAGATTTATGGTCGAGTAATTTCAACTTAATTACGTGTCACCCCACTACAAATTCGGCCTTACAACTACTCTTTTTTTTTAAATGATTAAATCAAAGAAAATATGCACTTAAAGAATAAGGAAGTAGTTCGACTAGGCATTTGAATAGTAAAATTTGTGGTAGAAGAAAATATAATATCACATCAAAATTAATGATTATTCTCAACTTTGTGTTTTCTTATACCAATGAACTTCTTAAAGTATTCTACTCCTTCCATCTCAAGAAGAATGTTGCCTTTGACTTTTGGTAAAAATTAACAAAAGTTCATTGTTTCTCAAAATTACCCTTTCCATAAAACAAAAGAAGAAATAACATTACCTTCTAAAGCATACCAAGATTTTAGTTTAATTTATAACTATTATCTATTATTCATGTAAAAAAATTCTTTTCTTAAAAAAGATTGCAAGTTTTATAGTAAACATGAATTAATTATATATTTCTCAATTAAAATAAAGGGTAAGGTAGTCAAGTTAGACACTTAATACCTACTTTTATATTGAGAGACAAATATTTTGGGAATGATAAAAATGGAATAGTGGACATACTTCTTTAGACGGAGGAAGTATTAATTTCAAAAATATAGTTAGGTGATCTAGATAGGTCGAATACTATTTTTCATTGTGAATTATTGTAAAAAATAAACAAGACTAATTGTATTACTGAGAGTAATATCTATGCATTAAAATAGAAGAAAAATTCATATAGGATAGTATTTAATTTGTTGTCGTGCATAGCACGGGATGTATATTAGATATGATTTTTTGTTTCTTTCACTATATCCATTCTCTAATTTTATTTATTCAGTTAAGTCTTTGATTTGAATTCTTCTACATTTTCAACCAAAAATAATTCTGCTTATAATTAGTGTGATATCCCTTGATTTTGCCATGAACGTAATCACTACTATTGTTGGGTAATATAGAGTACGCGTGTGCATTCAAATTTTCTGTCTACGGTTTCTTTCTAGATTTTTTTGTTTATAACCTACGCTATTCCGTGACATTAGCATAATCATTTAACATACATTTTTCAACCAAATCTCATTTACCAATAAGTGGACCGCATGTTAAAATGAAAAATAATGTAGCCAAATTATTTTTATGCTTTTCTATTGCGCATCTTATTAATTTCTATCTCTTTTAAATTGTTCTATAGTTGGTAGAATTTTGTGAAATTCCCATATTAGCAATCATCTTTGGTATTTTGCTCGAATAGGCTGAAAAGTAGATATTATATTCTAAGTTTCTGACTTACTTTGGATTGACAAGAAAGAGAAAGTGGGTGATGAGATGAATAAGAATTGGAAAATTCTATAAAGTGATATAATGTTGCAATTTTTATAATTTTGTATAATTATTTTGATGGAAGAAAAATATTTTTCAAATTAGAATGCCCCGTGCATAAACACCCTCGCAGTCACAGATTTCCATGATATTCTAGAAAATAGGTGCCAATCACGGAAAGTGGAAAATAATTAATTGGTGTTTTCGTGTGATCTGTGCCTTTAACTAATATATTTAATAATCTGAAGTAAGAAAGATCTTTGCTAAATGAATATTTTATTTGCTAGATTTTAGCTCTGTAGGTTTGATTTCAAAATTGAGTACGCTGATTTTTCCATGATTTTAACTCTACGGTTTGGTTTTTAAGATGACTTTTCCTTCACTGTTTCTGTTAAAAAAATGACTTTCCCTTGATTTTAGCTCAACAATTTAATTTTTTAAGGGAGTTTTAATTAGTGAAGTTTATATTGCACTTCATGCAGATTTATTTATTCTTATATCTATCTTCCATTTCTTTCATATAACACACGCTTCTTCTACCAATTGCAACTTCGTAGGTCATGTGCCAATCAATGCCTTTTTACCCCTTTCTTTCTTATGCTATTAGATTTCCCCACTTCGGACATTTATCAGGTTTTGGGGATTATTAAGTTGTTTAAGATGAAATTTTACCATATGCAGGACCTGTATAAGCAGAAATGTGACAATATAAGTTACCAAGAGGCGTTGCAGACCGTAGAGGATCTCTGTCCGGAAGAGGACTTCAACAGAGAGAACGTAGGGCATTTTGTCCCTCAAACTTACGTCGACATACTTAAAAGAAGACAAGAACACAGCAGCAATAAACTTGAGGTCGAGGCTATAACAAATGTTTTGAAGGAGGCAGAGTCCATAATCGCTTATAAAGTCACTCTCGAATTCCTAGAAGCTGTTACTGGTCAAGATGCTAATTGGATGAAAAAGGAGTGGATGGATGTGGTGGACTGTGTTGTAAAACATAAAATAGAAAAACTTAAACAGAACAAGATTGATGAGGTTTGGTGACTTAGTCCTGTTTTCCTATTTCTTTTAAGATAACGTATTTTCTTTTATATTTGTCTCACATTCCTGAATCGTTCCCAATTGAGTCAGATCATCCAATTAGATACAAGAATCCTAGAAATATTTGGAGGGATGCAACGGTTTTTGGAGTGTGCTTCTTCAGATGATTTCAGACTAATCTTGATCCCTCTAGTGAAATCATATTTGCGGGTCTGTATTTTGTGAATCGACTTTTCACAAAAAGCCCCTACGATGAAATTCACATGTTTATCTTTTTGCAGGTACACTTGGAGGATATGGCTCTGAAGAGCACTGCAAATGAGACCATGCTCGGAACTGGTATAATCTTTATTGATATCATGGAATACTGATATGCCTTTTTTGTTTATATATTTGAGACATAATTCTGTACATTTTATCATATAATCCCTTGCAGGCTTACCAAATGAAGGCATTCCATCTGATATTGATGCTGGTCAACCTATATTTGGGCAAAACCCTCATGGTGATAGTGGTATGTACTTCTAGTAAAAATATTGCATCTGCTGTAGTTTGATTAGCATTTTGTCTCTCCAGTGGAATAATTCTCTATGTTTTTTTGGGTGAGGTGCTGCAACTTGATTTATATTGTTTGTTAATCGAGGATTTTATGTATTCTTGCAAATTATTTAACATTTTAGTGTTGATGAATTCAAAAGTTGATTGATAATTTCTGTTTCGATTTCCCTTGAACTGAAGTGAGTGATAAATTTTAGAAATGAGAAAGAATAAGGACAGCAGTACTGGGACTAAATTCTGATATCTATCTTGTTAATCTTGAATGTTTCTTATTCTGCTTTCATTTTACTACAGACTGTTTCTGGTTCTGGATTCATTTTACTAAAGACTGAATCAATACATAAAAGAGTCGAGTTTATTGAAAATTGAAACCTAGATAATATAAATAAATAAATTCTTATGTAAGTTTATGCTTCTTTTGTTCCTTCTTTTATTTATTTTCATGAATCTAAAGCTCGTATTTTCTTTCCTTTCCTTGAGTTCTTGTGTCACCGTGCAACTATCACTTTATTATGGCTGAAAAATTGGATGTCTATGTAGTCGTCTTGTCTCTATTTTCTTTTCTTTTGTTTTTTTTCTCTTTTTTCTTTTTCCGTTCTGTATTTTCTAAAGCAAGCGGTAGCTTGTTTCTTCTCAAGTATCTTTTCATTTTGATCTGAATTATATTCTTTAGGAAATTGCAATAGGATTGCATAGATGCTTTCCGTTTTGTTTATTCGCTACTATTGAATGTATTTTTTTTCATTTATTAAATTAAGTTTTATTGGTAAAAACATTGGAGAAGTAAACAGATAGTTTTATTAAATTAAGGAATGACTGCAAAGGAGGCTCGTATGAGAAAGAAGCTAGAGAAATTTGCTTCTAGGTGTGGGCTTGTCAATGTCAGTGAAAGTGAACCCTCGGGTACTCATCTTTCCCCGGCTGGGACTCCCAAGAGCTCGAGGTGGCAAAAGAAGTTATTTGACTCGCCCAAAGATTTAAGCGGCGAATTCATGGCCCGGAGTGTTGATCCATTCGAGCCCATTTTGCATCATGACAGAATTATGGCCACTGGAGGTCGTGATAGTCACATGGCCCAACATGGCTCTCTTGGTGCCACGGAGCTGATGCGGAATGTTATCCTTGCGCAAGATACGGCTGCCCTCAGTGGTACTTCTCATGCCCTCATTGAAGATCAGGGGCTTGAGGCAATTGCTAAGGTGTGTATATCCATCCTTGTAAATTACATACATTTATTTTCATAATTTTGACTTATCTATGCTTTCATGCAGTCTGCCTTATTTATGCACCATTTGGCTTTGGATGCATCGTATTGGCGCCATGAAAAGATTACTCTAGATGACAAGTTCGCCCGGTATGAGAACAAGGTAAAATTCGAGTTGTCTGAGGCTCGCAAGAAAAGTGCGGAGATGGCTAACTTTCTAGAGGGCAAGGCTGAACTAGAGAAGGAATTGGAGATGAAGACGTCCGAGGTCAAGTTTCTTGGGGAAGAGAATGGGCAGCTTCAAACCAAATTGGATAAAATGGAGAAGGAACATGAGTTTCTTAAGGAAAATCTGCAAACAATGGAGAAGGAACATGAGTCTCTTAAGGAAGAGAATGGGCAGCTGCAAACCACATTGGATGAAATGGAGAGGGAACGTGAGTTTCTTAAGGAAGAGAATGGGCAGCTACAAATAACATTGGATAAAATGGACAAGGATCATGAGAAGATTAGAGAGGCAGGTTATAAGATCGGCCTCGAAGAAGGTCGAAGCAGGTTTACTTTGTCGGAGGAGTACCAAGGAATTGCCCGCCAATTGCGATATGAAGGTGCTCGTGATTTTAAAAACTCAATTGCATTTGAGCGGCTTATGGAGGAAAGGGAACCGGGTTTCGTCTTCGATGGTTTCATGAAGGCGGTCGATTATTTGAGGAAGGAAGAAGGAGTTAAGATGGGCTTCGACCTTCAAGTATTACTAAAGCATGCCTCTTCCAAACCTCTTCGAGCTTCTTGTACACCTGCACCTCTTCCCGCCATTCACTGGCCGGAGTTCGACGAGCTAGGGCCACCTCCCGACGACGATGATGAAGATGAAGATGCCGCCTCTGTCGCCTGAGAATGTTTAGTGTTTTTGTTGTTATATCTCTCTTTTGTTGTCCCAAAACAATCTATCTGCTTTCCTTTTTTATTTTTTGTTTGTAATGACCATAAGTAATTTTTGGATCAATGCCGAATGTTATTTCTTTACTTCATATTTTTGTACTTTTGTATATGTATTGCATGTCAGATTCTGAATTCACCTAGGTTGAAGAAGTTAGTGTTGAATGACTTAAAAGTCTTTTGTGTTTTGCTTCTCTACTAGATGCTGCTCCGATGTTGCGTGAATTCGTTATGATTGTTGAATCTCTAGCTTATCCACTTTACATTTGTGTTCTGTCGAAAAGAAAACAAAAATGCTTTGCACTTAGAGAGAGCTGCCTTTTATGACAGGGAAATTGAAGTATTATTTACTTTGTCAATCGAGTAATACTATATACCACTTTTTATATACTATCGATTTTTTACTACCTTTAGTTTTGGTAAGAAATCATTTGTATTAATTAATTTTAATGAATTTAACACATCTATACATTATAAATCAAGGGGAGGTGAAAAATCGTTGGTATGAAAACGGTGGTATATAGCATTTTTTTTGTCAATAAATAGTCGTTACAAGAGTTGCCTTTCGAGTTGAAGGCATGCCATGTCATTATAACTAATAGGGATATTTAATTACACTAGTAAAGAGCACGTGCGTTGCACGTGGTCATTAGAATTGATTTAAGAAATAACTTTATTTAAATAAAAATGATTCATTCATTATTGTTGAACATATAAAAGCTGTCGAATAATATTCTTAGATATCATTTTTATGTAGTTCCATAATTTGTTCTGATATCATTTTGTAATGTAATAATTTATTAGTAGTCTGTATGATTTCGAAGCGTTGATGTCTAACATAAATTCAATATTGAAACCAAAAAATTGAAATTCTTGATGATATTTCATTTAGAAGTTAAAAAGTTGTACAAAGTAACAACTTGAAAAGTAAATAACATGAAATATAAATAAATAAGGTATAATACTATTTGAAGGTGTAATTGGTCCATTTCTTCTTTGATTTTGGTGGAGGTTGCAATCTTCTTCTTACTTAGGTTTCTATTTTATTTTTTTTTCTTTTTGAAATTGCTCAACATTTTTTTCATCATCACTTGATATTTTGTTGCCTCCTTCGCTAAAGTTCATTGATAACTTCTTTGCGTTCTTTGCATCATTTTCTTCAAAGTCTGCTTTGGATTAATTTTGAAATTCATCTGATGTAGTATCATTTTCAAGATTTTCACTTTCGTTCTTCTTTCGGCCACTCTGGTTATTATTATCTATATGCAGAGCATTTCCTCGATTTCACGCTTCTTGGAAACATACTCCTTATAAGCATCTTCAACAATATCAAAAGTGCCAACCAGATGCTTCTTCTCTTGCACGAATCCCATATGAATGCATGGTACTTCCCTGATTTACTCATTTGCACTCCCTTGCATTTCTTTCTTAAATTTTGATTTTACATCCTTCTCAATGTGGTTTCATTAATAATGTATATACATACCTTCTTGTTCTTGGGGAAGAATATCATCCATAGACAGAAATTTTTACGCTCAAGATCCCTCATTTCCAATTTTATAATTAACAGAATCATTAATTTGTATTTAAAGAAATACTTTAGATTACAATAATGTTGAATAGAGAAACATATATTGTTAAAAATTGGTAATAATTCCAAACTTCGTTAAAAACTTATCATCTATGGATAGACAATAATCTAAAAGTATGATGAAAATACTTAGTACTGCAAGTTTTGGATTATACAATTTCTGCTATTGAAAAACCCTCAAATTCAATGCATATATTAATTAATCAGAATAATTGCATTTACATTTGCTCTTAAATGATATTTTTTTCTTCAAAAAATGACAAAGATTTCTATAAAGAAGAAAACAATGACCGTCATTTTATATTGCTCTTAATATTAATATCATGTCAAATTGGACGAAATGCTGTTGTAGTCCTTCAAAGTTCTTCTACTACTTGAAAGTGGGGGTAAAATGCATAATAGATGTTCAACTTAGTATGTATGTAGCTTCTCGTTTTTGGAGGAGAAATTATATATAAAAGATAAATGTTTCTTGAACAAATAAGTTATGTAGTATGATTTAATTAGAAAAATATAAAAGTACTATTCTATAAAATTATAATTAATAATGTAAAATAAAATGAAAAATGAATGAATTTTTACTAATCAAATTGACATGCACATAGTATAAGGGGGCTTCAAACAAACTACTGCACATATAAGTTTTGTATATTTATAACATACCCTTTCCTTGAGAAATATCACCATCTTCATTATAAGAGCTAGGTGAAACATGATCAATATTGAAATTTGGACAATTTTCTAGAAACAAAGGTAGTATTATGAAGATTTTAAAGTTACATAAAGTTTTAAAATAATTTAATATAAAAAATAATAAATAAATTGGTTTTTATATAAATGTAAAATATTTTGTACTATATAACCAATATAAGTACATGGTCATGATTACTTGATTGCGGTCTATCACTAACATGAGTTGAAGGAGTGCAAGAAACAAGTTTTTGGATATTTTGATGAAATCATGTCTGATCTTTAGGGAAAAGAATTGGTTACTGCAGAGGGTCATAACATCCATAATAATATTTTATTCAGTGTCTATGACTTGAATGATCATGAACTACAATGTCTCGTTCAAATGTTATGTTCACATTATTTTCTTCTACCCATATAGCTGCAACTCGATCAGCTGATAGAGAATTATACACTCATTGATCTAATCTGACATCTTTCGAAATATGAAGTTGGACATCTTTCATTAAAGGATTATCAAAATCGAATCTTGTAGTATTTCATTCTATTCTCAACCTCGTTGTCAGTATCGACAAAATACAACTGGAAAAAGACTGGATCATCCTCTCTTGGAATTAAACCTGGTAGATCGTGATAACACATTCTCTATGCTCGAAAAATGTAAACTCCTCGCCTGGCAGATGCAAGCTCTTTATCTAATTTCACACCAAATGATGTAAAAGAAAATATAGAATTGAAAACACAAATATTTTTTTGAAATTCGACAACTTTTTCTGATTGGGATGTAAATAGCTCGTATAATTCATCAGAAACTTCAATAGGTGCAAGCTTAATTTTTCTATTGCCACAACCAAATTGAGGAGACTCATATTCAAATTTTACAGCACCACAATGATTGCAATTCAATTTTTTTTTTCAATTCATGCATCTCAGAAGACACAGGCTCATAAATTTCCGAACCTAAAGGATTGAAATGTATAAGTACAATAAAGTTTAGTAGAGTAAGAAGATTTGTTCAGTGTATCAAAGTTACAAAAAAGTCAATCTTTTTTTTTCCATCAAATTCAATTTTCTTTTTTTTTTATTCATCTATTTCGGTAGTACCAACAAAGTCAATATGTTTGTAAATTAATCAAGCATATTTTCCAATAATTAAATAATTGAAGTTATCGTCTTTTTGTATTTAAATGAAAAAAGTCAAAATTAAAATATGAAGCGCTTTAAAATTATTTTTTAACATAATATGTTCTCTAAACTGTAATACATTATTTTTATATAGACAAAAATTGGGGAGAAAAAGAATTCAAAATTAAATAAACTTAAAAAATTGATTAATGTAAAATTTCTATTGGCCCCTTGTACTATAGAAAAGGCGTCAAACACACCCTCTTGTACAAAAAAAAACCTCCAAGCAGCCCGTAATTTTTAAAACAAATCCTTCAAACACTCATTTGACGTGATGGACAAAATCACCTTTGAATTATGAAAAATTAAAATAAATGATAAAATATGATTGTGATATTTTATTTTATTTTGGAAATCCCAAGGTAAATCTCCGCCGGTCACCCAGCAGAGCAAACCTGTCCATACGCAATAGCCCGCAAACCACGTATGGAGATAAGCCGCCCTATGTAACCCATATGTGAAGGGCTCGATAAGCGCAGGGCCCCCCAGAGCAGGACGGAGGAGTAAACTCCCCAAACTAAGCATCACCTGGGTTTTGAAACCACCCCCCCTCCCCCCAGGGCAAGATAGGGGAGAAAACTCCCCTTACCAAGCATCACCTGAGGTTTGAACCTGGGTGGATTCTCACGGCCAAAGGGCTTGTGACCGCTAGGCGACACCCCCTTGCTTTATGATTGTGATATTATAAATACAATAAGCTAAACTTAGTCTTATCTTAATTTTATTTGTTAGTAATAATAGATTTATTTTTTTGAAACATCAGTCTCTGTTGATACTTTAATCAATTGAGATAAGTATTGGTAATTCATATGATTCATTGTTAGAACAGTACTTTTTTAAAAAAATAATTATTTTTCTTTTACGTATTATATTACTCATTAAGATAAAGTGATAAACCTATTCAAGAACATAATCTAATAATTTTAATGACTTACTGGACTTGAGATGTAGTTGGAACGAATTCAAATTATATAGTCTATTATGATTTACAGTTTTGTTACTATAGCTACTCGAATCATATTTCTATCCTAATTTTTTAAAACTCTCTATTGAAATAATAATGTTCTTTAAAATATATAACCCTATTATAAGAATTAATTATGTTAATTATATATAATCATTTAGTAAACAGATATTTTTTATTTTTTAGGATGAGTTTAAATAAGTTAATATTAAATTAGGTTTACTATAAGTAGTAAATTAGGTTTACAAAAGTGATGAACACGATGGAGGGGCAACAACATACAAACAAAACTAAGTTCATAGGTGTAAACCTGATCAGTTTTGATCAAGCATATAAATTTTGTTCCTGAAGTCTAATATAAAAACAAATACTTACCAGAAAAATTAAATAAAAGAACAAATACATTTTTGCTTTGGAAGGAAAAGTTAGTATAGAAAATCATAAGTTCAAGACAAAGTCATGGATACAACAGGAATACTTCACACTGCCAGAACTTTTTTTGGTACTCATTTAGCATAACCCCATTTGTAGTTGGAGAATTCACCTACCAAATTGAAGATTAGTAAATGGAATTTGCAGCAAAGCCGGAAAGAACTAAATGTGACTCCTTCCAATCGGATTCTTGTGAACGATTCCTATTAATTATATACTTTAAACATTCATCTCCTACTTAAAAAACTACCGCATATCTTCTCGGAACGGATCTTCTATCTCACAATGGTGTGCCACAATTGTGTCACGTCATTGTGGGATTGACAAGTGTCCATTTAAAAAAACTGTTAATAATAATTCAAATTAAATTGACACTTGTCAATCCCACAATGATGAGACACCATTGTGGCACACCATTGTGGGATAGAAGATCCGTTCCGAATTTTTAGTACTTTTCCCTAAAATTAGTAAGATATGGCCATTCATTATCAATCAATGGTTGGGGAAGAAAAAACTTTGGATTTACTTAGGGCGAGTACTAAAGAGAGACTGTGAGCTAAATGTTGCACCTTTGATCCTAGAAGTAGTGTCCAGTACACATTTGGTTACGACGTTATGATTGTGGGGTATCGCGAAAAATACACAATAGGAGATTAAATCCCACAGTGGTCATCTCAATTTACATATTCAAATCAAAATAACGCTAAAACTTACTAGTTGTAGAGAAGTGGTTGGAGAACCCGACTCTTTGAAATTTTCTGAAACTTCTTTAGAGCTGTCTACTCCACTCCTTGGATTTTTCAGGCTTCTTGAATCCTTATTGATTTCTTAAAATTTGATCCGAACGGCGAATATACTTCGTCTCTAAATAATCATGCAGATTGAAGAAAGAAGAAAAACTTCTTTTCTCTATGGAAGGCGACGGGAGAGGGAGAGTTATTTCTGACTTGTTAGGAGACTTATGATATCACTAGGTCAAAAAATTACAAGTGATGTGTATTTATATCACTTAACTTATAGACCAATGCAAGACTAAAGAGCCCTATGTTAGGCGTCCAAGTGGACGCCCAACTCGGCCCATGTAGGCGTCCAAGTGAACGCCTACCTTGGCCTCTCTCGATCTTATGTTTTGATTAATTTTTAATTATTTAATTAAGTATTTATTTTATCCAATAAATTAATTAATTAATCAGTTAACCAAATTAAATAGATAACTAATTAATTAATTAATTTCTCTAAAATATTAATTAATAATTAATCTTATCTATTAATTAATTACTTCATCTAATGAGTAACCAATTTATAATATTCAATTTATCCAATATTAAATCTCCTAAGCTCAATATAATTTTTTTTTTAATGTTTTTCTTTGTCAATCCTTAAGCGCGACTCTTTAAGTTCATCTCATTTGGCGATGAGAGAAAACCAAAGGAAGTGGGTTACACCTAGCCAGTCACGTGGTCCACTTCATAGCCCAAACAAGATAGAATGAGTGGATCATTCTAAAACTTTTGCAGTCGTGAATACCGTATATGTATAAACATTTCGTTCTCGTGTCCCAGTCAAGAGAGAGTCGCGGTTATGCCAAACTCACTGAACTTAACCATATGTATAATAATAGAGTTCGCTTTTGTGTCTGGCACAAGCGATTCTAATGCTTGGACCAAAGACTTTGATCTCTACAATGTATAACCATATAGGACATATACTCATTCAGTTATAAGAAAACAAATCCCATCCTAGTAATCAGTTAAGACTGTCACTCGCCCATCAAGTCGCATTTCGAGGTTGACCCCACCAATGGGTGAAATGGATCAAACTACTCTAGTGACAAACTTGATGTCACGAGTGCATCTTTAGCTTGATATTTCAGGTCATAGATTCACTTATACTTATCACGAATAATCAGTTCTGTCATTGACAGTCGTAGGTTGAAAACCCATGTCATAGAACCGATGTAAGTCTTGTTCGAACATATCAGTTTCACTGATGTGCCTACAATCATAAGCTCCCATTATCACATAGTGTCCGACTGGTATTCCCATATCAAAGTTCAGATTGTACAAGCATTTATGTGAAAACGAATATAATGCTTTTATCATTTAAAGAGTAAATCGATTACAAATTGAATGCCCTATATAATCTATCCTCTACGGCATCTAAGGGCATAATCCTAACAATCTTCCACTTGCACTCAATGCCACTCTCTGTGGTATCTTATACCCATTCTTTCCAGATGTCGATCTTAAACCGTTTGGGGTAGTGGTTTGATGAACGGGTCAGCTACATTATCAGCTAAGACTACTTTCTGCACTGAAATTTCTCCCCTGCCAATGATCTCTTTGATGATGTGAGATCTTCTCTCGATGTGTTTTGACTTATTGTGAGACCTTGGCTTCTCGACTTGTGCTATTGTTCCATTCTTGTCACAATAAAGTGCAATGGTCAAAGCAAAATTAAATATATAAATAGCTATTAAATTTAAAAAATATATATAATTATCAATCTTTATCCAAATATATTAACAACCTCATATCTTTATCCAAAATTGAGTACGGTGATTTTTCCATGATTTTAGCTCTACGGTTTGGTTTTTAAGATGACTTTTCCTTCACTGTTTCTGTTAAAAAAATGACTTTCCCTTGATTTTAGCTCAACAATTTAATTTTTTAAGGGAGTTTTAATTAGTGAAGTTTATATTGCACTTCATGCAGATTTATTTATTCTTATATCTATCTTCCATTTCTTTCATATAACACACGCTTCTTCTACCAATTGCAACTTCGTAGGTCATGTGCCAATCAATGCCTTTTTACCCCTTTCTTTCTTATGCTATTAGATTTCCCCACTTCGGACATTTATCAGGTTTTGGGGATTATTAAGTTGTTTAAGATGAAATTTTACCATATGCAGGACCTGTATAAGCAGAAATGTGACAATATAAGTTACCAAGAGGCGTTGCAGACCGTAGAGGATCTCTGTCTGGAAGAGGACTTCAACAGAGAGAACGTAGGGCATTTTGTCCCTCAAACTTACGTCGACATACTTAAAAGAAGACAAGAACACAGCAGCAATAAACTTGAGGTCGAGGCTATAACAAATGTTTTGAAGGAGGCAGAGTCCATAATCGCTTATAAAGTCACTCTCGAATTCCTAGAAGCTGTTACTGGTCAAGATGCTAATTGGATGAAAAAGGAGTGGATGGATGTGGTGGACTGTGTTGTAAAACATAAAATAGAAAAACTTAAACAGAACAAGATTGATGAGGTTTGGTGACTTAGTCCTGTTTTCCTATTTCTTTTAAGATAACGTATTTTCTTTTATATTTGTCTCACATTCCTGAATCGTTCCCAATTGAGTCAGATCATCCAATTAGATACAAGAATCCTAGAAATATTTGGAGGGATGCAACGGTTTTTGGAGTGTGCTTCTTCAGATGATTTCAGACTAATCTTGATCCCTCTAGTGAAATCATATTTGCGGGTCTGTATTTTGTGAATCGACTTTTCACAAAAAGCCCCTACGATGAAATTCACATGTTTATCTTTTTGCAGGTACACTTGGAGGATATGGCTCTGAAGAGCACTGCAAATGAGACCATGCTCGGAACTGGTATAATCTTTATTGATATCATGGAATACTGATATGCCTTTTTTGTTTATATATTTGAGACATAATTCTGTACATTTTATCATATAATCCCTTGCAGGCTTACCAAATGAAGGCATTCCATCTGATATTGATGCTGGTCAACCTATATTTGGGCAAAACCCTCATGGTGATAGTGGTATGTACTTCTAGTAAAAATATTGCATCTGCTGTAGTTTGATTAGCATTTTGTCTCTCCAGTGGAATAATTCTCTATGTTTTTTTGGGTGAGGTGCTGCAACTTGATTTATATTGTTTGTTAATCGAGGATTTTATGTATTCTTGCAAATTATTTAACATTTTAGTGTTGATGAATTCAAAAGTTGATTGATAATTTCTGTTTCGATTTCCCTTGAACTGAAGTGAGTGATAAATTTTAGAAATGAGAAAGAATAAGGACAGCAGTACTGGGACTAAATTCTGATATCTATCTTGTTAATCTTGAATGTTTCTTATTCTGCTTTCATTTTACTACAGACTGTTTCTGATTCTGGATTCATTTTACTAAAGACTGAATCAATACATAAAAGAGTCGAGTTTATTGAAAATTGAAACCTAGATAATATAAATAAATAAATTCTTATGTAAGTTTATGCTTCTTTTGTTCCTTCTTTTATTTATTTTCATGAATCTAAAGCTCGTATTTTCTTTCCTTTCCTTGAGTTCTTGTGTCACCGTGCAACTATCACTTTATTATGGCTGAAAAATTGGATGTCTATGTAGTCGTCTTGTCTCTATTTTCTTTTCTTTTGTTTTTTATCTTTGTTTTTTTCGTTCTGTATTTTCTAAAGCAAACGTTAGCTTGTTTCTTGTCAAGATTATTCGCATCTTTTTATTTTGATCTGAATTACATTCTTTAGGAAATTACAATAGGTTTGCAGAGATGCTTTCCTTTTTGTTTATTCGCTACTATTGAATGTATCTTTTTTCATTTATTAAATTAAGTTTTATTAATAAAAACATTGGATAAGTAAACTGACAGTTTTATTAAATTAAGGAATGGCTCGTATGAGAAAGAAACTAGAGAAGCGTGCTTCTGGTGTGGCCTTGTCAATGTCAGTGAAAGTGAAGACTCGGGTCCTCATTTTTCCCCAACTGGGACTCTCGAGAGCTCGAGGTGTCAAAAGAAGTTATTTGACTCACCCAAAGATTTAAGCGGCGAATCTATGGCCCGGAGTGTTGATCCGTTCAAGGCCATTTTGCATCATGACAGAATTGTGGCAACTGGAGGTCGTGATCATCCCATGACCCAACACTCTAAGTCCGCCATCATCCCTAACTAGTACATATATGAAGACAGCTCCATTCTAAAGGCTGATGGCACTCTTGTTGCCACAAAGCTGATGCGGAATTTTATCCTTGCGCAAGATACGGCTGCCCTCAGTGGTACTTCTCATGCCCTCATTGAAGATCAGGGGCTTGAGGCAATTGCTAAGGTGTGTATATCCATCCTTGTAAATTACATACATTTTGCTTTGTATAGTCTTACATTAATTATTTTCATAATTTTGACTTATCTGTGTTTTCATGCAGTCTGTCTTATTTATGCACCGTTTGGCTTTGGATGCATCGTATTGGCACCGCGAGAAGATTACTCTGGATGACGAGTTCGCCCGGTATGAAAACAAGGTAGAATTCGAGTTGTTTGAGGCTCGCAAGAAAAGTGTGGAGTTGGCTAAGTTTCTGGAGGGCAAGGCAGAGCTAGAGAAGGAATTGGAGATGAAGACATACGAGGTCGAGTTTCTTAAGGAAGAGAATGGGCAGCTGCAAACCACATTGGATAAAATGGAGAAGGAACATGAGGAGATTAAAGAGGCCGGTTATAAGGTCGGCCTCGAAGCAGGTTTACTTCGTCGGAGGAGTACTTCCCGCCAACTGCGATATGAAGGTGCTTGTGATTTTAAAAACTCAATTGCATCCGACCTTATAACCTGCCTCTTTAATCTCCTCATGTTCCTTCTCCATTTTATCCAATGTGGTCTGCAGCTGCCCATTCTCTTCCTTAAGAAACTCGACCTCGTATGTTTTCATCTCCAATTCCTTCTCTATTTCTGCTTTGTCCTCGAGAAACTTAGCCACCTCCACACTTTTCTTACAAGTATCAAACAACTCGAATTCTACCTTGTTCTTATATCAGGCGAACTCGTCATCCAGAGTAATCTTCTTGCGGCGCCAATACGATGCATCCAAAGCCAAACGGTGCATAAATAAGGCAGACTGCATGAAAGCATAGATAAGTCAAAATTATGAAAATAATTAATGCAAGACTATACGAAGCAAAATGTATGTAATTTACAAGGTTGGATATACACACCTTAGCAATTGCCTTAAGCCCTTGATCTTCAATAAGAGCATGAAATGCGGGCGTGAGAAGTACCACTGAGGGTAGTCGTATCACTGAGGGTAGTCGTATCATGCGCAAGGATAACATTCCGCATCAGCTCCGAGGCAGCAAGAGTGCCATTAGCCTTTAGAATGAAGATGGCTTCATATATGTACCAGTTAGGGATGACAGGCTTAGAGTGTTGGGCCATGGAACGATCACGACCTCCAATGGCCTCAATTTTGTCATGATGCAAAATGGCTTCGAACGGATCAATACTCCGGGTCACGGATTCGCCGCTTAAATCTTTCACAAGTGGAGAGTTGGGAAGTCGGCTGAAATCGGGCTAGTCAAATAACTTCTTTTGCCACCTCGAGCCCTCAGGAGTCCCAACCTGGGAAAGATGAGTAGCCGAGGCTTCACTTTCACTGACATTGACAAGGCGCTTCCCTAGATTCTTTCTCATACGAGCTGCTTTTTCAGCCATTCCTTAATTAATAAAACTATCTGTTTACTTTTCCAATGTTTTTATTAAAAGAACTTCCGTCTAATCAAACGAAATTCAATTAAAGAAATACCCAGGGGTAGC
This sequence comes from Buddleja alternifolia, assembly GCA_019426215.1. Lineage (NCBI taxonomy): Eukaryota > Viridiplantae > Streptophyta > Magnoliopsida > Lamiales > Scrophulariaceae > Buddleja > Buddleja alternifolia. Next base: position 6,881,456 of record CM033396.1, on the reverse strand, counting down.
TACTTGTATATAACTTTGTAAAATTTGTCTCTACTTGTTTTTTTTATTCCCCTCCCCCGCCCCTTTTTTTGCTGTATTCGTATCTATTTATCATTGTTTCCGTTGAATCCGATAATAAACTTAATTTAAGAAATGAAAAGAGATACATTCAATAATAGCGATCAACAAAAAGGAAAGCATCTATGCAAACCTATTGTAATTTCCTAAAGAATGTAATTGAGATCATAATGAAAAGCTACCCATAGTCTTGAGAAGAAACAAGCTAACGAGCTTGCACAGTGGCACAAGAACTCAAGGAAAGAAAAGAAGAAACGAGCTTTAGATTCATGAAAATAAACAAGAGAAGGAACAAAAGAAGCATAGACTTACATAAGAATTTATTTATTCACATTATCTAGGTTTCAATTTTCAATAAACTCAATTCTTTTATGTATTGATTCAGTCTTTAGTAAAATGAATGCAGAATCAGAAACATTCATGATTAACGAGATAGATATCTGAATTTAGTCCCAGTACTGCTGTCCTCTATTCTTTCTCATTTTTAAATTTTAACACTCACTTTTGTTCAAGGGAAATCGAAACAGAAATTATAGATCAACTTTTGAATTCATAAACACTAAAATGTTAAATAACTTGCAAGAAAACATAAAATCCCCGATTAACAAACGATATCAAAGTATAATACTTAAATAAATACAATCCTCTTTCCTCCTTCACTTAGAAATTTTATCAAACACTTGGAGGATGGGTAGGTTTATAATATGAGTGATGCTATATACCACCTTTTATATATCACCAATTTTTCACTCCCTGCTTTTGGCAAGAAATCATTTTCAATTAATTGATATTAATGAATTTAATACATTCATACTTTCTAAATCAAAGGGAGTTGAAAAATCGGTGGTATGAAAACGGTGGTATATAGTATTTTCCTTAATATTTCACACATAATTTCAACATATTAAAAATCATTAACTTTACTTGATAGAACAATGAGTGGATGACTTTAAGCAAGAAACCGTCAAACTCCCAAAGCCCTAAAAGTGTGGTAGAAGTAGATATCTCACAAATCCAACAATACAAGAAATTTAGGGGTTTAATTTGCTAAAAGGTGGAAGAGGACCTTTAGTTTGCTCATTGCTCATGTCGTGTGACAGCTCTGAATGATTGAGAATTTGAGGGGTTTTAGTTTTTAAAAGAAACGTTATTTCTGATGGAAGAAACGTGATGTGGGTTTAAATTTGCTTTTAGGCTTTTCGGTTTTAAGCTTTTTGACCCTAGAAGTTTTAGAAATAACAAATAGACCCCTGTTGTATCCTAAAATGTGTCGGACACGCTCTCTCCCGTGTCCAATACCATGTCCATCCTAAAGATTTGCTGATAATAATAATAATTGTAAATTCTAAGAATATAGAATTTTGGTGAAATACACCCTTCAAATATATAATAGTATAGATTTCCAGAAGAGTGTTTACTTTCTCAGAACAAAAGAAATGTATGGTATCTAATTTTCAATATCATTCCCTCTAAATGCTTCATTTCCTATCCTAATAATTCGAAAATTCATATATATATATATATATATATATATACACACACACACACCCCTCTACTAGCAACAGCAAACACGGGCACGCGGTGCAACTTGTACGATCATTGTAACACCAAAAAATATTATTAACACGCTATCAAATATTGGTTGGGCGGACCGATCAAGGTGTAGTGGCAAACCCCCTCCAACAAACAACAACCTAAAAAAAAAAAAAACCAACATGCACACACAACTTAAAAATAAATAAATTATTCTTCAAGTTTTTTATATTTAAAATTTTGCCCCACAAAACAAAAAAATACCCCCCCCCCCCCCCCCCCCCGTTTTTTATATTCGCCCCATAGACCAATTAAATAAAGAAACCATTTGAAAAATAAATAGAAAGACAAATTTAACACAAAAGCATTAAAATTAAAAGGAATGAAAGAAAGCTCAATGTGCATTCAGTCAGTCAGACAGACAATGATAGCTCTTAAAATGTACCTTACTAATTCAAGAGATCTGTAGATAAGACTCAAGGACACAAAGATATACAATACCTGAAGTATGGAGTCCGCTTCGTGTATGTGCGATAAAAATTTGTTACCCAAGCTCTTTCCCTTACTGCTACTCAAATTTGCCAACCTAAAATCAGCCATAAATAGTGTCATTGTAAGTACTAAACAATGTCACTGGGTTCCTCTGTCGACACCCACAATTGAACCTCCAAGTCCACGAGTTACTGCCTTCTGTGAACATGCAAGATCAAATATGCAAATAATTGATTTCGTATAAATGATATAGCGAAAAAATCCACCGCCTAGCAATTAATTACACAAACTCCACCTTACTTTTTAAAACTTACAAGAAGTCAACAACCTCCCCTCGGCATGTTTTGGATTACACAGGCATCCCCTGTCAATTTTTTCGGGCAGAATTTTGATGAAGTCATCAAAAAACTTTTTGACTTTCCCCAGTTTATCCCTGATCAAATTTGGATCAAAAGCCAAACTTTTTGATTGCCCAATATACCTCAGACAGTATTTATAATATATACTAACTTTTGAGGAGGGTGTCAATATAATGTTTACTGTTGAATTTCATTGAAATTTGTTAATTATTTTAATTACCTTATTTAATTATTTCAACTAAAGGAAACTAATAAATATCAATTGTTAATTCTGAAATAAAAAAATATTTAACTGATTTTAGATAGTTAAATGGTTTTTACTCTTTAAAAGAATAACAATCTATTCAAAAATAAAATAATAAAAAAAATTAAATATCTTTTACTCTTTAAAAAATTAACAATAAGTTGACGAAAAATAAATAAAATAATAAAAATATTTAATATCTTTTACTATTTAAATAAATTAACAATCATTAAAATATTTAATTAATAATTTTCGTTAATAATGGGTAACCATTTTTATTAGTTGTATTGAGGTATTATTCTTCTTCCTTTTCAATTATTACTTGATTTTAATTTTAATTTTTAATTTTTTATTAAATACTTTAGCTTAATCATTATTTTTTATTAAACAAAAATAATATATGTTACTAATAATTCTCAAATAAAAGAACACAAAGTATATATTTACGTCTTACTCCTTAAATGAATTTATAATTATGTAAATATTTATTTTATTTTATTTCAAATTTACAATAATATAAATAATAAAAATTATAAAGATATTCAAATATATTTTTTTATTTATTGATACTTCTATTCAATTTCAAAGCATATTGTTATTATTTTTTATCCTTTTGTTTTTCTATTTTACTTTTCTTTTCTTTTTTTGTTTCCTAATGTTTTTTTTCTTAGGTTAATTAGAAATTCGTTATTAAAATTAAATATATTTATTTATTTATTCATACTTCTATTCAATTTCAAAGCATATTGTTATTATTTTTTATCCTTTTGTTTTTCTATTTTACTTTTCTTTTCTTTTTTTGTTTCCTAATGTTTTTTTTCTTAGGTTAACTAGAAATTCGTTATAAAAATTAAATATATTTATTTATATATTCATACTTCTATTCAATTTCAAAGCATATTGTTATTATTTTTTATCCTTTTGTTTTTCTATTTTACTTTTCTTTTCTTTTTTTGTTTCCTAATGTTTTTTCTTAGGTTAACTAGAAATTCGTTATAAAAATTAAATATATTTATTTATTTATTCATACTTCTATTCAATTTCAAAGCATATTGTTATTATTTTTTATCCTTTTGTTTTTCTATTTACTTTTCTTTTCTTTTTTTGTTTCCTAATGTTTTTTTTCTTAGGTTTATTAGAAATTCTTTATAAAAATTTATTAATTAAAACTCCCAAATCAAAAAACCAAAATCATTAAAAACTTATAAACATACTTCAATTTATTTATTTTCTTTTTTCAATATAAATTATTTCAAGAACTTATTATTAATTTTTCTCTCTTTATTTCTTTTTCTTTTTTTCTTCCCCCTTTCTTCTTCAACCTCCTTCTTCATCTTCAAACTCCTCCATGGCCAAAGCTTTAGATCTCCAAGATTCACCCCTTTTCTGCGGTTGAGCTCCAATCGGCACCCCCAACTCTGACTCGTTGCCTAGCTCCCACCGCCCCCCAAACCCAACCTCTTTCAGATCCTCAATCCGCTTAACCTCACCTCCTACCCGTCACAGATCCATTACAAAATCATGTGTATATATAGATGTATATATATACATATATATATATATATTAATTATGTTTGGGTGTGAATTGTGTGTGGGTGATATATATATAGATGTATGTATGTATGTATATATATTTATATATATATTTATATAGTTGAGTAGGAAAAGAAAATGAAAAATGCAATATCTTATAACAAATTTAAGTAGAAGGGTAATTTAATCCTCACCTAAAGTTATAATTTTCATGATTTTTTAATTTTTTATTTGTCTAAAAAATTCAGGGGCAAAAAGATCATTTAACCATTTTGGGCAGGCAAATCTACGACTAGCTGGCTTAAGAGGTCTTTATAATTATCAAAAAGTAAGGAGGGGTTTTGGTAATTATCCCATAAGTGAGGGGGTATGAGAGAGTTGAGAAAACAAAGGAACAAGCAAAACGACGTCGTTTTGGAAGAGAGTTGACAAAAAATAAATAAAAAAACACGTCAGCGGTGGACAACAAAGTTTTTTTGTAGCATCGAATGCGTCCCTATTAAGTATGGTAATATATGAATATATCTTCCCATCATTATTTGAATATATATATATATATATATATATATATTTAGGGTTTAATTATGTCATTTACACTTTTACTAGGTAAACATAAAAATCCCAAAAATGTTTAATTTCATTTGCACAAGCAAACAAAAACATCTGGTTGCCCTACGAAGAATAAGAGTCGACGCTTTCACTAGTATAAAAACATGGTTAAAGCAATAATTTTTTTTTTAAATCTCTTAAAATTACTAATACTATATCAAAGCACAATAAGTTCAACCCCCTCGGAAAGTTTTGCTTGTAGCAGATGGATGCCTTCTCTAGCTATTGCCATGTCCTTGATCTCAATAGCCTCTGCTTCTCGTCCTGCCAACGGTTAAAGACAATCGATAACCACCTTTTTAAATGAAACAACATGCTCGATCACGTATTGGGCCAATCCAAAATCAGCCATCAAACCATGAAAACCTACTATTTACTATTTGAAGCACTTCAAGACACTCTTGTCTCTATCCTCTCGTTGATATATATTATTATTCCTCTAGCTCTTGCAGGGACGGAGCCAGGAATTTTACTGAGGAGGGCGAAATTGTTGTGATATAGCTACATACTTTTTCTTGCCAAATAGACGAAGCCCCTCGCGGTACGGTACGCTATATTTATGGGGAAAAATATAATAAGGAACTACGTTCAATTACAACTTTTGACATACTTTATACTCTTATATCTCTTTCGTTATGACCAGGATTTTGGGTTTGGGGGGCGAACTCAAAGAAAAAGGAGAAAGCGTGATATTTTTCGATTTTGAGGGGGGGAGCGAAATTCAAATATCAAAAATTTTATAAGGTAAAAAAATAATTTTTCAAAATTGAGATGGGGCGAGCACACCCTCCAGCCCCCCCACCTCTTGGGATCAAAAAATCCGGCCGCAATCAGTTCAAAAAACCAAGAGTGGGTATTATTCTAACATTTTACATTTCAAAATAATCTTTTACATGTTCAAAGTTTATGATCATATTCGGTGCACAACGTGCAGTAAAATGTGTGTCAACAAAGAGTGTTTTGACTTTTGACACCCTCATGACTGATAGAATGTTATCAAAATCAAATAGCAATTCATGCAACGGTTATTGATATGATGAGTTTGAGCCATAAAAACATAAAGACATAGTAAATTTCTCAATTTTCTTCATTATTTCTTGTATATTAACTAGGGTAAAATAAAAAGGAAAAAAAGCTTGTGTGAAACCCTAATTAAGCAAAATGTCAAGAGATTTGAAAAATACTATAACTTCTCCTCTGAGTAAAAGTATATTATAATTTCACATACACACCCCAAGTTTTTCGAGTTGTCCGGACTTAGCAATTTTCAAGACTTCACAAGTCTCTTGGTAAGAAATCTAACATCATCCACCAAAGGACCCAAAGAGCTAAGCAACCCGTCCGAAGACTAAAAAGCGTTGATAATGTTAAGACAATCCCCTTCAACAAATCTTGTCCCATCCTCTACTCGACGCAAACTCAAGAGCCAAGTGACCCGCCAAGACTTCCGCATGCTCCGGAGAGAAGAGAAACGGCAGCCTCTTCTTGCACCATCCCACACACCGACCCGAGTTGTCCCTCGCTACAACCCCCAAACCCGTGGCTCCTTCCAGCTTGAATAACGCACCATCAAAATTTATCTTAATAAAACCCTCTTTCGGTAATTCCCAAGGGACCCCCTGCTTGTCTACTTTGGCTGCTCTACCGAATAAATCCAAGAAAACTCTCGCTTGGTTTACCACCACATCCGGAGTAAGCGTTTGACGTTCCATAAGGGTCTTGTTCCAATTGAACCATACATACCAACACATGATCAGAAAGAGGTCATAGACTTTGGGCTCCAACTCTTTTGCTAGATGTCTAAACCACGCTTCGATGCTATTTTGCCAAACCGACAAAACCTTCCAAGGGATATTTGAGAGATACCACACCACTCTAGTAAAAGGACAAAGAAAGAGACCATGATGCATGGACTCACCATCATAATCACAAAGCGGGCACTTCCCTCCAACATCCAATTTTCTTCTTAATAATTCCAATCCCGTAGGCAGTGCTCGGTTGCATGCTTTCCATGCAAAAAGTTTAACTTTAGGAGGCATTCAGATTTCCAAATGAAGTCCTAACTAGTCGGAGTCTGACTCCCTCCCTCCACACACGAAGAAGAAGAAGGCCTATTCATCACGTTCAACTCCCGTGCTAAGTGGTATGCACTTCTAACCATGAATGGACCCGACTTCGTATGATGCCAAATCAGCCTATCTCTATTCCTACCACTGCCCAAAGGTATCGACAGAAATGTGCTAGCTTCCAACTCATCAAACACGTCCCGAACTAGTCCAACATTCCAACCCCCGTCTTGCCCCATCCGCAACTCACTCACTGTCGCACCTTCCTCTAGAACCCTAGGCCGAGAAATCACCATGAAACCAAATTTTCGAGGAAGCCAAGGGTCCTCCCAAACAAGCACTTCTTTCCCGGACCCAACCCTCCATCTACAACCAAATTTTAGAAGTTCTCGGGAACCTAGAATGCTTTTCCAAGTTAAAGAAGGATTGGTTCCCAAGCCCGTTTCCATGAAAGAGAAATTCGGAAAGTATCGAGCTCTATAAATTCGACTTAACAAACACTCCGGGTTTTGTAGGATGCGCCACCGTTGTTTGGCCAACATTGCTTGGTTAGAAGACTTCAATTCCTGAAAACCCAAACCACCCTCCTCCTTGCCCTTACAAAGTTTTTCCCAAGCCATCCAATGAATCTTCCGAGTCTCTCAATTGTTCCACCAAAAATTAGCCATGCCAGCCTCAATTTCTTTCAAGAGATAGTCCGGAAGAAAAAAACAACTCATAGCATATGTAGGAATAGATTGGATCACCGCTTTAAGTAAAACCTCCTTTTCCGCTTGTGATAGGAAGCGAGCATTCCAACCTTGAAAACACCGATGAACTCTCTCTCGGATTGTGTTAAAAACTTTTTATTTTTGACCTTCCCATCACCGATGGTAACCTAAGATATTTATCATGCCCCTCCAAAACTTGTATTCCCAAAATATTTGCCAATAGAATGCGGATGTCAACGGGGGTATTCCTGCTAAAAACCATCGACGACTTCTCAACATTTACTTTTTGTCCCGAAACTACTTCATATGTCCTCAAGATCGATTTAATGCTATTGAAAGCCTCCTGATTTGCTTTCAAAAAAATGAGAGTATCATCCGCAAAAAGAAGGTGCGAAACCCGGGGAGCCTCTCTCGAAACCGCAACCCCCTCAATTTCACCCCTTCTCTCCGCCTCCTGGATCAAACAAGTGAACACTTCTCCCACAAAAAGAAATAAATATGGTGACAACGGGTCCCCCTGACGAAGTCCCCGTTGTGGATGCAAATAGTCAAATTGAGAATCATTAAGCATAAAAGAATATGAAACAGAAGAAATGCACATCATTATCAAACCAATGAAATCCCTGTGAAATCCCAAGCTATCTAGTACATGCTCAAGGAAATTCCGTTCAACTCGATCATAGGCTTTGCTCATGTCTAGTTTGAGTGCAACTTGACCGTCTTTACCCCAGGATTTGTTCTTCAGAAAATGATTCACATCATAAGCTACCAAGATATTATCAAATATCAATCGACCCGGAATGAAAGCCGATTGAGTTTCTGAAATGATGGGGTGAAGAAGGGGTTTAAGACGGTTTGGGATACATTTCGAGGCAAGTTTATATATGACGTTGCACAAACTAATCGGGCGAAGTTGGGACATCGATTCCGGGGATTCACATTTAGGGATCAAGACTACATGAGTGAAATTCATTTTAGGCATGAGATCACGATGATTTAACAAATGAAGAACACATCGAGTGACATCCCCTCCGATTATATGCCAAAATTTTTGAAAGAAAATGGGAGACATACCATCGGGGCCCGAGGACTTATAAGGATGCATTTGACTAAGAGAAAATAATACCTCTTTTGCTACATATAGGTGACACAGCTGATGGTTCATCTCATCATTTACCCAAGGCCGAATGCACTCAAGGACCAAAGCAAGCTCCTCACTAGTAGGCCGGGTGGATGAAAAAATATCTTGAAAGTAATCAGTGATAATCCCTTGGATCTCCTCCTCATGTTCCCTCAAAACCCCATTAGAATCTTTCAACATTGAGATCGTATTATGTTTTTTTCGTTCCGAGGCTCGGGCATGAAAAAATTGAGTATTTCAATCCCCATCTCTCATCCATAACACCCGGCTCCTTTGATGCCAAGTCGACTCCTCCCTTGCCCTAATCTCCTCTAACTCCGATCATGCCCTATTTACTCTTGCTTTTGCATCCCCACTTAATTTCTTCGAATGCACAGAAGTGATAAAATTTTCAAGCTCCTTTATCTTCCTCTTCCTTTGCCCGTTAGTTTCATTGTTCCATTGCAAGAGACCCACACGACAGTTCTTGATCTTTGCCCACACATTGTCAACCGCCCCTTCATTCCCAGCACACTCCTACGCATCCCGAACAACTCTTTCACAATTTTCAGACCTAAGCCACAAAGCCTCAAACCGAAAAAGTCTACGCTTCCGACAATGGAAAGGCCGTTGAACTGGCGATAATTCCACAAGGAGCGGTACATGATCCGAGTATGCCGACACGAGGTGTGAAACTCGTGTATTCGGAAACATATCACTCCAAGCCGAATGCCGCAAGCTCTATCGAGGCGTTCCTTCACCGTATGCGGAAATTCCCGTCCATTACTCCAAGTAAATCAGTAACCCGAGTATCCCAAATCATGAAGATCACAATTCGATAAAGTGTCTCGAAAATTACTAATTTGCCAATTTGCTCTCGATGGTCCACCCTCCTTTTCCGATTGACTCAATACTTCATTTTAATCTCTCGCAACAAGCCAAGAACCAAGCCCGTGAGTACTAAGCTTACACAACAAATCCCAAGTACTTTTCCTTTTTCCTACGTTCGGCTCCCCATAAAAATTGGTGAAACGCCATCCCCTAGAATTCGGCCCCGGGAGAATTTGAGCATCAATATGGTTTTTGGAAAAAGAATGAAGTAAAACATCGAAATTTTTATCCCATAAAAGACCAAGACCACCCTATACCTTCCACCTCAACACAAATACCGAACATGTTAGTTAAAACCTTTAAACGTTCAAATTTCATTTTTTTGCATCTCGTTTCCGAAAGAAAAACAAGAGAGGGTTTATGAAAGCGGATGAAATCCGCTTTTTGACGAATTGCCCACGGATCCCCCAACCCGTGGCAGTTCCACACAAGGCAACTCATTTGGCCCGGCGGGACTGCTCCGCAATCCTCGCTGATACAAAGGGGCACTTCGAAGGTCCACTGTTTTCATTTTCATCAACATGACTAGACACCTCGGTAATTTTTCATTTAGGGATAGTTTTAGACTTTTTTCGAAGGGTTCGGTTCACAGTTTTTAAGGATGGAAAATTAGGCTTTGTTAACTCTAGAGAAGTAGAGATGTGCACTGGAATGTTAATTAGAATAGGACTACCCGGCTGCTGGAGTTGACCATGGATCAGAGTTTGGAAAATTTGTGGTTGGATATTTGGTACTGGGGATTTCGGGAGAGTTAAAGGAGAAGTCAATTGGGTTGAAGGAGAAGTTAATTGGGCAATCAACTCTGTCATTGACGACTGGATAGAACTTGGCAAAGAGAAACCCCTTTTAGAGCTCCCTGCTTTGAAACGGAAATGAGAGGATCCCAACTCCCCTCTCCTTTGCTCACAACCAAAGCCCCTTCACACAACCCTTCCTTTGTAAAACCACCAAAATTTTCAGCATGAGTTAAAGAGAACTGTTGGCTTGTGGCCTCAAACTGCCCCAAGAATTTTTTAAAACTCGAATTCTTTTCTTTAAAACTAGACTCAAAGCTAAGAAAATTTTCGACTCGATTCTCACATGTAACACTACACTCTTTTGTAAAATGAGTCCCCATTTCAGGAGAACCCTCATTTTCAAATTCTTTTGTCAGTTTAGAACGGGGAGGATGCTCAAAGCCCGGGGGAATACAACGGGAAGACGAGACACTCGGGCTTCCAAGATTCACCTTCGCCTCTCCCTACTCTCGGCCTCGTTCTTGACGCCAGCCACTCTCCGGGAAACCCCCACTTCTCATAGATAAGAAAGCCTCATTCTGAAAAGCGGGTCTTCGAACCGGTGTGGCACGCAAGAAGGAGCCAAATGGCATGGATTCAGGAGCAACAAAATCATCCCTGTAACGCATCTCGCAGAATCCCTCCGAGTGTCCAATAACCCCACAAAGAAAACAAAAATGTGGAAGCTTCTCATATGTGAGTCGAACACTGAAAACCTCTCTGAAGGGACTTCGCAACTTTACTACTCGTTGGAGAGGCTTTGTGATATCTATGCTCACCTTCATTCTCAAGATTGAACCCCAGCTTCCATCGTTTTTTGGCAAATCAACTTCAATAAACACCTCTATTCTCGTCCCCAGAAACTCGACCATATCTCTATTAATCTGGGAAATAGGCAGATCCTGGGCTTGGATATAAAAATTTGCCCAATCCAAATTGATAACTATTGGATTATCAAGCTCGTGAAGTTTATTTATGACCACCAACTGATTATCAAAATTCCACGGCGCATTCTCCACAACCCTATCCCTATGCCGTATGTGATCAAAGATCACCAAAAATCTATCCTCGTCCAACTTACGGAATTCCAGCTTTTTTACCGAATTGAAGGCCGCTGTTAAAGTACCCACCATGGCCCTAAAATTTATCCTTCTCCTCGTAACTATCCTTCCTACCAACACGTGACCCTGGATTTTGTGACCCTTTTGCCATATATTCTGGGGAATTTCCGCTTCTATTTCTTCAGATGCCGAAAGGGATAACAAAGTATTCATTCAAGATATTGCTTTATCCATGCCTACTGTAGAGTTTGCAGCAATACTAAGGCACCGCGACAGGTAAAAGCTGAAAACGAAACCCTCCAGCTGTGTTGCTCACTTGCACACAAAAAGGTTTTCGTCCCTTAGCCAAAATAACCAAGCAAAGCAATAGAAATATTAAGAAAAGATGATCAGGAAAAGCAGGAAAGCGACAACTCGAAGAAAAGAAGCAAAACATGTTAAAAGGAGCTGGAAAAGTTAAAAAAGACACAGAGATAGATCTGAGGTGAAAACTCTTCTCCGACGAGCAAAACCTAGGTGACAACGTCCAACTCCACTTTCACTAGCAAAGCCCCAATCCGGTATCATGAAACCCTCCGAGAAATAAAGCTCACCAACGGGAAGAGAAGTCTCGTGTATTCTCTCCCCCCTCCCCCGCGACCCCGATGTGTGCCTGAAAGGATTAGATCGAAATTGCGGCGGAAGAGAAAGCCACAAAACCCTAGCAAAAACGAAAACCCTAGTCGAACAACTGACTCTCATGCAGAGAGAGGACTCTCATGTGGAGAGAGAAAAAAGAAATTTAGGTGGCAAGATATCTAAGTACACAAACAGCGCCTTTTCAGCGAGCACCATAACCTATTTCCAAATTGTCCCCTGAAGACGTTCCTCATCTCTCTTCACTAATAGCTTACAACTTCAAAAAATAGGACTTCATGTTGTAGAGGTCCTTTTTTGCACATTATAATAACATCATCCCAATCTTCGATTACCTAGTCACGAAAGATAGAATGACGCACAAAATAAAGGATGAGATATACCAAAATCATATCCGAGATGCTAAAGTTAGGAAATGTACCTTCACAGTTGTGTCATCATACGTGATCCACTGCCCACGATCCCAACTGTAGGTAAAACAGCGATATTGTTGACCGTTATAACAAACCTAACAAAGACGAGAGGTTGAAAAGTTTAAGAAAAAGTGTTTCGAAAAATTTATATCCTTAATGGTTTTAGTTCAGGCCACTCAAGTGCCCAACTTGGCATCATGAAATAAACCTCCTCACTTGAGGCGAATTACATAGAAGAGAAATTCAATATCATAAAGTTTCAGTAATAACTCTAGCTGCAATCACATAGTATACTTGTATTACAGAGCCTCATCTAGAGGAAGGGGGCCTTTGAGGTTTCCTTAGCAATCAGGATAAATTACAATAAACATCAATTCACGAAACAAACTAAAGAATGGTGCCCGTATTTAACTGTGTAATAAAGTAAAATAATGCATTATTTTTTAATGTTTTGGCACCCTAGACCTTTGAAAATGAATCTAGGGACATTTTGCAAGATTCATGATGCACCACATTCAATTCCTCCACTTTAGAAGTTCTAACTGATGAATGTTACAGAAATGTAAATTTCCAAAAATTAAGTATGATTTATCGAAGAAGCATACCTAGAAACCAAGCGTTGTCTATTTTGTGGATGAAGACCACTATAAACGAGTCTGATATCAATCTCAATAGACAAGGCTGCCAATGTCGCCGTTATATCTTCAACACTCTCATTATCATTCTGCCATTCTACGACTACAAGACACACAACCAGAAACTGCATTAGTACCTACTGTTTGGCCCATGTCGAAGATAACAATCAGAAAAACAAAAAAAAAGTGAAAATAAGAAAGGAACCGTAAAATAAGAATAGGTAAAGTGACCTGCAATGAAAACATGAGGTGGAGAGGAGAGAAAATGGCGAATATAGTCAAGCTCCCCACAACCCCAGACTGCTCGAACATAAGCTAGACGCTTTTTCATGTTAATCTCTTTCAAAAGCTCATCAAAGGATTCCTCTGGGTACGTAAGCTAAAAGATGATGGATGAAATTGCATGAATAAATTTAGAAAGTCCAACTTTAACCATCCATTGGTAGTATAAGCACGCTTTGATCTAAAAAGACATACCTTCGTTACTCTGAGTGCATTGGCATTGATATTATGAAAGTAAGTTGTGTATTTTTGATATCTGGACCCCAAGCCACAGTTGTAACACTTCATTCTCTCAAATATGTCCATCCCAAAAGCTGAATGTGCGACACAAGAACCATTACTACAGTATCAGCCCCTCAAACTTGGGAACTTGATATCCAATGAATCCCGAACAGATGCAGGAGTAATTGATATATGGAGACAATCAAGTATTGTCGCCAGAACTAGAGGAGCATCGTTACAATTTGGTCCCTACAATTTAGTTGTTGGAAATCAATGTTGATATTGGAAATTTTAAACTGACATAATTTAAATTATGGATATATATGGTTCTCATTTGCACTATGATATGATTTTGAGTGAATTCATTAGTTACACATGTTATAATCTCTCACCCATAAATATAGGTGATTATTCGTTACACATGTTATAATCTTTTCAGTATGTAATTCTCTGTTTGTTTCTTTTCTCCACTTTTCTCATTATAATATGAAATTTGAGATCATTCATATATTTGGAACGAGTTTCTGATCTCAAATTGGTGTTAAGGAAGAAGAGATTATATATATATATATATATATATAAACACACGCACGCGCGCGCACACACACATATAACAATATATAAGAATTACTTTTCTTGTAAGTTTACAGGAATAGTAACAGTAGTGGGAGTTACCTCGTGGGAGAAATTACTATCAGGTAACATTTCGCTAATTCACCAATTTAATGCCAAATTCTTTAATTCATTAATTTAATCACCAATTTGATGCCAACCTGTATTATCACACCAAGAAAGCAATTAAATTCCCCAATTTGGTCCCCATCTACATTGTGACTCAACAAAGAAGAATCAGACATTTCCACTCTTTCTCGCTTCTCCGTAATTGTTTTTGAGATATTTCTATGTTGCTCAGCTAGACACTTCTGCTTTGCCTCATTCTCTACCCGTCTTTGATAGTCTAAGTTTTCAGCAAGCTTTCGTTCCTCTTCTTGCAGTCTTGAGAGATCAGCATCATCATCACCAACACTTTGAGGCAATCTGAAACAAATAAACAATAGTTGCATCACAATGATAAACTTCACATATGTGTAGCGTACCCATGGTCATTAAGGTAGGTTGATGAACCAAATTCATTAAGTTTTTCATGTACTTACATAGTTCATTTGGCTATCAAATTGGATTTTAGGTGCACAAATTCAAAATTGTATATAGATGTTAATTAAGGAGTTGATGGATGTGATTGGTGAATTCTGTTTTTTGTGTTATATGTTTGTGGGACGTGCAAGAGATTGAGTCCTAATCTTGAATACTCTTAACACAAACACTCTCCATCAAAAATCAGCATTTTTTGCTAAAATTAAGCTCAATCAAACTTGAAAATACAGCTTAGGATTACTAGGAGTAACAAACTCCAAATCTCTATTTAAAGTCGCTCGAAGTTTTAATTGAACTGAAGGTGTACACATTCATCTTCGAGACCGCCTTGCACCAAATAGAGTGAATGCATATGTTCGATAATCATAGTACAAAGCTTAGTTTAAACAATAATAGTAAGAAAATCCTTATTTTGACAATTACAATAACTCGTTCAATAAAAAGAGTAAAGTCTTGCTCAAGTTTCAACAAGAATATCAAGTAGAAAACTCCATGCCAAACGTAGCGGTAATTAAATCAGTTCTAAATTGTGGAGAAGAAACAAAGAAAGAGAGACAAATAAACAAAGAGAGGATCAAGAGCATTGATATGTGATAGAGTTCAAGACACGTAATGTTTATGAACTCATTGTATATATTTCTCTGAATGATCTGTTACAATAATACAAGCATATGTATATATAGAAGTGAAACGTAACCCTAATACACAGATGGGCCGGACTATAACCTATACATGGGTCGGACTATAATCTATACACTAACACCCCCCCCCCCCCCCCCCCCCGCAATCTGAGCAGTGGGACCAACGCAAAGATTGGCCCGAAGTTGGGAAAACTTGGTCGGTGGTAAGGCTTTGGTGAAGATGTCAGCAACTTGTTCAGCGGTAGGAACATACTTGACCAAAACATCACCGATGGCAACTTTTTCCCTAACAAAATGGTAATCAATCTCAATATGCTTCGTACGAGCATGAAACACAGGATTAAGAACGAGATATATGGCACTAATATTATCACAGTAGACCCGAACTGGATGCGGAAGGAAGACGCCCAAGTCACGCAGAATAAAACGTAGCCAACAAGACTCAGCGACAGCATAGGCAACAGAGCGGTACTGAGACTTTGTACTGGATCGGGAGACGGTAGCCTGTTTCTTGGCAGACCAGGAGATAAGATTATCACCAAGATAAACAGCATAGCCAGTGGTGGAACGACGACTGTCTGGACAACCAGCCTAATCTGAGTCAGCATAAATAGTCAGGGAGTCCACAGTGGAAGAACGAAGGAGAAGACCATAATCAAGAGTACCCCGAAGATAACGAAGAATGCGCTTGACCATCTGAAAGTGGCTATCCCGAGGTGAGTGCATGAACTGATTGACTAAAGCAACTGCATAAGCAATGTCAGGCCGAGTGTGAGTAAGATACTGAAGACCCCCAACAATGCTGCGATAAAGAGTCGGATCAGAGAAAAGGTCGCCTGCAAGAGCGGAGGGAGTAGACGTCGCAGAAAGAGGAGATGCAACAGGCTTCAAGCTCATCATGTCAAAACGCTGTAGAAGCTCGGTTGCATACTTTCTCTGCGAAAGAAACAATCCAAGAGAGTCTCGTGTAGCATGAATACCCAGAAAATAGTGAAGATCCCCTAAATCCTTCATAGCAAACGCCTGGGAAAGACGAGAAATAAGAGCAGTAACGGCAGCAGAGTCATTCCCAGTCAAGATAATGTCATCAACGTAGAGCAAGAGAACCAAGGTGATAGAACCAGAACGGTAGACGAACATCGACATATCAGCTTTGCTGCTAGTGAATCCCAGACGCAGCAAAAACGAACTAAATTTTTGAAACCAAGCTCGAGGTGCTTGTTTCAGACCATATAAAGCCTTCTGTAACTGACACACATGTGAAGGATACTGGGGGTGAGTAAAACCGCGGGGCTGAGCCATGTAAACAATCTCGGTAAGATCACCGTGAAGAAAAGCATTCTTCACATCAAGCTGTCGGATAACCCACTGACGAGAAACGGCAATAGAGAGAACAGTGCGAATAGTAGTCGGCTTAACCACAGGGCTGAAGGTCTCACCAAAGTCAATACCAGCCTGTTGCTTAAACCCCTGAGCAACCAAGCGGGCCTTATAGCGCTCAACAGATCCATCAGAACGTAACTTAACCTTATACACCCATTTGGAACCAACTAGATTTTGTGAAGGATGCGATGGCACTAAAGTCCATGTGCCATTGGCTTGGAGAGCATTAAACTCATCAGCCATGGCAGCACGCCAAAGGGGATCCTTGGCGGCCTGTGTATAGCATGTTGGCTCGAGAGGAGGGGAAACAGCAGACAAGGAGGGAAGAACACGAGGCTTACGTGTACCATCACGTAAACGGGTGACCACAGGATGACGAGGACACGGAGGAGGAACACTAGGTGAGGACGCAGGAGAAGAAGAGACCGAGGAAGAGGTAGTGGAAGGAGATTGGACATAGGGAGACACGGGATTCGGGGAAGATGATAAAGATGGTCCTGGACCAGTGGGACGGGGAGGACTCCGGGAGGAGGGTGGTGAAAGAGATGACTCCAGAAGAGGCGGCATGGAGGACATAGTGGTGATGGCAATAGGTAGATGAGGCAGCATGGAGGACATAGTGGTGGTGGCAATAGGTAGATGAGGCGGCATGGAGGACATAGTGGTGGTGGCAATAGGTAGATTAGGCGGCATGGAGGACATAGTGGTGGTGGCAATAGGTAGGTCAGTGGGACCGAGATAAGGAGGATGAGGAAGAGAAACCGTAATAGATTCAGCAGCAGACTGGTGGGTACCAGAGGTGGAAGCGGAAGGTAAGGTCGGATAAGGAAAAGAGTCTTCATCGAAGATGACATGACGACTAATATGGATAGTACCAGAAATAGGATCGAGACACCGATACCCTTTATAATTCGGGGCATAACCTAAAAAGATACATGAGGCAGAGCGAGGATCGAGCTTATGAGCAGCACGATGACCAAGATGTGGAAAACAGGCACAACCAAAAGTCCGAAATGTGGAATAGTCGGGAGAACGACCAAATAGGACCTCATAAGGAGACTTGCGGCGAAGCGTAGGGGTAGGGAGACGGTTAATAAGAAAAACAACAGTATAGAGAGCATCGACCCAAAAGGAGTGGGGGAGATGAGCAGTAAGAAGCAAAGTGTGAAGTAACTCAGAAATATGATGATGCTTACGTTCTGACACACCATTTTGTTGTGGGGTGTAAGGGCATGACAGATGAAACTGAATACCAGAAGCAGCAAAAAGATGACGGAATTGAGCATTATCAAACTCACGACCCCCATCACTTTGAAACATTTTGATTTTACTTGTAAAAAGATTTTCAATTAGAATTTTAAAATTACAAA
This sequence comes from Buddleja alternifolia, assembly GCA_019426215.1. Taxonomy (NCBI): domain Eukaryota; kingdom Viridiplantae; phylum Streptophyta; class Magnoliopsida; order Lamiales; family Scrophulariaceae; genus Buddleja; species Buddleja alternifolia. The sequence goes on along the minus strand of CM033396.1, from coordinate 6,863,268 downwards.
AGTGAGTATAGACTTCAGATTTAGCACGCATAGGATAGCACCAAGTAAAACGTGAAAAATCATCAACAAAAATAACATAATATTTGAAACCGGTAGGAGAGAGAACGGGAGAAGTCCAAACATCAGAGTGAATTAAATAAAAGGGTACAGAGCTACGGTTCTCAACATGCTGAAAAGCTAACTTGTGTGATCTACCTAACTGACAAGTTTGACAAAAAGAGACAGAACAATCCTGAGACTTGATATTACCACTACGAGACAATTGCTGAAAAGTAGAAAGACTAGGATGACCCAGGCGGCGATGCCAAACATCACTAGAGACGGTACGAGCAACAAGGGAGGACACTAGGCTAGGGGAGATCGGATACAAGCCACTACTGGAAGGGGACTGCAGAAGAACATTCCCTGTTGCGTTGTCCTTGACACAGAAACCAGTGGAAGAAAACTCAACCATACAATCATTATCTTGACATAATTGTCTAACAGACAAGAGATTATGAAACAAATGAGGAACATGCAACACATTAGATAAAGTAAGGGGACCAGAAGGGGTACGAAACGTACAAGAGCCAACATGCTTAATAGACAAAAGTGCACCATTACCAACTAAAATTTTGTTGGTACCAGTATAGGGAGTAAGGTTAGAAAGATTACTGTCATTCGGAGTCATATGAGCAGAGGCACCACTATCAGGATACCAGGGTATGCCAGAGGTGGCAGCAGCAGACAGGGCTGAAAAAGACTGTGGAAGCTCCGCAGAAATATATCTGTGGTTAAACCGCTGGGGACACGAAACACAAGTGTGACCCAAAATACCACAAAGTTGACATGTCTGACCAAGAGTAGGAGTCGGAAGTAGACCAGGACCCGGAGAGTACTGAAAAGTATGAGGGGATGGGGACGAGTCACGACCATGACGGTCCGTCCCATGTCCGGAACTAGAACCGTGACCATGGGAGCCACCATTACCTTTAGCACCACAATTTTTTAATATTGAGGAGTGAGAGTGGGCGACAAAGGCATAAGATGGAGAGAAAAGAGAGGGAACAGATGAAGTTGGGGAAATTGGGGTTGCATGGGGGCTAATTGGAAGAAGAGAAGACATATGTGGATTGTTGTGTAAATGAGAGAGAATATGGGGGCTGTTTTGGAAATTAGTGATTTGGTGGGGGCGATTTGGGAGAGTAGGGTTATTATGGGGGCTGTTTTGAAAAGAAGAGGAATTAAGCGAAGGGCTATTGTGTAAATTGTTGTTACTGTACGGGTTGTTAGGAAATATAGTGGGTGGGGTGGGGTCAAAAGGTAGAGAGGTGCTGATTGTGGGGGGAACAAAAGATAAAGGGGGGACAAAAGATAAAGGTGTGCTGATTGTGGAGGGGGACAAAAGAGAAAGGGGGGGTAATTGTGGTGTGGTCAAAAGTAAAAGGAGAATTGTTGGGTGAATAAGTGGAGATGGGGTGTTGTAATTTAGAGAAATGGGCGGAAAAGAGAGCGCCTGCATGAGGAGAGAGAAGGGAAACGGCCGAGTGATTTCCAGCAGCGGCGATAGAGGAGGAAACGGCGCCAGTGGCCGATGGGGAAAGAAGAACGCCGGCAGTAGCGTTAATTTCAGCAGCTAGAATACTCTCGGTCATAGGTGAGAGAATGGCTCCGGCGGTGTTGACGGCCTGAAATGACGACGCATCGTCGGCGGCAGATTGCGGAGAGCTACCGGTGACGGTAGATGGAGAAAATCCGGCGACTGAGGATAGAAGGGGCGACTGAGAGAGAATCGCAGCAACGTCTTTGGGTGAGAGATTAAAGGGTGGAGAAAGAAGAGAATGGAGGAGATTTAGAGCCTTGGAGATGGAGTTATCGGTGGTGGTTGGCGCCGGTAGAGAAGAGAGGGAGAAAACCGCGTCTGTAAAAGAGGAGAGAGAGGCAGTAGAGGTGGAGGAGAAGGTGGTGACAGAGAGGCGGCAGCGGTGGTGCCGGAAAGGGAGGAGGCCATCCCGGAAGCTATAGGTGCCGTGAGGGCGGGAGACGAAGCCATAGGCTTTGTGAACCTGGTAACTGATACCATGATAGAGTTCAAGACACGTAATGTTTATGAACTCATTGTATATATTTCTCTGAATGATCTGTTACAATAATACAAGCATATGTATATATAGAAGTGAAACGTAACCCTAATACACAGATGGGCCGGACTATAACCTATACATGGGCCGGACTATAATCTATACACTAACAATATGTTTTATGAAGGAAAGCGAGAGACATACATAGCTTCAGCATTCTGATCCTGCAACTCGTCAAATTTGGTTGTCTGCGGAAACAATAATCAGAATTGAGAACATTTTAAGAATTAGTCGGTTCACAGTTGAGGTTAAGTGTTCAAACCTGCGGATCCATGTTTTTCCGCTTTCTCTTAGTCTTTTTCTTATCATTCGTACTCTTATTGACATGTTTCGGATTGTCAACTCCGGAACTAATGCCCTTTTTGGAATTCGAATCAAGTTCAGCTAACAATGATTCTCTGGCAGCATCAGATTTTTCCATAGCGTCTTGCTCCGCCAGATCTTCCAATTGTGCCTAGAAAATGATAAACATATGAGTATCTACCTAGGCACTTTTTATGAAAAGGTGCTTGAAAAGGTGCATACCTGCCAAAATGATTTCAATATAGGGATTAACATTAGTTGGAAATCATCAGAAGATGCATGCTCAAGCTCAACTCCCAACTGCTGCATCCGTGCAAATATCTCCGGGATGCTTGCATCTAATTTGCTTATCTGCATCAAGTGAGATAAATTAGTGAAGAAATAACATTATCTTGAAACAAATAGGAAAACAGAACTAATGTGACAAACCTCAACATCCGCTTGTGCATTTCGTGTCTCCAACGCCGACTCACTTAAATTGTGACATTTTAGGTTATACAAGTCCGGCATACTGTCAAATTCCTTCTTAAACAAATTCATAATTTGCAAAACTTGCTCAACTTTCGCCACTCTCACGCGTATCCAGGATGCCAATTGTTCATTTGTTGAGGGGCCTGTAAATATCCACAAAAACAATGCATCTGAATCAAGCATATTGTCACGTCCTGGCAATTCTCAAGACCTCTTCCCACAAATGAGGTTCCAAAATCTTAAATCTCTACACTACCTTGTATATATAGTAGTGAGTAGAATTATCTAGAATAGTTCTAGATATGTAGAGACTTATAAGAATTCTCTAGAATCATGTAGAAACATGTATAGGTAGAATTCTCTAGAATGGGCTATGTAAATATGTAGTAGAATTCTCTAGATCTTCGATAATAGCCGTTAGATCGAATCAATCTCAACCGTCCATTCTTAAATGGACTAGTATAAATAGAGGGCTAGGCATCATTTGTAACCATCCAACATTTTGGAGAGCAATACAAGCACTTAGAGTTTTCCGAACACTCTCAAGTTATTTACTTAAATCCCGAGCACACGAGCACGAGTTAGAGCGAGGTTGACTTAGCAATCCTTGCAAGAGGCTGGGCGACTAGCTAAGTGCCACACGAGGTGTTAGTAAGAGACTAAGTCCGTGACAATATGCTCCTCACCAAGCTCCAAGAGGAATGAAGAATCTTGGCTAAAACTTATCTTCTCCATAATGTCATCAACATCCGCTTTTGAATCAATATCCCATAGATTGTCCACAGTTTCAGGTAGCATTGATTGCACTTTGGACAACACGAAAGCCATATGTTTCTCGTGAATCTATTGCAGTCGACACACCTTATTTTCTTCCACATAAGATAAAGCTCCACACCCGGTACCAAACCATCTTTTAATAAAGAATTAAAATGTGACTTTAGGTCAATAATGTTTACTCTCATCAACTCTTTCTTGTCATTCAAACTCATCGAACTCAAATACAACGGGACCGATCCCTCCTCTCGGTATTCCTTATTTCCTCTGCTCTCTTCCCCCGCCCTACTGCTTCTAAAACCAGCAATGGACTCCGACTCAACCGTCTTGGCCAGATTCTTCAAGGAATATGAAATAGACGCAATGTTTGATACAATGTTTGCCTCCTCAATCAATGCCCTGATACAAGCCCGGAAATAGGCAACTCGGGACGCAGCCGTCCGAATATTCTGCTGGTATTCCTCTAGAAAATTCTCAGTGGCAGGCTCTACGGGGTTTTCTATAGCTAAAGCCCTCTCACACTCTTTCACCACTTCCTCATACTCCTCCGCTGTGTACAACATAGTCGCGTAAAAATGTGCGAACTCAATAGAATCAGGGGACAAACACACCGTCCTCCTCGTACCCTCAATCGCATTCCCGAAGTGCATCATTTGTATTTTCATCCTCGTCATCGTCACCAGCCTTTCTCCACACCATCTTGCAAGCAGTCCCCTGAATACGGTATACGGTAAATCAAGGCCAAGTGGTGTGGAGAACTACCCTCATCACCCTCATGTTTCGAGCACAAATTTTCAATCATTTCAACGGATTTTTGTGGTTTCTGGTGCTCACATTCTATCTTTATCAAAGCATATGACGACGAAGAAGAACCAGGGTTTTCAGTACTGGTTTCGACGCGAGGTTTTCACCGGTAGAATGTTCGTCGGTGGCATCCGCCGGCAAGTTACTACGGCCCATTGCATGCACCATAGGGAGAGAGTGAGAATTAGAAATAGCGTGCGAAGGAGAGAAATCTTTGAAGTTGTTGTTGCAAGACGATGGACTTATTTTTGAAAATCCTGAAGACGGACCAAAGAGACGGACTTCAATACCAATCTTTCCTTAAATGAAGATACTCTAATGAAGTCCGGACTTCAATTAAAGATATTGCTAAACTTAATTACTCTTTTGGTTTAATCAAATAAATAAAGACGGACTTGTTAGTTATTACTCCCTGGTGTAGTAACTTTTTTTTTTTTTTTTGATAAGGGCGCCGCAATAATATAATTTCATTTTTATATGTACATATATACTGATATACATATGTATATATATATGATCAATCATGTAAGTAACATTTAATAATACATCTTATTAATAGTAGTAATTACCTCCTCCAAAGAAAAACAGTGGTAATTATGAGTGAACTTGGTGCGGGATGGGGCTGTTTTACTTTTTCGTTGCCGCGTCCCAATGTTCGCTAGTTAGGTTGGGGTGGTCTTTGCAATTTTTAACGATTTATTGTTCAAAAATAATTTATGAAAATTGTTTGGGGGTTGCTGATGAGCTATAGGAGATCGATGAGAATGGTGATATGCTCAGCAATATTATCGTATTTAAATAGTCAAGACGATTCTACTAACAAGGTCTAGTAACATGGGGATGGCAATAGGGCGATTATGAAACGGGTTAGGCAAAATCCGCCATTCATTCCATTTAATTTTATTGAAACCCGAAAACCCATTCCACCCAGCTTCCCGCCCCATTAATTACTTTTTTGAAACCTGAAACCCGCCCCGCACTGCCAAATACCGGCGATGTCGGGTTTAACGGGTTAAACTCGCTTGAGTCATGAAAATTAGTAATTCACCCGATGACCCGACCCAACCCAACCCAACTTGAACCTAATGAAGTTTAGCTCAACCTGATGAATTCACTTGACCGCTAAAATCTACTCGAGTAATAATCAATTTTGACTCAACATGCAAAATTTCACACAAGTAATAATCAGTTTAAGACTCATATAATTCAAGAACTAATAAAACAACAACATAGACAAACATGATTAAATTTTATACAAACAATAATCAAATCACATCGAAAAGTCCAAATTTAACACCCATATCAATACGTCATTTGGAAGAAAAAAAGAAAGGTTTCTATTGAATAATTTGGACTTTGGTTCCCAATTCTAAATTAATATATTAAGTTTAGGTGGAAAATATAATACAAAAAATTATATATTGGCGGGGCGGGTTACGGTGCAGGTTGTACTAAATAGAATTTCTAATATCCATAACCCCTCCACCCCAAAAAAATAAATAAATAAATAAAAACCTATTTGACGCACCCGAATGGGTACCCATCTAACTCCGCCCTGTGCCATCCCTATACTAAAACTAGCATCTATGAGCAACACCTAAAGTGCTCTAATTTGGTGCTTCGAGCACAAGAATATTTATTTTTCTGAAATTTAACAACACTCAAATTTTCATTTACTTTAATTTTCTCGTCAAACCATCATGTTACACGTACTCATTCTTAATTTGACTAGCAATTTTGTTACTAAAATAGTATATTTGAGAGTTTCTTTTTTGACTTTTTTCTACTAATTGATCAAAGAATTTGTATCAAGCCTACAAGTATGAAAAAGACGTTATAGTTTTGTATTGATTCTATTAAAGTGGTGATCGAGAGCTACTTCTGCTACAGGATTGTGAAAAGAAAAACAAAATAAAATCTATTACGTACTCCTTACGTGCGGAGGAGTCTTGAAGGATTAGAAAGCAAAAATCTTCATATGTTGTAGAATTTCACTCTCAATTGGATTGTATTGCATTACCAGAGGTTTCGGAAGGTTTGATCCTCAGGTTTATATTTGTATCTATTTAAAAAATCACTATTTTTATCTGTAGTAACTTTCAAGTGCAATTAACATTAATTAACAGTATATTTATATTATTTATCGTCGATTTATGGAAAAGTTCAAGAAAACTTGTTTTGGAAAATATATTATCCTCAATGGGTTTAGTAACTTAGTTCACGCAAGAAAAAATATATATTCAAGAAAAAATATTTGACATATATAATTAATTATTGATATTAACATCCGATATATATAAAATATGTCGAATATATTCGATACATATATAATTAATTATTGATATTATATATTCAAATATTAATATCAGCAATTAATTATATATGTCGAGTATATAATTACTTTATCTACAATCTATATAAAATATCAATTATATTAATAATAATCTATGTGAATAATTATATATTTTATAAATATATTTTCTCTTATAAATCTTAAATATATCTTAAATAATTTTAATAAGTATTGGCGATGAAAATGATTTAAATAGTTACATATGTTTGTTGTATTTATGAAGAAATTATATATAAGAACATACGTATATCTAAATAGAAAAAAAAATGTTAGATTTACTATATTTCTGGCAAAAAAATAAATTAATTCTGGAAAAATATATATTATTAATCATAATTAATGTAGAAACTCATTAAGTACTTAAGTAAATTTATTTTAAAATCTTTATATGTATTTCTAGTTTTAATTTATTTTATTACAATATTTTTAAGGATTTATATGTTTTTATGTTAAAAAGAAAATTACTTTAGACAAGAATATTGATAATGATAGGTTATAGATTAAGATATTCTTATAAGTTAGGTTGCACGGGTGCGGATACGGATACGACATGATACGAAAATAGCGACATGGATTTTTAAATTTTTTAAAATACGACACGGGGAGGATACTTGAGTATTATATATAATTAGTCTTGTGCACTAATAATAATAATAAATAAAAAACAAATTAAATGGCCAATATATATGTTGAAGATCTTGGCCCAATTTAAATGTGCCACTGAAGTCTATCCTATATTGGCCTAATAAGACAACAAAAGAGAATAGAAAAGAAAATAAAAACAAATAAAGAGCAACAAAACAAAAAAACACTAAATCATTTTCACTTCATCTTCCTTAACCTTCCGCCGCGACACCAGGTCTGCTCCATTTCTTCTTTCTCATTTTATTTCTTATACTTCCTTCTTCTCTTTTTTATTTTTATTATCAGTTTTACCACTCTATCTCCTCTACCCTCCAAGATCCAGCTCAATAATATTCAGTTAGTCTTCTTTCAATAGAAGAGATTGATATTCTCCTTGGATTTACTATAGACTCAAATCTATATAAATAGGGTTTTATATCAGTTTATATATATGTGCATACTGTGTCATTCACAATTATTCAGAAATACACAGAGTTCTCTTTTACATTATTAGCCTAAAAAATTTATCTAATAGAATATATACAATATCTAACTGTATCTATAAGAATATTCACTAACACTATTAATACAAGTGGAACTAGTCGAACCCATATCAAACAATATTCTAAACGTACTCCTCAATAGTTGTACCAGAGTGCAAGTTCAGTACCATGTCCACCAAGCTCCGAAACCTTGTCCTTTCACTGTAAAGCGACGGCGCAATTGATTTTGAGTCCTTCAATTTGCTTATAACTAGTGAACCATCAAAGTCAATAACAGAAGTAAACACCCAAAAATATCTCCATTTGTGCGCAAGGACACTAGTCCTCTTTTTTTTTTTTGGGTTTTTAATTAATTAATTTCTTTTGCCGCCATTAAAAAAATTCTCATTTAAATTTAAAAATTAGTTTGAGATATAAAAAACGTCTTCTAATTTTTTTTACTTTTCAGAAATTTGATTTGTTTTCTTTTTATTTTTATTTTCCTGAGTATTTTATTTAGTTATTAGTCAATGGAAAAAAAATTCGCATTTATCTAAATATTAAATTATCTATTTTTTAATAAATAATTATTTTTTTCAAACTCAAATTAGTTTGAAATATACAACTTCAGTATTTTCAATTTCAAATTAATACTTTACATTCTGGTGTTTGGTGTCAAGGGCGAAACCAGGACAGATATGGTGTGGGTTGGATGTGTCTTGGTTCAGTGTAAAATGAAGTTTTTCCTTTCAATTAGGTTAAATTGGTAAAAATTGGAGATTTGGGGCAATTTGGCAAAAAAAAAAAAAAACAATTGCATTCCCTCCAAAATCGGGTCCAGTTAAGTGATTTTTCCTCATTTCAGCAAAATTCCCAATTTCACGAGTCATGTGCCGTACATGTGACTTTTTTCGACAAAATTTCGGTGCAATTTGTACTGAAATTGCCATTTTTTGCAACTTAGAGTATCGAAATTGCTAGTAGGCCAAAATAAGGCACAAATAAAGTACCAAAAAAATATACGGCATATTCATACAAACATAAAGAAAGCCTCACCTAGAAGTTGCAAAGAAGATTTTGAAGTATGTCAATTCAGGGGTATGGCTTTTTTTTTTTTTTGTAAGCTAGGGATATGGGTTTATAGTAGTATAAGGCAAATGTTTCCATATTTGTTCTCATATATGTCGATTCTTAATGTCATCTAGATGATAGTTGTGGAATTACTGTATTTTAGACTCAAATTGCATGGAAAAATCAAAATTGTATACGCATAAGCTGGCCTTATGTGCTTAACTAGGGCTTGAAAATCAATAAGGGTAAGACAGTTACAGTAAAAAGAGAGCTGGCCTTATGTGCTTAACTGGGGCTTGAAATTAGTACATTTTCTTTTAATAATTAGATGAATTTGAGATAAAATGAGATTATAAAAAAGTTGTGAGTCTCTGATTTTTGACCTAAATGTTACGAATTGAGATATTATTGACGACATAAAGTGCCAAGTTTATTGTTTATATTATAAATTCATAGTATACGACTTAACTTTATCTTTTAGTGTGATGGTGTTGTTGCGGTGACTAATTGAATTATATGATCTCACGAGGTTTGGTGAAAGGAATATCGCATGGTGGTTCGATTTCCTTATTGGAGTAGCCAATATAGATTTTACTATAACCTTTAGTTGATTATTAAAAAAAAGAAGAATAAAAAGGAAAATATTAAAAAAAGAAGAAGAAGAAGAAGAAGAAGAATAAAAAGGAAAATCCCTTATTTTGTGCATTTCATAACCTAAAATAGACGTTACTTTGAGTTGTGTTAAAAAACGAAAGACATCATTTTATGGAAGAAATATTGTGAAAGAATTATAACAAAATAATCTTACAAACCGGAACAAGAAGAATTTAACTTATTCTTCAGTAACTAAGTACTAAAAGCAAAAAAAATGCTGGGCCGGTCAAACGGTCTGAAAATGAGCCAAACACCTTCTCAAAGCTCGGAGGCTAAATGAAAAGCCCAATCTGAGAAAGCCCAACTGCTTGCAAAACTAGCAATATATTTCAAGTTCACCGGGTAGTTTTATGCCAGATTCAGTCCAATAATCCGAGTGTATAAGCTATGTCTATCTTTTTCATACAATTGTGTAGAGGACCACACACAATCCACCTTACTGTTTGAGAGAGATACACACTATGACCATAGGACTCGGTCTAGCATAGAATTTTCCCAAGTTCACATGCTATACCAAATATTTTTTAGACACCGAAAATTAATGTTTTTTTTTTTCCTTAGACAAGTGCAATATGATAAAATTATTCTTTTCAAAATCAATTCATAGTAAAAGGGATTATTACAATAGTCAACTGTAGAAAATTTATTTTGAATCAATTTCCACAAGCAAAGCCAAACTTACTCTTATGAATGAAGAATTACTACTAAATCCATGTAAGTCAAACTAACACACAATTACATAAAAAGGGAAAAAATAGGAAATTTTATTTAATTTTTAAAAGAATCAGATTTCTCAAAATTTGGAATCTTCGACTAAAATCAAATGAATTTGATCCTAAATTTCTAAAGTATTATTATTCCCCTACACTATGAATAGTATGCATATAAAATATCTATACATCCTCATTTATCATATTCTACTTTTACAAATATGGGTAATTTATATCTTAGTTCATTACATAAATATGCCATATTTGTATTTAATTTGTATTTACACAAGTATTTACCTTTATCATATAAAAATAACTAGGTATGTTATATATATGTATACATTGATTACATATTTTCCATTTCAGGTGAATACACAGATATAAATAATAAATAAATACATATATATATGTAAATATTTTATACAAATAAGTATGTATACGTGTGTCGATTACAAAAGCGAACAACTTATTCAAATATGAACTTTATCCATTCGTGCACATACCAAACCAAACATTTCAAATGCAATTCGCTCTATTTTGCCAATTCAAATACTATAATAAAATATTCCACGTGTCTCTCTTCCTTCCCATTTCTCTCTAAACCCTAATCTTCTTTATTTTTCTATTTTCTTCCACCGGCGATAGTTTGGTGAAGCAGTCATCTACTTTACCACTGTTACCACCACTATCGTCGGCGGGTTGGGTTGGAGCACCCTTCTTCAAGTTGTACATTACATCTTCAAATCTGACGAGACGGATATGAATCTAACGAGACAGAGCCAAATCTGGCGAGATGAAGACGGGTGATACATAAGTTTTTATATAGCGTTTTAGATTTTTTGTTTAGTATTTTATTTTCTCTCTCGTATGAGAGTTTGCTTTCTCTCTCGAATGAAAGTTTCGTCTCTCCTTGAATAGGAGTTGCACAAGAATTTTCTTGTGTTCGTTTGTGAGTTCTTAAGATTTGTTGTCTTCAAAAAACTTGATAGTTGGTGTTTCAGCTGTTCTTACTACATCGTTTGAGTCGATATAAATTATATTGTTCCAGACGTTGTAAACTTTCAATTGAATGATATATAAGACCGATTTTATTTTTTTAAAAAAATACTATAATGAAATTAAATTTCAAAAATTCAATTAATTGCAATAAGATTTTCCATACTATATACCCATACCTAACTTTTGAAAAAAAAAACAACTCACTCCATCCTTGTACGCAAATTCTATTGTGCCATCCAAATAAATCGAATTTTGGCAGTTAAGCTGATGAAATCTAGTTTTATTGGTAAAGTTGAGCCCCCAATATATTATGGGTCTTGGATTCTACTCCATCGACAATATGTGGTCATTTTTCTACTTTAATATTAGTTGCTAGCTATTCGTAATAATTGTCAATTAATTGTAACCTATTAGATTTGCTATTCATGACATGTAAAGACGAAGCAAGGGGGGACTGGTGAGGCTAAACCCGCCCCTTAACTTTGAGAAAATTATTTTTTGGCCCTATAAATTTTTTATATTTAAACTTTCGCTCTGCCAAAATATAAAAATATCAAGGTTGATATAGTAAAATAGGAGATAAAGCCCAATAGGAACTGAATAAGGAACCCAGGCCCAACAGAGGCCCAGAAATCGAATTGATAGACTAGGTCCGCGCTAAGTAACAGTACCAGGTCGGGTCGTTTCTTGACCCGACCCCACAAATACGAGTCATCCACTGTCCATTAGTGCCACTTGTTAGCATCCTATGAATACCCAACAACCATTGGTACAGAGTGTGCACTATAAATACCTCCATCATAACATTTATTGGGGGTTGAAATCTCTAGAATATTCTCTCAAGAATTAGTCTCGCATATTCATTAATAACGAGTCTATAGACTGAGAAGTACGTTCCCTTATACTTACAAATTTGGAGACTAGATTCGTTCACCGAGTACGACCCTGTATACAATAACCAATATAGAACTACGTTGGCTTGATCCTAATTAGGTACGTAGGTAGTTTAATTATCATTGAGTGAAGCTATAATTCTTCATCACCATACTCGTGGAGTGACTCATGTCATTCCAGACTGAGAAACTTGGGTCCCCGAATTTGGGTTAAATCAGTTGGCGCCGTCTGTGGGAACATTACTTTGAGGTTGCTGAGACTTGTTGGCAATGAGAATTGAGGCTGGCAACGTGAAGAGTCGTTTGATTCGGGAAGAGGAAGAATTGAACATGGATCCGCTTATGGATGAAGGAACGAGTGCTGTTGTAACGATGACGAAGGGAGAATTGGATAGGAGGATGAAGGAATATGCTAAGGAAGAGATGCAGAAATACCTTACTCGTACTCCGACAACACCTAATGTAGGAGAACCACGTGCAGATCCTTCCGCAAAAAGAAGTTTATTTCGTCAAGAGGAGAATCGAGATGGAGAGCAAGAAGGAGACTCGTTAGACGATGATGATGTGGTGAGTATTCGTCAAGAGTATGTAGAGGGAAGAGGAAAGACTCGTGCAATGGAGTCGCCGGGTGCACCACGACGAGCAGTGCATTATGAGGAGGATAGACATACGAGGATGGAAAAGGTCGCGGCTCCTGTGCAGACGAGGCTAGCTCCTACACTGATGGCCCGCAATTCTCCTTTTGTCACTGAGATCATGAAGAAAGTTCCGAACGGCCTCTTCTGGATGCCATATTTTGTAAAATTTGATGGAACGGGCGATCCGAGACCCCATATTACATCGTACGAGTTGTTGATGTCTTTGCGGCAGGGACAATTGGATGCGATTAATGCAAGGTTTTTTACCACAATTCTTGTGGGTCGGGCGCAAGACTGGTTCATGAGTCTGGCCCCGGTTCTATAGAGTCGTACTCACACTTAAAATATAAGTTTGAAAGTCATTTTGCTAGTAACAAAAGACGAAGAAGTCTATATCTGTGATCATGGGACTGAAACAAGGCTCAACCGAGTCTTTGCGTGAATTTATACACCGCTTCAATCAAGAAGCCATGAACCTTCCGGAACTTAATAACGAACTAATGCTAAGCTTCTTAATGAGAGGCTTAAAGAAGGAAAACTTTAATGATGCACTTTCTCGCCGCCCTCCACGATCCCATGAGGAATTGATGGAATTGGCGAGAGAATATATTAATGAGGAAGAAATGAACGAGTTGAAAGACTCGGATATTTGCAAGTTATGATGACCCACGAGGTCGTAAAGAAAAACATGAAACTGAACGTTATGAGGGAACGGGGTCGAGGAGAGATCATGATCGATCCCGTAGACCAAATTTAAACATTACACTCTGCCCATTGAACTCGACTCGTACGAGAATTCTGGTTGCTGCTTTACGTACGAGTCAAATTCAAGACCCAAACTAATGAAAAGTGGTGTGAAAAACAACATGAATAGATACTGTGAATTCCATAAAGACCATGGCCACGACACTGAAGAGTGTTTTCAGTTGAAGGATGAAATTGAACAACTTATCAAATCTGGGGTGTTGAACGATTTTATTGATCGAACTTTGGCAGAAGTAAGAGCCTCGGAGGCCACTCATACGTACTCTACCGACCGCAGATTCACGAGAACGATCCAATGAGAAGTCTGAAAGAGATCAGACTGTAATTACAGCAAACCAGAAATGAAGATCACAGAAGCGATTTATCGCCAAAACAATGAGCCCAAGGCAACCTGATCAAGCAAGATCACCATGCCGCAGACCATCCTCGTAATTATGAGAGAAATCAACCATTGACGGTTCTCTTAATCACGGGATAATGACTATCATCGTCAGACTCGTAATTACGAGCATAATGCTACTCGTAATAGCAGTCCTCGTACAAACGGAGAAGAGTCGAAGTGCGGGAGGCACCCAAACAAGGTGTCTTCGAGAATACACATGATAGCTGGAGGACCTTTGATGGGGACTTTCAAGGAAAAGATATACGAGGGAGAGTTTCGACTAACCGTGGCGAGGATCGAGTTTTTTCACTTACTGAGGATCGAGTTCGAGGGAGAAGTGATTAGCTTTGATGACAGTGATTACGACAGAATGCACGATTCTCATAAGGACCCTATGGTGATTTCGAGGGATGTGGCCAATTTTGTGGTGCATAAGGTTTGGTGGATATGGGAGTTCTGCAGATATTATCTTTTGGGACATTTTGAAAAGGACGGAGCTGGATGGAACTCGGCTGCGAAGTGTAAGTACTCCTTTGGTTGGTTTTACAGGATCTTCGATTATGCCTAAAGGCTCATTGAGCTAGATGTGTCGTTGGGGGTGGGGTCGAGGTCAAGGACGAACCGAATCACCTTTTTGGTTGTGGATGTACCCTTTGCGTACAATATGATTGTGGGTTGACCCATGTTGAATACACTTGGAGCTATTTTTCCCCTCCACACTTGAAGATGAAGTTCAAAACAACAATGGTATTGGTGAAGTGTGTGGGAACCAACTGGAGGCTCGGCAGTGCTACACGACTTCATTAAAAGTGAATTCATCAAAGAAGAAAAGTGCGAAGCTAGCAGAATTGAAGTGTTAGATGAAGAAACAAAGACTCTGATTGAAAGTTTGGAAAAAAGACAGAAGCGAGTTGATGCACGAGTCAAACCTCTGGTCCACAAATCAATTGAACTTATACCGAAAAACCAGGACAAAACGACACAGATCAGAGGAGAGATGGATCCTGAAGTAGAAACGAAGTTGGTGAATTTTTTGAGAAACAACTCTGATATGTTCGCATGGAAAGCTACAGACTTCAAAGGTATCGACCCTGCTGTTATCGTTCATCGACTCAATGTTGACCCGGAGGCACGACCTGTGAGGCAGAAGAGAAGGAATTTTGGTCCGGACAGAGACTGGATAATTGAAGAAGAAGTCTAAAAACTCCTAGATGTAGGATATGTAAACGAGATCCAATTCACAGATTGGCTCGCTAATGTAGTCCTTGTACCCAAATCGGGAGGAAAATGGCGAATGTGTACTGATTTCACTGATTTGAATAAAGTTTGCCCTCGTGATCCTTACCCCTACCTCGTATAGACTTACTTGTAGACTCTACTACAGGTTGTGCTTTTTTGAGCATGATGGATGCTTACCAAGGTCTTAATCAAATAATGATGGCAGAAGAGGGTCGAGAGAAGACTGCATTCGTTACAGCGAGAGGAGTTTATTGTTATAATGTCATGCCATTCGGTTTAAGAAACTCGGGAGCAACTTACGAACGACTCGTTAATATGATGTTTGAAGATGAAATAGGGAAAACGATGGAAGTTTATGTAGATGATATGTTTGTGAAAAGTGTGAACGAGAATGACCATTCGGCACATCTCAAGAAGTCGTTCGCAATTATGAAAGAGTACGGCATGAAGTTAAACCCAAATAAGTGCACCTTCGGGGTATGAGGTGGAAAGTTTCTAGGATACATGGTCACCCAACGAGGAATCGAGGCTAATCCTGAAAAAATTGAAGCAATTTTGAACATGCAATCTCCAACGAGTGTGAAAGATGTACAAAAGTTAACAGGAAGAATGGCTAGTTTGAATTGTTTCATTTCTAGTTCGGCAGATAAGGGCCTACACTTCTTCAAAATTTTAAGGAATGTAAAACGCTTCGAATGGACGAACGAGTGCGAGGATGCTTTTAATGATTTAAAAACTTACTTGTTGTCTCCACCTCTATTAACAAAAGCAATGTTGGGAGAACCACTGTTCTTATACTTAGCAATTTCGCTAGTAGCCCTTAGTGTTGCACTTGTACGGGAAGTCGAAGGTGCCCATCGTCCTGTGTATTATGTTAGCAAGTTGATGCAAGGGGCTGAGTTGAATTATTTAGAAATTGAAAAATGAGCACTTGCGCTAATGACTGCAGCCAGGAAGCTCAGACCGTACTTTCAGTCTCATCATATAATTGTATTAACAGATCAACCTTTGAAGCAAGTACTTGCAAAACCTGATGTGTCGGGGAGACTTATAAAATGGGCCATCGAGTTAGGAGAGTTTAGTATTGAATACAAGAGTCGTACTTCGACCAAAGCCCAAGTGATGGCAGATTTTCTGGTGGAGATGACGGTAAACCCCAATGTGGTGGCCTCGATTTCATCTACAGATACAATCCCCTGGTGTTTACATGTAGACGGATCATCGATGACGAGACGAGGAGGAATTGGAGCATGGTTTCGTTCTCCTGAAGGAAACGACTTGGAGTTTGAAATAAAACTAAACTTTGATGTAACGAATAATGAGGCAGAGTATGAAGCGTTGATTGCGGGTTTGAAAATGGCAAGGACCCTAGATATCACAAATGTGAAAATATTCACCGACTCACAATTAGTAGCGCGACAAGTTTCGGGAACTTATGAAGCAAAAGAAAAAACTATAGTAAAGTACTTGCAAAAAACAAAACAACTGATGATGGAGTTTGAGAAGATTGAATTATGTCAGATATCGAGAGATGAAAATCAAATAACGGATGCACTATCCAAATTTGCAAATCAGATTGTGGGATCGACGAGTCGCTCTGTGTCGCTACTTGTTTCTGAACATTCAGAACTGGAATCTCAAGCTCTGGTCACGGCTCTAGAGGAAGAGACGAGTTGGAAAAAACCGATCGTAGAATACTTATTATAGGGAATCCTACCAGAAGATAAACGCGAAGCTCGTAGATTATGTGGTAGAGCTGCTCGTTTCACTATCCTGAATGACGAGTTGTACAAGAGATCAAACGCCGGATCCCTGCTTCGTTGCCTTGCCCCGACGGAAGCAGAATATGTTTTAAGAGAAATACATGAAGGAAGTTGTGGAAATCACTCGGCCGGACGATCGTTAGCACAAAAAATCACACGACAAGGATACTTTTATCCAACACTCATGAAGGACGCACAAGAGTTTGTGAAACGATGTAGACAATGCCAAATGCACTCTAATGAAATACATCAGCCGGGAAAACCCATGGAAGTGATAAAAATCGCATACCCATTTGATCAGTGGGGCATTGACATACTCGGTTGATACTTATCTTAAACTCGTCTAATAAACTCGTGTAATAAGACGAGTAGAGTTATGACTTACCAAATATTCGTATTCATTTACAGGTCCATTCCCGCTGGTTAAGAATCAAAAGAAATTTATTATAGTGGCAGTGGAGCACTTCACAAAATGGATTGAAGCTGAAGCGGTGGCTCGCATTACGGAAGAGATTGTCATTGACTTCGTTTGGAAAAATATCATCTGCAGGTTAATAAACCTAAGAAAATAAATATAAATATGTGTGTTATAGTAATAGATATTATAATTATGAAATTTGATAGGAAAAATATCATCTGCAGATTTGGTATACCTCGGATTTTGATTTCTGATAATGGAACTCAGTTCAACGGGAAATCTATTACATCGTGGTGTAAAGAACTGAAGATTCAACAAAATTTTACATCTGTGGGACATCCCCAAGCAAATGGCCTGACTGAGGTTGCTAACAGGATACTAATGCAACACTTGAAGACTAGACTCGATGGTATGAGGTCCGCTTGGGCAGACGAGCTTCCTGGGATCCTTTGGGCCTACCGCACGACTCCAAGGTCGTCTACCGGTGAAACCCCATTTTGTCTCATCTACGGATCCGAGGTTGTCATCACAGCGGAGATTGGTATGATGACTCATAGAGTATCAACTTACGAGGTCGAAGAAAATCAATACGCGCGGGAGTTTGAGCTGGATGTTATTGATGAGGTACGAGAACGAGCATATGCAAAAATATTGAGACAAAAGAGCACCATGGCGAGAGCATATAACAAGAGGGTGAGAGAGAGATCCTTTCAGGTGGGAGACTTGGTGCTGAGAAGGGTAGAAGTCTCGAAGCATGTAAAAAAATTGGAAGCTAATTGGGATGGTCCGTATAAGATTACAAAGATAACGAAAGAAATGACGTATAGATTGCAAGATCTTCAAGGGAAAGAGCTGCCTCGTCCATGGCATGTTGATAACTTGAGAAGATTTTATGCTTGAAGATTTTATCAATGATTACACTCGAAATAAACGAGTCTATATACAAAGACCCATTAGACGAGTGTAATGATGTATTTTGACATATTGATAACTTGAGAAGATTTTATCAATGATTACACTAGAAATAAACAAGTCTATATACAAAGGCCCATCAAAACGAGTATAATGATGTATTTTAAATGTGAAAATAGGGTTTATACTCATAAAGGGAGTTTAATGTTTGTTTTAATATTAGAGAACGCAATGAGAAAAAACAAACGTAGAACATTAAATTGCTTTTCAAATAAGCATAAAAACGAACAACATACGAGTTCAGGAAAGAAAACAATTCAGAAATAAAAAACAAACAAAATGGCCACATTCGCCAAAACGACTCTATCCTCTAGGGTTTTCACTTCCTTGGGTCGAAGATTGGGCTTGATGAGCTGGAGGTTTATACCAAGGAGCCAATTCGGCGAATTCAGGAAACTCGATGGGCACAAACTCCTCGTCTTCGGCCAAAAAGGAGTCCCGGAGGAGTTTGCGTTTATAGCAATCTTCAAGACAATGCATATCGAAGTCAGACTTGAAGGCGTTCAAAAGTTTCCCATAATCGATGCATTTGAAGAAACTATCTTTCTCATCTTTAAGAGCCTTGGAAAGGAGCAGGCGGTCAAAAAGGGTAGACTTCATGAAATCACGAGCCCCACCCAAACGACTCTCTGCTAGCGCATCAGCATTTTCTTGGGAGGCGAGATACTCGTGTTTTCCCTCGATCCGACCAAGCTCCTATGCATCATTCTTTTCCTTCGTCATGTTATCCAAAAGAGTCTCGACTCTTGCCTTCTCACTTTCAAGACGAGCAATTTCAATTTCCAAGGCCTTCACCGCATCTTGATGATTGACCCTCTCAGCAGTCAATCGACGACTTGTCTCCAACAACTCGTTCTTCACTGTTGAGAATGAGCTCTTTTCAGTTGCCCTTTCTGACCTTAGGTCTTCTTTAAGCCCGACACAACTTAAAGCCAAGTCGTGCAAACAAGCCGAGGCCTACACGAATGTTCGCAGAATACTATAATTTCACAAAGAATCAAAGAGGAACAAAGCATAAATTGAAAGAATGGAAATCAAGTATTACCTTCATTAGATGGGAGACACCCATTCTTTCAACAGCAGTATAAGACTGCTCAATCAATATAGCCTTATCACGAGGCAGATGCATGCTACGATACATCTCTAAGGCTACATTCGTCCCTTGGGGACCAGCCAATATGGAGCTCTGAGGATAGATCCGCCAATCTGGAACAATCGAATCTCCACTTGTATTCTCCTCGCACCTATTGGGCACCTCGTATTCTTGGTAGTCTTTAAGATTAAGGGCCTCCAATCGCTCTACCAGACGAGCAGTAGTGGGTCGTGTGCCGGAGAGAACGATATCCTCCTCGGAGGAGGTTGTCTCCCTACGTCGTTTGGCCAAAGGGGGGCGTTGACTTACGGGTGCGATGAACGACTCCACCCTTGGACCCTCAGGATCCTTGTCTTGATCTTCTAAGTCGATCTCGACGCGGGACAGAGGGACAATCTTCCTTGTTTGAGAGTCGGTTTTGGTGCCGGGACTAATGATCCTCAGGGATTGTTGTCGGCCGGTATTCGGTGAACGACCGGAGAGGTTTGTATGGGTGGTGGCTGGACTTGTTGCGCTTGGCCGAGTGAACCCTCGGCCGCAGATGATTCTTCTTCATCACGAAGAGCGTCCATGCGAGCCTTGCGAGTAGCCATTCCTGCAAAAAAGGATTATTCTTATATTCAATAAATTTGAAAAACACTTTAAATAAAAAAAGAAACGAGGCTCACCAATATCAGTAACTCTGGGGAGGGGTGCTGAGCTCACCCCATAGGAAACGAGCATAGACTCATGCATGAGCTTTTCAGTAACAAAAGGGAATGACACTAGTTCTTCTAAAAACCCCCGCCCCCATGTTGGATTTCCTATCTCTAATTCTCGTTCTCTAATGCCCCATTGTCTTGGAAAGAGCCAACTGTCGCCCTTGGGAGGGGAAATAAAGATGTTTTTGTCCTTCCATGACCCAAACAAGTCACGAGTACGATCTTGGAAAATGGCATCTTGACGGGGTGAAAAATAAAAGAAACCACGCTGGGTTGGTATCTTACAACGGTTAAGAAAAAACATTCTATGAAAATTAGCTAAGCTAGCCGGATGCCCATAACCGGTCATTAAAACTATAAAGAGAACTATATGTCTATACGAGTTGGGCAAAAGTTGTGTTGGACTCAGTCCGTAATTTAACAAAATGTCAATTATACACGAGTGGAGGGGGAATCTAACGCCCGAAATAAGGTGTGCAAGATGAAATGTACGAAAACCTATGGGTGGTTTATGCATATGATCCAAGGGTCCAGGAAAACGAATTATATAATTTGCGGGAATATAATACTTAACCCTCAACTCGTTCTCCCTAGTAAACCTAACAGTTGACACTTGATTAAGCCATGTTATGTGGGTGTTAATGTCAGCAAGCCCCTCTAAATCTATTAGGGCCTCTGCACTTTCATCTCTTCGAGACGACTCAAGATTTTGATTTCTATTAGACGACTCAGGGACATCGCCTGTCGGAGCATAACCTTCGACCAATTGGTCTAGAGCATCCGACCCAGCCTCCTCATCAGAGGAACTGGGGATTTCATTGTTGTTAACAGAAACAGAGAAACGAGTACGAGCCATTATAACAAGAAAGAAAATAGAAAACGAAGAATACCTACGAGTTGGAGGTTTTTTGGAGGATGTACGAACCGAAGACCACTCGTTCAGCTAGACGATCGTAATCTTTCTGTAAAATTCTCACTACAAAATTCTCTCTCTAAGAAGTGAAGATGAAAGTAAAAAGTGAAAAACCCTGGAGGACTATTTATAGGGAGATGAGAACAGGAGATGTGACGGTCTGGATTAATTACATCTAACGGTTAAAATGAAGCGACGCTTCGGATGAAAAGTAACTGAAGTCATTAAATGACATGACCGTTGAGGCCAGAAGATGCGACGGCTGAGTGACCTACACGTCTCTTGATATAAAGAGACATTAATTGCCAGAAAAGACACGTCTATTGTAAAAAAAAACATAACGTTCGAGTAATAATGATTGCTATTAATATATGTAAATTAATGATAAAATTATCATTTATGATAAAAACAGGAAATAGAAAAGGAAATATAATTGTGTTAGAACACCCACTGACAATGCTTATAAAAACGAGTATGAGGTGGCACGAATTCAAGTTGTAACTAAATCACTATTTCCTCAGCATGAATTCAAGTCGTTACACGCCTAATTTTTCAAACTGACGAAGTGGGGACTTAATTATATAGTAAAATAGGAGATAAAGCCCAATAGGAGCTGAATAAGGAACCCAGGCCCAACAGAGGTCCAGAAACCGAATTGCTAGACTAGGTCCGTGCTAAGTAACAGTACCGGGTCGGGTCGTTCCTTGACCCGACCCCACAAATACGAGTCATCCACCGTCCATTAGTGCCACCTGTTAGCATCCTATGAATGTCCAACGACCATTGGTACAGAGCGTGCACTATAAATACCCCCTCATGACATTTATTGGGGGTTGGAATCTCTAAAATATTCTCTCAAGAATTAGTCTCGTATGTTTATTAATAACGAGTCTATAAATTGAGAAATAAGTTCCCTTATACTTATAAATTTGGAGACTAGATTCGTTCACCGAGTACGACCCTATATACAATAACCAATATAGAACTACGTTGGCTTGATCTTAATAAGGTACGTAGGTAGCTTAATTATCATTGAGTGCAGCCATAATTCTTCATCATCATACTCGTGGAGTGAGTCGTGTCATTCCAGACTGAGAAACTTGGATCCCAAATTTGGGTTAAATCATTGACTTTTCAAGTGAGATCAAACGAAGCTCTGAATTTGTTAAAAGAATTAAAAAAAAAAAAAAAAGCTCTGAACTTGTTAAAAAAAAAAAAAAAACAAAGCTCTAGTAGATGTGAATGAAATTTCGCTAAAATTGCAAGTGGAAACATGTGAAAAATGACTTTCGACTCGTGAAAAATGAATCAAGAAAGAGCTTTTTCATCCTTAGATTTTGTGACCACGCTGAGATTTTCTGTCGAAACATGTCAAAACTCAAAATCTGGGGTTTTTGTCTTATATCATTACACATCAATAATTCAGTTTTGAAATCACCACAAATTGCTGAAAATGATTGTTATGGATTCTTTCTTCTGACACTACAATTACCCTTATAAAGTGTAATTGTTAGTGATTTTTCTTCGTACTAATCCAAGCTCACTTCCTTCGAGACTTGCAAAGTAATTTATTATTTTTGCAGCTTTTTTCTAGCCTCTACTTTTTACACAGTGGGTGATATAATTGAAAAGTAGACCCATTCCATAAACAAAAAGAAAAGGTAAAATGGCACTTTTGCTCATGTAACTTCAATAATTGCACATTTCACGCTAAAATTGAAATGCCTCATTTCAATTTTAGTTGGTTTTTTTCACATAATTAGTCCTTCTTAACACATTTAGTCCTTATCTAATTTATTTCACACATTTTTCCTGCTCCGATCAAATTGAATTTTTAAAAAAATTACGGCAATATCAATGGCCGAAACTTAACACGCGTGTCTCTCAATTAGTTTAAAACACCCGTGTTCAATTAAGACGCTTTTTCTTGAGTTTAACAATTCAATTAGTTAACTTTTTGGGTAAACATTCAAGTCCATGTTATAAACATTATCAAATAATTTCAACTGGATTATTACAATTTGGCTCTTTTCTCATTTGAGCTATTATTAGTTTAAACAGTTGATCGCAGGAGGTGCAGCTGGTGGTTTTGTTAAAACTGCATGCTTTTGCTAAGTTTCGAGCATTAAATTAGTCCAAATTTTTTTAATCTTTTCATTTGACCAAGTAGGACTAAATGTGTGAAATAAATTGGACAAATAGGACTAAAAATGCAGAAAAGAGACTAAAATTGAAATAAGTTGTTTCAAATTTAAGACTAAATGTGTAATTATTAAAATTACAGGACTAAAATATAACCGTTCTATAATTAATTATAGGGAAAAATTGCATTGACCTCCCCCGAACTATAGGTATTTGGCATCCACACCCCCTCACGTTTGATATTTTGGCAATGACCTCCCCTCCTTCAACTTTTTCCTGAACTTTACAAGTTACAGACTATTATGCCCTTCACATTTTAGCTACAAAGGTTTTATTGAATGAAAAATTGTCAAAATATTATTAATTTACCTTATAATAAAATATTTAAAATGAATTTCTTTTCAGAAATAGCTCTAAAATCCCTAAACCTTAAATTATATATTTAAAAAGAATCATTCCTAATTTCGTGAATGGTTTATCATGAACCAATATTTTCTGTTTTAATTGTGCTATTTTTATTTGTTACAATATATTTTATTTCTATCGCATTATTGAATCAATTTGTCAAGTACTTTTTTTATATTGTATTTAGCATAATTTCAAATTCAGAATTGATAATTTATGCTGATATTTGGGTTTTTCTTTCCATTCAGTCAAGTGAAATTCATTATATATATATATATAGGCTTCCTATTTGTTGAGTTATAATTTTTCATTAATTTATATTTATACAATATTCATAAGTTAATCTTTCATTAATTTATGGATTATTTATACAATATTCATAAGTGAATTTTTCATTGTATGTTTTTCAATTTATTAAGAATAAAAGTATCCGAGGTTTTTTATTCTTAATTTACGGTTTAAGAGTTTTAGAAATATATCTCTATTTTTTTAAAAAAATTTGGATGATTATGTTTTGTATTTCATTACATTGTCATTTAATGATACTTTGTAAAAAAAAATTCAACAAATTGTTAAGTCTAATCCAAATTTTTTAGCTCTAACAATAAAGGGCATTTTAGTCTTTAATTAATAAATTTAATTGAAAAATTGAAAAAAGAGAGGTTCATGTCAATATTCCAAAAGTGAGGGGTGTAGATGCCAATTGTCTATAATTTAGGGGAGGTTGATGCAATTATCCCTTAATTATAGCATGGAAAATGTCATTTAACCGAAGGAAAACAGCAAAAGGGCGCTTTTATTATCCGAGGCCTTTAAATTGTCAAGTCAACCTTTTTCATTTTTGAAAACTTTGTGTATTATATAGGGGTGCCCACGAGCTGAGCACGAGCCGAGTTTGGTCAAAATTTTGGGCTCGACATCGAGCCAAGAATTTCGAGCTCGAGCTTGAGCTCGGCGAGCCTCAGAAAAATGAGCTCGAGCTCGAGGTCGTTCCGAGCCGAGCTCAGTATAATTTTTTTTAATTAATATATATTATATTATTAATTTTGTATTATTAATATATATATAATTAAATATAATCATCATAAATATATAATATGTAATAACTAATACATATATATAATAATATAAGATATTATAGTATATGTATGTATATATTGAAAAATAAATAAAATATTATATTTTATATATATTAAAAAAATAAAAAAGAAATTAATTTTTTATTTCAGGCTCGCGAGCCTTCGAACAGGCATAGTTCTCGAGCTCGAATTTTCTCGAACTCGAGTCGAGCTTTTTTCGAGTTGGCTCGGCTCGGTGGTCACCCCTAGTATTACATGATATAAAATCGTATAATTTAACTCTAAATTATTGTTTTTCAAATTATAAGCCTCACGCTAACACTAATCTACCTTCTCAAATTTCTTCGTACAAGTAACTCTTAAGTTTGCCAATGGTTAGACTCAACTCCAAATTATTGTTTTTCAAATTATAAGCCTCGCGCTAACACTAATCTACCTTCTCAAATTTCTTCGTACAAGTAACTCTTAAGTTGGCCAATGGTTAGACTAAAACCTCGTGATTTTGAGGTAATGGGTTCGATCCCACAAAATTTGTGAGTTATTTATCTACTTTTATAATAGTTTATTGATTCTAATTTGTAATAGTGTTGATTGATGATATTTAAGTTAATACATGATGTAATGATGTTACGGTTTCATTCAAAAGTTTAAAAAAAACATTCTTAAATTGTTCATATTCTTCCACAAACCCGTAACCTAATATGTTAAGTCTTTTATATCATTATATTTAATTAATAAAATGAACTTATCCCAAAATAGTTCTTTCATTCGACTGCCCCCCAACTTAACAAAATTCCTACAATTACATGTTTAAGTTACTACATACATATTTTTTACACAAAAAAGTTGCATCATGATGATCTTCAACACTTCCTCATCACTTTCTGAAGAGCTTGTTTGATCACACCTGATGATGCACCTTTCAATCCCTTGCACTGCAAAAATCGTACCCAATTACAATAATTCATTACTATAAAGTCATATATAATAAATTTAGCTTAAATTTAGAAACATATAACTGTAAATTCTCGATGTTGATAACAGACCTTGGCTTTTATAGTCATGGAGAAAATTCCATCAGCATTGGAAGATTGAACGCTTTGTGATTCCATGTTTAGTTTGCTTATCGCTTCCATAACATCAATCAACACACATTCCCTCCAAGAACACCTCAATTCAATCAACACATCCTTGCCCGTGACAATGACCGTTATATCATCGGTCAAGGAATCTCTCAGACGAGCCCTGTTATTTCCTTCTGTTTTATCCATATCACAAGCCTTTCTCTTGTTTCTTGATGTCTTCTTCATCTTACCAACTTTATTAGGGCCATAATTGTCAGAGGTCCTTTCAATGGCATCTTGAGGTTTACTTTTTGTCGTTGACTCTAGCACCATTGCTTCTTTGTGGGATTCTAGCTCTTCGACCTTTCTCTCGAGCTCTCTCAAGTATTCTATTGTGTGATCAAGTATCGATACTTTGTCAACCTGCAACAAGCAAAGCCATGATTTTCTTTTATAAATGTATTCCATGATGATCGTCAGAGACTACTTCGAATTATTCTCCTGGGACTTCAAATCTTAGGACAATCACAACCAGCCATGTGATGAGACCCATGTGGCATAGATGGTTATGATTGTCCAGGATCTGAAGGACCAAGATTCTCTAAGAATCACTAGATTTTTTAGGGTTAATCTTAGGGAAGTCCCGGGACTTTGGGTCGTAGGACAATCACAACCGTCCATCTAGTAGGACCCATGTGGCATAGACAGTTATGATTATCCAGGGATCTGAAGAACAGGATTCCTTTAGAATCACTCGATTATTTAGTACCTTGCCGCCAGATGGGACTAGTGATCCCAGAATCGTGAATCTCTCGTTTATTTTTTCTCTGCGCTTCCTCTCAGACAAAACATGGTTTCTATCGCTTTCATCAACTTCAGTTCTAGAATTGTCATTGTGTTTAGCAGATTCAAGCCGAAAGTTTTCATGCATTCTAGCTACTTCAAAGAGCACTTTCTTTAATAACTTTTGTGGGGTTCTGGTTTGTGGACTCGATAACCGGTCTTTCTTCCAACAAGCGAAACTTGATTCTCTGTTTCGATTTCGGAAGTATGGACCAAGAACCAACTGATGTGAACTCTTTAAAAGGTTGGAAAGTACACTTTGGTAATGAACATCATCGTTGCCCTGGGAACCCGAGGCGTCGTGCTGATTGCATTCTTGATTTTCATGCATAGAGCTGTTTGTATCCCTGTTCTTGTCTGAAAAAGGTGCGATGGTCTCGGGATTTTCATAAGTTTGAGATCCACAGTCACTGGAATTCATCGAATTATTGAGACAATTGCTAATTGCATCATCCATAAATGGCCAGCTTTGAATATGAGAAGCAGCCTCCCCATCGACCCCTTCTGCCAAATTCGATTCATCTCTGAGAAGATTGTCTGCAAAATCATTTGAACTGTTTCCGGGGGTACAAATGTCAACGTTTGGACAATCCAAAAGCTGGTTGAGCCCGTTTTCAGGCATATTACCATGATCGAGCCCTTCATAGGTGATCTCATTGTTGTTTGTGATAATATTAGGAACATTGGAAACAATCCCTAAAGGGCACTCCAAAAACGAGGTTTTTATATGCTGAATCAGATTCAGATCCTCTGGAACCTTTAGAAAGAACAGCAAAATTGCTTAATTACAATAAAAAATGATTTCGGTAAATGTTTATGGGGTTAAAACAGTAATAAGACAGTGGCATACTAGTTCAGTTGCTCCGAGCTCAATGACACCTCCTAAATGAGGAAAGCACACTATTGTCTGCAAAGTTAAGAACAAACATTCTGTTAAAAAATATATTCTTCAGAAAATTAATCATGTCAAACGACTCAAAAGACTACATTAAAAATTATTAGTATGGTTTACCTGAATCGACGCACTCTGAATAAACCAGCGCAAGTCCACCAAAGAAGTACAATGTAAAAATTCAGAAACAATGAGATGTCAGAAATTTTCAAGTAATTCTCCAAACAAACATGCATACCAGTTCGGATCAATATCAATAAGACATTATTAATTTCTTTTATTCTAGTTTCAGGGTAACTATCAAAACTCTTTCACTTGCCTTAGCTAGCAAAGAACGAGAGAAAACTTTGGTGTCAGCACGGTGAGCATTGCACAGCCAGAATGTTTGATTTTTCGCATATGACTTTCCAGGCAACCTCAACAATTTCAACAACCCAAAACGTGAACAAAGACGAAATAAGTTCATTTTTGGAAGTAGTAAATATCAATCAAAATGGGCAATATTTAGTAGAAAAACGAATTACCCTTGGCCAATATTGAATACGAAAGACATGCAAACCAAGAAATACCACTCCGCATCAGTTAGATCTTCAGGGGATAATGCAGCTGTAGGCCTTTTAGCATCAGGGTTTGTTTCGCCAAGAGACTCAAAAAGCTCCCTCAATTGATCACTTCTCTGCAATCCCAGCTGATCGGCGTTCAATTCTACGGCCTGAACTGTTTTTCGTGTTTTAATATCGCCATTATAGTACCCATCACCCCATTCCAACACCCTATTAAAAATTCAGTTTACAAGTGAAAAAATTATATATAAACATACAGAAGAAGAAATTGCAGGAGACAATAATCATCCAGAAATTTCCATTTCAAACCACTAATAAGGGTTTTCATTTAGTGGTCCAGCCAAAGTATTTTCTTGATTTAACATGTGCTAATTAATATAGATTTGGTTAACATTCAGAAAAAATCAACAGGATACAACTCTAAATTAGATGGCCCATCAAAATCAGATGCACATGTGAACAATCTAAAGTTTTTTGTAACCTTTCTGGGATAAATAAGCTAATAACATATACAAAAAAAAAAATTTGGTCAACAGAGACAATTTCCTCAAAAAATGTAAAACTTTTATGGCATCATTTGCTTGAATACCTTATTTAAAGCATTCAAGAAACAAAATAAACCAAAATTTAGATTTTGTACATCCATTTATTTATCTGGGTTTTTTTTTTACCATTTTTTTGGGGGTTTGGGTGTTAAAATTAAATTAAAGATTGGAATTTTACCCAGGTTGTGTAGATGAAGTGGACCAGAAGATGGCATAGCTCCATTGAATGGTTCTAACAGCAATAGCAAGCTGTTTTCTGAAGTTGTCTGGAATCACTTCATTTTGGTTCTGATTTGCAGTAGCCATTCTTCAGCTCTGACCCTTCTCTCTCTACCTACCAACAAACACATATACTATTATATATTACCCAAAAAATAAAAAAAGGAATAAAAATGAAAAAGATTCCATCTTTGAGATTTGACCCAGGCTCGCTCTACTTGAAATTAGAATACAAGTAGGCGTATTGTCAGCTGAAGGCTGCTATACAATATACATACATACATACATACATACCAGAGGTTAATGTTGACTATAACTCTTCATCCTAAAAAAAAATGGTTTATTTGCTAAAATTCTCAAAACAAGTATCAGGCTACTGCTGCTGCTTCTTATGCAATCAAGCATGCATGAATAGTGTTTGAGATTATTGTATGAATCAAAGATTCTGAAGAATTAGGGGAAAATGTTGTTGGGTTAAGAAGAAATTACAGAGGACAAATTATTTCAGCATAAAGCCGATTGTAGCCTCTGATGGCTGTTTAAATTGGAAAGTGGGGAAAAGTTAAAAAACTATTAAAACATCTCGGCTGCTGCTCCACAAACTAAGCGCATTTGTGTTTATCAAAAAACAAAAACTAAGCGCATTTAACCCTACATTAAACCAACACAATCATGCTTAGTGGTATCGACTTCCACTTTTATATGAGAAATTTTTGAATTGATTTTAAACTATCATATGAGATGTGACTTTTTTTCTCCTTATTCAGAATTTTATAAAGTCTGTGTCGCTATAATAAAAAAATTATCGACCCAAATTTGTCAAATCAAAATATCAATCTCCTTTGCATAGAATTCAAAATAATAATAATGAAAAAACCTACAAAAGTAAATAGTTCTATTTTCACCACAATTTTATCTGGACAATTATATTGATACATCGAGCTCAATAGCTCGAACGTATATTCTGTATTTATTTATTTCACACAAATATGTGTGAGATTATTATGTGTAATAGATAGACGCTAAAATCATTGAACTTATTCTAACAAAACAATTTCCATTCAATAGTACACATGTCATGTCGGACGTGTATTATTATGATGTGAAAGGACAATTTCTAACCATTTTTTTTTTTCACATTACAACATTTCTCGATTTATATTTTAAAATGTTCATGGATATGTTTGTAACACAATTATATTAGAAAAGTACTACACGATGGTGTGGCGAAAGATTTGATCTGACTATTTTTTTGTAAAAAGTTTGGGTTATTCTATTATGAATTGAGTGTATTTGGGTTTAATCCAATTTTACTGTCACTTCATCTGCAATCAGTTTTTTTCTTAAATAAATGTGATCCACCCAAAAATACAATTATAATAGACATTTGAGTGGCTGTTCATAACCTGGTGGAATTACCCAAAATTTGAAAACAGAAAAATGTGGGTGAGTTGGATTATAAAACAAGTGAAGAACACGAGAAGGGGCAATAAAAAGAAACAGAGAACTAAAAGCCAAGAAATAGCATTCTTGATTTACGCAGACCCTAATTCGATTGTGTTTTTAAAACGAGGCATATTACCGCATGTGCTATCAAAAAGAGCTTATCACTTCATGTGTTTTCTAAAATAAGACAAATAACTCTCGACTCTATTTTTTAATATAAATTAAAAATGACAAATATACCCTTATACATATAGTAATCATTATTTAACGTTTCATCGTATTTTGTTTAAAGTAAAAGTGTTATTAAATATGTAGGTTAGACTAATAATATGTATGTTGTTTCAAAATATATAAATACAAATATATATATATATATATATATTATATTATTGATATCCTTAGGAATATTTTAAAATAAAACTAATATATAAGTACAATCATTTTCAATATACTTATGTGATTAATCAATATATATTGAGATTTTTCAATACACAATTTTATTAATCATGCAATATGATATAAAACGTTAAAGTTTATGTCATTATTTTGTTTTATTCTAATATCTTAATTATTCTGAATAAAGTTTTAATAAAAAAATATATTTTATTTCACACCTTAAATAAATATACATTATCACTAAATATTATTTTAATGATATTATAAAAATGTGTATTTAATGATATTATTTTAAATAATTACGACAATGCATAAAAAAAATTCAATCATAGTTAAATAAGGGTATAATTGTCATTTTCATTTTGCTAAATAATAAGAAATGAGTTTTGGTATTATTAGCCCAATATTTAAAAACACAAGGAGGTAGACCTAGTTGGAAAATTCTAGCTCAGACCCGATTTGACCGCACCCAAGTATATTTTACAAGAATAGTGTATTACACTTGTCATATAATTAGTAAGTTATTTAATAAAATACACATTGATCTAACTCAAATCCGGGGACTCAAATCTATCAGTCTGGAAGGATTCGAAGCCTACCGCGAATATGCTAATGAAGATTATAGACTGCACTCAATGATAATTAAGCTACCTACGTACCTAATTAGGATCAAGTTAACATAGTTCTATATTAAGGTGAATAGTCAGGGTCGTACTCGAGGAATGATTCTAACTTCCAAATTTATATGTATATAGGAACGTACTTCTCAGTCTATAGACTCGTTACTAATGAATATACAGGGCTAAAACTGGAGAGAGTATTCTCCAGCCCCCCTCCTGAATAAATGTTATGAGGGGGTATTTATAGCACATACACCCTGTCAGAGTGGTTGGTGGCCATCTGTAAGATGATGACAAGTAGTACCATTGAACGGTAGATGACTCGAACCATGGGGTCGGGTTGAAGAACGACCTGACCCGTTACTGTTACTTAGCGCGGATCATTGGCCCCATGTTGGATTTTGGGCCTGGTATTGGGCCTTTATCCTTGTATTAGTGTTTATGAGTCTAGATACCATATTAGGGTATATCATTAAGTCCCCCACTTCATCATTTTGAAGAGTTAGTCGTATTACGACTTGAATTCATGCTGAAAAAGTAGATTATCAATTCTATTTCAAAGATCTGTACTCGTATTCGAATACGAGTCTACAGATGAGCATTTGTATGATTTAGTTATTTTTATCCATTGATAAATCACGTCTCTTGATAATAAATACTCACGTCTTCCTCCTTCCATTAATGAATAACACGTTTCTTCAATCATTACTGTTTAGCTCCATTTCTGTGTAAACGGCGGCGTGCCACTTATCATAAATATGCATACCTTTTCGTGGCACGACTTCTTGTAACTGACACGTCTGTCAGTGTAATAGGTGCTTATAGCGGTTACTTTTTGGAATGTCAGGGGTTGTGTCATCTCGTTCATCGGTCATGTTTTTACAGACTGATCCCAACCGTTGCATCTATCATCACTTTTTCCTATAAATAGGACCTCTGTTAAAACACTTTACTTTCACTTTTGCATTTTAGAGAGAGAGTTTTTGAGAGTTTCTGTTGTTTATAAAGAGAGAATTTTTCTTTTCATTGAAGAAGCACCGTTAGTGTTTGAAGTTCATCCCCAGATCTCGTGTTCTCTCATCTCGTACGAGTATATTCCATAGGTATTTCTAGTTTTCATTTTCTTGTCCTTATATTTTTTTTATATTATGGCTCGTTTAAGGTCTCAGGCGTCGGTAAGTAACAACGAGGTCGAAGACTCGTCCGCCTCTACGAGTAATAAACCCGTTGGGTCAGACGGGTTGGATCGTTTAGTTGAAGAGATTAGTATCCGTAACAAATCAGTAGGCCCGCCTGTAACTTACGAGGGTACTGTAGATTTAGAGGGACCAGTTAACGTTAACCCTAATATCACTTGGTTAGAAGATATCTCTATAGTAAAGTCGTCTAGGGAAAACGAGTTGAGAGTAAAATATTTTATTCCTCAAGATTATGAAATCCGATTCCCTACTTCGTCAGATCGTATGTATAGGCCCCCTGTAGGATTTCGTACTTTTCACATTGCACACTTAATCTCAGGGATTAGGTTTCCCTTGCATAAGTTTATTAATAATCTGCTTCTTTCCTATGGTCTGTGTCCGACCCAATTGTTACCCCACTCGTACAGGCACATAGTTCTTTTTATCATTTTGATTACTGCTTTTGGTAAGGATGTCAGTTTAGATAATTTTCATAGGATGTTTTATCTCAATAGACGCCGAGTAGCCAATTCTAGGGGTTTTTTTCTTCTTTACCCCCAAACAAGATGCGAAGTTTCAAGAAGAAACTCGCGACTCGTTTGGGGTTTGGAAAGATAAATACATTTTCATTTCTCCCCCGAATGGTAAGAGTTGGCTAGTACCTAGGCCATGGCGCATGAAACCTCTTGAGGCAGGGATAGGAAATCCCAGTTGGGGACATGGGTTTTAAGCGGAGCTAGTTGAATATCCTTATCGAGTCTCCAAACTTATGGACGAGTCTATACCCGTGTCCTGTGGGATAAGTTCTGCTCCGATCTCAAGTGTTCTAGATTTGGGTAAGCTTATTACCTCTATATTGTTAACTCGTTTATTACTTTCTGAATGTGAAATTTTATTTCCTTCTTTTTCGTAGAAATGGCCACCCGTTGTGCTCGTCTCGATGCTCTTAGGGCAGAAAAAGAAGGTGGGTCCCCCACTCCTACATCATTACGAGGCAAACAACCCATGGACGAGCCGTTTCTTCCACCATCCAGGGAAATGATCGAGGGGTCAGCCTTCGGTTCTCGTGGCGTTAACCTCACTACTCTCGTCACTCGACCACTTGAACTTCCTGCTCCTCGTTCAACAGGAACGACTCTGGCTATCAATGAACCAATACTTGTAGATGATAGCACAGGTGAGAAGGAGCCCGAAATGGATCCCTCCGTGGTCCCCGGTTCACAACGACCACCCCGATCATACCTAACCAGTCAGAAACGTCGAAGAGAGTCGTCTTCGAAAGAGGAACGAGTCCTACTTGGAACTCGTCCAGAATTGGTAACTATAGTGGATAAACTGGAGTCCCTTGCTTTGAAAGACTACCGAACCTACAGCGTAGCAAGTCGTTGCGAAGAGAAGCCGAATGCAGAGCCTATTGTCCCCAATTGGAGAATCTATTCAGATAGCTCCGTTCTGTCTGGCCCCTAGGGAATGAGTGTTGCTCATGAGATGTATAAGAACATGTTACTTTCCCAGGACAAGGCTATTTTAATTGAACAGTCGTATGCTACTGTAGAGAAGATGATGGTTGGGCATTTAATGAAGGTATGATTCGTACATACTCAACTCGTTCGTCAGATAATTTTAGATAATTTATTTGTTTTTATATATATAACATGTTTCAATTCGTATATAGGCAGCAGTGTGTGCACACGACCTTGCCCTATGCTGCGCAGGTTTTAAGGAAGAAAAGACGGTTGTCGTTGCTCAATCAGCCAAAATGGTTGCCAGTCACACAGTTGAAAAAGAGGCCTTTGAGGCCATGAAAAAGGAACTGCTAGAAATGAGCAAGCAGATGATGGCTGATAGAGAGAATTATCAACGGTCTTTAGCATCTCTTCACGAGGCAAACGACCGACTGAAGGTAGATTGCAACGAGTTCTCAACTTGTGTTGAAAGACTGGAAAAAGAGAGGAACGAGGCATACGAGATGGGAAAAGCAGATGGAAGGAATGAGTTCACTGCTTCTCAGCAGTATGCTAACTCTTTAGCTGAGAGCCGCCTCGGGGGGGGGGGGGGGGGGGGGGCGATTTCATGAACTCGACCATCTTCGATCGCCTTCTGCTCTCCAAGGCCCTAAAGGACAAGAAAGATGGATTCTACAAATGCATCGATTATGGCACCCGTCTGGCAGCTTTCAGGGAAGATTTTGATATAAGCTGCCTAAAAGAGTGTGACAATCGCAAGCTGCTTCGTGATTCGTTCTCAGCTGATGACCCAGACATCGAACCTAACGAATTTCCAGAATTTTTCCCTTTGGCCCCATGGTATGTTCCTCCTATAAACCCAACTCAATCATCAAACCAAGGAGCCGAGGACGATGCTGCTGTTGACCCTTGATTTGTTTTTATCTTTATGTTAATCTTTTGAGCCGTGTGTGGCTTTTCAGACAATTAAATCTTTTTAATGCAATGTTCATTTTGATTTTGTCATCATTGAATTCACATGTTTTAAGTATGTTTCACTTGTTTTTAGAAGTTTGAGCCCGTTTGTTTGATTTTATCTTCTCGTTATATATTTTCTTAGGAATCACATGTTTATACCTCGTGTATTTTTAACATTGCCCTCGTTTCTGTGTTTTCTTTCTTTCTTTTTTTTTGTCCAAACTTTCCATCTGAGTCTTCACTTCTTCGTTTAACACCTCGACTCTATTGGCTTCATACTTCGTCTTCTTCGATCGTTATTACGAGGGCCATCATTACGGCGATAATTTTTATCTCACTCGTTATTAGAAGGGTCGTCATTACTGCGTTCATAGTCCCAAGGATAATTATCGTTTCTGTGATACTCATTGATAGGCTGCTCGTAATTATGAGTCTGACACCTCTTTCATTGATAGGCTGCTCGTAATTACGAGTCTGAATCATCTATCTTGGGTCGTTCACGACATACAACCCCAGAGTTGGGGTCTAATTAGAACAAAGAGTTAAAAATGTGATCTTTCTAAGATCTTGTTGTTAGAAAAGTGTTCTGCGAGCCAATCCTAGATAGGCTTTCTTTATCTATTCTTGTAATAAACAATTTCGTTTTACATTATATTAATAAAAGGCATTTCTTCATCTTATGTTTATATTGTTATAACTGTATAATGAAGCCCTAGAATTCACACATAGCTATGGGACTTGATATCTCATTGGATGGATATCATAAAATAAGTCTCTAAGGCTATGATTTCTAAATACTGTCAAAGTCATAGAATTATCAAAATGGGACATTGATAATTCTGATAGACTTCCGCCTATGATGCACACTCTTAATTAGAGAATGTCTCATTTTATAGACATTAGTGTAGTTGACACAAATGCACATACACGGGTGCTTGTTGAGAACAAATTCACTGATTACCCTGACTGAAACTTCCTAACTTGGAATTATTTCTATATATGTCGAATTAAGAGTTTCTTAATCACGATAGTGCAAGATTAATTCTTTGACTTGAGTCATCACAGTAATCTTGTATATTGACTCACTGTACTTCGACTCCTGTGCCAGCTCTTTTACAAGAACACATATGGACTGGTGATTGGGTGTAGTGACTCGTATATGGAGGTTGGTGTTGACAACAAAGGATCCATCACTTGTCTAGATGAACAAGTGAATTTCCTATAATATTCTAAGTGATTTGACTGAGTTAGTCCTTGGCCAAGGCAAATAAGTAATTATTTAAGAAATGAGTTTTTTGAATTAATTAATCACTAGTCAAACACACTTAAATTATTAAGATTGAATTTACAAGGATCTCGACCAATAAGATTCCTCGATTCTTAATTTAATTGGGAAATTAGTTGATGGAAGAATCTCACTTGCATGGAATGCGCGATTGGAAAGGTTCACTTTGAATCGCCTACATCTAGGTCTTCAAGATAAGTAGCTAGAAACTTTTCTTTTATTTATGGTATCTTATATTTAATGAAGATTAAATAATAAAATGGTTAATTAAAAGTGTTTAATTAATCGAGACAATTTAATTGTCCAAATTAAATCCTAAAGGTTATGAAACCCATTACTAGTATGTTGGTGAACCTAAAGGGTCACACACAATACTCAGACAAATTCATTTCTTAGCTAAGGAAATTTAATTCAAAGTAGTTGAGTTAATATATTAATTAATTAGATTAATTAATTAAGACTTTTATTTATTCAAGCGTTGGATAAATGAATTAATTAAGTTGATAAGATCAATTTAATTAAGCTTAAGTCAAGAAAGCATTTAATTAATTAGAATTAACTTTTAATTAATCTAGTATGGTGGATTAATATTAAAAGGCTATTTTATTAAGCCTTGGTCGAAAATTTGGTGGAAGAAAATAACTAAAGGAGTTTAATTAATTTTCTTTTAGAAGGAAATAAGATTTCTTGGAGAGAAAGGAAACTAATTAAAATATAAAAGTTCTATTTAGAAATTAATTAGTCTTCTATTCCTATATGGAAAAGGATTAATGTATAAGAGTTCTACATGGAAAAAAATTGCAAGAACCTAGTCCTATATATAGGACATGCAGAGAACGAAAATATGATGATGACTTTTGAAGCCAAAATTTTTGTTTCTCTTGCATAGAAAATCGTTTCTCTCTCTCCTTCATATAGTGTTCTTGAGTTCTTGATTATTCATCAAGATCTTGAATTCAAGAATTCTTCCAAAATATTTAGAGAAGTAATTTTTGCTTTCACCTTAATCCCATACACTATTCCTTAGAGTTAGAATAAACGTTTATAGATCAATCTAGCTAAAGATTATAAACAAGTGGGTATCCGGGGTGTGGATCAACTTTAGAGGAGAAACACTTGGGTCTCTGAAGTGAATCAAGAATCCGATCAAAGGCGTTTTTGGTGGAGGAATTCAAAATCTTCATCAAAGGTCAAAACAAAGGAGTTGATTAAAGCAACAAGGAGCAAGCTAGGGAGCTTACGTTAAGGAAGAAAAAACTTTTTCAATTTTTACGAAAAATCGAATAAGATAAGTTCTTCTTTATTTAAGTTTTAAATAACTATGTAGAGATGCGCAAGCCTATGATACGTGATAAGCCCGTAGGATTAATAAACTCGTATGTTTAAATCCTAGAAACTAAAATTTTAATTTTCCGATGTGCTTAGTCGGGCTATATGTATATTTCCCAACACTTGTATCTTGGGTCGTTCACGACGTACGACCCCAGAGTTTATTTGATTCTATCTTCTATATGAATTTTACGGCAATTTCCATCTTTGAGTGCTTTTGCTGGGCGGCTCGTAATTACGAGTCTGACACCGCTTTCATTTGCTGGGCTGCTCGTAATTACGAGTCTGACGATCCCTTTCATTTGCTGGGCTGCTCGTAATTACGAGTCTGACGATCCCTTTCTTTTGTTGGGCTGCTCGTAATTACGAGTCTGACGATCCCTTTCAGTTGTTGGGTTGCTCGTAATTACGAGTCTGACGATCCCTTTCTTTTGCTGGGCTACTCGTAATTACGAGTCTGACGATCCCTTTCATTTGTTGGGCTGAACGAGTCTTAGTAATGAGTCTTCATATTGCCAGCCTCCATTCCTAATAACAAGTCTCAGCAACTTCAAAGTAGTTTCCCACAGACGGCGCCAACTGATCTAACTCAAATCCGAGGACTCAAATCTATCAGTCTGGAAGGATTCGAACCCTACCACGAGTATGCTAATGAAGATTATAGACTGCACTCAATGATAATTAAGCTACCTACATACCTAATTAGGATCAAGTCAACGTAGTTCTATATTAAGGTGAATAGTCAGGGTCGTACTCGAGGAATGATTCTAACTTCCAAATTTATATGTATATAGGAACGTACTTCTCAGTCTATAGACTCGTTACTAATGAATATACGAGGCTAAAACTGGAGAGAGTATTCTCCAGCCCCCCTCCTTAATAAATGTTATGAGGGGGTATTTATAGCACATACACCCTGTCAGAGTGGTTGGTGGCCATCTGTAAGATGATGACAAGTAGTACCATTGAACGGTAGGTGACTCGAACCATGGGGTCGGGTTGAAGAACGACCCGACCCGTTACTGTTACTTAGCGCGAATCCTTGGCCCCATGTTGGATTTTGGGCCTGGTATTAGGCCTTTATCTTTGTATTAGTGTTTATGAGTCTAGATACCATATTAGGGTATATCACACATAATTTTGGCTGAGCAGGGAACGTGCTAGAATTTTCCGGTAGTCTACGGACAATACGCACCTTTTCAAATAACGAAGGGGATCCTTGACATATATAGGTAGGCGGCCGTATTCCACGTTGAACTAATTAGAAATAACATTAGGAAAAGATAACAAATTATCATGTTCATGGCACATGCTCAAAATGTTTAACTAATACAGATAATGTTACCAACCTCATGGCCCCCTCCTCCACTAGGAAAGCACAACAACTAATCCACTACATCATTTTGTACGTTTTTTGGACTATTAATTAGAAAAACATTATCACGTCTCGAGATATTTTGCACTCTATTTTTTTGAGTTTGAGTTCAAGTTCAGTGCGGGTCCTTTTTTTTTTTTGTCTCGTGAAGCATGAGCTTAATGTCACGTCCCGGCAATCTCAAGACCTCTTCCCACAAATGAGGTACCAAAGTGTTAAATCTCTACACTACCTTGTATATATAGTAGTGGGTAGAGTTATCTAGAATTGTTCTAAGTGTGTAGAGATTTACAAGAATTCTCTAGAATAAGGTAGAAACATGTATAGCTAGAATTCTCTAGAATATACCTTGTAAATATCTAGTAGAATTCTCTAGATCATCGATCATAGCCGTTGGATTGAATTGATCTCAACCGTCCATTCTCAAATGGACTACTATAAATAGGGGTCTAGCCATCATTTGTAACCATCCACCATTCTTGGAGAGCAATACAAGTACTTAAGAGTTTTGCAAACACTCTCGAGTTCTTTACTTAAATCCCGAGCACACGAGCACGAGTTAGCGAGGCTAACTTAGCAATCCTTGCAAGAGGCGGGGCGACTAGCTAAGTGCCGCACGAGGCGTTAGTAAGAGACTAAGTCCGTGACAAGTGGTATCAGAGCCCGGTTGGGCTAAGGTGCTGCGTGTTGAGAAGTTCGGGTACTATGGCAAGTGAGACCACATCGGGTATAGGAGACGTTCAGTTGAGGGACGTCCTCACGACCCACCCGAGGAGGGGGAGAGACTTCAGCCGACCACATGAAGATGGTGAACTAGAGGTTGCCGTTGCGGAGATGGGCGAGCGACTTGAGCGTGTAGAGCACACTATCGAGACATTGGAGGATCACGTTCTCAAAGAAATGTAGTCGGTAAAGGCGGACCTACGGTCTTGCCTTGACGCTAGTACCGTTCAGGAGGAACGGCTTGCTAAGCTTGAGGATGCCATGAGGGCATTGCAAGCTACTATAGCGGAGATGCGGGACGATTGGGCCCTGTGCAAAAAGGTCGTTGCTAGTGGTGGAGGCAACCAAGTCTTGGTGGCTCCACGTGTGGAGACACCGAAGCCAAAGTCGTTTGCGGGCCAACGAGATGCCAAGGAAGTTGAGAACTTCTTGTGGCAAATGGAGATGTACTTCGAGGGGCTCAACTTAATCGATGAAGAATCGAAGGTACGTACGGCCACCCTTTATCTTACTGACACCGCAATGTTATGGTGGCGTAGGAAGCACGCCGACATTGAGAAAGGCCTTTACAAGATCGATACTTGGGAGGACTTCAAGAGAGATCTCAAGCGACACTTCTATCCCGAGAATGTCGTGTATGAATCACGCAAGAAGTTGAGGGAGTTGAAGCATAAGTCCAACATTAGAGACTATGTGAAGGAGTTCACGACGCTTATGCTACAAATCCCGAATATGGGGGACGAAGATTTGCTTTTCTATTTCGTGGACGGGTTGCAAAATTAGGCCAAGCAAAAGTTGCAACGCCGAGGGGTCCAGTCAGTAGATGAGGCAATCGCAGCCGCAGAGTCCTTGATCGAGTTCCAACGTGGGCACAATTCTTTTGCAAAGAACAACAAGGATAAAGGAGGGAACTCGGGTAAAGGTGGGGGAGATAGGCGCGACAGTCACCACCACAACAAGACACAACCTAGAGCAGGGAGTTCGGGAACCTCGGTGGGACGAAAAGAGTACGAGGCCAAGAAACAAAGCTTTATCCCCAAGGCCGGGTGCTACTTATGCAAAGGGCCACATACTATCAAGGAGTGCCCGAAATTGGAAACCTTGTCGGCAATCATTGAGGAGAAGGAGGCACCCTCGAATACGGAGCTGGACACTAATCAAATCGGTTCTCTCCAACTCCTCAATGCGCTAAAGGCGAAGGCAGCGCCGACTACATCAAGCAAGGGGCTCATGTATGTTGAGGCACGCATCAACGGGAGGCCTACCAAGGCGATGGTAGACACAAGTGCAACGCATAACTTTGTGACCGAAGAGGAGGCCAAGAGGTTGGGACTCCGAGTCACTCGGGGCGAGGGTTGGCTAAAGACGGTGAATGCCAGCGCTCGACCCCTGCATGGCACGGCGCGAGGCGTCGAGTTGGGATTAGGCACTTAGACGGGCCAAGTGGACTTTTCAGTGGCACCCATGGACGATTTCAAAGTTGTGTTGGGCATGGAGTTTCTTCGGAAGGTAAGTGCTATTCCAATGCCTTCTTTTGATTCAGTGTGCATTTTAGAGAAAGACTCTACTTGTATGGTTCCCACGATGGGCACACCGGGGAAGGACAGAGACCACATGCAACTTTCAGCCATGCAAGTAGCTAAAGGAGTAAAAAGAGGCGAGCCGACGTTCTTAGCCATGTTGAAGGAGGAAGGCCCCGACAACGTGCAACAAGAGGAAGAGGTACCATCTTTGATAAAAAGGGTCTTGGAGGAGAACCAAGACGTGATGCCACCACAACTACCGGCAAAGCTCCCACCCACACGAGAGGTGGACCACGTTATAGAGTTGGAGCCAGGTGCCAAACCGCCCTCGATGGCACCCTATCGCATGTCCCCACTAGAGTTAGAGGAGCTTCGAAAGCAACTAAAGGATTTGTTGGACAGAGGCATGATCAGGCCCTCAAAGGCCCCTTTTGGCGCACCGGTGCTGTTTCAGAGGAAGCACGATGGATCATTGCGAATGTGTGTGGACTACCGGGCGTTAAATAAGGTAACGGTTAAAAATAAATATCCAATTCCTTTAATTGCTGACTTGTTTGATAGACTTGGCAATGCCAAGATCTACACAAAGATGGACTTGCAGAAAGGTTACTATCAAGTCCGAATTGCGGAAGGGGACGAGCCCAAAACGGCGTGCATCACACGATATGGTTCTTTCGAGTGGTTAGTCATGCCATTCGGACTAACCAATGCCCCGGCGACATTTTGCACGCTTATGAACAAGATTTTCCATCCTTACTTGGATCGGTTCGTAGTGGTCTATCTTGATGACATTGTGGTATATAGCAACTCAATAAAAGAGCATGCCGACCATCTATGCACCGTGTTCCAAGTTTTGCGGGAGAACGAGCTCTATGTTAAGAAGGAGAAGTGTTCGTTCGCCAAGGAGGAGGTGCCTTTCTTGGGCCATATTATCGGGTATGGTAAGCTTCGAATGGACGAAGCTAAAATTCGGGCAATTGTGGAGTGGGAGCCACCAACCAAGGTAACGGAGCTTCGATCGTTCCTTGGCCTGGTGAACTACTATCGACGCTTTATCAGTGGATACTCGTCGAGAGCAACCCCGTTGACTGACCTACTCAAGAAGAACAAGTCGTGGGTATGGTCAGAGGCGTGCCAACTTGCCTTCGAGGACCTGAAGACGGCGGTAAGCGAGGAGCCGGTCCTTGCCTTACCAAATTTTGAGAAGATGTTCGAACTACACACGGATACCTCTGACTTCGCTATAGGAGGAGTGTTGATGCAAGAGGGGCATCTAATCGCATTCGAAAGCCGGAAGCTCAATGAGACCGAGCGGCGCTACACGATTCAAGAAAAGGAGATGACGGCCATTGTCCATTGCCTTAGGACATGGCGTCATTACTTGTTGGGGTCGAGGTTCGTGGTAAAAACCGACAACGTTGGCACGAGCTATTTCCAGACGCAGAAGAAACTCTCCCCGAAGCAAGCACGATGGCAAGACTTTTTGGCAGAATTCGACTACGTTTTGGAGTATAAACCCGGGAAGGAAAATGTAGTAGCCGATGCACTGAGTAGAAAGGCGGAGCTTGCGGCAATCTCCTTAGCCAAAGGAAATATCCACGAGAAGATCAAGGAAGGCTTGGGGCATGACCCAATGGCCAAGGAGTTAATGAGGCTTGCCAAGGAGGGCAAAACTCGACAATTTTGGGTAGAGGACGGCCTACTCTACACCAAGGGACGACGGTTATACGTTCCAAAGTGGGGCAACCTACGGAGGGACCTTATTAGAGAGTGTCACGACACCAAATGGGCAGGACACCCGGGCCAAAAGAGAACAATGGCGCTATTGGAGACAGCATACTTTTGGCCCCAAATGAAGGATGGCGTGGAGGTTTATGTGCGGACGTGTCTTGTGTGTCAACAAGACAAGACGGTGAACCAACAACCGGCGGGCCTATTAGAGCCTTTACCCATCCCAAATCGACCTTGGGAGTCCGTCTCAATGGACTTCATTAGTGCCTTGCCAAAATCCTAGGCGTTCGGGTCTATTATGGTAGTAGTAGACCGATTCTCCAAGTATGGGAGCTTCATTGCCTGTTCGAGGGATTGCACGGCGGAGGAGGCGGCAAGGGCATTTTTCAAGAATGTTGTGAAGTATTGGGGGCTGCCCAAAAGCATTATAAGTGATCGAGACCCCCGCTTCACCGGGCGACTATGGACGGAACTTTTCAAGCTCTTGGGTTTCAGGTTGTGCTTCTCCCAAGCTTTCACCCACAAACCGATGGCCAAACTGAGAGGGTGAATGCCTTGTTGGAATGTTATCTTCGGCACTTTGTGAGTGCCATCAACATGATTGGGCGAAGCATTCTTGACGTGGCTCCACTTCCATACCATTTTTGCAAAGGAGCGAGGCTACGGGGCAGAGCCTTTTGCTTATCAACGGGACAACAACGCCTCACACCCCGACACTTTGTGCTCTATCTTTTGATAGTGCAGGTGTCCTGAGCAGCAAAATTGCCAAAGTCGTGGGCGGAGCCATCCGCCTTAGCCAAATCGTTCTTGGAGAAAGGCCTCGACGAAAGATGAGAAATGGGGGCCTCCCCACAAAGGCCGACACTTGGAGTTCAACGTTGGCGACAAGTGTTATCCTATAACCTATACAGGGGCCGGACTATAATCTATACATAACAATATGTTTTATGAAGGAAAGCGAGAGACATACATAGCTTCAGCATTCTGATCCCTGACACTCGTCAAAATTTGGTTGTCTGCGGAAACAATAATCAGAATTGAGAACATTTTAGAATTAGTCGGTTCACAGTTGAGGTTAAGTGTTCAAACCTGCGGATCCATGTTTTTTTCCGCTTTCTCTTAGTCTTTTTCTTACATTCGTACTCTTATTGACATGTTTCGGATTGTCAACTCCGGAACTAATGCCCTTTTTGGAATTCGAATCAAGTTCAGCTAACAATATTCTCTGGCAGCATCAGATTTTTCCATAGCGTCTTGCTCCGCCAGATTTTCCAATTGTGCCTAGAAAATGATAAACAATGAGTATCTACCTAGGCACTTTTTATGAAAAGGTGCTTGAAAAGGTGCATACCTGCCAAAATGATTTCAATATAGGGATTAACATTAGTTGGAAATCATCAGAAGATGCATGCTCAGCTCAACTCCCAACTGCTGCATCCGTGCAAAT
The DNA here is from genome assembly GCA_019426215.1 of Buddleja alternifolia. NCBI lineage: Eukaryota > Viridiplantae > Streptophyta > Magnoliopsida > Lamiales > Scrophulariaceae > Buddleja > Buddleja alternifolia. The sequence continues at coordinate 6,818,898 of CM033396.1, read as the reverse complement.
ATCTCCGGGATGCTTGCATCTAATTTGCTTATCTGCATCAAGTGAGATAAATTAGTGAAGAAATAACATTATCTTGAAACAAATAGGAAAACAGAACTAATGTGACAAACCTCAACATCCGCTTGTGCATTTCGTGTCTCCAACGCCGACTCACTTAAATTGTGACATTTTAGGTTATACAAGTCCGGCATACTGTCAAATTCCTTCTTAAACAAATCATAATTGCAAAACTTGCTCAACTTTCGCCACTCTCACGCGTATCCAGGATGCCAATTGTTCATTTGTTGAGGGCCTGTAAATATCCACAAAAACAATGCATCTGAATCAAGCATATGTCACGTCCTGGCAATTCTCAAGACCTCTTCCCACAAATGAGGGTTCCAAAATCTTAAATCTCTACACTACCTTGTATATATAGTAGTGAGTAGAATTATCTAGAATAGTTCTAGATATGTAGAGACTTATAAGAATTCTCTAGAATCATGTAGAAACATGTATAGGTAGAATTCTCTAGAATGGGCTATGTAAATATGTAGTAGAATTCTCTAGATCTTCGATAATAGCCGTTAAGTCGAATCAATCTCAACCGTCCATTCTTAAATGGACTAGTATAAATAGAGGGCTAGGCATCATTTGTAACCATCCAACATTTTGGAGAGCAATACAAGCACTTAGAGTTTTCCGAACACTCTCAAGTTATTTACTAAAATCCCGAGCACACGAGCACGAGTTAGAGCGAGGTTGACTTAGCAATCCTTGCAAGAGGCTGGGCGACTAGCTAAGTGCCACACGAGGTGTTAGTAAGAGACTAAGTCCGTGACAATATGATCCTCACCAAGCTCCAAGAGGAATGAAGAATCTTGGGCTAAAACTTATTTTCTCCATAATGTCATCAACATCCGCTTTTGAATCAATATCCCATAGATTGTCCACAGTTTCAGGTAGCATTGATTGCACTTTGGACAACACGAAAGCCATATGTTTCTCGTGAATCGTGAATCTATTGCAGTCGACACACACCTTATTTTCTCCACATAAGATAAAGCTCCAAACCCGGTACCAAACCATCTTTTAATAAAGAATTAAAATGTGACTTTAGGTCAATAATGTTTACTCTCATCAACTCTTTCTTGTCATTCAAACTCATCGAACTCAAATACAACGGGACCGATCCCTCCTCTCGTATTCCTTATTTCCTCTGCTCTCTTCCCCCGCCCTACTGCTTCTAAAACCAGCAATGGACTCCGACTCAACCGTCTTGGCCAGATTCTTCAAGGAATATGAAATAGACGCAATGTTTGATGCAATGTTTGCCTCCTCAATCAATGCCCTGATACAAGCCCGGAAATAGGCAACTCGGGACGCAGCCGTCCGAATATTCTGCTGGTATTCCTCTAGAAAATTCTCAGTGGCAGGCTCTACGGGGTTTTCTATAGCTAAAGCCCTCTCACACTCTTTCACCACTTCCTCATACTCCTCCGCTGTGTACAACATAGTCGCGTAAAATGTTGCGAACTCAATAGAATCAGGGACAAACACACGTCCTCCTCGTACCCTCAATCGCATTCCCAAAGTGCATCATTTGTATTTTCATCCTCGTCATCGCACCAGCCTTCTCCACACCATCTTGCAAGCAGTCCCCTGAATACGGTATACGGTAAATCAAGGCCAAGTGGTGTGGAGAAACTACCCTCATCACCCTCATGTTTCGAGCACAAATTTTCAATCATTTCAACGGATTTTTGTGGTTTCTGGTGCTCACATTCTATCTTATCAAGCATATGACGACGAAGAAGAACCAGGGTTTTCAGTACTGGTTTCGACGCGAGTTTTCACCGGTAGAATGTTCGTCGGTGGCATCCGCCGGCAAGTTACTACGGCCCATTGCATGCACCATAGGGAGAGAGTGAGAATTAGAAATAGCGTGCGAAGGAGAGAAATCTTTGAAGTTGTTGTTGCAAGACGATGGACTTATTTTTGAAAATCCTAAGACGGACCAAAGAGACGGACTTCAATACCAATCTTTCCTTAAATGAAGATACTCTAATGAAGTCCGGACTTCAATTAAAGATATTGCTAAAACTTAATTACTCTTTTGGTTTAATCAAATAAATAAAGACGGACTTGTTATTTATTACTCCCTGGTGTAGTAACTTTTTTTTTTTTTTTGATAAGGGCGCCGCAATAATATAATTTCATTTTTATATGTACATATATACTGATATACATATGTATATATATATGATCAATCATGTAAGTAACATTTAATAATACATCTTATTAATAGTATAATTACCTCCTCCAAAGAAAAACAGTGGTAATTATGAGTGAACTTGGTGCGGGATGGGGCTGTTTTACTTTTTCGTTGCCGCGTCCCAATGTTCGCTAGTTAGGTTGGGGTGGTCTTTGCAATTTTTAACGATTTATTGTTCAAAAATAATTTATGAAAATTGTTTGGGGGTTGCTGATGAGCTATAGGAGATCGATGAGAATGGTGATATGCTCAGCAATATTATCGTATTTAAATAGTCAAGACGATTCTACTAACAAGGTCTAGTAACATGGGGATGGCAATAGGGCGATTATGAAACGGGTTAGGCAAAATCCGCCATTCATTCCATTTAATTTTATTGAAACCCGAAACCCATTCCACCCAGCTTCCCGCCCCATTAATTACTTTTTTGAAACCTGAAACCCGCCCCGCACTGCCAAATACCGGCGATGTCGGGTTTAACGGGTTAAACTCGCTTGAGTCATGAAAATTAGTAATTCACCCGATGACCCGACCCAACCCAACCCAACTTGAACCTAATGAAGTTTAGCTCAACCTGATGAATTCACTTGACCGCTAAAATCTACTCGAGTAATAATCAATTTTGACTCAACATGCAAAATTTCACACAAGTAATAATCAGTTTAAGACTCATATAATTCAAGAACTAATAAAACAACAACATAGACAAACATGATTAAATTTTATACAAACAATAATCAAATCACATCGAAAAGTCCAAATTTAACACCCATATCAATACGTCATTTGGAAGAAAAAAAGAAAGGTTTCTATTGAATAATTTGGACTTGGTTCCCAATTCTAAATTAATATATTAAGTTTAGGTGGAAAATATAATACAAAAAATTATATATTGGCGGGGCGGGTTACGGTGCAGGTTGTACTAAATAGAATTTCTAATATCCATAACCCCTCCACCCCAAAAAAATAAATAAATAAATAAAAACCTATTTGACGCACCCGAATGGGTACCCATCTAACTCCGCCCTGTGCCATCCCTATACTAAAACTAGCATCTATGAGCAACACCTAAAGTGCTCTAATTTGGTGCTTCGAGCACAAGAATATTTATTTTTTTGAAATTTAACGACACTCAAATTTTCATTTACTTTAATTTTCTCGTCAAACCATCATGTTACACGTACTCATTCTTAATTTGACTAGCAATTTTGTTACTAAAATAGTATATTTGAGAGTTTCTTTTTTGACTTTTTTCTACTAATTGATCAAAGAATTTGTATCAAGCCTACAAGTATGAAAAAGACGTTATAGTTTTGTATTGATTCTATTAAAGTGGTGATCGAGAGCTACTTCTGCTACAGGATTGTGAAAAGAAAAACAAAATAAAATCTATTACGTACTCCTTACGTGCGGAGGAGTCTTGAAGGATTAGAAAGCAAAAATCTTCATATGTTGTAGAATTTCACTCTCAATTGGATTGTATTGCATTACCAGAGGTTTCGGAAGGTTTGATCCTCAGGTTTATATTTGTATCTATTTAAAAAATCACTATTTTTATCTGTAGTAACTTTCAAGTGCAATTAACATTAATTAACAGTATATTTATATTATTATCGTCGATTTATGGAAAAGTTCAAGAAAACTTGTTTTGGAAAATATATTATCCTCAATGGGTTTAGTAACTTAGTTCACGCAAGAAAAAATATATATTCAAGAAAAATATTTGACATATATAATTAATTATTGATATTAACATCCGATATATATAAATATGTCGAATATATTCGATACATATATAATTAATTATTGATATTATATATTCAAATATTAATATCAGCAATTAATTATATATGTCGAGTATATAATTACTTTATCTACAATCTATATAAAATATCAATTATATTAATAATAATCTATGTGAATAATTATATTTTATAAATATATTTTCTCTTATAAATCTTAAATATATCTTAAATAATTTTAATAAGTATTGGCGATGAAAATGATTTAAATAGTTACATATGTTTGTTGTATTTATGAAGAAATTATATATAAGAACATACGTATATCTAAATAGAAAAAAAAATGTTAGATTTACTATATTTCTGGCAAAAAAATAAATTAATTCTGGAAAAATATATATTATTAATCATAATTAATGTAGAAACTCATTAAGTACTTAAGTAAATTTATTTTAAAATCTTTATATGTATTTCTAGTTTTAATTTATTTTATTACAATATTTTTAAGGATTTATATGTTTTTATGTTAAAAAGAAAATTACTTTAGACAAGAATATTGATAATGATAGGTTATAGATTAAGATATTCTTATAAGTTAGGTTGCACGGGTGCGGATACGGATACGACATGATACGAAAATAGCGACATGGATTTTTAAATTTTTTAAAATACGACACGGGGAGGATACTTGAGTATTATATATATAATTAGTCTTGTGCACTAATAATAATAATAAATAAAAAACAAATTAAATGGCCAATATATATGTTGAAGATCTTGGCCCAATTTAAATGTGCCACTGAAGTCTATCCTATATTGGCCTAATAAGACAACAAAAGAGAATAGAAAAGAAAATAAAAACAAATAAAGAGCAACAAAACAAAAAAACACTAAATCATTTTCACTTCATCTTCCTTAACCTTCCGCCGCGACACCAGGTCTGCTCCATTTCTTCTTTCTCATTTTATTTCTTATACTTCCTTCTTCTCTTTTTTATTTTTATTATCAGTTTTACCACTCTATCTCCTCTACCCTCCAAGATCCAGCTCAATAATATTCAGTTAGTCTTCTTTCAATAGAAGAGATTGATATTCTCCTTGGATTTAATATAGACTCAAATCTATATAAATAGGGTTTTATATCAGTTTATATATATGTGTATACTGTGTCATTCACAATTATTCAGAAATACACAAAGTTCTTTTTACATTACTAGCCTAAAAAATTTATCTAATAGAATATATACAATATCTAATTGTATCTATAAGAATATTCACTAACACTATTAATACAAGTGGAACTAGTCGAACCCATATCAAACAATATTCTAAACGTACTCCTCAATAGTTGTACCAGAGTGCAAGTTCAGTACCATGTCCACCAAGCTCCGAAACCTTGTCCTTTCACTGTAAAGCGACGGCGCAATTGATTTTGAGTCCTTCAATTTGCTTATAACTAGTGAACCATCAAAGTCAATAACAGAAGTAAACACCCAAAAATATCTCCATTTGTGCGCAAGGACACTAGTCCTCTTTTTTTTTTTGGATTTTTAATTAATTAATTTCTTTTGCCGCCATTAAAAAAATTCTCATTTAAATTTAAAAATTAGTTTGAGATATAAAAAACGTCTTCTAATTTTTTTTACTTTTCAGAAATTTGATTTGTTTTCTTTTTATTTTTATTTTCCTGAGTATTTTATTTAGTTATTAGTCAATGGAAAAAAAATTCGCATTTATCTAAATATTAAATTATCTATTTTTTAATAAATAATTATTTTTTTCAAACTCAAATTAGTTTGAAATATACAACTTCAGTATTTTCAATTTCAAATTAATACTTTACATTCTGGTGTTTGGTGTCAAGGGCGAAACCAGGACAGATATGGTGTGGGTTGGATGTGTCTTGGTTCAGTGTAAAATGAAGTTTTTCCTTTCAATTAGGTTAAATTGGTAAAAATTGGAGATTTGGGGCAATTTGGCAAAAAAAAAAAAAAACAATTGCATTCCCTCCAAAATCGGGTCCAGTTAAGTGATTTTTCCTCATTTCAGCAAAATTCCCAATTTCACGAGTCATGTGCCGTACATGTGACTTTTTTCGACAAAATTTCGGTGCAATTTGTACTGAAATTGCCATTTTTTGCAACTTAGAGTATCGAAATTGCTAGTAGGCCAAAATAAGGCACAAATAAAGTACCAAAAAAATATACGGCATATTCATACAAACATAAAGAAAGCCTCACCTAGAAGTTGCAAAGAAGATTTTGAAGTATGTCAATTCAGGGGTATGGCTTTTTTTTTTTTTTGTAAGCTAGGGATATGGGTTTATAGTAGTATAAGGCAAATGTTTCCATATTTGTTCTCATATATGTCGATTCTTAATGTCATCTAGATGATAGTTGTGGAATTACTGTATTTTAGACTGAAATTGCATGGAAAAATCAAAATTGTATACGCATAAGCTGGCCTTATGTGCTTAACTAGGGCTTGAAAATCAATAAGGGTAAGACAGTTACAAGTAAAAAGAGAGCTGGCCTTATGTGCTTAACTGGGGCTTGAAATTAGTACATTTTCTTTTAATAATTAGATGAATTTGAGATAAAATGAGATTATAAAAAAGTTGTGAGTCTCTGATTTTTGACCTAAATGTTACGAATTGAGATATTATTGACGACATAAAGTGCCAAGTTTATTTGTTTATATTATAAATTCATAGTATACGACTTAACTTTATCTTTTAGTGTGATGGTGTTGTTGCGGTGACTAATTGAATTATATGATCTCACGAGGTTTGGTGAAAGGAATATCGCATGGTGGTTCGATTTCCTTATTGGAGTAGCCAATATAGATTTTACTATAACCTTTAGTTGATTATTAAAAAAAAAGAAGAATAAAAAGGAAAATATTAAAAAAAAGAAGAAGAAGAAGAAGAAGAAGAATAAAAAGGAAAATCCCTTATTTTGTGCATTTCATAACCTAAAATAGACGTTACTTTGAGTTGTGTTAAAAAACGAAAGACATCATTTTATGGAAGAAATATTGTGAAAGAATTATAACAAAATAATCTTACAAACCGGAACAAGAAGAATTTAACTTATTCTTCAGTAACTAAGTACTAAAAGCAAAAAAAATGCTGGGCCGGTCAAACGGTCTGAAAATGAGCCAAACACCTTCTCAAAGCTCGGAGGCTAAATGAAAAGCCCAATCTGAGAAAGCCCAACTGCTTGCAAAACTAGCAATATATTTCAAGTTCACCGGGTAGTTTTATGCCAGATTCAGTCCAATAATCCGAGTGTATAAGCTATGTCTATCTTTTTCATACAATTGTGTAGAGGACCACACACAATCCACCTTACTGTTTGAGAGAGATACACACTATGACCATAGGACTCGGTCTAGCATAGAATTTTCCCAAGTTCACATGCTATACCAAATATTTTTTAGACACCGAAAATTAATGTTTTTTTTTTCCTTAGACAAGTGCAATATGATAAAATTATTCTTTTCAAAATCAATTCATAGTAAAAGGGATTATTACAATAGTCAACTGTAGAAAATTTATTTTGAATCAATTTCCACAAGCAAAGCCAAACTTACTCTTATGAATGAAGAATTACTACTAAATCCATGTAAGTCAAACTAACACACAATTACATAAAAAGGGAAAAAATAGGAAATTTTATTTAATTTTTAAAAGAATCAGATTTCTCAAAATTTGGAATCTTCGACTAAAATCAAATGAATTTGATCCTAAATTTCTAAAGTATTATTATTCCCCTACACTATGAATAGTATGCATATAAAATATCTATACATCCTCATTTATCATATTCTACTTTTACAAATATGGGTAATTTATATCTTAGTTCATTACATAAATATGCCATATTTGTATTTAATTTGTATTTACACAAGTATTTACCTTTATCATATAAAAATAACTAGGTATGTTATATATATGTATACATTGATTACATATTTTCCATTTCAGGTGAATACACAGATATAAATAATAAATAAATACATATATATATGTAAATATTTTATACAAATAAGTATGTATACGTGTGTCGATTACAAAAGCGAACAACTTATTCAAATATGAACTTTATCCATTCGTGCACATACCAAACCAAACATTTCAAATGCAATTCGCTCTATTTTGCCAATTCAAATACTATAATAAAATATTCCACGTGTCTCTCTTCCTTCCCATCTCTCTCTAAACCCTAATCTTCTTTATTTTTCTATTTTCTTCCACCGGCGATAGTTTGGTGAAGCAGTCATCTACTTTACCACTGTTACCACCACTATCGTCGGCGGGTTGGGTTGGAGCACCCTTCTTCAAGTTGTACATCACATCTTCAAATCTGACGAGACGGATATGAATCTAACGAGACAGAGCCAAATCTGGCGAGATGAAGACGGGTGATACATAAGTTTTTATATAGCGTTTTAGATTTTTTGTTTAGTATTTTATTTTCTCTCTCGTATGAGAGTTTGCTTTCTCTCTCGAATGAAAGTTTCGTCTCTCCTTGAATAGGAGTTGCACAAGAATTTTCTTGTGTTCGTTTGTGAGTTCTTAAGATTTGTTGTCTTCAAAAAACTTGATAGTTGGTGTTTCAGCTGTTCTTACTACATCGTTTGAGTCGATATAAATTATATTGTTCCAGACGTTGTAAACTTTCGATTGAATGATATATAAGACCGATTTTTATTTTTTTAAAAAAATACTATAATGAAATTAAATTTCAAAAATTCAATTAATTGCAATAAGATTTTCCATACTATATACCCATACCTAACTTTTGAAAAAAAAACAACTCACTCCATCCTTGTACGCAAATTCTATTGTGCCATCCAAATAAATCGAATTTTGGCAGTTAAGCTGATGAAATCTAGTTTTATTGGTAAAGTTGAGCCCCCAATATATTATGGGTCTTGGATTCTACTCCATCGACAATATGTGGTCATTTTTCTACTTTAATATTAGTTGCTAGCTATTCGTAATAATTGTCAATTAATTGTAACCTATTAGATTTGCTATTCATGACATGTAAAGACGAAGCAAGGGGGGACTGGTGAGGCTAAACCCGCCCCTTAACTTTGAGAAAATTATTTTTTGGCCCTATAAATTTTTTATATTTAAACTTTCGCTCTGCCAAAATATAAAAATATCAAGGTTGATATAGTAAAATAGGAGATAAAGCCCAATAGGAACTGAATAAGGAACCCAGGCCCAACAGAGGCCCAGAAATCGAATTGATAGACTAGGTCCGCGCTAAGTAACAGTACCAGGTCGGGTCGTTTCTTGACCCGACCCCACAAATACGAGTCATCCACTGTCCATTAGTGCCACTTGTTAGCATCCTATGAATACCCAACAACCATTGGTACAGAGTGTGCACTATAAATACCTCCATCATAACATTTATTGGGGGTTGAAATCTCTAGAATATTCTCTCAAGAATTAGTCTCGCATATTCATTAATAACGAGTCTATAGACTGAGAAGTACGTTCCCTTATACTTACAAATTTGGAGACTAGATTCGTTCACCGAGTACGACCCTGTATACAATAACCAATATAGAACTACGTTGGCTTGATCCTAATTAGGTACGTAGGTAGTTTAATTATCATTGAGTGAAGCTATAATTCTTCATCACCATACTCGTGGAGTGACTCATGTCATTCCAGACTGAGAAACTTGGGTCCCCGAATTTGGGTTAAATCAGTTGGCGCCGTCTGTGGGAACATTACTTTGAGGTTGCTGAGACTTGTTGGCAATGAGAATTGAGGCTGGCAACGTGAAGAGTCGTTTGATTCGGGAAGAGGAAGAATTGAACATGGATCCGCTTATGGATGAAGGAACGAGTGCTGTTGTAACGATGACGAAGGGAGAATTGGATAGGAGGATGAAGGAATATGCTAAGGAAGAGATGCAGAAATACCTTACTCGTACTCCGACAACACCTAATGTAGGAGAACCACGTGCAGATCCTTCCGCAAAAAGAAGTTTATTTCGTCAAGAGGAGAATCGAGATGGAGAGCAAGAAGGAGACTCGTTAGACGATGATGATGTGGTGAGTATTCGTCAAGAGTATGTAGAGGGAAGAGGAAAGACTCGTGCAATGGAGTCGCCGGGTGCACCACGACGAGCAGTGCATTATGAGGAGGATAGACATACGAGGATGGAAAAGGTCGCGGCTCCTGTGCAGACGAGGCTAGCTCCTACACTGATGGCCCGCAATTCTCCTTTTGTCACTGAGATCATGAAGAAAGTTCCGAACGGCCTCTTCTGGATGCCATATTTTGTAAAATTTGATGGAACGGGCGATCCGAGACCCCATATTACATCGTACGAGTTGTTGATGTCTTTGCAGGGACAATTGGATGCGATTAATGCAAGGTTTTTTACCACAATTCTTGTGGGTCGGGCGCAAGACTGGTTCATGAGTCTGGCCCCCGGTTCTATAGAGTCGTACTCACACTTAAAATATAAGTTTGAAAGTCATTTTGCTAGTAACAAAAAGACGAAGAAGTCTATATCTGTGATCATGGGACTGAAACAAGGCTCAACCGAGTCTTTGCGTGAATTTATACACCGCTTCAATCAAGAAGCCATGAACCTTCCGGAACTTAATAACGAACTAATGCTAAGCTTCTTAATGAGAGGCTTAAAGAAGGAAAACTTTAATGATGCACTTTCTCGCCGCCCTCCACGATCCCATGAGGAATTGATGGAATTGGCGAGAGAATATATTAATGAGGAAGAAATGAACGAGTTGAAAGACTCGGATAATTTGCAAGTTATGAATGACCCACGAGGTCGTAAAGAAAAACATGAAACTGAACGTTATGAGGGAACGGGGTCGAGGAGAGATCATGATCGATCCCGTAGACCAAAATTTAAACATTACACTCTGTTGAACTCGACTCGTACGAGAATTCTGGTTGCTGCTTTACGTACGAGTCAAATTCAATGACCCAAACTAATGAAAAGTGGTGTGAAAAACAACATGAATAGATACTGTGAATTCCATAAAGACCATGGCCACGACACTGAAGAGTGTTTTCAGTTGAAGGATGAAATTGAACAACTTATCAAATCTGGGGTGTTGAACGATTTTATTGATCGAACTTTGGCAGAAGTAAGAGCCTCGGAGGCCACTCGTACGGCAGAACTCCACTGATCATGCAGGCGTTCACGAGAATGATCCCATGAGAGGTCAATTGAAAGGGATCGTCAGACTCGTAATTACGAGCAGCTACTACCGTGGCGAACCTGGTAGGATTCTTTCACTTACTAAAGGATCGAGTTTGAGGAACGAAGTGATTAGCTTTGATGACAGTGATTACGACAGAATGCACGATTCTCATAAGGACCCTATGGTGATTTCGAGGGATGTGGCCAATTTTGTGGTGCATAAGGTTTTGGTGGATATGAGGAGTTCTGCAGATATTATCTTTTGGGACATTTTGAAAAAGACGGAGCTGGATGGAACTCGGCTGCGAAGTGTAAGTACTCCTTTTGTTGGTTTTACAGGATCTTCGATTATGCCTAAAGGCTCAATTGAGCTAGATGTGTCGTTGGGGGTGGGGTCGAGGTCAAGGACGAACCGAATCACCTTTTTGGTTGTGGATGTACCCTTTGCGTACAATATGATTGTGGGTTGACCCATGTTGAATACACTTGGAGCTATTTTTTCCCCTCCACACTTGAAGATGAAGTTCAAAACAAACAATGGTATTGGTGAAGTGTGTGGGAACCAACTGGAGGCTCGGCAGTGCTACACGACTTCATTAAAAGTGAATTCATCAAAGAAGAGAAAGTGTTAAGCTAGCATAATTGAAGTGTTAGATGAAGAAGCAAAGACTCTAATTGAAAGTTCGGACAAAAGACAGAAGCGAGTTGATGCACGAGTCGAACCTTTGGTCCACAAGTCAATTGAACTTATACCAGGAAACCCGGACAAAATGACACAGATTGGAGGAGGGATGGATCCTGAAGTAGAAACGAAGCCGGTGAATTTTTTGAGGAACAACTTTGATATGTTCGCATGGAAAGCTGCGGATTTAAAAGGTATCGACCCTGCTGTTATAGTTCATCGACTCAATGTTAACCCTGAGGCACGACCTGTGAGGCAGAAGAGAAGGAATTTTGGTCCGGACAGAGACTTGATAATTGAAGAAGAAGTCAAAAAACTCCTAGATGTAGGATATGTAAACGAGATCCAATTCACAGATTGGCTCGCTAATGTAGTCCTTGTACCCAAATCGAGAGGAAAATGGCGAATGTGTACTGATTTCACTGATTTGAATAAAGTTTGTTCTCGTGATCCTTACCCCCTGCCTCATATAGACTTACTTGTAGACTCTACTGCAGGTTGTGCTCTTTTAAGCATGATGGATGCTTACCAAGGTTTTAATCAAATAATGATGGCAGAAGAGGATCGAGAGAAGACTGTATTCGTTACAGCGAGAGGAGTTTATTGTTATAATGTCATGCCATTCGGTTTAAAAAACTCGGGGGCAACTTACCAACGACTCGTTAATATGATGTTTGAAGATGAAATAGGAAAAACGATGGAAGTTTATGTAGATGATATGCTTGTGAAAAGTGTGAACGAGAATGACCATTTGGCACATCTCAAGAAGTCGTTCGCAATCATGAAAAAGTATGGCATGAAGTTAAACCCAAGTAAGTGTACCTTCGGGGTACGAGGTGGAAAGTTTCTAGGATACATGGTCACCCAACGAGGAATCGAGGCTAATCCTGAAAAAATTGAAGCAATTTTGAACATGCAATCTCCAACGAGTGTGAAAGATGTACAGAAGTTAACAGGAAGAATAGCGAGTTTGAATCGTTTCATTTCTCGTTTGGCAGATAAGGGCCTACACTTCTTCAAAATTTTAAGGAATGTAAAACGCTTCGAATGGACGAACGAGTGCGAGGATGCTTTTAATGATTTAAAAACTTACTTGTCGTCTCCACCTCTATTAACAAAACCAATGTTGGGAGAACCACTGATCTTATACTTGGCAATTTCGCTAGTAGCCCTTAGTGTTGTACTCGTACGGGAAGTCGAAGGTGGCCATAGTCCTGTGTATTATGTTAGCAAGTTGATGCAAGGGGCTGAGTTGAATTATTTAGAAATTGAAAAATGGGCACTTGCTCTAATGACTGCAGCCAGGAAACTCAGACCATACTTTCAGTCTCATCAGATAATTGCATTAGCAGATCAACCTTTGAAGCAAGTACTTGCAAAACCTGATGTGTCGGGGAGACTTATTAAATGGGCTATCGAGTTAGGAGAGTTTAGTATTGAATACAAGAGTCGTACTTCAACCAAAGCCCAAGTGATGGCAGATTTTCTAGTGGAGATGACAGTAAAACCAAATATGGTGCCCTCGATTTCATCTACAGATACAATCCCCTGGTCTTTACATGTAGATGGATCGTCGATGACGAGACGAGGAGGAGTTGGAGTATGGTTTCGTTCTCCTGAAGGAAATGACTTGGAGTTTGCAATAAAACTAAACTTTGATGTAACGAATAACGAGGCAGAGTATGAAGCATTGATTGCGGGTTTGAAAATGGCAAGGACCTTAGATATCACAAACGTAAAAATATTCACCGACTCACAATTAGTAGCACGACAAGTTTCGGGAACCTATGAAGCAAAAGAAAAAACTATGGTTAAGTACCTGCAAAAAACAAAACAACTGATGATGGAGTTTGAGAAGATTGAATTATGTCAGATACCGAGAGATGAAAATCAAAGAGCGGATGCACTATCCAAATTTGAGAATTAGATTGTTGGATCGATGAGTCGTTCTGTGTCGCTACTTGTTTCTGAACATTCGGAACTAGAATCTCAAGCTCTGATCACGGCTCTCGAGAAAGAGATGAGTTGGAAAAAACCAATCGTAGAATACTTATTACAGGGAATCCTACCAGAGTAACTCGAAGCTCGTAGATTATGTGGTAGAACTGCTCGTTTCACTATCCTGAATGACGAGTTGTACAAGAGATCAAATGTTGGACCCCTGCTTCGTTGCCTTGCCCCGACAGAAGCAGAATATGTTTTGAAAGAAATACATGAAGAAAGTTGTGGAAATCACTCGGTCGGACGATCGTTAGCTCAAAAAATCACACGACAAGGATACTTTTGGCCAACACTCGTGAAGGACGCACAAGAGTTTGTGAAATGATGCAAACAATGCCAAATGCACTCTAATGAAATACATCAGCCGGGAAAACCCATGGAAGTGATAAAAATCGCATACCCATTTGATCAGTGGGGCTTTGACATACTCGGTTAATACTTATCTTAAACTCGTCTAGTAAACTCGTATAATAAGACGAGTAGAGTTATGACTTATTAAGTATTCGTATTCATTTGCAGGTCCATTCCCACCGATTAAGAATCAAAAGAAATTTATTGTAGTGACGGTGGAGCACTTCACAAAATGGATTGAAGCTGAAGCGGTGGCTCGTATTACGGAAGAGGTTATCATTGACTTCGTTTGGAAAAATATCATCTGCAGGTTAATAAACCAAAGAAAATAAATAGAAATATGTATGTTACAGTAATAAATATTATAATAATGAAATTTGATTGGAGAAATATCATCTGCAGATTTGGTGTACCTCGGATTTTGATTTCTGATAATGGAACTTAGTTCAACGGGAAATCTATTACATCGTGGTGTAAAGAATTGAAGATTCAACAAAATTTTACATCTATGGGACATCCCCAAGCAAATGGCCTGACTGAGGTTGCTAACAGGATACTACTGCAACACTTGAAGACTAGACTCGATGGTATGAGGTCCGCTTGGGCAGACGAGCTTCCTGGGATCCTTTGGGCCTACTGCACGACTCCAAGGTCGTCTACCGGGGAAACCCCATTTTGTCTTGTCTACGGATCTGAGGCTGTCATCACAGCGGAGATTGGTATGATGACTCATAGAGTATCAACCTATGAGGTGGAAGAAAATCAGTGCGCGCGGGAGTTTGAGTTGGATGTTATTGATGGGGTACGAGAACGAGCGTATGCAAAAATATTGAGACAAAAGAGCACCATGGCGAGAGCGTATAACAAGAGGGTGAGAGAGAGATCCTTTCAGGTGGGAGACTTGGTGCTGAGAAGGGTAGAAGTCTCGAAACATGTAAAAAAATTGAAAGCTAATTGGGATGGTCCGTATAAGATTACAAAGATAACGAAAAGGATGACGTACAGATTGCAAGATCTTCAAGGAAAAGAGTTGCCTCGTCCGTGGCATGTAGATAACTTGAGAAGATTTTATGCTTGAGGAATGTATCAATGATTACACTCGAAATAAATGAGGCTATATACAAAGACCCATCAAACGAGTGTAATGATGTATTTTGGCATATTGATAACTTGAGAAGATTTTATGCTTGAGGAATGTATCAATGATTACACTCGAAATAAACGAGTTTATATACAAAGGCCCATCAAACGAGTATAATGATGTATTTAAAATGTGAAAATAGGGTGTATACTTGTAAGGGGAGTTTAATGTTTGTTTTGATAAGTTGGATTTATCAAAATTCATATAAATTAATATTAGAGAATGCACTGAGAAAAAACATACGCTAATACGAGAACATAAAATTGCTTTTCAAATAAGCATAAAAAACAAACAACATACGAGTTTAGGAAAGAAAACAATTCAGAAATAAAAAAAAACAAACAAAATGGCCACACTCGCCAAAATGACTTTATCCTCGAGGGTTTTCACTTCCTTGGGTCGAAGATTGGGCTTGATGAGCTGGAGGTTTATACCAAGGAGCCAATTCGGCAAATTCAGGAAACTCGATGGGCACAAACTCCTCGTCTTCGGCCGAAAAGGAGTCCCAGAGAAGTTTGCGTTTATAGCAATCTTCAAGACAATGCATATCGAAGTCAGACTTAAAGGCGTTCAGAAGTTTCTCATAATCGATGCATTTGAAGAAACCGTCCTTCTCATCTTTAAGAGCCCTGGAAATGAGCAGACGGTCGAAAAGGGTAGACTTCATGAAATCACGAGCCCCGCCAAAATGACTCTCCGCGAGTGCATCAACATTTTCTTGGGAGGCGAGATACTCGTGTTTCCCCTCGATACGACCAAGCTCGTATGCATCGTCCTTCTCCTTCATCATATTATCCAAACGAGTCTCGAATCTTTCCTTCTCACTTTCAAGACGAGCAATTTCAATCTCCAAGGCCTTCACCGCATCTTGATGATTGATCCTCTCAGCAGTCAATCGACGACTTTGTTAGGAATTTCATGTTAGGGATTGAAGTGATTTGGAGCAGAAATCTGTGTGATCAAGGAGCTCAAGTCATTGACATCCATCTATCCCTAATTTGTAGAAGATTCTATGTGATTCTTTGAGAATCATTTTAGTGGATTGCCTCCAAGTGTTCAAGGAGAAGAAGGACGTAGTTTGGATTACACCACCCAACGAATCTTACAAATATTGTGTTCTTTACTTTACATTCAGTTTTTCATATTGTCATATCATAAACTGATCAAGCAAAAATTAATCAAACACTAAGCAACTAAATACACTTTCTGTGACGCTAAAGCTTTTAAAAAGAAGACTGCAAAAATCATTCGGCTGTGCTAACATTGATTAAAGAACAGAACGCTTAAACCTACTTGGTTAAAGTATTCAAATCTTGAAGTCTAAGTTAACTTTCTAAAAACAGTCTTCATCAAACGCTTAGCCTAAGCGTCTATATTTTAATTAAGCGCTCAGTCAAGCGTCTACATCTCAAGCGTCCAAAACCATTTTAATACGAAACTTTTTGAAGTTGAAAAAGATTTCAAGGTCTATTCAACCCTCCCTCCCTTCTAGACCCTTTCGTATGCCACTTGGGACCAACAAGTGGTATCAGAGTGGTTAAAGTTGAAATTTTAAAATTTCCAAGCATAACTGTTTGTTTAGATCCTTTTTCAAACTTAGTTGCTTTAGATTTTAAACATGGCATTTGCTAAAGTTCCCAAACTGACTGAGTCAAATTTTGACACATGGAAAGTCAAAGCATTTATATATCTCTGTTCTTGTGATGATGACATGTGTGATATTATTTCAGATGGGCCAATCAAAATATATAAAGTTGTTACTAGAGCGCCTGGAGCCATGGAAGACACTCCAGATGGTTACGTTGAAAAACCGAAACAAGAATGGTCTCCAGATGAGCGTCGAAGAGCTAATTTGGATAATGTTGGTCGCAACGCTCTATATACGGCTATTGGTGATAATGACAACCTATTTAACAAAATCAAGTCGTGCAAAACCACTAAAGAAATATGGGATAAGTTGGCTACAATTTGTGGTGGTTCAGCACAGATTAAAGAGAACAAACTTTCCATTGCCAAGGAAAAGTTTAACGGATTTAAGATGTCACCCAATGAAACTTTAGAGCAATTAGACATAAGATTTACAGCTCTAGTTACAGAACTTACATCGTTGGGAATGGAGTTACAGAATCGAGAAATGGTGGTTAAGATCTTTAGAAGTTTACCAAGTAAATTTTTGATGAAGACAATTGCTATGAGAGAATCAAATATGTTGGATCTTCTAACTCCAGAAGACGCCTTTTCAGAGCTCAAAGCATTTGAGTTCGAGTTGAATTCTGCTAGTGATGTTGTGAGTAGTCCAGTGATTGAATCTGGAGTGCTTATAGCATCAATCAAAGGCAAATCGGGTAATAAAGGAGAGAATTCAGATATCAATGAGGAAGAGGAGTTGGCTTTGCTGAATAGATTCAGGAAGTTCTTGAGATATGAAAAGAAAGGAAAAGGTTTCAATAATCAAGGACAAAGTTCATATCAAGCGCCTTATCCGATGCAACAACAGTTTCAAGCGCCTCAGTATTCTGTTCCTTCACCCAAGCGCCTGTTCAGTACCAAGTGTCTACTCAAAATCTCTCAGCTCCAGTGGTCTCAAAACTACACATTGCAAGGTTAACAAATGAACAAAAGATGAAAACTAATCTTTGTTATAATTGCAGGAAACCAGGGCACTACCAGGTAAATTGCCCTTATCCAAACGTATCCAAGCCCTCAAGGCAGGATTACTTGGATAGAAACCAATTCAGGAGCAACCTTCGTCAACAAGGTTTGCTAGCGGAATCAGAACCAGCATCCGCACCTGAAGATTTAGAATCATCAGAGGAGAGTAGTGATGATGATGAGCCATTAGATGACTCAGCGCTCATATGTCTCATGGCCAGAGATGATGAAGTGTCTCCTGAGGTAATCAATGAATTATCTATTCCTCTCTCTTATGATGAATTACTTAACAAAGTCAAAGAATACTACAATGAATGTCAAGAAGCTGCCAAAATATATCAAAACGATCTCGCTATTATCTCATCACTCACAAGAGATAAAGTAACGCTCAAAACAGAATTGCAAGTTCAGCAACAGTGCATTGAGAAGAACCAATTGCTTGAGAGTGAAATTATTCAATTAAAAAACGATCTTGATATAATAGTCAAGAGAGAAGCTGATTTGATCGCTAGACTTGCTAAATCAGAGCAGCTCATCTCATCATTATCAAAAGCTTCTAGAAAGTTGGATAATGTGACTGAAGTAACTAGATTATTTGGTGAAAAGACTGGTTTAGGATGCGATAAACTCGGTAAACAACCTAATAAATCTAATGTTACAGCGAACAACAAAGAAAATGGTGTTATCTTTGTTGAGAAAGGTTCACAAGGTCAAACACAAAATGAACCTAGCGACAATGGTAAGAGGCCAAATGAGAAAGTCAAAGCTAACTCAGGCAAGGGTAAGGCTAAGGCAAATGATTCACAAAGATGGGTCTATCCAAACGCTCTAAAGGATAAAGATAAGTCTGACCACTGTGAATCAAGCGCTAAGCGTCCAGCACCAAAAGTGCAATCCAAGCCAGCGCCAAGGAAATACCAGCATCAATATTCAAGACAGTCAAGATCATATTATCGATACTATGATGATTATGATTATGATAATGATTATGATCATTATTATAATCGAGGATATTATTATACATCCAAAAAGCACACACAACACGTTGTGAAACCCAAAAAGGCCAGTATTCCTACAATAAAGACCAGGCAAATATAGGTTCCTAAAGTTTTAATTCAAACTAACAATGCTACTAATGTTATAGGATCCAAGCAACAATGGGTACCTGAACAGAAATAGAACTTCCCTTTTTAATTGCAGGTACCTAGAGTTAGAGCCAATACATCTGTGTGGTACTTCGATAGTGGATCGTCAAGGCACATGACTGGTTCCAAAGATCTTATGATCAACTATTGAGCCGCCAATGGTCCTCAGGTTGTATTTGGTGACAATTCCAAAGGTAAAACCAAAAGTATAGGTACTATGCATAGGGAAAACATCATGATAAGTGATGTTTATTATGTTGAGGGTCTAAAGCACAATTTATTAAGCATAAGTCAATTTTGTGATAAAGGCTTTGAAGGCATATTCTCAAGTGACTATTGCTATATAAATGATGCTAAGACTAAGTCTACTAAATTGAATGGTAAAAGAACTAACAACGTATATTTGGTAGATTGGGGTTCAACAGTTGATAAAAATTCAACATGCTTTGTTGCTAAAAATGAATCTAAAATGGGTTGGTTATGGCATAAAAAAATGAATCACCTCAACTTCAAAACAATCTCTCAGCTTATAAGTCAAAATCTTGTAGAGGGATTACCAAATGGACCATTTCATAAGGATCGCCTTTGTGACGCTTGTCAAATGGGTAAACAAGTTAAATCATCGTTCAAGAGAAAACCTCATCTATCTAAGTCTAGAATACTTGAACTACTTCACATGGATTTGTTTGGACCTGTTCAAACGATCAGTGTAAGCGGTAAAAAGTATACTTTGGTGATAATAGATGATTTCTCTTGATTTACTTGAGTGGAATTTCTTTCATCCAAAGATGAGACATGTGACAAGTTAACAACGCTTATTCGGCAACTTCAAATATTGAAAAATCTTAAGGTTGTAAGAATAAGAAGCGATCGCGGTACTGAGTTTACTAACAAGATTGTTGAGAAGTTTTGTGCAGAGAATGGAATACATCATTAGTATTCAGCTCCCAGAACTCCCCAACAAAATGGTGTTGCTGAGTGTCGGAACCGAACGCTCAAGGAAGCCGCTAGGACGATGTTAGCTGAATCCAAGCTTGCTCCTAGGTTTTGGGCCGAAGCGATCAACACTGCCTGTTACACTCAAAATTGTTGCATGATCAACAAACAACACGGGAAAACTCCATATGAACTATGGAAGGGACGTAAGCCAAATGTTTCATATTTTCATGTCTTTGGTTCAAAATGTTTTTTCCATAATAATGGATCCCAAAGCCTGAAGACATTTGATTCTAAAGCGGATGAGGGAATCTTTCTAGGCTACGCCAAAAATGGAAAGAATTTTCGCATCCTAAATAAGATCAAATCGAAGGTTGAGGAATCTATTCATGTTGTTTTTGATGATGCTAACCAAGAACCGAGTAAGGTCAATGTGAATGATGTAGGAGTTGAAGATCGATGTCATCAAGCGTCTAAGATCACCATTAATGATGATAGTGACGACGATGATGAGATCTCTGTGCCATCTCCTAAGATTACTCGTGAGGTTACTATGGATAATTATGTAAGAAATGCTAATGATAATGAAGAGAGTGATCATCAAGAGCGAACAAGAATCTGTGAACTTGAAGTGCCTACGCAAGAGGATAGTCAAGCGTCTGATCGTCAAGCGTCTGTTAAACCTCTTAACCCTTTCCAACCAGATAGACTATGGCTGCGTGATCATCCACCTGAGCAGATTATTGGAGATATTGAAGCGCCTGTTAGGACTAGAGCCGCTACTTTCAATGAGGCTATGTTGGTAAGCTTTTTATCTCAAATGGAACCTAAGAAAGTGGATGAAGCGTTAAGCGACCCAAGTTGGATTGAAGTCATGCAAGAAGAGCTTCATCAGTTTGAACGAAATAAGGTTTGGACGCTAGAACCAAGACCAACTCACCAAGGGGTTATTGAAACTAGATGGGTTTATAGAAACAAGATGGATGAGAATGGCATTGTGATAAGGAACAAGGCCAGACTCGTAGCTCAAGGATATTGCCAAGAAGAGGGTATTGATTTTGATGAGACATACTCTCCTGTCGCCCGTCTTGAAGCAATCCGCATGTTTCTAGTGTATGCAGCGTTCAAAAGTTCAGAGTGTATCAGATGGACGTGAAGAGTGCTTTCCTGAATGGTAAACTCCAAGAAAAAGTATATGTGGAGGAACCTCCTAAGCGTCAAGTTTTACCTTCTCCTTCTGCGCTAAGTCTCCCTTCTTGGATAACTGCTGTTGGAGTAAGTGTTTCTGCTGGAGCGCCTAGTAGAACGCTAAGAGAACCTCCACAAGCATTATTTCCAAATCTACCAATACCTTCTCGGGCACTGCTTGAACAGTTTGACATCCCTCTTCAAAGAACATCTATTCCAGAACCTTCAGATCCAAGAATTTTAGTTGAAGAGAGGCAAATGTCTGACTTCATCCGAACTTTCAGAATTTGCCTAAGGTATATTGGTATTGACCCAACTGATTGGGATAAACACTTAACTGCTTTCAAGAAGAGACAACAAGAAGAAAATAAACTCATAATCAACAAAGATCATGAAGCGATGATGACCTTGGAAGATAATCTGACTGAAGCTATCCGAGCTGAAATGTCCAAGCGATACAAAGTTAGACCAAGTCGTTAAAGCTTTTTGATTTGCATTATCTATATTCTTGTCTCTTATATTTTGTTTGTTTAGTTGTAAAAATGCTTGTAATCTTTGATATATATAAAATGCATTTTTCAGCTGAAACATCTCGTTGAAGCGTAACTAACTTTAACTAACCTTATCTAATCAAAGCTAACTTTTATTTTGGCTGTCTAACTCTTGAACTATAAAAGAGTAAGTATTGCCATCATCAAAAAGGGAGAAATTGTTAGGAATTTCATGTTAGATGTTTTGATGATGACAATCAGGAATTTGTGTTAGACCCCAAAATATGTAAGTTTGTTTTTAGCTTTAAAGCGTTAGATTTGTAATAGGCTTTGTTTTATTTTATTCTAGATTGTTAGGCTAAGTTGTCTTAAACTAAGCGTCTGATATGTTCTGAGTGAGTTTATCAGAAGTAAAGTTTGAAGACTCAAGCGCCTGAAGTCTGAATGAAGATGAAGATTCCAAGTGTCTAGAATGACCAGCTACATCAAGCGTCACCTTATAGGATAGAAGTGATTCAAGGTTGAATAAGCGTCTATCAATGACTGATTTCACCTGAATTTATTTCTAAGTCCAGAACGAGTTTAATACAAATATTCTCAATGCATTAAGTGCCAATGGACATTTAATTCAAATGCATTAAATGCTGATAAGAGCATTAAATGTGATAAGCACTTTCAAACGTACGGAGAAGCCACCCTATTGGACTGTCAACTATTCAAAGACTGCAGCACCAACTTTTGTGCAGCAGATTTTCAGGAAAAAGGACAAAAGTTGTTCACTCGCGAAAGTGAGAGACACGCGCTCGTGCATGTGTCAAACAGACACTTTTTCCAAGAATGCCTATAAATAGGACTTCAACAACAAGCCAAACAAGAGAGAACAATTATCAAGTTGGATTGCTGTTGCATTGAAGTCTCATTCCTTAAACTCTCAGAAAAGCCAGAATTTTCAAGAAAACATTCTCTTTGCTTTTCTTCAAATTCCTGAGACAATCAACCAATATCTCAAACATTCTTTTCAGAGAAACCCACAATACTACTGAGATATTCTTAATTGTTTGAACTTTATTAAAATCAAACAAACCGTTTAGAAAAACCCCTATCCAAGCCTCGCGATCTGTGTGAAGTCGAAATTGGATACTTGCCGTATTTCTGGGTGAAAGAAGCAAGAGGATTGAAGTGATTTGGAGCAGAAATCTGTGTGATCAAGGAGCTCAAGTCATCGACATCCATCTCTCCCTAATTTGTAGAAGATTCTGTGTAATTCTTTGAGAATCATTTTAGTGGATTGCCTCCAAGTGTTCAAAGAGAAGAAGGACGTAGTTGGGATTACACCATCCAACGAACCTTACAAATATTGTGTTCTTTACTTCACATTAAGTTTTTCATATTGTCATATCATAAACTGATCAAGCAAAACTTAATCAAACGCTAAGCAACTAAATACACTTTCTGTGACGCTAAAGCTTTTAAAAAGAAGACTACAAAAATCATTCCGCTGTGCTAACACTGATTAAAGAACTGAACGCTTAAACCTACTTGGTTAAAGTATTCAAATCTTGAAGTCTAAGTTAATTTTCTAAAAACAGTCTTCATTAGATGCTTAGCCTAAGCGTCTATATTTTAAGTAAACGCTCAGTCAAGCATCTACATCTCAAGCGTCCAAAACCATTTTAATACGAAACTTTTTGAAGTTGAAAAAGACTTCAGGGTTTATTCAACCCCTCCCTCCTTCTAGACCCTTTCGTATGCCACTTAGGACCAACAAACTTGTCTCCAGCAACTCGTTCTTCACTGTTGTGAATGAGTTCTTTTCGGCTGCTGTATCGGCTATATACTTGGTGAATTTTGCCTTTTCTGACCTTAGGTCTTCTTTAAGCCCAGCACAGCTTAAAGCCAAGTCGTGCAAACATGCCGAGGCCTACACGAATGTTCGCAGATGTTATAATTTCACAAAGAATCAAAGAGAAGCAATACATAAATTGAAAGAATGGAAATCAAGTATTACCTTCATCAGATGGGAAACACCCATTCTTTCAACAGCAGTATAAAACTGCTCAATCAATATAGCCTTATCACGTGGCAGATGCATGTTGCGATACATCTCTAGGGCTACATTCGTCCCTTGGGGACCAGCCAATATGGAGCTTTGAGGATAGATCCACCAATCTGGAACAATCGGATTTCCACTCGTATTCTCCTCGCACTTATTGGGCACCTCGTATTCTTGATAGTCTTTAAGATTAAGGGCCTCCAATCGCTCTACCAGGCGAGCAATAGTGGGTCGTGTGCCGGAGAGAACGATATCCTCCTCAGAGGAGGTTGTCTCCCTATGTCGTTTGGCCAAGGGGGACGTTGACTTACGGGAGCGATGAACGACTCCACCCTTGGACCCTCAGGATCCTTGTCTTGATCCTCTAAGTCGATCTCGACGTGGGGCAAAGGGATAATATTCCTTGCTTGAGAGTCGGTTCTGGTGCCGGGACTGATGATCCTCAGAGATTGTTGTCGGCCAGCATTCAGTGATCGAACCGGAGAGGTTTGTATGGGTGGCGGTTGGACTTGTGGCGCTTGGCCGAGTGAACCCTCGGCCGCAGATGATTCTTCTTCGTCAAGCAGAGCGTCCAGACGAGCCTTGCGAGTAGCCATTCCTGCAAAAGAGGATTATTCTTATATTCAATAAATTTGAAAAATACTTTAAATATAAAAAGAAACGAGGCTCACCAATATCAGTAACTCTGGGGAGGGGTGCCGAGCTCACCCCACAGGAAACGAGCATAGACTCGCGCATGAGCTTTTCAGTAACAAAAGGGAATGACACTAGTTCCTCTAAAAATCCCCGCCCCCATGTTGGGTTTCCTATCTCTAATTCTCGTTCTCTAATGCCCCATTGTCTTAGAACGAGCCAACTGTCGTCCTTGGGAGGGGAAATAAAGATGTATTTATCCTTCCATGATCCAAACGAGTCACGAGTACGATCTTGGAAAATGGCATCTTGACAAAGTGAAAAATAAAAGAAACCATGCTGGGTTGGTATCTTACAACGGTTAAGAAAAAACATTCTATGAAAATTAGCTAAGCTAGCCGAATGCCCATAACCGGTCATTAAAAGAACTATATGTCTATACGAGTTGGGCAAAAGTTGCGTGGGACTCAGTCCGTAATTTAACAAAATGTCATTAATGCACGAGTGGAGGGGGAATCTAACTCCCGAAATAAGGTGTGCAAGGTGAAATGTACGAAAACCTATGGCTGGTTTATGCATACGATTCGAAGGTCCAGGAAAACGAATTATATAATTTGTGGGAATATAATACTTAACCCTCAACTCGTTCTCCCTAGTAGACCTAACAGTTGACACTTGATTAAGCCAGGTTATGTGGGTGTTAATGTCAGTAGGCCCCTCTAAATCTACTAGGGGCTCTGCACCTTCGTCTCTTCGAGACGATTCAGGATTTTGATTTCTATCAAACGACTCAAGGACATCGCCCGTCCGAGCATAACCTTCGACCAATTGGTCTAGAGCATCCGACCCAACCTCCTCATCAGAAGAATTGGGGATTTCATTGTTGTTAACAGACGCGGATGAACGAGTACGAGCCATTATAACAAGAAAGAAAGTAAAAAACAAAGAGTACCTACGAGTTGGAGGTTTTTGGAGGATGTACGAACCGAAGACCACTCTTTCAGCTAGACGATCGTAATCTTTCTGTAAAATTCTCCCACTACAAAATTCTCTCTCTAAAAAGTAAAGATGAAAGTAAAAAGTGAAAAACCCTGGAGGACTATTTATAGGGAGATGAGAGTAGGAGATGCGACTGTCTGGATTAATCACATCTAACGGTTAAAATGAAGCGACGCTTCGGATGAAAAGTAACTGAAGTCATTAAATGTCACGACTATTGAGGCCAGAAGATGCGACGACTGAGCATTAATTGAGCTGCACGTCTCTAGATATAAAGAGACATTAATTGCCAGAAAAGACACGTCTATTGACAAAAAGCACAACATTCGAGTAATAATGATTCTTATTAATATAGGTAAATTAATGATAAAGCTATCATTCATGATAAAAACAGGAAATAAAAAAGGAAAAATAATTGAGTTAGAACACCCACTGATAATGGTTACGAAAACGAGTACGAGGTGGCATGAATTCAAGTCGTAACTAAATTACTACTTTCTTAGCATGAATTTAAGTCGTTATACGCCTAATTCTTCAAACTGATGAAATGGGGACTTAACGATATAGTAAAATAGGAGATAAAGCCCAATAGGAACTGAATAAGGAACCCAGACCCAACAGAGGCCCAGAAACTGAATTGCTAGATTAGGTCCGCGCTAAGTAACAGAATGACCCGACCCCACAAATACGAGTCATCCACCGTCCATTAGTGCCACTTGTTAGCATCCTATGAATGCCCAATAACCATTGGTACAGAATGTGCACTATAAATACCCCCTCATAACATTTATTAATGGTTGGAATTTTTAGAATATTCTCTCAAGAATTAGCCTCGTATATTCATTAATAACGAGTCTATAGATTGAGAAGTACATTCCCTTATACTTACAAATTTGGAGCCTAGATTCGTTCACCGAGTACGACCTTGTATACAATAACTAATATAGAACTACATTGACTTGATTCTAATTAGGTACGTAGGTAGCTTAATTATCATTGAGTGCAACCATAATTCTTCATCATCATACTCGTGGAGTGAGTCGTGTCATTTCAAACTGAGAAACTTGAGTCCCCGAATTTGGGTTAAATCAAAAGTTTATCTTATTTTCTTTATATTCGCCCCCAAAACAGCAAATCCAAGCTCTGTTCACGATAACATATATATTATGTAATCGATTCCCTCGTCAACAAATTGACAATTAGATTTTCCATAATCAATTTTATTTTTGCTAAACAAACGGAGCCTTACGATTACTTCACTCGCTCTCGACTCAGCATTAAGTAGGCAAGTACAACACCGCTTTCCTTTAGCCGTCTGACGAGTCCTCACGACATCGTTTTCTTTTCTTTCCCCATTTCTCTTTCTCTCTCTATATCTCTCTGTATCTATACCTCACTGCTTTCTCTCTCTGAAATCGATTCCTGTTCTCTTTCCCAATCGATTTTTTTCCGCAGGTTTCCTTTCTCTCTCTATACTTGCAGCGATACATATAAACACGTCTTGTATGTATAATGCTTTTGTATGTTTTGTTTTTTTCGTTATTTTGAATGAATTTCGTTCGCTATGTGCTATTGTTTGTTAATTGTTTGGTTGATGCTCTTTAATTTTTCGATCTGAATGTTTGGAAACTCGTATTTGATAGGTTTTGGATCGGAGAATCGAAGCCCTAGAATTAAATAAAGCAGGATGAGTTAGGGTTGCGGTGTAATTGGAGCGATATAGGGTTTTTTTCGGTGGTCAATTATACGAATTCGGTGGATTTACAGTGAATTGAAAAGTTTTAGGTTTTTCATTGCGGTTATTGAGAGTATTCGGAAAATTGGGCAATTTGGGGGGAATTGAGACAAAAGTTTTTGGAGAGGAGTTGAAGATTTTGCTGAAGGTGGAATCTTGTGGTCGAATTAGAAGGACTTGATATTTGAAATTGGGGTATTTACTGGTGGGAAAATTGGTGAAAATGCAAAAAAGCAATTTTTATTATGCATGGAACGGTTCAGCGGGAAGGCGAGAGCTGTAGGAGTTTACCGAGGAGTAGCAGTCAGCACATGCGGTCGGTCCTGCCCTTGGCGACTACCAACAATACTGTAACTGTCGTGGGTGATCATCATTGTTCTCTTGCATCCTCTATCACAACCACCACTAGTGATTCTTTCTTCAAGGTATTGACTTGGTGGGTTTTTTATTTTTTTCTTTCTGAATATTCGTGTCATTTTTTATTATTGGATGTCGCAGATTGATTTATCTTTGCCTGTTCGGAGTTAGAAGTCTTTAGTGCTTTAGTGCGGGAAATGATATGGAAATGACGAGTAAAATAATAAAATGTTAGCTTGTGGCCAGCATATCTGCTTGTTTTTGATGGGGACCATTTCTAATGCAAGGCTCTTGACTTAGCAGCTTGGAGTTCCTTTAATGATGTTATATTTGTAACTAGAAAGTTTATATATGAGTCTGAAGTGGTTGGAATATTCAGACTGCCATAGGGTTGTAGTTCTTTATCTGGAAGAGACAAGCTTACTAAAGTCAGCTACCTCTTCTCGGTCACTTAAATTCTTATTAGATATGGAGTCAGAATGGGTAAATTTTGTCTCGCCCATTCCCTCACTATATGCGAACTGATATGGGATTAGATTATGGTGGAATTAATCTATTTATATTGGCAAATGAGTAGTTTATGGAAAAACAGTCATGTTACCTTTTTTTAGTTGCAAGCACCGAGAGTCAAACTGTCAAGTTTTCATAGTTAGTAAGATTAAATGCGCGACTTGAACTACAAACTTGCCTTGGCTTATGTTCCATGTGTTTTTGTGAAAATATCGTCGATGTAAAGTTATTAAATAAAAGGTGCACTTTTCCAATTTATAATCCAAGTAAATTGGTATCCAACTATTTTATCCTGTGGGATTAGTATGGCATTCCATCCAAATACGTGAAAACTGCGGAAAAAAAAATGGCAACAATTAACTCTCTATGAGTTATGACAAGAGGCGCAGGGTAGGCACACGACCATGTTTAAGTTTGGAGGAATGTCTTCTTGGGCATTTACTGCTCCTGCTCGTCAATGTGTTTTGTCAGAATTTGAAATAATAACTTATGTCAATATTTTTTCTCCAGCACTAACGCAAGGGATTTTTCAAATGCTATATTAAAATACCTGCTTTTATCATCAGGTTTAGTATTACCAAAGACCAGCTTTGCTTAATGCTTGTTGCCATGTGCGATGTCAAAGTAATGATGTTCAATTGTCCTAAATTATTTGTTAGTTACATTTTTTTTGTGTAGTAACGGCCGAGCTACAAATAATATTGCAACAATGTGGTTTCAGTTTTATAGATTATAGGAGTGGAGGTGATAGTAGACTTCCCTCCAAAAGAATGCCATCTTCTAGATTTATTTGAGACTAGATTTTCATGTACAGTAATGGAAGATTTAACTGTGTATATTTGGCCAAAACTATGGTAATTTGTTAATATTAATGTCTTGGACACAATTTTTTGTGAATAGGAACGGTTGAGATAATAACACACATTTTTCCACAATAGTGCTACGTATTTTGGACAATAATTCTTGATGTTTAGGAAGAGTGTAGTCAATCAATATACATCTGTAAAAAAAGGCCATTGTCAATGGGCCTTTGAACTTTTTTTTTTTTGGTGTGTGTGTGTGTGTGTTCGGCGACGGATGAGCCGTTGATGTCGACAGTTATGCATTTATTATTTTTATTTCGATGTTATCCTATGCATATCACCATTCTATTCTTTTCATTCAAGTGTTGTCCTAATCAATGGTGTCGACAATTTTTCTTATGAGATGTAAATGCAGTGTTTAATTATGTGCACATGTCCAAAATAACAAGAAGGCCAACATTTCGTTACTAGCACTTACAATACGATTATAATTTGCAATTGTCCAAAACGAAAGGAGCACATTTTAAAGTTGAATGGAATTGCATGCACCAGAAAGAAACTCTATTCTTCCTGTCCCATACCCAGTTCTTGAGCCACTCCCCCTGCAGATTCATCAAGTCATGGAGGTCCACTTTTCATTTCACCATTGATTTGTGGAATTTAGAGATTAAAACTCCATATCCTCTAATTTTCTCTCTCTCTCTCTCTCTCTCTCTCTCTCTCTCTCTCTACTGCAGATGCATCAAATCATTGATATAAGGTGGTTGCTATTGTTCTTAGAATTGATATTTTTTCTCTCTTCTGTTGCAACAGTAAATTGTTCTTCTTTGAAAATGTTGAGTATGAAATTTTTGAAGCCTTGTCTGGCAGTATTAGTATCTCTCTCTTTGCCTTGGCTTCTTTGTTATCTTTGCATGCCATTTTGCTTTACTTTCTTTCCAAGTATGATATATGTTTGCTCTGTACATGCACTTATTATAAGAAGAGTTCTTTTTTCTCTCTTGCAGGACGGTCGCAAGATCAGTGTCGGCGATTGCGCCCTTTTTAAACCACCTCAGGATTCTCCACCTTTTATTGGTTTAATTCGTCGGTTTACACTGAGCAAGGAGAATAATTTGCAGCTAAGTGTGAATTGGCTTTATCGACCGGCTGAACTAAATCTTGGAAAAGGCATTGTGGTGGAAGGTGCACCGAACGAGATCTTTTATTCTTTTCACAAGGACGAGATTCCTGCTGCATCTCTACTCCATCCTTGTAGAGTTGCATTTCTTCCTCGAGGTGTAGAACTTTCCTCTGGGACATCCTCTTTGGTTTGCCGACGTACCTACGACATTGCAAACAAGTGTTTATGGTGGCTAACAGATCAAGATTACATTAATGTAAGTTGTCTTTCTTGGAAAAATTCTTTATTAGCTTCTTTCTTATCCACCAAATATGAGTGTGTCTGGGTTGGGTGTTTGAGGAATTGGTGAGAACATGGTAAGAAGGCGTGCGAGTATCCAAAATTTTGTTGTTTTTGAAATATAATTGTTATTGTATTGTGCTAAACTTTTCTGATACCCACATATACTAAATGATCTTACAGGAGCGACAAGAAGAAGTAGATCAGCTTTTGTTCAAAACAAGGACAGAAATGCATGCGAAGTTGCAGCCTGGTGGTCGTTCTCCAAAGCAAGTTAATGGTCCGAGTTCAACCTCACAGTTGAAACCTGCTTCCGGTTGTGGTCAAAATAGTGGGACTACTTTACATTCTCAAGTCAAGGCAAAGAAGAGGGAAAGAGGAGATCACAGTTTCGATCCTGTCAAACGAGAACGATCCGTAAGGACTGATGATGGTGATTCTTTCCAATGCAAAAAAGAAAGTAATTTAAAATCTGAAATTGCACGAATAACAGAGAAAGGAGGAGTTGTTGACTTGGAAGGGGTTGAGAAACTTGTCCAGCTTATGCAACAAGACAGAATGGAAAGAAAAATGGATTTGGTTAATCGTTCCATGCTTGCAGGTGTAATAACTGCTATTGACAAAGTTGATTGCCTAAATCGCTTCGTGCAGCTTAGGGGTTTACCTGTATTGGATGAGTGGCTACAGGATATTCATAAAGGAAAAATTGGAGATGGTAATAGTTATAAGGACGGCGATAAATCTCTAGAGGAACTTCTTTTGGTTTTACTTCGTGCATTGGATAAACTTCCAGTTAATCTTCACGCCCTTCAGATGTGCAACATTGGCAGATCTGTGAATCATCTAAGATCACATAAGAACGTGGAGATTCAGAGAAAGGCACGAAGTTTAGTTGACACATGGAAGAAACGTGTTGAAGCTGAAATGAATAGTATTGATGCAAAGTCTGGTTCAACCCAAGCTGCATCTGGCTGGCCTTCCAAATTACGCCTTCCGGAAGCTTCTCATGGTGGGAGCAGAACTCCCAGCGGGTCTGATGTTGTCATGAAAAGCTCGATCACTCATAATTCTGCAATGAAAACTACTTCAGTAATGTCTTCGCATGGGGAAAGTAATGTAAAGTCTGCAACATCATCTCCTGGGCCTGTGAAACCAGCATCATCACCTTCATCTGGTAAGGAGAGACATACTAGAATTTCTGTTGGAGGTACTCCTGATGTTCCTCAAGTTAGGGAGGACAGGAGCAGTAGTTCTAATCAGTCTCATAGTTACAGCCAATCCTCCTCGGGGAAGGAGGACGGGAAGATAACCACTGCAGGTTCAGTGTCTGTTAACAAAACATCTAGCACTAGTACTCGTAATCGCAAAATTAGTGGTTTTTCTGGCGTATCAGCGACTGGAAGTCAGAAGGAAATCAACTCTAGCAGAAGTTCATCAGCACACAAAAGTACTGTTTTGGAGAAGTTGTCTCAGTCTGGTTTGAGTGGTGAAACGGTCCTTGAGGGGTCCATCACTGACGGGAGCAGTCACAAGCTAATTGTTAAGATACCAAACAGGGTGCGGAGTCCTGCTCAAGGTGTTGGTGGAGGATCTCTAGAAGATTCTACCTACCCGAGTAGCCGAGTTTCTTCTTCTCCAGGGCTTTCAGACAAACATGAGCATTTTGAGCGTACTTCAGAGGACAAGAGTGATACATATCGTTGTAATGCTGCTTCAGAAATGAATGTTGAGTCGTGTAAAAATAATGGCTCAAAAGATTTATTAAAGGGGTCTGCACAGGTTGCTGGATCACCTGCAGCTATTCCTGATGAAGAGCAAAGTATGACCACTGGAGATTCCAGGAGATTAATTGAAGGCCCCTCAACAAATCAATTGAAGTCTGGGAAGTTGCACACATCTTCTTTTAGCCCCATGAATGCTTTAATTGAGAGCTGCGCTAAATATTCTGAAGCAAATACATCATTGTCACTTGAGGATGATGTTGGGATGAACTTACTTGCGAGTGTGGCTGCCGGAGAAATGTCTAGGTCTGAGTTGGTTTCACCTACTGATTCTACAGAAAGAAGCACACCAGCAGCTAAGGAAGTTTGTAATGATGATGAAGCAAAATCCAAGTCTGCCCCTGCAGATTACGTTGCTGGGGTTCAACGTCAGTTTTGCAATGGTGTTGAAAGTGAAGACAGGAATCAGGTTCAATCCCAGGCTTCTGAAGATATCACCTCTGGAGACGGCAATAAACATGTTGATTCTACCGGCACAGATCTGAGAAGCAATGCTGACCACAAGAGGGAGCTCTCCGAGAAGTCTACTGAAAAGACAGATACGACTTGTGTAACACTTCCCATATCTAAGGATAAGGTAAATGATGATAAATTAAATGAAGAAATTCATGCGGAGAAGGCTTCTTCCAGTAATGTCGATACAGATGGTGTTTCGATCTCCAGAAGTGGTGAAATTGATGACATGGTGACAGAGGAAAAGGCGAGCACTGTTCTTTTAAGTGTAAATGATTGTAAGGCAACTATCGAAGTTTCAGAGTCGAATCAATTGTGTGAAATTGACTGCCAAAAGGCTGCTGATGAAGGGTTGAACATGGCGACAAATTCACAGCAGAAACCAATTTCTGCTGTTATTAAGTCTGAATTTGTAGAGAGAGCTAATAATGAGAGGCTGCATCAAACTGAGGGCCCGAAATCAGTGTCAGAAGCTGGTGATGAAGTCAAAGTAGGAGAATCTGATGAAAAGGATGCCAAGTGTTGTGTTAGCAAGTCTGAGCGACCGAACTTTGATATGGAAGTGGACAGAAATGCAGCTTGTGAGAGCCGTAACATAGCTGGTTTGGTCAAAGTAGGAGAATCTGATGAAAAGGATGCCAAGCGTTGTGTTAGCAAGTCTGAGCGACTGAACTTTGATTTGGAAGTGGACAGAAATGCAGCTTGCGAGAGCCGTAGCATAGCTGGTTTGTGTTCCACGTCTAATGATCTAAAGAGTCAGCATAAAGAGGCCAGTGTAGAAAGCAAGGAGATTCTAGAGTGTCCTGGTTCTGTGGACCATGAAGCACAGCAGAAAGGATCCAAGTCTGCTAGCATTCAACCAGATGAGGCAGAGGCATGTGTTTCCGCTCTTGGCGAGGCTTCTTCCTCTGGCGCTGGAGCATCAGGCGTGGACACAAAAATAGAGTTCGACTTAAATGAAGGTTTTAGTGCTGATGAAGGGAAATATGGGGAGCCGGTCAATTTAATGTCCTCTGGTGCAACAACTCATATGATTAATTCATTAGCATTTTCAGTGACTTCCATCCCCAGTAGCTATTCTGCTTCCATTACTGTGGCTGCTGCTGCGAAAGGTCCTTTTGTTCCTCCGGATGACTTATTGAGAAGTAAAGGCGAACTTGGATGGAAGGGGTCTGCTGCTACGAGCGCATTTCGGCCTGCCGAACCCAGAAAAGTTTCAAATTCAACAAATATCTCTAGCCCTGATTCTTCTACCAGTAAACATGGTCGCATGCCATTGGATATCGATCTGAATGTGCCAGATGAAAGACTTCTTGAGGAAATGGCTTCTCGAGATTCTGCTTTGGCTGTTGATTCGACAAATGATTTTGCTAGTGGTCGTGCTATGGTGCTTAATGTAGCCCCTGGTTCTATGCCAATTCGTAGCTCGGGTAGGCTCGACCTTGATTTGAATAGAATTGATGAAGCAAATGATAATGGAAACTGCTCAACCAGCATCAATCGTAAAGGAGATGGTTCTATTTTGCATGTTAAATCATTAGGTGGTTTACCTACTGGTGACATTAGGAGGGATTTTGATCTAAACGATGGGCCTGTTGTTGATGATGCCAATGCTGAGCAGTTTCCGATCAATCAGCACGTCACAGGGAGTATCCCATCTCAGTTACCCTCTTCCGGTCTTAGAATTAACAATCCGGGGCTCGGGAATATCTCATCATGGTTTTCCCCTGGGAATACTTATTCAACTGTAGCAATTCCATCAATGTTGCCTGATCGAGGGGAGAATCCATTTCCAGTTTTTCCACCAAGTGGGCCCCAGAGAACATTTGGTTCTTCTGGAGTTACTCCATTTTCTTCCGATATTTACCGAGGACCAGTGTTATCATCTTCTCCTGCAATGCATTTTCCATCTAGTCCATTTCAGTTCCCTGTATTTCCTTTGGGGACAACTTTTTCTCTCCCTTCAGCCACTTTTCCAGCTGGAGCGACCTCATATGCGGATTCCTCATCTGGTCCAAGGCTGTTTGCACCTCCAGTACATTCTCAGTTGCTGGGCCCCGTTGGTTCAGTCGCATCCCAATTTCAGAGGCCATATCTCGTTGGCCTTCCAGACAGTAACAATAATGGTGGGTTGGATAGCAACAGAAGGTGGGGCCGACAGGGTCTGGACCTGAATGCGGGCCCCGGAGCCATCGAAACTGAAGTCAGGGAGGAGATGTTACATCGGTCGTCAAGTCAACATTCTGTTGCCAGTTCACAAGCACTAGCCGGGGAGCAGGCCAGGATGTATGCAGTTTCAGGTGGTATGTTGAAGAGGAAGGAACCCGAGGGAGGATGGGAGAATGAGAGCTTTAGACACAAGCAGTCTTCGTGGCAGTAGCAACGTTAACTCCTTGAATATACCAAGACCTGAAGTCCTGTAAGTGTTTATTCATGCAATGCACAATAAAAAATGTTGGCGGAACTAACTTATTTTTGTATGACATTGTTATCTTTCTTTCTTGTTTATGTTTTTAGTTGAGATAAATTTTGATATCGTCTGATGACAAATTTGTTTTAAGTTAGGTTGTGTAAGTAGGGAAGTCTAAATTTTGTACTTTTGGTGAATTACTCATATATACTGCATTAAAGGTTTTTGTTTTAGTGAAATTGTAGGCACCATTTCTTTCTTTATATAGTAGGATGCAACTTGTGCGTGGAAGCTGGCTGATTCTGGAACATTTACTGGTTTTTAATTTGAGACAACCTGAATCTTTTGCAGATGAAAGAAAGGTTTTATTTAATAGGGTAACAAGAGCTTAAAAATTTCAGAAAGCAATACATTTGTTTAACTCATTTTGTTTGTTCCATTTGAGGAATGATCCTGCCGTAGTGTTTGGATTTTGTTCTCTAAGTTACATTTGTCTCTTTGACAAGATCATTTATGTGCCAGGAATACCTCCAGATGACTTCGTGCATGTGGTATTTTGATTCAGTCGTTCTTGTGCAATTTGAATTTGTTCCAGATGCTTTTTATGGAACTTCAACTTGTTTATAATTACGAGTTAAAATGTTTAACTGATGTGGACAATACGAACATATATCAATCCTTTAAATAATTTTAAGGGGTAAATTGCATTTTTTGTCCCATAAGATTAACTTTTGGTCCCGCACTTAACAAAATTCTCACATTGCAACCCACAAGTCATCAAGAATCTCGCATTTGATCCCACGACCAATTTCCGTCGAAAAACTTAACTAAGGGATCTGTTAGTTTTTTTCAGGGAAATTGGTTGTGGGATCAAATGTGAGATTTTTGATGACTTACGGGATGCAATGTGAAATTTTCGTAAAGCTTGGGACCAAGGGTGCACATAGTTACATTCATGGGACGAGAAATGTAATTTACCCAAATTGCAAGATAGCGTGGAGTGCATGATAATGAGAACTCTCTTTGTATCAGATATTGTTAATAATTATTTATTTTGAATATGAAACCCTGACCAGGACTCTGCCTCGCTTTCTCAACTTCTTGTTGCTCTTCTTCTCCCCACTCTCCCATCGACAAAAACAACACAACCCATTATCTCAGAGAATTGCTGAGGTGGCTACTGGAGGGTCTTCTACCGCATAAGAAGAAACATGATGTGAAATTTCTAAGCTTGTGGTAGAACGAGTGGCGCCTAGGGGGAGAGTGGAAAGCTGCAGCATGAGAAGTAGGGGTGGACTTTAGAGGGAGAGTAGGTGGGATGTGTCACAGAAATTGCAGTCGCTGAATTGCTTATTTTCTATATCATGCACATCATGTTCCATAACAATTGACTTATATTATCTTTTTTGGTTTTTCTAGTCTTCGAAGCTGAATCTTGAGACAACGTGGATCCAGCCCCATCTCTCCTTTGCTAAGCGTATGATGGAGCATCCCCGTGTATACGCTTTTTTGCACGTTGTCGGAGGACACAGATCTTCGTCCGGCCTGTAGATAATGAACTTCTGATGCTTGGATGCTCAAGATAAATGTGCATAATAGTGCAACATCTCTGACTAACCATTCTGATTATGCAGCATGTTGGAATCGAGAGAAGTTGGAAAAGCTCATCGCATTTTCAGTTTGTCATTCATCATCTTTTGCTCTACTCTTTTCATCCTTACTTTCCCTATACATAAATATTTATAAGTAGGTTTTCAACAATCTAATTTTGATGCTAATCTTTTGATCTTTCGGGATTTATTTTCTCTTGCCTTGGTTGTTACTCCCTTGGTGTCAACCTGTCCGTGTATCCTTATTATATATCTAACTGTGCTAAATGTGTGACTTACATC
Source organism: Buddleja alternifolia (assembly GCA_019426215.1). NCBI lineage: Eukaryota > Viridiplantae > Streptophyta > Magnoliopsida > Lamiales > Scrophulariaceae > Buddleja > Buddleja alternifolia. The sequence continues at coordinate 6,782,083 of CM033396.1, read as the reverse complement.
CTCATGGCCTTATTATTTATCTGTTTTTCAATATTGAGTTGGTATTGAGAATGAAAATTAGAAGATCCTGATGGGCTACCAAAAAAAATTAAAAAGAAGATCCTGATGTGGTGTGGCTGAGTTGTACTTTTGCTTGCTTTCGTGATGTATCTTGTTCTAGATGTGTGAGATAGTTTGCAGGTTGGTTGTAGCTAGGCTATGTCTCCTTCTTGCATTCTAACGATGAAGGCATCGAGGATAGTGTTTTTGTTTCCTCGCTTCAATGAGATTACTTCATCTTCAATTTGAAATGCATTTAGTTTTCAATTCCCTTTTCCTCATCCCTATTCGGTTTTCATCTGGGTGCTTTGGTACTTTATTTTGGGTTTACGTCCATCACTATCGCTCCAATTGTAGTGATCGGCCTTCGGAGGAAGAACTTGAAGAGCAAATTGGATTAAGGAAGTGATGCCAAAATGAGCAAGTCAAAGACGGCCAGTCTCTTCGTGCTTGTCGAGACTTGAAGAACCAATATAGTAATCGTCCGAGACACCTACAAGTAGCGTTTAATGTCAAAAGTATTTAATCCAAATGCATCCTTAGATGATTAAGAGAAAGGATTGGATGCATTTTTTCATTGTTGTTCGGGGGAGTATAACATGACTTAACATATAAGTGGGGAAAATTAGTTTTTGATTATACGTATTTTTATTATTAGTGTGATATAATATTTAAAGTTCTTGATGCAAATCAAGGAATCTTATTTCATTGTGAAAAGGAAAGTTGCCTTCTTAAATAATATACAAAGTATTTACCAATTTTTAGCACAAGGAAATAGTGCGATAATTAAAAAAAAAATTCTTGAAGTAAATATTTTTTAAAGGTAAATTAAAATTTTAATTCAATGTCTAATCCAATTACCCTATAATTTGTTTCTTGGAAATTATGCTTTTTGAGTTACAACTGTGGGAGTGTAGGAGTGAAAGTTCAATTCTTGACCTCGCACTTAAAAGAATAAAAGGCTGATGTTATTTAACCAAATTATTTCTTGAAAATTAGGAAGGTGGATGCATGGATGAGTATAATCTTAAGCCTAAATGCCTAACATATTTATGGAGATACATTTGGTTTAGATTAAGTTTTTAACTAAATTTGGCGATGTTTTTATTATGTAAATATTAAAACAAATAAACAATACTTGGAAGTTGGAATCTCTATAAGTGAGAAAAAAACCCTTACCCCCAATGTGTGTGTGTGTATATATATATATATATATATTTAAAAATGTACCTGAAACCCATAATATTCTTTGTACTCATCATAATTAAATGATGACTTCAAGTCTTAATAAATGGGAACAAATTTCTGCCAATTTTTTAAATCAGTTTGCCACAGAAAACCACATAGGGACCAAAACTCAACAAAACTCCATCATCTATTGGACCATCTGAAAGAGACAACCTTAATGCCATGTCACCCACACCAAGTGGGTCCCACACTGTCACATGTCCCCCGTCAAATTCCAAAACTACCCCTGGCAGCATACACCCACAGGTCACCCTATCACCCCCCACTCCACATTGATGTCACCAATGCCAGTTTTGGAAAAGTCCAAAGTCAAATCAAAGACAGTCAACTCACTGCCCTTTTCCTCAGTACCAGTCACAGTTGCACAGACGTCCGTGTGCCTCCGTGGGTGAGACTATCACTATATCCAATTTTTCTGCCCGGCTGCCCGATCTGCCCGCTCGACTCAGCTCAAAGTACCTAAGTACATAAACATATAAACACCGCTTTTTTCCTTTGCCGTCAGTACGAGTCCCCACGACATCGTTTTCTTTTACTTTTCTTTTCGTTTTTTTATCTCTCTCTCTCTCTCTCTATACATACACCATCTGTATCTATATCTCACCGCTTTCTCTCTCTAAAAATCTCTCGCTGTTTCTCTCTCTGAATCGAAAGAATTTCGCAGGTCTCCCCGTCTCTCTCTCTCTCTCTCTCTCTCTCTCTTTCTGTGCGTACGTGTTAATACGTTCTGTGTGCGTCGTATGTATTTGTACGTTTATGTGTTTTGTTATTTTGTTATTTTTGCGTGGATGTTCATTTGTTACGTGCTATTCGTTTGGTTTAGGTTGTTTAATTTTCTCGATCTGAATGTTTTTGAACTCGAATTTGATAGGTTTTGGATCGGGGAATCGAAGCCCTAAAATTAATTGGAGCGGGGATGAGCTAGGGTTACGGTGTAATTGGAGCGATCTAGGGTTTTTTTTTTGGTGGATAAATATAGGAATTCCGTGGGATTTACTGTGGATTGAACAAATTTCGGGTGGTTTTCAATACGCTGATTGAGGATGTTACGGAAATTGGGGGAAATGAGATAGAAGTTGTTGGAGGATTTTGATAAAGGTGGAATCTTGTGGGGGAATTGGGAGATTTTGATATTTGAAGTTGGGGTATTGGCTGGTGGAAAAATTGGGAAAAATGCGAAAAAGCAATTTTGATTATGCATGGAAGGGTTCATCGGGAAGGCGAGAGCTGTAGGAGTTTACGGAAGAGTAGCAGTCAGCACATGCGGTCAGCCCTACCGTTGGCGACTAACAACGATACTGTAGCTGGCGTGGGCGATCACCATTGTTCTCTTCCTTCTTCTATCACAACCACCACAACTAGTGATTCATTCTTCAAGGTATTGACTTGGTGGGTTTTTTCTATTTTCGGTTCTGAATATTCAGGGATTTCTTTTTTGTGTTTGGATGTTGTAGACGTATTTATCTTTGCTCTGTTGTGAGTTTGAATGCTCTTTAGTGTTTGAGCATGGGTGATGATGTGGAATTGACGAGTAGAATATAAAAATGTTACCTTGTTGAGTGACATACCTGCTTTTTTTGGATGGGGAATCATTACTGATTGAAGACTCTTGACCTGTCAGTTCGGAGTTCCTCAATGATTTTATTTATTTTTAAATGGAATGTCTGTAAGTTTGAAGTGGCTCAGATGTTCTGTCCCCATAGGGTCGTGATTTCTTTGTCCAAAAGTGAGCGGCTAACTAAAGTCAGCTAGATCTTTTCAGTCATGTAAGTCCTCACGACTTCGTCAGATAATGATGTGGAGTTAGATTATGATGAAATTTTTCTCTATGTTGGCAGCCGGAAGTTTATGGAAAGCAGTCAAGTTGGGTTTTCTTTTGTTCAAAGAACTTAAGAGTCAAAATGTTAATTTTACTTTTTTCTGGTAATAACAAATGAGCATTATTTGAACTACATTCTTGCCGTGACTAATTTTTCCGCGTGGTCATGCGAAAATCTTGTTTATTATCTGTACATTAAGGAAATGCCAATTAGATCTTCTACCCAGTACCCGCTGTGTGCCAGTTGGGTTGCAACTGGATTGGTAGTCGGTACAGACTTGGTCCAAAGTTAAAAAAGGAAAAAAAAATTGTGTAACAGCGTCATTTTCTTAATAGGTGCACTCCACTTCCTTTCATTCCAAATTCTGATGAGCTACGAGAAGGGAATAAGGTAGAGGCACAAGGTATTGTTTGAGTTTGGACCTGTGTGTTTTGGGGGAATTGACCACTCCTGCTAATGCTTGCTCATCAATTCTTTTTATCAGAGGTTGAATTAATGACTGACGTCAATACCTTTTTCCTGAGTAGTAATGCAAGGGCTCTTTTAAATGCTATATGTAATTCCTGCTTGTGCCCCCATGGGTTTTGTTTTCGAAGCCTGCTTGTGCCACCATGTTTTTTTGTTTTTGAAGATATGAGCATTGGGTTTACGTTTGTTCACAAGTAATAATGTTAAAGCAATGATGTGCATTTTGTCCTGAAAATTACTTGTTAGTTTGACTTTGTTTTGTTCTGTGTAGCGATGGCTGAGATAAATATACAACCTCTTCCCGAGAAAATCATTGTCAGCCTGCCTCTGATTCTGTTTTATAGCGTGTGGGAGTGGTTGAGGTGATAATAGACAACCCCTCCCAAGAAATGCCATTTTTTATATGTATTTGACACTTTTTATGCACATCAGGGATGTCTTTGACACTGTATTTTTTGTATATAGGAACGGTTGAGGTAATAATACACACATTTCCAGAGGAGTGCTATCTTTAGACGTATCTTTGGAACTACTTTCTAATGTTAGGAACAGTGTATGAATCTGTAAAAAAAAACGCCACTGTCGATAGGTGTTTCATTCGTTTTTTGTTTAGATAATGGACAAGACATTAATGTCAATAACTATGCATGTGTTGTGTTTATTTCTCTGTCATCTCTATGCGTATCACCATTCTATTTTTCCATTGGAGTGTCAGCCAAATTCATGATTTCCACATTTTTTTATTTGAGATGTCAATGGAGGGGTTAGCTATGTGCATTTGTCCAAAATAACAAGAAGGCCAGCATTTTTTTTCTAGTTGCAACAGTAGGGTTATAATGTGCAATTGTCCAAAACGAAAGGAGCGCACGTATAGTTCAAAAGGAATACCATGCACCAGAAAGTAAATAAAAACTCCATTTCCTCCCGTCCTCTGCCCCATTCTTGAGACACCAGTCTCTCTCTCCCCCCCTTTTCTGCAGATAGATCAAGTCATCGCGGTCTGCTCTTCATTGCACCATCAATTCTTTGCGGAACTTAGAGATATACATAACTGTTCTGCTACAGTAAGCATATACCACTTTTGTGTTGAAAATAACTGTAGGCATCTAAAAAAGGTGTTGGCTCTTGTTATTTGAGTTGATATTTTTGTTCCTGTATAACAGTAAATTGTTGTTCTTTGAAAATGTTAAGAGTATGAAATTTCCAAGGCCTTTGTCTGGCAGTATTAGTACTTCTATCTCTGCCTTGGCTTCTTTGTCATCTTTGCATGCTGTTTTGCTTTACTTTCTTTCCAAGTATGATAAATATTTGCTCTGTACATGCATTCATATCATGAAGAATATTTTCTCTCTTCTTGCAGGACGGGCGCAAGATTAATGTTGGCGATTGTGCCCTTTTCAAACCACCTAAGGACTCTCCACCGTTGATTGGTTTAATTCGTTGGTTGACATTGAGTAAGGAGAATAATTTGCAGCTAGGTGTGAATTGGCTTTATCGACCTGCTGAACTGAATCTCGGAAAAGGCTCTCTGGTGGAAGGTGCACCGAACGAAATTTTTTATTCCTTTCACAAGGACAAGATTCCAGCTGCATCTCTTCTCCATCCGTGTAAAGTTGCATTTCTTCCTCGAGGTGTAGATCTTCCTGCTGGGACATCCTCTTTTGTTTGTCGGCGAGTCTATGACATTGCAAACAAGTGTTTATGGTGGCTAACGGATCGAGATTACATTAATGTAAGTTTCCATTCATAAAGAAATAATATTTATTAATTACATTAATGTAAGTTTCCCCACCAAATATTGATGTTGGGGGGTTAGGGGAGGAATGAGAATATGGTAGGAAGGTGTGCAATTATTCAACCCTCGGTTGTTATCATGCCTGCCTTTTTCTGATACTCATTTACTCTAAATGATCTTATAGGACCGACAAGAAGAAGTAGATCAGCTTTTGTACAAAACAAGGACAGAAATGCATCCAAAATCACAGCCTGGTGGCCGATCTCCAAAGCAAGTTAATGGTCCGACTTCAACCTCACAATTGAAACCTGCTTCAGATTGTGGTCAAAATAGTGGGAACACTTTGCATTCTCAAGTCAAGGGAAAGAAGAGGGAAAGAGGAGATCACAGCACTGATCCTGTCAAACGAGAACGTTGCCTAAGGACTGATGATAGTGATTCTCTCCAATGCAAAGCAGAAAGTAATTTGAAATTTGAGATTACACGAATGACGGAAAAAGGAGTTGTTGATCTGGATGGGGTTGATAAACTTGTCCAGTTAATGCAACAAGACAGAATCGAGAGGAAAGTGGATTTGGTTAACCGTTCCATGCTTGCAGGTGTAATTGCTGTTACTGACCAAGTTGATTGCCTAAATCGCTTTGTGCAGCTTCGGGGTTTACCTGTATTGGATGAATGGCTACAGGATGTTCATAAAGGAAAAATTGGAGATGGTAATAGTTTAAAGGACAGTGATAAATCTGTGGAGGAATTTCTTTTAATTTTACTTCGTGCACTGGATAAACTTCCAGTTAATCTTCACGCCCTTCAGATGTGCAACATTGGCAGATCTGTGAATCATCTACGATCACATAAGAACTTGGAGATTCAGAGAAAGGCACGAAGTTTAGTTGACACATGGAAGAAACGTGTTGAAGCTGAAATGAATAGTATTGATGCCAAATCTGGTTCAACACAAGCTGTGTCTGGGTGGCCTTCCAAATCACGCCTTCCAGAGGCTTCTCATGGTGGGACCAGAGCTCCAAGTGGTTCTGATGTTGCCATGAAAAGCTCAATTACTCAGAATTCTGCATCAAAAACCACTTCAGCAATGTCTTCGCATGGGGAAAATAATATAAAGTCTGCAACTTCATCTCCTGGCCCGGTGAAACAAGCATCATCACCTTCGTCGGGTAAGGAGAGCCAGCCTAGAATATCTGTTGGAGGTACTCCTGATGTCCCTCTAATTAGGGAAGACAGGAGCAGTAGTTCTAATCAGTCTCATAATTATAGTCTGTCTTCCTCGGGGAAGGAGGACGGTAAGATAACCACTGCAGGTTCAGTGTCTGTTAATAAAATTTCTAGCAGTGGTACTCGTAATCGCAAAATTAGTGGGTTTTCTGGTATATCAGTAATTGGAAGTCACAAAGAAATCAACTCCAGCAGAAGTTCTTCAGCACAAAAAAGTACTGCTTTAGAGAAGTTGTCTCAGTCTGCTGTGAGTAGTGAAAGGGTCCCCGAGGGGCCTGTCACTGAGGGTAGCAATCATAAGCTAATTGTTAAGATACCAAACCGAGTGCGGAGTCCTGCTCAAGGTGTTGGTGGAGCATCTCTAGAAGATTCTACCTATACGAACAGCCGAGTTTCTTCTCCAGTGCTTTCAGACAAACATGAGCAGTTTGAGCGTACTTCAGAGGATAAGAGTGATACATATCAATGTAATGTTGCTTCAGACATAAATGTTGAGTCGTGTAAAAATAATGGCTCAAAAGATATAATGGCTGGATCTGCAGAGGGTGCTGGGACACCTGCAGCTATTCCTGATGAGGAGCAAAGTATGGCCGTTGAGGACTCCAGGAAATTAATTGAAGGCCCTCCAACAAAACAATTGAAATCTGCGAAGTTGCAGGCATCTTCTTTCAGCCCCATGAACGCTTTAATTGAGAGTTGTGCTAAATATTCTGAAGCAAACACATCATTGTCACTTGAGGATGATGTTGGAATGAACTTGCTTGCTAGTGTGGCTGCTGGAGAAATGTCCAGATCCGACTTGGTTTCACCTACTGATTCTACAGAAAGAAGCACACCTGCAGTTGAGGAAGTTTGCAATGATGATGAAGCAAAATCCAAGTCTTCCCCTGAGGATTACGTCGCAGGAGTTCAAGCTCAGTTTTGCAACGATGCTGAAAGTGATGACAAGAAACAGGCTTATCCCCATGCTTCCGAAGATATCACTGCCAGAGAGCGCAATAGACACTTTGACTCTTCCAGAAAGGATTTGAGAAGCAATGCTGACCCCAAGGGGGAGGTCTGTGAGAAGTCTAGAGAAAAGACAGGTACCGCTTCTTTGACACTTCCCATATCTGAGGAGAAGGTAAGGAATGCTGAATTAAAGGAAGAAATTCATGAGGAGAAGGCAACTTCCAGTAATTTTAGTACTGACGGTATTTCAATCTGCAAAAGTGGAGTTGATATGTTGACAGATGAAAAGGGCAGTGCTGATCCTTTAAGTACAGACAAGGATAAGACAACTGTTGAAGTTGCTGCATCATCAAATCAATCGTGTGAAGGTGACTGCCAGAAGGATGCTAATGAAGGATTAAACATTGGAACTAATTCACAGCAAAAACTGACTTCATCTGTTATCAAGTCCGAATTTGTAGAGCAAACGAATAATGAGAAGCTGCAACAAGCCGGAGAGGGCCGAAATGCAGTGGTGGAACCTGGTGATGAAGTCAACGTTGGAGAACTTGATGAAAAAGAAGCTAAGTGTTGTGTGAGCAAGTCTGAGCAACTGAACTTTGATACGGAAGTGGACAGAAATGCAGCTGGTGAGAGCCATAACGTAGCTGGTTTGTGTTCCACAGCTAAAGATCTGAAGATTCACCATAAAGAGGCCAATCTTGAAAATGAGGTTTTAGAGCATAAATCTGTGCCTGAGAGAGGACCCGAGCCTGCTAGTTTTCATCCAGATGAGGCAGAGGAGTGTATTTCTGCAGCTGCCGAGGGTTCTTCATCTCCTGCTGGAGCATCAGATGTGGACACAAAAATAGAGTTTGACTTAAATGAAGGTTTTAGTGCTGATGAAGGAAAATATGTCGAGCCGGTCAATTTAATGTCCTCTAGTACAACTCTTCAAATGGTTAACTCGTTATCATTTTCCGGGAACTCTCTCCCCAGTAGCCATTCTGCTTCCATTACTGTGGCTGCTGCTGCAAAAGGTCCCTTTCTTCCCCCAGAGGACTTATTGAGAAGTAAAGTTGAACTTGGATGGAAGGGATCTGCTGCTACGAGCGCATTTCGGCCTGCTGAACCCAGAAAAGCTATTGAAACACCATTGGGTTCAACGAATATATCTTGCCCTGATTCTTCTACCAGTAAACATGGTCGCATGCCATTGGATATTGATCTGAATGTGCCAGATGAAAGAGTTCTTGAGGAAATGGCTTCTCGTGATTCCGCTTTGGCAGTTGATTCAACTACTGATTTTGCAAGTGGTCGTGCTATGTCGCTGAATGTAGCCTCGGGTTCTATGCCAGTTCGTGGCTTCGATGGGCTGGATCTTGATTTGAATAGAGTTGATGAAGCCAATGATTATGGGAATTGCTCCACCAACAGCAATCGTAAAGGAGAAGTTTCCATTATGCATATTAAGCCACTAGGTGATTTACAGAATGGTGACACTAGGAGGGATTTTGATCTCAATGATGGGCCTGGGGTTGATGATGCTAGTACCGAACATTTCCCAATCAATCAACAAATCAAAACCAGTATACAATCTCATCTCCCTTCTGCAGGGCTTCGAATGAATAATCCAGGCCTTGGGAATTTCGCATCTTGGTTTTCGCCTGGAAATCCTTACTCGACTGTAGCAATTCCATCGATGTTGCCTGATCGAGGCGAGCATCCGTTTCCAGTTTTTCCACCAAGTGGGCCCCAGAGAACATTTGGTGGTCCTGGAGCTGCTCCATTTACTTCTGACATTTACCGAGGATCAGTGTTGTCATCTTCTCCTGCAATGCCTTTCCCTTCTAGTCCTTTCCAATTCCCTGTATTTCCTTTCAGGACAACTTATCCTCTCCCTTCAGCCACTTTTCCAGTTGGAGCAACCTCATATGCGGACGCCTCATCTGGTCCAAGGCTGTTTGCACCTCCTGTACATTCACAATTGCTGGGACCCGTTGGTTCAGTCACATCCCAATTTCAGAGGCCATATCTGGTTGGCCTTCCAGACAGTAGCAATAATGGTGTGTTGGAGAATACCAGAAAGTGGGGCCGACAGGGTCTGGACCTGAATGAGGGCCCCGGAGCCATGGAAACTGAAATCAGAGAGGAGATGTTACCTCTGTCGTCAGCCCAGCATTCTGTTGCTAGTTCACAAGCGTTGGCAGAGGAGCAGGCGAGGATGTTTTCCCTTTCAGGTGGTATTTTGAAGAGGAAAGAGCCTGAGGGAGGGTGGGATGAGAGCTTCAGATATAATAAGCAGTCTTCGTGGCAGTAGCAATGTTAAACTCCTTGAATATACAAAGACCTGAAATCCTGTAAGTGTTTTTTCATGCAATGCACAATGAAAAATAGCAGATGAAAGAAAGTGTTAACTGTTTTTGTTTTTTGAAAGGTAGAGAAAGCTTATCTTGAATTTTCAGAAATCTGTCCACGTTTCTAGCATGTTTAATTCGTTCTAGTTGAGGGAAGATGCAGCCTGGTATTTTGATTCGGTTGCCTATGTGACATTCGGTTCTGTGATGAAATCCGCTATGTGCCCGGAATGCATAACATAATACCTCTGAAGTAGTATTTTTGTGATGTTAGAGAAGAGGAGCATAGATCAATTCTTTTCATAAAGAATTAAGACATCGTGGAGCGCATGATGATGAGAACTTTCATTTTATCAAATATTGTTGACCAGTGTTTAATATGAATATTGTTGACTGTTATTTAATTTGAATATGAAATTCTCTCCTGTGCACACAGCCCTCAGCTCCTCAACTTCTTGTTGCTCTTCTTCCCCACGGTCTCCCTTCGACATAAAGAAAACGAGCCAATCTTCTCATAGATTTGATTTTTTCTTGCAGTTCCTCTGTCCAAAACCTGAAACTCAAGTTTGTTTGATATTATATTCGGCAGATGCTTTGTTGCAAAACTTGTGCTTATTTTCTATAGGATAAATTATACAGACAATTCCTGAGTTATCCTAATTATGGATCAGCCCCCGAGGTTTGAGAAATTTCCATGTCAGTAAAAATATATTACAATTTCACCCCCCGTCGGTAAAAAAAACATATCACAATTTCACCCATGTCCGTAAAATGCATATTACAATTTCACCCCTTTTTTGATTTTTCAGATCTTTGACAGGGGGTTGTCTTAATTTGCAAAACCTCATGGCTAAGTGAGGGGTGTGCATGTAATTATCATTTTCTATATCATGCACTCTTCATACTAATTGACTTGTTACTTCTGCTTTTCTTAGCATTTGGAGCTGATTCTTGAACCATCATCCCGCTGGTTTACTCTCGAGAGAATGTTGGTTTCTAGGTAGACGGTCAAGCGTTCAGAATCTCCAAGCTCCGTCTCTTCTTCAAGTTAAGGTCTAAAATGGAGCATTCTTATTTATGCGCTTTTGGTACCGTTCTGGGAGGATAGAGATCTGTATCCCATCTGTAGATAATAAACTTGTGGTGCTTAGATACTCAAGATTGATGTGCATAATAGCTTGATGCAACATCACTGACTAATCATTCAGAGGATGCAGTGTGTTAGAATTTGAGAGAAGTTGAACCTTATTTTACTTATACATATTTATAAGTAGGTTTCAACCTAATTTTGATGCTAATCCTTTTGATCTTGCATGTTTTATATATCTAATGGACTTCATTATAATTTTGTTTTACTGTGTTACCAGAAATTAGCAGTTGTCTCGCGAGGGGCATGTACAGAATGGTCTGAATGACTTGGTGATTTTGCTTGCAATGTGATGTATCTTTATCTCATGGATGAGATGGTTTGCAGTTGGTTGTAGTTGCTTAATGATTTGAGGTATCATTTTAGTATGGGTAAAAGAAGTACCATAGGTTTCTATTGTACATGGATAACAGAAATCCACTAGCTTAAATTGAGTGCTAAAAGATTTGGAAATTATCGGAACAATATTTGAAATTTTTAGAGCGTCAGATATTTCAATCCGATTGCAATCCAAGGAGTATTGGAAGAGGATTTGATGAGTCCAAACCAAATCAAATTACTCGATATTGGACTCAAGGTCTATGTTAAAAGTTTGGCTGAACTAAATAAAAACGTTATAAACTAACAAGACAATCTTCAATACTTTTCTCCACTTGATAAGATATGAAGTATGATTTGACCTGGAATCGATTAGTGAAAAATGATTAAAAAAGATCAAACTATTTGAGTGCAATTCGCATTTGACTCGACTAAAGATCGATTGAATTCAAGTTCATTAGCAATTCTATTAAGGTCAGATGTACATTTTCAAGATTGATTGAGCTCAACTTAATTAACAATGTATGGGCTTTAGCATTGCCCCCTCTCCACTCCGGTGCAATTCTGGTGGGGAGGATATTGTCCCCCCTGCGCAGCCAGCCCAAATGTGATCCTTCACGACCGGTGGTGGAGGTGGTTGAAAAATCTACTTTTGGGTGCCGTGCAATTCAACTTGATTGATTTCATCTTGAGTATATATTCTCATTGTTTGACTCGAGTAAGAGGGACAATGTATACATGATTTTAATGTAAAAGTCGTTGATTGTTAATTACAGAAAGGTGTTCAAGTTTGATTTGTCATGTTAAATAAACCGAGTTTAAATGAACTTTAAACGATCAATCTTGAACGGAAGTATAAATTGTTTTCAACCCTATTAGCAACTAAAGGTTTTGTCTTTACAACCTTCATAAAATTCAGCCAAGGTAAATTATATATGCATCTGCACTCATAATTAGTTTACAAAAATTACCAACTTTACAACACCAGCAAAGAACAGAACTAGTATCTTTAAATCAATCAATTCCATTCTGTTCCAGATGATATTCACTAAACAATAGTAATCAAAAACAAGAAAATTATAACTGGAGAGAGTAATCTACCACTATATAGATACTCTAAATCACACACCAACTTGTTAACAAGATAAAACCTTCAATTTGATAGAGTTCGTTTCAAACACACCATTCGTCTTCCGCAGAATAAGTTCCTGCATATAAAAAGTCTAGTGAAAACAGGAATTGCTGCGTAAGTGGCATTGCGAGTCGGTGGTTACATATGATGTCAACTTTTCAGTTTATGACATCATTATGTACACATCAAACGTCTGACAATAAGAGTAGGTTTACTTACGTAAGACATCCTTGCGGTGGTTTTTTCTTCTTCTCCCTTTGCTTTTGTGGTGGCTTGATAACTACTTTGATAGCAGCATCAAAAACTGCTTTTACATTCTGTATATTTGCAGCATTAAAAAGCAGAAGTCATTGCAAGAACTAGTAACATTGAGAAAAGCTGAATATAGAATGTAGTGAGGTAATATGTTAAATCCGGGACCGAAATCAATTTAAAATCATGCCTCGATCAATAAGTTTTGAAGCTAATTTGAACACCAAATCTCGATTGATTAAGATTTGGAACTCGGAGTTGAGCTAGATTTGATAAGACCGAAATCAATTTAAAACCATGCCTCGATCAATAAGTTTTGAAGCTAATTTGAACACCAAATCTTGATTGATTAAGATTTGGAACTCGGGGTTGAGCTAGATTTGATAAGTGAAGATATGATAAAAGTGTGAGTAAAAAGTATCAAGCTATGAATATTCAACTCTTTTTTTTTTTTTTTTCCGTCTGAACTAAATCTTAATCGAACTTGGCCTATTAAACAATAAAACCACACTCAAACCTGATAAGAAAATTAAACCAAAAAGAAAATACAAAGCACAATCAAACCCATAGCAAATTATACCTTGATGGGGTAGCTATATTAACTACCGACTCTAGTAAAGCCTCTATACCGAAAACGGCAATTGTCTGAAATGTATTTGTAGACAGACTCGTATTATGGGGTGATATTTCGTTAAATTAACAAATTCAATTTGAAAAAAAATCTCTCCTTTTATGAGTTTTGATGGCTTGGAACTTAAAAACTGCTTGTTGCAAAGTTAAAATCCGTTGATCCAAGTACCTGTTGAGTCTTAGAGCTGCATTCGATGTAGTATGAGGCACCAATTTGTTTACGAAGCTCTTCCCCCTGATTATGGATAGGCAGTCATAATTTCAAGATTTAAACAGAAGTAGAAATTGTTCGTTAGCAGATTCTCAGAATCTCAAACACGCACCTGCATTGAGGTAACTGGAACTAATCCAGGATGATCAGCCAAATAGTGCTTATCTTCGCGAAGATCTTTTGATCATACAAAAAACAATCATTATTTCATAACATTCAAAAAAAAGCTACTATTGAATGACCAACTCCACTAAAAGGTTAAGCTGTTAGAGAGGAGAATCATTTAATATTTCATTAATACCTCTAACACACCCCCTCACGTGCAGGCGGTATTTTTTTTAACCAAGCCTAGCACTTGTAATACTTTTTCATAAATGGGTGGCGATAGGGTTTGAAAGCAAGACCTCTTTGTTTTGGTCTGACTCTGATACCATATTGAATGACCAACTCTACTAAAAGCTTAAGCTGTTAGAGAGGAGAATCATTTAATATTTAATTAATACCAACAACTACACACATATACACGCACGCGCACACACACACACACACACATATATATATATATATACATAGAGAGAGAGAGAGAGAGAGAGAGAGAGAGAGAGAGAACAAAGTTGTGAACACCATGAAGATCAATAGTCAAATGATTTTCAACTCTTAGCAAAATATATTTTACTCTCTGCAGAGAACAGTGGACTTTTTCATTTTTAATCACCATTAGTTCTTTGAACAAGCATCCTCAAAACAACGCAGGTACTCTGGTTAGATCATTACAATATATACCAGCATAAACACATGGAACATATTTTGGTTGTAAACCATAAGGAAATTCAATTTTAAAATATAATTTTAGCAATGGTAACAGATTTATTGAGAAAAGTCATTCAAATCTTGTTTCAAAATGCTTGTATAAGGCCCACGTATTGAAAATAATTCTTATTAACTGAACAGAGAATATATGAATATAGAAATCCATATGTCATTCCATTAAGGATTCAAGGCGAGTAAAAGTGTGCAATTGTTTGGATGTCGCCATGAATCATGGTAATGAAAACTCTTCATCCAAAGCAAATGCCATTTAATAACCCAAAATACTATGGTATTATCAACGAGCTTACCAGTTCATTTAATAAATTTTATTCAAATTCTTGAATATAGAGCTAAACCAACAATGCAAAAATTCAGTCACAGAATATAAGATATAATGAGTTACTCAATTATTTACAATGCAACATACCTAGTTTCGTTCCAACTAGTACCACAGGAATCCCGGGAGCAAAGTGCTGAAGTTCAGGGATCCACTGCAGTTAAAACCATAAATAAATAAATGATAAAAACCAAAAGAATTAGAAGAATCACACTATCTTCAACTCAATATTCACCTTTTTAACTATGTTCTCATAGCTTGCACGGCTGACTAACGAAAATGCTAACACAAATACGTCTCCTCCCCTGTAGCTCAAGGGCCTTAATCTATTATAATCTTCTTGACCTATTGATATATTAGCAAACAGAAGACCATACATATACTTAGTTATTCACTTAAAGAAATTTATTCACATTTTCATGTTTAGATATGGGCATGAAAATTGAAGTGATTTTAATACTCTGCATAAGCTTACCAGCTGTGTCCCAAAGGCCTAGATTGACTGTAATTCCTTCAACCGCCACATTTGCACTGAAGTTATCAAACACAGTTGGAATATAGTCCTAATTACCCACAAAAAAATAAAATTAAGAGAGGCCTAAAATGTTTAAAATGGTGACAAATATATATTATTGTAAAATAATTTGCATAACAGTACTCTCCATGGGATGTAAAACCCAAATCACAAAGTTCAAGAAAGATATCAAATTGCAAAAACCGATAAACATATGAAAGCAAGATACAATTTTTAAGCAAAAAAAATCAAGAAAGATACCAAAATGCAAAAACCCAGAAACATATGAAAGCAAGATACACTTTTTAAGCCAAAAAAATAAAAAAAAGATACCAAATTGCAAAAACCCACAAACATATGAAAGCAAGATACACTTTTTAAGCCAAAAAAATAAAAAGATACCTAAATGCAAAAACCCACAAACATATGAAAGCAATATACACTTTTAAGCAAAAAAAATAAAAAAGAGACCAAATTGCAAAAACCCAGAAACATATGAAAGCAAGATACACTTTTTCAGCCAAAAAAAAAATCAAGAAAAGCTGCAAGCCCAGAAGCCAAATTATAAAAATGAATCATGATTTACATGAACAAAATAAATGGATCTTTTCAAAAGAACCAAGATCACATTTTTTTTCCTTTTTTTACTCAAAATTAAGAAAAAGCAGAGTACTAACAGTTGGGAATTTGTTACTGGTATAGCATATAAGCATACAGGTCTTGCCAACAGCCCCATCACCCACAGTCACACACTTTATGAATCTTGAAGCATTTGCAGCCATTGTAGCATCAGCACACTATTCAAGAAATCTTGTCTATATGAAATAGAATAATGACAAAACTATAGAGGAAATGGTAAAAGATAAAAACTTTGTTATAAGATATTTATGGTGGTTGGATTGGTTGGGAAGGCATGTTATTTTTTATGGGCTTTTATGAGGGAGGGGTCTAAGCATAGGTCACAAGATTCCTACTAGACAAACTCTTTTTATAGCGAAGTTGTTGAACTTGAAACTTTAGATTTATTTGTAGGTTGGTAAACCAGTCGAGTGAGTTAAATTGTATAAGTTGTTGTTTAATTATGTTTGAATTATTATTGAGATTCAAATTTTGTATTTAGATTTGATTTGATTGTTAAATTGAGTTGAGCCAAAATGAACTTTAATCAAATCGAATACGAGTTGAAATTGAGTACTTTGATTTTTTTCCACGTAGGCAGACCCTTTTTAAAGCAAAGTTGTTGAAACTTTACACTTGTTGAGTTATTCTTTTTAGCTTTGTAACACAAAGATTAGCTTTATTTGCTTTTGTAATTGTTTATGGACAAATGTGATAAATGATGAAATGAATGGAATATTAGATGAGTATTTAATTTTAGCAAGATTTTTAGGTTTTGTCACATGGTAATTACAATAATACCAATTTTGTGATTAGTTATTCCCATTTGATTAGCTTGAGTTTGTCGAATTCAATTGTGAATGGTAACAAAAAAATATAAAAAATTGAATTGTTGAAAATAACTCGAATGAAATTAGATATTTTTGAAGAACGCCAAATTTATATATATATATATATATATATATATATCATAAATTGTTATGCCACATTAATCTTTATAGTCTTTCATTTATTTTCTATCTTTTTGTCATATATACGTATACATATATATAGATGTATATAATATATATTGATGTGGGTCCAAAGTGAACACGACCTTTGTCAGTGAAGGTCAGGTCGAGCACGATCGCGAAACTCCTAAAATGGAACAACCTGAAATCAAAGGACCCTCCTTAAGGTCAAGCTGAGGTTGATCCCAGCGCAAACCCTCCGACGATCAAGACAGTAAAGACTAAAGGATCAAAATCTTTATAGTAAATGTGGAGTAAGAAATGACATACCTCATTGTAATAAATGAAGTGGGGGGTATTTATAGTGAAAAACACCCTGTACGGATCAGAGTTAGACATGTGGCATAATCTCGGCTTGCTAGGTGTAGACCATCTACGGCTCTAGATGTGGGTCAGTCGGGTTGGGTAGATCGGGTAGACCCGAACCCGAACCAAAGAGCACGGATTTTGGAGTGTTTTGTGCATATATTTAAGTGTTGAGGGCAAAATAGTCAATAGGTCATTTTTACCTATATCATATATATATAGTTTGCTTTACAATATGATTCATATGACATTTTTACACATAAATACATTTTTTTATGCGAATAAGTTCATCTTATTGGGACATTCTCGGATTACTCACGAATTTTTGTGGCATAAAAAAAAATTGCCATTTGTTTATTTATGATTACCAATAATACCAATTTTGTTTCTATATAACTCCGAAGCAGTGTGAAATAGTTTATAAATTTTTTAGGAATTTGTTATCATTGAACCACATCCAATTGCTTTTGGACTCGTTATCAGTGCGTGAGCCACGTGGAATTTGATGTAAATTTTCTTTCTTAATTTAATTTTGGATATGACAATATTGCGGGTAAATCCATTTTGATCTTTGAGTTTTGATTTTAATGTCAAATTAATTCACGAGTTTATAATTTGTGTTAATAAAGTTTCTCTATTCAATCCGCAATGTCAAATTTGGCGGGAATTTTAATTGATTAGTTTTAATATAATATTCTTGAAGTCCGCTGCACTTTTGAATTAAAAATCAAACTCATTATCAACCTTTGAGTTGAGTTTCTAGTCTATGATAATTTGACGTGTTGGCTTAGTGAAAGTGGATCAAAAAGAGGATCGAAACAAGTGAAAATTGGCAAAAAATGGAGTCAAAGGAGTCCAGATCAAAACACAGTTATGTTGCAATCAAATGACCGCGGTGTTCGAAGGCAGTGACAAAGATCATGGCCTTTAGGCCCAAAGACCATGACATTGGCCAGTGGAGGTGAAAGACCGCGACGCTCGTTAGCGAGAAGGAAGTTTCCTTTTTTTATTGGAACTCGATTTTGGCAGACTTTTTAGGACTTTTTCAATACTTATTTGTTTCCTAATATTGTTAAACCTCTTCCCTTTTATTAGGATTGTCTTTCCTAGTTTAATAGGATTTTATATTGCTCTTTTAACTAGTAAATTTTAAATTGTAATTGATTATTTCTCTAGATCCAGTGTTGGCAATTTTCCAAACCACATTAAATACTTGTGTTCAATCCTTTTAAGTTTTTTATTATTTCTTATTTATTTTCTTCATGCTGGTAATGCTACTATACCTAACCGTCACATTGGAAAATAGTTTCTACTTCAGTGCTCCTTTCTTCATATTCATATAAATTATAAATATGCATGAAAAAGTAATTTTTTAAAATATTTATGCATTTGAAGCTTAGTTTACAACCTTATCACATGAGGAAATTACTTCTCAGATGAGTTGTATTTCTTAATTTGTTTTCATGATATGTTGCAGAACTTGGGATGACAAAACTTCAATTATCATATATTTGAAAGTTTGTATTTATTTATTAATAGATTGACAAGAAGTTTTCTTTACTTGGGACAACTTCATAAGAAGGGAACGAGGTCGGTGGGACAAAATTAGATATTAAATTCTCATTAAATAGCCAAGTAGAGTCTAGTTGCCAGCTAAATATCTTTCAAGAGGCCTTCAAATATGAATATCTTCCATATATGTAATCATTCTATTTAATATGGTTCTATATCAATTTAGGAATAAATAAATTAATAGAAATGTATACCCACATTTTTATGGGACTATAATTTATAAAATTTATTATTATTGGGACTCCAATTTATCACCCGTTCCTTCATGCAATGCCTTATTGTGTTCACAAAAGCTGAGCATATTTAATTCTACAAGCTAAGCCATTGGGGGTGGGGTGGGGTGGGGTGGGGTGGGGTGGGGGGGGGGGCTGGAGGGTGCCCCGCCCCCTCAAATTTTTTATTTATTAACTTTGAGACATATATTTTTTGAAATATGCAATTTCGTCCTCTCTCAAAAATTACAAAACTATCCTTCTGTTACTCAGATATTTTTAGTATGTTATTGACTTTTTTTAATCTATTTTTGCAATTTTGAAAATGTGCTTTTGATATGACCTTGGGAGAACCCAACCCCAAAAGCTAGCTTATTGAGGTGGAAGAGCTCAAAGTCATATAAACCCCACATTAGAACCTCATAATTCCAATGTGAGATCCAAGTCCCATACCTTGCAATTTAGGATCGTAACAATCCACCACGCTCCGCAGCCCGGCGCCCACTCCGGCAGCAGCCTCCGGACCTCGGCTCTCTCTCGGATCCATCGAGTAGGCGCCCTCACCGCCCTTGCGCAGCACGATTGCACTGGGAGGAGTAGTGGATTTGCTCTGATACCAATTGATATGACCTTGGGAGAACCACATCTCAAAAGCTAGATTATTGAGGTGGAAGAGCCCAAAGCCATATAAACCCCACATTAGAACATCATAATTCCAATGTGGGATCCAAGTCCCATACCTTGCAATTTAGGATCGCAACAATCCACCACGCTCCGCAGCCCGGCGCCCACGCCGGCGGCAGCCTCCGGACCTCGGCTCTCTCTCGGATCCATCGAGTAAGCGCCCTCACCGCCCTTGCGCCGCACGATTGCACTGGGAGGAGTAGTGGATTTGCTCTGATACCAATTGATATGACCTTGGGAGAACCCAACCCCAAAAGCGAGCTTATTGAGGTGGAAGAGCCCAAAGCCATATAAACCCCACATTAGAACCCCATAATTTCAATGTGGGATCCAAGTCCCATACCTTGCAATTGAGGATCGTAACAACTTTCATGGCTTTTACTCTATATCTAGTAAGCCATGGGGTGGTGAAAGTGTATTATAGGTTTTGCCATCTCAAAGTTCAAGAATGTGGTATTATTTGAATACAAATCTTTGGAATTTTATTTTTTCACTTTTTATCTCTGAACTCTAGTTAAAAAACGCTTATTTGGTTTAGGATTTCAACAAATACATGATGAGCATTTATAAAACAATTTGAAATTTTTTGAAAAGAGAGAAGTCAAAAATATATAGAAGATATATATATATATAGAAGATATATATATATATATATATATTTAGCAAAAAAACGAAGAAGATAGAAGATATCAAATTGTGTGTTGTGTTTATATGGTGGTTATAAATGTAGAATGTGTTTGATGAGTTTAGGGGGGGGGGGGGGGTGATGAGTATTGCTTTATCGTGGAGTGGCGACTTATTAGTATTTTGTAAGCAGAAAGTTCAACAAGGTGGGGCATAATTATTTTATTTTTTAGTGGCATTTGGTCAAGAACTATCAAAGACATGAAAGACAATGAATTACTATATGTAGATAGACTGATTCTGCTTATTTTGACTCTTTTAGTTTCCTGCAACAATAGAGTGTGCGTCTTCAAATATAAAAATTGTGAAATATGAGATTGCGTAGAAAGATCAAAGATGATTTTTTTAATAGTTCATTATTAGTTTACATTGAAAAGGAAACTGCTCAAACTTTCAAATTGACTCGATCATTGACGAGTTTGATGTAATGAAGAAACGTCGAACACAATTTAGAGTGTCCAAAGCTTTATCTAATAAATAGGTTAGCACTATGTTTATTTAGTTGTGATTTGCATATTTCAAATTTTATATTATCTTAAATTATGATTGCTTCCCCTTTTTTATTCACATTTTTGGTAGAATATTTATATTTTGTACTATAATTTATGTTAATATTATGTATTAAAAATTGATAATCTTAAGAAAAAAGATCGCAATTGCATTGGAGAAAATGTGTGTAAAAATAAATATTACATTTTTATCTTTTTAAATTTCGACCCCCCCACCCCCCCTCCCCTGCCCCGTCAAAATTCTGGCTCCATCCCTGCATTAAAGGGAACAAAAAAAAGGCCAATTATTGGGTATAGCATAATAGCATAGAAATTAGAATCATCCCAAGCAAAATGATAACACTTGTGTCGTGATATAAGTTATGAGTCAAGTTGAAATCATCAATTCTACCCCCAAGTAAAGGATGTAGTTGAGGCTCGATTAACATGTCACAACAAGAACACTTTGTTATGCTTACAAAATATGGAGAATGGATATAATACTTATAACACTTCAAATCATCTATAACACAATCATTCTACCTATTATGTTACTCTCACATATGAGTAGTATGTATATATAGGGGGATGTTCGAGACACGAAGAAAGAAAATATATATTATAATGCGGAGAAGAAGAAAAAATCTCATATCGACAAGCATACTAGAAAAATATATTATACAATATGTCACAAAAATTATCGTACTACACATGTTGATACAAGCGCATTTAGAACTAAGCCCCGCGTGTTGGAGTAATAAGTGTGGTTTTACTCTGATCAGTGATCACCCTATTTTATCATTATTATACTAATTGAGCTTAAGAATTTACTATTTTACAACTATTACTTAAACAAGGTATCTCAATCTTCTTTCTTGAAATGTATTTTGTTCCCATTTTCTTGTTTTCATCCACTATATAGAATTATGTGTCTCACTCACTAAATCCCTTACAAACTAAGTAAGATCACATCTCATAATGCATAGCATGATTGCTTTACATCTATTGATTATTAGTACAAACATTACATGCACATGCAATTGTTTGAGGAATATATGTATTGTCAAGAGTCTCATAGTTGCATTTGGTGACTGCATATTTTGGCCTTTTCACCTATAGAGGACCACTAGCAGCTTATAAAGTTCAATTTATCATTATTGCCACCACACGACATCTTACATACTACATACAAAATTATATTCACTGAACAAGTGAATTGTACCTGATACATGACTAGTCAATAACTTTGTGCACCACACTTAGATTAATCCTTTTGCTCATTTTATTGCCCGTACAAAGGTGTTTGACCATGAGTCTGCAACGTTGTGACCAGGCGGACATACTGCCCATTTTGTGGTGCCCGTACAACAATGCTGCGATGTTGGCTAGCATGAGGCTCATCGTGGCGAGTTAGACAGCATGAATACAGGGACGGAGGGAGGGGGGCTGGTGGGTGCCACTCCCTCCCTTCAATTTTTATTTTATCCAATTTGCACATGTAAAAAATTTGAAAATTTTGATTTCGTCCCCCTTAAAAAATTACAAACTTTATTTACATCCCTAATAAACAAAAAGTAATCTATATATGTATGGTAATTTGTAAAATAGTTAGCTCACTTTTAAAGATTAAACTCAAATGGACTACAACTATATATTTCAGCCCATATATCCAAATATCAAGCTAAATTGTAGTTCCAATTTTGTATATATCCATCATTCACAACAGTCCAATAAATTTGAGAATTTTATTAATTAGTTACGAAAATTTTATCAAATATTATTTCTATGTGATTCGGCAATTGCCTACGTCCACGGAAGAGAATAAGAGAATTTTACTATTAACAAAAGAGGTATAGAGTACAAAGTATGTCAAAAGTGTTCTTACTAAACCTAATTCTCAATTTTTTCTCACCCCCACCATAATTCCTGGCTCCGTCCCTGCATGAATAGATTTTTTTTATGTGTTTTTGGTTAAGTTTGCCAGTGTTTGACTAGATTTAAGGTTATTGTTTATCAAGTTTTTAACGTTATACCATTTTTACATGTATCACTCCAAAAATTCATTCATAATAATGATAGATATCTATTCTAGGGTGGTCCATAAATACTGACAAATTAATGTAGCTAATCATGTTGGAAGCTAAATTATCTCTTATTTGATAATTTCCAGTATTTCATATTTTACATGATCCAACAACCTTAACAATAATATAGTATACATTATTGCTTTTTTTTGTTTTTTGTTTTTTTAAATAGAAGCATTGCAGAAAGGATATATAGGGACCATTATATTTCTTACCTATGACATGGAGACGATGTTGGTGGCAACTTTTATATCACCGACTCAGTTTTCATTGATTTACAACATTTATGAATTAATAAATATGAATGTTTTAAATACATTTAAAGTTAATTACAATAATTTTTTATTAAATTTATGGGGTTAAAAAATGACGCGGGTCAAATGGTTATCTATATTTATACAATTTATTCAGTGGGGAAGCACTCTAGTAACCACCTTGATATGTTATTAATGAAAAGACAAAACTACACTCACACCAATAAAATTACGTCAATTTAGTTTATTTATTTATCTTTTTCTCTGTCCACTATATTATTTTTCATCTCTCTCCTCAGGTGCCGCTGCAAACTGCCCTACGTAATGTAGATTTTTAACTAAAATCCATTTAGCTTAGGACTAAATATAAAATGTCTTCTTGAATTATTCATATTGTCGCATATACCTCTCTAAACTTTAAAAAACATCAAAATAGTTACTCATGAAAATTCATGAGTTATGCCAAATACCTCATCCTAAACACAACCTTATTATAATATTAAAGTACCAAATAAACTAACTTGGTGAATTCCTTTTTATTGAATTTATAAAATTTGTAAGAAATTACAAATCTTATAAACTTCATTCAAGATTTAAATAGGATTTGTTAATTGGTACAATTAAAAAACTTATAATTGACTAATTGAGTATGATACAACTGAAAAATACAAATCTTATAAGTTCAAATCTACAATTTGTTAAAGATAATTTGTTAATTTTATTACATTAGATTAAAGATTTTGTTAATTTACATTTAATTGATTTGTTAAAGATTTAAATTTGATATTAAAAAAAGAAAAAGAAGAAGGAATCATCAGGTAAATTAATATAATGTTAAATATTGTAAAGTTAGTGTTTGGATGGGAGAATTTGACATAAATCATGAGTTTTCATGTGAGACCAATTTGATTTTTGAACGGAATTGTTGGTTTTCAGTTACACTTTGATCCTCGAATTATCAAGTTTATATCACTTTGGTTGGAAAAATTCATTTTTGGTCCCATATGTTTGGCTCTTTTTAATTTTGGTCATATTCATTACGAAATTCTCACATTATGTCGCGTAACTTTTAAAAATACTCTCCTTTTGGTACCAATTGAATTTTTTGTCTAAAATTTAACGGTCAACTTCGTTAGTCAACATTTTGACCATTTTTGGGGGGAGAGTTGTGCTTGAATAACACTTGATATTGAATAAATTAAATTCCGTGTGTGAGTGCATTCACGCACGAATTCTCCCACAAACAACCGATCAAAATATTAACTATCGGAGTTAACCGTCAAATTTTGGACGAAAAATGCTGTTGGGACCAAATGTGAGAATTTTTTAAAGTTTATGGGATACAATGTGAGAATTTTTTAAAATTTATGGGATACAATGTGAGAATTTCCTAACGAGTGGAATCAAAATTAAAAAAGGCATATATGGGACCAAAAATGTGGCTATGTTTGGTTATGTTTTGGGATGACATTTTGGTGAGAATTATTGGTGAGAAATTTATGGGGACACATGCGTGTTTGATGAGATTGTATTTGGTTTTATTTTGAGAGTTGGTTTTTGGGTGGGTTTTTTTTGTGAGATAATGTTTAGTTTTGTTTACAGAGGGAACAAAAGATACTGTAGCAGTCAAATCATGAAACTTTTGTCTGTTAGATAGGAGAGAGAAGAGAGAGAGCTCATAGAGAAGAGTTCAGGGACAAAGTAGATGTAGAAAGATGACAAATAATTCTTATGTTTTTTTTTTGATAAAAAAAGTAGTGTACTTTTGACCAAATATTTTGTGAACCAAACATGGTTTGGTGAGAATTTTGGACCAAATATGATATGGAAACATAACCAAACATTGCCACAATTTTTTATGGTCCCTAAACCCGAAACAAGAGGGGCCGCAGGGGGATTCATACAATCTACCTTGTTTTAATTCCTATTACTTAACTAATATAACTTAGTATACACTGATGACACAAAATTTTCGAGAAAGTAATGTATTTTGATTTCCAATTTATATTTTGGAAAATCCCCGTTAAAGGGTACTCGAAATCTTTGATCATGAAATCCCCCTCGTTCGTATATGAACTGAGTTTATTATTTGAGTGGGCTCGACTCGTTTCCGATTAGTATGAACATTAATCGTTAATTATGCTTTGAAGCTATCTCCGATTAAAGGAATTAAACGAATAAAGAACATAAACAATAATGAAGATATAAAAGCAGAGATATGACAATGAATACATAAATATGAGTCAAGAGATTTTTTTTGTCATTTATCGCATAAAATATGAAATGAATATTACATTATGTGAATTGAGAAAATAAGAGAAGAGATACACTGCCGACATCCACTTTTACCTATCCATGGATACGACGGCTCAATGATTTATTGGGATATCTCTGAATGCTCAGCCCTTCTTGTTCCTTCCCTCAATATCCCTTATCTTCTTGAATTGCTGAATTAGTATTTATCCATCATGCATTTGCGGATATCCTTCTCGTGAGCAAAGTGAAGATTACCCAACTTCTTAGGTTCAAGATACTTCACCTTCTAGAAGATGAAGATTTGTGTGCATCTTTTTAGTGATATACTTATCACTTTTGGTGGAATAGATGATTACTCACTTAAAGCCCAAGTAATTACCACTTCATATTTTATCAACTTTTATTTTATATTTGAGGGCTTTCATATTGTATAGACCCTGCATGATTTCAACCGTAGGGACTTTTTATTTCACTAATTTTATTTAGTGAAATATTAAGGCTATGTATATTTAAGTTTTTTTGGGAACATTTTCATTTTTTGGATCACAAAAAAATGAAAATGCACACTCCAAGTTAAATTCTATAGAAAACACTCAAATTTTAAATCCTACTACACATTCCCCTATATAACTACTCATCATTTCATTATTTCAATCACTTCATTCTCCCTCCTTATTAATTACATAATTCAACTATTTAACACATTTTCTTTCTTACTTTATCTTAAATAAAATATTATTCTAATTTTTTCTTCTATTATCATTACATATATAACTAATTCAATCAACTTTATATCACATCTACACAATTTCCAAACATCTCTCAAAAACACATCCAAACAAACGAAAAAAAATTAATATTTTCACACGAATTTCTATAATACACATTTTTCAATAAAAACTCAAAATTTATTTTTGAAAACACAACCATACAGAGCCTAAGTATTTTGGTCTAGAACCACGACATATATAATTTTATTAATGTCAAGATATTAAATATAATGACAAAAATATATAAAATTGTCATGTCAACATAGGTAATGTCTAATGGAAGGATAAAAGAGTATTATATATTAATAATTAATTCCTAAAATAAAACAACTACCTTATTTTAATTGTTATTAGCTAGCCAACATATACTAATAGTCAATGTTTACATAAAATGATAAAAAATAATACTATTTAAATAATTAATGATTACTTAATCATTCAATTAAATAATTTCAATTAAGATAAATAATATTTTTTATAAATTACAAAATAATTAGAATTGACTTATCTTAATTTATAATAATAAGTTAAGTATTTTAAAAAAATAAGTAAGTTTATTAACTAATACTTAATTAGATATTTATTGCACTAAGAGATTAATTATCTATTTTATAATAATAACAATTATTCTCTATTTTATAACACTTAAATTATGTTTTTACTAAAAAAATAATTATGAGCTCAACAGATGATATTTGCTAAGAAAAAAAACACAAGAAAAATAAAATAATATTCATTAATTGCAATCTCAATAGATTCAGACATGCACTTTTCATTATGATCTTTGGTCACTTCTAAATCAATCAACCTACTAATAATAAATTGTTTTTTCACAATGAATGCTAGAAAAACTAATTTAATAATTCATGTTATGCTGAGAAATTAAATGACTTTTATACTTAAGGTTTTGTACAGCTCCGCATGAGGTTCTTGCGTCTGCCACAATCGAGGATCTTATAGCTCATGGTGAGCATAAGTAATACCTGTCACTTGGTTGCAGGTCATATAGACAAGAATTGGATCCATTTAATATAACTTAAATATAAAGTTTTCCAACAAAAATATAATTTAAGTGTTATTATGATATAATAAATAATTAATCTCGTAGTGTAATAAATATCCAATTAACTTTTAGTTGATAAGTTTTTACTTATTTTGTTAAGATATGTATCTTACTATTAGAAATTAAAATAAATCAATTAATTATTTTGTAATTTATAAAACTTATTACTTATATAATTAAAATTAATCAATTAAATGATTAAGTAATCATTTAATTATTTAATGAGTAAAAACTAATTATTATTTTTTATCATTTCACTTAGACATTGACTATTAGTATATATTAGCCAAATAATAATAATTAAAATAGGGGTAGATGTTTTATTCTTTAATTTTGGAATTAATTATTAATATACATTAATTCTTTATCCTTCTAGTCGACATTACCTATAAGTATATACTAATTTATATTAGTTAAATAATAATAATTAAAATAAGGTTGATTGTATTTATTTTTAATTCTGAAAAATTGCCCGAAATAGAATTTTTCCCTCTTTTTTTGGGTTTAGGGACCAAAGTGAAACAAACTTGATACTCCGAGGACCAAAGTGTAACTGAAAACCGACAATTCATGTAAAAAATCACCTGAAAGGACTAAAGTGAGACGAAAATATAATTTCAGGAACTATAGCATAACAAATTTGACTTTAAAGACGTAAGTGAGACAAACGTGGTATTTCGATAACTATAAGTGACATTAACCCTAATTTATACATCTCATATGCTATACTTTAATAAAAAAATTTAAGTAGTTCGATATTATATCATTTAGAATCTAAAATTAATTTATAACATCTCATATGCTATACTTTAATAAAATTATCATAAATGTAGTTCGATATTATATCATTTAGAATCTAAAATACAGAACAAGAAAAAACTACACTCATGAATAGTAACATCACTCAAAATTGCCCTAAAACAATAATTGTTTCACTATATGCAAGTTATGACAAGTGATTACGTTTTCAAGATAAAATTTTATTAGCTCACAATGACATCTCATCTCACAGCCAAGACTATAAAGATGCTAGGAGAGACTATAAGATGATCTCTCAAACTCATAATCTCATAATGAAATCAACCTTATAAAACGTCTTACATAAAGGAAAAATACGATTTGCATTTGAAAGAAATAATGGCCAAATAAAACATAGGGAAAAATTCATTTTGTCCCTTCTACTAAAGAGACCCCCATCAAATAGCCTCTTATACAGCTAAAATTTTCAAACACCCCCTTTTACTATATTAAAATACTTCAAACACCCCCTACACACATTGATAGACAAATATGCCATTGATTTACGTAAAATCATAAATTCATTTTTCACCCATCTATAATAATCTATAGTACTTTGCCCCCCTTACCATTAATATATTTCAATATAATTTGACTACAAAATTTGATTTAATGCTACATTTAAGAAATAAATTTATATTCATTATATATGAAATAAATAGCAAAATATGATTGTAGTATATAAGACATATTAAACTTAAATGTTTATAATCACTATTAATACATTATATTCTTTTATATATAATACTTTGATTTTAATTTAAATAACTATTGATAATCCATGTTGTTCATTGTTAGTTTCTTATAAAACTAATTATTTATTTATTTTAAGTATTATATCACTTATTAGAATTAAGTAATAGACCTATTTGTATAGTCTTTTTATTATATAACATGTACACACTTATTCATTGGCATAATTTTTTTTAACGTTAATTAGTGATAAATGCTTCTCTTTTTTACTCTTTTTCTAATTGGTATAATTAATACTACTATGTGAATAAGACATGCATACATATAGTTCAAGATATATTAAATTAAATATTATAACATTTATTTATTTATTTTTACAGAAATGCAACTAAAATTAGAAAACCCAAAATAACAAGAATGAATGTTTTCTAATATCTATTAATGAAACTAAGTTATCGAAAGGAAAAAAGAAGAGTAACTTTATTAAATTCTTTTTAAAAGATAAACATATAATAAATTAGTCATATATATTTACATGAAATAATTTAAAACTTATTCTTTATTCTCTCTAGATTATAGCAAACATTTTATTTACTATCAATTCAAGGATTGTGTATTTAATCCTTAAATAAAACTTGAGATCAAATTAATTAAATTAATCATATAGGGGGCAAAGTACTAGATAGATTGTCCTAGATGAGTTTTTAGTGATTTTAACATTTTCAATCAAGGGTATTTTTGTCTGTCAATATGTTTGGGGGGTGTTTGATATATTTTAATATAGTAGAGGGGGCATTTGAAGGTCTTAGGGGCAGCGAGGGATATTTGATGGTGTGTCTATAGTAGAGGGGGCAAAAAGAAATTTGCCCTAAATCATACAACAAGTAGCAATAGAAATGCTCATAAATTTAATAATAACATGACCATAAAATCAATAGTTTAATTTCAATAATCATACGATTAAAGAATGTAATAATCACAATCACATGATGTCATAAATGAAATTAAATTCATAAATTATATTATGAAAATAGATAAAAATGAAGACCATATTCTTGTAATAACTGTTGGTAATATAGCCTTGGTTTTTTATTTATTTTCATAATATAGTTTGAATAAAAATGTAAATAATGAACATAGCTAAAAAGTGTTTGGCCATTATGAAATTTAGTAACAATATCAAAAACTTTATGAGCCCATAAAAAAGTTTTAAGGACCGAAAGACAGCTAGAAAGCAACACAAATGAAGCTTGGGAAGTTTCATGATTAAAGACTAAAGACAGTTTGTGAGCATAAGTAAAGATTAAGCAACATTATCAAAGAGAGGGTCATTGATTCTAATAGCTAAGCCCATGTCCATAATATCAACTTTATTTTAGGTTTAATGTTAAAGTTGTAGTTAAGTTGATTTGATTTAAGTTTTTGTAAATTTAAAAACTGATCATCCTTGGTAAGAACGATTCGATCAAACTATACTATTGTGATTGATTCGCAAATGGTCCGGGGCAAGACTCATGGCCTCACTCATTTAGGTATACCTTACTCTATTCCGTTCTTTGGTCGGAATAGGACGACCCGACCTTACTAACCTAGCTTTGTAAGCTAAGCAAGCCTGGTTCTCCTAGCTCTCTTCCCTCTAGACTAGATCGGAGATATGGATTCCATTCAAGCGAGGCAAGGGCTTGGCTCTGAACGAACATATCCTATTTGTCTCTATCTATTGCTGAAAATATACGAAGAAACGACTTAGTGGAATGATGATTCATTTACGAGTTTTGTCGTTTTTAAAGTTCAATAGCTCGACTAAAAAGAGAAAACATTAATCTCATTTCATTTACTATAATGAGATTCGATCACCGTGCCAATATGTAAGACTAGCACTACATGATAATGATACAATAAAGAATATATAAAGTAAAACTTTCCCAAAATGTTGAAATTGTAGTCCAGTTGATTTGTAGAAGCTATAAAAATATTAATTACTATTATGAATAATTATTTGTGGATGTCTATTCATCTCCCAATTTTTTTATGGTCACTTAATTTTAATTATTCATCTCCCAATTTCTTTATGGCCATTTAACTTTAATCATTCATCTCCCAATTTCTTTATGGCCACTTAACTTTAATCATTATGTCTAATCATCTCCCAAAAACTCTTCATCTCCATGACTTTTCATTTTCCATCATGAGTAAATATAATTTACTAATAAACCTTTGGTATTCTAGTTTTGTGCCTATAAATAGGCAATGACATTGTATTGTAAATACACACAAGAATATCAATAAAAGAAATCTCTACTTAATTCTCTCATTTTATTCTCTCAATTTCATAATATTTGAGTTTATTTCATAACACGTTATCAGCATGATCCGTCTCAAGGTGTTAATCATTTTGAAATTGGACTAAAGATATACATGGGGTACTCAACGTATGATGTAAAATCCATTGAGAGATTTTCGTGAGTTATTATGAGTTTGTAAAGAAAATTGATGAACAAGATTTTAAAACAAAGCAAGAAGAAAAGGTACGTATATTTCAATATTTTTAAAAAAAAATAGAAATATGCAATAATTCTCTTGATGTTTGGAAAGAAGACATATGTATATGTGCATATATTTGATTAGTATTATTCTTTTGAATAATCTTATCATGTTTAAAATATTTTAAAAAGTTGAATGATTGTTATGTTATTCATTTTATACTTTGATGATAGTGTTATAATAACGAATCTTGCAAAACTTGACTTTGTGACTCTTGATATTACGAGGAAGAATTATTTTCTTGGGCGTTAGATGTTGAAATTCATCTTGATGCAATAACTATACTCCATTTCCTGAAGTGAATGTGTTGAACAATATATAATTATTTTAATCATGAGTCCCGTCCAACTAGTTCTGCTACATTCCCTGAAATGAAAGTAGCAGCACATAACTATTTTAATCATTAAAGAAATCATGGACGTGGTCGTGGATATGGTTATGGAAATCGTGGTGGTAGAGGTCATTGGGCACGTACCTGTCGTACGCCTAAATAAAAATAAAGGTGGCCAAAATAGAAAATCTGTGAAAAATTTATGCTATCGTTGTGGTAGTAAAGTACCAAGAATCGCTAAAAAGTAAAAGAAAGAAAATAGAAACAAATTTTGCTTTTGAAGAAGGCGATTCTGATCATGGCCGATTTTGATGACACTCATTTAGATGTTGCTGATTTCTTTGATGATTCTAATGAAAAAAATTGATCACTTGATTGGAGATTGAAGTGTTCAAAAATAAATTTGTTAAATTTTAATTCTAGTACTTTATAAATAAATATTTAAGCATGTTGTTTTTCTTTTAAGATCAATCAATGAATTTATTCATATGATTGTCGTTTCTCATATTAAACAATATTGTTTGGTATTGATTTATTTCTTTTTATGTTTCAATAAAGAATGAGTATTTACTCGATCAGCAGCAACATCAATAATGAAGATATGTGTCTCGCTGATAGTGCCACAACTCACACCATTCTCAAGAATAAAAAATACTTTTCTTATTTAGTAATGCAAGAAGCCAATGTTAGTACTATATCGGGTAGTGCAAAATTAATTGAAGGCTCCGGCAGAGCTAATATATTGTTACCCGGAGGAACGCAATTTTATATTGATGAAGCATTATATTCTACCAAATCTCAAAGAAATTTACTAAGTTTCAAAGATATCCGCCGAAATGGATATCATATTGTACAACAAGTGATGGCAATATTGAGTATCTTTACATCACTAATACAATATCTAGTAACAAATGTATATTGGAAAAATTGCCTGCATTTTTCCTCCGGTTTGTACTACACGCATATATCTACTATTGAAACACATGTTATCGTAAACCAGAAATTTGCGAATCAAAATAAGTTTGTTATTTGGCATAACCGGTTGGGCCATCCCGGATCAATTATGATGTGAAAGATAATTGAGAATTCATGTGGTCATCCATTGAAGAGCCAGCAGATTCTTCAATCGAATGATTTCTCATGTGCTGCTTGTTCACAAGGAAAGTTGATTATTCGACCATCAACAACAAAAGTAGGAAGTGAATCTCTTACGTTTTTGGAACGTATTCAAGGCAATATTTGTGGACCAATACACACGTCGTGTGGACCATTTAGATATTTTATGGTTTTAATTGATGCATCAACAAGATGGTCACATGTATCTTTGTTATCAACTCGCAACCTGGCGTTTGCGAGATTGTTTGCTCAATTGATTAGAATACGAGCACATTTCCCTGATTATCCAATTAAGAAGATACGCCTTGATAATGCGGGTGAATTTACTTCCAAAAACGTTCAATGACTATTGTGTCTATTGGAATTGATGTTGAACATCCTGTAGCACATGTTCATACACAAAACGGTCTAACAGAATCGTTTATTAAGCGTCTGCAGTTAATTGCAAGACCTTTACTTATGAGATCAAAACTTCCTATTTCTTGTTGGGGACATGCTATTTTGCATGCAGCAGCACTTATTCACATAAGGCCAACAAGTTATCATAAATTCTCCTCATTACACTTGATTTATGGTTAGGAACCAAATATTTCCCATCTAAGAATTTTTGGATGTGCGGTATATGTTCCAATTGCTCCACCACAACGCACTAAGATGGGTCCTCAAAGGAAGTTGGGAATATATGTTGGATTCGAGTCTCCATCGATAATAAATTATCTAAAGCCATTGGCTGGAGATTTATTTACGGCTCGATTTGCTGATTGTCATTTTGATGAATCAGATTTCCCAACATTAGGGGGAGAAAATAAACAGCTGGAAAAGAAAATTAGTTGGAATGAATTATCTTTATTCTATCTTGATCCTCGAACAAAACAAAATAAACTGGAAGTTCAAAAGATAATTCACTTGCAAGGTTTAGCTAACCAACTGCCAGACGCATTTACTGACCTAAAAAAAGTGACTAAGTCACATGTACCAGCTGTTAATGCTCCAGTAAGAATTGTTGTCCCTGAAGGTCAAAGTAATGAGTCTACTGCACGCCTGAAGCGTGGTAGACCTATCGGTTCCAAAGATAGTCATCCTCGAAAAAAAAAGGAGCTAAGAATCAAGATGGTCTAATCAAGGATAAAATAACTCCAGAAGAGTCCCCAGTCATAACTAATATTTCGGTTCCAGAAGAACCTCAGGTACCTGAAAATTGTGAAATTAATGAGATCTCAATAGATTATGTTATGAACGGGAAACGATGGAATCGAATGAAGTCAACGTTGACGATAAATTTGCATATAATGTAGCGCTAAATATGATGAATGATAATGAGGATCAAGAACCAAAGTCTGTTAATGAATGTCGACAAAGAAATGATTGGCCAAAATGAAAAGACGCAATGAGGGCAGAGTTAAACTCGCTTGAACAAACGAAAAGTTTTTGGACCTGTAGTCCATACACCTGAAGATGTAAAAGTTTTTGGACCTGTAGTCCGTACACCTGAAGATGTAAAGCCAGTAGGATACAAATGGGTATTTATGCAAAAACGAAATGAAAAAAGTGAAATTGTAAGATATAAGGCACGTCTTGTTGCCCAAGGGTTTTCGCAACGACCTGGCATAGATATGAGGAGACTGATTCTCCTGTGGTGGATGCAACTACTTTTCGTTATATAATAAGTTTGACAGTGCATGAAAAACTTGATTTGCGTCTAATAGATGTTGTTACAGCCTATTTGTATGGCACGCTTGATAATGATATATATATATATATGAAAATCCCTGAAAGATTTAATATGCCTGAAGCATATAAATCAAGTTCTCGAGAACATTATTCAATTAAATTAAAGCATTGATTGTTTGATGTGATCAAATTGTTTAAAGTGCTTAAATACATGAATACATTCATGTTTATAAAATATGATTCTAAATCATTGCGTTTAATATGTATTATTTGATTGTACTTGCGTATGCTTATTTGATGAAATCAAATTAAATATGTGTGATTGTATTCAACATGAGAAACTTGATGTGATCAAGTGTATTATTTAAATATATGTTGAATATATGATGTCAAATTGTTTTTGAAATGATAGTTGAGTGGGAGTATTTTCCAAGATAAGGAAAAACGTTTTGATGAGATCATATAATTCAAAGTGAATATTTTTTGAAGGAAGGATATAAAAATGATCCAATTTATCCTTGTATTTTCATAAAAAGATCTGGAAATGAGTTTGTTATAATTACAGTTTATGTTGACGATTTAAATATTGTTGGAACTCCTGAAGAGATTTCAAAAACTGTTAATTGCTTAAAGAAAGAATTTGAGATGAAAGATCTTGGAAGAACAAAATTTTGCCTTGAGTTGCAAATTGAATATTTAAAGAACGGAATTTTTGTATATCAAGACGCTTATATATCAAATGTGCTAAAACGATTCTATATGGATAAATCACATCCATTGAGCACCCCGATGGTCGTAAGGTCACTAGATGTGAACAAAGATCCTTTTTGACCTCAAGAAAGTGATGAAGAACTACTTGGTCCTGAAGTACCATATCTAAGTGCAATCGGTGCACTAATGTATCTTGCTTGTCATACTCGACCTGATATAGCATTCGCTGTTAATCTATTAGCAAGATATAGTTCTTCTCCTACACGAAGGCATTGGAATGGGGTTAAACAGGTACTCCGCTACCTTAGAGGAACACTCGATATGGGTTTGTTTTATTTCAATGTACCCAAGTCCGAATTGGTTGGATATGCAGATGCTGGATATATGTCTGATCCTCATAATGGTCGTTCACAAACGGTCTATTTATTTACATGTGGTGGCACAGCCATTTCATGGCGATCTATGAAACAAACTATATCGGCCACATCATCTAATCATGCAGAAATCTTGGCTATTCACGAGGCAAGTCGAGAATGTGTTTGGTTAAGATCCATGATTCAACACATTCGAGGGACTTGTGGTTTATCTTCTGGAAAAATGATCCCGATGATCTTATATGAAGATAATTCTGCATGTATCGCACAATTGAAAGAAGGGTACATTAAAGGAGATAGAACGAAGCATATTTCACCAAAGTTCTTTTTTACTCGTGATCTTCAAAAGAATGGTGATATCAATGTTCAACAAATCCGTTCTAGTGATAATCCTGCTGATTTGTTCACCAAGGCACTTCCCACAACAACATTTGAAAAATTAGTCTACAATATTGGCGTGCGTAGACTGAAAAATCTTGACTGATATTGTCATGAGGGGGAGATAATACGCGCTGCACTCTTTTTCCCTTAACCAAGGTTTTTCCCACTGGGTTTTTCTGGTAAGGTTTTTAATGAGGCAGCATCTGATTGCGTATTGATATGTACTCTTTTTCCTTCACTAGGTTTTTGTCCCATTATTGGGTTTTTCCTAGTAAGGTTTTAACGAGGCATATTTTTAAGTGATAGACATCCAAGGGGGAGTATTATGAATAATTATTTGTGGATGTCTATTCATCTCCCAATTTCTTTATGACCACTTAACTTTAATTATTGATCTCCCAATTTTTTTATGGCCACTTAACTTTAATCATTCATCTCCCAATTTCTTTATGGCCACTTAACTTTAATCATTATGTCTACTCATCTCCCAAAAACTCTTCATCTCCATGACTTTTCATTTTCCATCATGAGTAAATATAATTTACTAATAAACCTTTGGTATTCTAGTTTTGTGCCTATAAATAGGCAATGACATTGTATTGTAAATACATACAAGAATATCAATAAAAGAGTTCTCTACTTAATTCTCTCATTTTATTCTCTCAATTTCATAATATTTGAGTTTATTTCATAACAATTACGACCTATTTCAACAATTATGTTATCAAAGAAAGGTTTATTCTTAACATGGGAGTTGGACCCAAAAGTAAAGTCCAAACCATTTGGACACCACAGCCCATTTGGACCCTCTACACTGCACCCTAGTTTGGATATAATTGCTACACGGTGCAATTTTGTCAATTGTATTTATGATACGATATAAATTTATTTATTGACTTTCACAGACATGCAACTACAAACAAATCACACACATTTTTTTTTTTTAAGTGTGTGTTGGTGTATGTAACTAGATGCCACACTTGGTGCACTCAAGAATTTTCCCTTTATACTAGTTTGGATATAATTGCTGCATGTCCCAATTTGTCAATTGTATTTATGATACAATATAAATTTTGAGTTCAAATTTACGATTATACTTTGTCATTCGTATTAATTAGGGGTGATTGCAGTTCGGTTTTGCGGTTTTTTTTTATTAATTTCAATCCGAATTGTCAAGTGCGGTTTGGAGGAAATAAAATTTTAAATTGCGGTTTTGTAAATCAAAATCGACTGTGCGGTTTTGTGCGGTGCGGTGCAGTTCGGTGTGGTTTGGCGGTTTTTCAAGATCTTTTACATTTTAAAACAACATACAATGTTTGCCATGTTTTTTGTTAAACTAATTAATAAAAAAAATAATGATAATTGATAACTAAGAAAATACTTGTCTAGAAAATATTTGTCCAGATTAAATTCCATGAATCATTAAAAAAAACACTAATGTCATTACATATTATTATATAAGTGTTGTTGAAATATTTTCCTTTTTATATATATTGTTGTATTTTAAGTATTTAGTGGGGACCACTCATTAGAGGATCTAGAGGATTACTCCTCATATATAAACAGACTAAGGCAATGTATTTCTACGGTTAGAAATTTAATTCAATAAAAAAGTCTCCTTTTAGTTTCTCTCTCTCTCTCTCTGCGATTTATCATGGCACCAGAGCCATATTTACGAATTGATCTTGGATCATCTCTTCCGCTGTGCTCCATCAATTAGATTAGGTGTTTGATCTATTTCATGTTTCTTGTTCGTATGGTGCAATCAAGATTGATTTCTACCGGTTATATTTTCGGTTTTTGATTGGGTAAAAGTTAGGGTTCTTGCTTTGATCGATTAAGGTTTTCTGCATCGGCTCAATTTGTTGTAGAATCAATTGATTTTATCTTCAATCTTGTGGAAAATAAAGTGAACGATGTCAGAAGTCACAGATGTTGCGAAGGTATCAGGATCTTCGTCGTCCGTGAAGATTGATTTCCATGATCCGTTGTACATCCCTCCATCTGATTCACCAAATTTAGATTTGGTAACTGAAACGCTGAAAGGGAGCGAGAACTATAAGATTTGGAGCAGGGAGATGCTAGTGGCGCTCGAAGCAAAGAACAAATTAGGGTTTATCACCGGTGACTGCAAAAATCCAGGTGAGGAATCTCCTATGTTTTTTCATTGGAAACGCTGTAATGCGTTAGTTAAATCTTGGATAACTAGGTCCTTGAGTAGGGAGTTAGTTCATGGAGTCGTGTACTGTGAAACTGCTGCTATGATTTGGAAGGATTTAAAAGAAAGGTTCGACAAGGTGAATGGAGCCAGAATGTACTCATTGTACAGGCAAATTAATACCATCACTCAGGGATCGAACTCTGTAACGGAGTATTACTCAAAATTGAGGCAGTTATGGAACGAGTACGAGTCTCTAATTTCGTCTCCTTCCAAAATAGTAACAAAGGAATATGCAGAATTTACACAGCAACTCAAGATGATGACCTTTTTAATGGGTCTTAATGAATGCTACACCAACACAAGATCACAAATCTTGATGATGGTCCCATTGCCCTCTCACAGTCAAGTATTTTCAATTGTGTGTAATGAAGAGGGTCAAAGAAGCATAGGGATACAATCTGGTGTTCAAGAAAATACTGCCTTGGTAACTAATGTTTCTCAGAAGAACAATACTGTTTCTGAAAAAAGGGATCTAAAATGTGATTTCTGCAACTTCACTGGTCATACTAGAGAAACCTGTTTTAGAATAATTGGATATCCTCCAGGCAGAGGAAGAGGTAGGAGAAGAGGTGGCAGACAAGGACAAGGAAGAGGAAATAATCAAGGAAAGGGAAACTTGAATGCTAACACTGTATCTAGAGAACCTTTAAGTGTTAACTCTGATCCTGGGTATAATCATGGAGCAGCTCCAACATTTACACATCAACAATATCAGGAGATTATGAAGCTCATTGGCAAGCCCGGAGATGAGGTGAATACTTCAAATGCTAGTGTGAATCTTGCAGGTATATGTGTTAACCTTTCATTTGATGATAATTACAATAGGAATTCTTGGATAATAGACACTGGTGCTAATCAGCATATTACATATAATTTTGACTTCTTTGATCATAATGTGTCTAAATGTGATAAAGTCACCTCTGTCAAACTTCCTAATGGTACTCTAAGTAAGGTCACTCACACTGGTAAGCAATGGAATGGCCTCTACTACCTGGACAGTTTGAATAAAGCATCTCACAATTCTTTTGTGAATAATACTAAGAGTACATGTAACAGTGTTCAAACTGATAGTAATAATCAAGCCCTTCCTATGAATAAAACCTCCTTGTGGCATTACAGATTAGGGCATTTATCCTTTTCTAGACTTGTATTTTTGCCACAGTTAGGTTTGGATAACAATAAAGGGTTAAGTAATAAGTTTTGCCCTATCTGTCCTCTAGCAAAACATTCTAGAAGCAAATTTCCTATTAGTAGATCTACTTCATCTTGTATTTTTGATCTTGTTCATATTGATATTTGGGGACCTTACAGGGAACCAACCTATAATCAAGAGAGATATTTTTTGACGTTAGTTGATGACTATTCTAGATATTGCTGGGTTTATTTGATGAAGTTTAAAACTGATGTTATTACTTTACTTAAAAACTTCATTGTTGCTGCTCAAACTCAATATGATTCTAAAGTTAAAACTGTAAAAATTGATAATGCTTGGGACTTTTTTAGTTCTGAATGTTCTTCTCATGGTATTTTGCATCAAAGTTCGTGTGTCTATACTCCTCAACAAAATGGAGTTGTTGAGAGGAAGCATAGACACATTCTAGATGTTGCAAGAGCTTTGACATTTCATTCTCAAATTCCCATTAGATATTGAGGAGATTGTGTGCTTACTTCTGTTTATCTCATTAATAGGACACCTACTCCATTATTAAACGGTGAAACTCCATATTTTAGACTTAATAAGAAACATCCTAGATATGATCATTTAAGAATATTTGGATGCCTTTGCTATGCTAAAATTATTTCTGTTCAAGATAAATTTCATGTCAAAAGTAAACCTTGTGTTCTTGTTGGCTATTCTGTCACTTAGAAATGGTACAAGTTGTTAGACTTGACTGATAAAAATTTTCTTGTCTCTAGGGATGTTCAATTTCATGAATCTATTTTACCTTTCACTATTGACAAAAAAAGTAATAAATCTTCTGAGTTTGTTACTCATGATCCTCAATTATATCAACATGAGTTAATTGATCCTTATTTTCAGCATGTGCAGAGTGATGTTAGTTCTATAGAAACAAGTAATAATACTGAAAATACTGAGGCTTTGAGGAATAGTGCTAATATTGAACAAGAAAACAATCAGACCAGTCAGTCTAATTTTGAATATAATCTTAGAAGATCTACTAGAATCAGCAAGAATCCTTACTGGTCTAAAGACTACGTGTCTCCTTTTCTTAAAACTGTTGATGCTACTCATTCTGAGTCTACTAATCATCCTCTATCCAATTATATAAATTATGACTTGGTTTCTGAAAACTACAAATCTTTCTTAGCCTCTATTTGTAGTGATCATATTCCTAAGTCATTTGAAGAAGCCTCTAAGGATACTAACTGGAAAAATGCTATGAAAAAAGAAATAGATGCTCTAGAGTTAAATAAGACTTGGTCTATTGTTGATTTACCTCAAGGTAAGATTCCTATTGGGTGTAGATGGATTTATACAATTAAGTATAAAAGTAATGGTACCATAGAAAGACATAAGGCTAGATTGGTAGCCAAAGGTTTTACTCAATAGGAGGGTATTGATTACTCTGAAACATTTGCTCCTGTGGCCAAACATGTGACTGTTAGGATTGTGATATCCTTAGCTGTTGTTAAACAGTGGCCTCTTTTTCAAATGGATGTTACTAATGCTTTCTTGCAGGGTGATTTAACAGAGGATCTTTACATGAGTATTCCCCCAGGCTTTGGTAAGTTTGATACAGGTAAGGTTTGTAAGCTTCATAAGTCTTTATATGGGCTTAAACAAGCCCCTAGACAGTGGAACAAAAAATTTTCTGATGCTTTATATAAGTACGGGTTCCAACAGTCTAAAAATGACTATTCCCTCTTCGTTAAATCAAAGGGGAGTAATGTTGTCATCATTTTGGTATATGTTGATGATATCCTGATTACAGGAAGTGATCTTGATCTTATTAGTGATTGTAAGAAATATTTGACTAATTCTTTTCATATGAAAGACCTTGGTGATCTCAAATTTTTCCTTGGCATTGAAGTTGCCAGATCTTCTACAGGGATCTGTTTAACTCAGAGGAAGTATACTCTTGAATTGCTTGCAGAAACTGGTATGTTGGGATCAAAGCCTATCCTAACTCCTATGGAACAGAATGTTAGATTAACATCACATGATTATGATGTGATTAATAAAATTGGTTCAGATGATGAATTATTAAGTGATGTTACTGTGTATCAAAGGATTGTTGGGAAGTTAATATATTTATGTTTAACTAGGCCGGACATTTGCTTTGCAGTCCATGTTCTTACACAGTTTATGCATAAACCAAAGAAATCACACTTGGATGCTGTGTATAGAGTATTGAAATATCTTAAAGGTAGTTCTGGGCTTGGTTTGTTTTTGTCTGCTAACAGTTCATTGCAGGTTAAAGCCTTTTGTGACTCTGATTGGGCTACTTGTCCTATGACAAGGAAGTCTGTGACTGGGTATGCTGTTCAAATTGGAGAATCTTTAGTGTCCTGGAAAACAAAAAAGCAAGGAGTTGTGTCCAGATCTTCAGCAGAAGCTGAGTATAGAGCCATGGCTTCTGTTACATGTGAAGTGCTGTGGATACTTGGAGTTTTAAGAGATTTGGGAGTTCAAATTAAAGGTCCAGTAAAGTTGTTTTCTGATAGCAAGTCTGCTCTACAGATTGGTTCAAATCCGGTATTTCATGAGCGTACCAAACACATAGAGGTTGACTGTCATTTTATAAGAGAGAAGATTCAACAAGGAGTAATTTCTACTCATTACATTTCAACTAGTCAACAACCTGCAGATGTTCTTACAAAAGCTCTAGGAAGAGTTCAAGCTGAGAATTCGTTGTGCAAACTTGGGTTATTAAATCTGTACAAGTCACATTCTCA
This sequence comes from Buddleja alternifolia, assembly GCA_019426215.1. Taxonomy (NCBI): domain Eukaryota; kingdom Viridiplantae; phylum Streptophyta; class Magnoliopsida; order Lamiales; family Scrophulariaceae; genus Buddleja; species Buddleja alternifolia. Next base: position 6,740,146 of record CM033396.1, on the reverse strand, counting down.
CCTTGAGGGGGAGTGTTGAGATATTTTCCTTTTTATATATATTGTTGTATTTTAAGTATTTAGTGGGGACCACTCATTAGAGGATCTAGAGGATTACTCCTCATATATAAACAGACTAAGGCAATGTATTTCTACGGTTAGAAATTTAATTCAATAAAAAAGTCTCCTTTTAGTTTCTCTCTCTCTCTCTCTGCGATTTATCAAGTGTATCATACGTTTAGAACATGAAAAAAATATTAGTATATCAATTTAAATATCTGTTTTACAACCAGTATAATTATAATATGTACATATTTTACTAATGTATATATATATTTTATCAAATAAGAACACACTCATCTATAAGAAAATGTCTTCATCTAGCTTGCATGAAAAGTAATAAGAAAAATTGTATATAAACAAGTAATACAAAAAATGACATGTTGCAATTTTTGTTTATTAAAATTTGTGCACTAAAATCTGCAAAATGATATTATAAAGTATATTATAAAGTTATAAAACAATAGGTAATCTAACGCGACATTACTATTACAAATAATGTGATAGTTAAATAGAACAAATGTTATAAATATAATCTATAATACTTTTTTATCAAAAATCTTCAAGTGTCTATTATATATATAAAAAAAATATAACACTAAAATATCATAAGATATTATCACTCTAAAAGTTTCAAGCACAAATGTTGATTGAATATATTATTAATCTTGTAAAGGATATAACCATATCAATTCAATAAAAAATATTAAATAAAACTACAAATATGAATACTATTACGAGTAAAACCTATTAAAAGTTTAAATTAAAAAAGAATAATATATATATATATATATATATAGGGTCAAGATCTAATACATACCCTATATTAGATAAAATATAAGACCCAATATATACCATTGGATCAATTAAATCAAATAGTCCAAATTAAACATTAGAAATAGGCGGGAAACCCAATTGTAATTGGCTTAGGGGTATAATAGTAAAATACACACAATTATACAACAAGCACGTCCTAATTTAGCTCCACAAATCTTCCTAAAATCTCTCACATTTAAACCCGCGTACAATTAATCAACTGTAAATCATGAATGTTCAAATCCAAATTAGGTCTCATCGACATCCCCTTCTTCTGCGAAATCAGCTTGGATAATGATTTTTTATCAAATGGATTGTCATTGAGGAAATCAAGGATTATGAAAACTATCTCTTTAGAGTGAAGATCGAAGCGGTTGATACTCGGTTCAGGGTTTGATTTTTGCTTCTTCATTGATATAGACATTGAAGATGTATGGGGGATTGTGAAGGTCTGGAGATGGTGAAATCTATACAAATAGCCATGTGTGTATGTATATATATTTATAGAGATATGTTATATATATAAATTATAACAGGGGTAGGGGTATCTGGTTTATGATAACAAAGAGATGTTGCAAAATTCAGAGGCAATTGTTAACAAAAAACACTGTATATTGCCTTACACGTTACTGTATAATGTCTTAGAATATATCTATATAATGGTTTATTATATTGTAATTTTATGATGTATAAACACATATTGTATAATTGGTTATAAGATACTGTATAATGTGTTATAGTATACTGTATAGTGGTTTATAAGATACTGTATAATGGTTTATAAGCTACTGTATGATGGTTTAAAAAATCACTAATTGTGATATCACTAAATACCACACTGTATAGCATCACTCATGTACTGTATTTTGCTTTAAAAAAATAATAAAAAATATATATTTTAAATTTCCGAAAGGCAAAAACTGTTTTTGGAATTTGGCCCCAAGCTCTACTTCAATCTTAAAGGAAACGTCGTTTTAAAAACAACTCAATATACATAAGTATATTGAGCACCACTCTCTCGGGCCCAAAATCCATCGTTTTACTAGGTTTTTTCGCGTTTTTGTGTTTTAAGTCGGATTTTTATTTTTATTTTTATTTATTTCCATTATTTTCGTACTTTACCTTGTTTGTATTTACTGTATATTTGTTTATTAACTATTATATAATGGATTAATTAGCTATTGTATTCACTGTATAATGGGTTATATGATACTGTATATTGATTTATATAATACTGTATATTGGGTTATAAGATACTGTATAATGGTTTGAAACCACTAATTGTATGTCACTAATCACACACTGTACATCACCGTTGTATTTACTGTATAATGGTTTATAATCTACTATATAATGTGTTATAAACTACTGTATGATGGTTTAAAATCATTAATTGTGATGTTTTCTTCCCCTTCTTCCTTTATTCTCGCCCTGTCTTTTTCTATTCTGTATGTATGTATGTATGTAATGCCGACCAACACTACGAATATAACATGGCCAATGATTCCTACCATAGCTTCCACTTTCTTTTTCTTCTATTCTCTGTCTATATGTCTATACACACACATATACATATATGTGTATATGTATATGACAGTAAATCATGTGTTCTCCTTTACAAAGAAATTAAAGAGAAACCCATTTGTTATTTTCTTACTATGATGATTTTGAAGATCTGAGTGCAATTAATGAGTTGGGATTGAATCAAATTGGGTGTTGAAGTTAACTCTCTCTGATTTGTTACTTTTTACCAGAAAAGGACGAGATTGTTGAAGGCCTGCTGCATGAATTGATGATGATGATGAATCGAGCTTGATGATTAATTGAGTTTTGTGAACTGATCGAATTGTAATTGGAAAGAAAAAATAAATTGGAGAAAAAGAATCTGTTATGAGCGTGATAAGGGGGATTTGATTTTGATCCTGCATGATATTTACGTTCATTGACTAAAATACCCTTGCCATCATTAAAAAAATTATAAAAACTGAAAAATAGAGTTAAATCAGGACCTTGGGATCAAATGGTTTAAATGATCTAGATTGAGTTTTTTATCTTACCTAAAGCATAGGGATGTATTTGATCCATATCCTATATATATATATAGGCGGTGGTGGTGCGGTTCGATTTTATAACACTAATTTTGAAACCAAACCGCATAGGGCAGTGCGGTTTTCATTTAAATTTTAAACCACGATTTGTTTAGAAATTTGACAAAAAACGGTGCGGTTCGGTGCGGTTCGGTCGGTTCAGGCGATTTTTCGAAACCAATGCTCACCCCTTGTATTAATGATTAATTATGTTTTTTTTTGTTCAAGGCAAAAATACAATGAATTTAATCAATGCTCCTACGAAGATTTAGTATCAACACAAGACAAGAATACGATACTCCATATACCGTCTTTTCCATCAAAAAAAAAAAAAAAGAATACGATACTCCATATTAGCCCACCGATAAATCAATGCTTCTGTGTAGGTGTAGTATTAGCGACTAATTATATCCAAATAAAGCGATAAATGTTTAAATCTTAAAAACAAGCATTTCTCTTACCAAAAAATGAAAAGATTTTCTTACCCTAAAATTCTTAAAAAGAAAAATGAAGAAATTAGATATCATGACAAGTCCTATAATTCTACGTGTCAACAATGAAAGAAGACAATATGAAACATAGAAAAACGGGGAAAAATATATGCTAAATTGAATTCAATAATATTATAATATACATTTTTCACATATAATTTACATTCAGTTCGAATCAATCAACTCAGTCGAACATAAAATTACCCGACAAATGAGAACAAAAGTATGCTAAACTGAATTAAATGATCCTAGTTACATTATTACGGGGCCGTTCTATGCTGGTCTCGACCCAACTTTGGCCGTTGAATCACCAATAGAGAGGGGGTCATTTAGCAATTTAACCCCCCTATTTGTTGATTCAACGGCCAAACCTGAATCGAGACCAATGATCTCAATTTAACGTAAAATTTTCCATTATTACGTGCATTCCCCACATACAAGAAATAAATACATAATTCACACCCGAACCGACCAATAAGCTCGATCGACATAAAATTGTCCCCAAAAGGTGGCGTTACAAAACCTTCTACCCGTGTCTTTATAAACCCTTGTTCCAAAATCTCTCTACACTCTTTCCCTCTGAATCGACCCTACATTTCCACCGATTCAGCCATGTGCAGTGAAACCAAGCGGAAGCGCAAGCGCGGCCGCCGCCCTAAATCGGATCAACCGGAAACCGCCGTGCTAGACAACGTCAACAACGGCGGTTCCCCGACCACCGCCACCGCGGCGGAAAACGACGCCGTGTTCTCCCTCAGCAACGTAGAGCTCATCAATGACGGTTCTCCGCCGTCCTCCTCGCAGCATCCAGGACGCCGCCGCGGCCGCCCCCGAAAATCGACGAAACCTGAACCTTCTATCCCCGCCGCGAATTCGAAACATGTACCTGCGTCTGTTGCGCCGATTGCTAATGGCTCCGTGTCGATAAATGCGGAGAGTGCGGTGGCTAGGGTTGTACCCGCCATGGACGCGGTGGTGAAGGTTTTTTGCGTTCACACGGAGCCGAATTTTTCCTTGCCGTGGCAGAGGAAAAGGCAGTACAGTTCGAGTAGCAGTGGCTTTGTTATCAAGGGGAGGAGAGTTTTGACGAATGCGCATTCCGTGGAGCATCATACGCAGGTTAAGTTGAAGAAGAGGGGGTCAGATACGAAGTATGTGGCTACCGTGCTTGCAATTGGAAATGAATGCGATATTGGTGAGGCATTTTCATTGAGTAAATTTCCCCTTTTTCAATTTGAAGCAGTCGTGTTCTCTTTTATAAACTTGGAATGAAATGAATTCTATATGAAGCTGTAATTAAACATCTTATCTTAGTTATTTTGTTGGAGAAGCAGTACATGTTTCATCAAGTACCTACATTAGTAGTTGAGAACAAGCTTATGACCTAAAACTATTTACCAAAAGAAGGAAGACTAGGGCTGAAAGACGAACCAAACTACTCGATACTCGACTTGAGAATGATCACTTAAAGTTCATTTGAGCTCGGTTCGTAAACATATGAAACCAAGTTTGGACAATCTTTCATGTGTTCCGTAAAATTTTTAACTTGGCTCGAGCTCGACTTCATTAGTAACCATTAGTAAAAAATGATAAAATGTATGCAAAAAAATCAAGCTATTCAAGCTCGATTCAAGTTCGGCTCAATTAAAGCTCGTTTGAGCTCAATTCGATTAACATCAAACCAAGCTCAAACACTACATCTCGATAATAATTCAAATAAGCTTGAACAACAATGTGTTTGGGGCGACTCGACACATTTACAGCCCTAGGAAAGACTAATACTATGAAATTAGACTTAACACCTGCAATGTTGATAGGATTTGGACCAAGACCTCATAATTATAGTTTTGTACTTAATGGACATTTTGAATTAGTTGAGTTTTCTTGGGATGTGAAGTAATTGTTGTGATTCTACGTCTTGAACTTGGTAAGTTTATTGACTAGGGATGCTAGGTAGTGCTTATTTTAATGCTTGTTGCTATCGTTTATTGTATAACCAAGTGTAAAAATGACTATTTATCGCCGTGGATAAGAAATAACATTGCAGTTATAACAATTTAATAGAAGTAACGAATTAATTACGTTACTTTTCTGTTCCTTGTTAATTTTTATGGTATTCTGACCGTTAATTCTAGTTGAGTGTGCTGTATATTTAAGTAAAAGTACACATCTTATAACAATGTAGCAAAACATTGTTGCATTAAATTATCTATACTTGTTTGTTAAGACAAGTGTACCAGGACAACTTATATTTATGTAGCAAAAGAAGGAAATATTAGAATGAAATAGGAATAACATGCACATTTCTAGTGAGACTCGAACACAAGACCTCATAATTGTACGTTCTTACAGCCCGACCCTTTGCCGCTTGAGCCACCTGGTCTTGGTGGTGTTTTTCATTAGTTAAAATCTTTTTAACTGTCTGGGTCGAATTGTTGAACTTAGTAAGATTATTGACTAGGAATGTTAGATAGAGTCTGTCTTCATGCTCATTCATATTCTTTCTTGACTAATCATCTGCAAAGGTGACTCTTTGTTGCAGACCAAATTAAATATTACGTGGTTATGACATTTAATTGAAGTAATTAATGTATTGTAATAATTGCATTACTTCATGTTTTTTGTCAACTATTTATGATTATTGATTTATGTTAAATGGGCCACATTTTACATCATTTCTTGTGATTCTACGTGTTGTTCTTGGATTAGAGCCAGGTAGATACTTCTCGAGATTTTTATGCTCATTTCCATTATATAGTTGCTAGATTGAGAGAGTGAGAACGGCCTTGTCTTGCCATAAAAATCACATATAAGTGCAACTATATAATTTTTATAGAAGTAATTCATGTTATTGGAAATTTGCCTCTTCAGTGTTTGTGAAATATCTGAATAATGATTATTGGGAAGCAATTTGAGCCTTGCTTTGCATTAAGTCTTTGTGAAATCCTAAGATTTCCGTTACGGAAATAAGATGGTGATTTTAATGCAACATCAGAATTGGATTCAAGTAATTAAAGTTTCTCGGTTACACCTACCTTGTAAAAGGACAAAAACAAAATTCACAGTGTAAATTTGAAGCTCGGCCCACAAAGCCTTATAGTCCCTTTGCCAAACCCTATCGCCGCTGCATTTTCCATTCAATTCAGCCATGTCTGAAGAAACCAAACCTAAGAGGAAATTCAGCCGCCGCTACAAACCCCGGCTTTCTGAAACTGTCACCGTCCTTGACAAATCCATTGTCCTAAACTACTCAACGCCCAGTGACAACGTATTTTCCGTGAGAAATGTGGAGCTCATCAACCCTGATTCAGCCTCATCCTCCTCCAAATCACAACACCATCGTCGTACCACCATTTTGGACGACACCATTGGCACCAACTCTACCACGCCCACCATCGGCACCAATTCCTTCCCATTCACTGATGCTGTATTCTCGGCAAAAAATGAGGAGCTCATCAACCCTGATTCTTCCCAATCTTCCCACCACCAGCACCTGAAGAAAAAACGCAGCCGCCGCCGCCCGAGAGTCCGGATGACTCAAAGCGCCAACCCTGACAACACCATGCCTACCAACCCCTCTCCACTCATCACCAATATTGCCAATGACATCGTATTCTCTATGGCAAATGTGGAGCTTATTGATCACAATTCTCCTGTATCCTCCTCCCACCATAACCATAGCCTTCCTGTACTACCTTGCAAAACCCCCAATTCTGAATGCAAAAACCTACCAACTCCCATTCCTCCTATTTTGGACAGCTCCATGTTGATTAATGCAGAGAGCAGTGTGGCTGGGGTTTTACCTGCCACCACCATTGATGATGACATGGTATTCTCTGTAGCAAATTTTGAGCCCATTGACCCCAATTTCCCCCTATCTTTCTCCCGCCAACATCACTGGCTCCCTGCACTGCCCCCTCAAAACCAAGAACACCTAACCCTTGCCATTCCGTCTGTTGCTGACACTTCCATGTTGATCAATGCAGAGATCCTCCCTGCATCGCCTCAAAACCTCTCCAGATCTGATCTTAAAACCCTATCCCCTGCCATTCCGCCTATTTCTGACTGCTCCATGTTGATTAATGCAGAGAGCTGGGTGGATACCACGGCCGATGACTTTGTAGCCCTTGTGGCAAACATGGAGCTCAATGATTCACATTTCCCCCCATCCTCCTCCCACCATAGTTACTGCCTCCCTCCACTCCCTCACAAAACCCCTCAAACTGAACCCGAAAACCTACCCCCTGCTGTTCCGCCTATTGCTGATAGCCCCAAGTTGATTAATGCAGAGAGCGGGGTAGCTAGGGTTGTGCCCACAATGGATGCTGTGGTGAAGGTTTTTTGTGTTCATGCCGGACCAAATTTCTCTTTGCCATGGCAAAAGAAACGGCAGCACAGTACTAGTAATAGTGGGTTTGTGATCGAAGGAAGGAGGGTTTTGACGAATGCACATTCGGTGGAGCATTATACGCAGGTTAAGTTGAGAAGGAGGGGTTCAGATACCAAATATGTGGCTACTGTGCTTGCTGTTGGAACTGAATGTGATATTGGTGAGGGTCTTGAGTTTGGTGATTGGATTCTTTTTGTCTTTCTTATTGGTTGATTTCTGAACCAATGCCTGTTATCTCTGTCGAATTTTGGAGATGATGAATTTGTAGGTGATGATGCTCTTGAAAGTTCTGTTGTGACTGAATTTGTTTATTTTGAGATAGTTGCTTCTTGTGCTCTGTGCTGTTGTTTGAACTATTGACTAGGAGCACTAGATAGAAACTTTACTATCTTGATGGTCATTGCATTCATATTTTTTGTCCACTAGTCCAGAATAAGAATGATCTACCTGGTTGTTCAAATTACTCAAAAATGGTAATGATAACATTTGGTTAGAAGTAGTTAATGTATCTGAGAAATTGCTTTTAATGCGTGATTGTTAAAAGGTTTCTGAACTTTTTTAATGAAGATGTTGGTTGAATTTTTGTTTTTTTAGATGCTAAAGAATTTACAGTGATATTATGCATGGTTCCTGGATAGAGACGTTTCAAGTTTTAATATGCATTGCTCTCATATAATAGCTTGTCTGGTTGAGGTTTAATTAACCTTGTATTGCAATTAATGTTACTCTGAAAGATATGGGTTAGAAATTTGGATGTAAGTAGTTAATGCTAGTGGTAACATTTCAATTAATGATAGTTGAATTTCTTAACAATTATATCTAAGAAACTAGTATCTCATTCTTGTCGATGAAAAAGATAGTTTAGGAAACCAAGAACAAATGAGATGTTCAACTGTTTTAGGAATGTCATCTTTTTGAGCTTGGAATACATTTCGGTGTCCATGTAATTGGCATGTGGTTTTTCATGTCTGGCAAGATTTTCTGACACATAATAGTAATGGCCAATGGATTTGGTTATTAATATACATATACTCAAACATTTGGATGTAAGTAGTTGAGACAAGGATTGAGACCTCCATATCTCTGCTGGGCACTGGATAGGATTTAGCATCATATGTGTAGAGCCAAGACAAGAGCCGTGTTGTGTTAGGCATTTCTTGGCCACTTCCCGGCTTCTGGATTGCTCCAGTGCTTCATGGCAGGCTTTTCCCATCTCCTAGCACCAGAGAAAAGCTACAGTCTCTTGCTTGCAACATCCTGTTACCCATAGGGTTCCGTGCTTTAAAAGAAAGCACCTGGCCTTATAACACAGTCTTGAACTGGGGGAATAAGATACTTGTTTTTGTTTGTTTGTTGTAGTATGCCATTTCTATTTTGTATATACTTTCTTTTTGATCCTCAAATATTAAAAAGTTTTACAGATTATGCAGCTATACTTCAACTGCATAATGACTTCAAAAATGTTATGGACGTGACTAAAATGACTAAATTCTATTTTATGAGGTTAATTTTGGTTTATATGTTGGTGCAGCTTTGCTCACAGTAGAGGATGATGAATTCTGGGAAGGGGTCTCACCTGTTGAATTTGGTGACCTACCTGCACTTCAAGATGCTGTCACTGTTGTGGGTTATCCTATTGGGGGCGACACAATTTCCGTAACAAGTGGGGTTGTGTCACGAATAGAAATTCTTTCATATGTTCATGGATCGACTGAACTTTTAGGGTTGCAGGTATTTGATCTGCAATTCAACTTCCATCTTTAGTTTCTAACAAAATGCACTTGCGTCTTCTAAAAATTGTTCATCTACAGATAGATGCTGCTATTAACTCTGGAAATTCTGGTGGACCCGCTTTCAATGACAAGGGAAATTGTGTGGGTATTGCGTTCCAATCACTCAAACATGAGGACGTCGAGAATATTGGTTATGTCATACCAACACCAGTGATCATGCATTTCATCCAAGATTATGAGAAAAATGGAGCATATACTGGTACGATATCTGGATGCTACCTTTTCTCTTCCTCTTTTTAATTGTCTTTATTAAAATAAGTTAGGGGCTTGGGGTGTGTGGAGAGGACTTGTTTGTGGTAAAATTCATCCGTTAATATAAGATTCAATCAAAGTGTAGGCTTTATATTTCCATCAATACAACAATGTGGTTTGATTTTGCCAAGGGATTCAAAGAAAATTTGAGTAGTCAGATGGGATATATTTTGAGGTTTCAGTCTTTGCATTCAAGATTTTTGATGGCTAAATATCTGCATAATGCTTCTCTTTATGATATACTTTTATGGTGTAACCTCTCCTGACATATTGGCTGTGTGAGCTGCAAACTGACCTCTGTATCCGTTCACTTCTTTTTTAACTGGTGTAGATTATGGTCTTTGTTATTGAACTAACACAATTTTTAAATGGAATATGAAATGGTTTCTTTGAATTTGGTAGTTCATCATGAATGGTGGGATAAAACCTGAATGCATGGGTCATTTGTCCCTGCTCCCCAGCTTTAGCATAAACATTTTTGCATGTCCTTTTCTCTACTTGCATGATATTAGCTGTGTGAGCTGCAATATGACCTCTGTATTCATTCTCTTCTTTTTGAATTGGTGTAGATTATGGTCCAAATTTAATTTTGTTTTGGAACTATCACCAATTCTACATGGAATACGAAACACTTTCATTTGTTGCGGTAGTTCATCATGAATTGTGGGTTATACCTAAATGCATTGGTGTTATTAAATCATAAGTCCCTGCTTCTGCTTTGGATTAAACATTTTTGCGTGCCCTGTTCTCTACTTGTATTATCAGAGAGAGGGAGGGAGGGAGGTTTGGTTAGTATAATTAACTGAAACTTTCTTTGTACCCATATCAATAGCTTGTTCAGTTCGAAGTTTGGTTTTTATGATTTCATCCTTGTGTCAGGCAGGGAATAATTATGGTCCTAATAATTAATTTATGTGCTCATTTTTCTGCGTATTTACGAGAAGAATCATGGTTTCATTCTTGTGTCAGGCAGGGAATAATTTTGTGGTCTTAATAATTAATTTATGTGCTCATTTTTCTGCGTATTTACGAGAAGAATCATGGTTTCATTCTTGTGTCAGGTAGGGAATAATTTTGTGGTCCTACTAATTAATTTATGTGCTCATTTTTCTGCGTATTTACGAGAAGAATCTTCATTTAATGGAGGTGAAGGGAGTGAGGGAAGGAGATTTGGTTAGTATAGTTAACTGATGCTTTCCTCGTAACCATATCAATAGCTTGTTCGGTTTGAAGTTTGGCTTTCATGATTTCATCCTAGTGTCAGGCAGGGAATAATTTTTTGGTCCTAATAATTAATTTATGTGCTCATTTTTCTGCGTATTTATGAGAAGAATCTTCATTTAATGGATGTGAAGGTTGGTGTTGCCCATATTGATTATGTTGTAGTAGTAAAAAATTAGATTGACAATTTCATACTTCACAATGATCAATTTTCTAGATACCATGTCCTCTGTGGGGCTGGGATACTGTTTCTCTGTGTTTCATGAATGGTAGATTTGTGTTTATGTAAAGAAAATGGAATACGTTTGCAGTGTATCTCCTACTTTAATTTTTGGAAAGTGTCAACTTGTCCAATCATTTTCTTGTCATGAAGTATTTGTTTGGTGTCTGCCAGGATTTCCCATTCTTGGGGTTGAATGGCAGAAGATGGAAAATCCAGACTTGCGGTTGTCCATGGGGATGAAACCTGATCAGAAGGGTGTCCGAATAAGAAGAATCGATCCCACCTCTCCTGAGTTCATGGTTTTGAAACCATCAGATGTCATCCTTAGCTTTGATGGGGTTGATATTGCCAATGATGGAACAGGTAAGATTTAGATAAAGGGTTCTGAGCTCACACAGATGTATGCCATCTCCTATAACCATGTTATGCAATCAAGCATGCTTGCATACAAGCAATTATCAGAAGCCCAGCAATAGTTAAGAAATATTAGGAATTGAATTAGGTTAAAGTGTTAGATGTGAACTTCTCGCCTAGATTGGCATAATGTAATGTTCTGATTGGGTAATGTGCTCTGCCTTTAATTTTATTGCCATAAGCTTTATTGAAGATAATTTCTTCTGTTGAAGTAATCTTTGATTTATAAGGCGTAAGTCTTGTTTTGGTTACTTGCAGTTCCATTTAGGCATGGAGAGCGCATAGGTTTTAGCTACCTTGTTTCTCAGAAATATACTGGGGATAGTGCTGCAATAAAAATTCTTCGTGATTCTAAAACTATGAAGTTCACTGTCAAACTTGGTACGCATAGAAGGCTTGTTCCAGCTCACAACAAAGGCAAACCTCCGTCGTATTATATTATTGCTGGATTTGTTTTTTCGACTGTTTCTGTTCCATATCTCCGCTCTGAGGTTAGTATTCTACTATGAACACCTTAGGTCTACGTGCTTATTATTTTATGATGTGCAAGTTTCTTTTCAACCTTTTACATCCCAAGTTCGCAGCAATTTGAAATAGTTCTGTACTTTTTTTTTGTTTCGATTATTTATTTTTCGTTGTACGTTACATGAGCTGTATTCAGTACTAAATTCCTGCCTAATAGCATCTGTACCAAATCTAATCAGTAAGATGTATATTAAGTGTTCCTATATAAGTTATAGTGGCCAACTATAGGTTCTATTCTGCTTGCTTCGAAATGTTATGTAAGGCATGCTATCTAATATTCTAATGGGTCTGTTTCTACTGTTTGTGGAAGGGATATTTGGACAAATATTGCCTTAGGCATAATTTTTAAATAATGATTTTCTTGACGATTCAACTGATATAATGGGATTTTCTATGGGACATGCATTTAGTATATTGTTTGTGAATCAAAGCGAGTTCTGGATTACTAGCTAGATGATTGCATTTCTAGTTCAAAACTTTTTTCATATAAATTAAGAATCTCATTGAAGACATTGCAAAGAGAATCAAGGTAAGAAAAATCGCACTGCTGAATATTGCAAGCAAATAGGTAGAATAGCATATTGAATTATTGTGCTGATCTATTGTGTCCCTGGCAATTTAAAGAAAGGCCAAATAGACATTCTTCACGCATCCCTTCTTAGGTGGGGTGGATCTTCCCAAGTAGCTGAATTTTATGATACATATTAGATGTTGGAATTACAACCCCGTATTGTATGCTAAACACAAACGTTTCTGTATCTAACAGTATTTATTTTCTGTTGACATGGTTTGCAATTTTGTCTCTCCCATAGAGGAAAACATTAAGTTTAAGTGGAAAAAGAATTGCTCGGTCCAAACATTTAGTTCCATATTATTTCGTTCTTATATCTTGTTTTTGTGAATCTCCAGTATGGGAAGGATTATGAGTATGAAGCTCCTGTGAAGTTGTTGGACAAACTCTTGCATGAAATGCCACAATCACCCGATGAACAAATTGTTGTTGTTTCTCAGGTTCGTCCTCCCATCACCATAATGCTGAAGCTTTATAATATCATATTTAAGAGTGCTCATTTCGTAGTTTAACTCTTTGTTTTCCTTGTTAAAAGGTGCTTGTGGCTGACATCAACATTGGATACGAGGAAATTGTCAACACTCAGGTTAGCGCTTAATACAAACCTTTTTGATATCAAGTACCGACGGTCCTGTTTATACCGTATTATGCTTTTTTCTTCTGCAAACTTTTAAATCCTTGGGTAAATTACATTAACACTCTGTGTGTGAAGCAGTAATTACGAAAAATACCCTGAGATTCGAGAAACTACCATAACTTCCACTATCAGTAAAAACAGATTTCATTTTCAACCCAGTTAGTAAAAACAGATTTCATTTCAACCCAGTTAGTATAAACAGAATACAATTTCACCATTGTTTTTACGATTTCAACCCTGTTAGTAAAAACATATTGCATTTGCACCTCTGTTTCTCGGGTTCTCAAATTTGACAAGGGGTGTCATGGTAATTCGCAAAATCTCAGGGTGTTTGTGGTAATTGTCTAGTATGCACGTAATAATCCCTTCTTAAATTTTTTTGATGCATTTTAGGTTCTTGCCTTTAACGGTCAGCCCGTGAAGAATCTGAAGAGCTTGGCTACAATGGTAGAGAGCTGCAACGATGAATATTTGAAATTTGATTTGGACTACCAGCAGGTAGGCTTTTACCTTCTTTTGATTTTCTGGGGCGTTATTGTCTTTTAGCTTCAGCTCTTATTTATTTATTTTTGAGTTTGTGCAGATTGTGGTCCTCCAAACAAAGAAGGCGAAAGCAGCAACCTTGGACATTCTTTCGACCCATTGTATACCATCAGCCATGTCGGATGATCTCAAGACAACATGAGATCGCCTCAACTGAAATAATATCTATTCGTAATACTAGGATCAAATCATGAGACTACATTTCTTTGAATACTGTTTAAACTTTCTGTCACCTTTTTTTACTTGTTAACTCTAAAGACCACATTTGTTTGGGACATAAAACTATTCTCTAGAAAGGTTTTGGTCCATTGTTGTAGCCAGTTTGTTGGGAGGTGGACAAAAGAAAGGTAGTTCCAAATATCTCTCCCCTGAACTCCGAGATTTGTCGTTATAATCTGGTGAAATTTTGTGCTATGCAAGTTGATACATGGATCGTTGGATGCCAATGTGGTGATTTTATTTTCGATCCAACGGTTCGTAAGTATTTAATTAGGTCATCTTAGCTATGTGTGGCTCGATCGCCATGTCTAGGACCATTGAAGTTTTTACGCATTTTGGATGCTGGTTTTGTATCTTGTATATAATCTATGTCAAATGTGTATCTGAATTGAATTAGATTTAAAGGACCTTCAACTGAACTTAGGTGCATAATTAATTACATTAAGATATTTCTAATTGGATTTACACTTTTAATCCGTGAAGAAAGCTACAATATAATAAAAGTAGAGGATTGAATTTGAACCAAGTTCGGGTTAAGATAGTACATTGTTCTAGGAACTTTTGATTTCGATAGCTAATGATATACAATGTTAAGTAAGCAGCAAAGGTAATATTTTCCATTGTTTGTCCGGTCCATTTAAATGCACTTAGTCTCTTAGGTGGTTTTGAGATTGTGTCGATTTCGTATAAACATGTCGTATGTACAAAAGGATGCTATGTATATTTAAAGAAAATATTTTTCAGGTGATACATGTACGAAAGATGAAGTACGAGATGGAAGAGTTTGGGCTGTTATGAAGATGGCTTAAAAATTATGACATAGAGTATTTATTGTTCTGGTATATGAATATTTGTTATTTTTCTCATTTTATTCGTTATAATTATAATTTCAGCATTTTGAAGTTCGTTATTGCAAAATTCGATTTTATGCAAGTACGTCGGGAGTTTTTTTTTTTATTATTACACAAAGAGATACTCGTATCACCATATACCTTGATGTAGATCTTTGATCATCTCCAGAGTCGATACCTATGAAATCAATTGAGGAACATTTGCCCTTTTCTTTTCTTTTTTTTAAAGTATAAACCCATACCTAGAGTTCAATTGACATACTCAAAGGAAAAATTCACAGCTTCTAGATGAGGCTTTCTTGGTGTTTGTATGAATGTGCTAATTGGATTGATAGAGAAGACAATATTTGACATTGTTATAGCCAACCTATGTTATATGGATACGAATACGGGGATACTAATATGAAATACGGTAAATCTCAAAATTTTAGGATACGATACGTAGATGATACGTATATATATGCATGTATAATATTTAAAAATAAATTTGATTCAATAGATTCATTGACATCAATAAAATTTCGTCTAGTTCTTTAAATTTCTTTGTCATTTGTTTAACTTTTATGATTTATTGTTTAACAAAAGACCGATATTATTAATTTTTTTTCTTATTTAACCCGAGAAATATTGTATAATATTAAAAAATACACTGTCTGGTATTCAAGCCTTGCCAGATACTTCAAATTTTGTGTTTCGAAAACTGTATCCAAAATGCTTCTTTTCTTTTAATTTTCATACACTACAAAAATGGTCCAAGATACGGTATTAGGGAGCATCCGTATTGGATACGAGTATGATATGGATACGATATCGCACGAAAATATTTTGAGTATCCGTGCATCATAGCGCCATAGAAAAGACTTACAAGTGATCAACACCGTATAGGTTTGGGGTCAAAAACAAAAAGCGACTAATAACTTGAATATGAATTTATTGTTACATAGCCACATAACTCCATATATTGATAGATTTTAATATTTTACGGTATACATGTCGCTCAGTGCTCGTTTAAAGCCCATAAGAAGCTTTCTTAAGTTAGCGAACATAATGACAATGTAAGTTACATACATCACCTCATTGAGCTTGAATCGATCTTTTGAAATTCGAATCGAGCTTGTATTAAAATATTTAAGCTTGAATTTGTTAATTTAGACTCAAGTTCAAACCTGACATATTTATGGTCAAGCCTAATCGAGGGCGAACTCCCGACTTGGGCTCAACCATGCATGAAAAAAAATAAAGGTGTAATTTGAATCATGTGAAATTCTAATTATTTTAAGTATATTCTAAAATTATTTAGCATCAAATTTTTTATCATAATAATATTAAATAAATCAAACTAATTAATATATTTATGAAACTATTATAATGATGTATGTTTATTATCAGGATCCTTAATTTTTCATTAAGAAGATGACAATATTCCTACTATGAGTACTCAAATAAGTCATATCCTAACATGGTAAATTTTCTCTTTCAATTTTAATTCAGTATTTTTGGTTAGGGTACATGTCACTAGTAATCGCTGAAGTTTTACCTTTATGTCACTTTCGTCCTTAAAGTATCGAATGCTATGCTATCGTCCCTAAAATTTAGTTTCTGTTTCACTTTGGTTTCTACCCATTTTTTGGTGGATTTTGGCTTGATTTGGGGAGCATGTGCACCTCAAGTGCCACCTTGTAGGGGCAAATGTGTGGTGCATATGTTATTGTTACACATGTGAGGAGTACATATTGCTCAAACCATCCAAAATCCATCGAAAAGTGGCCTAAAGGATGAAAGTGAAACCTAAACTGAACTTTAGGGATGATTGCGTAATATTTGGTACTTTAAAATAAAAGCCAGCGTGATACAAAAATAAAACTTTATGTTGACTTTTTTTTTTTAGTCCAACTTTAGGTTGACTTTTGGTTATTTGCTTTCAAAGTTGCCGGTGAACAAAGGAAGTCTCCTTAAATAAAATTTGTTTCTTTAAACCAATAATATGTTTCCCGCGGATTTATCAGATTGAACAATTTTAACCTAAAATTTTACCAACAAATACTACATCTCTCTCAATTTGTCTCCAAATTTCTTCATAATTTTCCTAATCATTACGAACAAATTTCGTTATATATGGAAGAAATTAACTCAGGGATGAATAATAACATGGTAAAGTTTCTATTTCAATTTAAATTCAATTTTTTCTTTGGTTATTTTCCTGAAAAGGGTTTCAAAGATCAAATCTCTAGGTTTAATACTTTGAGAATCAATAAATTCATACGCCTGAATTCGATTTTGTGATTATTGATGATCAGTATCGCGAGCCGTTGTGGATAGATTGAATCGTTTTAGCTAAGAATACCATTGCTTGTTAATGCAGATTTTATAGTAATTTGACGAGCAAAAATTCGCCCCCTGTCTATATATACACACACACACATATATAAGCATGAACTTTAACACTGTATTCATAATTTAAAGTAATTTATTGTATTCTGAATGCTGACTTGTTTTTCCTCTTCAATTGTAAAGTTCTACTTACTTTATCTTTTTCCTCTTTTTTTTTTGGTCTTCCAGGGAATGCGAAATTCAATTGATCGACTACCAGATGAACTGCTAATTTCGATAGTTTCACGCTTACCTGTGAAATATGCAGCAAGGACTAGTGTCCTTGCACACAAATGGAGATATTTTTGGGTGTTTAGTTCTATTCTTGACTTTGATGGTTCACAAGTTATCAGCAAATTGAAGAACTCAAATGCGACGCTTTACAGTGAAAAGATAAGGTGGTTTGAGAACTTGGTGGACAGGGTACTGAACTTGCACTCTGGTACAACCATTGAGGAGTTTAGAATATTGTTCGATCTGGGTTCGACTAGTTCCACTTATATTAATAGATGGTTAGAATATGCATTCAAGAAAAGGGTTAGAAGGCTAGAGTTGGATTTAGTGTTGAGTCATAGTTGCTACAAATTTCCAAACATATGTGACCCCATTGAGCGGTTGCCTATTTTCCCTATAGGCCTTTCAAGTTGTGAATCGCTAGTAACACTCCGTCTGAGTAAAGTAGGCATAACTGGAGAGGTTCTGGAGTTTCTTATCTCCAACTGTCCGTCGCTTGAAGAATTATGCGTGGAATTTTCAAAGTACATTACAAGTTTGAGAACCAGCTGCCCATTCACGCGGTTGAGGCGTTTGGAAATACGCCATTGCCCATTACTTAGAATCCTTGAGATTTGCTTGCCAAGTCGGCTTTCGCATTTGGAAATACGCTGTTGCAGACAGCTTAGCATCCTTGAGATTTGCTCACCAAATCTTCTTTCATTTACATTATGGGGTAGCAACACATCTATGTCTCTGAAGAACGTTTCATCTCTTATTAATTTATCCCTTGGCCCAGATGGGCCTGAGACTATAGCTTATAAATTAGTCCAAATTTCTGGGTGTTTGTCTCGGCTGGAGACTCTAATGATTCGCATATTGAATCGTCAGGTTTGTATGTCTTTTACCATTATTTTCTCATGAAAATAAAGGTTAACTTTTATTTTTATAATGCTTGGGTTGATTTATTTCAGGTACTACTTCATCCACTGCCAAATTTTCCAAATTTACCTAGATTGAAGAAGTTAGTGTTGAATATCTGGGGATATGGATGTGAAAGTCTTCTATGTTTTGCTCCTCTAGTAGATGCTGCGCCGATGTTGAGTGAAATTGTGCTAAAGGTGAATTCTCTAGCTTATTTATATTACATTTGTATTCTTTCAGAAATATAGAAAAAAATAAGCTTTTCACTCGGAGAGCTATGCTTTATGAAGCAAAACTGAAAATGAATAGTCACTAGAAGAGTTGCGTTTCGAGTTGAACGCGTGCCTACATAACTAATAGGGATAATTACATGTACACCGTTATCTTGTAATTACCACGACACCTCCTATAAGACCTTGGGATGTTTTTCATAATTAGGGTTTCACGCAGAATGTGTCTTTGTAATTTACCTTAATTTATGCCTCTCAATTTTTCAAACAGATGAATTCAAATTTTGTGATCGGAAGAGATAGAGGAACAATAGATTCAACCAAAGGACAGAGACTTGAATGTCTTGAACTGGCCCGGTACGTGATCGAGCATGCTGTTTCACTTAAAAAGGTGGTTATCGAGTTTCTTCAACCATTGGAGGTTGAAGAGATGTTAATGGCTAGAGAAGGATTTCGTCTGTTAAAAGCAAAACTTTCTGAGGGAGTTGAACTTATTGTGCGTTGATACATGATTGGTAATTTTAAAATTTTAATATACTAGTAAAGAGCACGTGCGTTGCACGTGATTCTTACGAAATTATTAAGATATTTGCATAATTTAAATGCTTGAAAGTGTAAAATTGACATTCTGGAGGGCATGTAATAAATTAAAAATAGTTAAAATGATAAGTAACATTAAATATAAACAAATAATGTGTTATCTTATTTGAACTTCTCATTAGTTCTTCTCTTGTTTGACCTTGATGGACGTTGTATTATTCTTTTTTTTGTACTTGACTTCATAATTTTCTTTTTAATAGTTTTTTTTAATATATGAAATTGCAAAACGACTCTTCATCATTACTTGGAATTATGTTTTTGATGTTGTCTTCCTTATTGGTTTTCCTGCCTTTTTCTCCCATTCTTTTTTGATTGTACTCTTTGAAGTGCATCCGCTATGACACTAAGTTCCCCTTATTCATTTATGTTTTCTATTAAGTACCATGAGAAAGCGGATTCTGTTGCTCCTTGTAAGCTTAGTGATCTATATTACTTTGATTTAAGTCCTCTATAAGAAAAATGAATATATTAGAAACTTAAATTAGCAAATTATATATAATATAACATGATGAAAAATTAAAAATTATATATAAAGAGATAAAGAAACAATCTAAATTAGTATAAAATTACCTCTTGAATTGATGTCGTGTATTCATTTATGGGGCATCTAACACACATGGTTGCTACATGTATTATAGTCGTATTACAGGACATTTTAAACCAATCTATGCCTTCAAAATAATGCAACAATGTTTGATAAGTTTATGCATAAATAAGCTTGTTTCCTTTGAAAATTATATTTCTAGTATGATTGCCTTAATGTGGTTTTTATGTCCTTCTCATTATATTTTTTACAAGTTACACGGTCTATAGTATTTAAATTGAAGCATGATATCATTTGCACAAATCATACCACAATAATGAGCACGCCACACACCCGCGAGCCCAATGGATGCGAGAATTGCCTCCAAACCCTCCCTATGCATCCCCAAAATTAGGTTGTAAAGCACTTACCTAAAATGGTAATTCAATAGATGAATATGAGTTTTTTGGCCGAAGCTTGTAAGGAGTTTAGTTTTTCAATATATTTTTTCCATGTGGGATACATGGCTTCACAATCACCCATCTTTCATAAAGCGTTGTTCTCATTGCGGCGTGACATCCTCGAGGATCTATCGCCAGGCTTTGGGACTCTAGTAGTGGCTCCCACGAGCTCAAGAGGTGGCTTGTCACACTTATATCACTTTGTGTCGCAACCTGAAGAGCTGGCTCCCGCAAGTGTAACACTTTCTTCACATAAATGGAGAGGTTGGAAGGTTGTTTCTCGAAAGGTTTGCTTGATAAGATCAAACTAAGACTATCTCAATAGTAGTTGAAGGTTCTTCTAAGAAGAGTTTTGAGATATTTGTGACTATCTTTGGAAGGGATGAAAAATTTGAAGGGTTTTAGCTATGGAGTTTGAGCTTTTCTTGGAAGTACATTTGAGACTTCAATGTAATAGCAATTAGACTTAAGATTTCATATTGGTGATTAGGGTTTGTTGGGAATTCCTATTTTGGATAATGTATACGCTTGACACATATGGGGCACATGTCTTTCACATTCGGTGAGTGAACAACTTCCGTTATTTTATCCTTGCAATTCTACTGCAAAAAGTTGGTGATACGCTTGACACATATGGGGCACATGTCTTTCACATTCGGTGAGTGAACAACTTCCGTTCTTTTATCCCTGCAATTCTACTGCAAAAAGTTATTGTTGCAGACTCTGATTCTGACAGTCTAATGGGAGGCTTAATCCGTGCGTCCGATGTACTTATCACCATCAATGCTCTTATCAGCATTAAATGTATGTGAATTAAATCTCCGTTGAGATAAATGTTTCTTTTTAAAATTGTATTTAACTTCCTCTTAACTTCGGATTTAATTCAGATGAATTTTGTCTTGGGGATGCTCATTTAACGCTGAATGATCTTTACAGCTTGATTTGCTTCGACATTTTTGGATGATCTCGGCGGAACGGATGAGGCTACATTGACCGTTTTGGCACTACAGATTAGGCTTATCTTGTTTTATTTCCATGCATGTTTCGTTTTGTTTTTGGTTATCTTTTGTTGGGTTGTTGGATATTTTATGTTTTATGTTTGGATGCTTGATGTTTTCTTTCCATGCATGTTTCTCATTTTTGTTCGTCTCGTTTTGTTTTCTTCTATTCTATCCAATGTTTGATGCTTTGTATGGCTAGCATTTTTTTTTTACCTATGTAGTGATCGACACAGTGATTGCCATCCTTGGACTCGATTGCCTTAAGTGGACTCAGGTATTGCTTTTCAGCTCCCCTATGGTGATGTGTATTTTACCCTTATTTTCTTTCGAACATTGGGGCCAATGTTCATGTTAAGTTTGGGGGGGGGGGGGGGGGGCTTGAGATAATTCAGTCCAAGTTTGGGGGATGAAAAAAAAAATATATAAAAATTTTTTTTTGGATAGAATTTCAACCCGTCACTTGATGAATTGAGCATGGTTAATGTGAATACATGGTATTCATTCTCTATCAATTTGGTTTTCAATTTGGTTTTTAATGGCTATACACGCAATTCCTTGTTTGTGAGACCCTAACTAGACTAGATTGACCTTAAGATGATTCACATATGCACATAAATCGAGGGTAGAGGAGTTGAGTGGGCAACCATTTTGAAACACTTAAAGGCTTGATCCCGGAAATATCAACTTAGAATTTTCACATGTGTTATGAGTTGAGAACGTTAACTTCGTGTGCTTAATAATAATAAAAAGAGGTTGAACATTGGTATGACTGAAAAAGTCAGGCTTAATAGATACTGGGGGCAAAGAGCACCATGCCTAGAATACTGTACTATTAAGCTAATTTGAGCTAGAGCTCAAGCCAATACAAGTGTTAAGTAAATAAGGACCTAGTTTGATTTTGTGGCCTTTGACACTCGAGCGATTAAGCCCTTAGGAATGTCTCTACATTTGATACCCGAAAGCCGTCTGGTTTAGGAGTTATTGGCCTAAAGCTCGTTACACGGGCGTCATAGAAAGCCTAAGAGGATCGAACATTGCACATGGTCTAGCCTCTAATGTTTCGAGTTGAAAGTGCATAAGTTAAAGTCGAAAGTGGAATGAAGTGATGAATTTTTAAGTGGCTATGAAGTTGTATTCAATTCTCGTACCATGTGAATAATCAAAAGTTGATAAATATGGGGTTAATGCTTGAAAAGTGGTAAGAATGCCACTCGATTATAATACTTGAAATTTATTACACTACACCCTTAGGATGATCTTTTCGATGTTAAGGCGTAACATGAGCAATTGGGTGACGTGTATATATGTAACTTGAGCTTAAACAGGTGAATTCGTACCATTGTGTGCTATTAATCATTGTAATTTACGTTGAGTGATCGGGGTTGAAAATCTTTCGATTTTGTGGGTATATTGTCTGCAAACCCTCACGAGACTATAACTCGTCCTTTGAGGTAACTCAAAGGTTCAAAGGCTTGTTGCATTCGCTAAATGCAACCGTTTACTTCACGAAAGTGAGTTAGGTAGTTTTCTTTTTGTTTCTCTCTTTGATTGATGATGTTTCCTTATCTTAGAACTCTTATTGCTCGAGGACGAGAAATAGATAAGTTTGGGGGTGTTGATAAGAGGCATTTTTACGTGTTTTTAAGCCCATGAGACCTATGCTATGGATTCATTTATTGCCTAAATTATGCCACATTTGCGTTTAGTCGGGTTGTTAAGTGATTACAGGTGATAAATGAAAGCATACGAAGAAACGAGGCGAAAAACGACGTATAAAACAAGTTCAGGCCAATTTGCTTCTGTTGTCCACGCCCAGGCGCCAGTATTACCATGCCCAGGCGCCGGACAAGATGCAAATAACGTCAACATTCTGCTGTCCACGCCTAGGCGCCATCCTGTCCACGCCTAGGCGCCGTATTTGCACCACTTTCCACGTTCGAGCGCTATTTCCGTATGTTTAGAGACCGAATTGGATGAAGTTCCCTTCTACAATGTTGTAGAACTATGCGTTAGCTTCAAATGAGGACTTGAATCATTCAAATCGGAGTTTCGTGGAGAAAGTTATGAATGAAATACGATTGTTGCGCAGGACACATTGCATTTAATTTCAGCATTCTGTCAGCGGCGCCCAAGCGCCGTAATGCCCACGCCTAGGCGTGACCACACCCGAGTTTTGATTCCTTTCAGCCAAAAGATCATCATTTGATGGGGGAATGGAACATTTAAAGTCAAGAGGTCATCACATGTATGGAGGGGATGTCATAAGTATGTTTCTTAGTAGATCTACTTTATGGAATTTTATACTACTCACTTTAGAGTGGTGGAGGATACACTAGGGGAGACACACACTAGAGAGCCCAGAATTTCTGGTCTTCTTAAGGCATTTTTCTTCACTTGGAGACGGAGAGGAGAGGAGGAGGAGGAGCTGGCCATTACTCTTCACCTATCATCATTCATCACCATTCTTCATCACTTTTGGAGGGGAACAAAGAGAGAGGAGTTAAGGATTGAAGTTCAAAAGCAAGGATCCATCATCAATCAATTGAGGGAGTTTTAATTACTTGCATTTACATGTTTATTTCCATGAGTATGTATATGTTTGTATTAGATTTTCTTAAGGCCTTGATGAGAGGCTAATATTGCAGAACTAAGGCCATGTGAAGACCAATTTGTGAATCAATATATGTGAAGTAAATTTCCGTATTAATTCTCATATTGCTTTGTGTGTTGATTTTGAGCTTTTATTACAATCATGTGCTTGATCACCATATGCTTGCTATCTTGCCTAGTCTAGTCATTCGAGAGAAGATAGATTAGGGTTCAATGGAATCAACTCATCATCCGAAACTAATGTGGAATTGCCCCTAGACATAGGTAAAGATTTCAGGGTGCAGTTAGCCGGATTTATCCGGGGAAACTCTAGAACGTTAATGCGTGGTTATTGATTAGATTCTCGGATAGACATATTTAGAGAACCATCAATTAATCATAGGATTATTATGTGCCGAGACATCGGGTAATAATTATTTAAGGAATTTCCACCAAAGCAATAGGAGTCTAATAATTCGAGGAGGAGCTCATATATATTAACGAGTAGATTCGGTTGTAGCATGTGCCTTAGTCATTTTATCATACGTGAGATTTAATCTATAGTACGTTTCTCTTTGGTTCTTCGTTTGTTTACTCTTTTTTCTTGCACTTTACTTTAATTGTCTTTTCTTTTATCGAAAATCATTAACTAGAATTCAAGTCCTTGTGGTTCGACAACCCGGACTTTTTGTCCACTTATTACTACACACGTCTAGTGCACTTGCTATCATAGCACGTTAGCTTTTAGCGTGTCAGGAAGACAAGAGAGGGATTGTGGATCCTAATGAGATCCACCAGCTGACGAACTGCCCCAGACCCTCCCAGTCCTTGGCAGTTCCACGCTATGATATTCATTGAGTGCGGCGGGACCGCTTCACGGTCTCCGCCGAATCCTCATCCATAATAGCAGAAGTACCAGAACAGTTCCAAACCTGAACAAATTCTGATACAGGGATATCCGTTAACATAAGAGTTTGATTATTAAAATTTAAAGGAGACAATTTCTTTTTTCTTTTGTTTTTTCCAATTTTTTTAGTTGTCTTGAGAGTGTTCGGACCCTTTGGTGGAGAGATGTTAATGTGGAGGGGTATATTGATCAAGACTGCAGAGAGGGGTGGTTGTGGGGAATTCCGATGAGACATAGTATGATGTGAGTGCAATGGATAAGGGTTTTCCGACCCACTAACTTCAACATGATTAATATCAAGGGCTGACTTGTTACACCTATGATGAGAGACAATAATATCAGACGACACTTCGATCAAACCCAATTGATTATCGGTATGTGGGGCTCGATTGTGATTAGAATTCAGAATGACAAAAGTTTCCACATTATGAGTAGCCAAATCATCTAGGAGAGGAGATCGACCTGGGAGTGAACTCGGGACGACGGTTCCTTCCGGAGAATTGAAGACTCGTACAGCCCCATTATTGCCCTCATCTCTAAGATCATCCTCCGATTCATTGACAAGTTGGAGCCGGCAACGTGCTCCAGACCCCCCGAGGTAGCAAGATTATTGGGTTGACGGCTAATGATAGGCTCTTGTGAGACTCGACGGACATGAGGTGGACGATAAACAGGACTAGACGACCTAGATTGGGTATCATTTCGAATTCCTTGTGGAGTTCTCCAACTAGTTGATTGTTCTCCGTGTTGGGAAGAATCAGTTGCTGGAGAGGAATTCGGCTGAGAGAAAAAAGAGCTCGATCCCGGAATATTACGTCGGTTCGAGACTCTCAGCCACGGCCCATAGGGCAGATTAACCCCAGGATGAACGAAAGAGGAATTGTATCGAAGTTCACAGCAGTCTTCGATATGACAAATGATGCCACACAGATAACAGAGATTAGGGAGTTTTTCATATATAAAGGATAGTTTTAAATCTTTTCCTCCCGACATGTTAAGGATCATAAAACGTAAAATTGGTTTGCAAACATTGATCCTAACCCTAAGGCGAAACATAGAGTCCCAGAAAAAACCGCTTTTTGACATATCCATATCGATGAAAATTCCCATATGGTCTCCTATGATTTTTGCAACTTGTTTGTTCATTAGACTCAACGGCAGACCCGAGACACGGACAAAAATTTCATTCCAATCAAGATTAGTGGTTAGGGGATTTTCAAATTCTTGGACACGTTTTAAGATTAGCATGTCATTATCAAAATTCCAAGGATCATTTTCAAGCGCACGTTCAAGATCGACACTATGATTAAACGCAAAAAGAAATCTAGATGTTCCAAGACGTGATATCTCCATCCCCCGTCTTGGCCTAAAAAACCCTGTCACAGTATCTTTGAAGGCAAGAAAATTTATCCGACGATCCGTCGTAACCCTTCATACCAAAATTCTAGGATTATAACCCTCCCCCGGAGTACACACCTCAGCGGGCAAACTCACCTTGTTAGCCTCAGTATCTGTTAAAGTAAAATCACGGGCCATCCTGGTAATTTCTTGATCCATTATACTAGTAACACTAGTACAGAAAAGACTTGTTACAGCGGTTCTTTTCAGAACCGCTGTAATAGGTCGGATGCTATTACCGCGGTTCTGAAAAGAACCGCTGTAATAGGTATATTTTCAAAAAAAAAAATAAAAAATTTAAAATTTTTTTTACTATTACAGCGGTTCACATAAGAACCGCTGTAAAAGGTTCCTCCGTTCAGCGGTTTTCAAAAAACCGCTGTAATAGGTGCGCTGTAATAGACCATTTTTGTAGTAGTGTAATGAATATGAATCCTTCGGCAATAATGGTGATCAAGACCGCAGGGTTCCAACAACTTTGAACAAAACCTTAGCACACGAAGTCTTCTGCAAAAAGACACCAAAGCAGAAAAAACCGTGAGGATAATAAAAAAGACGAAGCCGAAAAGAAAGGAAACCAAAATGAAAAAACCAGAAAAACTCAAAAGCGTCACTCCGACTGAAAGAACTGAAGGATTGAAGATTGTCGTGGAGAAAGTCTTGTGCAACTCAATTGTCTTGGAGAAAGTCCCTGAAGAGTTGAAGTAGAAAGCCTCAGAGAAAGGAGAACTCTCGTGTATCACTCAAGAAAGTATTCAATGGAGAAGATGATGATTAAATTCTAGATCCAAGGCAACCCCTTTTCTCACAGTTCTCAAGTAATGAGAGAGACCACTATCAGCAGGATATAGAGAGAGAGGAAAAACTAGTGAGAAAAATATGCAGTTCTCACTAACGGCGTGCCATTACTTTTGGCAAAAAAAAAAAAATTAAAATAGAAAGGCTCCCAGGCGTGGGATAAAAAAGAATAAAGCAAAGGTAAAAGCATGGAGACAGGCTCCCAGACGTGGGATAAAGAAGAATAAAGCAAAAGTAAAAGCATAGAGAAAACAAAAGTGATTTCTCATTCCATGATGGCTCTCCTTTTCATGATTTTTCTTTAATCATGAGGAAACAAAATCAGCCGGAGAGTGATTTGTTCAAGTAGAAACAAGCTTAACGTAAATATTGCAACCAGAAAAACCGGTAAGGAAGAATAGCGCGGGGAGGGCAGAGATGAACAAAACGCATCAAGAAACTGGCTTGGTGTAAGTCCTCGTCAAGCATATGTGATTAGGCTCCAAAAAAACCAACTCTCTTAACTCAATCAAGAATAGAGTTAAGGAAGTAAGAAGCAAAAATGAGATAAACAGAATTCTAAACTCCCATGGAGAGAGAGACTCCCATAAAGAGAGAGAAATTTTTAGATTTTGCATATCCATTTTATCACGATCATCATTTTAACCAACAATCACTCACCTACATACCCCTTTATCTAATTGTACTGCAATTATTTGATCTAGTTCTCATTCAACACCTTGAAAGTTGAAGTTGAAACACTGTTTTTTCGACACCTTTCCGTACTGTTTATGAGGTTTCCATAGCCAAAGCTTTCTTCTTTGACAATCTGAAGAAACTGATAAAATTCCGTTTTTGGAAAACCAGATAATCAGAGATGGCAGCGGCTTATGCAGCTGTAGTTTCTCTTACCCATGTTCTTGAAAATATCCAGAATCCATCTATGCATTGGATACTTGTTGATAGAAAACAGATCCAAGCCCTTCACGAGAAGGTTTGTTCTTTGCAAGATTTTCTCGAAGATTTTTCCAACACAAGAAGCATATTAGTAACAATGGGATTGGAAAGTCAAATAGCGGATGCTAGTCATGAAGCTGAGGATATCATTGAATCTTATGTAGTGGGTCAAATTCATGACCAAATTGATTGGAAAAATGGATACTTCACATGCTTTTCTCAAGTGGTAAAGAGCTTTACATGCTTTTCTCAAGTGGAAAAGAGCTTTACATGCTTTTGTCAAGATATTCAGAAAGTGATGGGAAAAATGGATCTCGTTGAGCAAAAGGTGATCAATATTAAAGAGAAGATCATGGGAGCCGTCAAAGATCAACAACCCAAAGAGTTTGTGCCTGTTGTTGGTTTATCACGACAAGCTCCTCCTGCTGCCAAGAACACTATGGTGGGATTTGACGATCACTTGGTTCAAATAATGGAAAAACTTGCCTCCGAAAAATCAAGACTCCAAATGATCTCAATTGTGGGGATGGGCGGTATAGGTAAGACCACGCTCGCTATAAATGTTTATGAAAATCCATTTATTGTTCAACGCTTTGATATTCGTGCTTGGGTTACAATATCTCAAGAGTATAATGTACGAGAAATTCTTTTACGCCTTTTGTATGACGTTGAAGGTGGAAAAGATAGCATCGAAAAGCTATCTGCATTTACAGATAGGATGGATAAAAAAAGTGATGAACAACTAGGAGATCAATTATACAAAAGTTTAATTATTAGGAGGTACTTGATTGTAATGGATGATTTATGGAGTACCGATGCCTGGGATGAGGTAAGGAGGTTCTTCCCAGATAATCATAATGAGAGTCGAATCATGATAACAACAAGACTATCAAATGTAGCTAATTGTTTTGGCTCTGGTGATCCTCATAAAATAGAGTTCCTAGATGAAGATACAAGTTGGGATCTGATTTGTAAAAAGGTATTTCAGAAAGGAGGCTGCCCTCTTGAACTGGAGGAAATAGGAAAGAAAATTGCTAAAACTTGTAGAGGACTGCCTCTAGCACTAGTTGTCATTGGTGGACTCCTAGCCAAGTCTAACAAGACTCGAGAATATTGGGAGTATGTTGCTGAAAATCTAAACTCAA
Source organism: Buddleja alternifolia (assembly GCA_019426215.1). Classification (NCBI taxonomy): domain Eukaryota; kingdom Viridiplantae; phylum Streptophyta; class Magnoliopsida; order Lamiales; family Scrophulariaceae; genus Buddleja; species Buddleja alternifolia. Next base: position 6,710,979 of record CM033396.1, on the reverse strand, counting down.
TTGTAAATTCGGGCAATGATGAGCATTGTCTCAAACTATTATCTTTGAGTTATAATCACTTGCCTATCCATTTGAAACCATGCTTCCTCTACATGGCAACATTTCCTGAAGATTGTGAGATTCATGTTTCTAGGCTCAAAAAGCTATGGGTTGCTGAGGGATTTCTAAAACCTATAAGAACTAAAAGCTTGGAAGACGTCGCAAATGAGTACTTAAAGGACCTTACTGATAGAAATCTAATTTCAATTCGTAGCAGATACGTATGGAGAAAGAAAATCTGTATAATTCATGATCTCTTGAGGGACCTCTGTTTAAGGGAAGCTCACAAAGAAAACTTTCTTCGTGTGATAAGGGTAGAAAACATTGACATTCCACCACACATAAAAAGCATACGACACCTCAGTATTCACCAAAGCACCAAGGAACAAAGGTATCACCCTCAAGTCCTTAATGCCTTGCAATGTGCATCCTGTACTCGTTCTTTGTTGTGTGAGTTTGAATGCAGTTCGCCACGACTCGTATCAAGATTAAATTTGCTGAGGGTATTGGATGTGGTTGACAAATATTCTTCTGAAGATATTATGAAATTAGTCAACCTACGATACCTTTCTTTTACAGGAGATCGGGATTTGAATCTGAGTCTTATTTCTTCAATGTCCCTATTTTGGAATCTGCGGAATTTTACTTTACGTGGTGAAACTAAGGGGATAGTACTGCCGCCTGAAATTTGGGAGATGACACAACTAAGGACTCTCAAATTCGAAGTTGTTTATTTACTTGATCCTCAACCTCAAATTGATACACAAAATTCTCAAATCCTGGAAAACTTGCAGACTTTGTCCTTTGTAACGTTGTTTAGGTGTACCGAGGAGGTAGTTAAAAGGATGCCAAATCTGAAGAAATTGAGATTTGGTTATGACAAACTCTCCAGCGGTGTGGAATGGTCATACTACTGCCTCAACAATCTTGTCCATCTTCATAAACTTGAGTCACTAAAATGCATTTTTCGTGACAAGATTTCTGTTGGAAATATTGCATTTCCACATTCTATCAAAAAGTTAAGTTTAAGCGGGTGTCGTCTTCCTTGGGAAGATATAACCGTTATCGGTTCATTGCCACGACTTGAAAGACTTGTTCTTTTTGACTTCGCATTTGAAGGAGCACAATGGGATGCAATTGAAGGGGAATTTGTTGAATTGAAAGACTTGGTGATATACAATACTGATTTGATGTACTGGGAAGCAGACTACACTCACTTTCCAAGCCTTGAGATCTTGTATCTTGGATACATGCTAGAACTGGAAGAAATTCCTTTGGGTCTTGCAAAACTTCCGATGCTTCAGCACATTCATTTGCACCACTGCAAACCTTCTCTCGTCGCTTCGGCAAAGCTAATACTTGAGGAACGTGACGAATGGGAATATGAAGGTCTTCAAGTTCACGCTAGATATGTCGATTCTGAGCAATGGATAACCGTAACACTTGACGATAGCGAGTAGTTATGTAGAGATGAGGATTATATGCCTTCCAAGCTAGCTTGAAATTGTGAGTTAAATTTGTTCATTCAAATTCTTCTACTCTTTCTAAGCTTTTACATTTTATTATGTTGTATTATATTAATTAGATGAGTCCATGCTTCTTTTATTATCTATTCCAACATCGTTTCTATTAATGGTATTTGTTAAAAATTAAAAAAGAATCTTAAGAAATTCGTAGTTTGTTTGTTAAATACGACTGTTATAAAATAAAGTTAAGTTTTAGTACAGGAGAATTTTAGGATACCACAACCTTGATATGATTGACACAAATGTTTTTTGAGTAATGCTATATACCACCGATATGCGCCTCTCTTGTTTTTGGTAAGAAATCACTTCTAATTAGTTGATTTAAATAGATTTAATACATCCATACTTTCTAAATCAAGGAGAAATGTAAAATCGGTAGGATGAAAACGAGTGGTATATAGCATTTTTCAAATTTTTATTGCACGTAGCTGATTTGATCGTGAGCTATCATATTTCTTGTAGCTACACACAAATGAGTACAAAGAATAACGATTAGAATTACATATTATGGAAATGAAGGATGCGATGCCCCATATTTTCAAGTGTTAATTGAAGTCTTTATAACTTTTATTATTTTAATTTAAAGGATTTAGTGTGATTGGAGTAATATCACATTCTTTTCATTTGATTAGGTTAGAATTGTATTTATTTCATCTGAATAAAGTGAAATGTGACTTTAATGTCTTTATTTAACTTCAATGATATTGATATTTGTTCATATTTCTTCTCTGGATATCTACTTTTGCTACAAATTATTTGGTGGAAACTTTGTTAAGTTTTTAGGATCAACTTAAAAATGGATATAGAACACGAGGGTCAAAATAGAGTCAGTAAAACGAGCGTCATGAACCAGACTAAAATTTACTTGGACATATGTTAAATAGTTAAACGTTTTAGGACTGAATTGAAAGAGTTTTATTAAATTTTGGACTAAAGTGAAAGTTGCATAAAGTTAATTGGGGTCAAACTGAAAATGCTAAAAAGTTGAGGACTAACTTGTAATTATATAAAAGACCACATTTGTTTGGGACAAATTATTCTCTAGAAAAGCTTTGGATGTACATTTTTGTAGCCAGTTTGTTGCGAGGTGGACAAAAGAAAGGTAGTTCCATATATCTATCTACCCTAAACTATGAGATTTGTCGTTATAATCTGGTGAAATTTTGTGCTATCCAAGTGGATACATGAATCGTTGGATGCTAACGTGGTGATTTCATTTTCGATCTAACGGTTCATAAGTATTTAATTAGGTCATCTTTGATACCTGAAATTTTTATTTAAAATAAACATTATAAAATATGGGTTGTTATCATGTTTATAGTGCTTGCTTAACGGGCCTAAATAGTTTAAGTCTTGTACTTAAAATGGGCTTGGATATTGTGTTAAAAAGAAAAGTAAATAAAAATAAGGGAAGTAATAGATAATAGATAATAGGGGAAATACCATGTAAAAGAAAAACTAATTAGGGAGAGAATAAAGGAGAGAGAGGGGAAATGTGTAAACGGGAAACTCGGAGGGGGAAAACTGAATGAGGAGAAAGAAAACGAAAAGAAAAAGAACAGATACGGGAGAGAAGTAGAAAATGAGAAGAACTAAGATATCCGAGGGAAAGAGACAGGGTGAATTGTGATTTAGAAAGGAAGAATCAATTTTATCTACGGGTAAGTTATTCTTTGCAAAAACTTATTTAATTACAAGCATGATTTGAAATTGCACTCTGATTGAAAGAGAAATAGAATCTGAATGGAAATATTTTAAGTTATTACGTACATAGAACGATGGAGTTCTGGAATTCATAAGCAATGGTGGAATTTTGCTGTGCCTGTAGGATTTGAATTTAGAAATTGAGTGTATACATATATATATATATATATATATATATAAACACGCATTATTGTATTAACATGCATATGTTATATGTTGTATATATTGTTGTTGGCTGTTGCAATAATGTTTGCTTTACAACTGAATGTTCACCTACTGTTTATGCAAATGGGTTTGAGGAAAAAGCAGATTTTAAATATTTATTATAAGTGACATGGATAGCAACAGGCAGAGCTGAAATCTATAGCTTTTGCTTATTATGAGGAATAATTAGATTTGAACACAAGACTATATTTGATTACTCTTAATTCCTATTGATATGGGAACTTGTGGAAATTGTTGTGGAACTCAAAGTCATATTCCACCAAATATAGAAATAGGGAGGGAAATATTGTACTAGAAAACCACACTAGATTAAATTCCCAAGAAAGATTGGAGGCGTCACAACGGTCGCGCTTAAAACCCAACCTCCTCGACGGAATTAACTAGACGAATTTAATAGCACAATATAACACTACAACTATAACTAACAATGGCTACTTGAAGAATAACACAAAATAAAGAACACCAAATATAACGAGGTTCAGCTAATTTAGCCTACGTCCTCGGACCCCACCAAAATATTTCACTACACAAAAGAAAGGACCAAAAGTGAAATATACAAAACTATAGAGGAGAAAAGAAGAATAGCCAAAGATGAGAGGCTAAGGGATATCAAACAACTAAAGGGTGGATCCCTTTTTATAGGAAAAGGGATGGCCCTTTACAAAATTCTTCCTATGTGGGACAAATTGGTATTTCATTATCAAAGGGAAATGAGCCATTTCTTCACCACAATTCAACAAATCTCCACCTTGGCGAATTTTCAAAATCTTCAATCTCCTCGTCAAACGGGGTCACCAAAACCAATCTTCAAATTTTCCAATGTTCCTTTCCAGGATCATGCATATACCTGCTCACAACCCCCACTGCTTGGGAAATATCAGGTCTCGTACACACCATAGCATACATCAAGCTACCAACAACATTTGCATACGGTACTTTTGACATGTATTCCCGTTCTGCATCAAATTTCGGTGACAAAGCGGCGCTAAGCTTAAAATGAGGAGCAAGCGGAGTACTAACTGGTTTTGACTTTTCATCAATGCCAAAACGCCTCAACATCCTACTCAGATATTGTTTCTGAGTCAAACAAAGCCTCCTCAATTTTCTATCTCTGAAAATCTCCGTGCCGAGAATTTTCTTCGCCTCACCTAGATCCTTTATCTCAAACTCCCTTTTCAAATGAGTCTTCAACTTCTCGATTTCTATTAGACTCGGGGAGACAATCAACATATCATCAACATACAGAAGAAGATATATGAAGGATCCATCTTGTAGCTTATGCAAATACACACAATGATCGTATGTGCTTCTTGTGTACCCAATTCCCATCATAAACTTGTCAAATCGCTTGTACCACTGCCTCGGAGATTGCTTCAATCCGTACAACGATTTTTTTGAAGTTTACAAACCAAATTTTCATTTTCAGCAACTTTGAATCCCTCTGGCTGAGTCATATAGATTTCCTCTTCCAAGTCTCCATGTAAAAATGCAGTTTTTACAACCAACTGAACTAGTTCAAAATCCAACTGTTCTACCAAAGCCAACAAAATTCTAATGGAGGAGTGTTTTACAACTGGAGAAAACACCTCATTATAATCAATGCCCTCCTTCTAAGCGTAACCTTTGGCCACCAATCTGGCTTTGTAGCGAACATCACCTTGGCTAGGAAATCCATCTTTCTTTGCAAATACCCATTTGCATCCAATTACCTCCTTTCCCTTCGGGAGACTGGCCAGTTCCCATGTTCGATTCTTATGAAGGGACTGCATTTCTTCACTCATGGCAATCCTCCACTTATCTTTCTCTGGTCCTTTGACTGCTTCAATATAAGTGGTAGGAACATCATCAGCGGCAATTGCAGATGCACAAGCCACCATATCATCAAAGCGAGCAGGCTTTCTGATTGTCCTCTTTGGCTTGCTAGTTGCAATTGATTCAAGTTGCTGTGGAAGTTCTTGGGGTTGAACTTCCTCTTCTGCAAAATCTCCTTCTACCGTAGGAGAATGATCAAGAGTTTCTTGATCTTATGGGCCAACAAACTTTTCAAACTCCACCTGTTTGGGAGTACCATCCTGCTGTTCTGCATTCACCTTTTCCAACACGGTAGATCCATCAAAGGTGACATCTCTGCTAAAGATTATTTTCTTTGTTTCTGGACACCAAAGGCGATAGCCTTTTATACCAGAGGTGATCCCCATGAACACAACTTTTTTTTGCTCTAGGATCCAACTTTGATTCCTTAACATGATAATATGCAGCGGAACCAAACACTTGTAAGGAATCATAATCAGCGGCAGGCTTTCCAAACCATTTCTCAAATGGTGATTTTCATCAATAGCAGTAGATGGTAGACGATTAACGAGATGGAGATGGCACGCATACGTCGCAGCCTCAGCCCAAAATTCTTTACCCAACCCAGCATTGGATAACAAACACCGAACTTTCTCCAGCAAAGTCCGATTCATGCGTTCTGCCACTCCGTTCTGTTGTGGTGTATGTTTGACAGTGAAGTGTCTGACAATGCCTTCATCCTCACAAAATTTCTGAAATGGATCACTCCTAAATTCTCCACCATTGTTTGTACGGAGACGTTTGACCTTTTTATCAGTCTGAGTTTCCATCATCTTTTTCCAATTGAAGAATACCTCAAACACTTCATCCTTTGTCTTCATCGTATACACCCAAACTTTTCGGGAAAAATCATCAACAAAGGTTACAAAATAGTGCTTCCCTCCCAAAGAACTCGTTTTTGAGGGACCCCATACATCCGAATGAACATAATCCAAGATACCTTCAGTATTATGGATTGGTGTTCCAAATTTAACCCTTGTCTGTTTCCCACGAACACAAAGTTCACAAAACTCCAATTTGGAGTATTTCACTCCTTTTGTTTTGTGAACGACCTCTGATGAACAAAACTTCTGCATCTCCGCCTGAACAAACTTGCTTGTCCTTCTCAGTTCATAACTGTATAGGGCAGCACAAACTTCGCTAAGAGATGCAGCAGCAGCCTTCCCGTGAAGTAGAGTGGTTTCAAGAAACTCAAACTCCTCAGGAAGGGATCCCAGCAACATCAGAGCCAAATCCTTCTCATCCAAATTTCCGTTCTTTTTTCTCTATATCATTTGGTTTCTTTTCTTCAATAACTAAGTATAGACCTTGTTGAAAGAGTGCGTCTACAACTTCGCTTTGCCACATACCAAAATGGCCTGTGTCATCAAAAGATTCCACTGCCAATCGCGTATTCGCCACAGTGGTTCTCGCCCAAATGGACGACGACGATGCTTTTGAGGTAACTTCCATTTTTGGTTACAAATTATTCTTCAATAGCCCTCCAAATGCGAAAGCCAAATAGCCCGAGAAAACTTTTCTGATGTGGAAGATCAGATTAAACTGCAACCACAGAGCATACTCAGAATACCCGAGCTCTGATACCACTTGTTGTGGAACTCAGAGTCATATTCCACCAAATATAGAAATAGCGAGGGAAATATTGTACTAGAAAACCACACTAGATTGAATTCCCAGGAAAGATTGGAGGCGTCACAACGGTCGCGCTTAAAACCCAACCTCCTCGACAGAATTAACTAGACGAATTTAATAGCACAATATAACACTTCAACTATAACTAACAATGGCTACTTGAAGAATAACACAAAATAAAGAACACCAAATATAACGAGGTTCGGCTAATTTAGCCTACGTCCTCGGACCCCACCAAAATATTTCACTACACAAAAGAAAGGACCAAAAGTGAAATATACAAAACTATAGAGGAGAAAAGAAGAATAGCCAAAGATGAGAGGCTAAGGGATATCAAACAACTAAAGGGTGGATCCCTTTTTATAGGAAAAAGGATGGCCCTTTACAAAATTCTTCCTATGTGGGACAAATTTGCTCTTTCATTATCAAAGGGAAATGAGTCATTTCTTCACCACAATTCAACGGAAATAAATCAGGTTCGTCGGGTGAAATCTAAGGGGGATTAGATTGAAGGAAGTAGACTTGATAGATCAAGCTTGACAGGTAAGTGAAACTATCACTTTTTCTTTACATGATAAAATAATGATTGTTCTTATTGTATGTTAGAGGGAGTTATTGATGGTTTTGTGATAATGAAATTCTTATAATTTATTGTGATTGAAGTCTTGATGTCAGTTGTTTTGGAGTTATATTTTGGAATGATAACTGTAAGAAGTATATACATTCGATTTTGAATTTTTAAAAAGGAATGAACATTAGAACTACGGTTCTTCTGGACCTTGAACCACGAGGGTAAATAGTGGTTATGGACCTCGGACCACGAGGGTAAATAGTGGTTATGGACCTCGAACCACGAGGGTAAAAAGTGGTTTTGGACCTTTGTCGATGGGGTTAAACATTGATGCATTGAAAGGTTTAAAAGAAAAAAAAAATAAAGAAGGAGAAAAAAAAAAAAAAGAGGGAACAAGAAGAGGAAATAATTTTTTTTCCAAATAGTGAATCATTGTTGTTCTTATGAAGGAATATAAAAGTGTTACAACTTAAATTGTTTTCTTACTTTTATAAGATTATGCAATATATTCACTTATTATCGATTGTGATGTGTTTTATTTACTGAGATTATTTCTCACTTATTATTTTTATATTCATTGACAGACTAGGCCACGACGTGGAGGTACGACTAGCTAGGATTGACACCTCGAGATAACCTTAGGATGAAAGATTGACGATTTCCCTATTAATTTAGAAGATTGTCTTTTCGTTAAAAAAATTTTGGTGAATAACTTGCATGTCTCAGTTTGACTTGGAGATGATTTTGTCTAGTTTTTTTTTTGTGATTCAGAATTTGGTTATTTAGGAGACTGATAATCATTATGTGAAGTAATTTATGTTTATAGTCCTTCGAGTATAAGATATTTTAATTGGAAAAGTATTTGAGCTATGTTAGTAATATTTTATTTAAAACGATTTCGGGGATGTGACATCATCACTTGCTTTTAGCTATGTGTAGCGTGATCCCCATGACTTGGACCGTTAAAGTTTTTAGGCATTTTGGATGTTGGTGTTTTATCTTGTATATAATCTATGTTAAATGTGTGTATCTCAATTAAATTAGATTTAGTGGAATTCGAACTGTACTTGAGAGGACGTTTAATTGCAATTAGGTGCATGATTAATACATTAGGATATTTCTAATTGGTTTTGCATTTTTAATCCGTGAAGAAAGCTACAATATAAGGAAAAATTATAGAGACTCTCTCATTTATTGTGTAATTACCAATACGACCTCATTTATTGGAAATTAAATAAAATTCCCCTTATATGAGACATCTTTACGATTAAATCCCCTATCTATCTATATCTATATCTATATCTATACTATACTAAAAGTGTGGATCATGGAAATGTTTCTTCCAATTGTAAAAAGACACCATGACCCTTTGTTAATTTATCCTTGTTATTTTAAATTAACTAATTCAAATGATAATTAATAAGAGTGACTCTTAATATATGCCCCTAACATGAAACGTAATTGGAAATGCTTGCCAAACTCTCTATTTTTATTAATCCCTTCAGCTGGAGTTAGCATTACCCTTTCCTAATATATCCTTGTTATTGTAAGTTAATTTGAATAATGATAAGAATGACCCTTAATATGCCCCTAATGTTAGTAGTAAAATATGGCGACCTGACTCTCTATTGGTACTAATCTCTTAAACTGGAGTAAGTTACAATAGGTGTTATTTATATTAAATTGCTAAATTGAAAGACAATTATATCCCATTAAATATATATTTATACCCCCCTGCCCCCCACTTTTTTGCAAATTAATTACAAATGATAGTCTTTAATCCTTCATGATATACTTAAGAAAAACTGCTTCTTCTAAGATTGGTCCATTTTACTTTGACTGTTTGAGAGGGAAATTTGGCGGTAAAATTGGGTTATAAATAGGGGAAATCAGATTTGGGGCAAAACTAGATAGGGCTTTTCAATCTTCTTCAAATTGGATCTTCAAATGGCATTCTCAAAGAAGAACTTTCGGGCAAATGGAGAAATTCTATGTGATGGTGGCAAACTCGCGACTTTACAGACTTCATGGGAGGATGAGGATTGTGGTAGAAGGTTCCATGGATGAAACAAAGTTGAAGGTAAGTGTTGTTTTGTCATTTGGGAAGACCCACCGATGTGCTACCGGGCAAGCATGGTGATAACTCAGCTCCACAAATGATGCACGAAAATGTAAGAAGAGTTCCCGGAATTGATGCTCATGGTAGAATTCTTAGCTGAAAAAGTGAAGAAATTGCAATAGAGGGAGAAAAGAATGAATGTTTCGCTGTGTTGTTTGCTTATTTGTATGTTTATTCTCCTTTTCGGTTTTTTGTTTTGATGTGAGGTGTAGTTAGGATTGTATGGAAGTTGGGTTTCTATGGAGTTTAGTTTATATTTCAGTGTTGTTAGTAGGGTTAGTTTAGTTTAAGTTTGTTTTAATTTTAGTTTAATGTATGTAATGTAAGATTGTGTTTGTGCTTTGTTAATGATATTGCAGTGTGTAATTTGTGTGTCATTCCAAAATCTGATTTCCCCTATTTATAACCCAATTTTACTGCCAATTTGCCCTCTCAAACAGTGCAAATGAGCAATTTCCCCCCAAAACTCAGCTGACTAATGGCGCACGGGCCATTCACATGCCATCTCATGTTAAAAATAGATGGAATCAGGATTTGGGACCAAAAGTGAAATCAGGCAAAGTTATGAGACTAAAAGTGTAATTTTCCCATTTAAAAATTAATGTCATTTCATGAAACTTGGGGAAAATATTCTTGTGCCTGGCATAAATATATTTAATAATTTAAAATTACTTATTGCATAAAAAAAGGCAGTCATAGTAAATAAATAGCAAAAAATAAGGGGAAATGGTGGGATGACTTAGAAAAATTTGGAAACTTGGGCAATAATAATTTTATAGTTTCATACTTTTGTATTAGATTTTTTTGGTATTTTCAAATATATTACTTTAATATATAAATATATGTTTTACGTACAACGCACATACACTCTACTAGTGTATTTAAATATTTTTACAATTTTACCCCTATAAACCTTACAAATAGACTCGTTGAGTGGGTATGCTAGTAAGTTTCAATAAATGAGGAGGTTTTCGGTAATTACACAATAAGTGAGGGGATCTGGTGTGTATTTTTTCCTTTTATAAAAGTAGCGAATTGAATTCGAACTGAATTCGGATTAAGGTATAGTACATCGTTCTTAGAACTTTTAATTTCTATGCACTTCTTGTGGAAAATCTTGGCTCTCTTATGGTATTACAGTGAGCCAACCAAAAACATGGAATGAAGCCAAATAGTAGTAGTATTTTGAAAATATTGGGGACCCAATTGTTTGTGTTATTTTCCATTGTTTGTCCGGTTCATTAGTAATGTAGGAGAAAAGATAGTTCTTACTATTTGTTACCTGATAAGGCTTGACATCTTGTCAAACTTGGGGGATATTTCCAATAGGGGTCATCTTGATATTGATACCCACAGTGGTATCCACTGCCGGTGCGACCGTCCCTTTGGAGTCTTGTCCGCCAGTGGCGGTTGCTGTATTTTTGAAATTGACATTGTCTTTTTGGGGTGGCATGTCATGGCATATGTCTTTTTCTTAGACCTCTGACTGCTGGGATTTTGACCAAGTATGGACTGAGCTGACCTTGCCCCCCAACGAATTTTCTTTAGTGAGATTTAGTTTATCATTACTTGTTCCCCCTGGTCGCTGTGATCCACGTCATGTTTCCTTTTAGACTTCTTCAGTGTGTTGGCATAACACTCTCTTGCTATCTTCTCGTCACCAACTGCTTCCACCGTTCCTACAGGGGTTGGAAATTTTACCTTCAAATGGAAGGTGAGTATGACATCTTAAAGTAAGTTTAAGCTCGGCCTCCCTAAAATGGCATTGTAGGCGGAAGGGGCTTAGACTACGAAGAACTTCAGCACCTTTATGGAGCGGGCTGGAAATGCACCCAGAGATATGGGTAGAGACACTTCTCCTAATGCTCCCACTATCTCATCCATGAATCCAGTGAGGGGGTGTTTACCGCCTAAAGCTGTGTGTTGTCCACCCTAGTTGGGTGACAGCACTATAGAGGACGATGTCTGCTGAGCTCCTGCTAGCGACCAAGACTCTTCTTCACCCAAAAGTTGGCGATGGTCTCCGAGATCACTAAGGCATCATTCACAATAGGATGTTGTTTTCTAGGTCTTGTAATCCAGACTCCGTGGTTTGTGTCTTTGGGTCTACTTGATTCACTTGCCCTCGGGGAGCTGATGGCATGTTGTTCTGTAGCAGCCCTCAGTGAAACTTTTCTTGAGTTCGCGGAGTCACCCCCTGCTGGGCCTCCCAGGATCACCCTTATTATTCCATTCACTGGGGGGGTTATCTATCTCTGAGTCCGCCCGTGGGGGGTTACTTTTGACTCCATCTCTACCCCTCTGTCTTATCAATTCTTGTATATTCTTCAACTCTGGCCAACAACTCCTCCATGGTTGATGGGGGCTTTCCAGTTATAGATTTCTTGAACCTACTGTTGCGTAAGTTCCTCTGCATTATTCCGGATAGCCAATCACGGTTGACGTGCGGTACTGGTTAATGAAAAAGTGACTGAGGAAACACTTGGTCGGCTGCTCAAGGCCGGCGATAATGCCAGCGGGCAGTTGGTTGAATAAACTAAGTGCCCTTCCAGAAAGGCCAATTTGAAGAATCTTACAGTATACAGCATCACTGACATCGTACATGTCAACCTTGGCGTTGAACTTGTCAAGGTGCTCTTAGGGGTCTCCATCTCCCTCATACTCACTTTGATATGGAATTTTGAGTCATGAGGGCAAAGATTCCGCTAATATTGCTGCGCAAAAAGGACTTCTCTTCGATAGATCCACCTCCAGTGGCACCAGTTGCGCGTTTGCATATCTCCAGTAGTTTTTCGGGCTTCTATCATGGCGAGGTTCACGCCTTCTCCGGCATTCATGCCTTGACAAGGCCTCCTCGCGGGTCACCGAGACTTTACCTCGGCATGGAGACCTAGGACTCATTGGCCTTCTATCTCTAACTCACAGCGGCCTCTTATGGGGTAAGGCCATACTATTCTCTTCTTCTCTCACAGCCCCATTTACCGGAGAGTTGAATCGCCTTTATCCAATCCCGCCGAGGGTCAGAGACTCTTGACCTCGGCGGGGGGATTGGCCTAGCGCTCCTTGGTGATGGCGACTCTTCTCACGAGGCTACAGGCCCAACATATGGAGGGGATGGATCTTATAACCTCTGTTCGTGAGGATAGGGAGCCTCCGGATGACTTCTCTCATGGGGGTCTTGCCCCCTACTAGCTGTTGGATCTGATAGTTCCGGTGAAGGATGTGCCCGAGCGTATTGCTAAATCGCTCTCGCAGCTGCCTTCACGGAGGCATCTTCTACTAGAGCAAATAGTGTCTCTTAGGTGATCTCGAACACCCTTGAAGCAGGGGGTGGGATCACCTTTGGTGTCACCGATGGTGCAGTTTGCTCACTGATCGGGGGTGCTTTCCCCGAGCTTCCACCCTCATTCGGACCGTTGGTAGAATTTTCTTCCCCCACTGGATGGTCGGGCCGATCCTTAGGCACGGGGTTGGGAATTTTATCAGCAGTAGTTGGATGATGTTAGTTGGTCATTCTATCTCCGGTATTACGAGCGTATGACCTAGTTTGCATACTCATGTGGTTGAAATACTTTTCCCACAGACGGCGTCAATTTGATGATAATAAAAATCGTCAGACAGGGATTGTCACGTGATGAACCACGTGGAGTAAGGGAACCGATCCAGCTCACGACAAACTAGGTGAAGGGTTGGTTAAGTTATAGACTGCACTAGGTTACTTCGAGATACCTACGTACCCAAGGTATGTGGGATCAAGTCAGTTCGTAGTTCTTTTGTGGAGTTACTCTTAATAGCCAGTGAATTTTACCGAGGGAGTAGATAATGAGCCTCTCCCAACTCCTCTAAAGTATATATAGGGAGCTGGTAGTGGACTATGGGCCATGATCCTAATTTAATTAATAATCCATCAGTCTTAACAAATACTAGCATTATTGTCTCTAGGACCACTAACATAACCCAACTATCTTTGGTGGATCATCCATCCTTTTTGGGCTTGTCTAGCAAGTTATCCACGAACTTTAACCCGCGGGTGGTGACCCGACCCAGCTAGGGGACACATGTAATCACCATAATACCCTTAGGTATATTTTAGTGCACATCAATATAGATTAATGACTAATTAAATGGTTTCCAACTACTAAAAGAAATTTAAATTTAAGCAAGGGTTCAAAAATATTTTAACAATTGAACAAATAAATGAGTTATTCATTCATTTATATTGGGATACAATATATATGGAATACCAAGATAATTAATAGTATTGTCCTATAGCAAAATTGCATTTGAAAATAAAGGATGTGGCATATAGTAAGAAGAAAGAGACACGGGATCTTTATTTACTCTGGAAAATACCTTAGGAATTAACAAGGACTCAGAGACAGAGCCCCGTGGGGGACAGGTGGGGGCACCCGCCCCCCCCCCCCCCTCAACTTTGAAAAATTTACTTTTTCGCCCTATAAACTTTTGAAATTTGAATTTTTCCCCCGCAAAATCCAAAAATATCAAGGTTTGACCTTTTTTTTATTTATTTATTGGCCCCCTCGAACTTAGGCCTGAAATCGAGCCCAAACGGACCAAAAATCGACCCTAGACATGGGTTCAGGCTTGGCTCGGACTCGAGCCGGCCAAAAATTATCCTGTTTGAGTTCGGCTCGAACTACTCTCACGAGCTACCCCGGTCGGCTCGAAGTGATGGCTCTAAGCTTCTAAAAGCATTCTGATAAAGTAGTTGCGTAGTTTTATTTTTCAACTTTCCTTTTTAATGTAAGACTGCATTTCTCATGTAACTTTTGCATTTATGAAGCTGGGTATGTCATTGAAAAAGTGAAAAATGATAATAAAATATTGTTATTAATCTGAATTGTTCACGTGACTATACAACCTAGGCATTCGCTTTCTTCAACACAAAAGGCAAAACTTTCCAAACAATTGGACTTCTTTTCTTTGTGTTTTTTTCTTCCAAAACACTTGAGCATCTCAGCTGCTAATATCATGGTTCCTGCACATTTATCAAAAAAAAAAATAAAAATTCATAGTTCCTGTACAGCTCCCAGCTGCACAAACAAAGGAAACGTTCCAAGTTACTTATTCTTCGCTTAAATGTATTGATTTTGAGTAAATCAAATAAAGTGCATTCATTTAGAAAATAAAAAGGAAGCTGGAATTTCTATTGATAGATTCAATGATGCAACACACATCAATATCATCATCAATATTAATTCAAGAATTAAATTTTGAGGACACTTTCTCTCAATGCATAAAGTGCTTCCTACTCTAAGCATATCATCATTAATATTAATGCGAGAATAAAATGATAAAAATAGTAGACATTCACTTACCTATACGCAGCAGATCCCACATTCAAATATATGGACAAGCTCTTCAGGATTGTGCCAACATGTTCTTAGACCAGGATTGTAGCAGCAAGCCAGCAACACAACCAACTCTTCTACACTTCCCTACAAACTTAAATATAGAAAATAGAAAATAGTGTATAACCATATTTTTTAATACTATGGAGAGAACTTTGTAAAATATAAAGCCCTTAAAAACATCCAATGATAGTCAACTCAATAAGTCAAACAAACAGAGTTCCCCATCCAATATGAAAAACAGAGAAAACTACTAACTGTAATTAGATAAAAAAAAATAGCTCAATATTAATAAACTAATGATTCTATAACGAAACTTTGTTGCGGTCATCCTTTATGATCTCTACTCTTCACCTAGAAAGAGGCAAAAGAAATAGTCAAAAGCCTCTGCTTCTTTGTAGAGGCAAGGCAAATTGGGCACTTGTCCAAGTGTCGATGAAATTGAGTAGTTGAACCTTTAGAATTGATGGCAATTAGCGTACTACAGTAGTTACACTTGGCTTTTTTACTACCATCATCAATGGTGATGACCGTAAATTCTGACCAAACCTTCGATGTTCTCCTTCGATCTTACCTTTTAAGAGCGTTCTCTTCTTGGACTTGTGTCTTGGTCATTTGGTTATCTTGTTTTCCATCTTCATTGATAAGAATAGGTGATTCATCATTTGCTTGAGAACCCTCCATGTTCTTGGAATCTACATAGTTGCCAAGATAAAATCAAGAAACTCAAATGTGAGAGAATCAACAAAAATGACTATATAATATATATGCCTTGACCATGGACAGAACAAGAATTTGACATGCATTCAGTTGAAATTTTACCCAGCATAAGCAATTGAAATTAGTTAACTACTATGCCACCTGAGAATATACTATCATAACTCAAGTTCATTCAAGAAAACAATCAAACATATACTGGGCATCTATAAATGTAAAAAACAATTCTTCAAGTGACTCACTATTCAGTCAGAAATATTATCAAACATATTGTAGGTATGTATCTAAGCAAATTTATACTCAAAATTCCAGTGAAGAAAATTATCGAACAAATTGCGGGCATATATGCAAACAAAATGAAATGCTACAAATGGTACTAAGCCTTAAAAATAAGAAAATGAAATGCTACAAATGGTACTAAGCCTTAAAAATACTTATTTTTTTTTATCATGTTTTAGAAATAAAACAAGATAATCAGTAGGCTTGTTTCAAAAAATGCTTCAGCAGGTCACTAAAGACAAAAACTGAAAGAATTTATAATTACCTCTTTGGTTCTTGGCCGGAAAATCGAGATTGAATTGCTTGTTGATAAAAAATGAATGAATGGCAGCACAAAGCAAACAAAACAGTTTACTTTATGAGAGAATTTGGTCTATTCCTTCAAATTAAATCTTCAGTACGTGGAAATTTGGAAAAATTCCTTGATTGAAGGCTTATTTCCCCACAGGTTGATTTAAATTCCATAATTAAAGAGTTCTAATTTCTAAATTTGCAAACAAAGGAAAGTTTCATACATGGTATAAGATTACTTGGAGATCATACCTCTTCTTTCTATACTGCTGTTCACGAGCCCGGCGAGCTGAACGAGGTTCTGATCGGATTCGGCTCGGAGTTGCATTCGAACATGATTTCATGTTCAAGCTCGATTTGAGGAGAGTTTGAACAAGCTTCAAACGAGCTCTTGCCGAGCCGAGTTCAATCGAGTACCTAGTTACTCGTTTGATTTTTCGAAAGTCTGTCCATGCAAGGACCAATATGAAGTTGAAGGTCCTCATTTCCCATGTTTCGTTGTTCCTCTATTATTTCCTTTGTTGAATCGATAAGAGTGTCTACACAACTACACAAATGAATTGAACGCAATGTAGCTATTTCTTGAATACCTGAAGGAATTCTTCTCAAACCACGCATATGTAAGAGTTCAAGGCACTCCAGAGAAGAAAAGTGGATATCTTCTGCTCTCCAGCACTTCAGATCAATACAGGCAATCGACAAGCATTTCAATCGAAGAAATTCCCCTTCAATTGGATTCCACTCGGGCCCTTCGAAGGCATCAATCCCTAGTTTAAGCACTTCAAGATTAGGCAACAAACCAATGATACTCATATCTTCCCAAGACATTCTGCACAGGCTCAAACTCAACTTCTTTAGGGAATGCGGGAAGGCAATGATCTTCAAGGAAAAACTTTCAGCGATTAAACAACGTGATTCGAGTTTACTTAGACGGGCAAGATTGTCGAGGGAGTAGTATGACCAATCTTCCCTGGAGTTATTGAAATAAATTCTCAGTTTCTTCAAGTTTGCGATCCTTTTGAGGATCTCCTCTGTGAACCTAAAATTTACTACTCTGGATAGATAATTTAAGTTTTCCAGAATAGTGCAATCTTTCCCCTCAATTTGATTATCTATAGGATCTGGTAAAACAACCGATTTGATTTTGATATGCCTAAGTTGTGGCATCTCCCAAATTTCAAATGGTAGAACTATTTGCTTAGCTCCATTCCTAATTAAAGTATGTAAGTTCCAGAGTAGAGGTAGTGAAGAAAAAGATGAAATGTTCAAACGTCTAACATAATTGGTAGTAAAGTACCGCAAAGTAGTGGGTTGCGGAAATCCTTGTATCGGCATACCATCTTTTTGGATCATTACACTCACGAATCTTGACCTAATAAGGTGTGGATACATAGTTCTACAGGCATTGCACACCCAAGGATTGACAAGTGACGATGATTGCGAGACAAGAATTACTTCACGGAGGCAAATCCTTTCTGGTATATATCCATCGCTACATAGGAAGCACATTGTTTCCTTCCTTATTTTAAAGTCAGTCTGTTGTACTCTTGGGATACAAAAAAATGGTTCTTCATGAGATTCTCTTATGCATAAGTCCCTTAAAAGATCATGAATGCCACATGTTTTTACTTTCCCGGTAAGCCCTTTGTTGCGAATCAAAATTAGATTTCTATCAATCAGATCTTTCAAGTATTCCTCTGCAACATCTTCCAAGTTTTTAGCTCTTAACGAATTTAGAAATCCCTCAGAAATCCACAATTTGATCAGTTTGGAAACTTGTATCTCATGATCTTCAGGAAAAACTCTCATGTAGAGAAAACATGGTTTAAGATGAATAGGCAAATGGTGGTAACTCAGTGCCAATATCTTTAAGCATTGTTCATCATTTTCTGAATTAGTATACGAACTTGCATTTTCTGCAACAAACTCCCAAACTTCTCGTGTCATGTTGGACTTTGACAGACACCCACCAATTACAACAATTGCTAGAGGAAGTCCTCTGCAACTTTTTACTATTTTCTTTCCAAGTTTCTCCAATTCGGGAGAGCAACTTTCTCGTGCAAATGCTTTTTCAGAAAATAAATTCCAGCTTTTATCCTCGTCTAAAAAATTCATGAAATAAGGGTTGCGTGAACTTAAACAATCAGCAACATTTGACAACCTAGTTGTCACCATAATCCGACTTGCATTCCTATTATCTGGAAAGAACAATCTTAAATCATCCCAAACTTCTGTACTCCACATGTCATCTATAACAATCAAGTATTTTCTACCTGATAAATTTTGGTATAATAATTCACTTATTTCAATTAAATCATCAGCATTGTAATCTAAAACTCCAATTCCACATAGAAGACCTGAAAGAATTTCTCGAATGCTATATTCTTGAGATATTGTGAACCAAGCACGCAAATGAAAATGCTCCACAACATATTTATTTTTAAAAGCAAATCGAGCGAGAGTGGTCTTACCAATGCCTCCCATTCCAACTGTTGGATAAAATGGTACAAATTGTGGTTGAGTACGAAATTCGAACGCCGTTAGTATCCGGGATACTTAAGATTATTGGATAAGCTTAATCTACGTTCCGAGTAGATGAGTTTAGCATTTCGAATTTCTCTAATCGGAACGAATGAGAAATTAAGTGCTAAATTGAAGGGTTTGAATTGTGTATCCCATATTTTGATATAATTTTATTTAATATGTCATGCATATATCATGAATGACACAACACATTTTAATGGAAAATATGTCATGAATACATCATGAATGACATATGAGCACTTCAAGGTGGTGGAGCATCTTGGATGGCTAAGATTTGATCTTAGAAATGGATGGTGTGGATTGATTCTTATGGAAATAGATTTTGCCTATAAATAGCAACCATTCCAACCATTTCTAAACACACCAACTCAAAACACAACATATTCTCTCTAAGTGTTCTTGAGTTCTATAAAATCATCTTCATCCTTTTCTTGAGATTTCAACAGTAAATTAAGTTTGTAGTTTCTGAAATTGAAGTGGTTCAATCTTCAGAAAAGTATATCGTTGTATCTTGGGACACTTGTTGCAAGAACTCGTACCACCAAGGCGGGGCAATTTAGTGTTAAGGATAGAGAGTTCTCTCTCGCCTCGATATAATCTTTCTTTGTTATTATCAATTTGATACGTTTGTGAAGTTTTGAAACAACAAACTTAACACTAAATTTCTTGTTGTTGTTCAAAAGTTATCACTTGTTCAAATGGAAAATATGGGAAATGTTGATGGTGCTACTCTTGATTTCGGTCTTGGACCAGGTGCTATTCATGGTCTCGGTATTATCAATGGCTCCGGTGGAGGTTCTGGTTTTAGTTCTGGTTCAGGGCTGGGTCCTGGTTCCGGTTTTGGCATTGGCTCTGGTGGGAGTGCCGGGCTAGGTTCTGGTTCAGGGCTGGGCCCTGGTTCCGGTTCTGGCTCTGCTCCGGTCCCTCCATTTGTTTCAATGGCTAATCCTGTTATACCGGTTCAGGCTGAAAAACCGGAGAAGTTCAGTGGGGCTGACTTCAAGAGGTGGCAACAAAAGATGTTGTTTTACCTCACGACTTTGAACCAAGTAAGGTACTTAAGGGGAAATGCTCCTTATGTCTCGGTTGAGTCAACTGATAGTGATCTGAGGAAGACATATGATTCCTGGATACATGGTGATTTCCTTTGCAGAAATTACCTACTCAATGGATTGAATGATTCGCTTTACAGCGTATATTCTGAAGTAAAAACTGCCAAAGACCTCTGGGAGGCACTGGACAAGAAGTATAGAACTGAGGACGCTGGACTAAAGAAGTTCGTGGTCGCGAAGTTCTTAGACTTCAAAATGGTAGACTCTAAGTCTGTGACAAGCCAAGTTCAAGAGTTTCAAATTATATTACATGAAATTCATGCTGAGAACATGGCTCTGAGTGAGTCCTTCCAAGTAGCTTCTATCATAGAGAAGTTACCGCCTTCTTGGAAGGATTTCAAGAATTACTTGAAGCACAAACGAAAGGAGATGAGTTTAGAAGACTTGGTTGTCCGACTCAGAATTGAGGAAGACAATCGGGGATCAGACAAGAAGCTCCTTGTGCAGGCAATGGCAAACATTGCAGAAGTTCCGGAGAGTTCTGACCGGAAGAGAAAATTCCAAGGAAAATTCCAAGGAAATTCCCAGAAAAAGAAGGCTGCCGGGAAAGGAAAGTCAAGGGCGGGAGACCGCTGTCACAACTGTGACAAACCTGGTCATTGGGCCAGAGATTGTAGAGAGCCCAAGAAAAACAAGTTTCATGGGCAAGGTTCTGGCCATAACCAGAACAAAGGCAAGAACCGGGTGCAAAATGAAGTGCACCTAGCTGTTGATGATGTCCAGGGTATCAACAAGATGATCGATGACCTGTCGGACAAACAGGTGCCAATCGATCTAATAGATCTTGATCTCACTGCCGTCGTGTTCGAAGCCAACTTGGTGGACAACCCGAGGGAGTGGTTTGTTGACACTGGAGCTACTCGCCATATCTGTTCAGATAGGGCTGCCTTCTCGTCCTATACCCCAACTGAAGGACGAAGACTGTTTATGGGCAACTCAACCACATCTCCAGTGGTTGGAATGGGGAAAGTTGTGCTGAAGATGACTTCAGGCAAAGAACTGACATTGACTGAAGTTCTGCATGTTCCGGAGATTCGCAAGAATTTGGTATCCGGTTCAGCTTTGGTCAAGAATGGGTTCAAGATAGTCTTCGAGGCTGATAGATTTTCTTTAACAAAGAGAGGATTTTATGTTGGAAAAGGTTACCTTGAGCAGGGCCTTTTCAAGATGAATGTAATGAATGTAATCCGCTCTGTTGTAATTGAAAATGAAAGCAATAAAAGTATTGAGAATTCTGTTTATTTGCTTGAGTATTCTAATTTGTGGCATGTCAGACTAGGACATGTAAATTATAATACTATTCGAAGATTGGTCAACTTGAACTTATTACC
This sequence comes from Buddleja alternifolia, assembly GCA_019426215.1. Classification (NCBI taxonomy): domain Eukaryota; kingdom Viridiplantae; phylum Streptophyta; class Magnoliopsida; order Lamiales; family Scrophulariaceae; genus Buddleja; species Buddleja alternifolia. The sequence continues at coordinate 6,689,666 of CM033396.1, read as the reverse complement.
AACTTTTAAAGTTGAAAATGAACATAAATGTGGAATTTGTGTTGAGGCAAAACTAGTCAAACAACCGTTTCCTTCAGTGGAAAGAAACACCGCACCACTAGAACTTATTCACAGTGACATCTGTGATTTGAAGTTTGTGCAAACTAGAGGTGGGAAAAAGTATTTCATTACATTCATAGATGATTGCACAAAGTATTGTTATGTGTATTTACTAAGAAGTAAAGATGAAGCTCTAGGAGCGTTTACACATTACAAAACGGAAGTTGAAAATCAACTTGGAAAAAGGATAAAGGCTATCCGTAGTGATAGAGGTGGCGAATACAGAGCACCGTTTGATGAATTTTGTGCAAATTCAGGCATTATACATCAAACAACGGCCCCATATTCACCACAATCAAACGGAATAGCGGAGCGCAAGAATCGTACTCTTAAGGAGATGATGAATGCGTTGCTGATTAATTCAGGTTTACCTGAGAATTTGTGGGGGGAGGCGATCCTCTCCGCCAATTATATCCTTAACAAGATTCCCCACAAAAGTAGGAGTGAGACTCCGTACGAACTTTGGAAAGGTCAAAAGCCTTCTTACAAGTACCTCAAAGTGTGGGGGTGTTTGGCTAAGGTAGAAATACCCAAACCCAAACAAGTTAAGATAGGGCCTAAAACTATTGATTGCATATTCATAGGTTATGCACTTAATAGTAGCGCCTATCGATTTTTGGTACATAAATCAGAAATATCTGAGATTCATGAAGGTACTATCATGGAATCTAGAAATGCTTCATTTTTCGAGGATATCTTTCCAAGTAAGGAAAGAAATGAACAAGTTCCTCTCAAAAGAACATTTGATGAGTCTACGAGTAGTTCTAATCCCGGGGATGAAGAACCACGTCGTAGCAAAAGGGCAAGAGTTCCAAAATCATTTGGTCCCGATTATGTATCTTATACATTAGAAGGGGAGCCAAGGACGATTAAGGAAGCTATGTCCAGTCCAGATGCTCAACTCTGGAAAGAGGCTATCAATAGTGAAATCGAGTCTATTTTGCACAACCATACCTGGGAGTTGGTTGATCTTCCAAAGGGAAGTAAGCCTTTAGGCTGTAAATGGATTCTGAAAAGAAAGTATAAGGCTGATGGAACTATTGATAAGTATAAGGCCCGTTTGGTAGTCAAAGGATACCGACAAACAGAAGGTCTTGATTTCTTCGATACTTATTCTCCAGTAACGAGAATAACATCCATAAGATTATTCATCGCTATTACTGCGCTGCATAACCTTGAGATACATCAAATGGATGTTAAGACTGCGTTTCTGAACGGAGAATTAGAAGAAGAAATATACATGGAACAACCCGAGGGGTATGTTGCTCCTGGAAAGGAGAAGAAAGTGTGTAAACTTGTAAAGTCGCTATACGGACTTAAACAAGCGCCAAAGCAGTGGCATGAAAATTTTGATAGCACAATGTTATCAAATGGTTTCAAGATCAACGAGTGTGATAAGTGCGTGTATGTTAGACAAACACATAACGCATACGTCATAGTGTGTCTATATGTAGATGACATGTTGATAATGGGTAGTAATCATGAAATTATCATGAATACTAAAGGAATGTTAAAGAAGAACTTTGACATGAAGGATATGGGACTTGCAGACGTCATCTTAGGGATTAAAATCCTGAGGACTTCTGAAGGACTAGTCTTATCACAATCTCATTACGTTGAGACGATTTTGGAAAAGTTCCTTCCGAGTGATAGTGCACCAGTTAAGACGCCAGTGGACTTGAGCGTTCATTTACGCAAGAACCATGGCGAACCCGTATCACAGTTAGAATATGCTAGGGTCATTGGGAGTCTGATGTATATCATGAACTGTACTCGCCCTGATCTAGCTTATTCTATGAGCAAGTTGAGTAGGTTCACAAGTAATCCAAGTGAAGAGCATTGGAATGCTTTAACTAGAGTTCTTAAGTATTTAAAGTATACTAAAGAATATGGATTACACTACTCAAGATATCCAGCTGTAATAGAGGGATACAGCGATGCTAATTGGATATCAGACACGAACGACTCTAAGTCCACAAGTGGATATGTATTTACCGTTGGTGGAGGAGCAGTGTCGTGGAAATCTTCTAAGCAAACTTGCATAGCCCGTTCCACGATGGAATCAGAATTCATAGCTTTAGATAAAGCTGGTGAAGAAGCTGAGTGGCTAAGAAATTTCTTAGAAGATGTTCCCTGTTGGGAAAAACCTGTGCCTCCGATTTTGATTCATTGCGACTGTATGTCGGCAATTGGGAGGGCTCAGAGTAGTATGTATAATGGTAAGTCTAGACATATTCGTCGTAGGCATAATACCATTAAGCAGTTGATCTCTAACGGGATTATTTCCATTGATTATGTGAAATCAAAGGAGAATATTGCAGATCCTTTGACGAAAGGATTGCCTAGAGATCAAATATACTGTCTATCAAGAGGAATGGGATTAAAGTCTACAATTTAAGAATAGACACAGCGGAAACCCAACCATGTTGACTGGAGATCCCAAGATCATGGTTCAATGGGAAAACTAAGTTGTGAACATTCAGTGAGGCACTTAAGAGTTAATTAATAAACTCTAAACCCATTGCCTAGGATAAAGAAGTGCAACCTGCAAGTTGTAGCAAAAGGTTAAGCCGGGCTTTTAATGATTCCTATACTGTCTAAATGAAGTGGAGTATGGCAGGATACTCTTAATTAGGAAGTCACCTATGTAAGTGTGAGGTGTAGGCCGCCTCAACATTGAGTAAAATGTAAACACTTCTGAAACCAAGAGGGGGTGCCACGGCCAAAATGGACCCAACCGTGAGAACTGAAAAACTGTTGGAAGTTTATTATGTGAATATTGTTGTCTAGATTTACACGAACGGCTGACCAATTCAAGACATCACGTTCATTGGAGAGCCTAGTAAATCCGATGATATTTCACTAGGAAAGGTTCAAAGCCAAAAGCTACCTCTTTTGATGTGATAAACTTTCAATCGAAATCTCAAGAGCATGCATTGCATTAATTTCATTCGTGTGGGGGATTGTTGGATAAAATGGTACAAATTGTGGTTGAGTACGAAATTCGAACGCCGTTAGTATCCGGGATACTTAAGATTATTGGATAATCTTAATCTACGTTCCGAGTAGATGAGTTTAGCATTTCGAATTTCTCTAATCGGAACGAATGAGAAATTAAGTGCTAAATTGAAGGGTTTGAATTGTGTATCCCATATTTTGATATAATTTTATTTAATATGTCATGCATATATCATGAATGACACAACACATTTTAATGGAAAATATGTCATGAATACATCATGAATGACATATGAGCACTTCAAGGTGGTGGAGCATCTTGGATGGCTAAGATTTGATCTTAGAAATGGATGGTGTGGATTGATTCTTATGGAAATGGATTTTGCCTATAAATAGCAACCATTCCAACCATTTCTAAACACACTAACTCAAAACACAACATATTCTCTCTAAGTGTTCTTGAGTTCTATAAAATCATCTTCATCCTTTTCTTGAGATTTCAACAGTAAATTAAGTTCGTAGTTTCTGAAATTGAAGTGGTTCAATCTTCAGAAAAGTATATCGTTGTATCTTGGGACACTTGTTGCAAGAACTCGTACCACCAAGGCGGGGCAATTTAGTGTTAAGGATAGAGAGTTCTCTCTCGCCTCGATATAATCTTTCTTTGTTATTATCAATTTGATACGTTTGTGAAGTTTTGAAACAACACCAACAATAGGGATGATCTGTAGATTAGGCTGATGTCCGGTGAGCTGATCCATGATTCGAACCAAGTGCTCATCGAATCCCACCACAGTATTCTTGCCACCGGAAGGAAGTGCTTATGTGCCAACAGGTACAGAAGCTCTGGATTGCTGTCCATGAACTGCCTTTCCCTCGTTCACCATGGTCAATAACTCTTCCTTGATGTAGTCAATTTTTTCAATTACTTCATCTATCTCTTGACAAAAGGAGGACGAGAGTCCAATATCAATTGTACTTTCAGATTCTCCGTGAAGTTGATCCACTACATTGGCATCTTCAGTGAAGAGTAATGAGAGCCACATGTAAATCTTCTCTTCATGTTCTTCACGAAGTTGATCCACTACATGAGAGTCGATGATAACTTCTGCTTCATACGCAACTTCAGAAATTCGCCTCACCAAAACTTTTATTTGGTCGCTTTCTCCTTGCGAATGAAGTTCAAGAAATTCTTGCAAGAAATGAACCTTTTCGCGGAGAGTTTCGATTTGTTTCATGTTTGGAAAAAGCCGATGCCTAAAAGGATGTTGGACCTGATCAAGAACATGCAAAAGAGAAGTTACAGATGCATAAGCTGCTACTGCCATCTGATCAGATGTTTGTATGTATGTGTTGAATGAAGGATACTCCGAAGTGTCCTGAATGTATGGTGTGGTGTGTCGTTGTCTTTGAAGGAAATTGCAGATTGAACCTTATCATCAAGCTGCTATTTTCTCCATTAGGTCCCCCATCAATTAAGATGTTAGAAATATTTTGTTGTTTTTGCATTCCATTTCATTTTCTCAATTAGCTAGTGGTATATATTTAATGACAACTAGTAAACACCACGTGTGTCGCACGGGACTACTAAGGATTTGTTTGGTTATGTTTTCAAGCCCATTTTCGTTCGAATTTTTGGCCAAATTATGTTTGGATCACACAATTTTTCACCAGAAAAGTTGTCAATTTTTTGTCCAAAAAAAAAATAATGATTGTGCTCCCTTTTTCTCTGACACTCTCTCTCTCCTCTTTTTCTCTCACTCTCTCACTCTATTTGACACATTCTCTCTCCTCTCTTTCTCTCACTCTCTCACTTTATCTCTCTCTCTCTCTCTCTCACACACACACACTATATATATATATATATATATATATATTTTAACATAAACAGAAGATCGTCTTCACTGTGCATGAATAAAAAAAAAAAAAATTGAAGACGACGTTTGAAATGTCGTCTTCAATTTTCTTTCTTTTTTTAATTTTCGTAAATTAAATATAATTTTGTAATTAAATATATTTTTTCTATATATATATATAATTAGAAGACCACATATAGAATGTCGTCTTCATAATTAAAAATAAAAATAAAAATGAACAGTGAAGACGACATGTGCCATGTCGTCTTCACTGTTCATAAATTAAAAAAAGAAGAGAAAATTGAAGACGACATTTGAAATGTCGTCTTCAATTTTCTCTTTTTTTAATTTTCGCAAATTAAATATAATTTTGTAATTAAATATATATATATATATATGAATATATATAAACTTTTATTTTAAGTATATATATCAACTACTATTACTTATATATATACACACACTACTATTACTTACATATATACATATATATTTATCTATATAATAATTATTACAATCTGAATATTATATATACTACTATTACCTACATATATACATATATATTTGTACATATATATTTATCTATATAATAATTATTACAATCTCAATATCATATTATAATTTTTAATTATTGACAGACAAAAACTTACATGATTTGACAGCAACAATAATTTATGTTCCCTCTGAAAACAAAACCAAACACTATTTCACTAAAAAAATCACTCAAAAAACAACTCCCAAAACATAACCAAACATAATCCCATCAAAATTGCACGTGTCCCCATAAAATTTTTACCAATAATTCTCACCAAAATAGCATCTCAAAACATAACCAAACATAGCCTTAGTTTTTCCCTGGAGCTGAGCAATTTAGCAAGCAATTTGGGTCGTGGCTGGTAGTGATTGATTTGGATTAGATGATTACCTTATTTTAGATCTAACTAGATTTGAGTTCTTTTGCTGTTTCAATCATCTTAGACTTTTAGCAAATTGAGTTAAAAACCTTTAGATCTTGGTTTGGTTTTATCTAAAGGCAATTTATTTTAGACAACCATTTAATTTATTTCATAACTTGAAGAATGAATTGCACCATTGTATTGTGGCTTCGTGTCAGCATGGTATCCAGCCACGATGACATGGTCGGTCACGTTAAAAAATAAAGAAAAAAAAATTGGAGCGTGACATGAACTACAAAATAAATTATAATTATTTGAAAAATTAAATTTTGATTCACATGAAAAGTTGAATGAATATTTGAAGAAATTAAGTTAATTGAAAATCAAGACATATAATAATATCACTAAATAAATTCTTATGTAAATTCATGATTCTTTTATACATTATCTTGTTAAATTTTGATGGAACGAGCACTTTATTTCATCTTTCCTCTAATTGAATCTTGTGTACTTATAATAATCTCTTCATTATGACTCAAAATCTGGATACTTGTAGTCTTTTGTTTTTTTATTTTTTATTCTTTTGTTTTTACATTTTTTGTAGCAATAAGATTATAGTTGATGTAATGCCAAAATGAGTGAGTTGAACGGATAAAATAAAATTAACCCTTCACAAATAAGGTTAGTCAAGTTCTTGAGTGTAAAAGAAAGACGGTTAAATAAAAATGAAGTGATGTGCGAGTCATCACTAAATGAAAATGACAAATATTGAATTACATTAGCAGATGTCAATATATCTCCCAAGATCATAAGGTAACAATGGTTTACTAATTTTTGTATTATTATAATTAATTAATTAATATTAGTAATGAAATAAGATAATAAATGGCGCCTGACTACAAAGCTTTCCCCCAGCCTCTTTTACTAAGTTATTTTTTGTATGCCTTTTATGATGATATTCAATTTTCTTGCTCATATAATACTCATATAATTAATTAAAAATCAAAATATAATCAACGATGTGAATAATTTATTTATTTGTTTTATAAATTTGTTTGTTCGAAAATCAAGCAGATTAAGTTTGCTTTTTAATCTTCTTCTTTTAATAATAAATAAATAGAATCGAGTAATCTTATCTACATGTAATTTAATAGTAGAAACCTAATGTAGTTATACTTTTTATTGTTACAGATACTTAAAATTTATTTTTATTAATTGTTTTGACTCTTTTACCATTAAAAAATTGAATTACATAGAGATATTTTAGATTCAAAAGTCACTAAATTTATGTATGATTAAAGTTAGGATTCTAAATTTGTGCCGAATAAGCTAAGGAATTTAAATCTAGAATTGATTAGTTTGTCGAGCAAGGTTTTTTCATTCATAACCATCTTAATTTACAGTATAAAATTATAAGAAGTTGATTGGATATGCGTTCCTAGGGCTGTAAATGAGTCAAGCTCGAGCCGAGCCTTACAAATTTTACAGGCTCGAGCTCATCTTAAAAAATTTGAGCTCGAGCTCGAACTCTAGGCAAATGAGCCAAGCTCGAGCTCGGCTTGTTGGCTCATTATAGCTCGAGCCAAGCTTGAGCTCAACTCAGTTGCTCGCTCGAGCTCGAGCCAAGCTTGAGATTTTGGCTCATTTGCATGCTCGAGCAGTTTTTTTCTATTAAATGAACATATATTTTAAATCTTGAGATTTGTACAAAAATTACACAAAGAGGAACGGATAATGGTAAGCACTTAAATCGTCAGTGGAGAAGAGAACTTGGAGAAGAAAATAAAATAAAATTTATTCTTTACAAAAATATATGCATACAATTATGAATTCCAAAATGAATATATGACAAAATGAACAAATATGTTTAGTGTGAAAGGCAATAGTTAAATTTGATTCGTCTGACTGAAAAATTATAAGAATGAGAATTTTGGATTAAAAAGAACTTTCATAATATTTTTGAAAATAGTATTTCGTAATTACTTAGTTATTATTATTACAATATTATTTATATAATTTGTTATTACTAATATAAGTAAGACAGGGATAATAAAAACATTATTACTAATATATATACATATACGAAAAGTTGACACTTAACAGGTGAAATATTTATTCAATATCATTTGATCAAATATAATGTGCATGAACAAGATTACAAAAAAATTGAATATAATATTAAGTAAACATATATATATATATAAAATAGTTAAAGCTCGTGAGTTGGCTAGCGAGCTCGAGCTCGGTTCATGAATAAGCTCGAGCTCGTGAAGCTTGGGTCAAGCTCGAAACATCTTGAGCTTGAATCGAGCTTTAATCGAGCCAGCTCGCTAGGCTCGTGAACCGGCTCGACTCACCTTACACCCCTATGCGTTCCTCTTTCCTTGAATTTAATATTAAATGTAAGTTTGTTGTAATTTTCTTGGGATACTGGACTTCCAATATATTTTCCTTTTTATTGAATAAATAAATAGGAGTAACCTTATTTAGAGTCCTATTGTAACTATACTTCTTATTATTGTAGATATTTGAAATTTATTTTTATTATTTGTATTTGACTCTTTTTGCCATTAAAAAATTGGATCACATGGGGATACTTTAGGTATATAAGAAATCTCAATAAAACCCGTACTTTTAAATTTTTTTTATTCTATATATAATTTTACACTTGATTATTGTCTATATATAATTCATTTGTAGAGTTCTATACTAGGTCACATAATTCGCGCATATATAGTGCCGCTCTTGCGCTTCGGGCGCGAATTAGCGAATCGAGAGCGGGAGTGGCGCTCTAAGAAGACTTAAGAATTGTTAATTCGCGCTTTAAAATTTCATAAATCGCGATCTAAATTTCACTAATTCGAGACTTAATTTTGTAAAGGCGCTGATTAATTTTCGTAAAGGCGCGCCTTATCAGTTACTAAGTCGCGCTCTTAGTTATTTTATTTACTAATACACAGCCAAAAGTCCAAGAGTCCAAAAAAGAAAAACCTTCTTTTATTAAACTAATAAAAATTGAAAGTCAAACCTTTAAAAAAACAACTAACAAACGTGAAATACGTACAAAGATTTCCTTGAGGATGATTTGGAGGCCGTCGAAGACGAAGAACTCACTAATCTTCATGTGGGCGAGTAATGGTCATTATTCGAGGTAAATCTTTTAATAAGCATGCAAACTTTTTTTCATCTTTTTCATTATCAAAAAGATTAATTAGAAATAAAAGAATGGTCAATAAAGATTAAGTTAATTTATTTTTATTGCTGTCCTCATTATTAAAATGATGAAGTAAAAGCTAAAAAGTCACATTTAGATGCTTATTCCTTCTTAAATTTCTTGTGCAAAAAATCAAGTTTTTTGTTCTTTTTTATATCACTAATATGGTATTTTATTTTATTTTGTCCTTTTTTCTTGTTTGTTTTTTCAATTTCAGGGTATTGGAGTTGTGATTTCAGAATTATGGAGTTGAAAGTTCAAAGGCTGGTTTGATGCATGGAAAAGGAACTAAGGATTACTTTTTGAAGAAACAACTTTTTGCTTAAATGAAATTGATATTAGGAATATAAAATATTATTTTTGTTGGAAAGAAATAGGAAACATTGTCTGAAGAATCGCAAATGTTATTATTGGAAATTTTAGTGCTCAATGAAAATAGTTTTTGGATATTTTTCTCTATAATTACATTTTATATATACTTTTATATATATATATATATATATATAAATATATTATTATTTTTATAATAGGCGCTCCCGCTCTCAATTTTTTTTAACTTTTGCCTCTCTCGCGCTCCCGCTCCCGCTCCTGCTCCCGCCTTATGTGACTTAGGTTCTATATATAAAATTTTCTTGTAGAGTCCTTTATACAACTATATATGTACTTTCATTATAGAGTTATGTAATCATACACCTTATTATTGTAGATATATACAACTTATTTATTTATTTATTATTTGACTCTTTTGTTATTGAAAAAGTGAATTATATAGGGATATATTAGGTACATCAAAAATTTCAAAAAACTATTCATACTTTTATAATAGTAAAAAGTTAATGACAATAAATATTTGTAGTCACAAAACTGTCATTACGCATGTGTCACTTATTAACAATACACATAACTAGTCTTTTCTTGACTATTTCGGTTATATAATACATAATGAATATCATATAGTAATTATCTACAATTAACTAGCAATTAAAAATAACTACTACTATGAAAACAGAAAAAGACCCACCAGTTGTTGGTGGGAATCGAAGTCAAGACCTCTAACATTTTGGAATCTCAGCTTTGCCGGTACATATAACTAGTCTTATTGTCACTAAAACTCATTATCAGTGACAAATAAAAAATCATTATTGCCTATTATCTATATTTAAATGACAATATTGGTGTCAAGAATTGATATTATGTTTTGTTTAAGTAAAGCATATTGTACCAACAAATGGTTGGTGTGAGTGGTTCGACACTCTCACTTTTTAAGTAAAGGTCGAGTGTTTGATTTCTTGTGGATGAAGTTCTACTTATTGAGAACATTTTACCCTATGATGCACGGATACGAATACAGATACGAGGATACGGGTACGATACGACACGAATACGAAATACGACAAACTTCAAAATTAGAGAATACGATACGTTGGGGATACGTATATATATATATATATAATATTTAAAAATAAATTTGAGTCAGTATGTTCATTAACATAAATAAAAGTGCAATACTGACACAGATTCATTGGTTATAAATTCAAAAAAATTCGAAGGTATCCATAATATTTCATCATTTATGGCGGTGTAAGAATGTCGTTTCATTGATATCACCATTTACCTTCTTATCCAAAATCTTTGGTAATAAAGTGTAAATGATAGATTTCACGTGGAGCAAGAGAAGAAAAAACTTATTTAGAAGTGAAACCGAAACGGTTTTTTGCTTCTTTAAATTTTCTTATTATTTGTTTAACCTTTTAACATACGGTCAAAGTAATTTTTTTTCCCTATTTTAACCTATAAAGTATTATACGATATTAAAAAAATATTATGTCTGATATTCAAGGCGTGTCAGATACTTCAAATTTTTTATGGGATACGGCATCCGAAAGTATCGGATACGGTATCCGTTATTTTCTTTTTTATTTAATTTTTGGATACGTAAAAAGGGTATCTGATATGTATCCGGGTGGTATCCGCAGAATATCGTATCCGATACGAGTACAACACTACACGGGCCCAATTTTAGGAGTATCCGTGCATCATAGACTTTACCCTTTTGTGGGCCGATCCGATGTGAATAGAATTGCTCTGACCCAATGTGGTTAAGGATACATGTGATTTAGGAAGGAAAAAAAAAGGTAAAGCTTGTGTCTCTACAGTACCCACCTTTTTGATGGCGGAATTTGACCACTAAACTATAAATTGTGTGTCGTGGAACTCAGAGTCATATTCCACCAAATATAGAAATAGCAAGGGGAATATTGTACTAGAAAACCACACTAGATTTAATTCTCAGGAAAGATTGGAGGCGTCACAACGGTCTCGCTTAAAACCCAACCTCCTAGACAGAATTAACTAGACGAATTTAATAGCACAATATAACACTACAACTATAACTAACAATGGCTACTTGAAGAATAGCACAAAATAAAGAACACCAAATTTAACGAGGTTCGGCTAATTTAGCCTACGTCCTCGGACCTCACCAAAATATTTCATTAAAGGACTAAAGTGAAACTATTACAAACTATAGAGGAAGAAAGAAGAAATTGCTAAAAGACTTAGGCAATTTGGGATGTTTTTCAAAGTGAAGAGGTGGTCTCCCTTTATACAACAAATAAGCCCACCCTTTACAAATTCTATCTATGTGGGATATTTTCCTCTTTCAAAAATGAGCCACACTTCAACAAATCTCCACCTTGGCGAATTTCAAAATCTTCAATCTCCTCGTCAAACGGGGTCACCAAAACCAATCTTCAAACTTTGACAATGTTGATCAAGTCCAAACAAAATTTGAACTTGATTGCAGTCACAACTTTTGTCAACATATCAGCAGGATTCTCAGTAGTATGGACCTTCTCGATCCTGACTCCACCTTCTTCGAGTATCTCTCTTATGAAATGATATCGAACATCAATATGCTTCGTCCTTGCATGATAAACTTGGTTCTTTGCTAAATGGATAGCACTTTGACTATCACAATGTATTTTCACATACTTTTGTCCAATTCCTAGTTCACCAAGCAACCCTTGAAGCCAAATTGCTTCCTTTACAGCCTCTGAAATTGCCATATACTCTGCTTCCGTAGTAGACAAAGCAACCGTTGACTGTAAGGTAGACTTCCAACTGACTGGTGCTTTAGCAAGAGTAAATACGTAGCCTGTAGTTGATCTACGCTTATCTAAATCACCAGCATAGTCTGAATCGCAATATCCGACTACATACTGACTATGTTCCCGCTCAAATATCAAACCAACATCAGCTGTGTCATGGATGTATCGCAAAATCCATTTCACAGCTTGCCAATATTCCTTTCCAGGATCATGCATATACCTGCTCACAACCCCCGCTGCTTGGGAAATATCAGACCTCGTACACACCATAGCATACATCAAGCTACCAACAGCATTTGCATACGGTACTTTTGACATGTATTCCCGTTCTGCATCAGATTTCGGTGACAAAGCGGCGCTAAGCTTAAAATGAGGAGCAAGCGGAGTACTAACTGGTTTTGACTTTTCATCAATGCCAAAACGCCTCAACATCCTACTCAGATATTGTTTCTGAGTCAAACAAAGCCTCCTCAATTTTCTATCTCTGAAAATCTCCATGCCGAGAATCTTCTTCGCCTCACCTAGATCTTTCATCTCGAACTCCCTTTTCAAATGAGTCTTCAACTTCTCAATTTCTATTAGACTCGGGGAGGCAATCAACATATCATCAACATACAGAAGAAGATATATGAAGGATCCATCTTGTAGCTTGTGCAAATACACACAATGATCGTATTTGCTTCTTGTGTACCCAATTCCCATCATAAACTTGTCAAATCGCTTGTACCACTGCCTCGGAGATTGCTTCAATCCGTACAACGATTTTTGAAGTTTACAAACCAAATTTTCATTTTCAGCAACTTTGAATCCCTCTGGCTGAGTCATATAGATTTCCTCTTCCAAGTCTCCATATAAAAATGCAGTTTTTACATCCAACTGAACTAGTTCAAAATCCAACTGTGCTACCAAAGCCAACAAAATTCTAATGGAGGAGTGTTTTACAACTGGAGAAAACACCTCATTATAATCAATGCCCTCCTTCTGAGCGTAACCTTTGGCCACCAATCTGGCTTTGTAGCGAACATCACCTTGGCTAGGAAATCCATCTTTCTTTGCAAATACCCATTTGCATCCAATTGCCTTCTTTCCCTTCGGGAGACTGGCCAGTTCCCATGTTTGATTCTTATGAAGGGACTGCATTTCTTCACTCATGGCAATCCTCCACTTATCTTTCTCTGGTCCTTTGACTGCTTCAATATAAGTGGTAGGAACATCATCAGCGGCAATTGCAGATGCACAAGCCACCATATCATCAAAGCGAGCAGGCTTTCTGATTGTCCTCTTTGGCTTGCTAGTTGCAATTGATTCAAGTTGCTGTGGAAGTTCTTGGGGTTGAACTTCCTCTTCTTCAAAATCTCCTTCTACCGTAGGAGAATGATCAAGAGTTTCTTGATCTGCTGGGACAACAAACTTTTCAAACTCCACCTGTTTGGGAGTACCATCCTGCTGTTCTGCATTCACCTTTTCCAACACGGTAGATTCATCAAAGGTGACATCCCTGCTAAAGATTATTTTCTTTGTCTCTGGACACCAAAGGCGATAGCCTTTTATACCAGAGGTGATCCCCATGAACACTGCTTTCTTTGCTCTAGGATCCAACTTTGATTCCTTAACATGATAATATGCAGCGGAACCAAACACATGTAAGGAATCATAATCAGCAGCAGGCTTTCCAAACCATTTCTCAAATGGTGTTTTTCCATCAATAGCAGTAGATGGTAGACGATTAACGAGATGACACGCATACGTCATAGCCTCAGCCCAAAATTCTTTACCCAACCCAGCATTGGATAACAAACACCGAACTTTCTCCAGCAAAGTCCGATTCATGCGTTCTGCCACTCCGTTCTGTTGTGGTGTATGTCTAACAGTGAAGTGTCTGACAATGCCTTCATCCTCACAAAATTTTTGAAATGGACCACTCCTAAATTCTCCACCATTGTCTGTACGGAGACGTTTGACCCTTTTATCAGTCTGAGTTTCCACCATCTTTTTCCATTTGAGGAATACCTCAAACACTTCATCCTTTGTCTTCATCGTATACACCCAAACTCTCCGGGAAAAATCATCATCAAAGGTTACAAAATAGTGTTTCCCTCCCAAAGAACTCGTTTTTGAGGGACCCCATACATCCGAATGAACATAATCCAAGATACCCTCAGTATTATGGATTGCTGTTCCAAATTTAACCCTTGTTTGTTTCCCACGAACACAATGTTCACAAAACTCCAATTTGGAGTATTTCACTCCTTTCAACAATCCTTGATTTATGAGGAGATTCAAGAATTTTCCACCTGCATGTCCCAAGCGCATATGCCATAGCCTAACTGCTTCTGAATTTCGATTATCAACAGTAACTGCTGCTACTGCACCCACAACTGTACCACCCATGTAGTGATACGTATTGTTGTTCTTCCGAATTCCCTTCATTACCACGAGTGCACCAGAGATGATCTTCATCACCCCATCCTTAGCTCTTACTTCAAAACCTTTCGATTCTAAAGTTCCAACGGAAATAAGGTTTTTCCTCACTTCTGGTGCATATCGAACACCCTTTAGGATTATGATTGATCCATCGTGATTCTTTAAGCGAACTGAACCAATCCCAAGTGTAGTAAGAGGAGCTTCATTTGCTGTGAAGACAACGTCATTTTGTTCTTTGAAATCAAAGAACCAATCCAAATGTGGTGTCATATGATGACTACATGCTGAATCCAGCATCCATACTTCAGAAGCACCGCTGGATGATGTCGCCAATGAGAAGTCCGATTCGGCATCATCACACGCGGTTACATTTGATTCCGCCACGGCTTTAGAATTGCCCTTAGTTGTCAGCTTTGGGCAATCTCTCTTCCAGTGTCCTGTTTCTCGACAATAGGCACACTCGTCTTTGCTTAGTTTATGCCTGGACTTGGATCTCCCTTTCTTTCCTTTGTTTTTGTTTTGTGAACGACCTCTGACGAACAAAACCTCTGCATCTCCGCCTGAACTAACTTGCTTGTCCTTCTTTCTCAGCTCATAACTGTACAGGGCAGCACAAACTTCGCTAAGAGATACAGCAGCCTTCCCGTGAAGTAGAGTTGTTTCAAGAAACTCAAACTCCTCAGGAAGGGATCCCAGCAACATCAGAGCCAAATCCTCGTCTTTAAAAGTCTCATCCAAATTGATCAAATCGATAACCAGTTGATTAAAACTGGTAATGTGACTATTCATAGTGGAACCCGAAACAAATGTGAAGCGAAAGAGCCGCTTCTTCAAATGGAGCTTATTCTGACAACTTTTCTTCAGAAACTTCTCCTCCAGTGCCATCCACAATTTATATGCCGAGTTTTCTTTCGAAAACGCATATCTCTGCTCTCTGGATAGACACGAACGAATTGTTCCACATGCCAACCGATTCATCATACTCCAATCTTTTTCCTCTATATCATTTGGTTTCTTCTCTTCAATAGCTAAGTATAGACCTTGTTGAAAGAGTGCGTCTACAACTTCGCTTTGCCACATATCAAAATGGCCAGTGCCATCAAAAGGCTCCACTGCCAATCGCGTATTCGCCACAGTGGTTCTCGCCCAAATGGACGACGACGATGCTTTTGAGCTGTCTTCCATTTTTGGTTACAAATTATTCTTCAAGAGCCCTCCAAATGCGAAAGCCAAATAGCCCAAGAAAACTTTTCTGATGTGGAAGATCAGATTAAACTGCGACCACAGAGCATACTCAGAATACCCGAGCTCTGATACCACTTGTCGTGGAACTCAGAGTCATATTCCACCAAATATAGAAATAGCAAGGGGAATATTGTACTAGAAAACCACACTAGATTTAATTCCCAGGAAAGATTGGAGGCGTCACAACGGTCGCGCTTAAAACCCAACCTCCTAGACAGAATTAACTAGACGAATTTAATAGCACAATATAACACTACAACTATAACTAACAATGGCTACTTGAAGAATAGCACAAAATAAAGAACACCAAATTTAACGAGGTTTGGTTCATTTAGCCTACGTCCTCGGACCCCACCAAAATATTTCACTAAAGGACTAAAGTGAAACTATTACAAACTATAGAGGAAGAAAGAAGAAATTGCTAAAAGACTTAGGCAATTTGGGATGTTTTTCAAAGTGAAAAGGTGGTCTCCTTTTATACAACAAATGAGCCCACCCTTTACAAATTCTATCTATGTGGGATATTTTCCTCTTTCAAAAATGAGCCACACTTCAACATTGTGGACGTATTGCTATAATATTGCCAATAACACGATAATATTGCCAATAATACAATCTCAATTGTTCTAATCTAAGTTCCAAACATCAAAATTATACATGCATGATAAAATAATTTCTATAATCAATTCGTTGTAAGGTAAAGAATCTCTCTTTTACTTGAAAGAAAGCCCATATCTTCATGTTCTTCGCGAAGTTGATCCACTACATGGGAGTCAATGATATCTTCTGCTTCATCAGCAACTTCAGTGATTTGTTTAATCAAATCTTCTATTCCTTCGATTTTTGTTGCAGAATGAAGTTCAAGAAATTCTTGCAAGAAATGAACCTTTCACGGAGAGTTTCAATTTGTTTCATGTTTGGAAGATACTGATGCCTAGAAGGATGTTGGATCTGATCAAGAACATGCAAAAGAGAAACTAGAGATGCATAAGCCGCTACTGCCATCTCAAATGTTTGATTCTTTGCAGGCAATACTTCAAACTTGTTCAGATTTAGGAAAGAAAGTGATGCGCAATGTGACCAATATGTCCCTATTTCCTTCAAACTAATTTGTAATTTCCTTCACCCATAAGCACTGGGACACGGTCAAAGGTTATCAAAAGCTTATCAGGAATAATCGAGAATAACTTCAAGCCACAACCATAAGCTCCTGCATCATCAACTAGTTCTAGAGCATGCAAATTAGAAGTGCTACCTTGTTTCACCAATCATATGAAGCCACGTCTTTCATACTTGTAGCAATTTCCAATTTAAAAGTAGTATAAGTCGGTACCCATTTTGCTTAGCCATTAAGTTTGTTTCCTCTATATAGTTCCATGTATTAGTAGAAATGGATATATAGAAAAATAGAGGGCTTAGCCAGGAGCTTAGTGAAAGTTAGAAAATTCTTCTTGTATTCTAAATATATTCAAAGGTTATATTGCACTAATTTGGAAAAATATTGTAATTCTCTCATTCTGCAATATATATTATCTTTCATACATAACTTCCGCGTTTAATACATATTTACATCCATCATATTTGTGGTATCAGAGCCACCTCTTAGCCTGATAATCCATTCCAAATACAAAAATGGCATCGACAAGCAATAGCGAGCTAGCCTTCACATATCCCCAACAAGGTGTCCCTATCTTTGTTGGTCAAGATTATGAGCTATGAAGTATTCTAATGAGGACGGTGTTCATGTCCCACGAATTATGGGATGTCGTTGAAGAGAGGTATGATTCATATACTCCGAAGGAGAAAGCCGCGTTAACAACTGCAGAAAGGAAAGAGCATAAAGATCAGAACAAGACCAAAGATGCAAGGCCTTGTCATTTATATATCAAGGGGTAAGTCGATCTATCCTTCCTAGAATTACGGGTGTAAAAATCTCAAAAGATGCATAGGAAATATTGAAAAAATAGTTTGGAGGTTATGAAAAAGTTATCTCTACAAACTTGCAAATTTATGGCGAGAATGTGCAAGAATTCTTCTCGTGAGTTTCCACAATCGCGAATCAAATTGGAGGATGTGTTGATACAATTGAAGACCGAGACATTGTCGAAAAAGTGCCGCGATGTTTGCCAGACCAAAACTTGGAACAAGCTTTTAAGTAAAAGCCAATGTTTTTTAGCAGAAAAATGAGAAGGAGGACAAACAAGAAAAACATAATAACTTCCTAGCAAGAAGAAGAAGACATGGCAAAAATCAAATTAAATTTCCAAGCACGAGGGCAAGGAAGAAGAGGAAATTTTAATCAAAGAAAATTTACTCAAAATTCAGATTCATATTGCCGCATCTGTCGAAGACATGATCATGACACCAAAATTTCCGTAACAAGTGTAAAAGATGCAAAAACGCAAACTTGTCTCAAAACAATTGTTGGTATAAAGAAGATGGAGGAAAAAATGAAGCAAATTTCACACATAAACAAGAAAAGACTGATCATGTATTTTATTCCTGCTTAAATTCCTAAGAACAATTTGAGAATATTTGGTATGTGGATAGTGGTTGGAGTAATCACATGTGTGGAAATAAAAATTTGTCCGTGGAGATCGACGAGTCATATTCATCAGAAATGAAACACGGAGATGGCAAATCATGTCAAATTGCAGGAAAAGGAGCAGTTGCAGTTAAAACGAAATCAAGCCAAACAAATATCATTAAAGATGTTTTCTACGTGCCCAACTTGGCACAATGGTGTCGTGCATATTCACGGAACAAATCTCCTATTCCACAATGGTGTACCATAATAGTATCACATCATTGTGGGATTGACAAGTATCCAATGGACACTTGTCAATCCCACAATGATGTGACACCATGTGGTACACAATTGTAGGATAGAAGATTCGCTCCAGCATATTCACTGGGAGTTAAACTCCCGGTAACCACCAAGTATCACCTTAGCTCTGGGATGAATAATGACATGGTAAAGTTTCTCTTTCAATTTCAATTCAAAATTTTGTCTGGTTATTTTCCTGAAAAGGGTTTCAAAAATCAAATCTCTGTTCTGGGTTTTTGCATTGATGGCGCATCGTTTTCTGTTTTTTATAAAAAAAATTTATACATACGCCTGAATTCGATTTTGTGATTATTGATCAGTATTACTAGACGTTGTGGAAAGATTGAATCGTTTTAGCTAAGAACACTACTGCTTGTTAATGCAGATTTTATAGTAATTTGATGAGTAAAAAATTGTACCCTTTAATATATAAGCATGAATTTTAACATTATATACACAATTTATTGTACGAGAAAGGATTTGACTTGTAGTGGCAGAATTAGGTATGATTTGTGGAGATAAATTCTGAATGCTGACTTGTTTTTCTCCTTCAAGTTCAACTGAAAAGTTATGCTTACTTTATCCTTTTTCTTCCGGTGCATGTCAAATTCTCTTGATGGACTACCAGATGAACTGCTAATTTCGATAGTTTCACTCTCACCGATGAAAGACGCAGTAGGAGTAGTGTCCTTGAACACAAATGGAGATATTTTTGGGTGTTTACTTCTGTTCTTGACTTTGATGGTTCACAAGTTATTAGCAAATCGAAGGATTCAAAATCAAATGTGTCGCTTTACAGTGAAAGTATAAGGTTTCGGAACTTGGTGGACAGGGTACTGAACTTGCGTACCGGTACAACCATTGAGGAGTTTAGAATATCCTTCAATTTGGATTCGACTAGTTCCAGTTATATTAATAAATGGTTAGAATTTGCCTTCACGAAAAGGGTTAAAAGGCTAGAGTTGGATTTGGTGGCGGGATATACAGGTGTTCCAAATAGTTGCTACAAATTTCCAAACATATGTGACCCCATTGAGCGGTTGCGTATTTTCCCTTTAGGCCTTTCAAGTTGTGAATTGCTAGTAACCCTCCATCTGAGTAGAGTAGGCATAACTGGGGAGGTTATGGGGTTCCTTATCTCCAACTGTCGGTCGCTTGAAGAATTATGTGTGGAAGTTTCAGTGTACATTACAAGTTTGAGAACCAGCTGCCCATTGATGCGGTTGAGGCGTTTGGAAATACGCGATTGCCCATTTCTTAGAATCCTTGATATTGGCTCACCAAATTTACTTTCGTTTACGTTATCATGCTTTGGAGAAGAAGTATCTATTCCATCTCTTATTAATTTATCCCTTTGGCCATTATTGCCCAAGACTATAGGCTCTTGGGGACAATAGATTCAATGAAAGGATAGAGAGGCGCGTGTCTTGAAGCGCGTCAAATAGTAGGTTTCACTTAAAAAGGTGGTTATCGATTGTCTTCGACCGTTGGCAGGAAGAGAAGCAGACGCTATTGAGATCAACAAGATGGCAATGGCTAGAGAAGGCGTTCGTCTGCTAAAGTAACTTTCGAAGGGGGTTGAACTTATTGTGTTTTGATATAGATTAGCAATTTAAGTTTTTTTTAAAATATATATATTGCTTTAACCTGGGTTTTGTACTCATGAAAGCTTCGACTCTTATTCGTTGTCGGGCAACCAGTTGTTTTCGTTTGCTTGTGCATATGAACCTGACATTTTTTGGGGATTTGTGTTTAAAAACACCGTTGGGAACATGTAGTACTGATTAAAATATTTATAGAATTGTATAGAATTGGTAAACAAATAAATCCTAAGTTATAAATAAGGAAAGATAAATACAAAGAAAATATAAGATAAGGAATCTAGAATATATATTCTAAATATGAGTGGCATTTAAGTTTCTATGATGTTCATTTATGTTGTTGCTTGTTTGGGTTTATTGAATAATTATCTGATAAACCAAAATTCAAAAAGTTCAAAATGTCAAAATTGAATTCATTGTAGGAAAAAGGCTAAGAAAGGCCATTGGAAGAAGTAGATTTAAACCCATGACCTTGTTGGAAGTAACGAAAACACAAATTCATTTATTAAATGTAATGCAAGTAGGTTCACAAACCATAGAGCGAGCCAAATAAGGTATTATTCAAGTTTATATATGAATTATTACTGTGATTCAAATTTTGTGTTTGAACATGGTTGGATAATTATTGAACCGAATTCAAACGACGAGCTTTAGTTGAGTTGAACATTATGTAAAATACCTAAGTTAATTTATTTTATTCGTTTAGCCGAGCTTCAAAACTTGTCAAACAAAACAAGGTGTTCGAGCTGCTTTTGTGATGTTACCGAATTGGGCTCAAATGAGCTTTTGTTAACTTTCAATTCGGAGTCGCGTGTCGATTATTTTGGGTTGTTTTTCAACCCTAAATGAAAGCATAAAAGAGAGCTCCAGAGAAAGCGTTGTAAGGCTGATTAGTCATAACTCAAAATCACCCCTTGAATAGGAATTAGATGGCATGCGTGCAAAGGAAAACAACAGTATCATAACATATATGGACCCTCCATAAGTTCTTGTCACTCCTTTTATGTCTTAATAAACATAATTTATTCATTGTTTACTATGCTTAACTATTTGCCATTAATCATGCAGTTCTTGAAATATTTTTGCTTTTTTTAGTATTTAGTTTTATTTAAATAAAAATTAAAAAATGTAAGTATAGATGGGATAATACTATATGGTTAACAAATTCTTTTTGAATTGGGGAAAGTGAGAAATGGTGAGTATATTAGTGATAACATATATCTAGTACTTTTATTCACAATATATAGACAATTGTGATTGTTCGGGACTTTAAATTGACCTAGGTAACCCTACATTCAAATTAAAATAAGTGATGAGAAATGTATAATAAAGTTGTATTAATATGTAATATATGTCATGATGAAAGACTTCGCTAATGTGTGAAGTCAACATGAGAAATGAGGAGTGATTCTTGACCCGTTCTCGATCCATCAAAAGGGTTTATAATTGGATCCTACATATCGGACTGTAAAAAATAATAACACAAACAAAATTTAAAAAATAATTTTCATATATGATAAAAAAAATCAGATAAGTTTGTACACAACTTAGCTAAAGACACAAGATATAGACACAACACTTGGTGAAAATGACACATGAGGATACCTTTTCTATAATCAGTTGAAGTAAGAAACAAAAACCATAATTTTTTGAAAATGTTGTAATGAAACATTTTGTCTCCACTTTGTTCTTTCTCTTTCAAACTTCCAATTCACATTTTCACTATTTGTCCCTCTTTTTTTCTCCAATTTACACGCACAATTCTTCATATTTACAATAAGTATTTCCATTCATAACCAACAAATAAAAAGTTGTTTTGTCTTTGCTTTCAGCTTAATTCAGATTCTTACAGAAAAAAGGCAGGTCACCTGCAAGTTTCAGATATTATTCCCTGATATTCTTATTAAAAGGGCATTTTTTGTTCTTGATGGGCTCTTCTAAATTTTCATAACTTTATTGTTGTAAAAGCAGAAGCTGTTTAGCCATTTATGCAAAGCCAAAAAGCTGAAACTTATAAGCACTTTTTCTTAATTCTTTTCAATGAGCCCAATAATCCTTTTAGTTATAGTGATTGTAGCTATTGTTTTCTTTGCATTAGGCCTAATCCAACTTCTCATAAGATGTGTAACAAAGAGTTCATCATTTTCCTCAATCTCACAATCCAATAGATTCTCAGAAGCTGCAGCTTCTGCTTCCTACACCTTTCAAAGGCAGCTGCAGCAGCTTTTCCAGCTACATGACTCCGGTCTCGATCAAGCTTTAATGGATGCTCTGCCAATCTTCTACTATAAAGAAATAATGGGCTTAAAAGAACCATTTGATTGTGCTATTTGTCAATGTGAATTCTCAGATTGTGATAAGCTGAAGTTTCTTCCCAATTGTGCCCATGCTTTTCACATCCATTGCATAGAGACATGGCTTCTTTCTAACTCAACATGCCCTTTATGTAGAAGTCTCATTGGTATTGATGGTTCAATGGAACAATGGAATCCGGTGGGGGCAACTGAGTTTTTTTCAAGCCGTGGGCCGGGGATTTCGCGAGAAAATGGCGGTCCGTCTAGGGTTTTTTCGATTAGGCTTGGGAAGTTCTTTAGAAGTTTAAATGATGTATCGGCAGGGGCAAATGAGTCATTTTCCAGACGTGGGCCGGGAGTTTCGCGAGAAGACGGCGGTCCGGATAGGGTTTTCTCAGTTAGGCTTGGGATGTTTAAGAGTTTGAATAAAGTCTTGGAAAATGAAGATAAAGAGCAAAATGAGGTTAGTAGTAGTAGTAGTAGTATTGATGCTAGAAGATGTTACTCTATGGGGGCATTTCAGTACATAGTTGATTATGATGCAGAGTTGCAAGTTGAATTGTGTAGAAGTCGTGTGAAGGACAAAATGCGATTTAGTAATAATGAAGAAATAGATGGAAAGAAGATAATTCATAGGGAGAGTTACTCTGTTTCCAAGATTTGGCTCTGGTCCAAGAAAAGCAAATTTTCAAGTTCTTCATATGAAAATGAAATTGTCACTTTGCCTATGCCTAATGGAAGTATTTTAGTATGAAATTGTATTTTACTTTTTGATATGATATTCGAGGACGAAAATTTGATATAGTGTTTGTTTTCAAGTGAAAGTTTTAGCTTTTTTAACCAAGAAATCAAGCTAATTTACTAAGGAGTCCTGAGAGATTCCCACACTCTATTTGATTGAGCCACATAGTTTTGATATCTTCACTAATAGCAAATGACTAGAGAGTCCATGAATTATTATTCGTGATTGCCATGGTTCACGAGTATTGAGATCACCACTATCAGTTTGATTGACGACACAAATATTTAATAGGGATTCTATGAGTCATGTTTGGTGACTCTCGAGATTCAGGGAGTCCTATAGATTGCTGTCCCTTCATTTGATTGGTCATAATTAATTCAAAAATGATTTTGATAGTTTCACTTGCACATGTATACTAGAGAGTTTGTTAGTCATTTTTGGTGACTCTTCAAACTTGTGAGATGATTATGGACCAAGATTTTCCGGTATTTCACTTAATATTTCATTTTACATACTCATGCCAAGTATATGTGATACATACCTAATTGCATTTTTTTGAAGAAATATTATATAGACTTCAAATTCTTTATAACTTGAATTATATAAACATCGTATTAGAAAAAAAATCCAATCCGAGTACCCATCTTCCTATATAACTTAGCAAGCATATTTGCAAGCTCTTCTTCCCTATTATATGAGAAAAACATAATGTGATATAATTTTGGAAAAATTAGACTCAGACCCGCTCACTTATGGGGTAATTACCAAAAAACCCCATCACTTTTTGATAATTACAAAGACCTCCCCTCAACTCATCTCAACTGCCCATATATTTGCCTGCTCGAATTGGTTAAATAACCTTTTTGCCCCCTCCATTTTCCAAAATAAAATAAAAAATCAGTAAGATTATAATTTTATGTGAGAACTAAATTACCCATCTACTTAAAATATTAAAAGATATTGCATTTTCCATTTTATTTCTCTACTCAACTACATATATATATATATATCACACACATCCATAGAACTCACACCTTACAGACACACAAAAATACACACACACACACACCGATCCCGGTAGGGGAGGGGACACGAGTGAGAGGGGTTGTGGATCTCACACACCGACGCCGGTGGGGGAGAGGGGATACGGGTGGGGGGAGTGCGGATGGGGAAAAATAATAGGGCGGGAAAAGAAGAAGGCGGGAGAAGAAAGAAGACAGAAGTAGCAGAAGAAGCAGAAAAAAAAATATTTTTGTAATTTGTTTTTAAGTTTTCTGTTATATTTATGAGAAAAACAAATCTCCATTTATTTATGATTATTGTTATTTTTTATTTTTTTATTTAAAAATAAAATTGGTGATTTGTTTAGTTTGATAATTTATCAATTATAATTAATTTTAATAATAAAATTAGTTATTCATATTTTATTGAAATTAATTAATTAAAATAAATTCAATAATATTAAATAGAATATAAATATAGATATATATATATATATTCCTAATATAATAACTGATAAAAATAGTTACTCATTATTGACTAAAATTATTAATTAAATATTTTAGTGATTGTTAATTTATTTAAATAGTAAAAAAAATATAAAATATTTTTATTATTTTATTTTTGAATTGATTGTTAGTTAAATGCCTTTTATTCTGAAATAATAATTTGTTTAACTGAAATAATAATTTTTTTATAGTTAATTTTTTTTTTGACAACTTATTGTTAATTTATTTAAAGAGTAAAAGATATTTAATTTCTTTTTATTATTTTATTTTCGAATTGATTGTTAATTTTTTTAAAGAGTAAAAATCATTTAACAATCTAAAATCAATTAAATGCCTATTATTTTTATTTTAGAATTAATTATTGATATTTATTAGTTTTAGTTAGTTGAAATAATTAAAATAAGGTAAATTAAAATAATTAACAAATTTTAATCAAATTCAATGGTAAACATTACATTGACACCCCTGAAAAGTTAGTATATATTACAAATACCCCTCTGGGGGTATATTGGGTAGTCAAAAAGTTTAGGGCTTGTATGGTATTGTTTTCATTTCCAATTCTCATTTTCAAGTTGAAAAATGTAGAAAAATGAGTTTTCAAACCTTTATTGATTTTTGTGTTAAAATTGAAAATATGTTTGGATGAGTTGTTTTTGAATTGTTAATTTATAAGTTGAAAATAAAAATATGTTTGGTTGTATGTGATTTTGTGTGAATTTTTATACGAAAAGACGTGATAAAGATGAAAATATGATTGGATAGATATTTTTTAGATATAAAAGTAAAAAATTGTACATGATTTGACATAAAGTAAGTAGTTGGTAATATAGTTAATTATATTGATATATATTGTGTGTGTATGTATATATATACTTCTACTATGTATATGACACTTCTCAATCGTTTTATTAATCACATATATATCAATAATTTTCATACAAATATTTTTATTCAAATTTATATTAAGAAATGTATAGTAGTTAAAATTATTTAATAATGACCATGGTAATAAATACGTTGGATAACAAAATAACTTTTTTAATCGATTTTTTTTGAGCGGTTTGGAGAGATGGGGAGGGGGTACCCATGAGTCAAGCTCGAACCGAGCCTAACGAATTGATCGGCTCGATCTCGAACTCAAACCAAGAGTTTCGAGCTTGAGCCAAAGTCGAGCTCCGAAAAAAATAATTTTTTTTTATTAATGTATATTGTTAAATATAATCTATAAAAATATTAAATATATCATTATTTATATATATAATAAATTGAAAATATAATAATAAATATTAATAGATAAAATAAATACTATACTATATATATTAATGAATTTTGGGGTTGGTGGTGGGTGGGGGGGGGGGGGTGTTCAGCGAGATTCATGGGATTAGGTGACTTTCTTGTAGGACAAATTTTGGGGGCTGTGCCAGCAGATCAGTTTTCATTTTTCATGAGCTGGATTCCCAAAAATTTGAAAATTGAAAACTGAAAAAAAAAAGAAAAATTATTTGGCCCAAACATGTTTTGGGTTTTCAAAGTGGTTGAGAATTGAGATTTAAAAATGAAAATGAAACCATACAAGCCCTTAGATTTTTGGTCCAGGTTTGACCAGGGGTAAAATGGAAAAAGTAAAAAAAAAATTGATGATATCATCAAAATTCTACCCGAAAAAATTGACAGGGGATGCCTGTGTAATCCAAAACATGTTGAAGGGAGGTCGCTGTAAGTTTTAAAAAGTGGGGAGGAGTTTGGGTAATTACCCCATAAATAAGGGGATCTGAGTGTAATTTTCCCTATAATTTTGTCAAAAAGGCTAAAGCATAAAGTTTTCTTTTTCCACCAGTGGGGAACAATGAAAGATTCATTTTGTCCTGGTAGGAGAATTCTTTTTTTTTTTTTTTTTGCTAAGAACCTGGTAAGAATTCACCACTTGACTTTTATCACTTAAAGTTCCCTTTAGTAAATATATATATTAGGGTGAAGTACACTTTACCCTCTTATCAAAAAAAAAAAAGGCGTACACTTTACCCCTTAACTATACAATTTGTATCAAATATCTCCCTAAACTACACAAAAACACATTTACCACCTTTATTTGTATAAAATGGTCTTTAATACCCTTAACCATTATTTTTCATTTTGTCCATTTCTTTTCCACAAATCTTCTTTTCTTACATACATTAGCTAAAATTTATCTAATACATTATAATTAATTAATTCAGAAAATAACTTATAATATTTTTTATTAATAAAGTTAAAATATTTTGGTGGCAACATATTATATTAATATAAGATAAATTTCTCCTAATGCAAAATTAAATTAATCATAACAGACTTTAAATATGTCTTATGTATATTTCTTACTACATATATGTATATTTTTTATTCCATAATTCACTAGAATATATATAAAAAACTTAAGGGTAATTAAGACAATTTCATGTAATTGAAGGAGGCAAGTGTAATTTTGTCCAGTTCAGGGGGTATTTGGCACAAGGAGTATAGTTCAGGGGGCAAAGTGTATTTTACCCTTTGTATTACGATAGGTTCATAAAAAGTAAGGTGTTAGGATCAAGCGCTTATCAGTAGATTAAAAGCTATAGCTGATACCGGAGGCGCAACTTTATTTCTTTATACATTTGGCAGCGCAAAGTACGATCCTAGACGACAGTCGGTAGCGAGGTGCCTGCACCCCCAAAATGCGTAAGCACCATCAATCGAGCGGTGAGTTCTCGTTCCCGAGTCAATAGATGATGCTGTCAATAAATGCTCAATCACTGCGTTGCAATAAATACACATAAAACATGAGCAAATTCATATATTTTTTAGATATATATGATATTCTTTTATAAAAGATAACATGGTAGTATATAAATATACAAGAGGTAATTTTGTGCTTATCATTTGTTTTTCTTTACTATAGTGATTATACTTTTATATTTACTAGTTAGAATCAGTTGAAGGTAAAAAAAAATTAGCATTAGGTAAAATTTAGGGTCAAAATAAACGTATTTTAATGCAAAGGAGGTGAAGTACTACATAAATTGGGAAAATTCTATGATAGGTCGAGTTTAATAGTCATAATGTCTATCTTTCTCACACAATAAGGTGTATAGTGTCTAGTTCTTATACACTTGTGTGAAAAAAATATACACAAAATACTCTCTCAGACCATTAGACTCGATTTGACCTTAAATTGTCCAATTAAATTATGACATATCACAAAGTTAATTTGTCATTTTACAAATTATTTAAGGGAAAAATTGAATATTTTAATAATAGAGGGGTAATTGATATCCAAAGAAAAAGAACAAGGAATGTAGTGAATTAACGAAACATTGAACGAGACTGTTGAAGCTGATCTACCTAACAGCATTTGATGCATGTGATTTATGTGCGATTTATCATTTTAAATTAAAACATTTTATTTGGAGTGATCCTAAAATGCATCGAATCTAATAAAACCAGTGTGTCAAATACCACTGAGGCTCCATTTATTTTTTTTATAAAGTAAGCTATTGTTAGTGTTTTTTTGGTGATAGTCCATTAAAATGGTTGTTGGTCACATATGATTAATGTGTTTTAATTGATGGGTAGGTGTCTTAGAATAGTTATTGTTGCATTATTATGGGAGAAACTCATTTAAATATTTCTTCTTTAAAACCCATTTACACTGCTGTTGAATGGAAATACCATGTTATTGTTCATGATCTAAAAAAGAATTTCTCATTGTTAGCTGGAAACTATGATAAAGCTTCAATTATAAAAAAAAAATATAAAGAAGTTACTCACATGCTTTGTTTCTTCTTTGAGGCTTTTGTTTAATATGCAAAAGATTCAAATTTGTTTTCGAATCTATTATCTGACGCATTTAACTTTGGTATGAAGAAAAATGGTGAACGCTTGTAGTAGGAGAACTCGTATGTATGGCTTATTTCTCTTTTTCATCTTGTTGGCAAAACCAAAATACAAAAACTATGAATTTAATTTTTTGAATTTATATTATATATATATATATATTAATATTATATGTGTGTGTATTTATGATATCATTTGTTCTAATGTGTTGGATACATTAAAAAATATAATTTAGATGGTACAAAGAATGTACAAATAACATGATTAAAGAATAATAGTATTTAACTAAAAAGCTCTTAATTCTAAATTTCATTCCTTATTATTTATGCTTGAACCAAACATAAATAGGGAATGGAATCTATTTTCCAGATCATTTTCCTATATACAATCAAACAAAATAATGGGATCAGATTTTTGGTAATCAATTACTAGAAATCTGATTATCATTTTTTATTAAGTTTCCAAGCAAACAAACGGAATCTAAATGTAAAGACATGACGATAAAAAACACCTAAACTACCTACGTACTACGATGTTAAATGGGAACGAGTGCGTCAAATACCATTGAATGGAAAGATAAGACGATAAAAAAAAACACCTAAACTACCTACGTACTACGATATTAAGTGGGAACGAGTGTGTCAAATACCATTGAATGGAAAGACAAGATGATAAAAAAATACCTAAATTACCTACAATGTTAATGTTAAGTGGATCGACTTTCAATAAAATCGATCCAACTTATAATTTCTATTTCATTTGGCTTCTCCTTGGACAAATCTGACAACCATAGGTCAGAACTCAAAAGACCACAATTCAAATCATAAAAAAAAAAAAAAAAAAAACGAAAATTTCTGAAAAAGTGCCGGACAACAATTCCAATAAACCTCACACAAACCCTTCACACTCTCACTCTCTCTCACTCTCTGTCATATCTCACTCTCTCTCTACCATCACCACCATGGACACACGGGAGAGGTCCACACTCACAGTAAAAGTATCAAACATCCCACAATCCGCCATAGCCCAAGACCTCCTAACCTTCCTCGAATCCACACTCGGCAAGGGCACAATCTTCGCCGTCGAAATCTTCACCGAGCACCAAAACTGGAAATCAAGGGGCCATGGCCGCGTCCAGTTCGACAACCCACAAGCAAAAATCGAAGCTTTATCGCTGTCCCACAAAAGGAAACTCCTTTTCAAAGGGTCCCACCTCTCGATCTCCTCATCCTTCAACGACATCATCGTCCGACCCGTGGATCGACGCAACCGGGTCGAATACGGTGGCGGGTCGGTCCTGCTTGCCGGGCTTATGGTTAGGAGCGATTGCATGGGGATTTTGGAGTCTTGGGATGGGGTTAAGATGTGGATCATGCCCGAGAGGAAGAAGGTTGAGATGTTTGTGAATCATGAGGGGGAGTGTTATAAGTTGGAGGTGAATTTTGGGGATGTTTGGGAGATTAATGGGTGTTCTTTGGATGGGGGTGATGGCAATGTTGATGCCATTCTCATGAAGGTGTGTGATTTTTTTTATTTTTTTTTTTAAAATTTGGGATTTTTAGTGGTTTGATGTTTGAGAAATTTCAATGGTGTTGGTTGAAATTGTTTGTTTTGTTGTGAAAGAGCATTGATTCTACGTCATTCATGAAATTGATTGCCGCTTGCAAGAATTAGGGTTGTAAACAAGTCGAGTCGAGCTGAACAGGTTATTGTTCAAGCTTGTTTTAATTATTATTGAGTTTTATAAGTTGTGTTTGAGCTTGGTTTGGTTGGTAATCGAGTTGAGCTCCAACGAACTTTAATCAAGGCGAACACGAGTTTATTGCTCTGACTGAACTGACCTTTGTAAATGGAGTTTCCAATTTTATTGATAATTGAAGGTAAATGTGTTACAATGTTCATGAAACCCAAGAATGGCTGCTTTAGTTCCACTCTAAGAAGTGTTAGCAGGAAGAGTAATGCTATATATTCCACCGTTTTCATACCACCGATTTATCACCTCCCCTTGATTTAGAAAGTATTGTTTTATCTGATTCATTGAAGTCAACTTTCTTATTAGCATTTGATCAGACTTTTCATAGGAAGAGTAAAGTTATATACCACTGTTTCCTTGCCCTTGATTTAGAAAGTATTGTTGTATCTGATTCATCAAAGTCAATTACTTGCAATGATTTCTTACCAAATTAAGGGGAGGTGAATAATCAGAGATATAAAAACGGTGGTATATCGCATTAACCTTATTAGGAAATATTGAGAAAAAGATTTAGCATTGGTATCTGAATAGTCTTAAATCTGTTAAGATCTGCACATTGGAAGTGTATCCAATTTCATTTGATTTGGAGTTTGAACAGATAATGGGATGATTCATGTTGTTCATAAACTTGTCTTTCAACTGTCTATATATTGAATTGGAGTATTGATAATAGATTTCCAGTTATGATATGTATTTGTATGTGAAAATACACATGTTATTTCATCGTTATCTTTTAATCCCTTTTAAATTTATGAAGGATAATGTGCCAGTAGAATTCTTCTTTATTTTGGCATTCGACGGTGCATGAATTGATCTTTTTGTCTCTGTTGAAAATTTGTTAGTGAATGAATATTTAAACTCAAATCTATCTCCAATCTAACATCAACTTTTATTTGATTACAGCTCAAACATGCACCGAAAATATATAAAAAGGTCTCTGGAACAGATGTCGCATCGAGATTCAGAACCGACCGGTACCACATCTGCAAAGAAGACTTTGATTTTGTTTGGGTTCGAACAACCGATTTTTCAAATACAAAGTCAATTGGATATTTGTCTTCTCTTTGTTGGGAGATTGAAGGATTGCAAAATTTTGACATATACACCTCTTTGCCATACTATTCGAAAGATGTGATGAACCTATCACTTGAAGGGGTAAAATTCCATCATCCCTCCAATTTAGTTCCGATTGTTGCAAATAATTCCGATTTCGAAATAGCATATGAGGTCCTTTTTCAACTTAATTCGCTCGTCCATACTCAAAAATTAAGCCTTTCTGCAGTAAATACCGAACTTTTTCACCTCCTTAGTAGATTAGACACAGACGCCGCGTTGCTAGTTCTTCAGAAAATGCACAAGTTGCATTCGACTTGTTTTGAGCCTAAGTTATTTATTGAAAGCCAATACCCTGTTATCAATCACAACGGTGAAAATTTCACTACAACGACCCTTAAGAGATTAACGGATCAAAATATCATGAGTTGTCATAGAGTTCTTGTGACCCCATCAAAGATTTTCTGCTTGGGCCCGGAACTTGAATCCTCGAATTACATAGTCAAGAATTTTGCTGCATATGCTTCGGATTTTTTGAGGGTCACTTTTGTTGATGAAGATTGGGGTCGGCTTGGTGCAAATGCTGTTTCGACTAGTATTAAACAAGGGATATTTTCAAAGCCTTATAGAACGGAGATATATCATAGGGTTTTATCTGTCCTCAGAGATGGGATTGTTATTGGTGACAAAAAGTTCGAATTTTTGGCCTTTTCTGCTAGTCAACTCCGTTCTAATTCAGTTTGGATGTTTGCTTCAAACGATCATGTGAAAGCTGAAGATATCAGAGAGTGGATGGGCTGTTTTAACAAGATAAGAAGTGTTTCAAAGTGTGCTGCGAGAATGGGCCAATTGTTTAGCTCGTCTAAGCAAACCCTCGAAGTCCACCCTCGGGACGTTGATATTATTCCCGATATTGAAGTAATATCCGACGGTGTGAAATATTGCTTCTCAGATGGAATTGGAAAGATTTCCTATGCATTTGCCAAAGAGATTGTCAGTAAATTGAATTTGTCTCATACCCCGTCGGCATTCCAAATTCGATACGGTGGCTATAAAGGGGTGATAGTTGTCGACCGCAAATCCTTCCGGAAGCTAGCTCTACGAAGTAGCATGCTTAAGTTTGAGTCGAACAATTGTATGCTCAATGTGACCAAGTGGTGCGAGTCACAACCTTGCTACTTAAACCGGGAAATTATTACCTTGCTATCAACGTTGGGGGTCGAGGACCGTGTTTTCTTGGCAATGCAAGAAGAACAGCTTCAATTTTTGGGAAAAATGCTTATCGACAAAAAAGCAGCATTGAATGTTTTGGAGAGCACCGGTGGAAGTGAAATGAAAAGTATCTTAGCTAAAATGTTGCGTCAAGGGTATGAACCAAATAAGGAGCCTTATCTTTCTACAATGCTTCAATCACATCTGGAGAGCCAGTTATCTGATTTAAGAAGTAGGTGCAGGGTTTTTGTCCCAAAGGGTCGGGTTTTAGTGGGGTGCTTGGATGAGATGGGAACATTGGAGTATGGTCAGGTTTATGTTAGAGTAACATTGACAAAGTCTGAGCTAGAGTGTGGCGAGCAGAAATATTTCCAAAGGGTCGATGAGACGACTTCTGTGGTTAAGGGAAAAGTTGTCGTTACAAAAAACCCGTGTCTCCATCCGGGTGATGTTAGGATTCTCGAAGCTGTATTCGATCTGCAATTACACGAAAACCATCTCGTGGATTGCCTTGTTTTCCCTCAGAAAGGAGATAGGTATGTCATACCACCTTTCCTTCTGGTTTATTTCTTAGCTTCATATCGAAGTACCGAGAGACTTAAATGTGATTTTATTTATCTCATTTTACAGGCCACATCCAAATGAATGCTCTGGTGGTGATCTTGATGGTGATCTGTATTTTATAAGCTGGGACGAAAATCTCATCCCACCTCGGATTGTGGACCCCATGGACTATACTGGACGACGACCACGTATCATGGATCACGACGTGATGTTAGAGGTAATCTTGAAACTGTTTTGTTTTTTCTGCTGTCTGGAACAACATATTTTTGGGATTATCACGGGCCCCTTGAGGTTTTGCAAGTTACCAAGACACCCCATGTCATGAGATTTTTAACAACTCAAATAACAGGGTTTGAAAGGCAAAATTTCAGTTTACATCCTGTATATTTGAGAGGGAGACAGGTCAGTCATCTAAGTATTAGAATGTCATCATATTTGTTCCTATGTGTTTGGTAGGGAAACAAAATTAGTCCTGTCCTGTATGTATGAAAAGTGCCACATTTGGTCCTATAAATTTTCAAATATTACACATTTGGTCCTGAGGCACTCTCCCGTCGATTAAAGAAAGTGTTGCCTCCTTTTCCTCCAAATTCCCGATAGACAGAATCATCAGAAAGGTTCTTACAAAACAACCTCCACGTAAAGAATGATCAGATAATGGGAGAGATGACTGTGGACAGATTCTTTTGAGAATAATTGGGTGCTTCTTTGTGTCTAATAATCTCGGATAATGCTTTGACATTTTCGAACTAATTTTTGTTTTTCCTCCTCATAATTCTTTTTTTAGAATGTGGCCCAAGATTAGCTTAAATGGCAGAGATAAATTGGTGTGGAAGTCTTGTTATGTGAACTTTTGACAAATTCAGTAGTTTATCTCGATGTGATGACGTTGGCAAATAGGTCCAGCCCGCAATGTGGAGACGGTTGCTGTGAAGTTTGTATTCCTAATGATTGTCAGCCCGGACATGCAACCTTTGAACTTTACTAAAGCCATGAACACAAAAAATTGTGACAATTATTGAGCATGAGGATCGCAATTGCAATTGTTTTCTTAGACAAGTTTCATGAATTGTTGCACTATTACTCCACCATGTTTGACTCTCTGGAGAGCTTTGGGTGACTTAGCCCACCTACCAAGATTTGGCTTTGATGGATGTCCATTTTGGGTGGTAAATATGCGGTGTAGGTAAAGGTTGGCACATGCAGCCGCTCATCGCTACCGCATATTTGCAGCTTAAGGGGGAAGGGGGCCCGACTTAGAGGTGAGTCAATGGATTGTTGAACCAAGGCCGACTTCGAGAACTGCCACCACATATGGTGTTGTAGTGGAATTCTTTTGATACAGTACTGGTATAGTTGAGTTGGTCTGTGAATGATGGAAAGAAATTGAGAGAGGCCTAAGATTATGTAGTAGTTATACTTACATGACCAAATGTGGCATTTTCATACTTACAGGAATAATCTTGTTTCCACACCAAACATATATGACCAAATACAGAGGCATAATCTTGTTTCCTCTCATGCTTAGAGGACTGATTTTGTCTCTCCCTCAAATACACAGGACGCGAATTGAAATTTTGCCCATTTTTTCACATATCAGTGGCGAAATTGTAATATGCTTTAATTGACAGGGGAGGCTATATTAATTTCACAAACCTCTGGTTTTTTGTAATTAGGGAGTGTCTTATGTAATTTACCCGATATCTTTTCTAAGACTTTGTTTTGTGCTAATATTTCAGGAAATTCAGAAATTCTTCGCTGATTACCTGATTAGCGACACTCTTGGGGCCATCTCTACTGCACATCTGATCCACGCGGACCGTGAGCCTGATAAAGCTATGAGTTCCAAATGCCTTGAGTTAGCAACCCTTCACTCCATGGCTGTCGATTTCGCCAAAACCGGTGCTCCCGCCGAGATGCCCCATTTCCTAAAGCCTCGAGAATTTCCCGACTTCATGGAGCGATTTGAGAAGCCAATGTACGTCTCCCAAGGCCCGTTAGGCAAGCTTTACCGTGCCACCATGCGCTTCGCTCATCAAACTAAGATCTCAGCCGTCGATTTCCCGAGCAAGATCTCATCAGACGCTTACGACCAAGATCTTGTCGTAGATGGCTACGAAGCGTTCATAAAAACCGCTGAAAGCCACAAAGAAGATTATTTGGATAAAATGAGGTCTTTGATGAGTTATTACGGGACGGAGAGTGAAGTAGAGATATTGACGGGGGATTTGCAGAAGAAGTCATCTTATTTGCAACGTGATAACCGGAGATACGGTGAGGTTAAGGAGAGGATATTGGTTTCTGTGAAGAATATGATGAAAGAGGTGAAGGGGTGGCTGCGGAGTGGCTATGATGAGGCGGAGCAGCCGAAATTGGCATCGGCTTGGTATTATGTGACTTATCACCCGACGTATTCGCATGACAGTGTAAATGACAGGGGAGGCTATATTAATTTCACAAACCTCTGGTTTTTTGTAATTAGGGAGTGTCTTATGTAATTTACCCGATATCTTTTCTAAGACTTTGTTTTGTGCTAATATTTCAGGAAATTCAGAAATTCTTCGCTGATTACCTGATTAGCGACACTCTTGGGGCCATCTCTACTGCACATCTGATCCACGCGGACCGTGAGCCTGATAAAGCTATGAGTTCCAAATGCCTTGAGTTAGCAACCCTTCACTCCATGGCTGTCGATTTCGCCAAAACCGGTGCTCCCGCCGAGATGCCCCATTTCCTAAAGCCTCGAGAATTTCCCGACTTCATGGAGCGATTTGAGAAGCCAATGTACGTCTCCCAAGGCCCGTTAGGCAAGCTTTACCGTGCCACCATGCGCTTCGCTCATCAAACTAAGATCTCAGCCGTCGATTTCCCGAGCAAGATCTCATCAGACGCTTACGACCAAGATCTTGTCGTAGATGGCTACGAAGCGTTCATAAAAACCGCTGAAAGCCACAAAGAAGATTATTTGGATAAAATGAGGTCTTTGATGAGTTATTACGGGACGGAGAGTGAAGTAGAGATATTGACGGGGGATTTGCAGAAGAAGTCATCTTATTTGCAACGTGATAACCGGAGATACGGTGAGGTTAAGGAGAGGATATTGGTTTCTGTGAAGAATATGATGAAAGAGGTGAAGGGGTGGCTGCGGAGTGGCTATGATGAGGCGGAGCAGCCGAAATTGGCATCGGCTTGGTATTATGTGACTTATCACCCGACGTATTCGCATGACAGTGTAAATTGTTTGGGATTTCCATGGGTTGTTGGCGATATCTTGCTCGACATAAAGAAGGCCAAAAGTTGTATGTGCATCGACGACTCTGTCTAATGAATGATGTTATCGTTCTACTTTATGATGTCATCATGTACATTTATCATGAAATTTCGCCGTAAATATATGTTGTAGACGAATGTAGTTGACTCTGCTGATGATGCTAACAGAATTGTCCAGACAACTTAGATTTGTTTCTTATTTCTAACTATTTTGGAGTACTAAGACATATTTTTCATTTTCAATTTATGAACAAGTTTACATGGTTTGGAATATTCTATATATTCAAACAAAAGAATGTTTTAGTTTAATAAATACATTTAAGCTTTCCGAATCACCTTGTATTATATTAAAAAAACAATTAGTTGTATATGATTGTACATTTTATTGGAGATGATATACAATTATTTATTAAGAAGTTATTATCTCGTGCAGTAATTTTCTGATTTTAAATGTGATAATAGATTAAAGATATTTCACTATTACAAAAAATTAAAAAATAAATTGAATTGATGTACAGCTATCATAAATACAGAAATTATCTACCTAAATATAAAACTTAACAAACCGGACGGCATTTGGCAAATAAGCGTGTTTGAGATTTCCTAATTCTTACAAGCTTAATGCTAAAATAGGGACCCACTTCCCCATTAATTATGTAAAGAGAAAATAGCAGATACCCCCAAAACTATGAGGTGATGTGCGCTTTGCCCACCAAACTATTAAAAGTTGCACTCAACATCCTAAACTATTATATATGTGCACTTTGCCCCCTCGGTCAGCTTCGGCCAGCACACAGGGGGCAAAGTGCTACAAACCGCGTAGGTGAGGAGGTAAAGCGCACATCACCTCATACGTTGGGGTGTATATGCTATTTTCTCTTTTTAAAAAAAAAATTCAAATATTCTTAATATTAACTTAACTCCACTCGGTTAGCTTCGGGAAAATTTTTACTCATTCATCGTTCAATTTAAATCATGCATATTGGGATTTATTTGAATTTTTCTTGAAATATTATTTCTAGGTTTGAAATAAATAATTTTCAAATATGAAAATAAGAAAATTAAAAATAAAACATGAAAATAAATAAGGAAACAATGAAAAGAAGTATAAATTCAAATATTCATAATTTTCTAAAAACAAAAAAGACAATTCAAAAATCCGAAAATACGAAAATAAATCAAAAAAATCAAAAAATTTGTAAAAATTTTAAAAAAAAATAAAATCTGGTAATGTGCGCTTTGCCCCCTCACTTATGAGGTGATGTGCATTTTGTCTTCTCACCTATGCGGTTTGTAGCACTTTGCCCCCTGTGTGCTGTCCGAAGCTGACCAAAGGGGCAAAGTGCACATGTATGATAGTTAGGGTGTTGAATGCAACTTTTAATAGTTTGGGGGGCAAAGTACACATCACCTAATAGTTTGGGGGGTTATCTGCTATTTTCTCTTATGTAAATTAGTTGAACTTTCTGTCGATCAGATAAATTTTAGAAGCTCTCGGGACTAAACATCTCGTTCGAATAATGGTAATGTAAAGGGTTCACTATACACAACTGTGCCAATATCAAATTTTATAATCCCCCAACACTCTATACATCACTAAGGTATATGTACCTAAAATTTTTAGGTTTCTCCACCATTTATTATAGAGCAAAATTCACTTTGCTCCCTCTACTATAGACACCCCATCAAACACTCCCCTCTACCCCTTAAACCTTCAAACACCTGTTCTACTACATTAAAATATATCAAACACCCCCCGGACACATTGATAGACATAAATTACCTTGATTTAAAATCATAAAATCACTTAGAACCCATCTAATACAATGGATCTAGCATTTGGCCCCCTCCATAATTATTTTTTTATTAATTTGATCCCAAATTTTATTTTAGGATAATTTAATCAATTGCACAACTCTTGAATTAATTGTAAATTAAATAAACAAACAAAAAGATATGGTTGCTATAATATAGAAAGAATAAAAAATAAGTTTTAAATTATTTCATGTAAATTTATATATGTTTTTCCTTTACAAAGAATGTAATAAAATTTACTCTCTTTTCTCGTTCGATAATTTAGTTGCATTAATAGAAATTTGTCTTGTTATTCTTGTTATTTTGTGCTTTCTAACATTAGTTGCATTTTCATAAAAGTAATAACTAAATATTGTAATATTTTATTTAATATATCTTAAACTATGTATCCACGTCTTATTCACATAGTAGTATTAATTATACCAATTAAAGAAAGATAAAAAAGAGAAGCATTTATCACTAATTAACGTAAAAAAAAAATTGTGCTCATAAATAAGTGTCTACATGTTATATAATAAAAAGATGATAGGAATAGGTTTATATAAGTAATATAATAATTAAAAATTAAATGATTAGTTATATTAAAAAATAACAATGAATAACATGGATTATCAATAGTTGTTTAAAATTAAATTAAAGTATTAGCATATATAAAAGAAAATAATATATTAATAGTGATCGTAAACATTTATGTGAGATTTTTTTTTTTAAGTTTAATACGTCTTATTCATAATATTACAATCATATTTTACTGTTTATTTCAAATATAATGAAAATTAATTTATTTGATGAATTTAGCATTAAATCATTTTTGGACTCAAATTATATTGAAATAATATAATAGTAAGGGGGCAAAGTACTATAGATTACTATAGATGGGAGGGAAATGAATTTATGATTTTGCATAAATCAAGGGTATTATCATCTATCGATGCGTATAGGGAGGTGTTTGATGTAATTTAATATAGTAGAGGGGGTGTTTGAAGGTTTTAGGGGTAGAGAGGGGTATTTGAATAGATGTCTATAGTAGATGGGGGCAAAATGAATTTTTCTCTTTATTATATTATCTACTTTAACTATATAATATAAGTATCTAAAATGGAAGAAAACTTTTAAGGAATATACGTAGCTGCAGAAATAAAAGTTAAGTTAATTGTATTAATTAAATCTGGATGATGCAGTTGGCCTGTACTTATATTATATTATAGGAGCGGGAGACCGACCTTCTTCTCTAAGGGCATCGAGACGAGCACGACGTGTGGCCATTTCTGCAAAGAGAAGGAAATAAAATTTTACATTCAGAAAATAATAAATGAGTTAATAATATAGAGATAATAAGCTTACCCAAATCTAGAACACCTGGGATCGGGGCAGAGCTTAACCCACAAAATACGAGTATAGACTCGTCCATAAGTTTGAAGACTCGATATGGGTATTCGACTAGCTCCTCTAAAAACCCTTGTCCCCAATTGGGATTTCCTATCTCTACATTGAGGGGTTTCATATGCCATGGCCTAGGCACTAACCAACTTTTGCCTTTTGGGGGGGAAAAATAAAAATGTATTTATCTTTCCAAACCCCGAACGAGTCGCGAGTATCTTCTTGAAACTTCGTGTCTTGTTTGGGGGAAAAGAAGAAAAAACCCCTGGAATTGGCTACTCGACATCTATTAAGATAAAGCATCCTATGAAAATTGTCTAGACTGACATCTTTACCAAAAGCAGTCATTAAAATGATAAAAAGAACTATATGCATGTACGAGTTGGGTAATAATTGAGTCAGACACAAGCCATAAGAAAGAAGGAGATTATTAATAAACTCATGCAAGGGGAACCTAACCCCAGAGATTAGGTGGGCAATATGAAAAGTACGAAATCCTACAGGGGGCCTATACATATGAGCTGTCGAAGTAGGGAATCAAATTTCACAGTCTCAGGGAATAAAATATTCCACCCTCAACTCGTTTTCCCTAGACGACCTCACTGTAGAAATATCTTCTAACCAAGTGATGTTGGGGTTAACATTGACTAGACCCTCTAAATCTACAGTACCCTCGTATGTTTTAGGCAAGCCTACTGGTTCGTTACAAATACTAGTTTCTTCTACTAGACGATCCAGCTCGTCTGACCTGATGGGTCTATTACTCGTAGAATCAAACGAGTCTTCAATCTCATTGTTATTTACTGATGAATGAGACCTTGTACGAGCCATAACATAAAAAAGATATAAAAAGGACGAGAAAATGAAAACTAGAAATACCTATAGAATATACTCGTACAAGGAGAGCTCGACGAGCGGCAAGAGTACGAGATCTGGGAACGAACTGCAAATACTAAATGCCCCTTCTTTGATAAAGAGAAAAACCCTCTCTCTATAAAACAACATAAATTCTCTCTCTAAAATGTAAGGATGAAAGTAAAAACGTTTTGACAGCGGTCCTATTTATAGAGAAAGATGATGAGGGGATGCAACTGTTGAGATTGATCTGTAAAAACACGTTTGACGGCTGAGATGACATAACCCCTGACATTCCAAAGGTAACATCCCAAAAGTAACCACTATGTGCACCTATTACACTGACAGACGTGTCCGTTACGAAATATCGTGTCACGAAAAGGTGTGCACATTTATGATTAATACACGCCGCCGTTCATTCAATAATGAAGCAAACATTAATGATCAAAGAGACGTGATCACTCATTATTGAAGGGAGAAGACGTGAGCATTTATTATCAAAAGACGTGACTCTCTAGATGATAAAAATTGTTAAATTAGATAATCACCATCTATAGGCTTGTATTATAACACGAATATGGGGTCTACGAAATTGAAGTCGTTAAATAAATCTCTACTTCCTCAGCATGAATTCAAGTCGTAATACGACCAATTCTTCAGACTGATGAAGTAGGGGACTTAATGATATACCATAATATGGTATTTAGGCCAACAAGTATTATTACAAAGACTTAGGCCCAACACCAAGCCCAAAATCCAATAGGGGGTCGTAGATCCGCTAGGTAACAGTAACGGGTCCGGTCGTTCCCTGACCCGACCCCACAACCCAAGTCATCTACTGTTCAATGGTACCACGTCTCACTATCTTACAGATGGCCACCATTCCTGATAGGATGTATGTGCTATAAATACCTCCTCATAACATTTATTGAGGGTTGGAATCTTGAGAATATTTTCTCTAGCTTTAGCATCGTATATTCAGTAATAACGAGTCTATAGACTGAGAAGTACGTTCCTATATATATACATATAAATTTGGAAGTTAGAATCGTCCACCGAGTACGACCCTCGTTATACACTCTAATATAGAACCATGTTGACTTGATCCTGATTAGGTACGTAGGCAGTTTGATTATTATTTAGTGCAGTCTTAAATCATTATCACCATACTCGTGGTAGGGTTCGAGTCCTTCCAGACTGATAGGTTCGAGTCCCCGGATTCGA
The DNA here is from genome assembly GCA_019426215.1 of Buddleja alternifolia. NCBI lineage: Eukaryota > Viridiplantae > Streptophyta > Magnoliopsida > Lamiales > Scrophulariaceae > Buddleja > Buddleja alternifolia. The sequence continues at coordinate 6,647,914 of CM033396.1, read as the reverse complement.
GTCAGATCAATGCTTATTGGAAAAAATTTGGTTCTACTATCTTGTTACCTTTTAGTTATTAGCATTTGTTTTCGAAGTATTTCTTATAGATAAAAGTCTGTAAATTTCGTAATTTTTCAAGTTTTAGGTTAAATGTGTATTCATGCTTTCTTTCTTTATTTATTCCCAAAGTTTGTTCATTTTATTTTTCACTATTTAATAATTTGGGTAATGATTTTTATGTTTAGGTAAAATGGCACGTGGTTACAAGGGTTGCAACAACTTAGAAGAAGAAATATATTGGTCTCAATTTCGAGTTGTGCAATTTTTACAAAGAGTTTCTGCTAATCCCGACAAGCTTTTAGTGAGTTTATTATTATATTATTATTAAACGTCACTATGATTTACGTAACATAAAAGGTAACATAAAAGGTATGATGATAAATATTGGTGTTTCGTAGGTGTTACCGAAAATATTTTTGAAATATTTAAGAGAAAAATTGGTAGGAAATGTTCTTCTGAAGACGCCTAGCGGGGGCGAATGGGTTGTAGAAATGGCAACCGATGGAGAGGGAGTGCAGTTTCTAAAAGGTAGGTGGAAAGAATTTGCGGAGGCACATTCTTTACGAAGAGATGACACATTGATTTTAAGTATTATGGAAACTCTAAGCTTAATGTTACTATGCTTGATGGGAGAACGGGTTGCGAAAAGGTGTTCATTTATTTTGTGCGAAAGGGAGTTGATCATGTTGTTGAGGCTAATGTAAAAGAAAATGTGAGTGCACATAATGTTGAGAAAAAGAAGCGTTTTGATGATAATTGTGATTTTATTTCTTCTCGCAAGAGTAGAAAAGTATCTACAGCTAAGCGTGGTTTGGTTAGTGCATCAATTGCTAGAAAGCAATTGGCAACGAAATTGTTTGAAGGTGTGAACCGCGATATATATAATCACGATTACCCTATCATAAATTTACTTCCTGAAATTCCCAAAACCGGAAAATTGTAGTTAAGGTTTATAATTTGATGTAACATTTAGCAGTTTTTTGAATATATAATGGGAATGATGTAACATATAAACATTTGTGTGACACATAAACTTTATTGGTTGTTCATGAATCAATACGTGGAGTATGTGATATGTCAGAGACTGAGGCCAATGGAAATAGTGATGAAGAAATTGTGAAAGTAAGTTTGAGCACTTAATTTTTTTTCTTTTTTATGCCAAGTTTGGGTACTTAATTATATGTTTTGCTTATTTTGATGATTGCATAGGCTTTATATTTTGCTATAGTATATGCATTATATTTTATATATTTTGGTTTTGGGGTGGGGTATGCGAAGAATATAGGAATGTGGTATGAATTGAATAGTTAGTTTGCATTAATGACTGGAAATTCACAGTAACAAATTTATTGTATTTAAGAAAACTTTTGGATTTATCGTTTCTTATCAAAAAAAAAAAAAAGAATACTTTAGGATAAACATGAACTTCTATTTAATTTTTATTACAAAACCTTACATCAATTTGAAATTCGAAACTCCAAATATTTTACTCCAATTGATACCTAGTTGTAATATATTTTATTGAATTTAATGATAAGTATAATGTGTTGTAGTGTTCTTTTGGGTAATTTGTATTATGGGAAATGGGAATATGGTGGCCAGGGACGGAGCACCCACCAGCCCTCAAATTTTTAAAAATCTCACTTAGGCCTATAAAATTTGTAAAATTTGCAATTTTGCTGCCCTCAAAATTTTAAAATTATCACTTCTACTATAAGGCTATAACATTTGCAATTTTGGCCCTCCCCCCCAAAATTTTAAAATTGTCACTTCTACCTATAAGACTATAACATTTGTAATTTTGCTTCCCCTCAAAATTTTAAAATTGTCACTTCTACCTATAAAGATATAACATTTGTAAATTTGCCCCCTAAAAATGACAAAAATAACCCCCTCTGTTACTCAAAAATACTTAGTATTTCATTTGACTTTTTCAATCCATTACCAATTCTCGAATTTTCACTTTCTCCCTCCTTCATCACACATTTTTACAACTCAAACAAAGGGGATAATAGAAATATTAGGTTTATGAATAGAGTAATTTTAGTTCCTTATTATATTTCCCCCATAAATATAGTGTACCGTACCGCGCGGGGCAAACCCCCCGCACCCCCCCTAAATTCTTCGTCTATCTAGCAAAATAAAAAATGTATAACTATATCACAATATATAATCTCGCCCCCCCTCGGCAAAATTCCTGGTTCCGCCCCTAATGGTGGCTTATTGATCTCGTGCTTATTTGGTTTTTTGTATAATTTGTTTTGACTAAGTTTTCTTTGATTAACTATGCATGAGTTGCAATTAAAAAGGTGGAGTTACGGACTTTGAGAAGCAACGAACATTAGAGACGCAGCTCTTTCCTCTCAGGTCTTTTCGTACTTGTGAACTTGAAGCCAAAAGCTTGGACGGAAGGGAACTAGGATCTATTGGAATCAAAGAGGTGCAAATCTTAGATGATTGTACTTCCACCGGCCCTAGGGCATACAACGAATTAAATGAAAATGGTCTTTTAGTTCCTATGCGAGCTTCCTATATTTATTCACAATTTTATCTAGTAAGTAAATATTTTTATTAAATATGACTATGCGATAGTAACATTTTTGCCACGTGATTAGTTACTTACCAAAGAAAATTCTTAATTTATTTAACATTTGCGGGTAATTATACTCTTGGTCTTACCATCTTTCCAACTATCTTGATCTTTCTTGTTCAGTCCTAACCAAATATTATATAGTCTTCCCTTGAAAATGATTTTTCTTTTTATAATTTTGGGTCCTTAAGTCTGGGGTCATTCTTGGTGGCACCTGGAGTATAGCTCCAGGCCACTTTCCTTTAATTGCCTAATGGTCCAGCCTTTTTTTAAAGATATTACACATTGGTCCTCATAATTTTTAATATTTTTATAAAAGTGGCAAATACTTATAAAATGAAAAGTGTTACCAAATTTTTATTATTTAACGAGTTAAGCATTCTATTTTAAAATTCTCATGTAAGAGGGTTGCTTCATAAATCCGATTGCTTCATTAACGAAGACTTATAATAGATCTGGAGTAAAGTACCTATCTTACCCTGTTGAATTTTAAAATATAGTCTTAACTTATTTAATAATTTAAACTTAGAAACACCATTATGATAAATAGCTCAAGAAAACCTTTCTGATGTGGAAGATCAGATTAAACTGCGACCACAGAGCATACTCAGAATACTCAAGCTCTGATACCATTTTGCTTGCACGTTGGGGGGAATTATCCCGCACATTTTGTCTCCCGACCAGTAACACCGAGACGGTAAACAAAATCTTCCCAAAGCAGTATCAGAGATTATTGAAAACAATAATTTGTACAGCGGAAACATATTTTTGAGACGATGAAAGAGTAGAATGTTACTACTGTTCATCATCATTTTTAGCATTTTTAATGTTTTTGTATTTTCGGTTTTTTAATGTTTTTGTATTTTTTGAACATGAGAGAATTATAACATTTTTAAATAGTAGGGGAATCCCGTCCCTAGGGGTAAACTACTCACTATGCATTTTAGTAAAGCATAAAAACTTACAAGAGATTTTTGCACAAAGTAGATATTTTATTACAAGAAAAGAGGAGAGATTCTCTAGCAACCAAGAAGTGTGGGTTGGAGAATGTCAAGGTGCAATTTTTACAACTGAGGGATGAGGTCCTTTTATAGGCCTCGGACATGAACTAAATTTACAACAAAATGAATAACAAACTTGGCATCCGAGCTGCCATTATTACAAACAGTGTCTAAACAGTAAAAAGTACATAGGTGGCAATAGTGAACAGTTAATATGGTACAAAAGTTGCTGAGATTGTTGCTTTGAATTTAGTGCCTTGTTTGATAGCTGAATTATTGCTGCAAATTATTGTCCTTGCTGCTGCTACATTTATGGCTTTTGTCTGGGAGATGCATTATTTTGCTGAAACTTTGAATGCTGTCTTTATGAGCTGTCTCTTTAAATTTGTCTTGTAGCTGAATTATTGGTGCTGCTAACCATTATTGCTGAACTGTTGAAGCTTTTGTCTTCTAGTATGTATCTCGACTGGTTCCTTCTAGATCTGGATTATATTCTGAATCAGGATTATACATATCAGGATTATATCTTGGTGGGTATTCCACACTTGTCATTGCTCTTTTTCCTAATGTAGTAAGGCGAATTTTGCATCTGTTCCTGGCCGGAATAAATATGCTATGATGAGGTGCCTGGAAAATAAGCTTGAGGTCTGAATCTGAATTGGGCATCATATACTGTCGCTGCGTTTTCCTCCGTATTTCCAAAGCTAATTTGAGCTCTTCTATATTGGCTAAAGGATTTATGGCTTCAGGACAATTCCACAATGTTGACATTGGTTCCCATTTTTCATAATTCTCTGTTATCGAAAAGAATGAATGTCCTATTTCTATTCCTGTAGTGTTCCAAATTGGAGGTAGAGATACTATGTCAATCTTGAGACTTTCTGCTGCTTGTTGCTCGAATATAAAATTGACAGCGTCTGAAATATGTCGACCTATATGAGTCACTTGTACTGGATCTGATACAAATATTTTTGCTATGAAACCATAGTCTAATAACCTTTGAACGCTGATGAATTCTTCATCTATCCATCCTTCTCTAAAACTGATGCGTCTATATGAACATTAGGCCATGAAAAATATTTTAGGGTGTAGAATTTTAATGATCCTTCGTGGCGAATAGGTTCTCCCTTCCATTGTAGTAGGCGAGTCTTTGAAATTATTCCTTCTATCTGCTGATTGATAATAATTTGGGCTACTTTTAACATTCTTTTGTAAAAGCTATCTTCTGCTTTTTGCCAATGATATTCTGAATTTCTTCAGGTACAGCTAGAACTGTTTGGCAAGGGTTAAAAAAAGTTCGAACAGACAAGAACTGGTAGGATTTATTTTGATTTCCTTAGGAACATCATTTTGTCTGGGTTTATTAAATGGGCTGATAACTTTTGATGCTGGGCTAAAAGGTCTTGATAAAATTTGTTAAGGTTGGTAAACTGTTTAGTTATAGTCTCTAAGTCATCTTCGAGTGCTTCTACATCTGGGTTTATGGGTCTCTTTCCCTTTGAAAGTATTTTGGGCTTTGCATTTTCGGCATTAGGCTGTATGTAAAAATTTGGGCCTAAAATTCTTCTTGCTGCTGTTACTGCTTCATGAAAATGTTTAAAGGGCTCCAAGTATCCCTTTGCTACCTTCTGAATGCTTTGTATTGCTCGTTGATAATCTTCAAAGATTCCCACTGGTTCTCCTTTAATAACAAGATAAACTGCTGCTTCGTCTAATGAAAAATTTTTGTTTTCCTTTTCAAAGTAATAACAAAGTGCATTTAGTGCTGTTAATTTGCTGGCTGACTGATGAGCTTCCCATAGAGCATTGAGTAAGATACTTTGATCTTCTGTTATATGGGGGGTATCTTTTGGAAGCTTGAAATTATGTCTAACTGGAAGTGCTATTTTGCCAAAGGTTTTAAAAACGTTTTGAGTGGCTGGATTAAATAACTGGTTTCAACTGCAAAGGCTGGTCTATTCTGAATATTTTGCTGAAAGTTAGGCCTGAAAGCTGGTCTTCTAGCTATTTGGTTATAGCTGCAGAGTGAGGTCTTGTTTGTTGGTTTCCTTGGTTGTTGGATGTCATGATCTGTGACCCAAAATTAAAGTTAATTGTCTGCTTAATAAATCTGCTATGCTATTGTTTGATCCTTTAATATGTTCAAAATCTACTTTATACCCATTACCTTCTATTGCATTTCTAAAATTTAACCATCTTTTATTATTTTGTTTTCTAGAATTTTCATTTTTTATGAATCTAACTACAGCTTCACAATCTGTTCTGATGGTAAAAGGTTTATTTAAATATAGTCTAAAATGGTCTATTGCTTTAACTATTCCTGCTATTTCATAATCTAGGCTAGTCCAATTACTTCCTGTTTTATTAAAATTACCACTAGAATAAGCTGATATTTTTTCTTCACTTTTTGGAGAAAATTTATGAGGTTTACATTTTAATATTGCTCCCCATCCTTCTATAGAGCTATCTACTTCTATTATGACATAATCAGTACTTAAGGGTAATTCTAAAGGTTTTAAATCTTTAACAATTTCTTTAATTTTTCTGACTAAGTTAATATCTTCCTGATTAAAATGTCTTTGACCTGATTTTCCTGTTTTCTTATATAATGGTCCGACTAATTTACTAAGTTTGGGAATAAATTTTCTGGAGTAATTTAATATTCCTAAAAACGCTTGTATTTGTTTTAAGTTTTCTAGTTTATCTGGGAAATCTAGAATTTTTTGAGCTATATGAGGTTGTAATTTAATTTGTCCGTTTCCTATTTCTAAACCTAAAAAGCTTATTTTTCTCTTACAAAGTTCCATTTTCTTTTTAGATACTACTATTCCGTTTTCTTCTATTAAATTAAACACTTGTTTTAAATGATCTTGATGTTGTTTAAAAGTTTCAGAAGCTACTAAAATGTCATCTATATACACTAAACAGAAATCTAAATGTTTAAATATACTATCCATAAATCTTTGAAATATTGCTGGAGCATTTTTTAAACCAAAAGATAGAACATTCCACTCGAAATGTCCTTCACTACAGCTAAAAGCTGTCCATTTTTTGTCTTCTTCTATCATTTTAATTTGATTATATCCGCTTTTTAAATCAAATTTTGAAAATATCTTTTTATTTTGTATAAGATTAATTAACTCATCTTTATTAGGTATTCTATAAGCATCATCTTCTGTATTATCATTAAGTCTCTTATAATTATATACTATTCTAGGTTTTCCTCTTTTTATTTCTGCATTATTTCTTACTATAAAGGCTGCTGATCTATGAGGACTATCACTTCTTCTTATAACACCGATTTCCAACATTTCTTTTATTTGTGTTTTGAATTCTTTTATATCTTCAGGAGTATATTCTATAGCTGCTGTTCTTATAACTATATCTGGATTTAATATGTTTAATTTAAAAGTATAATTTACTTTGTTTTTAGCTAAATCATCTCCTATAAATCCTAACATTTCCAATTTATGCAAAATTCTTTCATTTTCTAGGTTTAAAACTTCTAATCCCTTTCCTATATCTCTAATTTCTTCATCTAATAGTATATCTATAGTTTCAGATTCTATATTATTTTGTTCTAATTCTTTGAAAAAATCGAGTTCATTATTACCATTATTACCATGTCCACCACGCTTCGCAGTCAACTCTGATTGTTTAATGTATCTATTAGTCGGAAAAGTATAATTATGTTTGCTAATAGTAATGTAATTTTTTCCTATTAAGATACTACCATTTAATGCACAAATGAAGTTTAACCCTAAAAGGAATTCGTGGCTATTTATGTTATCTGGGGCTATAAGGACTTGTCCTAATGTATATTTGCTACTATAATTTCCTGAAAAATCTTTAAATTGTATGCCTATGTTAATTAACTCTTTTGTTATTCTCATTAATCTATTTTCTGCAGTTCTACTAGTAACAGTATAAGTTAATTGTGTTTCAAATTCTTTAGGTACAAGACTAGAACTAATCATACTTTTTGTGCTTCCTGTATCTAAAATGGCTTTAGTTTCAATATATTTTTCTTGATTACACCATATTCGACAATCTAAAAGTATTAACTACTAGTATAAGGTACCTGTATTTGGGGTTCATGCGCTGTATTTTGTAAATGAGTTTCTTCTAATTGTTGGTTAATTTCATCAAGTTCTTCTATTACTACACCCTTTCCTTTATTTTGATTACTATTTATGTTTTCATTATTCTTTAATTTTAATTCTATTAATTGTAATCTTAAATCTAAATTCTCTATTTTATGGCTTAGAACTTCTATAGATTCTAGTTTTTTACTAGGTTTAGGCGATACATCTGTTTCTATATTATATACGTCTTTAGCACAAATAAAACAAATTTCGTCAAAACATATATTGCACTGATATCTTAAATGCATATCAGGATATAATCTACAAATACTACAGGCTACACTCATAGTTCCTTTTCCATTTATATATTTATGTTCACATGAATTATTCATATAAGTATATTCTATTATATTAGGAATTTCTGGTCCTTCTTCACTTACTATACTAAATATGCTTTCATTATCACTTTCATTACCGTCTATACTTACTACGTCTTCATCTAATTGTTCTGCTATGGCTGCTCTTTCCATATTAAATTGTCTTTTCGGACATCTGTTAGCTAAATGTTTAGGATCTCCACAAATATAACATGTACATTTTCTTGTTGATGGTTTTTTAACATAATTAGGAGGCTTTCTTCCTTGTCTATATTGTCTAAAACTAGATTTTGGTTTATTTGATTTCCTTAATATTTTGCGTTTTGGTTTAAAGTAATTTTTCTGTCCATATTGTTGTGGGGTGTATATAGCTTTTCTACAAAATTCATAAGATTGCTTTCTAATTTGTTCTCTAATAAATTCTTCTTTACACCATTCCTGAAGTTTAAAGAAAGTATATTGTACTCTAGGTCCTATACCTAATCCTGTAAGATTACCATTAGTTTTTATCCATTCTTCATGTATTCTTTTTCCTAAATCTTGGGGTAATTTCGTAAAATATCTATTACATAATTCTTCATCAAATGCTTTATTAGCTTCTCCTATTAACCTTGTAAAATCCTGACTAAAAGGTATAATATATTTCATATCAGTTATAGTCAGTTGTTCTAGGTTTCTAAGGGCCGTATCTTGTATGAATGTATTTTCTCTTCCTGGATCTATTCCTATTATTAACGTTCTAATAAAACTAGTAAAATTATAAGGATTATTTCCTAAAGCCTTTATTTCATTAATTCTATTAGGATCCTTTTTCTTCTTACTTTGCCAGATAGATAATGTTGTAGATCCTAAGCATGTTTCTAAAAAGTTAAACATATCCATATCTACTTTTTTATTTATTTCCCAATGTCTTACTACACATTGTTCCCAAATATTTATTTCTTCTGGCCACATTTGTGGACTTCCTAATTCAATTACTAACATGGTTCCACTCATGGTTTTTCCTATGGGTTGTCTTGATCCTATATATTTATTTGGCTGGGTTGATCCATATTCATATGTGGGACTTTTCCATTCGGGTCTACCACTCATTTCTACATTTCTGGTTGGAACTTCACTATAATCTGGTTCTACTCTAGTTCTTTTTCCTATATTACTACTAGTACTTGCTTGACTATCTGCCATAAAAGCTACTTCATTGCCACCTTTTTCTTTAAAGAAATTTTTAAAATCTATTTTTCCTGAAACTATATCATCTACTAAATCAATATTATAATATTGTTTAAATTCTTTTTCAGCTGATTCTAAATTTATATCTAAATTCATTGCTTCAAGATACATTTCATCTACTAATTCTCTTAAATTATTTATCTCAAAATTTTTTCTTAATATTTCTTCCATATTTTTTGGTCTATAATCATTTTTAAGCTGACTTTCTAATTGTCTAATTTCCTCGTCTATTTTTTCTATATTTTCTTCCTCTTCATCTTCTTCGCTTTCTATATCAGATAATATTTCCCAATTTGCAAATCTACTAGTTATTCTAACTTCTTCTTCTTCTATAATATTCATGTAGCTTGTTTCAGTTTCATTATCAGTTTCTTTTTCTAGATCTTCTAAATTTTCTTTGGGCTCTTGTTTTTGGTAATTAAGAAATCTAATAGAAGTCTGACCTCTACTATTTGTATACATTACACTCTCTCCTGGAATCTTAACAGTCTCAATTTCTTCTAAGTGTTTGGTTAATTCTCATTCTTCTCCATTTAAATCGCTATTATCAATATTTAAAGGTTTAATCATCTTTACTCCTACTGAGGCTAATCCATCTATTATTCCATCTATATTAATTTTATATTGAGGAAAACTATTATTGGTTACTCTTCCTAAAAACGCTATAGAAACTACTAAGTTGTTACCATCATATGTTTCATATCCTCTAGTTTGTAATCCTATAGTAATTTTATTAATATCTTTAATACTTTTCATCATGTTTGGAGCTACATAAAATATTCCTACATTATTTGTCATATCTATTTCCATACTCGCAAATACTGCTCTCCTAGCATCAGACCAACTTTTATCTAATAATAAAACTAAAACCTTTCCACCGGTTCCTTTTCTAGTTAATCCTTTTATTCCTACAATAATTAATCCTAAATGTATATACTTTTGTTTTAATTGTTTTAATTGCTTTATACATTCTGGGCTAACTAAGCTTATATTTTCAGCATTTGTTGTAACTTTTACTTCTTTTTCTCTAAATTTCTTGATTAAATGTGTGTTAAAATCCATTTTTCCTACCTTGTATAATGTTTTAGGTTTTAACTTATCTATTCCCTTGTTATTATATAAATTAAGATTTTCTTCTACGTCTATTATCTCTTCTAATTCTACTTCTCTAGCTGAACTTTGACTTCCTGATCCTCTAAACATTCGTTTAGTGAAAGTATTACTTATTTTTTCTTTCTCTTTTTCTTTATTACTTGATTCACTTATAGTTCTACTAGTACCACTAAATGATCTCATCATTTTTACCAATATATATATTTTTAGGTTCTTTTTTAGGTTTTTCAGATTCTTCTAGTGCTAAATTTGATAATCTTTCTTCTATACTATCTTGTAAATCTCCTTTAATTACTTGAGATACTGTGTCTATTTTAGTACTTAATTTTTCTAACTTATTTTCTAATTTATCTAGCCTTTCGAATATTTGTAGAATTAAAGCGAATTGAATATTCCAAAGTTTAGGATATAATTTATCTGAATTACTAGTTCCTTGATAGGTAGTAAATCCTTCTTCCGTATATAGATATTTATTTGCTAGTTCAATGGCTCTTTTATATTCTAATCTATTTTCTATACTATTCATCCGCTAACTATTCGTTCTATATTTTTAAAGTTTTACTTGTTTCTAGGTTTTGAGCTTCAAATTTATTTATTTTTTCTATTACTTGGCTTAGAGTTTTCTTAGTTTCAAGTTCTAATTGTTTTAGCTTATTACTTTCCAAGCTATATTTTAACTCTATTATTTCGTCTTTAGTGGGGAAAAGCTTATTATATTTCTTGACTATTTTTAGAGTTTCCTCAGATTGTTGTTTAATATAATCTAAATTATTATTTTCACCCTTCTTTATTATTTCTCTATTTATTAAAACGGTTTCTTTTAATGATTCTAACGTTTTACAAAGTTTAGCGTTATTTATTTCTAAGTTTGATGCTAATGATATAAATAAATCTGTTAAACTATTTAAGTGTTTATTTTCTGAATGTAAATTGTGCTTAAAATTTGAATCAAATTTACAAATAAATTTATGTTTATCTAAAGAGATTACGGTTCTATCAGCTAAACTATATTCTAAATCTAGATATTCTAATCTTTTATAATTAGAAGAAGCTATTTTAATAAAAGGCTGCTATTAATATATTTAATATTAAAAGGTACTTAATATAGTTTTCGTGATCTCTTAATCTAGGAGGTATGTTAAGATAATTATTAACCCAATGTTCTCTCCTAATTATTAATTGATTTCGTAATTCTAATATTAATTCTGTATTAGTATAATCTAAATTTTCTAAAGTATTAAGACAATCAATAAAAGCACTTAAAATATGAGCAGGAATTGGCATGTATGTAAATTATGAATGCAATAAAAGTTTTTATGCAGATTTATAAAAGCGGGTTGGGATTCCCTTTTCTTTAAATATGTATAATTATTCTCATGGGGTTAAACAAATTTTACAAGAAACTACAAAGGACTGAAAAGAAAAATTTAAAATAAACAAAGGGCCAATTGACAAAGTCAAAAATAGTGGCTGGAATAGTAAAAAGTACACGTGTCAAAATATGGTGGAAGAGGGGCTTGGCTCCAGGAGCTTCCAAGAACCACTCTTAAGTCTGTTTACAAATTCTATCTCGTACATATTCAACTACGTTAGCTATTAACTAAAGGTTGACACCAAAGGTTTATTTTGTTGAAAAACTAAGTCATATATTATTTTCGACCAATGTTAAATCAGAGAGAGAAAGAGTGAAATTGAATTAATGACAACGATGATAAACACGAAATAATAATAAATTTTGTAGGGCAAAAAGCATTTCCCCCACCCTATATCGCTTGAGCACTTTACCCCCATTCTAAATTTTTACGCATTTTATCCAAAACATGTTGGTCTAGTGGTATCCACCTCCCATTTTATGTGAAAGGTCCTGGGTTCGAATCCAGGCTGCCACAAGTTGTGGCTCTACCCTCTTTAATGGAGCTAGATATTGTCTTTATAGCTCATGATTAAAATGTTGGAATTCCTGCACTGTTAATCTGAAATATACTGGAAATATATGCGATGAACAAATGAAAACGAATCGAGGCGAGAGTTGGATTCTCTATCCTTAAAGCTATATTGTCCCGCCTACGGTGGTACGGGTTCGTGCAACTAACTTCCCAAGATACAACGATTACGTGTTGTAATTGAACCACTTCAAGAACAACACTCCACGAACTTATTTTGCTCAAGAACTCTCACTGATGTGATGTACGTAGAATGCTTAAAATGCATAAATGATTTCTGATTTTTGTGTGTTCGTCTTCTTATCTTTTCATTCATATGGGAGACTCTTTATATAGAAGAAATTTGGAGAAATGAAACGTTTTCACTAACCACTTTTAAAAGTGAAACATTTCACTTATACTTTTAAAGTGAAAAACATTTCACTTACCACTTTTAAAGTGAAATGTTTTTCCCTTACCACTTTTAAAGTGAAATATTTTTCACTTGTAAATTCACACGTTTCAAATTTAGCATCAAGAATTTTTCAATTTCTGACTGCTTTACAAATGAAACGTTTCAGATGTAATTCAACCTCCTGCTGGGCTGCCTGATTTCTTTGGAAAAGAAATGAGCCTAAATTAATTCTTATTGGCCCAAAAGAAGAAAATAATTAACTGGGCCCAAGTTAATTTAATTCTAAATTTTGCCCAAAAAGAATATATTTTGCTCAACGGCCACCAAGCCCAGTCACGGCCCACGGCCCGCGTACCAGCCCGATCCTGGACCCAGACCCGACCCGAGCTCGAGTCTGTGGTCCGAGGTTCGATCCGGTCCACCATATGGTTTATATCCAAAGTGGGATATCCACATTCAAACACCCAACAATAGCAATTAATTTCTCATTCGTTTCAATTCCGAATCGAGAAATTCGAAATGCTAACCTCATCTACTCCCGGAGTAGAATAATATTATCCAATAATATTTAGTATCCTCGATACTTGTGGTGTTCGAATTTCTTACGCAAAAGAGGTGTTCACACACTTTTCATACATACACAATATTCACCCAATATCCAACAATCCCCCACACGAATGAAATTAATGCAATTGATGCAATGCATGATACTGAGAGTTCAAACGAACATTTATCACATCAGAAGAGGTAGCTTTTGGCTTTGAACCTTTCTTAGTGAGATATCATCGGATTTACTAGGCTACCCAATGAACATGATGTCTTGAATTGGTCAGCCGTTCGTGTAAAACCAGACAATGATATTAACATGATAAATTTTCTAAGCAAAATTTTAGTTCTCACTGTTGGGCCCGTTTTGGCCGTGGCGCCCCCTCTTGGTTTCATAAGTGTTTATATTTTACTCAATGTTGAGGCGACCTACACCTCACACTTACATAGGTGATCTCCTATTTAAGAGTATCCTACCATACTCCACTTCATTTTCATGACAGTATAGGAATCATTAAAAGTTCCGACTTAACCTTTGCTACACTTGTAGGATGCACTTCTTTATCCTAGGCAATGGGTTTAGAGTTTATTAAAACTCTTAAGTGCCCTCTTGAATTTTCACAACTTAGTTGTCCCATTGAACCATGATCTTGGGATCTCCAGTCAACATGGTTGGGTTACCGATGTGTCAATTCTTAATTTGTAGACTTTAATCTCATTCCTCTTGATAGGCAGTCTATTTGATCTCTATGGAAGTCCTTTCGTCAAAGGATCTACTTTATCCTCCATGATCAGTGGAGATAATGCCATCTTAGATCAACTGCTTAATGGTATTGTGCCTACGACAAGCCTGTCTAGACTTACCATTATTTATGCTACTATATGCCTTTGTTATTGCAGACGGACAGTCGCAATTGTATGCACGTGCTATTGTCGACTTATTGTCTCAATATATCAAATTGGGCATATGTGCATATTTCAATATGGGTGCACCATGGTTCTCCACCAAGTCTTTAATCACTTTCTTACAAGAGCACTGTTATGGAAACTATTTCCAAGTAAAGTCTCAGTAAGACAAGTCTTTGGACCGTACCCATATCATTTATGTCGAATTCTTTTTCAACATCCTTTCAGTAGTCATGATTACTTACATAATCAACATATCAAACTTTCACACCAGAAAAGGTAGTTTTTGGCTTTGAACCTTAGTGAAATTTCATACTATGAGCTATGTGTTTTGTTAAAACCACATGTATCACGCTCGTTGATTATGAAGTCGTTTGAAAACATAATATTTTGTCAAACCTACTTTGGAGCTATGTTCGAGTCCGTATACCGACCCAACATACCCCTCGGTTAGTTCCATGTGAACTTCCTCATCTAATCCTTTGTTTAAGGAACGCAGTCTTAATATCCATTTCAAATATCTCATGGTTATGCAAATTAGCAATAACAATGAATATTATTTGGATTTAATTCCCATTCCCGAAAACATGAAAAGACGATCAAGGTCTACCATTTGAAGGTTCCCTTCGGCTACCAAGTACGCCTTGTAACCTTGTTAAGGTTTGGGTGGTTTTACCTTAACCCACAGCCTCCACATTTGTATGTAACTGTAGGAAATCTTGTCATCTTTCAGGCAGATTCTTACTTTTTACTACTATGTGGGACCGTCGTTCAGAATGTAGTTATCTAGGACCACGTCCCCCACAATTCTGAATTGATCCAACGCATCATTATCTTCTTTAGAGTATGATTTTGGCGTTCGGAAACCACACTTGCATCAAATTCTTTGAACGATGCACCATAGGATGTTTCATCGACTTTCTCGATTTTACTCCAATGGTCAAGTCCTTCGTATTTTTGACCAAGTTGTGTACCTCGTACACCACGTCGTCTAGACGTTTCTCTCTTCAAAGAATATGTGCCACAAACTGTAGGACCGATCTCACTCAACAACTGTGACGACGTCCAAGTTTATGGACAACACCACTTTACCTATTCCAAACCACAAGTGACTTGATCAAGTTTTCCATAAACATCATCAGCTCATCAGCCGGAGTGTAAGATGTGCACTTGGTTTGGAACTCGGTTTGGAACTTGGTTAAAACCTGGTTTTTACTCTTATACGTCCAAGATTCCAACCTTGGTTCTCTTATAAATATTGTGTAGTCACTCAGCTTTTCCATCAACTTTATCTAAAGCTATGAATTCTGACATGATCTATACAAGTTTATTTAGATGATTTCATTGACACTACTCCTCCAACGACGGTAAACTAGAACCACTCGTGGACTTAGAGTTATTTGTGTCAGATATCCAGTATCCTCGAGAAAAGACAACGATTCTATATTCTATGATTTTGTCGTTATGAATATCAGAATTTCTTGACTTTGTGCACGAGATACGCTATAAAGTGCATATCCAATATGCATTCAACGGTCCTTGACCATATCTTACTTTGTTTGGATTTTCGATATTCCAAAACCTCCACATTTTCAAAGTCACATATCCCGGGAAAACTTTTCTGATGTGTAAGATCAGATTAAACTGCAACCACAGAGCATACTCAGAATACCCGAGCTCTAATACCAGTTGTTGTGGAACTCAGAGTCATATTCCACCAAATATAGAAATAGAGAGTTAATATTGTACTAGAAATCACACTAGATTTAATTCCCAGGAAAGATTGGAGGCGTCACAACGGTCGCACTTAAAACCCAATCTCCTCGACAGAATTAACTAGACGAATTTAATAGCACAATATAATACTACAACTATAACTAACAATGGCTACTTTTGAAAACATAGTTCGCTGAGAGGATCGTTTCCCTCCCCCACAATTCTACGATACACCAAAATTGATTAAATCCCCTTATCTCCTTGAGAATATTTTTGGGATAAATAATACCAACAACTTCTGGCGATGCGATTTGTGACATCTAACGTTGCCATCCTCGATGAGCAACAACGCTCCAAGCGCCATCATTTTGGTCATATTAAAATAAATCTAATTTATTTAATCATCAAACCCAAAATGATTACAACAAAATTAAAGCCAATTTAATTTTGATAAGATGATTAAATCCAATTTAATCAATTACCAAATTAAATCCCATTTAATTTAATCAATTGGGTCCAACCCAATTTAATTCAATTGAAATTCAGTGGCCCGTGTCCACTCTCATTTTAAACTTAAATATGTTGGAGTTCAACCCAATTTAATTTTAAAATAGGTGTTGGGTCCAACCCAAACTAATTTCAATTAGGATCCTTTGACGAGCTTTTAGTTCCTATGCGAGCTTCCTATATTTATTCACAATTTTATCTAGTAAGTAAATATTTTTATTAAATATGACTATGCGATGGTAACATTTTTGCCACGTGATTAGTTACTTACCAAAGAAAATTCTTAATTTATTTAACATTTGCGGGTAATTATACTCTTGGTCTTACCATCTTTGCAACTTTCTTGATCTTTCTTGTTCAGTCCTAACCAAATATTATATAGTCTTCCCTTGAAAATGATTTTTCTTTTTATAATTTTGGGTCCTTAAGTCTGTTTACAAATTCTATGTCGTACATATTCAACTACGTTAGCTATTAACTAAAGGTTGACACCAAAGGTTTATTTTGTTGAAAAACTAAGTCAGAGATTATTTTCGACCAATGTTAAATCAGAGAGAGAAAGAGTGAAATTGAATTAATGACAACGATGATAAACACGAAATAATAATAAATTTTGTAGGGCAAAAAGCATTTCCCCCACCCTATATCGCTTGAGCACTTTACCCCCATTCTAAATTTTTACGCATTTTATCCAGGACATGTTGGTCTAGTGGTATCCACCTCCCATTTTATGTGAAAGGTCCTGGGTTCGAATCCAGACTGCCACAAGTTGTGGCTCTATCCTCTTTAATGGAGCTAGATATTGTCTTTATAGCTCATGATTAAAATGTTGGAATTCCTGCACTGTTAATCTGAAATATACTGGAAATATATGCGATGAACAAATGAAAACGAATCGAGGCGAGAGTTGGACTCTCTATCCTTAAAGCTATATTGCCCCGCCTACGGTGGTACGGGTTCGTGCAACTAACTTCCCAAGATACAACGATTACGTGTTGTAATTGAACCACTTCAAGAACAACACTCCACGAACTTATTTTGCTCAAGAACTCTCACTGATGTGATGTATGTAGAATGCTTAAAATGCATAAATGATTTCTGATTTTTGTGTGTTCGTCTTCTTATCTTTTCATTCATATAGGAGACTCTTTATATAGGAGAAATTTGGAGAAATGAAACGTTTTCACTAACCACTTTTAAAAGTGAAACATTTCACTTATACTTTTAAAGTGAAAAACATTTCACTTGCCACTTTTAAAGTGAAATGTTTTTCCCTTACCACTTTTAAAGTAAAATATTTTTCACTTATAAATTCACACGTTTCAAATTTAACATCAAGAATCTTTCAATTTCTGACTGCTTTACAAATGAAACGTTTCAGATGTAATTCAACCTTCTGCTGGGCTGCCTGATTTCTTTGGAAAAGAAATGAGCCTAAAGTAATTCTTATTGGCCCAAAAGAAGAAAATAATTAACTGGACCCAAGTTAATTTAATTCTAAATTTTGCCCAAAAAGAATATATTTAGCTCAACGACCACCAAGCCCAGTCACGGCCCATGGCCCGCGTACCAGCCCGATCCCGGACCCAGACCAGACCCGACCCGAGCTCGAGTCCGTGGTCCGAGGTTCGATCCGGTCCACCTTATGATTTATATCCAAAGTGGGATATCCACATTCAAACACCCAACAATAGCAATTAATTTCTCATTCGTTTCAATTCCGAATCGAGAAATTCGATATGCTAACCTCATCTACTCCCGGAGTAGAATAATATTATCCAATAATATTTAGTATCCTCGATACTTGTGGTGTTCGAATTTTTTACGCAAAAGAGGTGTTCACACACTTTTCATACATACACAATATTCACGGGAAAATTGCAATTTTGGTCCCATAACTTAGCCCATGTGCGCTTTTGGTCCCAATATTTTTGACTTTAGCATTATACGTCCCATAACTCCAAAAAATGTGCATTTTTGGTCCCAACATACGAATACATCATGTATTTATACGGAATTGGCGCGTGCATTTCACGTTTTTGGAGTTATGGGACCAAAAACTCACGTTTTTGGAGTTATGGGACCAAAAACGCACATTTTTGTGATCCCGCGTGAGCCATACGCGCCAATTCCGTATAAATACATGATGTATTCGTATGTTGGGACAAAAAATGCACATTTTTTGGAGTTATGGGACGTATAATGCAAAAGTCAAAAATATTGGGACCAAAAGCGCACATGAGCTAAGTTATGGGACTAAAATTGCAATTTTCCCCAATATTCACCCAATATCCAACATATAACTATCAACTCGGATTTGTCGGGCTAGATATGTATGATATACCCATTATTTTTTAATGGTAATTTGATTTTTTGTATTTATTTCTAATTAAAGGTCTTTTCAATGAAATGGGCGAGGAGACATGGTCTCAAGAAAACGCAAGAAGTGGAACTTCGAGTTGATGGAAAGTCATGGTTCGCGGAATAACAAGAGGTTGGAAGTCATTTGCACTTGAAAATGGATTGGAAGAAGGTGATATGTGTTTGTTCGACATGGTTGAAAATTTGATGTTCGTATTATTCGAGTAGTAGATGCTATGAGTGGACCAATGAACAACAATTCGAATGATTAATATAACTTTTCATTCAACTTTTTAAAATTTAGTAATTGATTTCAGATTTTTTAGCAACTTTGCTAATTTAAATTTATCTGCATTGAATAATAATTGCTACTAAGATAAATCGAAACTCGAGAATTGTTTTCTCTCTTTTAAAGAATCAAATTTGTACTTCATTGTCAAGATGTTGACAAGTATTTACAAAATTATTTATTTAACACTAAATTGAAAGTTATAATTACATCATCTTTAATATGAAAAATTACATCCATCCCTCAAGGGCAAATTAGAAAATTTTAAAAATATTTTTTGATGATATCAGCAAATTCCAATAATTTTTTTTATGGAAGGAGACGATTGTAAAGTTTTATTATAAGATGGGGCTATTTGTTATATGTTCAAAATAAGGGAAGTGGACTGGAATTACACTAAATAAGAGGGATAATTAGTGTAATTAACCCTTTAATGTTATATATGTGGATTATGGAAACAAGTCGTCAATGAAGATTTTGGGATCTGAAATTTTTTTCCAATTTTTTGTAATAGATTCATGGTATTGGAATTTATTACTATCTTCATTAATACTATTAGGAACTGAAAAGAGACTTCAAGAACAGGTTTTAGTTGTCAAACAGTTCAAGAGTAATTCATTTTAGATGTTTATACATGTGTAGCTCATATAGTCCCACCTCATATATATCTTCATGAAGTAGCGTAACGACAATAACATGGTCCATAGAACGTAGTGACACTTTGTCCTATATTTTCTCTTTAACTCTTTAGTCACATTATATATTGGATAAAAATCAATATACCCCCTGATTTATACCCTAAATATCAATTACCCCTTGAACTATCAAAAAATTACTTACACCCCCCTCCCCGGGTTTTTAAATCCATTAGTTATTTTTTTAACACCGTTAGATAAGTTGGAAATTATCATTAGGGTTGTACACGGTCGGGTTCGGGCGGTTTTAAAAAAAAAATCCGACCCGAAAAGTGCCGGTTGACAAAATATCTAACCGAAAATACATAATTATCTTTTCAAACCGAGCAATTTGGGTCGGTCGGATTTAATGTTTTAGCGGGCTGATTGACGGGTTATCAAATTATAGTTGTAATTTTTACAACTTTATTGTAGTTATAACTAGTAAGTAAGAAATGAAATATTATACTTGTTGTACATTTAACTAAAAAAATTGAGTTGGTGACAAATACACAAATAAGGGGTGTTATTAAATAAAATTCATATTATCATGATTTCTAATGAATGAAAAACTCTAAAATATTAATAAAATTAATGTTTTTTTTATAAATTATCATCAAAATATACATATACATATAATTTTTTCGTTCAAATCAAATAAAAACAAGTGTTCGAACGAGTCAATTTGTTTACTCAAATAAAAAATAAAGTATGTTACATGAATATGAATAAACCACTCTTATTAGAGAGTATATATGCATATATAGTTTTCAAAGTTTAATGTTAATTTTTAACTTTATATACTTATACTTGTAATATAAATGATTAGCGATCGGGTTGCGGGTTATGAGGGTTACAATTATTAAACTCACCACCCGACACGAAAGTGGCGGGTTTCAATATTTTCTACCCGCCACTATTATTTAATAATTTTAAACCAGCGGTTTTCGGACGGATCGGCTTGGGTTTAACGGTTCGGGCGGGTTTATGTACACCCCTAATTATCATTTATGCCAAGTGGAATTTGTTTGATTTTGATTTTCTTTTCTTTGTTTTATTTTTCTATTTTTTTATTATCATTTATTTTAATTGAAAACTCTACAAATCATGTATGAACTCAAAAGTATAATATTAAATATGGTATAAAATTTAAAATCTACTAGTTTTTAGGAGAAATTAACTTCTTAAGCTATTCTAACTAGAAAGAATAATCCATCAAGCAAAATATTGAACATAAACCCTTGGTTTTGTTTTAGGTTTCAACAATATTTAAATGTAAATAAAAATGGAGTGAAGAAATATGAAGAAATAAATTTGTCAATTTTATAATCAATAGACTGATCGGGCGTTTGGTAATACTCTAAAATTTCCTTGAAACTTTTAATATTTACAAGCTCTAATACTCATCAAATTTTCATTAAATCTTTTTGATTGCTTATGTCCATTGCGAAAATTTTAGTTGAATTAGTTTCGAAATCAACCAGGAACCAAATTATATGAAACAACTAGGTGATGGTTTTTTCTTTCAGAGTTGTGGAAAGAACTATTTCTTCAAAAGAAGTAGGGGGTGTACATACACCCGCACAACCCGCTTGAACTGCCAAACTGAGCCGATGCATCCGAAAACTGTCGGTTTAGAATTATTAAACAATAATAGCGGGTTGAAAATATTGCAAATCTGGGCGCTAATTGTATATATCACAAGTATATGTATATATAGTTAAAGGTTAACACTAAACTTTGAAAAATATATATTTGCATCTATACTCTCTAACAAAAGTGGTTTTATTCATAACCATGTAACACACTTTATTTTTTATTTGAGTAAACAAATTGGCTCATTTAAAAACTTATATTTACTTGATTTGAATGAAAGTTTATATTTATATGTACATTTTGATGATAATAAAACAATTTTGTGTTATTAATATTTTAGAATTTTCACTCATTATAATTTATGATAAAATGAATTTATTAATAACATCACTTAGTTTTGTATTTCTCACAAGCTCAACTTTTTTTAGTTAACTGTATAACAAGTATGATATTTAGTTTCTTACTTAATAATTGCAACTAAAAGTAAGTTTTAAAGACTATATAACTCGATAATCTGCAAATCCGCTCACTAAATACATCAAATCCGATCAATCCAAACCGCTCAGTTTGAAAAGATAACTGTGATGTGTCGGTTTGATATTTTGTTAACCCGCACATGTCGGGTTGTGTTAAAAAAAATTCATAAAATTGTCCGAACCCAACCACTTACACCCCTAACAAGAAGTTCGAAGAACTCTAGATTTTTTGGTATTAAGGATAATTTTGTCATTTTGAAAAAAATGAAATGAGTGCGTGAGTGTCAATAACAAAAGTTAAAATAAAATCAACCCCATTCAAATAAATGTGAAGTGCATTTATCACAAAGTAGAGTGTCTTTATAAATTTCCTTAATTAAATCAATTAAATGACCATTTGAATACTGTGGTTTAAATCTACTTTTATTGCAGTAATGTTTATCTTACGGGTAATAGGAAAAGGCTCTTTTATTATTAAATTCACAATTTGCCAGACTAAACGGTCAATATACTATAAACTATGATGCACCGATACGGACATTACGACACGGACAAGGAGAACGGTATTTTAAAAAAAAAAAATAGGACACGACACGGCTATCAAATTTATATATATATATATAATATATATATATAAATTTGTATTTTACTTGTTTCTTCGTAAAGGTATGTATATTGCAAATAATTCAATTACTTATCAATAACAAATGCAGAATAAAAATATAAACATAAACTAAATATAACAATAAATATATTTTCAATCCAAAACATGATACAAAAATAAATATTTCATTGTTCAAATATGTGTCTTAGAAAAAGTTGGTAAGTTTTTATTAAATTTAGAAAATTGGTAAATTTTTATTTACAATTTGACCCCCCAAAGTTTTAGTATCTTATAAAAAGTGACATGGTCATGTCTCAGCCGTGTCCTTTCCATGTCCAAATTTTTTTTTATATTTTTTTATTAGGGACAAGTGATAGCCGTGTCCGACACGTGTCGGCGCTGTGTCGGAGCCGTGTCCATGTCCGAACGCGCACGACATAGCCCGTGATGATTTTTTGGAGTGCCCGTGCTTTATAGACTATAGACCACGTAAAGATGTGTTATATATATATATAGGGATAATTACACTAGGGTCTTGAGGTATTGCCTAATTACAAAAAATATCCTCTAGTTTTATAAATTACATCTAATATCCTAATTTTTCATGCATTGATGTAAAAATTGATGGAAAGTGTCAAAAGACATATTTGCCCTTATGGAATATTAAAAACAAAAAAGAAAAAAATATTGAAAAATGAAAAAAAGCTAAATTATCATATTGCCTTTTTATATTTCTAAATTTACTTCTAATACCAATTTTAAAATTAAATTTAAATTTTAAAAAAGTAGTTATATATATGTGTGTATGTGTGTATGTGTTTTATCTTACAAAAGTGTGTGTGAATGCGTGTATTTTTGTGTGTGAGTGTGTGTGGCTGTGTATGAGTGCGTGTGTGTTGCTCTGTGTGTGTGTACGTATTGCTGTGTGTGTGTGTACGTGTTGGTGTGTGTGTGTGTATGTGTGTGTTTTATTTGCTGTGTGTGTGTTCTATTGCTGTGTGTGTGTGGGGATGGGGTGGGGTAGGATGGGATGGGGAAGAGGGGTGGGGGTGGGGAAGACGATGAACAATTCCCCACCCTTTTTTTATTTAATTAAAATACAATTTTTAAATTTTATTTATAACTTTTATAAATTGATTT
Source organism: Buddleja alternifolia (assembly GCA_019426215.1). Lineage (NCBI taxonomy): Eukaryota > Viridiplantae > Streptophyta > Magnoliopsida > Lamiales > Scrophulariaceae > Buddleja > Buddleja alternifolia. The sequence goes on along the minus strand of CM033396.1, from coordinate 6,624,324 downwards.
AAAATATAAAATTTTAATTTATATAAACTATTATATAACCTAAACTATCATATATTAATTTAATTAAAAGAATAAAATGATAGTTTACACATAATTTTTTTATTTTATAATTTTAATAATTTAGAATTTTTTTATTTTGTTGATAATAATTTTTAATTATAAATAATTATTTATGTACTTTACATACACAACATTACATATAACACTAGGGATGGCAATGGGATCGGATCTAACGAGTACCCGTCCCGGACCGTCCCTAATGGGACGGGAATGAGTCCAAAAAAATGGGATCGGGTCCGGGTATCGAAATTCAAGACCCGGCTGGGTCCGGCACGGGAAATGAGTCCAGTCAATTTCCCATCCCGGATCCGGACCCGAACCTGTCCCGGTAGTATAATATATATATATTTTTAATTTTATATATATATATTAATAATTATATCAACCAAACTCTAATACCTTCTTCTCTATTTCTCATTTTCTCTCGCCATTTCTCTCACTTGGCAATGGTATCACTTGGAGACCATCTTTGGACAGCATAACTGAGAGCCCTGAAGTGTTTGAATTTATGGACAGATGAGTCTTTTCAAATATGCCCATTTTTCTTCTTTTACTTTACTTTTTGGTAGATGGACATATATATATAAATGGACAGGATAAAATTATGTGACTTTTATTTTAATTACCGGTTTACTGTAAAATTAATGAACTTATGTTGGATGTTTCAACTGCTTTTTGTTTTATTGTTCATGTTTGTTGGTGTAGAAGAAGAAGAAGAAAAAGAAAAAGGAAGAAGAAGCAGTAGGGAAGAAGAAGAAAAAGAAGAAGAAGATTTTTTTTAAAAAAAAAAAAATCAGTCGGGTCCAACGGGAAGGACACAGACCCGCAGGGAAATGACCGGGTTCGGGCGGGACCGGGTCCTGGACGGGTCCGGGTCCAAAATTTTTTTAACGGGACGGGAAATGAGTCATGCCCAACCCGTCCCATCCCCGTCCCGTTGCCATCCATATATAACACCTATACTTTTATAAAATATTACAAATAACACCAAAAGGGTATAATTGTCCCAGAAAATTTTGGTCTTCTGATCCAGAAAAAGTTAGGGATATTTTTTGAAGTTCACCTAAAAATTTAATAGAACCCTAACGGAAGGTGCTCAATGTTAGACGGCGAAAACGGAATGGTTGTTAGATGTAATTTATTGAACTAAGGAATATTTTTTGTAATTTTGCAATACCTTCGATATGCCCAGTGTAATTATCCCAATATATATACATATATATATATAGAGAGAGAGATTGATGGTTCGTCATAAATTAATAGGAGGAGCACGTGATGCGCCAGAGATTGAGATCAAAAGAAATGTTGTTGAAGAAAATTATGAAAGTAAGTTTAGGTATTGTACAAATATGTTTTGCTTATTTTGATGATTGTATATATAGTCTTTCATTGATGTTGTGCTACAAAATATCTATTTTCTGGGCTTCTTTACTAGATGAATGAAATAATGCTTTGTTTGAGATACTTTTTTATTTTTATTACGTGATATTACAGCAATTTGAAATTTGAAACTCCAAATATAATGCTACGTTAGTCTTATAATGTGTTTTATTAAATGTAATAATAAATATGTTTTTATTGTTCGTCTTTTTGATAAATTTTATTATGGGAATTTGGTTGTTTATTGATATCATGCTTATTTGGTTTTTGTGTAACTTGTTATGACTAAGTTTTGTTTGATCAGCGGTTCATGAGTAGAGTTACTGAGCTTGAGAAGCAACAAGCATTGAAAAGGGCATACGATGAGTTGAATGACGCTGGTCTTTTAGTACCTATGCGGGCTTCCTATGTTTAAATAGTAAGTAAACAATCTATTAAATATGAATATGCAATAGTAACAATTCCACAATGTGATCAACTATTTATAAGAAAATCGTCATTCATTGGATATTTGTTTGAAATTATATTTTTGGTCTTATATCTTTGCAACTTATTTATTTTGGTAACTTTTGTTCAAAATATTAATGAAAACTTGGAACAAAAAGGTTGATTTTTTGAAAAAAAAGATCAAAGGTTTATTTTGATGAATATTTAGCTTGAGAAACTCTGGTTGATTTGAATTAATTGACAAAGATGAAAAGCGAGAAAATATAATAACAATTCTTTTTTAAAGTAATTTGGGTTGCTTGTTTCTTGAAGGTCTTTTCAATGAAATGGGCGAGAAGACATGGTCTTAAGAAAAAGCAAGATTTGGAGCTCCGCCTAGATGGAAAGCCATGGAACACAAAATTTTAACAAGAGGTTGGAAGTCGTTTGCACTTGAAAATGGATTGGAAGAAGGTCGTGTGTGTTTGTTCAACGTGGTTCCCCGTTCCAAAAAACCAATTACCATTGATGTTCGAATTATTCGAGTAGCTGATTTATGATTGAACTAAATAACAATGGACCAAACTATTGTTAACTTGATGCAACTTTTTAAGAACGTTATCATGATTTTAATGTTATTATGCGCAGTGTGGAAACAAGTTGTTGAAGGTGATTATGGAGTTTGAAAAATTGTTCTATGTTTTTGCAATGAATTCATTGTATTGGCATTGTAACCATGGTTATTTAGATAAATTTGGTAACTTGATAGGTTTTCAAATTTTTTAATTTGTATGTTTATTATCTTATACTATTCGGAGATTTTTGTCTTGGTCAATGTAGAATTCAAGTAAAATCATATTGTAAGTGAATTACATTTATAATCTGATTATGTTAATAGATTCACCGATCATAAAACAAGTATTATGACACGTTTAATATGGCAAACAAGTATTATGACACGTTTAATATGATTGATTGGATATGAAAGTCAATGTAGAATTCAAGTAAAATCATATTATAAGATAATTGCATTTACAATCTTATTATGTTAACAGATTCACCAATCATAAAACAAGTATGATGACACATTTAATATGATTGCTTGAATATGAAAATCAACCTAGAATTCAAGTAAAATCATATGATAAGAGAATTGCATTTACAATCTGATTATGTTAATAGATTGGCCGATCATAAGACAAGTATTATGACACGTTTAAAATGGTAAACAAGTGCAATGACACGTTTAATATTGATTGAATATGAACGTCAACGTAGAATTCGAGTTAAATCACATTGTAAGAAAATTATATTTACAATCTGATTATGTTAAGAGATTGACCACTCATAAGACAAGTATTATAACATGTTTAATATGATAAACAAGTATTATGACACGTTTAAGAGGATTAATTGAATATGAAAGTCAAGGTAGCATTCAAGTAGAATTATATTGTAAGAGAATTGCATTCACAATCTGATTATGTTAATATATTGGCCGATCCTGAGACAAATATTATGGCACGTTTAATATGGTAAACAAATATAATGACACGCTTAATATGATTGATTGAATATGAACGTCAACGTAGAATTTATGTAAAATCACATTGTAAGAGAATTACATTTACAATCTGATTATGTTAAGAGGTTGACCACTCAGAAGAGAAGTACTGTAGCACGTTTAATATGATAAACAAGTATTATGACACGTTTAATATGATTAACTGAATATGAAAGTTAAGGTAAAATTCAAGTAAAATTATATTGTAAGAGAATTACATTTACAATCTGATCATGTTAAGAGCTTGACCGATCATTAGACAAGTATTATAACACGTATAACCTAACAAAACATGTATTATGACAAGTTTAATCTGATTGATTGAACATGACAAAACCTGATTCGACTATAACTTTAGAACTTTATCGAAGAAACCAACACCAAAAACCTTGAAAAACTCCTAGTGATAATTTAAAGAAAAATAGGTAAGAACAAAATGTGATCTCCACGTCAAACTAATTTCCACATCAAACTTTTATTCCCCCAACAAGAAACAATAATTAAATAAAAAGTCCCACTCAGAGCAAACCTAAAAATTTTAAAAAACAATCAAAATATTATAACCCTCAAACACTCTTTCACTTCACTTTATTTAAACATTATTCACACAACTTTAAAATATATACAATAATTTTTCAAACAAAAAGAAAAAAGAAAAAGACTAAAACCCATAAATTACCGAATACAATAATTATATTATGAAAAATGAGACATGCAATGATGATGAGCTGTAATAAACAATAATTGAGATTTGAGTGCAACCTACGAAAAATATCCAACCCCATCGGCGCACGTTAGCAGATCCGGCGTACCTTTAAACGAAAGTGGGCCCATCCTTGCCGAGGTCCATTGATCCCTTAGCATACCTTGATGAGAAATTCCTAGAGTAATAACCGTCGTCCCCTTCCTCTTCGAAATTACCGTTTTGCCCCGGCCCCTCGTCGAAGTTCATGGCGTAACTCAAGGGGTCGTATTGGAAATTCACGTGCTTGTTGCCGCCGCCGCCGCCGCTCCGGTTCCGGTTGAACCGGCGGATGAACGTCTTCCATCTCGGACCGGCGACGATCTCCGACCACTCACGGATCTTCATCAGCCCTCTGACACCCCGGGCCCACAGAGAGTTGTTGCCGCCGTCGATCTCCGCCGTACGTATCTTCTGCCACCATGTTAATCCGACGGTTGCGGAGGGGGAGGAGTTTCCGGCGGCGGCGGGGGAGCGGTCGAAGCACGGCAGGAAGAAGCAGCCGCGGCGGCGATTGTGGGACGCTTGGTCGAGTGGTTGCGTCGTTTGGCGCGGAGACTCGCGGTCATCCATATCTGGATGACTGTACGTACATAGACAGTTGTATATATAGACGGGGATAAAGATGAATTATACGATTTAATGTTGTCTTTACATAGAGATATTATATACTATTTATGTGTATCAGTGTGTGTTATATATCTGTGATGGAAGGAATGTATTTGGAAATTGTTGTTTTGCAGGAATTAAACGGCTACATGGATTGTGAAATGTCCAAATTAGGTTTGAAAGTTTGTGGCTGTTGAAGACGGGCAACTCTAGGGAGTTTGCGGTTCGATTCCTTACGTCGATGTGAGTGTATTATTTGTGTATAATTTATAGGGAAAATTACACCGACATTCATTATTATAGTAGATAATTATACAAACTTATCCTCTTATAATTGAAATTACAAATATTTAACCTATTATAACTAAAAATTACATTTATCTTCTTGAAAACCCTCTGGTCAAACAATACTAAATGATATTTATGTCCTTCATTTAAATTATTAAAAAAATAAAAAAAATTGAAATTAATATTTTTGTTAGCAGCCGTACTCCCTCTTATAATTTGTAATTGCAAAAAAAAAAAAAAAAAAAAAAACCCTTGTTTTTGAAATTACCATCACCCCCATGGTTAATTGTAATGTTTTTAGAGATTAAATTGTAAAAAAAAAATTGATACATAAGGAGGTGATTGTAAGAAATGAATTTTAATTGGGGATGTTTGTGTAATTTGAAAAATAAGAGGGGGTTGTTGTAGTTTTTTCTAAATGACATTTGGACAATGACATTTTTGGAATTCACATGATGCCGTCATCAAAAAACTGACCTCAGGGGGTAAATATAATTTTCAATTATAGTGGTTAAGTATTTGTAATTTCAATTATAAGTAAGTTTGTGTAATTACCTATTATAGCAGTGGGTATTAGTGTAATTTTCCCTAATTTATAAGTACCTCGATTTTTTATTCCAGAGACGTGCTCTGGTCCGTCATAAGTTATTGGAATCGACCCTACCTAAACTTGTATATACAATACAAGGTAGAAAATCTTCATCATCATTTTCATTCTTTCTAAATCATAGTATTATGTTGTTAAAATTAAAATCATTATGTAAGATAGATATTAAATTGTAAGTAGCTAATAAAGTAATAAGTAATTAAAATTTTAAATATTCCGAGACAGAGTCAGACATCAAGTGGGTAGCATGGAATTTCCCGCAGGAGCAACCGCACTCCCTCGATTATGCAAAATTCTATTTTGTGTGTGCAATTATGTGAAATTTCAGAATTTCATCCCCATAGAAATATGACTAAAAACTCTTTCGTTTTTAGAACATATATTTTTCCCAGCCAATTTACTTTTTCAATTAATTTCGCACCCAATTTTGGAGCTCTTTATTCATATTCTTGTATATTAATTATCATTCTTATTTCTTTTCTTTTTTTGTCGAATTCTATTTCTAAAAGGTTAAATGTCATTAATGGAATTACTTGTATTTTCATGCCATATATTTTATATTTTTTAAATGCTAGGACCTTGCATTTTGCTTTATAAACTAAATTTTATTATATCAATTATAAACTATATCAATTATAAAAATATGTCAAATATTACTTGCATGAATTTAATTAGTATGAATATTATATTTGCATTAGCTTTAAAAATTAATAACTATGGGCATCCACCAGCTAAACAACTCAACACGACATTACAAGGTTCACTAAGTCAATTAGTATAGGTCCATCCAGCAAAACCTCAGGTCCTGCGGATCCCATCCCGTTTCGAACTTCATCTCTTAACATGTTGGCGAAAACATTCTCCAACATAGGAAAATATTTATATTTTTATCAAAGGAGAACCGCTCTAACATTTTCACCAGCCTTAACCAAATCATTGGCTCCATCCATGTATCTATTGCAACTAGCTACTACAGTGTTAATCACATTGTTTAAGCCATAGTATTTTCATCAACATTATAAACATTGTTAGAAATGAATGAAATGATCGATTTTCTTAGAAAATAAAATAAAGAATAAATCAATTACATAAATATAGTACCTCAACACATAGCGACAATAATCAATAGGTTTTGTATCAAAAATTTTTGGTACTACCTCTATTTACTTTTATATTGAACTGAAATAGAAATTTTTTCCATAATAAAGATAAAAACAAATAGAAAATTCAACCGATGGTCTTGTGTCGGTGGAGTAATTCTATGCCAAATCGAGTCCAAAATTTCAAGAACGTATTTTGTGTCTATTTTATTCACAAGTGTGTCTATCTCGATCTAGCAAAAAAATTTCCATGTAATTGGGCTGAGCAAGGTTAGAACCGTAATTTAATGAAGAATTGGAAGCGCAAACTGGGGCCGGATTCCAGCGCAATCGAGAAGCAATGATCTGGATGAAATGACGCGGGCAGGTGATAACTGATAAGCCTCAGTTTTACACATCCTTTGATACACTAATGTTTTGTACTATTTATCTATTTATTAATTAGAAAAATGAAGGGAATTCGAGAGATGTAATATTAAAATAATTGTTAATCGCTGGATAAAATTTATTTGTACATGTTACTTTTACAAATTTCTTTAGGAGTTATGACAGCGAGAATCTTTACTATTTTTGTTTTTATTGTAAATATATAACGACTGACAATGCAATGAAGATGACTTATCTGGTTAGAATTTGTTTATGTAACAGAAGACAAACGTATCCATTTCAATAATATTCAAAATTGTTTAAATATGTTCATAAAGAAAAACTTATAGATGGAAAATGGATTTGAATTGATTCATACCCTGTGAAGGTGATATGTGAGACGTCTCGAGACCTCAAAACTCAAATGTTCTTCATCCCACACGTGTTTGTTCGCATGTGGAGGCCCACATAAATTAAACATGGGAAACGTGTAACCACCCTTAAATTTAGTCCCGAAACCTCCTAAATGTCTTTTTTTTTCATATAAGAAACCTCCTAAATGTCATCTCTACGCAAACAGTTCCATAAATAGGTTGGTTTTTCTATTTCAGTACTTATTTCTTAAATAAAGACATACAGAGTTATCTCCAGAAGTTTAAATATTATTTTTTAATAAAAAAACTGAAACATATCGTTTGAAAAAAAAAAAAAAAACAGGAAGTATGGTTTGTAAAAATAATACTTGAAAATAAATCCAAACATAAGACTGACCTAATCGGATACTAGAAACCAATTACAAACGAGAAAGAATATCACACTATATAAACCGGTCGGAGAACCCTTAACGACCCGATGTAGGGTGGCAAGTCTTACATTGTCCACCACCCAATCGACGCCTTCGTGTGGCCCACGCCCAAAGCCAGCCCCCCACTCGATCACTCACACAAGTCTTTTTGGACACGAAACTCAGCTCTAATACCACTTGTCATGTGCCCAGTCCACGGTTGTTTATTTGACAACAAAGTGTACACATTTAACATGTTACATTATTGTAAAGTCCCATATCACTTCTCTACTATGAGACAATCTATAAAATGGCAAAAACTACAGAAAATCAATTTTTCATTAAAAATGCCACTTACTTGAATTAACACATATGATAAGTATATGCAACTAATATATCATCATCATCAGATAAATATTAGTTATTAAGACACATAGTATCATCTTAAAAAAGGTGCATCTTCACCCGAAACTGAAACTCCCTATATAAAAACCTACATTTTCAAAACATTACGCGTTATGCACATGTAAACAACGTGTTCAAAACATTACGCGTTATGCACATGTAAACAACGTGACTGATCAATCGTTTTTAACGGGAAAACTTGGACATAAATGACACGCATTGGATCACATTTATCATGTGAATAGTCTTAGAAAATAAGAAAGAACCATTCAAGTAATATCACGCGACAATTATGATCTCCATATGTTATAATAAAATGTTCCCTTTTGGATGTTGAGAATCAACATATACGATCAAGTAACCAATACAATACATTACTAGCACAGTTTATGCAAAGATACGACCAAAAGAATACGTATTTCGACAATTCCGTGCACTTAATGCTTATCATCAGAAATGATATATAACCATCACATGTTTGTGACATATAATTTCCTTTCAGACAAAAACTAGACAAGTTACAACGGTTACCTCTTTTAAGGTAATGAAATTTACAGAAGTTCCTGGTTAAGGAATCTTTTGCAGACACATAGCTATAATAGCATGAAAACACGACTAGTGTCTATTTATGTATCAAATCACTACTCCCAAATCAAACATTTCAGACAAAGCTTATAAAAACCAACCGAGCTCCCAAAAGTTCCTCATGGTTATTTCATAATTCAACAACTTGGAAGTAAATATAGACTCAAATAACACGAAAGAGAAATATCAATTATGTAAGAGATAAATTACTATATAACCTTTACCTAAAGCAAGAAACCCCAAATACGAAGGTCAACAACAAAAAGGGAACGAGACTGGAATAACATTCAGAAATTTCGTCACTGCAAAATCCAATCTAATACTTACTTCAATTAGAAATAATTTCCAACTTCTATAAATATTTTCCTTTGAATTTCATAACGTCAATGTATCGTGTCAAACAAGTTGTCTCAAGAGCTCAAATGTAGAACCATTCAACCATATGGTTATTCTACTAACAGCAAAACACATCTGAGAATTAAAAGATTGCAAATTAATCAACAAAATTCAGCCCTCAAACAAAGTTTAACTCATCACCAAGAAATACTTAAATCTCATAATCATAGTAATACACACTTAAAATTGCACACCAAATACATAATCTCCATTAGGCAGCTCCCAAACATACTAATTAGCATATGTTTAATATTCACAATACTTACCTACACTGTCATGGCTCTCCCAATTCCACCACGAATTTTCCCAAAGATCCTCCCAGCCTCATCAGAACACCCAGTGTCAACAGCAATTGCCCCAAAAATTGCGCGAAATGCACCACAAATCACAGCAGGGGCCGTGGCATCGGTCTTGGACGAGACTCTCACGATTTTCTGCAACCCGAGACGGGTACCATCTGCAGTACAAGAACTCTCCACTTTAGAAACCTCAGCAATCCTATTGTTCAAATCCTTAGCTGAAATATCCACATCTTTGATAAGTGATTGCAGTGCAACTGAGGTTTCTATTACGCTTGCGCCCAAAATGCTCAACGCCTTGTTGTTCTCCCCGGAGAACGAGGCGTGGGTCATTGCACGTCGCAACAATTCATCGTCCTTGAATGTATAACTTACAGAAAAGAAACAAAAATAAAGAAATTCAGTACACTCTGTTTCTTAATTAGAATCACAAGGTACACTACATAAAATTGTAAAATGGAGTAACTTTTAAGCACAAAATGGAGCATATATTCAACAAGTATATCCCTATTTTCTACATAACAATTAAATACAGAAGACATATGCACATATATGTCATGACCTTGGAAGGAAAAGGGAATTTGAGTTTTAACTATCGGATTTCAGAATCAAATAATCGAGGATACGACATCGTTCAACTTAAGAAGGTAGCCACTAAGGTTTTGCTACATATTTATGAGGATGAAGATGTCATTTGCAGCACCCAAGGATTCTGGCCATACACGTATCAAAAAATCAACGACAGTCACTTATTTACATTATACGAATCTGCGTCAACGGATTCTTCCCATTCAGCACCACATAATGGCACTTTTGCCACTTGCTGCATCTCTCACACACTTGATGTGTATTTTCAGATTTTATGTTACAAACTTAGTGTGTGTGTGTGTGTGTGTATATATATGTTACCCTAGTGTAATGTTTATAATTATGAATGAAATAGCTCTAAATTTGTTCTAATTCTCATCCCTTTCTCAATATTCTTCTCTAACTTCTCATCTCATTCTTTCGATGGCAAATTATTATCCAAATTCGTTAAACTATTATCCAAGTTCGTTACAATATAATTACATATACATGTAAAAATATATAAACAAATGAAGTGTGAAGCTACTTGATTTGATTCTGGAGAGTCTCGAGAGCGATGGAGAAGGGTGTGGAGACTATGAACGGGGCCTCGAGAATTGAAGCTTGTTCTCCCGCCGTAACCTGCAACAATTAAAAGAAACAAAAACAAAAACCCAGAAAAATAAATAAAGAAAATCAAGTATTAAGTGATTAGGGTTCTCAGAAAAAACGATCAAAATTAAGGGTTTCGAGTAGGAGTTCATGTACTATGGTGTGTGTGTATATATATATATATATATAATTTACCTGGAAAGAGGGAGAGAGGAGAGTGAAAAACAGGGAGAGGATGAAAACGAAACCGCAGGAATGCATTTTTGAGCTCCGTAATTTTTCAATGGCGACAGAAAACAGTGAAATTTGAGGGGTTTGAGTGAGTGAGTGAGTGACGATGAATCTTCGGGTCTACTTTACTGATTTGACAAAGAAAAATTCGACCATAGACTATTCGATAGTAGTGCTTGTAAACATAATTGAGAATTGAATAATAGGGAAAATTATTGTCCACGGAATGGAAGATTTCAAATTTATAAAATACAATAATTCTTAATTAATTAAAGAATTATTTAGGAGAAGGGATTTTTAAATTTTAGAAACTAGTAAAATGATAAATTCAATGTAAAATTATATTTGTATCACTTATTATTATATTTTTTTTTAATTATCCATATTCTTCACTTATTAATATTTCGTTCATCAAAATGAAGTTTAATTGTTTTTTCCTTACAAAGTTACCCATGATCCTCATTCTCTTCTCACTCATATGCCTAAGTCGTCTATGCCATAAGTGCATATCCTCTGTGGTCTTGACTGTAGCTAATGAGTCCTTTTAATCTCCGTAGTATATAAAGTCCCCGACTTCTTACCACGAGCTACCACCATATTTCCTTTGGTGATTTTTCAGACACCACCACCAAACACCGTGGTGTAACCATCACGATCAAATTCTTCTTCAACCGCGGAACATGCCTAACATTTTTCAGTTTTAACTACATCCCCTGTGTCGTCGTTATTATAACATCACCCTTTCCAATTATTTCCAAGGGTTCGTCATCTGCAAGAAATACCTTTCCAAATTTTCCAGAAGTATAATTTGTTAGATAATTCTTACAAGAAGTAGCATGAAACGACGCACCTGAATCCAGTAACTATTGGTCAACTGGACTATCAATACAACAAACCAGCGCATCTCCAACATCATCTGTCGCTGCGTTTGCTAGTTGAGTGTTCTCGATTTTTGTTCTGACCTGCCTTTTTTGGACAATCCCTCTTGTAATGGCCTTTCCTACCGCAACCCCAGCAATCAGCATCTTTACGCGATTTGACTTCCCTCGCCCCTTAGACTTGAATCGACTTCTACCTTCTTGACCACCCCATTGAACACTTCTCCCTCTACTTTCCTCACTCAATACAACATATGTGAGTTCTCCTGACTCCCTCTGGAGAATATCCTCGCTCAAAATCAGATCCCGAATCTCCTGAAGTTCCAATTTCCTTTGGCCAGACGAACTACTCACAGCAGGTACAGTCGCACTCCAACTCTCCGGCAATGAAGACAATAATATTAAGGCCCTTACCTTGTCCTCGAAATTAATATCAACCGAGCTCAACTGGGTGATGATCACGTTGAACTCGTTGATTTGATTAGTCACCGATCCACCTTCAATCATCCTTAAATTAAATAAATGTCGCATCAGGTAGACTTTATTCGATGTGTATGGCTTCTCATACATATTGGATAATGCCTTCATCAAAGCCTCCGTAGTAGTTTGATCTAGGATGTTAAACATTACGTTTCTTGATAACGTCAATCGAATAACACCTAGGGTTTGCCTATCCAACAATTCCCAATTCTCGTCTGACATCTTTTCAGGCTTCTTCCCCGACAACAGTTGATCGAGTTTCTTCGGGTACAGATAATCCTCAATCTATGTTCGCCAGAATCCGAAATCTTTTCAATCGAACTTGTCTATTTTCACTTTTCCATCTTCAGACGCCATTGATTCACACAAATCGCTATAACCCATGCTCTTGATACCAGTTGTTAGGAATCAATGTGCATAAACGAAATTAAAAGTTAAAAATCAAAGCAAGAAACAAAACAACGATTTACGTGGTTCGGCATTTTGCCTACATCCACGGACCTATGCTAGAGAGATTTTATTGATGTATGAGAGTGATCCACATTACAAAGATGAATAACCATCTATATGTAATAGAACCTTGGAGACTAAGTAATACAAGTCTTAATACCCTTAGGAAACCAAAAAACTTGCCAAAATAGCCCAAAAATGCGTGAACAAAATTGCTGTCTGCAACCGTGGTGCCACAGCGCCGCATTGACAGAATGTAGGATGAACTTGGTGCCACAGCGCCAAATGTGGGGCCATAGTGCCACATGGGAAGAATGTTTTTCTTCATCTTTTTAGCTTTTCCTTTTGCACTTTGATTGTCTCCACTTATAACCCATCAATATATATATATATATATATATATATATAGAATGAATGATATATATATATATCATTTATATATATCTATATGTATATATATATATATATAGAGAGAGAGAGAGAAATACATGACAAATTGTTAAATTAGTCTGAAGCTGTAAATTAAAGGTACCTATTTTCTATCTAATGGTATTTTTGTTTAAATTAACATCGGTTCTGTTATAAATGGTTTTTTTTTTTTTTTATGAATGTTTATTGGAAAAATTTTCGTTCTACTATTTTGTTAGCATTTAGTTGTTAACATCATTACCAAAAAAAAAATAGTTGTTGTTAATAAACGAAGAAGGAGAAGGAGACATGGAGAAGTATGTTCTCTATTGATTGATCAGCCAAATAAAACCCTAATACAAGGTATTTATATACAAAAGACTAGAGACCTAAACAAGGTAAAATCCTTTACAACTACCAAAAATAGATATATGTAAATAAGACAATGACAATACTCCCCCTCAAGTTGGCGCATGCAAATCGTGAATGCCCAACTTGCCAAGTAAAAACAAGAATTGTGTTCGCCCGAGAGCTTTAATGAAAAGGTCAACGGGTTGTAACTGCGAACGAATGTGCTTGGTGACGATGGAATCGGATTGAACTTGTTCCCGAACAAAATGACAATCAATTTCAATATGCTTTGTGCGCTCATGAAATACCGAGTTAGTTGCTATGTGTATAGCCGATTGACTATCACAAAAGAGAGTCATCGGTTCAGAAGGTACAACATCCAACGAAGCTAAGAAAGATTTGAGCTAGAGAAGTTTACTTGTCGCTGCAACCATCGCTCTATACTCCGCCTCGGCTGAAGACCGTGAAACAGTACTTTGCTTTTTAGTCTTCCACGAGATAGGAGACTGGCCCAACATGACAAAATAACCCATAATAGATCGACTGAAACCGGACAGCTTGCCTAGTCAGAATCGCAAAAAGCTCGCAATTGCAAATCATTATTAGAACGAAGCATGATTCCTTGCCCTGGGTGGCCTTTGAGATATCGAACAACTCGTAAGACAGCTTCAACGGATTCTTCCCATTCAGCACCACATAATGGCACTTTTGCCACTTGCAGTATCTCTCACGCACTTGATGTGTATTTTCAGATTTTATGTTACAAAGTTAGTGTGTGTGTGTATATATATATATTACCCTAGTGTAATGTTTACAATTATGAATGAAATAGCTCTAAATTTGTTCTAATTCTCATCCCTTTCTCAATATTCTTCTCTAACTTCTCATCTCATTCTTTCGATGGCAAATTATTATCCAAATTCGTTAAACTATCATCCAGTTTTGTTACAATATAATTACATATACATGTTAAAATATATAAACAAATGAAGTGTGAAGCTACATGATTTGATTCTGGAGAGTCTCGAGGGCGATGGAGAAGGGTGTGGAGACTATGAACGGGGCCTCGAGAATTGAAGCTTGTTCTTCCGCCATAACCTGCAACAATTAAAAGAAATAAAAACAAAAACCCAGAAAATAAATAAAGAAAATCAAGTATTAAGTGATTAGGGTTCTCAGAAAAAAGGATCAAAATTAAGGGTTTCGTGTAGGAGTTCATGTACTATGGTGTGTGTATATATATATATATATATAATTTACCTGGAAAGAGGGAGAGAGGAGAGTGAAAAACAGGGAGATGATGAAAACGAAACCGCAGGAATGCATCTTTGAGCTCTGTAATTTTTCAATGGCTACAGAAAACAGTGAAATTTGAGGGGTCAGTGAGTGAGTGAGTGACGATGAATCTTCGGGTCTGATTTGACAAAGAAAAATTCTCTATTCGATAGCAGTGCATGTATACATAATTGAGAATTGATTATTGTAGAGAAAATTATTGGCTATTTTTGCTTTTATTTTGGGATTTTTTTTGGTGAAAAGGTTTATTGGAAATTTTGTATTTTGATGAAAATATGTTTGATTTTATTTTTAGAAAAGAAGCAGTCAAATCATGCAAGTTTTTGTTTGAAAAATTCTGTTTATAATTAGTTAATGATTGAAAAATATAATATAATATAAATTTTAAATGATTATATTATTATGGCCATATATATATATATATATATATATATATATTGTAATTGATGTAATTAGTAGGCATCCTAAAGTAGACACAAATCGGGAGACAATAACTGATAATTTTTTTGACCAAAAAAGTCCTTTTTGGTCAAAATAACATAAAACAAATAAGTTTTGGCCAAAATTTTTGATCAAAATGTGTTTGAAAACAAAAGCAAACACAATCATTGTTTATATTATGAAATAACCCCAAATATTATAAAGTAGAGAGATTAGAGAATTAAGTAGAGAATTCTTTTATTTTGTTGTGTATTTCTACAATACAATGGCATAGTCTATTTATAGGCACAAAACAAGAACCTCAAAGGTTGATTACATAATGAGGGGAATAAATTATATTGACTCATATTAATGATGATAAGTGAGAAGACATGGAGATGAAGAGGTTTTGGAGTTGTATGGACATCTGCAAAATAATTATTCATAACACTCCCCCTTAGATGTCCATCTCTTAAGAATATGCCTCGTTACAACGCTACTAGGAAAAACCAATGGGACAAAAGATCTAGTAAAGGAAAAAGAGTACATATGAATATGCAATCAAATGTTGTCTCATTAAAAACCTTACCAAGAAAACCCAGTGGGAAAAACCTTGGTTAAGGGAAAAAGAGTGCAGCTCATATTATCTCCCCCTCATGACAATATCAGTCAATATCTTTAAGTCTACGCACGCCAATATTGTAGACTAATTTTTCCAATGTTGCTGTGAGAAGTGCCTTGGTGAATATGTTCAGCAAGATTATCACTGGAACGGATTTGTTGAACATTGATATCACCATTCTTCTGAAGATCATGAGTGAAAAAGAACTTTGGTGAAATATGTTTTGTTCCATCTCCTTTAATGTACTCTTCTTTCATTTTTACGATACATGCGGAATTATCTTCATATAAGATCATCGGGATCATTTTTTCAAAAGATAAACCATAAGTCCCTCTAATGTGTTGAATCATAGATCTTAACCAAACACATTCTCGACTTGCCTCATGAATAGCCAAGATTTCTACATGATTAGATGATGTGGCCGATATGATTTGTTTCATAGATCACCATGAAATGGCTGTGCCACCACATGTAAATAAATAACCTGTTTGTGAACGACCATTATAAGGATCAGACATATATCTAACATCTGCATATCCAATCAATTCGGACTTGAGTATATTTGAATAAAAACAAGCCCATATCAATTGTTCCTCTGAGGTAGAGAAGTACTTGCTTAATCCCATTCCAATGCCTTCGTGTAGGAGATGAACTATATCTTGCTAATAGATTAACAACGAATGCTATATCAGGTCGAGTATGACAAGCAAGATACATTAGTGCACTGATTGCACTTAGATATGGTACTTCAGGACCAAGTAGTTCTTCATCACTTTCTCGAGGTCGAAAAGGATCTTTGTTCACATCTAGTGACCTTACGACCATCGGGGTGCTCAATGGATGTGATTTATCCATGTAAAATCGCTTTAGCATCTTTGATATATAAGCGTCTTGATATACAAAAATTCTATTCTTTAAATATTCAATTCGCAACCCAAAGCAAAATTTTGTTCTTCCAAGATCTTTCATTTCAAATTCTTTCTTTAAGCAATTAATAGTTTTTTTTTAATCTCTTCAGGAGTTCCAACGATATTTAAATCGTCAACATAAACCGATATTATAACAAACTCATTTGCAGATCTTTCCATGAAAATATAAGGATAAATTCGATCATTCGTATATCCTTCCTTCAACAAATATTCATTGAGACGATTATACCACATTCATCCAGATTGTTTCAGTCCATACGAAGACTTATTTAATTTAATTGAATAATGTTCTTGAGAACTTGAATTATATGCACCAGACATATTAAATCCTTCAGGGATTTTCATATATATATATATATATATATCATTATCAAGCGAGCCATACAAATAGGCTGTAACAACATCCATTAGACGCAAATCAAGTTTTTCATGCACTGCCAGACTTATTATATAATGAAAAGTAGTTGCATCCACCACAGGAGAATAAGTCTCCTCATAATCTATGTCAGGTCATTGCGAAAACCCTTGGGCAACAAGATGTACCTTATATCTTACAATTTCACCTTTCTCATTTCGTTTTCGCACAAATACCCATTTGTATCCTACTGGCTTTACATCTTCAGGTGTACCAACTACAGGTCCAAAAACTTTTCGTTTTGCAAGCGAGTTTAACTTTGCCCCAATTTCGTCTTTCCATTTTGGCCAATCATTTCTTTGTCAACATTCATTAACAGACTTTGGTTCTTGATCCCGATTATCATTCACCATATTTAGCGCTACATGATATGCAAATTTATTGTCAACATTGACCTCATTTCGATTCCATCGTATCTCGTTCATAACATAATCGATTGAGATCTCATTATTTTCACAATTTTCAGGTACCTGAGGTTCTTCTGGAACCGAAATATTAGTTATGACTGGAGACTCTTCTGGAGTTATTTTTTCCTCAGTTGGACCATCTTGATTTTTAGCTCCTTTTCTTTTTCGAGGATGACTATCTGTAGAACTGATAGGTCTACCACGCTTCAGGCGTGCAGTAGACTCATTACTTTGACCTTCAGGGACAATAGTTCTTACTGGAGCATTAACAGCTGGTACATGTGACTTAGTCACTTTCTTTAAGTCAGTAAATGCGTCTAGCTATTGGTTAGCTAAACCTTGCAAGTGAATTATCTTTTGAACTTCCGATTCACTTTGTTCTATTAGAGGATCAAGATGAGATAAAGATAATTCATTCCATTTAATTTTCTTTTCCAACTGCTTATTTTCTCCCCCTAATGTTAGGAAATCTGATTCATCAAAATGACAATCAGCAAATCGAGCCATAAATAAATCTCCAGTCAATGGCTCTAGATACTTTATTATAGTTGAAAACTCGAATCCAACATATATTTCCAATTTCCTTTGAGGACCCATCTTAGTGCATTGTGGTGGAGCAATTGGAACATATACCTCACATCCAAAAAATTTTAGATGCGAAATATTTGGTTCCTGACCAAAAATCAAGTGTAATGGGGAGATTTTATGTTGGCCTTATACGAATAAGTGCTACTGCATGCAAAATAGCATGTCCCCAACAAGAAATAGGAATTTTTGATCTTATAAGTAAAGGTCTTGCAATTAACTGCAGACGCTTAATAAACGATTCTACTAGACCGTTTTGTGTATGAACATTTGCTACAGGATGTTCAACATCAATTCCAATAGACATACAATAGTCATTAATGTTTTGGAAGTAAATTCACTGGCATTATCAAATTAGCATAATTTCTTAATTGGATAATCAGCAAAATGTGCTTGTTGTCTAATCAATTGAGCAAGCAATCTCGCAAACGTCAGGTTGTTAGTTGATAACAAAGATACATGTGACCGTCTTGTTGATGCATCAATTAGAACCATAAAATATCTAAATGGTCCACACGACGGGTGTATTGGTCCACAAATATCGCCTTGAATAGGTTCTAAAAACATAATAGATTCACTTCCTACTTTTGTTGTTGATGGTCGAATAATCAACTTTCCTTGTGAACAAGCAGCACACGAGAAATCATTCGATTGAAGAATCTGCAGGCTCTTTAATGGATGACCACATGAATTCTCAATTATCTTTCGCATCATAATTGATTCGGGATGGCCCAACCGGTCATGCCAAACAACAAACTTATTTTGATTTGCAACTTTTGGTTTACGATAGCATGTGTTTCAATAGTAAATACATGCGTGTAGTACAAACCGGAGAAAAATGCAGGCAACTTTTCCAATATACATTTGTTACTAGATATTCTATTAGTGATGTAAAGATACTCAATATTGCCATCACTTGTTGTCTTAATATGATATCCATTTCAGCGCATATCTTTGAAGCTTAGTGAATTTTTTTGAGACTTAGTAGAATATAATGCTTCATCAATATAAAATTGCGTTCCTTCAGGTAACAATATATTAGTTCTGCCAGAGCCTTCAATTAATTTTGCAGTACCCGATATAATACTAACATTGGCTTCTTGCATTACTAAATAAGAGAAGTATTTTTTTTTAATTCTTGAGGATGGTGTGAGTTGTTGCACTATTAGCGAGACACATATCTTCATTATTGATGTTGCTGCTGATCGAGTAAATACTCATTCTTTAAAAAAAAAAAATCAATATCAGAAAATATTCTTTAAAATGTTAAAAGACAATTTTATAAATAAATATTTCATTGATGAAAACTACACATTTTCATATTTATTTTAAAAACTACTGAAAATAAGATTTATAAAATTGATTATGAACACTTTCATATCTAATCAAGTGACCAATTTTTTCATCAGGATCTGCATAGAAATCTGTAACATCTAAATGAGTGTCATCAAATCAGCCATGATCAGAATCGCCTTCTTCAAAAGCAAATTTGTTTCTATCTTCTTTCCTTCACCTTTCCGCGATTCTTGGTAGAGGTCAACAAGATGCTTTGGTGTACGACAGGTACATGACCAATGACCTTTACCACCACAACAATAGCATAAATTTTTCACAAATTTGCTATTTTGGCCACTTCATGTTTCTCTTCATTATTTTCTTTTCTGGTGGAAATATGTGTTCTTTGAATAACCACCTCGATTTTCATGACCATATGCACGTCCACAACCTCGACTTTTTTATGATTAAGATGATTATGTGTTGCTACATTCATTTCAGGGAATGGAGCAGAACCAGTCAGACGAGCCTCGTGATTTTTGGTTTAATCTTGATTAGATGCTTTGTTTCCTTCTTTAAATGTGTCTTCAAGACCATTTGCATCTAAATGAATTTCAACATCTAATACCCAAGATAAATAATTCTTCCCCGTAATGTCAAGAGTCACAAAGTCAAGTTTAGCAAGTTTCATCAATATAATACTATCATCAAAGTATAAGATGAATAACATAACAATCATTCAACTTCATAAAATATTTTCAACAATATATTAATCCATACAAAAGATTAGTCACTAGGCGAACAACGATGAAATTCATATGAATAGCAAAGAAAATGTAAAACATTTGGCTAGGCGTAACAGCGGCGGTAGATTATATCCAAGAACATATTTTCTACATGATAGGATTATGCAAAAGATTAATACTAATCAAATATATGCACATATACATATGTCTTCTTTCCAAGCATCAAGAGAATTATTTCTTTTAGCGATACTCATACATTTGTATATGACAATCAATACACAATACTTACATATTAGTGGAACTTGAAGCTGCCGACTTCATTACAAAAGATAATGAAAGCATATTTTTATTTTTGTTAAATATTGAAATATAGATACCTTTTCTTTACTTCTTGCTTTGTTTAAAAACCTTATCCAGCAATTATCTTTACAAACTCATAATAATTCACGAAAATTTCTCACTGGATATACATCATATGTTGAGTACCCCATGTATATCTTTTGCCAAATTTCAAAATGATTAACACCTTGAGACGGATCGTGCTGATAACGTATTATGAAATAACCCCAAATATTATAAAGTAGAGAGATTGAAGAACAAAGTAGAGAATTCTTTTATTGATTTTGTTGTGTATCTCTACAATACAATGGCATAACCTATTTACAGGCACAAAACAAGAACCTCAAAGGTTGATTACATAATGAGGGGAGTAAATTATATTGACTCATATTAATGATGACAAGTGAGAAGACATGGACATGAAGAGGTTTTGGAGTTGTATGGACATCCACAAAATAACTATTCATAACAGTTTAGGGAATAAGAAGATTTTAAATTTATAAAGAAATAATAATCTTAATTAATTAGGGAGAATGTATTTCTAAACTTTACAAACTAGTAAAATGGTAAATTCAATGCAAAATCATATTTGTGTCACCTATTTTATCTTTATTATTATTATTATTATTATTATTATTATTATTATTATTATTATTATTATTATTATTATTATTATTATTATTATTCTTTACTTATTAATGTTTCGTTCATCAAAAATGAAGTTTAATTGCTTTTTCCTTATAAAGTTACCCAATAGATGTATCAAAATATACAAGTAATATTTTATTGTATGTTTGATATAGATTATTAAAATGATAAATTCAATGCAAAATCATTTTGTCTTACCCACTTCATATGTTTCCTAGGAAAACACAAATTATCCACTCATCCAATTTTCTTTCATAACTAATTAAAATTTAGGGAAAATTACTAAAAAACCCTTAGAATAAACTTTTATATCCAAAAAACCCATGATAATATTTGTCAATCCAAAAAATCCATTCCATCAACTTTTCATTCCAAAAAACCCAATATTTAGGGTTGACAAATTTATGGACTTAATTGTCCTTAGCCTTCTAGATTAAAAATTAATCTAATGTAGTTATGCAATAAAATTTATGCTAACAGATATCTTGTTAGATAATTGGGTAATGATTCATCAGTTTGAAAGAATCAAAGCAAAACGATACGATCAATTATTAACTTAATAAATGAAAGGTGTAGTTTAGTCCAAAAAGTTGTTAATCCTCACTTTTGGGGTTTTTGGAATGAAAAGTTTGTAGGATGGTTTTTTAAGGTTGAAAAATATTTTCATGGGTTTTTTGGATATGAAAAATTATTTTAGGGGGTTTTGAGTAATTTTTCCTATTAATTTATCTTCATTTGTACAAATTGACCAGTCACATTGAATAAAAAATGCAACATAAGTTGGGAAAAGTTGTACTTTTAAAATAATTGAAAATGCAACAACATAGTATTTTTGATAACAACTGAATCGTCTATGGCCTTGTAATTAAATGCCTTTAACTTTATCCCTTGAAGGGTTTTAATTAAAAATACTCAACTATGATTTAATAATTATTTTTAATTAATAACCTTGATTTGAATAATTTTTTCACGCAACAAAGCATGCAATTACAATTATGATCATACAAATGATCATCAAGGATATATGTGAGAGAAAACTATGTAAATTTCGATACTATTCATAACGAATTGATTAGAAAAACTTCATGTAGGTGGTTCTTTCAATTAAGATACTATCCATAAAAAGATAATTACTTATGATAATTTGATCATAGGGCTAATTGTTTTAACTATTATTTTGTCATAATATGAAGTATCATATGGTTTATCAAGCATCATTTTCTGAAGTCATTTAAAATATTATAATTGTGTTGCATGGTATACTATCTAATTTCTTAATCTCTTATTTCTTGTTACATGAGTGCAACTTCTGAAATTGTTACTTGTAAATAAAATTAAGAACTTTATTTAATGTAATTTTCGATTATCTTAAAGTGTATTTAACTGTTGTAAATTTGTTTCAGACATATAGAATATTACTTGCATTTTTGATAAATTTATTGGGTAGATTTGTAAGGAAAAAAAGAAGTTAAACTTCATTTGTGATGAACGAAAAATTAATAAGTGAAGAATATGGATAATTAAAAAAAAAAAGATGAAATAGATGACACAAATATGATTTTGCTTTGAATTTACCATTTTAGTAATTTGTAAAGTTTAGGAATCCCTTCTCCCTAATTATTTAAGAATTGTTGTGTCTTTATAATTTGAAATCTTCCTATTCCGTAAACAATAATTTTCCCAATATTATATCCCCAAGATCATTTTGCTTAAAGTTGTCCACCTTCCACGAGAATTTAATAGTATATCCCCCAAGATCGTTTGGTTTAAGAATATTATATCCCCAAAGATCATTTGGTTTAAAGGTATCTGATATACAAGAATATGGTATTTAAACCCATAATCATTAGTACATGGGCCCAAGGTCCAATACTAACTCAAAGCAGATTACACTCCAAGATCCGCGCTAAGTAACAGTATCAGGTCGGGTCATTTCTTGACCCGACCCCATAACCCGAGTCATCTACCGTTCAATGATGCCACATGTCATTATTCTACACATGTTCACCAACCACCTGCACAGGGCGTATGTGCTATAAATGCTCCCTCACTTTATTTATTGAGGGTTGGAATTTCAAGAATATTCTCTCCAGCTTTAGCCTCGTATCTCCAGAGTAACGAGCCTATAGACTGAGAAGTACGTTCCTCTACATATAAATTTAGAAGTTAGAATCTTCTACTGAGTACAACCCTGGCTCCATACCTTACTATAGAACTACGTTGATTTGATCCGAATTAGGTACTTAAGTAGCTCAGTCATTATTAAGTACAGTCCGTCGGTTCGAGCCCTTCAAGAACGGTTAGATTCGAGTCCCCTGGATTCAAGTTAGATCAGTTGGCGTCGTCTGTGGAAAACTACTTTGAAGTTGCTGAGACTTGTTATAAGGAATGGATGCTGGAAATTCGAAGACTCGTCTGGTGTAGATTAAAGAGGCGGTTGTGAATCAAGGCGTCGGTGATCCGCATGAAGAAGAAGGAACAAGTGCGGTATTAACGATGACGAAGGAAGAGTTGGATAGGAGGATGAAGAAGTATGCAAAAGAGGAGATGCAGAAGTATCTGGCTCGTACCCCTACGACACCTAATTTGGGAGAGGCACGTCCGGATCCCCCTGTAAGAAGAAGGTTATTTCGTGGAAAGGGAGACCGAGGTGGAGAGCAGCAAGGAGAGTCGTTGGAAGATGACAAGGTAGTAAGTGTCCATCGAGGGCTTGGGGAAGAAAGAGGTAAGGCTCGTATTTTCAATTCGCCACCAGAGGCGTGACATGCGGTGCACTACAAAGAAGGTGGATACGCGAGAGTGGATTTCATGTTACGAATCCAGAGTCAGTGATGCGTCTAGCGCAGCTGAGACAGACCTCCACGCTAATGGTTTTCAACTCTCCTTTTGACATGGAGATTATGAGAGAAGTCCCTAGTAGCCTCTTCAGAATGCCAGATTTTATCAAGTTCAATGGGACAGGCGATCCTAGACCTCATATTACATCTTACGAGCTGTTAATGTCTTTGCAGGGACAGACGGATGCAATCAATGCTAGGATTTCATCACAACTCTCGTGGGTCGGGCTCAAGACTGGTTTATGAGTCTTGCACCTGGTACCATAAGGTTGTACATATAGTTGAAACATAAATTTGAGAACCATTTTGCCAGTAATAAAAAGACAAAAAAATCTATCTCTGTGATAATGGGACTGGAGCAAGGCTCAACTGAGTCATTGCATGAATTTATACACCGTTTCAATCAAGAAGCCATGGACTTACTAAACTAATAACGAGTTGATGTTAAGCTTCCTAATGAGGGGCTTAAAGAAAGGCAATTTTAACTATGCGCTCTCTCGTCCCCCTCCATGATCCCATGAGGAATTGATGGAGTTGGCGATAGAGTATATAAATGAAGAAGAATTGAATGAGTTAAAGGACTCAAAGAACTTACATACCATGAATGATCCAAGAGATCGAAAAGAAAAATTCGTAACTAATCGATACGAGGGTGCGGGATCACGAAGAGATTGTGATCGACCCCGTAGAACGAAATGTGAACACTATACACCCCTAAACTTGACTCGTACCAAAATTCTGGTAGCGGCTCTAAAAACAAATCAGGTCCAAAGACCCAGACCATTAAAATGCGGTCCAAAAAAGAATATGCACAAATATTGTGAGTTTCACAAAGACCATGGACATGACACGGAAGAGTGCTTCCAACTAAAAGATGAGATCGAACTACTAATCAAGTCGGGTGTATTAAATGACTTTATCAATCGTGCTCTAGCAGAAGTAAGTGTGTGGGAATTAATTGGAGGCTCGCCAGTGCTATATGACCTCACTAAAGATCAATTCTTTCAAGAAGAGGAAACACGAGGTAAGCAGACTTGAAGTGCTAGACGAAGAGGCGAAGACCCTGATGGAAAGTATGGATAAAAAATAGAAACGGGTTAATACACAAGTCGAGCCTATAGTCCATAAATCTATTGAACTTGTCCCAGGTAACCCAGAAAAAATGACTCAAATAGGAGAAGAGATGGATCCGGATATGGAAACAAAGATGGTGAACTTTTTTAGGGAAAACTCAGATATGTTTCCATGGAAAGCTGCTGACTTCCAAGGAATCGACCCGTCTGTCATCGTTCATCATCTGAATGTTGATCCGGAGGCCAAGCCCGTTAGACAGAAACGAAGAAATTTTGGCCCGCATAGGGATATGATCATTGAAGAAGAAGTTAAAAAACTTCGAGATGTAGGATATGTAGATGAGATCCAATTTATGGATTGGCTCGCTAATGTAGTCCTTGTACCCAAAATGGGAATAAAATAGAGAATGTGTACTGATTTCACTGATTTGAGTAAAGTTTGTCCCGTGACCCTTATCTCTTGCCTCGTATAGATTTACTCGTAGACTTTAATGCAGGTCATGATGGTTGCCTATCAAGTCTTTAATCAGATAATGATGGCGGAAGAAGATCGAGATAAGACTGCATTCGTTACTGCACGAGGAGTCTACTATTATAATGTGATGCCTTTCGGCTTGAGGAATTGGGGTGCAACGTAGCAATGACTTGTCAATATGATGTTTGAGCAAGAAATTGGAAAAATGATGGAGGTGTATGTAGACGATATGCTAGTAAAAAGTACAAACGAGAACGACCATTTGACTCATCTAAAAAGATAGTTCGCACTTATGAAGCAGTATGGGATGAAGTTAAATCCTTACACATGTACGTTCGGCGTACGAGGAGAAAAATTCTTAGGGTATATGGTGACAGAATGAGGCATTGAGATCAATCCCAAAAAAATCGAGGCAATCTTGGGTATGCAATCCCCAACGAGTGTAAAATATGTACAGAAATTAACGGGGAGAATGGCAAGATTGAATCGTTTTATCTCATGATCCGCAGATAAGGGTCTGCGCTTCTTCAAAATTCTGAGAAATGTGAAACGCTTTGAATGGACGGAAGAGTGCGAATAAGATTTTCATGAATTGAAAATCTACCTATCGTCTCCGCCACTATTGACCAGACCGGTATTAGGAGAACCATTAATCCTATACTTGACAGTTTCCTTAGTAGCACTCAGTGTTGTACTCGTTCGGGAAGTGGATGGGGACTATTGTTTGGTTTACTATGTCAGCAAGTTGATGCAAGGAGCCAAGTTGAATTACTTGAAAATTGAAAAATGGGCACTTGCATTAATGACTGCAACCAGAAAACTCAGACCGTACTTTCAGTCTCACCATGTGATTGTACTAACGAATCAACCGTTGAAACAAGTACTGGAAAAACTAGATGTCTCGGGTCGACTCGTAAAATGGGCGATTGAATTGTGAGAATTTAGCATCGAGTACAAGAGTCATACATCAACAAAGGCTCAAGCGATGGCAGATTTTCTGGTGGAAATGATGACTAAGCCAGATATGCGTAGCCTCGGTATCATCTTCAGAAATGCCTCCATGGTCTTTATATGTGGATGGAT
The DNA here is from genome assembly GCA_019426215.1 of Buddleja alternifolia. NCBI lineage: Eukaryota > Viridiplantae > Streptophyta > Magnoliopsida > Lamiales > Scrophulariaceae > Buddleja > Buddleja alternifolia. Next base: position 6,597,586 of record CM033396.1, on the reverse strand, counting down.
CTTCAATGACGAGACGAGGAGGTATTGGTATCTGGTTGCATTTCCCAGAAGGGAACGACCTGGAATTTGCGGTCAAGTTAAACTTTGACATGACAAACAATGAAGCAGAATACAAAGCATTAATTTCAGGGTTAAAGATGGCAAAGATCCTAGAAATAAAAAATGTGAAAGTATTTACCGATTCACAATTGGTAGCAGGGCAAGTCTTGGGAGTGTGTGAGGTAAAATAAAAAACCATGGTCAAGTACCTACAAATAATGAAGCAATTGATGGCAAAATTTGATAAGATAGAGTTGTGTCAAGTACCAAGAGATGAAAATCAAAGAACGGATGCACTATCTAAGTTTGCAAATCAAATTATGGGATCCACGAGTCGTACGGTATCACTATTTTGTATCGGAACGCTCTGAATTGGAACCTCCAACTATAGTTGCCTCTTGAGGAAGATACGAGTTGGAAGTGGCCAATTATAGAATATACTTTGAATAGAACTCTGTCGGATGATAGACTTGAAGCTCGGAGACTAACGAGGAGAGTAGCTCGTTTTACCATTTTGAATGACGAGTTGTATAAGAGATCAAACGTTGGACCTTTGCTTCGTTGTCTTAGCCCCTACAGAAGCTGAATAAGTTCTGAGAGAAATACACGAGGGGAGTTGTGGAAATCACTCTGCAGGACGATTGCTAGCACAAAAAATCACAAGACAAGGATATTTTTGGCCAACCCTTGTAAAAGACTCTTATGAATTCGTCAAACGATGCAAACAATATCAATTGCACTTTAATGAAATCCACCAACCGAAAAAACCCATGGAAGTGATAAAACTTGTATACCTATTTGATCAGTAGGGCATCGATATACTAGGTTGATACCTCTCCAAAACTTATCAGTAAGCTTGTTCCAACAAACAAGGCAAAATGCTTACCTAACTTATACTTGTACTCGTTTGCAGGTCCATTCCCACCAGCCCAAGGTCAAAAGAAGTTCATTATTGTGGCGGTGGAACACTTTACAAAGTGGATTGAGGCTGAAGCTATGGCTCGTCTCACGGAGAAAGTTGTCATTGACTTCATTTGGAAGAACATTATTTGCATGTTAATAAACCTAAAAAGACTAAATACATACCACATTAATAATTATAATACTCATTCGGAAGAATATTATTTGCAGATCCCTAGAATTTTAATTTCTGATAATGGAACTCAATTCAATGGGAAGTCTATTACATCTTTGTGCAGTAAATTGAAAATTCAGCAAAATTTTACATCTGTGGAACACCTCCAAGCAAACGGACTGATGAAAGTTGCAAATCGTATACTATTTTAGTACTTAAAAACTTGATTTGATGGCATGAGGACAACATAGGCAAATGAATTACCTGGAGCCTATCGAACAACGCCAAGATCGTCTACTAGGGAAACCACGTTCTGTCTTGTATACAAATCTGAGGCAGTAATTACAACAGAAATAGGAATGACACACAAAGTGTCGAACTACGACCCAAAAGACAATCAGCAATATCATGAGTATGATAAAGAATAAATGAGAGAACGAGCCTATGTAAGTATACTGAGACAAAAAAGTACCACGGCAAGAGCATACAACAAATGTGTAAAAGTAAGATTCTTTCAAGTGGGGGATTTAGTGTTAAAAAAAGTTGAAGTTTCAAAACATGTGAAGAAATTAGAAGCCAATTGGGATCGTCCTTATAAGGTTACAAAGATAACAAAGGGGATGACATATAGACTACGAAGACTACAAAGATCTGCAAGGAAAAGATCTACCTCGTCCATGGCATATTAACAATTTAAGAAAATTTTATGCTTAGCTCGTAAGAACGAGGTCAGAGTTTAGTTGTATACGGACTTAACTAGTAAAAACAAGCCTAATGTACCTGTTCAAAATTTGTTTATATACGACTTCACTAGTCAAAATGAGGCCAATGTTTTCAATTTGATTAGACATGAGAATTACTCGAAAAATGCGGAATCATACTCGATCCGTAGAATATGAAATAAAATTCATAACATTGAAATTAATAAACGAGCCGATATTCCTGAATCTGAATGAAATGAAAACAAAGCAACTAAAATAGTCTGGAAAATGGCAAAAATCTAAAACAACTTGTTCAAAAGCCACATACGACTCAAAAATATCAACTGAAACTAGAAATAAACTAAGGCTTGGCGGCAACATTATCCTCAGCCCCTTGATTCGATGATTGTGTGGCGTTTGCGGGAGAAATATACCAAGGAGCTAACAGAGCAAACTTTTGGTATTCAATAAGGTCGAAGTCTGGATCCTCGGTGGAGAACGAGTCTCGGATCTACTTAAGCATGTCGCAATCCTCTAGATAGCGCATATCAAAATCGTGCCTGAATGTCTCTAGACGAAGGCCATAGTCGATACATTTGTAGAACCCGTCATTCTCATCTTTCAAAGCCTTAGAGAGTAGGAGGCGATCAAAAATGGTGGATGACATGAAATCACGAGCCCCACCAAAACGACTGTTGGCCAGCTCGTCAGCATATTCTTGGGAAGCGAGAAACTCGATCTTCCCGATCGACTCCCCCTTCTCGTGTCTCCTCATTTTTCTCTTTTTGAAGTTGCTATATATGTGTTAGATAATCGCGTGCATCAGCCTTTAAACGAGTGACTTCGTCCTCCAACGCCTTCCGGGAAAGTTGATTACCCTCTCGCTCCTCATGAAGCAAACGAGTTGTCTCCAAAAGTTCCTTCTTCATGGCCTCAAATGTATCACGTTCGGTGGCGTGATCTGCAATAAATCGAGCCGATGAAGATTGTATAACATTTTTCTCCTCCTTGAACCGCGCATAGCAAAGGGCAAGAACGTGTACGCATAACGCTGCCTATATTTAAACAATGGATAGTTGTTAAATGACCAATCATTATAGTAATAATAATGATAATAACAACAATAATATGACAAAATGAGTTGCCTAAGATTCGGACAAGACGAATTGTACCTTCATCAAATGACCGGCTAGGTTCTTCTCGACCGCGGCATACGACTGCTCAATCAGGATGGCCTTGTCCCTGGGGAGTAACATGTTCTTGTACATCTCATAAGCAACACTCAAACCCAGAGGGCCGGATAACACAGAACTCTCTAGATAGACTATCCAATCTGGGACGATGGGCTCTGAATGCATATCCTCTTCACAACGACTTGCTACATGGTAGTTCTTGTAGTCGTTCAACGCAAGCGCCTCTAGCTTGTTCACTATAGCCGTGACATCTGCACGAGTACCAGGAAACATGCATTCCTATTCAAAAGACGATTCTCTTTGACGTTTTTTATGACTCAAATCAGCACGAGGAGGTCGTTGGGAACCTGGGGCAGTGGATATACCCATTTTTGAATCTTTATTGGCATCGATGTCATCTATAACGATCGACTCGATAGCTGTTGGAGCCATTCTATCTGAACGAGGAGCAAAAGTCTGGCCAAGGAGTCTATCACCGGGGGTGACGATCCTTAAACCACGAGAATCGAAGCTAGACCCTTGAACTATTTCTCTGGACGGAGGAAAAGATGGCTCATTTATAGGCTGCTTGCCTTGTGAAGATTCGGGAACAGACGACCCGCCTTTCTCTTCTGCGCAGAGGGCATCAATACGAGCTCGATGTGCGGCCATTTCTGAAAAAGAAAAAAGTGAATTTACATTCAATACAAGGATGAACGAGTTAACACTACGAAAGATAATAAGCTTACCCAAATCTGGAACACCTGGAATCAGGGCAGAGCTTAGCCCGCAAGCTACGAGTATGGACTTGTCCATGAGTTTAGAGGCTCAATAAGGAAATTCAACTAACTCTGCTAAGAATCCTTGCCCCCAATTCGGATTTCCTATTTCTCCTTGAGGGGTTTCATATGCCATGGCCTGGTTACAAACCAACTCTCACCTTTAGGGGGTTAAATAAAGATATATTTATCCTTCCAAGTCCCAAACGAGTCGCAAGTATCCTCTTAGAACTTTGTGTCTTGTTTAGGAGAAAATAAGATGAAATCTTTAGATTTCGCCACCCTATGCCTATTCAAGAAAAAGATCCTATGGAAATTGTCTAGATGAACATCTTTTCTGAAGGCAGTCATCAACACTATAAAAGGGATTATTTGACTATACGAGTTGGGCAGCAATTGGGTCAGACAAAAACCATAGAATAGGAGGAGATTGTTAATAAACTCATGCAAAGGGAACCTAACCCCAGAGATTAGGTGAGCAAGATGAAAAGTACGGCCTATACATACGGTCTATTGAAGTAGGGAATCGGATTTTGTAATCCCGGGGAATAAAGTACCAAACCCACAACTCGTTTTCGCTAGACGGTCTTACAGTTGAAATATCTTCTAACCAAGTGATATGTGAGTTGATGTTAACCTCACCCTCTAAATCAACTATACCCTCATCCCTAGGAGACGACTCGATTGTCTCTTCACGAATAGTAGTTTCTTTGACCAGATGCTCCAACTCGTTTGATCAAACGGGCCTATTACTCTTAGAATCATACAAGTCTGATATTTCATTATTGTTCACAGAAGACTGAGACCTAGTACGAGCCATAATATGAAAATAGTATAAAAAGAAAAAAGAACGAGAGCTAAAAATACCTATAGAATGGAACTAGTACAACGAAAGACCAACGAGCAGCAAGGGAAGAAAACCTTGCAACAAACAGCGAGCAAAAATCTTCTTTCTTTGATGATGAAAAAACTCTCTCTCTCTAAGAATTTGTAGGTGAAAGTAAAAAATGAATTGGGGAGGGGGACTATTTATAAGGGGGTAACTTGGGGAGCGCAATGGCTGACATTGACTGATAAGAGTTACATACAATGCCTCAAAAGAGGCGACAATTGCGACTCATAAAGTAACTAATAAGGGTAATCGGCGTGTGATTATAACAAAAGCGTGTGCTGCCTGACATTTAAGGAGGTGACGGTTATGAAATGAGGGACCCAAAAGGCGTGACTGTTTACTGTCAAAGGACATGACTATTTACTGTCAAAGATGTGATTATTACTGTCAGATCAGTTAATTAATGTAAAAATAGCTCAATTAATACTCTCTACTAATACGAGTACGAGTCTAGACTTGGCATACAGGAAAGCTACTTCTCCAGCACGAATTCGAGTCGTTCATCCACTTATCTCTCATACTAGTGAGGTGGGGGACTTAATGATATACCAGAATATGGTATTTAAACCCATAAAGATTAGTACAAGGTCCCAAGGCCCAATACTGACTCAATGCCCATTGCACTCCAAGATCCACGCTAAGTAACAAAATGACCCGACCCCATAATCCGGGTCATCTACCATTTAATGATGCCACCTGTTATTATCCTATAGATGTTCACCAACCACCTGTACAGGGTATATGTGTTATAAATACTCCCTCACTTCATTTATTGAGGGTTGAAATCTCAAGAATATTCTCTCCATCTTTAGCCTCGTATCCAGAGTAACGAGTCTATAGACTGAGAAGTACATTCCTCTATATATAACTTTGGAAGTTGGAATCGTCTACCCAGTACGACTCTGGCTCATACCTTACTATAGAACTACGTTGACTTGATACTAATTAGGTACGTAGGTAGCTCAGTCATTATTGAGTGCAGTCCGTAATCATCATCACCCTACTCGTGGTACGGTTCGAGTGGATTTGAGTTAGATCAGTATCCACCTTCCACGTGTGTGAAAATTGAAAATTGAATATTATATTCCCCAAGATCGTTTGTGTGAAGAGGTTTAGGGTTTGAATTCCACAAATTATAGCTTTTCTCTCCTTTATGAAGCTAGATAGAGTCTTTCTGGCTCAAACTTATGACTATCAACTCGGATTTATCAGGCTAGATATTTAGGGTATCCCCTTCGTTTTGAATTTAAGAAACAAATTGAATATTACATATAAATTCTTAATTTTGATCTGGTTGGTTTAATACTAGGCTTGTTAGGGTCCTTTATATGGGGTTATCTTTACTTAATACTAGTTGCAGTGACATATTCGAAACATGTGCTTAATTTTTTTAAAATTATTAAATCATTTATTATTTAGTTATATAAAAATTTATCACTATCATATGTCTTATTTATTTATGTTTTTTACCCACACACACGACACACCCACTCAGACACACGCCCTAAACACTATGTGGCTCCTGGTTTTTAGATCCCCGAACCTTTCACTCATAAGTGAGAGGTGGATACCACTAGTTCAAAGACTTGGTCTATCATATGTCTTATTCAAAATTATGTGAGTATAAATTTAACCTATGATTTTATATTAATTATTATAAGTAAGAAATTAATGCAATAGAAAAGAGAGAAAATAAATAAAAAAAGAAAAAAAAAGAATATTTGGTGAGAAATAAGAAGAAAAAGTAAATGGGAAAAAGAGTAGAGAGAGAAGAAAGGGTGAAAAAACTACATGCGATACTTGTCAAAATTGTAGTGAGTGCAAAATTTCATACTTAAAAATTGGCAGATCAAAGGTAGTTATTTTTAGGCCTCCTCACCTTATATATATATATCATTGACTGCATACGAGTCGAACTTGAAATAGATATTGATGAAGTTTATGCTCGAACTAAAACTAGACGAGCTAGTATATTCATTGTCCATACTAAAATTAAAAAATCGAGGTTAGGGTTGGCACATTTAGGCTCGTCTATGGTCGAGCATTATATTAGAGCTGGATCCCACCTAAATCAAGAAAAAGAAGAAGAGAGTTTTATATAATTGTGATATATTAACTAATCTAAGTTCTATATTATCACAATTGTTGTTCATCATTATCATTGTTGTATTATTATGAAGTTGTATTTAATTTTGAATTATATTATTAACTAATATAGCAATATTATTATCACTGCTATTATTTCTAATATAATTACGGTATAAAATAATTCTGAATGCTTTCGAACATATATGTTCACGCTCAAGCTTAATCCAAAGGTCTCTCGAACATACTCATCAAACTCATGAGTAAACTCAAATTATTTTGTAATCTGATATGAGAAAAATAGCATACCTAAAGTCTAACCAAGGCCCACGAAAAATGGACTTCAATGACTCAAATTGCATGATGCTTGAGGTCTAATTTAGAAAGGCCCAAGTTAGACCCTAGTTCAAACTAGTCTGAGTTCCCGGCTGTTTGGTCGAACACTTGGTTTTCGACCCTAGAGACCATAAGGTCGAACACCAGTCTTAAGCGCCATGAGGTCGAACACCATAGCCAGGAGGTCGAACACATGGTGTTCAACCTTAAAGTGCATGGCACCACATTCGTGGTCGAACTCATTAGTCTTCAGCCTGAATAAGGCCAACCACAATGTGTTACACCCGGAATTATCCTCACGTTTTGACTAACATGACTGTTGTAACCGAGATGATCAATCTAAAGAGCTGGATTGCACACATGCAAAGCATGAGAATAAAATAGTTGAGGACTATAAATAAGACATGATAGAACTGTTGGCATTTTAGGGAGCATACGTATTGTAATCTGAGTTCTTAGGTTCTATATGTTCATGAAAAATGCTCAATGTAAACTCTTTTTCCTTAATACAATATTGCCTCGCTCATGGTGGTCACGGGATATAACAATTTGTATCACAAGATACAATGATAGCGTCTTCAAGTTAGTACTACAAAACATGAAGCATATCGGAAAGGACTACTTGAACTCTCGTTTATGAGAATACTATGAAAGAATGCTTTAATTCACAATTTAGAACTATATAGCGGAAGAGATAAAAGATTGTATTTTGGGATGATGAACTTGAATTATGGGGGGTCTTATTTATAGAGAACAAAAATTTGTCAGGCAAACACATTCAACTTTTCGTGCACCATGAGCATATGATCACGACCGTCGATCGTATGGTTATTGCGATTTGATCACAAAGAATCATTGGTCCAGGATCTATCGGTAAAAAGTATTTAGGAAAAATAATTAAATAAAATTAATCAAATTAACCCCGGTTGGCTGAGCCCAAACCCACAACCCATGGCCTAAGATCAAGACCAAGGAGCGGGCCCTAGCCGTGGGTGTGAGAGGGTTTAAATTCAACATGAACATATGTCCTCCTTCTCAAAAACTTGGGTGGCCCAATGGCCAACCCATACTTTCAAGGCATTGATTTATAATTCCAACTCTAGATCAAATTATTTTTTGTGCGAAATACTCTTTAATGGGTTCCTACACTACATGCATCTTTGTAACGCACTTAAATTGGCCCGCTTAACAATTAATTTCTCATGCATCCGACATCATACTTGAGTAATTCAAAATAGTAAATTCATATATTCGAAATATAGATTCATTTGAGCCAATAAAATGTATATCTGAAATACGAATTAAATCAACGGAAAAATTTGGGTAAAAACCCAACTTTACCTAACATTATAAGCAATAAATTGTGGGAGAAAGGCTTGTGTAATTAAGAATGAATGAATGATCTAAAGGAAAAGTTGAGGTACGGGTTTAAACTCGCTTTTCCTTAAGACAATATTGCCCTGCACATGGAGATTACAGAATATGGCAATCGTTTCCAAAGATACAATAACTTGTTTCTCGTGATAGTGGCACTACAAATACTACTGTTTTGAACTCCCTTTGAAGAAAATGACTAAAGAATGAATTGAATAAGTTTGTGATATAAGAGGGCTTATTAATAAAGTTGGTTGTGTCTAATGATGTTCGTGTGAATAGGTGCGTCCGTACAGTTTCGGCCGCTAACTGTACGGATGCGATCAACTGATCAAGATCCATTCACTTGATTAATTTCTCATTCATTCTAAAATGGATTTGAGTAATTATTTCAAATCAATTTATCCAATAATAATCACATTTCATAGTCAATTACTTATTCATTATTCTTTTTTTTTTCAAATTACATTATGCAAACATTAATTGCATATACGATGTTTGGTGATATTATAATCAAAAGTCATAACATGGACCGATGGAGGTTAACACACATGCTAAATGTTTTCCTTAAGTTAGCCGATTATTTAAATCACAAATCACACCCCGTTGTGAAGATCCAACCAAGAAATCAAATTAGGAGGTAATCTAATTCGTTAAGGGGAATGATATTGACACTCCATAAATTGTTATAGGAGTTCTATCTTCAAAATTTTATTTTAAGATATGAAAAGAATGCACATAAATCTAAAATACATTAATATTCAAAAGTCAAATCAAAACAAAAATATTATCAAGTAATAGATATTCTTTTCACCACTATATATCAAAGTAGTCCATTTAAAATATAGAGAATCATTCACAAAATACATTAATGTAGTGTATGCTAATTTGAAAAAGACAATTATAATATAAACCAACAAAAAAATTGAATTTAAGTTAGATTCTCTTCACTTTGATTGTATATTAGTACTGAGTAATTAATTAACTTCAAATCTTTGTTCCTTGATAAAATACATCAACAACAGTTGCACATAAAAAATGTTCAATTTAGGCCTTGTCTTTATCAAATAAAATAATAATAATGATAGAAGTAGTCAATACTTTTTAAACATGCTTATGAATAAACAAGTTTAAAAATATATATTTAAGGTGAATTGATGTTCATATTGTATAATTTTTGTTGGATCAAACTTCGAACAAACTGAAAAATAAATCGAAAAATTAAGATAGAGGATTTATTCGAGGTGAGAATGAACTCTATCCTTAACATGAAATTGCCACGGCTATAGGTGGTACCGGTTTTGGCAAAACGTGTCCCAAGATACAACGAATACTTTCTAAGATTGAACCACTTCAACTCTTAGAAACAACGAACCGAAAGGCTACTTGAACTCTCAAGAGTAGGAAGATATGATATGAACACAAGAGAAGATTGTGTTGGTGTGATTTTCCAAGCTGATGGAGGCCTTTTATAGGCTCCAAAATCAAATCAATTAAATACGAAAAATAAATTAGCCAGCTGAAACTGCAGTTCAAGTTCGAACTTGGGCACCTTCAAGTTCGAACTTGTGGTCAAAACGTTTTCAGGTGTAAAGGTAGCGGAGAACGCCTGAACCGTTTCATATTTTCTTCTAGAAGGGGTCCAAGTTCGAACTTGGGGACTCCAAGTTCAATCTTGAGACCTTCTAGAAGGCCAATTCAAAATCGAAAGGAAACGTGGCCAGCGTTTGATTTCAACTTCTTATTTAACTAGTATGATTTTCTTGTTAGATTTTTCACTTTGTGAGATTAATTTTCTCCAAAAATTAATATATTGCATGCCCAAGCTCAAGGCCCAATACAATTCAAGCCAAGCCAAGCTAGACCAAGGCTCATGACCCGGTCCCGAGCCCGGTCGGGCTGGGGCGGCGGCAACGAGCTCGTGGTGAACCAGACCATGGCTACGTCCTCTCCCCTCCACAAAACCCACAAAGGTGAGATGACCCAAAGAGCCAACCATTTACTCCAACACATGGAAATATAAACCCACTACATTTGTGGTTTTATTCCAATATGGGATAAATCCATTCAAACACCCCACTTTAACACTTAATTTCTTATTCGTTTCAAGTCCAATTTGAAAAATTCGAAATGTTAAACTCATCTACTCGGAACTTAAATTAATATTATCCAATAATATTTAGTATCCAGAATACTTACAGTGTTTGAATTTATTATGTAAAAGTATTTATTATGTAAAAGCCATGAAATAAATACACTTTTCATAATGTCAAATTTTCCAACAATTTTTCGTTTGAATAGAAACATGTATGCATGTGTGTATATGTGCATGCGTGTGTGTGTGCGCGACTTCGTTGGTATACTACTACATTTGAATGAAATCGAACCGGGTTCAAATATTTCTTATTGATTCCTGTCAAAAAGGAACAGTTGGAATAAAAGTCCCATAATCATTTTTTCAAATCAATCTGTTTTTATGTTATTTCGTACTGTACAGTTCTTTTCTTTGTGGGATCATTTTCCCACGAGAGAGAATGACAAGAATTATAGAATGGATTGCTAGCATATTAAACCATTGTGCAATTCATAAACATAATCTCTAGACAAATTAAGAGGAGAAGTCCAATATTACTCCATAAAAAAATGTTCATGGTGGGAAATAATAAAAATATATGAAATAAAAAAGTTCATGGTAGGAAATAAAAATATATGAGGTACAAATATTTAATTGATTATTAAAATATAAATTTTAGACTTTTATTTGTAAATGAGTGGTTATTATCATTTTCTTATAGAGAGAAATATAAGTGGAGCTCCAATATCAATTCTCATTAGTTTAATAGATCATTAATCAACAAAATGAAAAGAAGTAAAATTAAGTTTTATAAAGCTAGCAAAAATAACATTTTAGTATTTTACACCAGTATTTACTTTGAAAACGTAAATTCAATATTAGAAACTACGAAAAAATTATACTTCCAATTACAAAAGACTTGGGAAAAGGCTAAAAAAAATAAAATCAAATGGAGTATGAGGCAAGAAACAGAATTAATTAGAATAGTAATATGTATCACCTACTGATCTTCATTATAAATAATTAGTCGATGAATTTTTTTATATATATAACATTTTTCTTTCCATTAATCCAACTCACATCCTAATTTTTTGTCCCAAATTGACGATTAATTCTGTATTTCACTTTATATATACATATCACATGAATAAGATCATCTATATTTTAAAAAAATTACATATATATATATATATGTATACATATATTATACATGTAAAAAACACATTATACACTTAAGGTGCATATAAAAAATACATTATACACTTAAGGTGCATATAAAAAAGAGTAATGCTATATACCACCTTTTATATGTCACCGATTTTTCACCTTTTGTTGAAGATAGTATGGTGGGCTGATTTATTCAGCCCAAGTTGGCCGAGTTGTTGGGCCGATCGTCCAGCCCAATGTGTCAGTTCATCTACAAGTTTGGGCTCAGTTTGAGTCAAGCCAATTTGTACGAGTTGAGGGCACAGATATATTGGCGTTCTGGGAGCCATGTCCGAGAATCGAGCACGAGAACTTGCCACGTGGAAAGATCTCAAGCATGCTCTCGAAGGCCGGAGTGCCTTTGCATAAACAAGAATTCATGGTGGATCGAATATCGGGGCGGGCCGATGAGATTGCGAATGCAGATTATAATAAGGATAAGAAGGTTCTACCCATGATCGTTTCGATCAGCGTTGTTGCTTGTTTCTGTTACGATACTGCTGTCTGCTGAGTAATTTGAAGCAAATTAATTCTTATATTTGAGTATACATATACATATATATATATATGTGTGTGTGTGTGTGTGTGTTAAGTTCTTTTCTTTTCTTTTCTTTTTGTTCTTCCTGCTATGATCTGATTAATAGACAATGGCTCTATGTGTATGTGATTGATCAATTTTCATAAGTGGATTAATTGTTTGTTTAATTTGTTGAAAAGAAATTTATTAGAAATCAGCCCACCATACTATCTTCAACACCTTTCCTAATTTTGGAAATAAATTACTTGTAATTAATTGATTTTAATGGATTTAATAAATCCGTACTTTCTAAATCAAGGGACGGTAAAAAATCGATAGTATAAAAATGGTGATTTATAGCATTTTCCTATAAAAAAATAGAATACAAAATGAAACAAGGGACACTTACCATTTAGCAAAACTACATACCCTCCTTCCTCTCCAAGAAATTGCTCATAATTACACCAAATTAAGGAAATACCTCCTCCCCAAGATTCGCCATTAATCCTAATTAATTACAACAATTTAAACACCTATATATGCCCCTTTACATACACCTACATATACACTGCTCTCTCTGACTCATTCTTCCTCACATTCTCACTATCAAATACCAATCATGGACACTGTCTTAACCACCACCGTAGATTCATGCAAGCCCAACAACACTGACATAGCCTCTCCCACAGGAAACGGCACCGTTTTCACCATCCAAGACACCCACCACATCCCCTCAACCGTTGTCGCAGCCCCCGACGCCACCCTCGGCCGTCACCTCGCTCGGCGGCTTGTCCAAATCGGCGTTGGCGACGTCTTCTCCGTTCCCGGCGACTTTAACCTCACCCTCCTCGACCACCTGATAGCCGAGCAGGGACTTAACAATGTCGGCTGCTGCAATGAGCTCAACGCCGGGTACGCCGCCGATGGCTACGCCAGGGCGCATGGCGTCGGCGCGTGTGTGGTGACATTCACAGTCGGTGGCCTAAGCGTGTTGAACGCCATCGCCGGCGCGTATAGTGAGAACCTGCCGGTGATATGTATCGTTGGAGGACCGAATACGAATGATTATGGAACGAACAGGATCTTGCATCATACGATTGGGTTGCCGGATTTCAGTCAGGAGTTGCGATGTTTTCAGACCATTACGTGTTGTCAGGTAAAATGCATGTATTTTGGAAAATTATTATGTTGAACACGGATGATGTAGATTAAGTCATGTCAGTATATGTTGTACCTTTTGATGCATGCCATAACATTTTCCTTCAATTTGTCCGAAATTATAGATTGTGAATTGAGTCGGCTGAACTCTTGTGTAATTTAAACTTGGAGTTTGATCAAATCAAATCTAATATTTATAGATTCGATGAAATTGTATTTGGACTAAAATTCTTCGTATTCTCGTAGATCTTGAGAAATGAGATGCTAGTGAAGTTCCATTGCTAGACTTATAGATCTAATTACGTATGTATGTATTTTAACAATAGGTAATCATTTACTTTACATATATACTACGATTGGAGTCCTTAATTAGTATTCAATTGTCGTATTGATATTCTGAATGATATAATTGATCGTTTCTTTTACGCAGATGCTAAAAGAATCCTACTTCTTCTTGAGCCAAATCGATATACATTTTCATATGCTTATTGTGGCCCCACATTTTAATTTGATTTAATTGTTGTTCAGGCTATTGTTAATAACTTGGAAGATGCACATGAACAAATTGATAGAGCCATCGCCACAGCTCTAAAGGAGAGCAAGCCCGTCTACATAAGCATCAGCTGCAATTTACCTGGAATCCCTCATCCTACTTTTATCAGAGAGCCCATCCCTTTTGCCCTCTCACCAAGGTATACACACACATATATATATATATACACACACACACATACATGTCAATGCATGAACAGTTGAATATGTACATTTTAATGTCATAAAATGAGACATTGTCTTCATCTATCAACAAATCACTTAGATAAATATTAGATATGTATACCTATCCACTCGGGGTACGGTGGCATGAAATGAGTCGTTCCTTCTTTTGGAAATACGATACTGTAACATTCTAAGTCCTATTTCAGTTCAAATCTTCTGTAACATTCTTGTAGGTTCTGTAACATTCCCGCATAATACGATACTGAAAAATGTTGCATGTACAGGTTGAGCAACAAACTTGGCCTGGAGGCTGCAGTAGACGCCGCTGTCAACTTCCTAAACAAGTCCGTAAAACCTGTAATGATAGGCGGGCCGAAGCTCCGCTCCACAAACGCCTCTGCGGCCTTCGTCGAGCTAGCCGACGCCTGCGGTTATGCATTCGCGGTCATGCCATCGGCCAAGGGTCTAGTCCCCGAGCACCACCCACATTTCATTGGCACCTACTGGGGCGCCGTCGGAACCCCCTTCTGTGGCGAGATAGTTGAGTCCGCCGACGCCTACATATTTGCTGGCCCAATTTTCAATGACTACAGCTCAGTCGGATACTCCCTCCTTCTCAAAAAAGAAAAAGCGATCATCGTGCAGCCCGATCGCGTTGTTATTGGCAATACAGCGGCGTTTGGGTGCGTGCTCATGAAGGATTTTTTGCGAGAATTGGGGAAGAAGGTGAACAAGAATACTACGGCTTATGAGAATTATAAGAGGATTTATGTGCCGGAAGGGGTGCCGGCGAAGAGTGAGCCGAAGGAGGCGTTGAGGGTGAATGTGCTTTTCCAGCATATACAGAGGATGTTGTCGCCGGAGACGGCGGTGATTGCTGAGACTGGTGATTCTTGGTTTAACTGCCAGAAGCTTAAGCTGCCTGAGGGATGTGGGTAAGTATTTATAAGATAATTCTTGGTTTTGCATCAATTTTGAGGGTTCTTTTTATAATTGATGAAATTTTGGAATATGATAAAAAGGGAGTACTTTAAAAAATTAAGAACCCTAATCTCTGCGGATTCAACCCGCCCCGAGTTGGAGGGAATGGGCCGGGATTTTTGGAGCCAAATTTTTCAAAAAAGGGTATTTTGGTTATTATATAGCAGTTATTGTAGTTTTCGACTCGAGTCGTAAGCAAGTTGCCCGTCTCCTTTTTTATATATAACTCATATATCAATATGATCTCTTTAACGTTTAGGGTTTCTTTTCAACTTTGACAAAAATTAGAGGAGAAAAGTTGATGAAAATTTGGAATCCGGTGGTGCTTAAAAGGATGTTTTGGTCATTTCACAGTAGTTATTATAGTTTTAGACTGAATTATAAGTAAATTGCACTTACCTATTTTATATATATAACTAATAAATCAATATGATCTCTTTAATGTTTAGGGCTTCTTTTTCAACTTTTACAAAAATTAGAGGAGAAAATTGATGAGAATTTGGACTCGGAAGGAAAGGAAGTATTTTAAAAAATTAAGAACCCTAATTCCCGGATTCAACTCAGCCCTGAGTTGGGGAGGATGGGAGTTGGGGAGGGGTAATCCTAGAGCTAAGTTTCTTAAAAGGGTATTCCGGTTATTTTATAATATTTTATAGCTTAGATTCGAGTTATAAATAGATTCCACATGTTTCTTACACTCTATATAACTCTTAAAAATGATAAGATTTAGATGTAGTCCTGTCGGCATTATTTGTTGAACTAACATCGATTTTATTTTACGTGTGTGCGATTATTCTTCCAATATTATTCTCTTACTTGTTTCGTTCGTAACAAATCAGTTGGTATTGCAGGTATGAGTTCCAGATGCAGTATGGCTCAATTGGATGGTCCGTTGGTGCTACACTAGGCTACGCACAGTCTGATCCTAAGAAACGCGTTATCGCTTGCATTGGGGATGGAAGTTTTCAGGTATAAAATTTATGAAATTATTGAACTAGATCTTAGTATTTGCTATATTATATGCTATGCAGAAATTTTGTCAATTTTTGTTGGTGATTAGGTCACTGCTCAAGATGTTTCGACAATGATTCGTTGTGGGCAAAAGAGCATACTTTTCTTGATCAACAATGGTGGTTACACTATTGAAGTTGAAATCCATGATGGTCCTTACAATGTGATCAAGAATTGGAACTACACTGGATTAGTTGATGCCATTTGCAATGGTGAAGGCAATTGTTGGACTACTAAGGTATATGCAAAAATTTTGATTCTAAGGTTTTTTATAACAATGTGTACAAGGGAGAAAAGGATGAAAGTATCGTATGATTAATTTTGTCTTTTGAAGCTTATGGAACTCCAAGTTGGCATTAAATCACAATTATAAGTATTATATGGTGGGCTATATATATATATATACGAGTTTCTCTGCATAAACGATTGTGATGTATTTAGGTTCCAGAGTCCCAAAAACTCCTAAGAGTGACTTACTTCATAGTGTTATGTCTTAAAATCTTAAGTCTAAATCCAATATGTCTTCAGCTAGTTTGTGTACTCTTTGAGCACTTCTTTCTAATTAATGAAATTCTCATCTTATCTTTGGACGAACCTAGATCGATCTAGGTTCATCTAGGCAACGCATGTATCTATTTTTCTGATTTATGTTCTTGACATGTTTTTTGTGTTTAAATCATTTCATTGTAGGTGTATTGCGAGGAAGATCTAATTGAAGCTATTGAAATTGCAAATGGGGAGAAGAAGGATAGTCTATGCTTTATAGAAGTGATAGTTCACAAGGATGACACTAGCAAAGAGCTTCTTGAATGGGGTTCCAGGGTCTCTTCTGCAAATAGTCGCCCTCCAAATCCGCAGTAAAATGTTTAAATTGCTAAAATTTGCTAAGGGATATATATCTAAGTCCATATAAGGACAACTTTAGAAGTTTGATTTCTATATATGAGGGATTTCATTATGAGTGGGATACATAGTTGAGATCTCAATGGTTTTTTATGAATGAAATATGTTATTTCTATTATTTTTCAAGTATTTTTTATTAGATATATATATGCCAATAATGATTAAAACTAAAACAAGAGAATTTAGTTGCAACAGAAAATCTTGTAGGATTAAAGTTTTATTGAAACAATTCAAGGTTTTTGGCGGAATTGCATGATATTTATAATTTTATTGTCTTACAAAAACACACAACTACAATTAATTATCACCATTCATAATCATTCACTACAAGAAAAACATCATATAGGAAGGAGAGGAATTTGTTCCAAAAGATTGAATTTTGTTCCCAATTTACATTGGGAACAAAATCAACAACATATTCATCTTGTTCGAATATGGCTTGTAGCGAATTTTAGGAAGGACTAGTTTTGTTGCGAATTCGCAACAAATCATTTACCTACAAATGAATGATTGCTGATTCGCAACAAATATTTCCGACAATTGATAGTTGTTGCTGATCCGCAAGGAAGCGTTTGTTGCAAAATTTGTTGGTAATATTTTCGAAATATTAAATTATTTATTATTAGCAACAATTGTTTTTGTTGGCAAAATTATATGAAAAATCAACAACAAATACATATATTCCTAATTCTGTTGCAAATTTTAACCAATAATTTCTATTTTATTTATTTTGAAATATAATTTATTTAGTTAACTAATAATAGTAGGAATATACATAAATGAGCCCACCAAAATAAAAGTCGAATGTAATAAAATACGAAATGTAATACATAAGCCAAATTCCGAAGAATGATCGAATGTAAAAATATGTAATAGTCATAACACATAATAGTAATAGTTCTAAATGACATAAAACAAAATGACAAAAGTGATAGGAGCAAGTAACTGACTAATCCCGAGCATGATGCTCCAATTGCATTAAGAATTGCCATGACACCATCCTTGACACACTGCTCCAACTTCTTGTCCATCTCTTATTGAATCTTCTATAATTCTTGAAATCTTTTTTCAGTCTCTATTTGTACTTGTGAGCGCATGGTGCTTGAGCTAGGAGCAGAAGAAGTTGAACCTTCAATTTACAAGTTGCCAAACCCATAACAATGCCCGTGTTTTGGACCACCTGATGCCTAGGCCCCTGCTTCAGGAGATACTAAGCATGAACCTCGTATAGTAGGCAACATCGTCATTCCATCATTCTGAGATTGATTTTCTTTTATTTTTTCAGTATATTTCTCCTATAAAATAAATTAGCAAGAATAATTAATATATTAATATTTGATAGTCGATAATGTATAATATTTACTAACAATTAACAAAAAGAGAAACTTACATATGTATTCTTTGACTTCTTGTCCACAAAAGGTCCTTTCCCTTGGTTCGTCCTATGACACCGTGCAAAAGTATTTTGAAAAGGCACGAGTATCCCATTATTTTGCTTAGCCTATAATTTAAGACAAACATAACTAAAGCGATTAGAATTTAGATAGAGTTTGAAACACCATCACAAGGGTGAAACATATTACATAGTTCTTTGACAAGTTCATTAAGTTCGTAAAGTTAGATAAGTTCAATAAAAAATTAACTATCGAACAAGACAAATTCATAAAGTTACATAACCAAGGGTGAAACATATTACATAGATTTTTGACAAGTTCATCAAATTCATAAAGTTAGATAAGTAAACTAAAAAAATAATTATCGAACAAGACAAGTTCATATAGTTACCTAACCAAGTTATTGAGCTTGTTTAACTTTGTAATATATTTCAAACAAGGTTAGGTAACAACACAAGTTTATAAAGTTAGACAAGTTCATTAACAAACAAGTATTCCTATGCTTACACACATATATAATTACTAGTAAAGGGGCACCGCGCGATGCACGGTGGCGGTGCCCGGTACAAACATTTTTATAGTTGTGGTATAGTTTTCGTTGATGATATAATTATATTTTGTAAATGTTGTGTGTCTCAAACTAAATGAATCATGGGTTACAAACAAGCTCGTAGACATTTTGAAAATATTTATAGCACATTACATTAACACCATTAATTATACATCAACATATATAGCCTACAAAAAGCCTAAACTCTTATCTTTTGACAAACACCAGCCAAAAAAATTCAATCGAGCCTTGGGCTCTAACTACTTCATTAAAATTCTTATTTTTGTAACACGAGAACAAAATTCCCTTGTAAATGGAGCTATATAAGCTGAACAATCTCACTGAAAAGCTACTATGGTACTTTCTCTACTTGAATCAAGCAAGAAACAGTAAAATTGTGTTTAATCCAAAAAAGGGTTTCAAGAAATTACTGTCAAGATTTGACTTTGAGGAGCAAATCAAGCAACAGATGCATGACACAAGAAATTTAACGACAAACAGATGGAAAATAGGAAGAAACATAGAATAAATTTCATATCAATAAAACATATATTACTCTATTTCTATTTAGAGAAAAAAGAAGGACAATAAAGAGGATAACATCTCACCTGCAGAGACAAATTACAGTGAAAAATTCAAGAAACAAAACCAGTTTAGGGAAAATGAAAGACTGCATAATTATACTCCAGACAATTAAAGAAGGCTAACTACATATATAATGCACCTTTATATGTGAAAAAATAGACATAAAAACCGTGGCCAAATATTATTTCTAAAAAGAAGCTATCAATAAACTTTTATTCAATTAGCGAAGACAAGCCCGCTTCTCTTGCTAGAAGTAAGCGCATACAATGGAAATCCTAATTTCCAGCAAATCCAATGAGTTACGTGGACCATCATACAAGGGGGGGTCAGAATTCTGATATCACAATTCACAAAACAACCACTATTTCCACATTCTACTAAAGGTATACAACAAAAGCCTAAAGTCAGGCAATTTATGCATCAATAGCAAATGTGAGAAAATCAGAAGAAGCAAACTCTGAGCTTTTGGTCTTTTTTTTTTTTTGAACCCAAACTCGTTCTCCTTGTTTAACGCCGTTCTATCACTAACACTCTTTTCAGGTAGTTGCAATTCCCATGATATTATAAAGATTCGAGGCTTCACGTAAGAATATGTTCCTTTATTGGCCATAGAATGTAAACATTGTCATCTCTGTAGTCTATTCCTCCAGCTTCACTAATGTTAACGAACCCTTCCTCAAGTACTCGATTCCACGTTTTCCATCGTCAGACTAAATAAGTAAAAATTTCCAACACAAAGCATTCACAACTCATAATTTCACATCCCCACACTTGTAGTCAAAGTTACAAAATACACCGATTTCCAGCCCATGCCATACAGTAAAGATGAATTCAAAAACACATATAATTCAGTACACAAAAGTAAAACTTTCTCCATAATAACACACAACACAACCAGAACAACTCACTTTTAAGTCAACCAACCACAAAAATCGAAAAAATTAAACAAAATAAAACTATCCAAAGAAAATCAAGACCTAATTACATAAAATTACCCAAAATATAACAAATGGGAGAATATTCGCCGGTGTATCTTTCCCCAAGCTCTAGCCGTCAGTTGTAAATCAAACTTTAGCAGCAATTTCTAATCCCATAACCAAAATCATATTCAATCACGAAATCACATAACTTGGCAGTTTTCCTTTACATACATTCTTGCTTTTAGTAAGTAATCAAACATAACTAAAAAAACAAGCAATTGCTCATCAAAGTTTTTGTGCCAGCTAACTCTCAGACTCCATAACCAAGCCTATGTCAAATCCTTTCTTAACAACCTCGACTCCACGTTCTCCGTTTTCATACCAATTATAATCCTAACCTAAACCTTTCAAAATTACAGAATACACCAATTTCCAGACCATGCCATATGGTAAACATAAATTTTAAAATAAATACACATATAATTCAATACACAAAACTAAAAACTTTTTTAGTTATTTTAGTTGCACCCTTCACTTTAAATTCACTAACTGAACAAGATCACTTTAGTTTTATAAATTAAAATCGTAATGAATCAGATTGTCAAGCAATCAAAATATTGCGTATTGACATGTAGAGATTAATTAGCAAGATACTTTAAGAAGATGTCTGACAATCAATCTAATGAGTGAAAGATACTTGTTCAAATCAATAACTATTCAACCTTCGAAATCTGGCAGAACAATTTAGTAATTTAAGTGCCCATCAAATACTAATTTCAACTTTACAAATTAACCTATCAATTTCACTTGACAGTTAAAGAATTTTGGCAATTCATCATCATGAGTAAATTCCAAAAAGCAAAAAAACTTGCACCCAGAGATGAAATCGTTGTAGTTAATACCACAAAGAAAATCTAATGGGTTGTACCTGCGCCTGACGCTGGAACCAGACCCTAATTTCTGTTCTTCAGCAAAAGCCCTGTTTTTTCGCTTTGCGGCAAGCTTATCTAAGGCCCCAGAACTTTGAGCAAAAAAAAAGGTCAAAGGATAAAAAGAAATCTTTTAGGAAACATCAAAGGATAAAAAGATTCAATACCGGTGGGAGGTTTGGTGAGATCTGGTGCAGAGGACGTTTTGCTTAACCTTTTTGCAGCTCGCTTCTGTCAAATTTCTTCCAACTACAAATTTAGTTTGATACCGAAAAAATCCACACAGCCAAAGATGGAGAAAGAGAATTCGTCGAATGAATTGATTTAGCAGTGGGGCAACCGTTGATGGGGAAGACGATTGGGGATTTTGAGCTCAAGGAAAAAGAAACTAAGCGCAAAAATAGATAAAAGGGTTTGGGTAGGTTCTCTTATTTTTCAATTTGGGGTGAAAAATTGGACTTCCATTTCATTTGCCGCTTGTTTGAGCGCTGGAGGGCTTTGGAATTTTGGATTAGAAAAATTAAACAAAAATAAAATATTTTATTATTAATCAACCCGAGCTCAAATGAGCTTTTAGCGATCGAGCTTGAATCGAGTATCGAGTAGTTTGGTTCGTCTTTCACCCCTAATCATTTATATAGGGTGCCCACGAACCAAGCTGAGCCAAAAATTTTGAGTCTGGGTCGAGTCGAGCCGAGCTCGAGCTCAAGCTCAGAAAAAAATAAAAATACTTTTTTTATTAACATATAATAATTAATTTTGTATTAATATATGTAGTGTCACCAGTTCACCGGTTCAACCGGTTCAACCGTCGGGTCAACTGGGGTCGAACCGGTGATGTCATAATTATGCAATAAATAATAATTAATATACTATTAAATATATAAAATATGAAACGTTTTTTTGGCATAACCGGACCGGCCTAGTGACCGGTTCCGGTTTTTTAAAAATTTACTAACAAACAATATTATAATTTTAGGGGCTCGCCTTTCACTTTAATTTACTAACAAAAAATATTATAATTAACTAGATTTAGTCAACAAAATCCTTTGCTAAATGGCAACTACTACTTATATTCAAATAAGAGTACATGTACGTACATTATAATTTTATTTTTGAAATCAATTATTTTTTAATTTAAAGAATAACAATTTTTTCATGGTCATTTACCATTAAAAATGTAATATGTTCATGTCAATTAATAATTAGATATGCTAAAACTAGCTCATGCAAAATTCTTGTGTCATATCTTTCCTAAATGCTAAAGTGTATTTTTTTTTCTTTTTTCTTTTTAAGTTTAGGCGAAGGCGGATAAACTGACCCGACAAATCTGGATAGATAATTCTTAATCATTAACCACACAGACATTAGTATACTAGTGTAGTTTCTTATACTAATCTCCTATCCACGACCAATTAAGAGAAATAAAAACTATATATATAGACAAAACTCAATCTATTGAATTATTAAGTTAGAGAATAAATGAAAGTACTAAGGATAGTTTAAGGAGACTTAAATTATATATATAGACAAAACTTAATCTATTGTATTATTGGCATGTAAAAATACTGTGAAATCGTTTTCCTCGACAACGTTTTCATTACTTCCCTTGATCTGTTAACTATTTTCTTCTCTTCATCCGCATATAAATTCTCATAAAAAATACAACATTGTGTCAATAAATCAAAAATTTCAAAGCCCTCTTCATATATACATTGCCCTTCATTTTTTCGAGAAATTGAAATACTTTCAAGATATATACATAATTGTGTCACTAAATCAAACACCTGGTGTACACCATCAAACACTCGGACTCGGTGCAATTTTATTCTCCTCTTATTCTAGGATAAGCCCCCTTTATGAAACGAATTTGCACATTGTTTGATGCGGTAGCTTCATACGCTCTAATTGATGCCCTTTTATACACACCAATTGGATCATCAAAAAATTGATTAACACAATAGATATTTAATGTACCCAACTCAGTTGCTTGCGACAACACGTACAGAATGTAGCTTAGCTCACAATCAGAACCCGAGAAGTTGAAGATCGTGACCTCATTCAATGCCTCCAATTTTATTGCTTGCAACTTCCAGTCCTTTACGTAGTTGGATACACTAATGCCCGCGTTTTTCCATGGTGCACCCTACACATGTTAAGTCAATTACAATTTTATTTTAGAAACCCAAACAAAGAACGTGCTTAATAAACCATGTAATAACTAATAAGCGACAAACCATAAAACTTAAAATATTACCACCAAATCGACTTTAAGCTCATTCAAGCTTGTACATTTACTGATGAGCACCAATGTGACTGCAAGATTGTCAATCAGTTTCGAACACCTGATCTCTAGGCGGTGCATATTAACAAAAAAGTACCTCGCCATAATGTAATGTAGAGACTCCACATGGGCCAACCTCTAAACAAACAATTCAAAAAAAAACAAATCAAAACAACTTCTTAAAAGCATTTGCATTTATTCAAACAATGATAGATAGATATACCCTAACAAAATCAACCGGGACACGTGCTCGTTCGCTGGACAGCAATTCTTTCGTCATTTTTACAACCTCTCGAAGTAGTCGGTATGTCGAGCAAGTTGATCCGATGTAGTTTCGATGACGGTGTACTATCCACTGTAAAGAACGAGGTAACGACCCCAATACTTGTAAATGCCCCGGACCCTGTTCGTCTTGTTTCAATAAAATAATAAGGACATCTGCATTGGGGAAGTGTACTTTTATATTCACATTTCCTTGGGCCCAATTGAATGTCATCTTGAATATTTTTACAGAAGGCAAATATGCCTCAAATTCTGTTAGTCCTCTAAAATCACAGTTGAATAACTGTAAATCATTCAACTCAGGACACCATTTTCCAAGGCGGGAAGAAAATGTGTTATCATACAGCACGATGTGCTTCAATATGAGTCTTTTTAAATTTCGTAAATTATATCCATCTTCCCACCTAACAATGTAGTTCGGTAGATATAATTTTAACTGAACAAGAGTATGTGAGAAAAACAGGCCGTTAGGGAGTGAAGTGGACAACCGGCCGACTAATTTCAGTATACGCACAGAATGATATATTCCAAACGTCACCCACTCTTGCCTTATCCAATGCAATGCCTTGGCCCCCATTGGTAACTCAAAGCTCAAGGTTTCAACCACACTTTCATTATGTTCAAGTATAGTGCGATTAACAAAATGAATAAAATCTAAACCATGATAACCCCTTTGTTCGAAACGGTTAATATCGAATAAAAGAGTAGGGATGGAATACCAACAATGTTGAAAATATTTTGATAAAAGACCCAACCGGGCTGCCTCCACAATGCATGCATCCCTTGATAACCTTCCCATAACATGAAAAATTATATCCTCACAAAGGAAACTAAGTCCATTATTAGAAATTCTACCTCGTTCCATGGCGGAGCTTGAGCAGCAGAGGCGGATCTGGTCGGAGCTTGGCAGAGTTGGTTTGTAGATTTTTTGTGAAATTTGCCAAGTCCCAAATAATATATCCCTCTTTTATCTTGACTCTTTGATAAAAGATATAAATATATTTTGAGCTTTTGTAGTTAAAGGTAAAGGTTAACTTTAATTAACTTTTACCTTTAACTTTAATTAACCTTAACTTATTAGGTAAAAAAATAGTGAAAAAAGAGAAAAACAATGCAATGAAACGATGAACCCAATTGACAACTTTAATTAACCTTTATCGAGGATATGGAATTTCAAGATCTGCTTAAGATCTTTCATCGAGATGAGAAAACAACTTTAGGGTACAAAGAATTATTATTAAACATAAGCACATTAAAGGACACGGCGGCTGAGTAAAAAATGTCTCTTGACATTAAAGCGAGCACAGTCACATGTCTTTTGATCCTCACTAACTTTAATTAACCTTAACTATACTCTGATCCTCACTAACTTTAGTTATACTAACTTTAATTATTAGACTTATTTAATGATAGATATATCTTTTTAAAGTTAAAAAAACACAGGACTCTTGACATTAAAGGACACGACGTCTCTTGACATTAAAGGAAACGAAGTCTCTTGACATTAAAGTGAGCACAGTCACACGACTCTTGACATTAAAGAACACGGCGGCTGAGTAAAAAATGTCTGCTGAGTAAAACCAGAAATGTCTTCTCTTCCATATATATATAGATATATATAATCCCATTTTTTACCTCCACTGACCACCCCTATCGGAAAATCAAAAATTATTTTCATTTTCATCATCAAACTACGATGGAAATTGGGCAAAACAGTGGATTATTATTTGATATGGAATTTATTGATTGGAATTTCCAACCCGAATTTTCCATTTGTGAAACTTTATTTGATGTTATTCCTTTGACGGAGATGATAGTAGATGACCCTTTTTATTCATCTTTCAGTCCGCCACATAACTCTGCTTTTAACATTCCAGGTAATTAAATCTGAACTTTTTAAAAAATAATACTATTTTCAATATATACAATATATAGTTCCATTTCTATTTTCTTTTTTTGTTTAATTTCAGAACTATTGTGGGGCAGCTCTGGGAATGAAGTGAGAACAGGATTTTAAGAAAAATTTTAAGATAAAATATAATATATAAAATAGCAAGTTTCTTAATTTTAAGAAAAAATTCAAAATAAATAACATCTAAAATAGATAAAATATAATATATTATTATATATATATGTGCGTGTTTTTTTACGTTTTTGTTAACAATAGCTTCATGTTATAATATATTCCATAATATATTTTTAAATCTATTAGGTAATTATTAACATTTATTTATTATTTAATTTTAATCATAAGGGTATTCAGCAACAATTGTTTTGTTCCTAAAAAACAATATTATATTTCCTCTCATTTTCCAACAAATATTTTTGTTGGCAAATTTTTGTGATTTCTTATTTATTTTTACAGAATATTCAACTACAAATTTAGGAACAAGAAAAATGGCGGGAAGTTTGCCTCCATTTTTTGATGGAACGAAAAGTTTGCTACAAATTTTGGGAATGAATAAATTTGTTCTTAATTTTTGCAACAAAATCATTTGATCTTAATTTTGTAGGAGAGCATGAAATCACATTGGTTGCTAAAATTGTAGCCAATTGCCAACAAATGTACTATGCTTCCTAATTTTTTGTTCCTATTTGATGTTTTTCTTGTAGTGATTTAACATAGTTTTTATTAAATTTATATAAACTAATAATATGTAAGCTATTTCAATATATATATATATATAATGCATATATCCTTTAATTATAATGTTAAAAATTCTACTTTGAAATAAAAATCACATATTAGAATTAATGTTATATATTGAAAATGCTTCTGCAACGTCATAGATATGTCTAATTTTACGAAAAATTACTAAAACCCCTAAAATAAATTTTTATATCCAAAACAGTCATATA
The DNA here is from genome assembly GCA_019426215.1 of Buddleja alternifolia. NCBI lineage: Eukaryota > Viridiplantae > Streptophyta > Magnoliopsida > Lamiales > Scrophulariaceae > Buddleja > Buddleja alternifolia. The sequence goes on along the minus strand of CM033396.1, from coordinate 6,570,763 downwards.
TGAATTTTTCAATTAAAAAAATTGAATAATACAACATTTGTTTTTAATATTAAATATTTTTATAAATTTATATTTTAATGTTGTAATTATCTAAAAATACATTTTTCAAAATATTTAAGAATGATAAATATTTAAAATTTGAAATTTAAAATCAGAATTACTGTCGATTATCTATATAAAATTTCTAAGTAAATAACTTTCTCTACAAAACTATATATAATGGATAAATTCTTAGTCCAGAAGGTTACGGGTAATTAATTTCATCAATTTATTAACCCTGAATGTTGGGTTTTTCGAAATGAAAAGTTGGTGAAATGAATTTTTTGTATTGAAAAATATTATCATTGATTTTTTGGATGTAAAAAGTTTATTTAATGAGTTTTTAGTAATTTTCCCTTAATGTTATTAACGTTTTTTGTGTTAACCGTACCCGATGTTACTATTTCAAAATAATGAGTTGATGTACCGAGTTAATCCGTAAGACCGTAAGAAATTAATGTAAAATAATCTAATTAGGCCGAGTCACTGGATAATTGAATCCAAGAAATTTATTAGTGTGCCTTAAGTATGAAACATTATTGCCTATTAACTAGACGGGCCCAAGATTATGGGCACCTCAAGTTGGATTACATGAGAAAACCCAAAACCATGAAGAAATATGAGATAATTATTCACCAACAACCTGCTGGTTTAGTGGTACCTACTTCCCACTTTATGCGAGAAACCCTGAATTCGAATTCAGGATGCCACAAGTTGTGGCTCTCCCCTTCTTTATGGAGTTATATAGAGTTTTTATAACTCAAAATTATAACTATCAACCCGGGTTCGTCAGGTTAGATATGTAGGGTATTTCCCTTTCTCTTAAATTTAAAAAATGGTTAGTGTGAGTAGTTCGGCACTCTCACCTCTTAAAGAAAGGTCGAGTGTTCAATTCCTTGTGGAAGGAGTTCTACTTGTTAGGAGAATTTTACCCATTTGTGGGTCGACCCGATGAGAACAAGATTACGCTGACCTAATGTGGTTAAAGGATACGTGTGGTTTAGACAAAGGAAAATAGCTGCTCTCGACTCAGCAGATCCCAAATGTAATTCACTTAGTGCTTCAGGTCTTTCTACATGGCTCAAGTATTGAGGCTGAAAGTTGGGTCATCCTCGAACTCTGGTCTCTCTTGAAATCACAAATCTGTTAGTCTTATCACATTGGCTTTCGACGAAGACCCTCTAATGCTCAATAAGTAAACAAGTAATGAGGTCGAACAAACAAATAGTCAATGTGTTAATAGCAATTTAAATACATATTTGCTTGTGATAAAACGATATGAATATTTATAAATAGCGAGAGTTGTAGGGGTCAAACACGTGCGAGATCTTTGAGCTCCTCGTGCCCCAAATGAACGACTGAATTGCTAATCGAACCTTGTAATTATCATATGTTGGGGACATTTGTGTAAAGGATAAGTAACATGATAATTTGCCGCGTATCAGAGAGCTTAATGGCCTGGTATGGTTTTAACGAACTTCAATTTTATCATATATGTTTGCCTAAATTCAAATAAAAAAAAGGATAAATAGTAATCAAAATTTCATTGTGCTTAATCAAGGCTTGTTAGCCTAATGGTATCAACTTCTACTTTCACATGTGAGAGGTCATGGGTTCAATCCCTGATTGTCACAAGTTGTGATTTTTCTCTTTTCATTTGGAGAATGAGTCTTATAGGTACTATGTGGCCATTGATTAAAAAACTATCAGCCCGAATTTGTCGGGTCAGGGTATCTTTCATCGTCTAGATTAAAAAAAAATTACTGTGCTTAAAATTTCGTAAGTAGGACTGTCAGTGGGTCCGAATCGGCTCGAAACTCACAAGCTCGACTTAAAGATTTTCAAGCTTGAGCTTAAGGTTAGAGTTTGAATTCACAAGCCGAACGTGAGCGGCGATAAGCTCGACTTGAATTGGGCTTGAGCTCATTTAAATAACTTATATATATAATTATATATATATATATTATGTGCATATACTAAAAATAATATACTGCACTCATAATTTATAAACCAAAATCCATTACAAGGATAACATGAGTAATTAAAATTAGAAAATTTAAAAAAATAAGTAACCATTTTTTTATTCTAAATGTTCTCCAATAAGACAATATCATTAAGAAATTATTGGTGCTTTTACCTTTTCAAGTCGACTTGAAAGAATTTTAGTACTAATATAATTTGATTGTGATAATTTTGAAATGTTTTAGAATTTTTAAATTAATTTTATTTGGTAGATTCATTTGGTTAATTATGCTAGAAAGATAAAAATATTAAAATTTTAAATTCAAATCAGTTTGGGCTCCGCTTGAAGTCCGTCAAGTCAAGCAGTCAAGCTCAAACCTCATATACAAAAGCGTTTAGTATCAATCGAAAGTTTAAACTCTAAATATCGAAAATCCCTTAAAACCATATAGAAGAATTTCCTTAAAGACTAGTCTCCATTTGTAAAGGGCGATTTAAACCTTCAAACCTAAAACATGCCGGGACCCGGCCCGCACATGATCTACACCCTCGGATCGGGCCAGGCCCTAATGCTTGTATCCAACGGGAGGTTCAGCCCGCACCACTGCGTCACCTACGCAATCAACGCATTCTTCGGGCCGGATATCGGGTCCTTCTCCGAGTGGCTGACTTCAACCCTAGGTTTGGGCCGGGTCTTCGGATCCTCCATCGAGCCCTGGATCCACGACCCGTTTTACTACGTTGTAATCCTTGGCATCCCTTTATCACTGCTCTACAGCTGGGTTTCCAGATTTGCCCTCCACAAGGGCATCCTTGATTCCTTCTCTGGGGTCAGTATGTTATTTATTGAAAATTTGAAATTGTTGGTCAGTGATTTTATTTGCTTCGTTTTGGTTTTAACTGTTATGCTGAATTTAGTTACAGTTTCGGAATTTAGGGCTTAAAAGATTTGGATTTTGGACTGTGCTTGAATTTCACAAGGGGAAAAAGCATTTCCGACCCGTAATTTATGTAGTTGAGAGCACTTTAATCCACAATCTTGTTATTTTGAAATCCTACTACCCAACCCTTGTCAACTGTGACACGTCAGTCCATTTGACCGTCTTTAGACATAATTTTTGGAGTATTCCGTCCAAGCCAGGGTGCAAAGTGCACATAATTATGTAGTGAATGAGAAGCTGTGATGCGCAAATGTCATACGATAGGGTGAAAAGTGCCAATTTTTGATAATTCGGACGGAATACTGAACAATAATAGGTTGGGGACTATAGTGCTCTCAACGCCATAGGTTGGAGTCGAAAATGCTTTTTACCCTATTGATAATTGGCATTATTTTTTTGTGAATTTGCATCATCTGATTGGAATAACTTGTATTATGAAAGAGTTTATTATGCTCTTAACCTAATTAAATTGTGAATTCCTGATCACTAAGAATTGATAAGAATTTGATTTGCTTTTGCTGGTTTTAATTGTTGGTTTGTGCTGAATTTAGGGTTGAAAAAGAATTGGATTGTGATTGAATTTCATTGTATTATAGTTAGTTGGCATTACTTTTTTGCAATTTTTGCATCATCTGATTGAAATACCTTGTATTATTAAAGAGTTTATTATATGATTTTAACCTAATTATAACTGTTGATTCGTAATCACTAAGAGATTTCCTGGTTCAGGTGCCCCTAAATGTGAGACAGTGCTTCTTGTTGGTGTTTGCGGGATCGTTATCACATTTTTTCTTAGATCATTTGTTTGAGGTAATACTGCAGATAATTTATAGCCCTATTTGTTTTAACTGAATTAATCAGTAAACGCTTTTCTCAATGTTCTCGTTGCAGTTATCTCAATTAATCCAATAGTAGGTAGGTTGGTCTTTATTCAGGATTGTTTTGAGGTTTCCTTCATTATGCGATTTTGGATGCTACAAGAGCAAAGTGTTTTTTCCTTAAGCATATGCTCGTGATTGTGAGCCGTGCTTCATCATATAGGCAACGGAAAAAGTTTTGAAATTAAAGTTGGGAAAAAGAACTATTAAAACTTCAATCGAACTGTTGTTGTGTTTGACATCAAAAAAGTAATCTGTTTAGAATCAGAATTTGGAAACCGTAATGTGTTGTAAAACAAAATGTATTTAAATAAATCATAGCCTTTGGGTAGAGGGAGGGTGGCTGTGAAAACCATCCACTTTCTATGATCCAACGATGAAACCCAACGATCAGCAGTACACTCAGAGCGTTGCTTCCTTTGCACTATTAAGGCTAAATTTTAGTTTGCGATCTCTTGAAGCCCTCCTATCGGTATTTTAGACATAATCAATTTTTCTCGGTGTTTATTTATAAGTCTTGACTTGCTTGGTCTCTTAGAAGCTCAATCAGGTAAACAAAGAAGTTATCACGAAAGTCATACATTTTAGCCTAAAAAAACTAGCTTCAATTGAGCTTAAGCAACCGAATGTGATGTGTCAAGTTAAGCACACATAAAAGTTTAAATGAAATTTTTTTTATTTGCTTTTTACCCAGAGAAAAAAAACTGTGTCGCCAATTCTTCATTGAAACCCCTTTCCAATTCATTGTATTTACAGGAGAATGGGCATTCTTCCATGTATACTTGGATATTGAGCACCGGTTGGTGGAAAGGTCGAGCTCCAATCAATCCCGATGCTGTTGTTGTAATTAGCCTTTTATGTACAAGCTTAATCGGAGGTTTTATTTATATCTACAGGTATTGTTAAGTTGTTTTATGAAACGATCATTCAAGAGAAAAATGCAATATTGGTCCTATAGGACATAACCTTTTGCAATTTCAGTACATTGTTTTTAAGTTGCAAAAATAGTCCTGGATTCTTCTTTTTTGTAATTTTGGTCCCACCCAATAAAAAATGATCGAATTTCACCGTGGCATGCACCCACCATTAAGAATTTTGTGTAATTTTATGCAAAATTAAGTAATTGTCACGTGCAAGGCATGAGACCAAATTAACGGTTCTCGTCCATTTTTCAATGGTTGAGACTAAAAGTGCAAAAAGATACGTTTAATAGGACTAATTTGCAAGTTTGTAAACAATGGGGTAAAATTGCAATAGGACCTATCCTACGGGACCAATACTTCCCATGTGATTAATACTGCAATTTTTCCATTATCTTCTGCCAAGATTTAGAAATGGTTATTAAGATGCTCAGCTTTAGCTTACTAATTGTGTTGCAGAACGAAGCCCTCGAAATCTGTAAGAAAGCAATATCACAAATCAATGAGATTGATTTTGGTAATAGCAAGTGTATACTGCCTGTGGTGTGCTAGCCAGATTTATTTGGTGAATCCGCGTCGGCCAGCAGTTGGCGAAGAGGCTGATTTGGGGGTTCTCGTGTTCCTTGGCATTTTCTTTTTCCTCCCTAACTGGCTGTGCATTTTGTCTATGAACCCGAAGGATGTTATTGACTCAGCTGAACTACTCCCGCTTTAGTAACTATGTGAGTGCAAATTTATCACAACTTGGATCGTCATTCTTGATTCCCGTTTGGCGCTTTCTCCACGGGATATTGAATGTTAGTTTCTTTCGCCCTAGTCTCGGCCTACTGGGCTAAATTTTTGGTTTCATCCCTGCACACAAGACATGCTAAATTTTTGGTATTATTTAGACCAGGGTTATCACAGCCATAGGATCCATATGCACTGCGTCCGATAAGGATTTCCCCACTTGGTTCATGCGGACACGTAAAGACCTCAGCCCTGTCGTTATACTAAATAAGCATAGTTAGTCTTATGATATATCGTGGTTGCAGTAGAACATTGATCTTGTTTCTCTTGAGAAAGGTGGACCGTGCGAAAGGCGAGGAATGAAGGTGCTTGAGTGGTAAAAGGAGTTTGGTGATAGGCTTTGCTTGAAATTTGAGTCATGCTTGTAGAAGGGGGTATGGATATCTTTCTGTGAACCAGCTAGTTTATATTCAAGTAATGTTAGACGGGCCAAGAACACATGTTTGGCGAAGTTCAATTTTACTCATTTAGAAAAAACAGTTAATAATAATTCAAATTGAATGGACATTTGTCAATCCCATAATAATGTGACAGTATTGTGGGATAGAAGATCTGTTTCGGGAAATTACCAACATACCTTTCATGTTAAGGCATTTTTAATAATTACACCCTTTTTGAGTTTATTTTCTTTAAAAATAATTTTAGCCCTGTAAACCTTATAAATAGATTTATTGAGGGGTGTGTTACTAATTTTCAATAAATGAGGGGTGGGGAATTGGTAATTATACAATCATTAAGAGGGTATGTGTGTAACTTTTTCGTATTTGTAATGGAACCTGCAATAATATATAAAAAATAAATGATAACAATAACAATAATAATTCATTTGATTTCTTTTTAATTTCAAATCCAGATTATGGCAACTATATATGCAGATGGTTGTGTTGGAATTGAACTAAATTACTATGTTTATTTGAAGAAAAAGACAATGATATCACAGATAATTCTTTTCCATTTCCTTTTTGATAATTTAAAGGTAGATCCGGTGAAATTCGTCATGGCTGTCACACTAAAAAATAATTTAAACTTCATTGGATGTTTTTCATTTTTTTGGTCAAAACTTGTTATGACATATTCTTATTTTGATACCTACAACAAACACAAAAATAAGTTCCTCGTTGGGTTATTTCACTAACCAATATTTGTGACCTTTTTGTCGATATCTTTTTGAAATTAAAATAAGAAGTTAGCATATCTGCTACAAAATTTTAGAAATATTGCAGCTATCTTGTGTGACACTAATTGATACTATTAAGAAAAGAATGAAGAGTAAGAAATTATTTCCAACATTGATTTTGAAGTTTTGATTTTTCATATTGCCTCCTTTTGTGATTACCAAAAATCTAAGAACCCTATGAGGAAATTGGGTGAGATTCGAATAATAGATCACTCTCGTTTATCAATGAAATTCTGGTCTCATTTAGTCAAATGAATTTTGGACCTAGGCATCATGAAATTCAAAGTCATTAATAGGACGAGGGAATAATAATTATGATTTGTTACTGTTTTTATGAATTATAAATTATCAAAAGAGGGTTCGAGCTATATTATTTGAGTCGATATGATTTATATTATTCCAAGCGTTGTAAATTTTCAATTGAATGATATATAAGATCGATTTTTTTTCAAAAAAAATTGTACTCATTATATTATATATGAATGAAAATTCAAACTCATCTACCATCATCATGTCAATAAATTTCGGTCACGAACCAGAACTTATACCTATTGGGTGAAATTTATCAAGACATTAGCACTCCTTACTTTCTTTTGATTCTGTTTCGCTATATTTTTTACCAAAGTCTAAGAAATAAGATTGTACACAGGGATGAAGTCAGTGTTTGGGCTTCGGGGGCGAATACCAAAAAAAATGAAAAGGGAGACAAATTGATATGCTTTTAGGTGGCAAAATTTCAAATATCAAAAAAATTTAGAGCAATTTTTGTCCCCTCGAAGTTGGGGGGAGGGTGTCCCCACCAGCCCCCACTTCGTCTCTAATTGTACATATTCATGTTAGGACCGTTTTGTTAGCTTAATTGCTCGTTTTTGACTTGTCTATGTTAACTTCTTCATCTTTGGTTTCGAATATTGCTGCTTTAAGCTAATAAATTAAATGCCATTGCTTTATATATATATATATATATATAAAAAATAAAAATTATATATAAACAAATAAATTATATATATATATAAACAAATAAATTAAGATAAAACTCACCTAACACTTCAGTTGAAATGTGGCGGATTATTAGGTAAAATATTGGCTGGTTCATTTCATGAGCATGCTTTAACTACCCTGAGATTATCATAATTTTCATGCGGTCGTTTGATGGATAATTTTATTTTTAATTTGTGAATATTCTAAAATTTTGGAAAATTTACCATCGACAAAATGTCTTTGCATCTTGATAAGAATCACATATTTTAAGCATTATAGCGTCATATTAGGTGAAACTTCATAAATATTAGGATTGGAATTGTTAATGTTGTATTTGATGCTCCTAGAATTACTCAATTAGAATATATAGGTGGTCTCTTCATCCTCCTGATTTGATTTTAAAAGAATTTTCAATATATGCTAAAATGTTGAATATAAAACTTTCACATTGCATGATCGATAGTATATCTATAGAAGATCGAATTTACCTGTAGATCTGTGGTCTTTATAGATGTAGATTCTTGGCATTTTTTAATGTATCCCTAGAAAAAATATTTGAATAACTTAATGATTTTTCACGTATAAACATCGTTAATCAATCAAATAATAAACGTACTCGAAATAAACATACATATAATTAAAAAGACTTTCGTTTCTCGTATGCATTCTGAATATAATGAATAATACTTGTAGTTTTTAGTGGAATCATTGAATATACATACTTTACATATCCCGTATTATACTTGACGTATAATTCTCTATATTTGGAAAAATATTTTTTTAAATTTTTATCTACAATTTAAAAATTATATTGAAAGTATTATAATTATTACTTGCATATCATATAGTTATAAAGTACAAATGTTAATAATTAATTAAAATATAAATTATTGTCAACCAATGACTCAACCAAAATGATCTTTTTCATAATTTAAAAATGGGTACAAGCAATATAACTTACAAAATAATATAAATATAAGTCGTATTCATACTCGCGAATAATACTCTTTTATTCCTATGTTACCCATACGTATATGAATCCATTTATATTCCGTTCACATATTTTTTCGCTGATTTTTTCATTGTCACTTTAGAAAAAAATCCGTAATATATTCGTACGTATTGAATACCATTTTTTTTCGTCTCATATTTAATTAACTAGGGCAATTATATTGAACGCATCAATATTAAATCTTATTTTATTTTCTTCATTGATTCAAACTGGCCGCAAGCAGACAGGTACATTTTCTACTAGAAACATACTAATGGAACAAAAATGCCCTCGTAAGCCAGACCTATGATATACATCCTTATATTACCTAATTGTCTTCTCTGTATTAAAATTTCAAAATTATGTGTGTGTATATATATATATATATATATATATATATATATTTAAAGGACTTGAGAAAGAAACAAGAACTTCGTCCTTATCAACTATGTTAAGCTTAATTTCTAAATTGTGCTTAATTATTGGTCATGATCATTCTCTATTTTTAAAGCAAAGATTAGCCACTAAAAGTTGAAGTGGTTGGACCTCTATTATGGCTCCTTTTTTTTTTAGTGCCCCAAAACTAGAGATTTAATCTTTTTAAAAAGTTTAATCTCGATTGCAATAATAATTAATATCGTACACTTAACTCTGAATCACGAGCTTTTACGGGCAATAAATCAAAAAGTTAAGGCTTTATTTCGATGTGTTTCCAGATTTGATCAATATTTTTAAAAATATATGGGAGAATGAGTTTTTTATTTTTGTGCGAAAAAAATAAAAAAAAGTAGGTGTATTTGATTGTGCTTTTGAAAATTATTGAAATTGGTGATTAGTGATGTATGAAATGATTGAAAAGTAATGATTAAATGATATAAGATGAGAGAAAATGGTTAAAGAAAGACGATAGAAGAGGAGAGAGAAAAGTGATAGAAAGGAAGTGACGTGAAATATAATTTTGAAAGAATGATTACAATTTATTAAGAATTTAACAGTGAAAATAAGAATGAGAATATTTTTAATTAAAAATAATATAAAGTGTGTATTTTTATTTTTAAGGTTTAGAAGGAAAAAAGCTAAATAAAAATACAGACAAACATAGCCTAAGTTATAGGCAAAAATTTGTGCTTTGACAAATTTTATAAATCTTAAAAAAAGTTGAAAACATGAATTAAAAAACAATAAAGGGGTTCTTGCTTGAAGTATTTAACTTGACGATCAACTTATGATAGCGAAGTGGCGTTTAATTCAACATTAGAGTATTTCAAATTAATAAAATGGTGTCCAGGATAAAAATGTCAAATAACTTTTTCAATTACGAACAATAAAAAACATCTAGAAACATCTCCACACATGCTTCGAGTTTCTAGCTTCTAGCCGCTTAACTCAAGTGAGATGGAAATAGAAATGTCGTTGAGTTAGAATTTTAAAAAATTCATGGAAGATGCACATTACGAGATTTGTATAAAAATGATGTGATATGTGTTGTGTTTGTTATATTTTTTAAAATAATTAGAATTCTTAATGTGTATCAATTCAAAAATAATTGGTTGATGTTTGATATGTTAAATATAAATTAAAAATTGTGAAGTAAGAAAGAGAAAAATAAAAATATTAGTTGGAATAAGTAATTATTGAGTGATGATTGTGTGTAATAATGAATGTATTAAATAATGATTGATAGGTAGTTATATATGAAAAAAAGGAAAGTGAAGTTGAGAAAACGTGAATTTTAATGAAAATAGTTTGTAGTATGCTCTTTTAAAATTTTGTGATTTAGGAATAAAAGATAGAATTAAGAAACTCAAACAAACAAGGCCTAAACTATTATGATACGCCATAAATATGGGAGAATAAGAGCCTCTCCAATGGAGAGCTATTTTGTAGCTTTTAGCTCCAAAATAGCTCTCCAATGGAGAGCTATTCCCCTGCGCTATTTTAGCGCAGGGGAACAGTGCAGTGCTATATTTAGCGCTGCACTATAGCTCCGAGCTAAAAATAGCTCTGAGCTACCTTTTTTTTTTTAATGTTTTTTTGTCTTTTTTTTCCTTTCATTTTTACCCCCAAAGTTTTGTAATTAGTTATTTTAGCCCCTTTTTTCATTTAACACCCTTTCATTTTAGCCTCTTTATTTTATATTTATCTTCTTTCTTGTTTTTTTCAATTAATGTATATATTATTTTAATTTAACCAAAAGAATAAACATTTAACTAAAAGTAGTACAAAATGCATATTTCATATAATTTAAAACATTTAAAATCAACTTCAACATAGAACAATGTTACATAAATACCTAAAATTACACAATTGAAAGGGAAACATACATAATACAAGATAAATAGAGCATAAAAAAAAACAATAATTTAAAATGGTGGTAAATCGGATCCACTTCCTCCCCCAAAATTAGGAAAATAGTCACCATAATAATTTGACGCCGACGATGGATGTGGATATTGATTTTGTTGAGCTCTTTTCTATATAATATTGATTTTGATCAAATATTATGTTTGTTTTGTATGCTTATTTTATATGAACCCTTTTTTATGTAAAATATAAATTTCAATTATTTAATATTATTATTATTAAAACTCTTAAAAATTATTTACTTGGATGAATATGTAATACAAACATAAAATTTGGGGTATTTGTGAAATATGAGAAATAGTATAAATGAGGTGTAAAAATATTATTATTATAATAAATAGTAATTTAGAGCAGAATATAGAGCAGTACATTGGAATTAATGTACTGTAGCAGAGCTAAAATAGAGATAAAGCTGGAGTTATTTTAACTCCATACATTGGAGATGGCCTTACTAGGCATAAGTTAACGTATTCTTAACAATCTTTCTAATTTCTTTCATACCTTTTTGTGGACAAATATAAATATGGTTGCGGACCACTTGGCGAAGACTGAAGTCTCCAGCCTGACAGGGCAGTTTACTACTACTCTTGTTTGAATTTTTTGTCTACGCTTGTGCGTAGGGACCTTGTAGATACTGTATATAAGCTTGTGCCTGGTGGCCCCTGTATAAACGTGTGTACTCTCTTTTGATAATGTAATTAGTATCTCTATTCAAAGAAAAGAAAAAAGATAAAGTTTTCGGCTATTTTTACAATTTTTTTAAAATTCAGCACTTTTTCAAAAATATAAACATTTGCAAACAGGCCTATAAACTATTAAAAAATAAATTGGTGTCTCCTTATGAGTTAAAAGTTTATAACATATTTTACCAAAAATTTTACCAAATAGCAACTCATAAATAAGCTCTCAAATAACTTATTAAATATTCTAAAGAGCTAGTAAAGTTTAAACACGCACCCACAAGACAGAAAAGTATGATTGGTTGCTTATTTATTGGAGATAATTACTAAGAAAAAACACTTATTTGAGACAACGTCAGGATTTGGATTAAAAACACGAATTTCTCTTAATTAAGGTTGCCTGAACTATTCTTTTTCTTTTCTTCATCTCCATTAATATTATATAACTGGAAGTGGAAGTGGAAGTGGAAGAAGAGAAGATAAAGATGATGGCAGTTCGAAGAATCTCGTCATTGTTGTATCGATCTCTCTCATTTTCTACTGCTTCTGCTTCTCTTGGTAAGATTTCTCCACTCACCTTCACGGCCTACTTTTGTGTGATTATATGTGTTATATAATACATATATACATACATATATATATATATAGATAGATATGTATATGTGGACATGTGTTTGAACTTTGAAGTTCAACGGATCTTCTTGGATATAAAATTTTCATGCCTCTTGCTTCTTGATTCCCTTTTTTATTTTTCCTTTTGTTTGTTTGTAATTTCCCTTTTTTTTTGTTTTTGTTTTTTGGTGTGTGATTAATGAGGGAATTGTTTTTATGTTTTGTTTTTGATGCATGTGTGTGGATTATAAGGAAAATTCTTCGTTTTGGTGAACATCGAAAAGTTTGGATTATGCCACGTAAAGTAGTGAAATATATTAGAATTGTTGTGACACAATTTGAACCATTTAGTGAATTTAACACCGAAGCATACAAGAATTGTCCTGCAGTACACTTCCATTTTTCATTAAAAGATGATCAAGGAGATTGGTGAACATTCTGGATTATGCCCCGTAGTGAAATATATTAGTATTGATGTCACATAATTTGGACCATTTAGTGTATTTAACAGGGAAGCATACAAGACTTTTCCTGCAGTACACTTTCATTTTTCATTAAAAGATGATCAGGGAGGTGTGGTGATTCTATGCTGGACCGGCACCGAGGACTTCGTCATAAATGAGGACTCTGTCATACATAATTAGATTAGGATGGGTGAGATGATTTTTACCACCAAACCATATTCCCTAGGTAGTTGAATGGACCGGTTTCATTGATGCCGTCTACCCAAGAATTACCCCTTGTTTCAAAAAGGCGAAATTGGGATGACAGAAATATATATAATTTACTAAGTAATTGTTTACGCCTGCCTTTTTTTTTTTTTTGTGTGTGCCTTTTTTCTTCAAGTCCATAAGTGATCTATGGTTAAATCTAATGAATATATAGAATTTCATACTAATTAATACATACAAATTCTATTTTCGTAACTGATCTAGTAAAACGTAGCTTCTTAAGCAAAATGGAAAGTGATCCTAGTATTATAGAAAATTAAATCTAAGAGAACATAAAAAAATAAGAAAAAAATATTTAAAACTACAAAATTTTACATAAGAGAACATATAAAAAAATATGTATTTTTGCAACAATATTTTTTTCTGATATTAAATATGTACAGGTAGAAAATATGGCTTGGTAAGGAGAATGCAAAGGTTTAGTACCTCTGCAATACTTGAGGAATCAATAACTCCTCCAGTTCAAGTTAATTACACCAAGCTTCTAATCAATGGACAGTTTGTGGATTCAGCATCTGGTGAACAGTCATTTTATTTGAATCAAATAAATTTTTCTAAGCATTTGAATGATATATCGAACTTAATTGATAACCATCTCGGTGCAGGAAAGACATTTCCTACGCTAGACCCCCGAACCGGAGACGTTATTGCACACGTTGCAGAAGGAGATGCCGAAGATGTCAACCGGGCTGTATCAGCCGCCCGTGAGGCGTTTGATGACGGGCCATGGCCAAGAATGAGTGCTTATGTAAGATTTTATTTTATTTTCGTTTACTTCTCAACTACCATATCGGTTTATTATTTCTTATGCGAAATAATGTATACATAGGAAAGGTCGCGGATTATATTGAAGTTTGCTGATTTAGTCGAAAAGCACACTAAAGAGTTAGCTCAACTCGAGACGTGGGATAGTGGCAAGCCATATGAGCAAGCTCTGCAAGCTGAACTTCCCTTGTTCGTTCGCTTGTTTCATTATTATGCTGGTAAAATATCTACTATATAAACTCGAATTGCGTTGATCATTCTAGGGCATACCTCATATTGAAAAGAAAGTCTAGTGAAACTCATCATGGATAGAACCATATGTAACAATGTTCGGTTCTTATGATTTTTTGAATTTGGATTATCCAGGGTGGGCGGATAAAATCCATGGATTAGTCGTGCCAGCTGACGGTCCGCACCATGTTCAAGTCTTGCACGAACCGATTGGTGTTGCGGGTCAAATTATTCCTTGGAACTTTCCGCTTCTCATGTTTGCTTGGAAAGTCGGCCCTGCACTTGCGTGTGGCAACACTGTTGTCCTGAAGTCTGCAGAGCAAACGCCATTAACTGCTCTATATGTCGCAAAACTGTTCCAAGAGGTATTTTTCTTTTCATTGTCGTTATTTTCTTATTTAAGATATATGCATATGTTCTCCAAATTCGTTTAGACAATGTCCCGAAGATTCTCCATATAATGTGTTTACTTCTGTCTTAAATTGTTCTTCTGTCTGATTAATATCTCATTTCGCGTTTTGATCAGGCTGGCCTTCCGGATGGCGTTCTAAACATAGTGAATGGATACGGTCCAACTGCCGGTGCAGCTATTGCTAGTCACATGGACGTCGACAAGGTGTTTTATCTTTTTTGCAATTTAGCTACTTTTCATGTCAATTTAACTAGGGAAGTCCACGACAAGACCATTGTATTAAATTGAGGTGGAAATCCCCAAATTTCGAGCAAAATCTCGGGTTTCCTGAATTCCCGAAGCAAAATCTCAATTTTAATCATGTTCAAAGTTTCTTTTCTTTTCCACCAAACGTCTGAAAAGTTTCTGTATTTCAACTTACTGAAAAAAAATCACCATATAGTTTCGAAATTACATTGTTTCCTAAGAAACTATTAATGTTTCCAATGTTTCCATGGTTTCTATGTTCGTTTCCATGGAACATGAAAAACATAGAAACATTGAGAGTTTGGTAATTTCTTTTAAAAAAGATTTGCTCTATCACCAACACATTGAGAGTTTCAAAGAGATTTCCATGAAAACATTAAAAGTTTGGTACTTCATTTTCAAAAAGTTTTGCTCTATCGCAAATACAATAGAGCATTCAAATATCTCAATGTTAGGGAAATAAAAAGAAGAAGAAGAAGAGTAATAAATCTAACAATCAAACAAATATTTATTTCACCGAGGAGCGACTTTTTATCATGCGACTCAAGATGAAGATTATTGTATTATCGATTAAAGTAATTTTTTCATATAATTTGCAGATGAGTTTGAAATCATGGTATCATCCATATTAACTTTTTATTATTTTCATGACAACACTTTTAGAATTGTTTTTTTGCACAATTTATGTTACTAAAATTTTATCAATTATATGATATGTGAATGCTAAATTTAAATCAAACATTGCCACTTTTCATTTTTTTCACGACAACACTTTTAGATTTTTTTGTTTCACAATTTAAGTTACTAAAATTTTGTTGGTTATAACTTGAATCAAACGTTACTACTTTATTTATTAGTGTAATTTGATCGATTAGTAATGTAGATATATAAATATTTTACACAACTATTGTTTTTCGCTAGTGAAAAGAGGAAGCAACTCTTCTTTACTTCTTTTTTCTTTTTTCACGGTTTATACCTTGTTTCTAACATTTTTCAATTTTCCACGACGTTTCCGGAACGTTTCTTATATTTAAAAACTCGAAACTTATTATCGAAACGAAATTTTAATCCTTGATTTTAATTCGATTTAATTTGGTAGAATATTAGGTGAAATTTCTGTGAATTTCTTGCTTAGAAATCTACATCGATACTGATTTTAATACCTTGACTAAGACCTTGTGCTTCTCGTCTGCAGCTTGCTTTCACGGGATCAACCGAAACAGGTAAAATTGTACTAGAGCTGGCTGCAAAAAGCAATCTAAAACCGGTAACTCTAGAACTTGGAGGCAAATCTCCGTTTATCGTTTGTGAGGATGCTGATATTGACAGTGCTGTAGAGCAAGCACACTTTGCTCTGTTCTTTAACCAGGCAAGCACAATAATTCCATCCCCCCGACTGTAGTTTTAAAATGAGAAATCGATAATCTCATAACTCAATCTGTGTGACAATATAGGGACAATGCTGCTGTGCTGGTTCTCGTACATTTGTCCATGAAAGTATATACGATGAGTTCATTGAGAAAGCAAAGGCACGTGCTGTGAAACGTACAGTTGGTGATCCGTTTAAGAAAGGAATCGAACAAGGCCCGCAGGTACCAGATAAATTCACTTTTAATTTTTTTTTTTTCGAGTTGTCAGAAACTGATGTGTTTTATATCAGATTGATTTGGAGCAGTTTGAGAAGGTTCTTCGGTATATAAGAGCCGGAATGGACAGTAAAGCTACCCTAGAATGTGGAGGCGAAAGGTTTGGGTCGAAAGGTTTCTTTATTCAACCTACTGTGTTTTCAAATGTTCAGGTACTTTTTCTTTCCCATTGTTCTGAATAAAGATCTTGGTAGGAATTTAGCACAACAATTAAGAACGTGAAATCAAAATTAAGACAACGGTTATTGATGTTTGCTGACAAGAGGAGAGAATTTCAATATATCAAGTACCTATCAGTACAGCATTGGTGATATTGGGGCCCAGGACTTTAAGACGTACCATAATAGAATAATATGACGGTTACTTTACATTTGTGTTGAATCAGGATGATATGATGATAGCAAAGGATGAGATTTTCGGTCCGGTGCAGACCATCTTGAAGTTCAAGTAAGTTATGAATACTCCGTCTATTTCATAAGAACAACACTTTTCAGTATTTATTATGGCATTGCCCGAGTAGTAGAATCAAGGTTCCAAATTTGTAGTTCTCGGGTTCCGCATCCACCACAACTCCGGAAAGTGAACATTTGTCTATTATAATAGTAGATCAGTGTCCGTATTCTCTAATAGTTGATATTTTATCAGCTATGATGGATATTCTGAGTGCACATCAATGTTCTGAAAATCGGACCAGACAGCGAACTGGAAAAGTGATCGGGTCACGGGTTACCGGTTCAACAATCAGGTCAACCGCGATCGAACCGGTGACATCATGCAATAAATAATAATTAATATACTATTAAATATATAAAATATGAAAATATGAAAAGAAATATGTATTTCCTATATATATATATATATATTAAACTGAAAGAAAACACTGAAATTTCTTCTTTATTTCAAGAGTATCTCAAGTATACACAAAATATACATATCAAAATACATTTCATTAAAGCAATATTGATTTAGAAATAAAGAAACATAAAAGTAATGAGGGGAGGAAAATTGCAGCAATTGGAACTCTAGGCATGCGCGAGGTGATTTTAGATTTGGGGGGTTCAATTTCAGATTTTTAGATTTAAAAAAGTTGAATTTCATTTATTTTCAGAACCGCCCGGTTCATTAGTTTTAGGATCGGTTTTATCAGTTGAACCGGCGGTTCGAGCGGTTTTGACCGGTTTTGATCGGTTTTGAGCCCTGAACGGATTTTTCGCATAATCGGACCAGATTGATGGTTGGTTCCGGCTTTAACCGGTCCGGTCCGGTTTTCACAACATTGGTGCGCATTGAGTCGAGCTGAGCAAATATACTTCAATAAATATCTAATAATAAAAATATTTATTTTACACATTTAATAAATATAAATTAATATATATATATATATATATATATATGTGTGTGTGTGTGTGTGGGTGGGTGTTTGTATTTTGAGTTTGGAAAGGAGCTCGAGCCTTTATCTAGCTGGAGCTCGAGCCGAGCAATTTCATCAAGCTCAACTTGAGCTCCAGTCGTGTGCACCCCCTAATTGTGGTGTAGTTGCTATTTGGCCGTCTCTTGTAAAAAAGAGAGATTGTATACGTATAAAGTTATTTCACAAATTCCTTTCAAAAAAAAAAAGTTATTTCACAATTTTGGCGCTCAATGAAGATATAAAATACCACAGCACAAACGAAGAAGGGGATATTGCCTTCTGGAATTTACAAGTGAAATGTTCCGTCTCAGGGACATTGATGAAGTGATCAAAAGAGCAAATGCAACACGGTACGGGCTAGCAGCGGGTGTTTTCACATCAAACATTGATACAGCCAATACGTTGTCGCGTGGATTAAGGGCTGGCACTGTTTGGGTTAACTGCTTCGACATATTCGACGCTGCGATTCCGTTCGGTGGGTACAAGATGAGCGGTATAGGCCGGGAAAAGGGAATTTACAGCCTCAACAACTATTTGCAGGTCAAGGCTGTTGTTTCTCCTCTAAAGAATCCAGCATGGTTGTAAATTTGGGGTCATCATTTGGAGTTCTTAGTACAGGACAGTGGTAATCCAAGTTATATATATATATATACACACACATATATATGTTTGTAATGTTCCGGAACTCCTAAAAATCACCTAGTAAATGCTAAAATGCTAGAAATAAACTCTTTATGTGTTTCGCTTCATGATGTGTTTGTTTTAGTCCATTAGTATTATTTTCTATATGTTGTCATCTAATATCAACGGCTAAGGGTGGATGCTTTAGGTTCTCGGGGCTTGGTAAAATTTTTTGTTGGGTTGGGTTTTGATATGCCCAAATGTAGGTATATATTTATATTTCATTTAAAGACCCTACTAAAGGCCCAGATCTATTAAAAAGCCCAAAACTAAGCTAAGACACATATAAAAGGAAGGATCCGTGTCCTATATGCGGGTCGTCTACGATCCGGAACTCAACCCAGACCACTAGAACTGTTTGATTCATCCACGAGTCATCATTTGGCAGGCACACGTCATGGTCAGGTCCTTACACAGTGTCATCTGTAAATATCCATAGACACGACTGGGATGAGTGTTACATAATCATTACTCAAAATTCTTTGAGAGACTAACAACCTCCGATGTGAACTTT
This sequence comes from Buddleja alternifolia, assembly GCA_019426215.1. Taxonomy (NCBI): domain Eukaryota; kingdom Viridiplantae; phylum Streptophyta; class Magnoliopsida; order Lamiales; family Scrophulariaceae; genus Buddleja; species Buddleja alternifolia. Next base: position 6,551,792 of record CM033396.1, on the reverse strand, counting down.
AGATTATTATATGATTTGAGTACAACATAAAAGAGTGGCCAAGAGGAATGCTTAACGTGTGCCTTGAGAGTGATCGAACGCGGACAAATGAGGTCTAGACCAAAGAAAAAATATTTTAGTTAGTAATCCAGCTGAAGAAAAATAAGTATTAATATAATTACTGCGCTATTGGAGTGATTTAGGGGGTCTTGTGACTTACGAATGATTGTAATAATTTCGAGACTTTGATTTCTAATCTTTTATGAGAATGATTCAAATTATTTGCATATGGCCCTGCATGGATATGCTTTGAAGTTTGAAGAGACCATTTTCTGTTTTCTACTGTTAAGAAAATTAAAAAATTTAGAGAAAATTACTAAAATTCCTCTAAAATAAATTTTTGCATCGAAAAAATCCTTGAAATTATTTTTCTATCTAAAATACCCATTCCATCATCTTTTCATTACAAAACCCCAAAAATTTAGAGTTAGTAAATTTATGGACTTAATTGCCCTTAGTCTTCTAAATTGAAATTTAATCAATAGTAGTTTAGTGTAGAAATTTATTTATTTAAAACTTTTATATTGATAATTGATACTAACTGATTTTAATCTTAAATTTTTAGATTTTTTCTAAAATTTGAAAAATGTATTTTTAGATTATTTACCATATTAAAATAAAAAATAAATTATATAAAATATTTAATATTAAAAAATAAATTTGTATTATATGATTTATCAATTTGAAAAATTTAAAAGAAAAAATATCTGATAAAAAAATCAATTAATCAAGTCTTAACTTAATAAATGAAGGGTAATTTAGTCCAAAAAGGTGTTAATCCTAACTTTTGGGTTTTTGAGATCAAAAAATATCTACATATTGAATTTTTAGATACAAAAATTAATTTTAGGGTGGTTTTAATAATTTTCTCAAAAATTTAAGAGTATATATGTTTGTCTATTGTTTTCTCTGAGAATTAATTCTCTTTTATTTTCCTTTTGTCTGACTACCGACGTATTAATTCAGGAACATTAAATCTCACCACTAAATAATTTCAATTAATATGATGATAGCCATTATAAAACTAGCATGAGTGTTATGACTAATTACTTTTCACTTAGTATAATTTGACTAATTTTAAAATCAGTCTAATCAGTAACTATCTTTTATTATATAATATTTTTATAATCTACTCTATAACTCATCAAAATACATAATCAATCATATTTTTATTTGTGCACCCTTATTCCAGTCTATATACGTTCTCATATTGTGGTAGTGTTAATAAAGTTAAAACGAGATATAAATTTTATTTGTTCCATATTATTAACACATATTGTGTGTTCAAAAAAGGAAAAAAAAATTGTTTATAAGATGAGATAATATGTGATAAAAATAATACCCATCATTGAGCACTAATGTTAAGGTGTCTGTTTACATATAAGAAAAAATAGAATTTGGGCCGATAACATATATTGAGCCCAAAAGAGAAGTGCAATCCTAATGAGGTTAGATGGGCAAAAAATGGAGCCTGTCAACTGTGGGGCCCAAAACCCGGAAACGAGGTGTAGAGGGCAAATCTTTAAAAGCCCAAAAACTATAAAGAAGGAGAAACTTGATCCGATCAGAAAAATAGGCGCCAAGCGGAACAAATTTAAAAAGGGAGTTGCAAGCGATTTTCGCAAGTTGACAAATGTGGAGGTTACGAGAAAATCATGACGGAGGGCTAGAGTATATATGCAGGGACGAAGAAAAAGAAAAAGATAGACAATCAAAATCAACTCTGCAAGAATTACTTTCTTTTTCTATTTCAATAGCTTTAGACGTAGTTAGGCTTAATTAGGCTTAGTGTACTTGGTCAGTAGCGTAGATTAGTGGTTAGCATCATTGTACTCGAGCACTGTTACTTTGTAACAAGAAGAATTCAGCCGAAGAAAAATATGGAGGTATATTTATATTTAAGCTTTTAAGCGTTGATTAATTGCTTAAATTCCAGTGTATCTTCTTTGTTTGTTGAAGTATATTTACGTTTAGGCGATTAAGTGTTGATTAGTTGCTTGGGTATTAATATATCTTCTTTAATTACTACACGAATCGAATAACTAAATCAATTCAAATCATAAATCACCATTAGCACACATAGGCAGGGATTATTAGATAATTCTAGGTTAAAAATTATCAAAAGGCTTGGATCGAATATTCGAAATTCTTCCCTAGGCTAGTTTGTTCGAAAACACGAAACAATGTCCATTATTCCACATCATATCCTCAAAATTAACAAGGTACACATATCATGCTTAGTGAAGGATTATAAAATTGATTAATTTTCAATTTTATGTAATTAGAATTAGAACACGCGTAATTAACCATTATTTTAAAAAGTAGTTATGATCTCTTCAAAAAAAAAAGTGATTATGATGGTCATATTCTAAGCGCGTACTATTTGTCACGACGTCGTTAGTCCACTTCAAGCCTCTAATAGATAGCGTGATGGTGATATTATTTGGCAATATTAATATCTTACTTATGTTTCTTCATAATGTTACGTATATCAGAAAATCCTCTCTTACTCCTTTTAAGTCAAATTTATATGGCTGCATCAACATTTGTGTTGGTACTTATCGAGTTTAGAATAAATCTGCTTTTATATGTTCATACAATCAAAATTATTCGATCTTCACGTAGGGACGGATCCAGGATTGACTTCTTGGGGGGGTCGGATTGCATTATTGTAAAAAAAATTGACAATCTTTATGAGTATATATTTAAACTTATTTTATTTTTAACTGATAAATAAAATAACAATTATCAAAGCGTAACAAGACTAACTTTTAATAAATTTATAGTAATTTAGTTTCAAAATATAAAACAATTCCTTAAAAAGTTTATCGAAACTGTACACGACGTTCAGAATGTTTATCCCTTTTTATAGTTTTTTTAAAAAATATTTGTTAATTCTAATTCTAACAAGTGTAGAAGAGAAGTTTAAAAGAGAAAATCTTTATTAATTCTAATAAGTATATAAGAGAAGTTCAAAAAAGAATATATAAGTATATAAGAGAAGTTAAAAAAAGAATGATAGAATAATTGGCAATTCATTTTTTAAATCAAATCAAAATAAGGACATTAGCATGTCATAAATCCTCCGCCCCTTTTAGATTGAGAAGAAACGTACACATTTAATTGAGAAAAAGTGTTTAAAAATAAAAAATGCATAAGAGGGCAATTGGACTCGAACACCAGCCCTCCAAAATCCCACTTGATTGATCTTCTTAAAGAAATGCATACAACCAACTCTACCAAAGGCCTTGTTACACTAAATACAGAACCGAATATATATATTTATGGGGGGGCCATATTCTAAAACTTTAAGCACACTACAGGAAAAATTTGAAGTCTCGGGGGGGCCGAGGCCCCCCGCCCCCCCCCCCTAAATCCGTCCCTATCTTCACGAACAGAATAAAAGGTTGTTTTTTGACTTATTCCCCTATGAGTAAGGACGGGGCCAGGATTCAAAGGTGGGAGGGCGAATGTAAAAATTTGAGGAAATCTTAATATTTTTAGATTTTGAGGGGGCGAAATGTCAAAAATAAAAATTTTATAGGGGTAAAATGTGAAAAATTAAAATTTTCCAAAATTTGGAGCCTCCCACGCCCCCCCCCCGGTCTCTGCCTACGACTTGAATGGACACACTACAAAAAAAATAAAAAACATTGATAAAATGACAACTGATAAAGTAAAAATTGTCACTAATTATAAATTTTTTGTTTTGTCATAACAATATGTTTTAGGGACAATTACAAAAAAAATCCCAACTTATTGGCTAAATACAGTCCCCCTCCTTCATGTTTGTCCAATTACTTTCACCTCCCTAAAACTAGGATGTCCAATGTAAACTAACGAAAAATGATGAAATGTCCATTTTGCCCTAAAGTAAAATAGACAAAAAAACTTGAAAAAATTTGAAATTCATCAAAAGACTTTTTTACCCCTCTATGTAATAGAAGGCCAATCATCACCTTCCTCCCGCTCATTCTCACGTCTTTTCCATTTCCAAATCCCAAAAATCTCTCTAAATTTTTTTTTTAATTTTGCCCCTGAAATCACCGGCACCGCCTTACACTACCACTGACACCTTACTCTACCACTGTAGACGATGAAGAATGATGAAAACGACTAATGACATGAGCCTAGTATCTTGGAAAATGTTAGAGAAAGGTAAATAGGGATTATCATACGTATTTTTGGCTTTTTTTATGTATATTTGTTGCTAAACTATAGTATGGAGTATGGATAGTGTTATTGTAAGCATGCATTGTGGTTTTTCGAGTTTCTCTATTTTTATTTTTATTTTATTCTTGGGTTTGAGGGTTTGATGATCTGGAAGTTTTTGATTGGTATTAGGGCTTGTTGTATGAAAAATCCACAAATGCAGAGAAAAACCCTACTTAAAAAAAAGAATCAATTTTTGATGGTTTGATGATCCAGGAGTTTTTGGTTTTTATTATGTGTGTATTGTAAGTACAAAAAATCTGAATCAGGGTTTGTTGTATGAAAATCCCCATATCCTGATAGAAACCCTAGTTTTTAGATCGGAAAAAACAAATCTGATTTTTTGGTTGACATCTGAAACTGATCTGATTTTATGTTCTATTCTGTCATTTTTAATGTATTTTTTATCATGATATGTTTATTTTCTTTTGTCATATTACTGTCCTTATGCATTGTTTGTATTTTTTTTGCAGAAAGCAGCCTATGAGATAACAGTGCACTACATGGATCATGTTGCGGGTCCTTAAAGATATCTTACCCTTTGGGTATAGATATGCCCACCTTATGACTCCAATTGGTGGTAGGGCTTTAAGTCATGTTCCTCGAATTGTAGAAAGGAGAATGATCTTTCATTGTAGTGTGGAAGGACGTAGTGATCTAAGGCTCAGTATGGCAAAGGATGAAGATGTGGAAAAGATGTTCAAAAGGAACCACAAGTCAAGAAAAATTAACTTATATGTTGAGTTTAAGGATGAGAGTGAAAGTGAAAGTGGGGAGGAGGAGGAAAAAGATGATGGTGAGGGCAGTGGTGAGGATGAAGAGATTGGTGAAGGCAGTGGGGAAGATAATTCAGAGGCCGCTGGTGAAGATAACTTTGAGGGCAGTGGTGGTGAAGATGATGGTGAGGGCAGTGGTGGTGATGATGGCGAGGATGACAGTGGATTTGTTGATGAACAGGAAGATGATGGTATATGTGGTGTTCAAAATGAGGCTTCAGAGGAAGATCATGATGATGCTCTATCAAATTATCAATCTGATAATCACTATGAGGTTAAGAATTCTTCAGATGAAGAATTCCATTGAAGTGCATATTCCTAAAGACCCTATGGAGAAAATTAGGTTGGTAAGAGGTGCAATTTTTGGGGATGTTTGGGAATTTAGAAAGCTTTTGAAAGAATATGCCATTAGAGAGGGTCAGATACAAAGGATTCAAAATGATCCAAGAAGAGTGACAGCTGTTTGTGCTGTTGAAGGGTGTCCTTGGAGGATTCGTGCCTCCTCTATTGGGGATGTTGGTGTGTTTAAGATCAAGAGGTTGGTGCCTGAGCACACTTGTGTCAGGGTTGACCATGTGAAGGAGACAAGTGTAAACTGGCTATCAAACAAGTTGGTTAATGTTCTGAGGGCAAATCCAAAAATGAAACATAAGAGGGTAGCTAATGAGTTTCAGAAGTTTTGAATAAATCTACCTTACATGCAGTTGTATAGGGCAAAAAAGAAGGCAATGGAGATGCTTGAAGGCAATTATGCTAACTCATATGCCCTCATTCCTGCCTATTCTGAGATGGTTACAAGGAGAAACCCAGGTACTGTAGTCAAAATACACTACCACTTGGAGGGAGAAAAAGAGGATGTTGAGATGGTGTCTTTAGGGTCCATACCTGCCTCACCTTCATTCGGGAAGATATTTATTGGGTTAGATGCACTGAAAATAGGGGTTTTAGCTGGACGTCAGCCTTTTATAGGCTTTGATGGGTGTTACTTGAAAGACCCCTTTAGTAGAGTTCTGTTAGCTTTCCAGTCAATTGATGGAAACAATGGTCTATTCCATTTACCTATGCTGTGGTGGAATTAGAGCGTATGGAGAGTTGGGCATTCTTCTTTACATGCCTTGAACAGTTTCTTGGGGGATTCACAAATAATAGACCATTGTGCTTTATGACAGACTGATAAAAGGTAAATTTCTGTGTTTATAACTTGTGTATTGGTGTTATATGTTTGGTTGTTTTAACGGTTTTTCAGAAATGTTAATTTTTGTGTAGGGTGTTATATGTTATATTAAGTATTGTATATTGTAATGTTTGTTTTGGATGAAGGATGTCTATGTAATATCTTTCTATTATTGAAATGCAGGGTATGGTTGAGATAATTAGCTAAAAAGTACCCCATGCCATTAATAGTAAGTGTGCCAGATATCTTTTGGCCAACTTTAGGGGTCAATTCTCTGGTTCGGTGTTGAGGAAGTACTTCTGGATAGCTAGCAGGTCATACACAACATATGACTACAATTTTGCCATGGACAAAATCAAGCAATTCAACCCAAAGGCCTATGATTGGTTGAAGAAGATACATGTTAGCATGTGGTACATGCATGCCTTTGATAAATGAATCAAGAATGATCATGTCACGAGCAACATATTAGAGTCCTTTAATAGCTGGATGGGATTATTGAGGGGAAAGCCAATATTGACTTCGCTTGATGGACTGAGGGCAAAGATATTGAATAGATGTAGAAGAGGCATGAGAAGGGTGCAAAATGGACTAGTCTTGTAACTTGAAATACATTAGATGAGCTCAACAACACCATAAAGAAGTCAAGGCAGTGCAAAATTCAACAAGGAAGTGATTATGAGTTTAAAGTGAATGATGGTAGCACACACTACATTGTTGATTTGAGCAGTTGGAAATGTGATTGTGGTGTGTGGGAGGTGTCAGGGCTGCCATGTAAGCATGCAACAGTGAGCATAGTTCACAGGAGGGAGAACATTCAGATGTACACCCATGCAAGCTTCCACAAGATGAAGTACATGATGGCATATGCTCACAGAATTCACCTCATTGCTGACCCTGTCTTTTGGACTGACATTCTATCAGATATTCCTAAACTTCTCCCTCCACCACAAAAAAGATTGCTAAGGAGACCAAGGGTACACAGGGCTAGGGAATCTGGTGAGACTACAGTTGTAATAGAAGGCACTGCTACTAAGTTCACCAAATGTGGAAAATACAAAAGGAGTGGGCACAACCAAAGAACATGTGAAAGGGCCCCTGTCAGAGCCAGGTAAAGGAAGAAACAAAAGAGAAATGTGGAACTAGTTTGTCTAATTTGATATTATCATTTGATAATTGTTGTTCATTTTGCAATATTTTAACTCAATTTGTTGTTTGTTTTGTAGGATGAAGATATGCCTCTTGGTGAGATGTTGTTGAGAATGAAGAAGAAGCATAGGATAAATGCATCTGGATTTGGCCCAAGTTCTGAAGCTGGTCTGAGTTTAGGATTTTTTGAAGGTGGCCCAAGTTCTGGTTCTGCATTTGTTGAAGGTGGCCCGAGTGTGCAAGGTGTGCAAGGTCTGGAAGATGGTACAAGTGTGCAAGGTTTTGAAGATTACCCAGATATATTGATATTGACAACCTAATTGATTCATAGAATGAAACATGTGATAATGAAGTGCAGCCTGGTGGTAATACTGAGGATTGATGGTGGTATTAGGAGTATTGGGTAGGTAGAAAATAGGATAGTTTTTTTATCAATGCGCAATTGGCTTTTGATGCTTGTTTTGGTGGTCTGAACAATGCTCTTTTGGTGGTTTTTTTGATGTTTGTTTTGATGGCTTTTGGGATGTAAACTTAGTGCTGGTTATTGTTGGTCATCAATGCCAGGAGTATGCATTGTTGTAAAAATTTCCCTTGCTTAACTTATGTTATGAAGATTAATTAAGCTTGTGATCTTTCTAATATTATTGAAATGGTTATGAAAGGGTTATAAATGACATTCATATTTGTTCACAAGGGTGTATATGTAATGTATTGGTTTAAATAAGGAGCTAAGCGTAATGCGATAACTAACCTATATCAGAGTTTAAAATGATTAATGTTTCCCAATAAGTTTAATAAGTTTATTATTTAATATTTTAATTCAATAAATACAAAAATTAATTATATCAATTAAACTACTTAAATTAATCAAAGTTGCAAAGGTCAATATTAGCAAAACCAAAATGTCTTACATTGAAGCTATATGATAATACATTACATGCAGCCCCCTCCACATGATATGGGTAGGCTGGTCCGAAAAAATAGTCAACAATCACAAAGGTCAACCCTAGGGGCAAAATCGATTTTTCATAAAAAATAAGGTTATTACGTCATCAAAATCCATACAAAAAGTTAACGGAAGTACCTCAAAATGTTAGATGGACAATAAATTTAGGAAGGTGGAAGTAATTGGACAAACATGAGGGAGGGGGCTGTATTTAGCCCATAAGTTGAGGAGTTTTTTGTAATTATCCCTATGTTTTACATGTGTAATAGTGGCAAAATTTATATAGAATTTGTCACTTTTAATAATTATTTACAAGAAAATGTCGTCATTATTGACAATTAGTGACATTGGCAAGAATTATAATTGTCACTATATTTGTATTGTCTCTAAGTTGTCATTATACATGTGCTACTAATTTTCAATAGTGAGAATTTTAAATAAACTCTTGTCACTAAAAATCTTTATAGTGACAAAACAAAAATTATTATCAGTCATTATGTACATCTAATGACAAGTTTAACATTGTCATTTCAGATTTTGTCGTTAATATTATATTTTATTATAGTGACAACTGGTAACCTAAAGCGAGGGGTATAATAAGAAGGGTATAATCAATTGTACTTGTTTTTCAATGTCACCAAAGGGACACCCTTGAAAGAGGGGGAATTTTAGAATAGATTGAGTCTAATGGAGTCGGCCTATTCAACAACATTGGATGCAGGTGTATTGAGTCTTTTTTACTATCTTGTCCTTGTATCCAATAATATATAATGCATCGGCTCTATTGGACCCGATCTAACAAGAAAGGGTCACTAGTTAGTAAGACTTGATATGTACATGCCACTCCATAATTTTTCAAGTTTAAGCGGCGAAGTTGAGATCCCGTAATCTGTCATGAGTTTTAATTCTACTGGATGTATTTTCTATATTTTAAGTAATATATTAGTCAATTTATAATTGTTGCGGACTGCGGTAGTTGTTAATGGTGGATTATTGATAGTTAAAATTTATGTTAGTAATAACATACGCTTGAAAAAAAAAAAAGAAAGAAAAAGAAAGAGTAATACGATATTACAAGCTTCCTTTATTTCTTTCTTTTTTTAGAAATATTATATGCATGTCACCGTTCATACAATCATCAATTTATCATTTTTCCAATTTTAAAAGAATTTATTCATTAAAAAATCTTCGAGAAATGAGGAAAAAAATATTTTCGACTCTTACCTATGTCAACCGGAACACTTTGGTATATAATTTATTAACTTTTACATCCGAGTACAAAACCTTTGTAAATTGTGACAGGTAAGTCCATTGAAGGAATAATTTGAAATATTTCCTCTGAAAAGTCTGTCACGTGCATCAGATATGACTTAAATTGTGTACCAAAATGCACATATTCATGCAAGGTAGAAGTAGTTGGGTACATGAAATGCAATACGATAGGGTACAAAGAGCATATATATCATGGAATGTATAGGTAGTCGGGTGCACAATCTAAGTCAAATTATTCTTCTGATAAATTTACTTGTCACAATTTACAAAACTTGGGTACTAAAATATAAAAGTTAATATATTGTGTATCAATGTGCTCCGACCGATATCGGTTGAAGTGAAAATGCTTTTTGCCCTCAAAAATTTATTACATTGGGTCTTGCTGTAACAATTAACAGCAACGTTATTACTATAGTTCGAACATGTGATAAATATGTGACACAAAACCGCTTGCCATTTATCGTTTTCCGATTCCTTTTGCATTTGACAGCTTTGTCACTAGGCCTTACACTATGTAGCACATAGATAATTCTTATTTTACACCACATTTAATTGTATAACTATATTAAATATATCCCATACAGTTTATGTTGTATTACACAAAAATTAGTCACAAAAATATATTTAACATTGATATATGACGCAACATACAATTACTGATCAATTTTCTTTCCCGTGGAACACTTATTAAGGATAACATTAATTTACCAAAAAAATAAATTAAATAACATTATCTGATCTAACCCAAATCCAGGGATTCGGATCTCTCAGTCTGGAATAACCCGAATCACTCTACGAGTATTATGATGAATATTTATGGCTGCACTTAATAATGATTGAGCTATCTACGTACCTAATTAGGATCAAGTCAACGTAGTTCTATATTAATGATGATATATAGGATCGTACTCGGTGAACGATTCTAGTCTCCAAATTTATAAGTATATAGGAACGTACTTCTCAGTCTATAAACTCGTTACTAATGAAAATACGAGGCTAAAACGGGAGAGAGTATTCTCCAGTCCCCCCCCCCTCCAATAAGTGTTATGAGGGGGTATTTATAGATGCAAGTGTTGTACGGATCTAACAGCGATAAGTGGGTCGCACCGATGATGCCACGTGGTGCCTATGAACGGTCAAGATCTTGACTCGTATCTAGTGAACGACCCGACCCGGATCACTTAAAAACACGCGGATCTTCCATTATGGGCCTATTTCTGGGTCTGTGTTGGGCCTCACATGCTATAACATTTCATTCTTGGACTAAATACCATATTTTGGTATATCATTAAGTCCCCCACTTCATCAGTATTAAAGAGGAGACATTTATGGCTTTCAATTTACTACTGAGGAAGTAAAAGTCAAAAGTAAATCTGAATTTTTCACTAAATAACGATATTACAAATATGATCTATGTTTCACATCAAAGTTTAAAGTCGAATTAGACTTAAGAGTTAAAAATATGATCTTTTATCTTGGGTTGTTCATGACGTACGAGCCCAGAGTTGAGAACTAAAGAGTAAAACATGTGATCTCTCTAAGATCATCTATCTTGGGCCGTTCACGACGTACGGCTCAAGAGTTAGAGTCTAATTAGACTAAAGAGCTGAAAATGTGATCTTTCTAAGATCATCCTCCTTGGGTCGTTCTCGACGTACGACTCCAGAATTAGAGTCTAATTACACTAAAGAGTTAAAAATGTGATCTTTCTAAGATCATCTATCTTGGGTCGTTCACGACGCACGACTCCAGAGTTAGAGTCTAATTAGACTAAAGAGTTGAAAATGTGATCTTTCTAAGATCATCTATCTTGGGTCGTTCACGACGTATGACTCAAGAGTTAGAGTCTAATTAGACTAAAGAGTTGAAAATGTGATCTTTCTAAGATCATCCACCTTGGGTCATTCTTGACGTACAACTCCAGAGTTAGAGTCTAATTAGACAAAAGAGTTGAAAATGTGATCTTTCTAAGATCATCCACCTTGGGTCATTCACGAAGTACGACTCCAGAGTTAGAGTATAATTAGACTAAAGAGTTGAAAATGTGATCTTTCTAAGCTCATCCACCTTGGGTCGTTCACTACGTACGACTCAAGAGTTAGAGTCTAATTAGACTAAAGAGTAAAACATGTGATCTCTCTATGATCATCTATCTTGGGTCGTTCACTACGTACGACTCAAGAGTTAGAGTCCAATTAGACTAAAGAGTTGAAAATGTGATCTTTCTAAGATCATCCACCTTGGGTCGTTCACGAAGTACGACTCCAGAGTTAGAGTCTAATTAGACTAAAGAGTTGAAAATGTGATCTTTCTAAGATCATCTATCTTGGGTCGTTCACGACGTACGACTCCAGAGTTAGAGTCTAATTAGACTAAAGAGTAAAACATGTGATCTCTTTAAGATCATCTATCTTGGATCGTTCTCGACGTACGACTCAAGAGTTAGAGTCTAATTAGACTAAAGAGTTGAAAATGTGATCTTTCTAAGATCATCTATCTTGGGTCATTCACGACGTACGACTCCAGAGTTAGAGTCTAATTAGACTAAAGAGTAAAACATGTGATCTCTCTAAGATCATCTATCTTGGGTCGTTCACGACGTACGACTCCAGAGTTAGAGTCTAATTAGACTAAAGAGTTGAAAATGTGATCTTTCTAAGATCATCTATCTTGGGTCATTCACGACGTACGACTCCAGAGTTAGAGTCTAATTAGACTAAAGAGTAAAACATGTGATCTCTTTAAGATCATCTATCTTGGGTCGTTCACTACGTACGACTCAAGAATTAGAGTCTAATTAGACCAAAGAGTTGAAAATGTGATCTTTCTAAGATCATCTATCTTGGGTCGTTCACGACGTACGACTCCAGAGTTAAAGTCTAATTAGATTAAAGAGTAAAACATGTGATCTCTCTAAGATCATCTATGTTGGGTCGTTCACTACGTACGACTCAAGAGTTAAAGTCTAATTAGACTAAAGAGTTGAAAATGTGATCTTTCTAAGATCATCCACCTTGGGTCGTTCTCGACGTACGACTCCAGAGTTAGAGTCTAATTAGACTAAAGAGTTGAAAATGTGATCTTTCTAAGATCATCCACCTTGGGTCGTTCTCGACGTACGACTCTAGAGTTAGTTTGAGCTCGTTTATTTGATTCTATCTTCTATATGAATTTTACGGCGATTGCCATCTTTGGATGCTTTTGCTAGGCTGCTCGTAATTACGAGTCTGACGATCCCTTTCATTTGCTGGGCTGCTCGTGATTACGAGTCTGACGATCCCTTTCATTTGCTGGGCTGTTTATAATTACGAGTCTGACAATCCCTTTCTTTTGATGGGCTGCTCGTAATTACGAGTCTGACGATCCCTTTCTCTTGTTGGGCTGCTCGTAATTACGAGTCTGATGATCCCTTTCTTTTGCTGGGCAGCTCGTAATTACGAGTCTGACGATCCCTTTCTCTTGTTGGGCTGCTCGTAATTACGAGTCTGATGATCCCTTTCTTTTGCTGGGCTGAACGAGTCTTCATATTGCCAACCTCCATTCCTAATAACAAGTCTCTGCATCCTCAAAGTAGTTTCCCACAGACGGCGCCAACTGATCTAACCCAAATTCAGGGATTTGGATCTCTCAATCTGGAATAGCTCGAATCACTCTACGAGTATTACGATGAATATTTATGGTTGCACTTAATAATGATTAAGCTACCTACGTACCTAATTAGGATCAAGCCAACGTAGTTCTATATTAATGATGATATATAGGATCGTACTCGGTGAACGATTCTAGTCTCCAAATTTATCAGTATATAGGAACGTACTTCTCAGTCTATAAACTCGTTACTAATGAAAATACGAACCTAAAACTGGAGAGAGTATTCTCCAGCCCCCCCCCCCCCATAAGTGTTATGAGGGGGTATTTATAGATGCAAGTGTTGTATGGATCTAACAGCGATAAGTGGGTCGCACCGATGATGCCACGTGGTGCCTATGAACGGTCAAGATCTTGACTCGTATCAAGTGAATGACCCGACTCGGATCACTTAAAAACACGCGGATCTTCCATTATGGGCCGGTTTATGGGTCTGTGTTGGGCCTCACATGCTATAACATTTCATTCTTGGACTAAATACCATATTTTGGTATATCAATTATACTCTTGCATTGGGTAGCTGTTGAGTCCGCCTTAATTAGTTGTTTATGCGAATATTATTCATACTCTACCCGACCCCTTTCGGACCAACTCGTTTTGGACCCGCGCATTTGGACTCGTATTACATTGACCTAGTTGGACCCAATCCATCTATTTGTCCTCGATAAGTAGTTTACAATGTGAAAAACAATATAATAGGTGGAGCACTTCTAATAAAGTGAAATTGTTGAGTATCATATATATTACAGTATATCTTAAGAAATCAACAATAAAAAATAAAACTTTCATACAAGACACAACAAATTATATTTCTTGGATCGACACTCTTATTTGAGAGAAATACTAAAGAACAACTAAAAACTAAAGACAAAACAAAGTCGTGACTGATTGTCATTCTCAACATCTCATGTGGAGCAAAAATTCAAGGCGGGGATCTTGTTACTCCTACAACGAGAAGAACATAATCTGAAGAGAGAGGTGGTTGATAAGATGACACCAACTAGTGGAGGAGGGCAATTTCGTTCGATCAATTAGACATTGATAAAAACAAAATATAATTGTATACCGAAAGAATGGATACCGGTAGGTGTGGATAAGAAGACGAGGTTAGGGGAAGGGGGTCTAGGGCCTGTAGGCATGGGAGTGCCCTTAATTTAATAGAACTAGCATTATCACTTGTATGGCAAATGAGCATAAACAAGAAGAAATATATCTTTTTTTTTATATAAGAAAAATATATCGTTGTTCACCAAATATCATTCTTGATGATGTCCTATTATAATTTACTACCTTCCCAAGTGTGTATTTACACGGGGCCTCATGTATTGTATTTTTCAAATGAAGAATGTAGATCTACACTCAGTATTTGAGGTTTCAGAACTCACCTAATGCCACCCGTTAACAATCAGATATCAGGGTGAGTTTTGAGAATTTTTATTTCAAAATAGCGTATTATCTTTGTTTTATATGAGTACAATGAATATATATAAATTATATATTTTATACTTTTCAAAAATTTAATATACATATCGTACATATGTAAAATAAAATATGAAAAAGAAATGCAATGGAGGGAACTGGTGCAACCGTTCAAGCGTATTGAATCTCTGGTCACAAAACTATTTCGATACTTCCAAATTCCAATTGATTGTATATGAAGTCACTGCACATCAAAAGAACAAACAGTCTAATTCATTGTATGCGTGAAAAAAGTCATGATTTAAATATTATTAATAAAGACTTCCATGATTAATCCACAACCATTGTGAATATAGTATTAAGGTTTAGTAACCACATGTAATAACCTTGTTATTTCTCCATCTTTCTACGAAAGCACACGAAATTAAATTAAATTAAATTAAATTGACCTTAATAAGCCAGAATCAAATTTCTTGTCACTTTCAGATGTAATTTTAATTGTCTCAAAACTTTATCAATACATAACCCCGTTTCAGCTTTTGGGCCCTCTCGATGCAGCACCTGGTGCATACAAAGGTGACATGTGTCACCTCTTTTTATTTCCTTTTTTTTTGTTTCTTTTGAGATTTTTTTGTTTTTTTTTACCATTTTGTGTTTTTTTTGCTTTTACTTTTATGTTTTAAAAGTTTAAGAAATTGTGTCTTACTCATCTATATTTATAATAGTTGGTGTGCTTATGCGGTTGGACTCAAATAATTTAATATTATAAATTCAACCGATATGACATGTATAATTAGTAGGCTAAAATTAATCCAACACCAAATAATTATATCTTCAAATCAGGCGGTTCGTGTAAGTTGAATTGGATTATATCTTAATAAGAAGTGCTCACAACTCAAATTATTTGATGATTAAAATAAAACTAGATAATGATAGTAAAATATTAAATAAATTAATATTATTCACTCACAACTCAATTTATTTGATGTTGTGAATAATATAGGTAATTTTACACTTTATTATCAATATTTTTTTTTGATTAAAATATCAAATAATTTAAGTTGTTAACGAGTATAAATAAAATATAATAAAATATTTTTTTTGGTGACACATAAAATTGAAAAAAAAAACGCAAATGAAAAAAGAAAAAAAAAAGGAGGAGGAAATAAAGAGACGTCACATGTCACCTATGCAAACCTGGTGCATACGCACCAGGTGCATCTTCGAGGAAACCCATCTTTTGGTCTAATCATTCTCCACGTGTACACTGCGTCGGTCAAGTAAAATCAGACATATCATTTGTTTTCTTTGGGATGAAAATCAAACATATCACTAGCACCTAGGAAAATTGTAGTCGACGGTAAGGACATGTTTGGAATGAAAGTGGAAGTCTGAATTTCCATATAGCATTCAATTTTTAGGTTTATCTGCAAACATTTAGGGCTTGTATGGTATTGTTTTCGTTTCCAATGCTCAATTTTTAAGTTGAAAAATGTAAAAAAGTGAGTTTTCAAACTTTTATTGATTTTCGTGTTAAAATGAAAATATGTTTGGATAAGTTGTTTTGAGTTGTTAGTTTATAAGTTGAAAATGAAAATATGTTTGGATGAATATAGTTTTGTGAGAATATCTCTACGAAAAGACGTGATGAGAATGAGAATATGTTTGGATGAATTTTTTTTTGAGATATAAATAGAATAAAAAATTGAACATGATTTGACATAAAGTAAATATTTTTATAGTTAGTGGTGTAGTTAGTTATATTTATATGTGTGTGTGTGTGTATATATATATATATGACAAGTATATATAGATAGAATAATAGGAGTGATTGGATAATTGAATGGATGGGATGGGGGTAGGAAAACTTGGGAAAACCCCCACGTTTCACCTAAAAGGCTACCAGTTTTTAGGGCTTGTGTTTGTGAGATTTTAATTAGTTGAGAGTTGTTTTGGGCTTGGACTCTCAAAATGTTGAGAAATAAGAAACAAAACTTGGGTCAATAAATTGGGCCAAACATGATTTGAGTTTCAAAAAAATTGAGAATTGAGATTTGGGTTTTGAAAACAAAACCATACAATGCCTTATATTTTGGGACCCACAAGCTCAATTGGTTGGCTTATGTTATTGAAGAGGTTTTTGAACTCGTGAATTATGGAATATTTCATTTATAAATGAATTTTACTTGTAATCTCAATCACATAGAGGGTGATGATACTGAATTCAGAACATCTTTAGTCGGTGGAATTGATCATATGCAGTATGTATAAGGCTCGTGATGTCAACTTTTAGACTAAATTTGTCAATTTACTAGGACTGAACACCTGAAATTTTCATGTGGTGGTACTAATCCTCAAAAAAAATTAAGGTATAGCCCAAGAATATATGAGCTGATAAATTATTTCTTTACTCTAAAAATATATATTCTCATTGTTGTGAAACAGTAGTTGAGAATTCCTTGGACCCGCCTTCATTTTGTTTATGATGCGAATCTTCTATTTTTGTATAGGATTCGATCAGACCCAACCCAACCCGACCCGACCCGACCCATTTTGGACTCATATTGTATCGACCTAGTTGGTCCCAACATGTCTATTTGTAACTGTACTAAATAGTTTACAAAGTGGAAAGCATTACAATAAGACTTCGAAAACACGGAAGAGAGATGTGGATGGTAAGATGACACCAACTGATGGAGGCAGGGACGAGGGAAGGGGGGGCTGGAGGGTGCCCCCCCCCCCCCCCCCCCCCCCCCCCCCCCCTCAAATTTTTAATTTTTCAAGTTTCAGACATAGTTTTTGAATATGCAATTTCGCACCCACCCACCCACCCACACTCTTTTTATCTATTTTTGGTATGCCATGAGTGGTGAAAGTATATTATAGTTTTCCCATTTCAAAGTTCAAGAACGTGTTGTATTATTTGAATGCAAATCTTTGTTTGATTTTTTCACTTTATATATTTCTAAACTCTAGTAAAAAAAAACATTTGGTTTAAAAAATTTCAACAGCTACATTATCGGCATTTATAAAGCAATTCGAAAAATTTTGAATAGAGAGAAAGTTTGAATTTTCATATAGCATTCAATTTTTGGGTTTATCTGCAAATATTTATATATTGGGACCCACAAGCTCAATTGGTTGGTTTATGTTATTGATGAGGTCTTTAGATTCGTGATTCGCGAATCATGAAAAAATTCATTTATATGTGACTTTTATGTGTAAGATCAATTATATTGAGACTGATGATCATGAATTCGGAACATCTCTTGTCAGTGGAATAGATTATGTAACGTATGTATAAGACTCATTTTTTTTTCTAATAATACGAACGCAGAAAAAGTAATAAAACAACACCACAAACAGAAACTAGACAACAAAGCACATCCTAACAGCTAGAGCCACAACTGGCCTCCATATCCAGTAATTCCATAAGCTCTTGTGGGGGTTCAATCCACAGTTTCCTCTCGAGAGGGGAGTCATGTCCATACTTAGCCAAAAATCTGCACAGTGATTGCCTTCCCACCGAGTATGGGCGAATTCATTAGGTTCATAAGAAGGCTATGGCAGTCCTCAATAATGTAACCAAGGGGGTGTTTCTGAGTGTCACATTCCTTGATAAGGCGCTAACCTCCGAATCAGTTTCGATAATTAATTTCTTGCATGTTCTATCCCAAGCCATCCTAAGACCTTCTCTAATACCCAATAACTCAGCTGTG
Source organism: Buddleja alternifolia (assembly GCA_019426215.1). Classification (NCBI taxonomy): domain Eukaryota; kingdom Viridiplantae; phylum Streptophyta; class Magnoliopsida; order Lamiales; family Scrophulariaceae; genus Buddleja; species Buddleja alternifolia. The sequence continues at coordinate 6,533,438 of CM033396.1, read as the reverse complement.
TTGATAGTCAAGTCACCCAACCCAATTGAGAAACCTTGAATCCACCGACCCCACTGATCTCTGATAAGTCCTCCAGCTACAGCTGATTTCTTGTCCATATAAACGCTACCATCTGTATTCAATTTTAACCAACTTGAGGGTAGGGGAGGCCAAGTAACGCAGTCACTACTGGGAATCTGGCAATCTTTAGATTCAAAAGCCATAGATATGTCCCTCCAATAACTTGATTGAGAATGCAATTTCCATTGGTTTTTCAGGTTTGTGATTAAAAACAAAGTTATTTCTGGCAAGCCATATGGACCATAAAGTGACAATGAAAAAAACCTTCCAATTACATTCTGGACTAATGATATTGTTAAATTCTAAGTTGAGAAGATGAGCCAATTGGTTCTACTTAGATGCCAAAAACGGAAGAAATCTGAAAGAGTGATGATAAATTCCCAAATGAGTTTCGCCTTAGGACAATCAATGAGAGTATGGAACACGTCCTCTCTAGCCAAATGACATCTAACGCAAGTATCCGAATCCGCAATCTTCCTATCAAATCTAAGGGAATTAGTAAGGAATTTTTTATGATGGCAAAGCCATATAAAAAATTTAATCTTTTGAGGACCTTTTAATTTCCAAATCCAATTCCACTTAGAAGAGAGAGGAGAATCACTCTCCGAATCCGAATTCAACACTTTATATGCAGATTTGCTTGAAAATAGCCCATTCGATGATCCTTCCCAAATTTGAGAATCAGCATGGTTACGGCAAAAGGGAGGTGGTGTACAAAGAATACATGCTCTTATCTCTGGAGGGATACTAGTCTTGACTCTACTAAGGTCCCATTTCCCCTCACTATCAATGAGATCCGACATTATAAACCCTACCTTATCACACTCCACCTCACAACCAATCCTCTTGTACAGAGGAGTTTTCCCAATCCACTTATCATACTAAAAGGATATGGAAGAGCCATTACCTATTTTCCAAAGAATCGAGTCACTAATGGCCTTAGTGCTTTGGACAATCCCTTTCCAGAGGCTCGAAGAACCAGGCTTGGGAAAGTGTTCTAGAATCGACGAAGTCTCACCAAGGTACTTACTCTCGAAGACCTTGGACCACACCGTCTCCTCCTTTTGAAAGACACGCCAACCTGTTTTGGCAAGCATAGCCAAATTTTCTTTGCGGGATTCCCTAATACCTAACCCCCCTTTGCTTTTACTACGAATGATTTTGTCCCAACCAAGAAGATGGATCTTCTTGATATTATCAAAGAAACCCCAAAGAAAGGTTCGATTCAGTCTATCAAGTTGATCACAAACTTTGGCAGGGAACCAATTGGAGTGCATGGAATAAATGGGAAGGGCCGAGGTCACCAACTGAATGAGAGTGGCTCTCCCGGCAAGATTTAGGTTCTTCGCTTTCCAACCGGAAAGACAGAGTTGGACATTTCAATAACCTCACGAGAATTTTCACTACTATTCCTAGCATGAGTGATTTTGACTCCAAGATACTTCTCGAGATGGGGAGGTGGGGCAAAACCCGAGAATGTCCACCATTCTACCTCGGGCAGGTTGGACAATTTTAGGAGTGAAAAAAACAGTGGATTTCGACATGCTAACCTTGAGTCCCGAGGCGAGGCAGTACTTATCCAACGTGTGTTTAATCGAAAGGGCCGTCTTCGCATTACACTTAGCTGCTAGGATAATATCATCGGTGAAAAATGTATGTGAAATCGAAAGTCCATTTCGACATAAAGAGACTGGATCCCACTACCTCCTCCTCGATAAGATATGCGAGACGTTCCATACACAAGACAAAGAGATAGGGGGAAAGGGGATCTCCTTGGCATAAACCACAAGTTGGAGCAAAAGGCTCAAGGGGCTCCCCATTCCAAAGGATATGGAGGTTGGCTGACTTAACGCAATTCACGATGAGACGAATAAGAGAATCCGGTAAAAGGAAAAACCGAAGTGTTTGCTCAAGAAAGTCCCATCTAACTTTATCGTACGCTTTTTCAAAATCCAATTTAATTATCATAATTCCTTTTTTACTTTTTGAGATAGAAAGAGAATGAACGAGTTCTTGTAAAACGAGTATGTTATCAAGAGTACTTTCGCAAGGGGTAAAACTCGATTGGTTTGGACAGATTAATTTATTCATGTACGGTTTAAGCCGATGCACAATAGTTTTCGTGATGATTTTGAAAATAACATTACAAAGTGCAATAGGCCTAAATGGGGCAATTGACTCGGGAAGATTAGCTTTTGGAATAAGAGACACAAAGGATCGACCAAGGGACATAAGTATCTCCCCACATGAAAAACATTTTCGGATCACATGAAAAACCGGAATCCCCACACTACTACAAAAATTTTGATAAAAAAAGGCCTGACAGCCATCCAGCCCCGGAGCTTTATAAGGACTCATACTTAAGACCACATTATGCACCTCTTTGCTAGTTAACCTAGCCGAGAGTGACTTAATGGCGTCTCTATCTAAAGAACATTGATAATGGCTCTTAGGAAGTGGAACATGACCAGACCTAGTATCCTCTGAGAAAAGAGCAGGAAAATGATCTCTCACATGCAACTTAAGAGCCTCTAACTCAGAACACCACTCCCCATCAACTTTAAGGGCTAAAATCTTGTTCTTATGTCTTCTACAAATAGTCGAGAGGTGAAAAAATCTTGTGTTTTTATCTCCAAATTTAACCAATTAACGCGTGATTTTTGATACCAAATCATCTCTTCCCGTTGAAGTGTTAAATTGTACTCATACATTAAATCTTTTTCGAGATTAAGAAGTGCTAGGCTATCCACATTCGCAAGTTTTTTTTAATACCAAGGATGCGAGCCAAAAGTTCTCTTTTTTCGCAAAAACGTTACCAAAAGTCTTAGTGTTCCAAACTCTCATCTCCTTAGGCAAAACATCAAGAGCCTCTAAGGCCAAGTTACTCCTTGAAAAAATATCATCAACAGTTTTTGCACATTCGGGGTGGGTAATCCAAGCAAGTTCGAAACGGAAAGGTTTATTTTTAAGGGAATCGAAAATACCTTGACAAGAAATCATGATAGGATGGTGGTCCGAATAGGTACGAGGGAGATGAATAACCAAACCCTCCAGAAATTGCAACCTCCAATCCTCATTAGCTAAGGCCCTATCAAGACGCTCTTGAATCTCGATAACTCCGGATCTCGATCTTAACCACGTGTACTTAGGCCCCTTAAACCCCAAGTCCATCAAATTGCACTTCTTAATATCCTCCGAAAATCTATTACATCTATTCCAATTAGCGGGAATCCCCCCCTTTCTTCTTGTGAACGCTATGGATATCATTAAAATCTCTCGAAATGAGCCAAGGACATTGGATTTGGGAGCTCCACGTATGAAGATTATTCCAAAGAGCTTCTTCAATTCGGTTGGGCATAAACCCTGGAACAAAGCCATCCATCTTCAACTTTCGGACCTATCAAAGCATGGATAGCTTCCGGAAGAACTTCCAAAATGCGCACTTGGATTTTTTGAGGGTCTGAAAGCATCCAAATACCCCCTTCCCGGCCAATGGTGGGCGCACGACACACCCCATCAAAACCTAAATTAGTGGAAATAAAAATTGCCCTATCCTCTGACACCTTAGTTTCAAGAAGAAAAACAACGTCCTGCTTGTGATCCAAAACCATGGATCGGAAATGTCTATTGAACTCACGTCCTCCCGCACCCCGGCAATTCCAACTAATAATCTTCATAGGGTTACTACCAAGATGACTAGCAAGAACAGGACAATCAATGTGGCTTCCCGCCAAATCCCACAAAATCTGTAGCGCCACTACTTGAGCCATTTGGCTTTGTCTCTTCCACTCCTCCCAACTCAGCCTCGACACTAGGCTACAATTGAGGTATTCTTGCTCCGTTTGCGTATACTTCACTTTCACCGCCACTCGCATACTTCACTTTCTCCATTTGTGTATGTATAAAACTCGTGATGATAACTAAATTTGTCATTTTCCTTGGATTAAACACCTGAAATTTTGGTAGCACTACTCTCTCAAGAGAAAGAGAGTGCAAAAGAAAAGACACGCAGCCAGAGAGAGAAAATGTGTAGAGCAGTCATTACACACGTGATTATTAATTTTTAGTGACAAAAAATTTTTGTTTTATCATAATAATATGTTTTACATGTGTAGTAGTGACAAAATTTGTATAGAAGTTGTCACTAAAAATGACTACTTAGTGGCTACAATTATAATTGTCACTTTATTTGTATTGCCACTAAGTTGTCATTATACATGTGTCACTAATTTTTAATAGTGACAATTTTAAAGAAACTCTTGTCAATAAAAAGTTTGTAGTGACAAAATAAAAATTATAATCACTCATTATGTACATATAGTGACAAGTTTAAAATTGTCACTTCAGATTTCATCGTTAATATTACATTTTATTGTACTTTTCAATGTCACCAAAGGGACACCCTTGAAAGGGGGGAAATTTTAGAATAGATCGGGTCTAATAGAGTCGGTCTATTCAACACCATTGAATGCAAGTGCATTGAGTGGTTTTTACTATCTTGTCCTTATATCCAATGATATATAATGTATCGGTCCTATTGGACCCGATCTGGCAAAAAGGGTCACTAGTTAGTAAGACTTGATATGTACACGCCACTCCATAATTTTTCAAGTTTAAGCGGCGAAATTGAGGTCCCGTAATCTGTTTTGAGTTTTAATTCTACTGGATGTATTTTCTATATTTTTATAGTAATATATTAGTCAATTTATAATTGTTGCAGTAGTTGCTAATGGTGTATTGTTGATAGTTAAAATTTGTGTTTGTAATAACATACGCAAACGTTTGACAAAAAAAGGAAGAAAAAGAAAGAGTAATACGATATTACAAGATTCCTTTATTTCTTCTTGTTATTTAATTTTATTTTATTTAGAAATATTATATGCATGTCACCGTTAATACAATCATCAATTTATCATTTTTCCGATTTTAAAAGAATTTATTCATTAAAAAAATCTTCAAAAAATGACGAAAAAAATATTTTCGACCCCAACCTATATCGGCCGGAACACTTTGACATATAATTTATTAATTTTTACATCCGAGTACCCAACATTTGTAAATTGTGACAAGTAAATCCATGGGAGAAATAATTTGGAATATTTCCTCCGAAAAGTCTTCCACGTGCCTTAGGTATGACTTAAATTGTGTACCAAAGTGCATATATTAATGCAATGCATAAGTAGTCGGGTACACAAAATGCAATAGGAAAGGGTGCAGAGTGCACATATCAGGGAATGTATAGGCAGTCGGGTGCATAATCTAATTCAAATTATTCATTCGATGGACTTACTTGTCACAATTTACAAAGTCTAAATATTCGGGTGTAAAAGCTAACAGATTGTGTACCAAAATACTTCGACCGACATAGGTTGAAGCAAAAATGTTTTTTGCCCTCAAAAAATTTATTACAATGTGTCTTGCTAGTTCGAACATGTGATACAAAACCGTTGACATATACCGTTTTCCGATTCCTTTAGCATTTAAAAACTTTGTCACTAGGCCTTACGCTATGTAGCACGTAGATAATTCTTATTTTACACCACATTTAATTGTATAACTATATTAAATATATTCCATACAGTTTATGTTGTATTGCACAAAAATTAGTCACTAAAATATATTTAACATTGATATATGACGCAACATAAAATTACTGATCGATTTCTTTCCCGTGGAACACTTATTAAGGATACCATTAATTTACCAAAAAATATAAAAAAAAATAACATTATACTCTTGCATTTGGTAGCTGTTCAGTTCGCCTTAATTAGTTTTTTATGCGAATATTAATCATACCCTATAAAGTACGGATACTCCAAAAAATCACCGCGTATGGTGTCGTGCGCGTGTCGGACACCGACACTCCCCCGACACGTGTCAAACACGGCTATTTTCGTGTCCCTAATTAAAAAATTTAAAAAACAGTTGGACAACGTGTCCGACACGGCTAGAGCCGTGTCCGACACGGTTGGGACTTTTTATAATACACTAAAATATTGGGGGGTCAAATTGTAAGTAAAACTTATCATTTATAAGGAAACAAAGGCAAGGCAACAGCAGCAACACTCATCACTCATCACTCATCAGCTGAACCCAGAAAGAAAAAGTTACACGCTCGGCTCTCCTCTCAATCTCATCCTCTCTTCTTCTCCGCCAGTCGTCGTCTCCATCGTCGTCGTCATTCTCCATCACCATCACTCGTCTCTACTGGCAGCCACAATCACAGATTGAAGAAACCCTAAATCCCCAAATTGAAGAAACCTATATTATTTCGAAATGATTATGCTAATTAGTTTGGTGATGATTGTGCAGAACATATATTAATGTATTAATAGTTGTTTATGCGATTGCGAATTATATGTTGCTGTGGGAAATATGGAATGTTGAACGGGGAAGTAATGTCTGTTTGTACTTTGATATTGTGTATGTATATATGGAAATATATGAGTATGTATGCATATCTTAAATTCGAATTGATGAATTGTATATATGTATGTTCTTCATTGAATTGTGCAGACTATTAATATATGTTCGTAATTAGTAGTTGTTTATATATAAGTTTATATATAAAATATATAAAAAAAAATTGGACAACCGTGTCGAAGTCGTGTCATGTCCTATAATTTTTTAAAAATTACGGTTCCCCGTGTCGGTGTCGTGTCGTTCCCCGTTCCCCGTGTCGGTGTTGGTGCATCATAGATCATACCCAACCCGACCCCTTTCGGACCCGACTCATTTTCGACCCTTGCATTTGGACTCATATTAAATTGACCTAGTTGGACTCACTCCGTCTATTTGTTCTTGAATAAATTGTTTACAATGTGAAAAACAATATAATAGGTGGAACACTTCTAACAAATTAAGTGAAACTGTTGAGTACCATATATATGAACAATATATCTCAAGAATTCGAGAACAAAAGATAAATCTTTCATACAAGATACAACAAATTCTAATACAAGAGATCGACACTTTTATTTGAGAGAAAAACTAAAGAACAACTAAAACCAAAGAGAAACAAAGTTGAGACTGTTACTGTTGGAAATAAGCTTTAAAATTTCTTTAAATTATTATTTATTTCCAACATCTTATTTTTATCATAATGTGTCATTTTAATTTATATTTATTTTAGACTAATAACCTCATTAAACCTTATTTTATGAGATATTTGGCCACTTTAATTTCTTCATTAGTGGGCCTAATTATAATGTGATTATGATGATTTTATTACATTGTTAGTGGTCCATTAAATCTTTTATAGCGGTCATACTCTATTTTACTACATAAAGAGGTCATAGCTATTTTGATTGGCACAAGTGATACAAGTGAGATTATGAGTTCTTAAGATGATTTTCATTTTACTCCCACGAGAGTGTTAGTGTTTTGGCAACATGATGGTGGATTGGTTCCTAGCCTCCTCGAGGACGTGCACCCGAGATGAGACACCGCTGTGAACTAATGTGTTTTATCCTGGAGTCATGATCAGCCGTCAGAGCCTGCATGTAGGGAGATAATCGTGACTTTAGAACAACGACACTATCGTCACTCTCTATTGCTCCAACATCATATTTACCAAGCTTTATACGGTTTGATTTATATTTATATATTATGAAGTTATGATAATTCTATTGTATATATTGTTGAGGTTATTTTATTATTTTATAAACACAAATCACAAAATTATTTACAACAGTTACTTCGATCCTACAACGAGAAGAACGGAATCGAAAGAGAGAGAGGTGGATGATAAGACGGCACCAATTGGTGGAGGAGGGCGATTTCGTTCAATCGATCATGGAAGTTTGAATTTTTGATTTTTTCAAGAAGAATGAGGAAAGATAAAAGAGGGGACACCGATAAAAAGAGAATATAATTGTATACTGAAAAAATGAATACTGATAGGTGTGGATAATAGGACAAGGTTGGGGGAAGGGGTCTAGCGCCTCTAGGCATGGGAGTGCCCTTAATTTGATAGAACTAGCATTAAATATATCATTGTAACCACATATCATTCTTAGTGAGGTTCCGTTATAATTTACTGTCTTCCCAAGTGTGTATTTACACGGGGCTTCATGTGTTTTTTTCAAATGACGGGTGTAGATCCACACTTAAGACTTGAGGTCTCAGGAATTACTCAATACCACCCGTTAACCATCAGATATCAGGGTGAGTTTTGAGAATTTTTATTTCAAAATAGTGTATTATCTTATATTCCGTTTTATTTGTGTACAATACATATATATAATTTATATATTTTATTCAACCGTTCAAGCGTATTGAATCTCTAGTCACAAAACAATTTCGATACTTCCAATTGATTGTATATAAAGTTACTACACATCAAAAGAACAAACAGTCCAATTCATTGTATGCATGAAAAAAGTCATGATTTAAATACTATTAATAAAGACTTCCATGATTAATCCACAACGAATGTGAATATAGTATTAAGGTTTAGTAACCACATGTAATAACCTTGTTATTTCTCCATTTTTCTACGAAAGCACACAAAATTAAATTAAATTAAATTGAACTTAATAAGCCAAAATCAAATTTCTTGTCACTTTCAGCTGTAATTTTAATTGCCTCAAAACTTTATCAATACATAACCCCGTTCCAGCTTTTGGTCTAATCATTCTCCACGTGTACACTGCGTCGGTCAAGTAAAATCAAACATATCATTTGTTTTTTTTTGGGATGAAAATCAAGCATATCATTAGCACATAGGAAATTTGTAGTCGACGGTAAGGACATGTTTGGAATGAAAGTGGAAGTCTGAATTTCCATATAGCATTCAATTTTTAGGTTTATCTCCAAATTCATATTTTGGGACCCACAAGCTCAATTGGTTGGCTTATGTTATTGACGAGGTTTAACTCGTGAATTATGAAATATTTCATTTATAAATGAATTTTACTTGTAATCTCAATCACATAGAGGGTGCTAATATTGAGTTCAGAACATCTTTAGTCGGTGGAATTGATCATGTACCGTATGTATAAGGCTCGTGATGTTAACTTTTAGACTAAATTTGTCAATTTACTAGGAACACCTGAAATTTTGATGTGGTGGTACTAATCCTCAAAAGAAGTTGAGTTATGGGCCAAGAATATATGAGCTGATCAATTATTTCTCTACTTTAAAAAAAAATATGTTCTCGTTGTGGAACACTTGTTCAGAATTCCTTGGATCCACCTTCATTTTGTTTATGATGCAAATGTTCTATTTTTGTATAGGATTCGATCAGACCAAACCCGACCCAACCTTAGTTGAACCCAACATGTCCATTTAACACATGTACTAAATGGTTTACAAAGTGGAAATCAATACAATAAGACTTTGAAAACAGTCAGTAAAACTCAAATATTCTTAGTATGTTATTGACTTTTTTTAATCTATTTCCCCAATTCTGAAAGTGTGTTTTCACGGCTTTTAATCTATATTTAGTATGTCATGGTTAGTGAAGGTGTATTCTAGTCTTCCTATCTCAAAGTTCAAGAATATATTGTATTATTTGAATACAAATCTTTGGCATGATTTTTTCACTTTATATATCTAAGCTCTAGTAAAAAAAAAATTATTTGGTTTATGATTTTTCAGCAAATACATGATAGACATCTATAAAACAATTCGAAATTTTTTTCAGAATAGAAAAGTGAAAATAAATAGAAAATATATATTTATGTTTAGCAAAAAAAGAAGATAGAAATATCAATTGTGTGTTATGTTTATATGTGTAGTTATCTATGTATAATGTGTTTGATGGGTTTAAGGGACTGACGAGTATTGACTTACTGGCGAGTGGAGATTTATTTATAATTTGTAAGTAGAAAGTTCAATATAGTGGGGTAATTGTTTCTTTTTCAGTGGCATTTGGCCAAGTATTGTCAAAGACAGGGAAGACACTAAATCACTATCTGCTAGACAAATGAATCCAACGTATTTTGACTCTTTTGGTTTTGACTGCAACAACAGATCAGTGTGCGCCTTCAAGTATAAAATTGTCAAGATGAGATTGCATAGTAAGATCAAAGACAATTTTCTGAGTTGTTCATTACTAGCTCATCTTGAAAAAGAAATTGATCAAACTTTCAATATCGACTCGATCATTGAGGAGTACTTCAATGTAATGAAGAAACGTCGAGCATAATTTAGAATATTCAAAGTTATAAGTAATATATAGGTTAGCGCTATGTTTATTTAATTGTGATTTGTATATTTTTTTAATTCTATATTATCTTAAATTAACTGCTTCCCCGTTTTTAGTTCACAAACAACTTCTTGTTGAAATATTTATATTTTGTACTATGATTTGTTTTAATATTATATACAAAAGTTTGATTATCTTAAGAAAAAGATCCTAATCGCACTGGATGTGTGTAAAAAATAAATATTAAATATTTATATTTTTAAATCTCAATCTTAATAGGAATCAAGATTCTCATTGGTAAAACGTCCAAAGAATAGTCCAAGTCATTTTATGCATGAAAGAAGTCATGAATTAAATATTACTAATAAAGACTTCCATGATTAATCCACAACGGATGTGAATATAATATTAAGGTTTAGTAACCACATGTAATAACCTTGTTAATTCTCCATCTTTCTACGGAATCACACTAATTAAATATAATTAAATTGAACTTAGTTAAGCCAAAATCAAATCTATTGTCACTTTCGGCTGTAATCTTAATTGCCTAAAACTTTATCCATACAGGACCCAAGTTTCAGCCTTTGGTCTAATCATTCTCCACGTGTACACTGCGTCGGTCAAGAAATTAGACATATTATTAGCAACTACTAGATTTTTAGTACAGTCTCAGTCGACGGTAAGGACATGTTTGGTACGAACGTGGAAGTCTGAATTTTCATATAGCATTCAATATTTAGGTTTATCTGCAAGTATTTATATATTGGGACCCACAAGCTCAATTGGTTGGCTTATCACATTGATGAGGTTTTTATGGAAAATTTCATTTATATGTAACTTTTATGTGTAAGTTCAATTATATTGAGAGTGTGATGATCTTGAATTCGGAACATTTCGTTGGTGGACTAGATCATGTAACGTATGTATAAGACTCGTGATGATAACTAAATTTGTCAATTTCCTTGGATTGAACACTTGAAATTTTGGTGTTGTATTACTGATCCCCAAAATAAGTTGAGTTATGAGCCAAAAATATTTGACCTTATTAACTATTTCTCAACTCTATAAATATATATTTTCTTTCAGAAGCGGACATGCAACTTTATTACTTCAGTAACACTTAGAGATATTTGAGTTTTATACATAATTTTCTCCATTATAATTCTAATTTGAGCACTATAAATGCCACACTGAAGGCTATGATGTAGGAAGTTCATGAAGGCATGAAACGTTTACAATGTGAATCAAGCAAATCCACCTTGAGATAATTGATGTGGATACTATGGGTTAGTCCCACGAGATCTCGTCATTTTAGTTTTAGTCCCACATTTTATGGAATTCTAAAAAATATCTCAATAATTAAAAACAAATGTAATATTAGTCCTTTTTTTAATCAATGTTAGTCTCATACTTTATTTTGCATTTTAAAATTTGTTATTTCCCCATGAACTATACAAGATGTATTAAACACCTCCCTAAATAAATATTAATGTGCACTTACCCTCTGAAAAATTAAGTGCCTTGAAAAATTAAGTGAAATAGAACTATGTTAATATTAGTCCTTTTTTTAAACAATGTTAGTCCCATACTTTGTTTTGCATTTTAAAATTTGTTATTTCCCCATGAACTATACAAGATGTATTAAATACCTCCCTAAATAAATATTAATGTGCACTTACCCCCTGAAAAATTAAGTGAAATAGAAATATGTTTAGTGGGTAAGTGAAAAAAATAATATTTAGGGGGCTATTTAATTCATCTTGTATAGTTCATGTGGCAAAAAGCAAAATAAAGTATGAGACTAATGTTGTTTAAAAAAAGGATTAAATATTACAACTTTTTTAATTATTGGGACATTTTTTAGAATTCATAAAAAAGTGGGACGAAAACTAAAATGACGAGATCTATGGGATTAAAATTGAAATTTTGCCGGATCTTATGTGAGCATCCGCGTTGATTTCCTTAATCCTTACTCATAAAAGGATATGACTAATTGCTATTTAGCCTGAACTCTACATGAATCTAATATAAAAATAAAATATGTTAATATCAAACTAATGAAAATAAAGGTTAAAAAACAAAAACCAAAAAGTCCTATTATTGTCGTTGTCTTCCATTCATTTACATAGAAACGATCGTGAGCACATGCTTATGAATTTAAATTACTACTTCTACGTAACGGGAAATGAAATGCTATCTATTTGGGTATGTGCGTAAGTGAGTTTTAAATTATTGGATTTTTTTTTAGGTTTATATCAAGGGTTTTCCTAATCGGATACCGGAGACTAATTCATTCGAAGCGTAGAGATCACCGTAATGGGTTTTGCCTCTTCCAATAAAATTTTTTCTACACACACGGCCATGAATCGAACTTGACAGCATGCTTAAGGAACTCAATTATCTGCCAACTGTGTTGGTTAAAACGTTGGATGATATATGATGATGTGGTTATTTCACTTTATAATATTATCATATAAATATTTAATGATTGATAAATACACTTATGTATTACTCACTTTGGTAGCATGAAACATGCTTTTTGTATATAATAAGGACCCTAATTCAAGTAATAACCATTTTCTCGTTTTAAGTGTGTGACCATAGTTTGACCGACCCCTATTATATCAAGCATGAAGGTACACATCCAATGGGATGATATTTAGTAACTCCGGGAGTTGGCCAGGTAAAATATATTAACACAATAAAATATATATATATATATATTTTTTTTTTGATGAACCCCACAAATATTTTAATATTATTTGTGACTGATATTTTCTAGAAGTTGTACTTTTATGAGCTACTAAGTATCACCCCATCCAATGTACAAAGTACAAACCTTAAATCTATGTACCGACTATGAAAATTTAGAACCAATCAATCCCCAAGAAAAGTACACTCATTTGACTCTTTAACCATCCTCCACACAATATGTTGTACCAAACGCGGCTTAACAATCTTAAACCTTACATGATCCCAGAAACATCCTCAACCAACTCCTCCTTAACACGTGTCCAGCAAGCGTGTCCGGTATTTTCCTAAGCCAAGTACCACTTCTGCCGTCATCATCAATCCACGTGTCTATACATCGACGCATAGATTTCTCCCACATGTCCCCAAATTATCCTGCGGTTAAAACCTTTTCATATAATAATTAACACATGGTGACTCAAGTTTTAAGGTACGAGTCACTTTTTAAAATAGTGTCTTCAATTTTCATTGTTGATTTGAGGCCGGTATTGTTGGACGATTTGTAACTACTCCTGGAAACGACTAAACCTTTAATCGTATATCCTCACTTGTAGGTGATTTATAGGTGTAAATACTTTTATTAGCTATTTTTAGTATCGGAGACATGATGACACGCGATAGGTGATTGATACGGACTGTTCCCCCAAAAAAATCTTCTCATATAATGACCCAACCGTATTTCAAACTCTCCCCATTTTCAGTTGCAACAAAACAGAGTATTCAATTCCACGCTTAGAAACAAAACAGAGAGTTATACATATATAGAAAGCAGCTATGATTCAAAAATTTGACCAGAATGATCGCCGGATACTCAAATTCCCGGCGGTTCATCCCTGCGAAAGCATATCTCCGGCGACCCTTTTGGAATCTCTGATCACACTTTCACAAATTATATCCACTTTTCAATTCAAATTCTTCGCAACCCAGAAAAGAAACATCCGCGAAACGCTTCGCCAGATTTCGATTCTTTCGATATTTTTCGAGGAAATCAAGGATCACGACCGGAACATATCGAATTCGATCGCTCTATGCTTGTCCGAGCTCCATATCACGTTTCAGAAGATTCAGTTTCTGCTTCAGGATTGCTCGTGCGAAGGGGCGCGAACTTTGATTCTGATGAAATCGCATTTTATAGCGACCCAATTTCGGACCCTGATTCGAGTAATCGCAACTGCTTTGGATGTTCTTCCGTTGAATTCAATCGGGGTTTCGTGTGAAATTAAGGAGCTGTTTGAGATGTTATCGAAGCAGGCCCGAAAAGCGAAGATGGAGCCCGACCCGGAAGACGAAAACACGATGAAGAGAGTGATCATAGTGTTGAACCAATTCGAGAATAAATTCGAGCCCGACCCGTTTATGATCAGGAAGATTCTAGCACATCTTGAGATCAAATCATGGGCAGAGTGTCATAGGGAGATCAAATTCTTGGATGATCAAATTCGGGTGGAATATTTGAATGGTGATGAGAGGGAAATCCCTTTATTAAGCAATTTGATTGGATTGTTGTGCTACTGCAGGGGAACTCTGTTTGAGGATTGCGATTTTCGAGTTGTCGATCAATCGGATGGGAGAAACAGTAATTTAGAAGTTCTTAGTTGCTTGAATCCTGAGGATTTTCGTTGTCCAATTTCGCTGGAACTGATGACTGATCCGGTAACTGTATCAACGGGGCAGACGTACGATCGTGTCTCGATTCAAAAATGGCTGAAATCGGGGAATTTGATCTGTCCAAAAACAGGGGAGAAGTTGAAAAGCTTAGAAATGGTGCCTAACACAAACCTTAAGAAGCTTATCCATCAGTTTTGTTCAGAATATGGGGTTTCACTCGCGAAATCGAGGACAAAAAACAGGGATATATCGAGGACAATTTTACCGGGAAGTCCGGCCAATGCGGAGGCTGTCAAATTTTTATCGCAGTTTCTGACTCTGAGTTTGGGATATGGAACGGATCGTCAGAAAAAGAAAGCGGCTTATGAAATTCGGCTTCTTGCAAAATCAAATTTGTTCAATAGGTCTTGTTTGATCGAATCGGGCTCGATCATACCGCTCCTCGAATTGATCACTTCTTCTGATCCAGAAATGCAAGAAAACACGATTTCTGCTTTATTGAAGTTGTCTAAACAACCGAGAGGGCAGAAAGAAATTATCAAAAACGGGGGCTTAAATATGATTCTCATGGCGCTTAAAAACGGGATCACGTTAGAATCCAGGCAAATCGCGGCCGCCACGGTTTTTTACCTATCTTCGGTTCATGAACACCGTAAAATGATTGGAGAAAACGGGGAAACAATTCCTGCCTTGTTACAAGTTATCAAAGAAGGGACACCGTGTGGTAAAAGAAACTCGGTGGTGGCCATTTTCGCCTTACTCTTTTACCACAGAAATCGGGACCGTGCCATAGCAGCCGGTGCGGTTCCAATATTATTAAACCTATCAGAGTCTACTGATAGAGTCGAGCTCAAGACAGACACGTTGGCAGTTTTGTCTACGTTGGCGGATAGTGTAGATGGATCAACAGAAATCTTGCAAGCTTCGGGTTTGCCATTAGTTTTGAGATTGCTTAAGTGTATAGAAACGCGGGCTGGAAAGGAATACTGTGTTTCGATTCTGCATTCTTTGTGCCTTAACCGTGGACCGGACGTTGTGTCCGTGTTAGCCAAGGATGTCTCGCTTATGTCCGTGCTGTATTCGCTTTTGACTGAAGGGACGTCGCATGCTGGCAGAAAATCGCGATCTCTTATTAAAATTTTGCAGAAATTTAGCGAGACAACATCATCTCGTTTGATCAGGGAGGTCAGGCAAGAACAAACTGTTGATGCGTGGTGAAATATTTTTTACAAGAATTTAGAAGGATTATTCATGTAAGTATTGTGTTGGAGTGATTGTGTGTTTCTGTCTGATTCTTTGTACAATATTTAGGTTGATTGTTGAGGTATTTGCTCGACTTTTTAGGAGCTGAAATGCCTTCAAGATCCATTGATTATGGACTACATGTAAAATAGATATTATGTTGGTATCACTTATTAATAAAGTGTGATTATATATGTTTGGTTGTCATTAACATTATCGAGGTGAGTCCAACTCTTATCAACGGACAAAATTGACATGTTGAGACTAATAATTAAGTGATTGTTAGAGAGTTTTGAGATTTTGATTTTTAATTGATGATAATCATTTGTGTATAGGATTAGTAATAATGAGACTTTTTACATGGAAAATGTAGGTTAATTAGTCATGCAAGATAACATGCACTATTACAGAAATGGCCTATTACAGCGGTTTGACCAATTTTTGGCCAAACCGCTGTAATAGACACCTATTACAGCAGTCATTTTTATAACCGCTGTTAAAAAAAAATTAATTTTTTTTCCGGGGCCTATTATAGCGGTTGTGGAAAAAATCGCTGTAATAGGCGATTTTTTCCACAACCGCTGTAATAGGTAGAGTTTTTTTTTTTTTAATTTTATTTTCGCGTTTATAATTTTACCGTGTCGGAATGACACGAAATTCGTACGGTCATAGCGAAACAGCATTCTAAACAAAACACAAGAATTCGCTTTGCGATCTCGGGATTTTAGCCATCTGATATCGTTTAAAGCCTCAAATTTGCGTTTTTTTACGATCTCAGATGGCTAAAATTTGCGTAAAAAAAACGCAAATTTGAGGCCTTAAACGATCTCAGATGGCTAAAATCCCGAGATCGCATGACAAAGTCATACGTTTTGTTTAGAATACCGTTTCTCTATGACCATGCGAATTTCATGTCATTCCGATACCGCAACATTTCAACCGAGAAATATTTTCGTAAATACACAAATATACCTACACATACACAAATATACATACACACATCCACACATACACAAATATACATACAACCATCAACATATACACAAATATACACACACCCATCAACATATACACAAATATACACACACCCATCCACATATACACAAATATACATACACCTGCACATACACAAATATATACATATACACAAAATAAATACACCCACACCCACACATACACAAATATACATACACCCACACATATATAAATATACATATACATATATATATAGAGAGGGAAAGAGAGAGAAAGAGAAGAAGCTTACGATCGTGGTGGTGGTGGCGACGGCGCCGGTAGGTGGTGGTGGTGGTGGCGGCAGCGACGGTGGTGCCGAGCTTTTGGGGGGGGGGGGATCGAGAGAGAGAGAGAGAGACCGAGAGTAGAGAGAGAGAAAAGTTGAAATGGGTTTTAACTTTTGAGAGTGAGAGAGAGAAGTGGGAAGATAAAAGTGTTTCAAATTTTTTCGTTTTGGCCTATTACAGCGGTTCACTGTAATAGGTATTTTCATTTATTTTTTTACTGCCTTTTACAGCGGTTCAGTAGAGAACCGCTGTAAAAGGCCTATTACAGTGGTTCATGAAAGAACCGCTGTAATAGGTGTCGTGTTTTACCTATTACAGCGGTTCTTTCACGAACCGCTGTAATAACCCCCTCTGTTCAGTGGTTTTTTGAAAAATCGCTGTAATTGGGGCGCTGTAATAGGCTCTTTTTGTAGTAGTGATGGTAGTATATTATTTATAGTTTTGACAATTCGAATTTGCCCTTCATCTAAATTGACTTTTTATACATGGGTTTCATCACATGGATGATTGAGATCGCTTGTGAACTCTTAATCGTGAAAGCTCCAAAAAGCATCCCGAGACTATTTGGAACAAGCAACAATATTATGTGTCAGATGTTACACTTAAAACTAGCTTTCTCACATTTCTCGAATAGGTATTATTGTTGGATCATCCATTTATTCAGCAAAACAAGGACATAAATTAGTCTATTTTAAAACGGTATTTCATCTTGTATTTCACTCAACGGTTTATTTGTTAAAATGGATAAGACATTTTCTTAAATACAATGTTGATTTAAGTTATATATACTTGTCATGCAGGAGTGTAATAGAATATATGGTAAATTACATGTATACACCCTCACTTTAGTACTAATTATCAAAAAAATCTATTGACTTGTGATAAATTACAATGAGACCCCTGTTGTGATTCGGTCTAGCGGATAAATTTTTTTAATCCGAATCACACCTGAGAATCGAATCCGGGGATCTTCATAATATTGGAGATGAATATAATAGGATCGAATTATGACAGAGAGTAATCGAATTATCTCTTGACAATTAATTTCTGAAATATCAGCATCAGTCCTGGACTCCTGCCCCTAGATAATTGCGCGGAAGAAATTTTTTTTGAGAAAAGCTCCGATCGCCTCCCGGCAACAATGGCAGCGGCGGCTAGATGGAGAGGGAGGGAGGAAATTTTCTTTCCTATTGCTCTAAGTTTCTTTTTGGCTCACAATTAGATTCTAACACAATGACTTGTGTATATAAAGTTCTGACACTGACTGAATACTTATTCACATAAGCAGAACCCCTAGGGATACATAGAGGGGGCGGCCGCTAGGCCTTAAGTAGATGGGCTTTCGGTCTTTGTTCCAACTTAGCCCATGTATAATTAATTAAATCCAAATCCAATCTAATTGACAATTAATTAATTATTTTAATCTAATTAAAATTAATCCAATTAACTTAATTCAACTTATAAATTAATTTCCAATTAGTTTAACTTATGAATTCATATGATTTATTTAATTTATTTAATTAAATTAAAATATTTAATTAAATCATGTCATCCATTTTCGTCACTCAATTCACATCTAATGTGAGTTTACCAAAATACCCTTAGCATGTAAATAATCCTTTTCTTCACATAGCGCGACTCTCTAGGCTCCATTCAATTGGCAATGGGAGGATTCCATAGGATAAGGTTGTTGCCTAGCCAACACCGTGGAACCAGATCATAACCGAATTGAATACGAGATGAACATGTCATCACGAACCTTGATTACGACTACCATATGTGTATAAACTCTT
The DNA here is from genome assembly GCA_019426215.1 of Buddleja alternifolia. Classification (NCBI taxonomy): domain Eukaryota; kingdom Viridiplantae; phylum Streptophyta; class Magnoliopsida; order Lamiales; family Scrophulariaceae; genus Buddleja; species Buddleja alternifolia. The sequence goes on along the minus strand of CM033396.1, from coordinate 6,514,533 downwards.
TACCAACGTGACCCAATCAAGTAAGAGTCATGGTACGTCAAACTCATATAACTTGATGCTGTACTTAGTAATCATAACAGTGTGAAATTACCAAGCTACCCTTAGTGACCATTACTAGCTTAGTTTATTTGCTTTGGCTAAAGATTTTGTAATTTTCATTGCTTATGATCGTACATATCACATACTCGTTTACTATCAAGACGGTGAATCCCATATTGGCAGTTATCTTATAATGTCGAATGCACCATATGGATTGTACTTCGAGGTCGACCCCACCTATTAGGTGATACGGGTCTAACTACTCTGATTACATATTCAATACTACAAGTACATCATAAATAACTCCTCAGGTCTAAAACTCACACATACTATCGCAATCTTAATCTCAATCATTGACTGTCAAAGAGAATACCCATATGATTGGATTAATGCGAATCGAGTTCAAATATATTAATTCCATTAATCATATTCATGACACCAGCTCCCATTATCTAATCAGTGTACGACTGACAATCCCCTTATTTGTCAGGTTTACAAGGGTAAAATTATAAGAATTTTTAAATACACAGGGAACGTAAGTGTAAAAATGTCTTAGCATGAAGTGGACGTTATGTAAATTAGCACTAAAGTGAGGAAGTTTCTAGGTGATTTTCTCTAGACTATAATATAAAATATAATTTTTAGAATAGAAAACTTGAAATGAGAATTTATGACAACCATGAGAGCTCCTGCCAGAAAAATCTATGCTAGATCGATACCAATAATCCAAATGTTTATATATTTCACACAGTTAAAACTCGACCGTATATAAGGAATTCACCTTTACCTCAGACAGAAGAACAACGGATTAATGTATTATGTGCGGTTCCTATACACTGTTTCGTGAGAGAGACAGAATACAAACTCGAACTATTAGACTCGATCTGACATAGACCCATTAAATAACATGAGTTGGCTTTAAATTCTGTCAAACCAATTTTTATTTTAAATGAAATTTGAATTGGACTTTCTATTATCAAGTATCAAAATCTTTTTCACAGTTATTTTTGTCATCACAAAAGTAATTGGCTCCATGGTTTCATTGTTCAAGCGGCTAAATAAGTTGCTAATTTTGGGGTATAAAGTGCTATTTCCTTGTTCCTAAGAGGGTGTTGTGAAATTTAGCATAAAGTGCTCACGGAAAACGACGTCGTTAGGCACTTTTTTGCAGATATTAATACTCCATTGTTCCAGAATAATCTTTGCTTCAGATCAACGCATTTTCGCCGAAAAATTGCACAAGTAATTCGAAATCTTCATCTCTACGATACTCTCTGTAAGTTTGATTATCTTCTAATTATATCAGATACTTGCTGTATATTCAAACAAATTAGGAAGAATAACGTATGTCAGTAATAGGCTAGGGTTTTTAGTTTGTGTACTTTGAATTTTTGCTTTCTTTTGTGTGTTTTATTCTGTATGATGCGATGTATATGTTTTGGATATGTTATTTGATTGAATATTGTGTTTGCGGTTGTGTTTACAGATTGAAATGGCGACCGAACAACCGAAGCCTGCTACCGAGGAAGCAAAGATGGATCTGTTTGAAGATGACGACGAGTTTGAGGAGTTTGAAATCGATCAAGGTTGCTTTAGATTTTCAAAATTTATACATTGTCAGTGGTGAATTCATTTATTTACATGTTTGCATCAGGAATTTAAGTTTGCTTTTTTTTTTTTTGAGGTCGATTTTTGTGTTTCTACTTGTTTTACATGCTTTATTTGAATTTACTTGAGGAATAAGAAATAGGTGGCAAATGTGAACTGTTTTCCTGTTATTATCATGTTCCTTGATTTATTTCTACAGCTTCTTGTTGTTTGGGATGATTAATGAATAATATTTTTCAGTTCTAATTTTGTGATTATCGGTGTTATTGAAAGTATTGTTAGTACGTTCAGTTTTTGGTGGTTTATTATCTGTATAATTTGAAGTATAATGAAGATTTTCTTTTATAGTTCACTCCAATGTCTTTTGAACTGGGAGTTATCTGAACCGGTCGATTGTCAGTTACTTGTTACGATATGCTTTCGTGCTATTTAGTTTTCTATGGTCGATTGTACGTGTAACTCATTTCACGACCTTGTTGTCATGAGAGTGGCAATGATTTTGCTACCGTGGATTTGAAACTAAATACCTTGTCAACAAGGTGTCTTGCATTGCAAGAGTCCAGTCAAAACAATGTGTAACATGATTATTGACATGAAAGTTCACCCGAGTCAGCATTCTTGGATATGCTGGAAGATGTAAGCCATGTAGCATGCAGTTTAAAGTTACAAAAGTTTAAACACTTCATGTACTTATGGTCTCAAAGGTTGACAATGAAGACGTACCAGGTTTCTTGTAAATGACTATTTTTGCTCTTCCCTTATGCAAGGTGTCCTAATCATTCAACCACTACTATCTGTGTTGTTGGCCTGCCTTGAATAGCTTTCTTTTAGCTGGATTATTGATGTAATCAAATGCCCTGAACCGTGAACTATTGTTGGCATAAAGTAACTTTCAAAGAGTAGGAAACTCATATATTCTTATAATCTGTAGATGTTTAGTAGCATTATATAACTGAGATTTTTCAGGTACTTGGTTACTTACAAGAAGGATTGGCAGTTGATTTTTTTCTTTGACACTAGTGGAGAACCACTGTTTCAGTTTCTGTAGTTTGTATGGTACAGGATGCATGAACATTTGGGACCTGTAAAGACACATTTTTAGTACTGATAAATTGTTGTGTCAGAAGTATGGGTGGGCGTCGGGCGGGTAATTTGGGTTCGGGTAGTTTCGGGATTAATACCCGAAGTTTTCGGGTACCCGATATTCGGGTTTCGGGTACCCAGGCCCTGCAATCTGTTGCAATCTGCTTTAGTAGCAGATTGCAAGGGGCGAAAACAGAGGCTGTTCTTCAGCCTCTATTTTGCCTTTGCAAGTGCAAGTGACAGAGGCTAAATAACCTCTGTTGCTTGCGTTTGTAAATTGTATTTTTTTTAAATATTTATATTCAATTAAAATATAAAATTAAGAAATGAACTAAGGTTTAACAATTAATTCATTTACAATTTAACAACTAAAATAAGAAGTGAAGGGTTAAAGACTTAAAGGGCATTTTGTTTTTGCTTCAAAGGTTGAAGTGCTTTTCAACCTTCTGCCCATTGCCCAGCCGTGTTAAGTGGAAGTATGTAATTTGTTTTTTTAGACTTTAAAAAATCGGGTAACCGATCATGTAAATCGGGTAGGAAGTTCCTACCTGATACCCAATTTTTTTTCGAAAATCCCCTATCTGAATTACCCGAACCCGATCGGGCCGGGTGGGTACCCAAAAACCCAACCCAAATGCCCACCCCTAGTCAGAAGTGTTTGTAGTTGTCTCTGGTATCTTGCTACCAAGTTTTATGAGGTTTTGTGATAATTTGTTACTTTGATATTATATGAATGTGGTGTGGGTCAAGCGGGCCAGCAACAAGAGAAGTAGTTCAGGATTGCCAACTGTCAGATTTACTTGTTTTTAAGGTTCTATGCATTTCCCCTTTTACTATGGTGTGGATGTGTACATATCTATTCTCCAAAAGACCTCATACTTGATTTTGAACCACACTCCGGTATGAAATTTCTAATGTCTAGCAATGATTATATGTATTGTGAAACAGCCATAGGCCCACGGAATCAAACTAGTAGATGTCCCCGTGCCATGATAGGAACGTGTAGAATTCATATTCCAGCAAGTTACTTAGCTGATATGATTTGCTCTTGGTACTCTATTAGAAACTTTGGCTTAGGGGACATACTGTTTAAAGAAATGCTTTAAAGCTCTTAGATGCATTTGGTGTATGCTTAGACTAAATTGCACACGAATTTAATAGCTAAATATCTCGCTGCAATAACAAATAATTAACCTTAACTTATGTAGTTATCTTGAATCAATTCAAGAATTTTTGGAGTTATGGTGTCTTTTCCGAACTATTAGTTTATTGGCTGTGCTATGTTTGATTGATTGGTTGTCTCCTTATATGTAAGATGATTAACAGAAGAACTGAGTAGGAAAATTTTCAAATTAGCTTTTGTTATATTTTAGTGCTGGTATGGAGACCGAAAATGTTTTATCATATAATATATGAATTGAAATTCTCTCGATGATACCGAAGTAAGACGAATATAAGCATCTTTACTTACTGATTTCAAACTTACCCAACGGCTGTGCTAATGTCTGCTTCTCTTGTTCTATTTTAGTGTATTTTTTCCTTAATTTTCTTTCAGTCAAATATTTTTCTCATTCATTTGTCAATCAGATGTCAAAATATAACATGCATCTTAAATTTGTAGAGTGGGATGACAAAGAGGAAGGCAAAGACGTAACTCAGCAGTGGGAAGACGACTGGGATGATGATGATGTCAATGATGATTTCTCCCTACAGCTCAGGAGGGAACTCGAGAGCAACCCCGAGAAGAGTGAGGTCAAGTCAACATGACTTTGTTCTTGTTCGTTATGTTCTTCTCGTCATACTTCGATATAAATGTTTGATATACTCTATCTGCACGGGGGCCTTACTGCTACTTAACCAACAATGATATTTCATTGACTACTTTTACGTTGAATCAGTTTACTAGCACAAGACTTTATAAAGTTGTCTGTTTTTGGTATTTAGCATTTATTCAGTTTGATAAATTAGGCATGATTTGTTATGACCTATCAAATTTCTCATGCATTGCCTGACTCGTCTCTTGCCCGAGACTCGTTGGCTTTAGATTTTTCATAAGTTGTCGATAGCAGAGTCAACTTTTGGCGGGTTGGGTCAAGAATTCGGTTATTAAAATTGGGTTGGACCTGGTCCTGGTATACTTAGGCAACTAACACATACGCCCTTGTGTGAAAGCATTGATGTGTTTGAAGAAACCATAGGATTGGCATTTTCCATGCTGTCTCTTTAGGAAAGGACACAGAGAATTACTGTACAGACTTCAGATTAGTGAGCAAGTGGACTTGGCTTCCACTTTTTTTTTAAAAAAAAAATACAAAAGCGACCTATATTATGGTGGGTGAATTTTTATGGCTCCCCTTTCTTCTATAAAAGATCAATAGTACGAGTAGTTTCAAGTACACCCAATGAGTAAATGAAACAAGTATTATTACTCCTTTACAAGGCAAATTGAAAGTTACGTTAGTTACGAAAATGGATTTGATATTAGCATTCCCAAAAGTGATAATCATGCACTTCAAGTTTGTTTTATTTTAAACCAAATTACGAAGGTATTCATGTTTTATTTGTACACACAATTTCGACAAATATAATTTTCACTATACTATTCATTATTTTGAAGGTTTATATTCACATTTTAATATTTGAACACACTAGACAATATATATTGCAATTTTATTAGAATCTTTGTTCATTTTTTTCTATTCCTTATTTTACATTTTCACATTGTATAGATTTAGGAAGCATATAGCTTTAAAGAGTTAAAAAGGGGTGGATTTTAAAATATATGATATTCATTTTATTGAAATTTGGATAATTTTTTATGTATTTTTTTATTCCAATTTGTGAAATGTTATATATTTTGTTTAAAATATCTACCTATACATCATAAGTTCACATTAGAATTCAGCGATTGATACTCAATGTAGAGCCATTTTACCATAGGGTATTCTACTAACAGCAACACATCTGATTAAAAGATTGCAAATTAATCAACAAAATTCAGCCCATCACCAAAGTTTAACTCATCACCAAGAAATACTTAAATCTCATAATCATAGTACTACACACTTAAAATTGCACACCAAATCATAATCTCCATTAGGCAGCTCCCAAACATACTAATTAGCATATGTTTAATATTCACAACTACTTACCTACACTGTCATGGCTCTCCCAATCCACCACGAATTTTCCCAAAGATCCTCCCAGCCTCATCAGACACCCCCGTCAACAGCAATTGCCCCAAAATGGCGCGAAATGCACCACAATCACAGCATGGGCCGTGGCATCGGTCTTGGGCGAGACTCTCACGATTTTCTGCAACCCGAGACGGGTACCATCTGCAGTACAAGAACTCTCCACTTAGAAACCTCAGCAATCCTATTGTTCAAATCCTTAGCTGAAATATCCACATCTTTGATAAGTGATTGCAGTGCAACTGAGGTTTCTATTACGCTTGCGCCCAAAATGCTCACGCCTTGTTGTTCTCCCCGGAGAACGAGGCGTGGGTCTTGCACGTCGCAACAATTCATCGTCCTTGAATGTATAACTTACAGAAAGAAACAAAAATAAAGAAATTCAGTACACTCTGTTTCTTAATTAGAATCACAAGTACACTACATAAATTGTAAAATGAGTACTTTTAAGCACAAAATGGAGCACATATTCAACAAGTTATCCCTATTTTCTACATAACAATTAAATACAGAAGACATATGCACATATATGTCATGACCTGGGAAGGAAAAGGGAATTTGAGTTTTAACTATCGGATTTCAGAATCAAATAATCGAGGATACGACATCGTTCAACTTAAGAAGGTAGCCACTAAGGTTTTGCTACATATTTATGAGGATGAAGATGTCATTTGCAGCACCCAAGGATTCTGGCCATACACGTATCAAAAAATCAACGACAGTCACTTATTTACATTATACGAATCTGCGTCAACGGATTCTTCCCATTCAGCACCACATAATGGCACTTTTGCCACTTGCTTCATCTCTCACACACTTGATGTGTATTTTCAGATTTTATGTTACAAACTTAGTGTGTGTGTGTGTGTATATATATATATATTACCCTAGGTAATGTTTATAATTATGAATGAAATAGCTCTAAATTTGTTCTAATTCTCATCCCTTTCTCAATATTCTTCTCTAACTTCTCATCTCATTCTTTCGATGGCAATTATTATCCAAATTCGTTAAACTATTATCCAATTTCGTTACAATATAATTACATATACATGTAAAAATATATAAACAATGAAGTGTGAAGCTACTTGATTTGATTCTGGAGAGTCTCGAGAGCGATGGAGAAGGGTGTGGAGACTATGAACGGGGCCTCGAGAATTGAAGCTTGTTCTCCCGCCGTAACCTGCAACAATTAAAAGAAACAAAACAAAAACCAGAAAATAAATAAAGAAATCAAGTATTAAGTGATTAGGGTTCTCAGAAAAAACGATCAAAATTAAGGGTTTCGAGTAGAGTTCATGTACTATGGTGTGTGTATATACATATTTGGAAGATTTTTCGTTCTACTATTTTGTTAGCATTAGTTGTTAACATCATTACCAAAAAAAAAGTTATTGTTAATAAACGAAGAAGGAGAATGAGACATGGAGAAGTATTTTCTCTATTGATTGATCAGCCAATAAAACCCTAATACAGGTATTTATATACAAAAGACTAGAGACCTAAATAAGGTAAAATCCTTTATAATTACCAAAAATAGATATATGTAAATAAGACAATTACAATACTCCCCCTCAAGTTGGCGCATGCAAATCGTGAATGCCCAACTTGCCAAGTAAAAACAAGAATTGTGTTCGCCCGAGAGCTTTAGTGAAAAGGTCAACGGGCTGTAACTACGAACGAATGTGCTTGGTGACGATGGAATCGGACTGAACTTGTTCCCGAACAAAATGGCAATCAATTTCAATATGCTTTGTGCGCTCATGAAATACCGAGTTAGCTGCTATGTGTATAGCCGATTGACTATCACAAAAGAGAGTCAACGGTTCAGAAGGTACAACATCCAACGAAGCTAAGAAAGATTTGAGCCAGAGAAGTTCACTTGTCGCTGCAGCCATCGCTCTATACTCCGCCTCGGCTGAGGACCGTGAAACAGTACTTTGCTTTTTAGTCTTCCACGAGATAGGAGACTGGCCCAACATGACAAAATAACCCGTAATAGATCGACTGAAATCGGACAGCTTGCCCAGTCAGAATCGCAAAAAGCTCGCAATTGCAAATCATTATTAGAACGAAGCATGATTCTTTGCCCTGGGTGGCCTTTGAGATATCGAACAACTCGTAAGACAGCTTCAAAATGTTCTCGACGTGGCGCTTGAGCAAACTGAGAAAGAACGTGAACGGCATAGGATATATCTGGCCTTGTGATAGTCAAGAAGATGAGACATCCCACAAGTCGCCGGTAAGATGCATCATCTTCGGCCAACTCACCATCCACCAAGGCGAGTTTATGGCCCTGCTCCATGGGACTGTCAGCTGGTCGGCAACCACTTAGACCCGTCTCCGATAAAATATCCATCACATATTTTCGCTGACAAAGAAAGATGCCAGCCGAGGAACGAGCTACCTCAATCCGAAAAATACTTCAAGCTCCCCAAATCCTTAATCTTAAAACAATTATGGAGATAAGATTTAAATGTTGAACAAGAATTCCCATCATTGCCCATCGTAAGGTCATCCACATAAATGAGAATGCCTAAGAACACATGTCCCTTCCGATACGTGAACAAAGAATAATTGCCCGAGATTGGATAAAACCATACTGTTGAAGGGCAGCACTCAATTTGGCGAACCAATTTCGAGAAGCTTGACGTAATCCTATATAGATTTTCGCAAGCGACAGAATTCGCCATCACGACCCGCATGAAAACTCGGAGGCAACCGCATATAACTTCCTCAGTCAAATCCCCATGCAAGAAAGCGTTATTGACATCCATCTGATGCAGTTCCCACCCTTTGGCTACTGCAACAGATAAGAAAAGACGGACAGAAACGAGCTTAGCCACCGGTGCAAAAGTCTCATGAAAATCAAGCCCTTCGACTTGCGTGAATCCCTTCGCCACCAATCGAGCTTTATATCGTTCAATACTCCCATCCGAGTTATACTTAATTTTGAAGATCCATCTACAATCTATGGGTTTCTTGCCGATGGTAAGGTTTCCAAAGTCCATGTTTGATTAGACTCGAGCGCAGAGATTTCCCGGGACATGGCTTCACGCCACTCAACACTTTTGACCACTTCGGCATAAGTCCTCGGTTCAATAGGTGAGCCATGGAAGCCAAGAAGGTTTTATGGCCCTGAGAGAAATTATCAAATGTCAGATAATGAGCTAAGGATAAGGAGTACCTGAGGTGCTATCATGGAGTGGCAGTTCGTGAGGGGGTTTTACTAGCTCACAAGAAATCAATGTGTCAACAATAGCAGAGTAACAACATAATCCTCAAGTCTCACAGGGGCCCGAGTAGCTCTCCTCGGACGAGACTCAACCACGGGACTAGTTACAATATTCTCACTAGAATTCAACTCACCTCTATCTAAATTCGAAAGCTCACTCCCCCTTGAATCAAGATCATTCAATTCGGCTATGCCATGTTCCACAACATTCCCTAAACCCTCAACATTGTCAACATTACCATGAGTGTCACTATTGATGAGAGATCCCGCAGAGTCACTATGGTTTGCAAACGGGAAAATATCTTCCTGAAACAAAACATCTCGAGAATAGAAGAAAACATGTTTATCAAGATCATAAAGCCTCCATGCTTTCTTACCATGCTTATATCCCACAGAGATGCATCGCCTATTGCGAGACGCAAACTTATCCATTGGCTTAGGAGTGGAACGAGCATAGCAGAGACATCCTAAAATTTTAATGTGATCATAAGATGGTTTGATCCCAAATAAAATTTCATATGGTCACTTCCCTTTTAACTTGACAGTCGGAGTCCGATTGATTAAATAAACAGCAGTTAAGACGCACTCACCCCAAAAATAAATAGGCAAACTGGCTTGAAAACGTAAAGCACGTGCCACCTCGAGAATATTTTTGTGCTTCTGTTCTACTCGCCCGTTCTGTTGTGGTGTGTCCACACAGCTCGTCTCATGCACATGCCATGTTGTTTATAAAATTCTCGCATGACAACCGAATCAAGTTCTAGTCCATTATCACTGCGAATACGTTAATCAATTTCCCAAATTGAGTCTCAACTAATTTGTAAAAATCAACAAGATATCTACTTGCTTCCCTCGTTTATTTAAGTAAATAAACCCAAACTGAGCGACTATGATCATCTACAATGGTGAGAAAATAATGAGCACCACTACTAGATGCTTTACGATAAGGCCCCCACAAATCACAATGTAAAAGATCAAAACAATTTTCTGCATTTTTATTACTCAATGGAAAAACGGAACGAGTTTGTTTGGCTCGGAAACATGCATCAACAACCCTACTTTTATTCGATCCTAATCTACCAATATCAGAAATATAAGACAAGTGTTGACTCGCTTGATGTCCCAAACGTCTGTGCCAAGTTGTAAACGAATCTCCCTTTTCAGTCTTCAAAGCCGAATGAATCTTTGCGGACTTGAGATAGTAAACCCCTCTCCGAAGCTCACCCATTCCAATCGGCATCCTCGAAGTGTGGTCCTGTATAATACAAGCTCATTAGCAAACACTATTTGACAATTTAACTCAAAAATCAATTGACGTATGGAAATTAAATTGCATGTTCAATTCGGCACATATAAAACATTCTTCAAACATATATGCTTATTTAAAACAACTTGTCCCTCCTTCATAGCATCAGTCTTCGCCCCATTGGGCAAGAAAACCGGGATAGAATTAGTGGCTTTAACGTCAGAGAGTAATGCCAAATTTCCCGTCATATGATTGGATGCACCACTATCCAAGATCCATGCAAACTCATGAAACGTCTTACCAGAAAGTTTATCTGAATTTTCACTATCAAAAAGTGCCAATAACTTGTGGAATTGGTCATTGGATAAACCTGGTATCCCGCTAGCTTCGTCAGATTGTCCACGGGTAGCATGTAATGCCACAATTCGGCCTTAATTGTGGGCTGCAGCTGGACCTCCTTGTGCTTGTCTTCGGTCCTGATCCCCTCGCTCGCGGCCTCGTGGTCCTCGCCACCAAGTCGGGTAACCAACGACCTCAAAACATGCTGAAACATGGTGCCCGCTTCGTTCACAATGAGTGCACTTCTTGTCGCTGTTTTCTCTCGGTTTTGACTGTCCAAAGTGAGCTCCAAATTTTCCTTTGGCTCCCGTCTGAGCCGCCAAGGCCACCACATCCACACGTTCCTCTTGGCCACGAACGATGGACCTATGACGTTTTTCTCGTGTTATCAATGCATAGGCCTTATTAATGGTGGGGAGTGGATCCATATTTAGGATCTGTGAGCGGATTGTTCCAAATACGGCGTCATCGAGCCCCATCAAAAATTGGTGCAATTTCTCCTCTTCTCTTTCTCGAATAAAATCCTTCGATGCCCCACACGTACAACTCGAAACTTTGGAATAGCTACTCAATTCGTCCCACATCCCTTTCAAATTCGTATAATATCCCATGACAGTCATGCCGTGTTGTCGAAGTGTAACGATCTCACTTTTCTACTCGTGGACGCGTGGTGCATTTCCGACGGAAAAACGATCCTTTATGTCATCCCAAACTGCTTGAGCCGTTTCTTCATAAGCTATACTTGGCTAAATGGTTTTCTCAATTGAATTGAAAATCCATGAAATCAGCATGGAATTGCAAGTCTCCCAACTGCATTCCTCAACGGAATCTGGATCGGATTTCTTCAATGTTCCTTTGATAAATCCCAACTTATTTTTCGCCCGTAAGGCATTCACCATAGCCTTCTCCCACATGTCGAAATTCTCTCCGTTCAGAACGCAAGTCGTAATCGTCGCTCCGGTATTATCTGATGGAGACAAAAAGAACGGTGATGACATGTCAACTGTCTTCTTTTCAGCCGTATATCCGATTGAGGGGATTCGACTTCAAGATGGATAGAATAACGATGTGTATTGCGTTTGCTGTGTTGGGGCTCGGTTTAGGATCTCCTAACCTGCTCTGGTACCATGTTAATAAACGAAGAAGGAGATGGAGACATGGAGAAGTATTTTCTCTATTGATTGATCAGCTAAATAAAACCCTAATACAAGGTATTTATATACAAAAGATTAGAGACCTAAACAAGGTAAAATCCTTAACACATACAACTACCAAAATTAGATACACGTAAATAAGACAATTACAATAGTTGTTAGCATTTGATTCTGAATTATTTCTTATAGATAAAAGATTGTAAATTTCGTAATCTTTCATGTTATATGATCATACATGTTCATGTACTCATGCTTTTTTTCCCCTTTATTTCCCAAGTTTATTCATTTCTTTTTGTTGTTGTTGCACTATTTAATAAGTCTGGGGACGAATTTGTACTTTGTATGTTCAGATAAAATGGCAGGTATTCATAAGGTTTACAACAACTTACAACAAGAAATTATTGGTCCCAATTTCGAATTGTGCAATTTTTACAAAGGGTTTCTGCTAATCCAGAGGATGGTCTAGTGAGTTTTTGTATAGATCAAATATAACGTGAAAGGTAAGATATGATAATTTGTTGGTGTCTTGGATTTTGTAGGTGTTACCTAAGTCGTTTTTGAAAAATTTAAGGGAAAAATTGGTGGGAAGTGTTATTTTGAAGACGCCTAGTGGAGGCGAATGGGTTGTAGAATTGGCAACCGATGGAGAGGGAATTGCTTCGCTAGAAGGTAGGTGGAAAGAGTTTGCGGATGCACATTCTTTACAAAAAGACGACACAATAATTTTCAAGTATCATGGAAACCCTTAGTTTGATGTTATTATGTTTCATGGAAAAAAGGGGTTGTGAAAAGGTGTGTAGTTATTTCGTGAGTAAGGAAGGTGATCCCGTTGTTGATGTTAATGTAAAAGAAAGTACGAGTGCGCATAACGTTGAGAAAAATAAATGTTTTGATGAAGATTGTGGTTTTATTTCTTCACATAAGAAGAAGGATGCTACTGTCACTAGTGGCACAACTGGTAGTCGAGTAGCTAGAAAGTGTATGGGCCGGGGAGAAATATGTATAAAGAGGATTGTGATATTACATCTTCCCGCAAGGGTAAAAAGGTCTCTACAGAGAAGCTTGGTTCGGTTAGCGGATCGATTGCTAAAAAACAATTGGCTACGAAATTGTCCGAAGGTATGTTGTTAAATTGTACGAAGGTATGTTGTTAAATTGTACTGATTCTTAGGAAATTTTAGGATTGCACGTATCGGTATAATCGGATTATCCCTATGTTTATTTAAAATATGGATAATTGTAATTGTCATGTGACACAGATCCTGATACTCTTAAAAAATGACCCAGAAAATTGTTGTTAAAAGTTTTGTAGTTTGTGTAACATTTAAGCAATTGTACGAGTTTATATGAATAATGAAACATTTAATCATTCGTGTGATGTATCATATATGTATAGACTTTGAATATTCATCATTAATTAATAGGAGTACGTGATGCGCCAGAGATTGAGATCAAAGGAAATGTTGATGAAGAAAATAATGGAAGTTTAGGTACTTCATATATATGGAAAATTTCAATTTTTCGTCCCTCATTTATACCCCAGTTTCAGTTTTGATCCCCCATATATTGGATCTAATTGACCCCTCACTTATCTCAATTTCATCAGTTTTGGTCTCTCTGTTAACTCTTCCGTCCAATAGTAAATTGAGGGTCAATTTTCCCTCTAAAACACACGATTTTAGCAGCAAAAAAGTCGAATTTCAGCATTGTTTTCTTTAAAATTAGATTTTAATCCAAAAAATCACATCTTCTTCAACAACTAAACACAAAACATGAGCAACTCATCATCTTCAACATCAAATTCTCGTTTTTCTTTCAATAATTCTGGGGGATTCCTGATTGTCAATTGTATTTATTCATGAGCAATGTTGTTTGTATTTGTTGTAGTGTACACTGTTAGCAAATAGCTAATAGAAGACTACATTTTATTGCAATTAGAATGACAAAATACATTATGCAACTTAGAATGACAAAATACATTATGTATATCACACAAATTGCAAAATTCCTTTCTTTCCTAGTATAGGTAACAAGACAAATCAAAACAACCACAAGAAGGAAAATCAAAATTGACACAATTCTTGATTTCTATTGTTGCTTCTTCAGCGATCGGATTTCTTCATCCTTTTTTCTTTCATCCTGAGCCCTCGGCAACATCGTCATTCATTGGATATTTGTTTGAAATTATATTTTTGGTCCTATATCTTTGCAACTTATTTATTTATTGATAACTTTTGTTCAAACAATTAATGAAAACTTGGAACTAAAAGGTTGAATTTGTTGAAAGAAAAGATCATAGGTTTATTTTGACAAATATTTAGCTTGAGAGACTGAGATTGATTTGAATTAATTGACAAAGATGATGAGCCAAAAAATATAATAATGATTTTTTTTAAAAGTAATTTGAGTTAATGGTTGCATGTTTTTTGAAGATCTTTTCAATGAAATGGGCGAGGAGACATGGTCTTAAGAAAACGCAAGACTTGGAGCTCCGCGTAGATGGAAAGCCATGGAATACAAAATTTTATGACAGAGTGTTTCTGGATAAAAACAAATTGAATAGGGAGGAATCAATATGATTGATTCGAGCCCCGTGATAATTCTCCACTTAGAATTATCTCACAACCCCCGCGTTCGAATTCGATACGCTAGACGGTGGTTCACGTCTTAAATTAATTTAATGTTTTCGAGTTCAAAAGTGACGATTGAAAACTCAAGTCAAGTGTACAAATTATCTCTTCGATACTTAAATCTGGATAAAAAGACAATTTATACCTCCGTGAAAGTCTTCAATTCTGAAAAGATTACAGATAACTACAGATACATGCTTCGCAGCCGCATCCCAGCGGTTCTCGATAAGCAACTATTACATTTATTCTACGGCTACTTCTAATTTACGCGACGATCTACTCTTACATTACGCTATAAACTACTCCTAAGGCTAGAGCTAATTTTAAGAGAACGAAAATGTAGAAGTTCTTGATTCTGATGATCTTGTGATGATTTTCTTTTTCTTTTCTCCTCGACTCCTATATATCTTATCTTCGGGAACCGTCTTCAACCCACGTTCCTTGTCTTTGGAAACCGTCTTCAACCCACGTTCCTTGTCTTCGGGAACCGTCTTCAACTGTTCTTTCAAATCTTTTCACCTTAGCGCGCCTCTGCAGATGATTGGCTATTTGGACTTCATTTTATTTTTCAGATTCGATTCTTGGCCTTTTGTCAATCCAGCCCATGTTTTTTGCCATTTTCTAAATTCAATGGGCCTTGTTCTATTCATTTTTGGGTCCAACTTCCTTGTTTTCGAATTTCTATAGTTTGGGCTATTTGGGCTCTGTAATTCGAAAGCCCAAATTATTTTATGGTGTAAACAAATGCCCCCTAATACACATGAACGTTTCGAGTTTATGTGTATTAAAAGACATGTCTTTTGGTTAAAGACTCGTATTACTTTAATCTCTCCCTTTCCTGTTTTGATTTCTCAATTCTCGTTCTTTGCTTTCCCGAAGAGAAAGCCCATCTTGTTGTACTTTCTCGATCAGTCATCTTCCTCCTCACTTTCTCGAAGAAAAGAGCTATCTTGTCATACATCTGGAAGAAAAACATGGAATATCCCATTTGATTGTCATCTGACAGTTTAGCAAAAAGAAGATCTTAGTCCACCCACTTTGAAGTTTGAAAGTTAGGAAGACGTAAAAACTGAAATGCTCGAGCAGCTAGCTCGAGCTTTTCGGTTCGAGCAGGAGCGCGCTCGAATTTCTGCGCTAGATACCTAGATTGCCAGCCTCCAAATCGAAAGGGGTCGCTTGGCTAATTCAGTCGTTCAAGTCGAAGAAGATTTATCAGCTTTGAATGATCAGATTGTCGAGTTAACTCACCAGCTCGAAGAGGTAGTCAAACCCGCTCTGCTAGAGGGAGACACCTTCGATTCTGCCTTAGACATATTAGCTAGCTTTTCGCATTTTATCAAGTCCTAAACATTTGTTGAGTAATGCTCCTTTAATATTTTCACTTTGATTGTAAAAAGTTTTTGCCCGTTGCGGGTAATCTTTCGAATATAATGGTTTCGTTTCTTTCCATGGTTGTTCGAGTATCTAGCTAGAGCTTTTCGGCTCAAACAGATCGCTCTAGCTGGAGCGCTCGAATTACTGTGCTAGATGACCAGATTGCCAGCCTCCAAATCGAAAGGGATCGCTTGGCTAATTCAGGCGATCAAGTTGAATTTCGTATTCTCTCTCTTATCTTGTGTTAATCATTTTACGGAATCATCACGTAAAATTGATAAATACTTTACTCCAATAAAGTGAATAAATCTTCTCGAATTTTGAAAGGAAGGTTTAATTACACCATTTGGCAGGACAGTCACTCGAAAGGCAATGTCATAATTAAGAATCTTTTTATTTGTTTGTGACATGATTAAGGTCAGTGTTTCGTGATAAAAAGTGACATTTTTTGAAAATCAGGTCTGTACATCCTCTCAATAATCATTTCGATCTGATTTTGAAAAGGGTCAAAGAATTGTCCTCCAATATTTCTTCCCATATGGGCATCGGACGTAGCTTGCCCCCTGCATATGGTACTTGAATATTATCAGGGAACGTAGGAATTCCTTGATTTATCATTACGTTCGAAAAGCCATTGTTTCAAGATCGCCATTTGGTTCTTCTCTAGAATAGTCTTTTGACATCTTATAACAGGTTTATGGAAGTCAGATTCGACTAACTCCCACTGTGGTCGCCAAAAATTTGTTTCGTGTTTTCGAACAAACTAGCCTAGGGAAGGATTTCGAACGTTCGATCCAAGCCCCCTAATAATTCACAGCCTAGAATTATCTAATAACCCCTACCTAAATGAGCTAGTGGTGGTTTAAGTCTTAAATTAATTTAATGTTTTCCAGTTCAAAAGTGATGATTGAAAACTCAAGTCAAGTGTACAAATTATCTCTCCGATACTTAAATCTGGATAAAAAGACAATTTATACCTCCGTGAAAGTCTTCAATTCTGAAAAGATTACAGATAACTACAGATACATGCTTCGCGGCCGCATCCCAGCGGTTCTCGATAAGCAACTATTACATTTATTCTACGGCTACTCCTAATTTACACTACGATCTACTCCTACATTACGCTATAAACTAATCCTAAGGCTAGAACTAATTCTAAGAGAACGAAAATGTGGAAGTTCTTGATTCTGATGATCTTGTGATGTCCTCTTTTTCTTTTCTCCGCGGCTCCTATATATCTTGTCTTCGTGAACCGTCTTCAACCCACGTTCCTTGTCTTCGGGAACCGTCTTCAACCCACGTTCCTTGTCTTCGGGAACCGTCTTCAACCCACGTTCCTTGTCTTCGAGAACCGTCTTCAACTGTTTTTTCAAATCTTTTCACCGTAGCGCGCCTCTGCAGATGATTGGCTATTTGGACTTCATTTTATTTTTCAGATTTGATTCTTGGGCTTGTGTCAATCCAGCCCATGTTTTTTGCCATTTTCTAAATTCAATGGGCCTTGTTCTATTCATTTTCGGGTCCAACTTCCTTCTTTTCGAATTTCTATAGTTTGGGCTATTTGGGCTCTGTAATTCGAAAGCCCAAATTATTTTATGGTGTAAATACAAAGGGAATTCAGTTGGAATAACAATAGGTTGGAAGTCGTTTGCACTTGAAAATGGATTGGAAGAAGGTGATGTGTGTTTGTTTAACATGGTTCCCGGTTCCAAAAAACCAATTACCATTGAATTTCGTATTATTCGAGTAGCTGATGTTATGATTGAACTAAATAACAATGGACCAAACTATCGTTAACTTGATGCAACTTTTTAAGAACATTATCATGATTTTTATGTTATTATGTGGAGTGTGCAAACAAGTTGTTGAAGGAGATTACAGAGTTTGAAAAATTGTTCCATGTTTTTGCAATGAATTCATTATATTGGAATTGTTACCATGTTTATTTAGATAAATTTGGTAACTTTATTGGTTTTCAAATTTTTGAATTTGTATGTTTATTATCTTAATCTCTTCGGTTATTTTAGTCGTGGTCAATGTAGAATTCAAGTAAAATCATATTGTAAGCGAATTAAATTTACAATCTGATTATGTTAAATAGATTCATCAATCATAAATAAGTAAAAATGACATGAATGGTAAACAAGTATTATGACACATTTAATATGATTGATTGAATATGAAAGTGAATGTACAATTCAGGTAAAATCACATTATAAGAGAACTGCATTTATAATCTGATTATGTTAATAGATTGACCGATCATAAGACAAGTATCATGACACATTTAATATGGTAAACAAGTATTATAATACGTTTAATATGATTGATTGAACATGAAAATCAATGTAGAATTCAAGTAAAATCATGTTGTAAGATAATTGCATTTACAATCAGATTATATTAATAGATTGGCCGATCATAAGACAAGTATAATTACACGTTTAATATGACTGATTGAATATGAACGTCAATGTAGAATTCAAGTGATGAAATCACATTGTAAGAGAACTACATTCACAATCTGATTATGTTAAGAGGTTGATCATACATAAGACAACTATTATAACACTTTTAATATAATAAACAAGTATTATTACACGTTTTATATGATTGATTGAATATGAAAGTTAAGGTAGAATTCAAGTAAAATTATATTGTAAGAGAATTACATTTACAATCTGATCCTGTTAAGAGCTTGACCGATCATAAGACAAGTATTATAAGACGTATAACATAACAAAACATGTATTATGACAAGTTTAATCTGATTGATTGAACATGACAAAACCTGATTCGACTATAACTTTAAAACTTTATCGAAGAATGGTAGCTTTCCTTTATAAACTAAATTTTATTATATCAATTATAAAAATATGTCAAATATTACTTGCATGAATTTAATTAGTATGAATATTATATTTGCATTAGCTTTAAAAATTAATAACTATGGGCATCCACCAGCTACACGACTCAACACGACATTACAAGGTTTACTGAGTCAATTAGTATAGGTCCATCTAGCAAAACCTCAGGTCCTTCGGACCCCATCCCATTTCGCACTTCATCTTTTAACATGTTGGCGAAAACATTCTCCAACATAGAGAATTACATAAGAAAATATTTATATTTTTATCAAAGGAGAACCGCTCTAACATTTTCACCAACCTTAACCAAATCATTGGCTCCATCCATGTATTTATTGCAACTAGCTACTACAGTGTTAATCACATTGTTTAAGCCATAGTATTTTCATCAACATTATAAACATTGTTAGAAATGAATGAAATGATCGATTTTCTTAGAAAATAAAATAAAGAATAAATCAATTACATAAATATAGTACCTCAACACATAGCGACAATAATCAATAGGTTTTGTATCAAAAAATTTTGGTACTACCTCTATTTACTTTTATATTGAACTGAAATAGAATTTTTTTCCATAATAAAGATAAAAACAAATAGAAAATTCAACCGATGGTCTTGTGTAGGTGGAGTAATTCAATACCAAATCGAGTCCAAAATTTTGAGAACGTATTTTGTGTCTATCTCATTCACAAGTGCGTCTACCTCGGTCTAGCAAAGAATCTTCCGTGTAATTGGGCTGAGCGAGGTTAGAACCGTCATTGAATGAAGAATCGGAAGCGCAAACTGGGGCCGGATTCCAGCGCAATCGAGAAGTAATGATCTGGATGAAATGACGTGGGCAGGTGATAACTGATAAGCCTCAGTTTTACACATCCTTTGATACACTAATGTTTTGTACTATTTATCTATTTATTAATTAAAAAAACGAAGGGAATTCGAGAGATGCATTATTAAAATAATGATTAATCGCTGGATAAAATTTATTTGTACATGTTACTTTTACAAAATTATTTTAGAAGTTTTTTTCTTTTTTCTTTTTGATAAGTATTTTAGGAGTAATGAGTAATGACAACGAGAATCTTTATTATTTTTGTTTTTTATTGTCAATATATAACGACTGACAATGCAATGAAGATGACTTATTTGGTTTGTTTTTGTAATAGAAGATAAACGCATCCATTTCAATAATATTCAAAATTGTTTAAATATGTTCATAAAGAAAAACTTAAAGACGGAAAATGGATTTGGATTAAATCGTACCCTGTGAGAGTGATATTTGAGACGTCTCGAGAGAGACCTCAAATCTGATATTTGAGACGTCTCGAGAGAGACCTCAAATCTCAGATGATCTTCATCTCACACGTGTTTGTTCACATGTGGAGGCCCACGTAAATTAAACACGAGAAACGTAAAAATCACCCTAATATTTAAGGTCTCGAAACCTCCTAAATGTCATCTCTACGCAAACAGTACCATAAATAGGTTGGTTTTTCTATTTCAGTACTTATTTCTTAAATGAAGAAATAAAGAATTATCTCCAAAAGTTTAAATATTATTTTTTAATAAAAAAACTGAAGCATATCGTTTGAAAAAAACAAACAGAAAGTATGGCTTGTAAAAATAATATTTGAAAATAAATCCAAACATAAGACTGACCCAATCGGATACTAGAAACCAATTACAAACGAGAAAGAATATCACACTATATAAACGGGTCGGCGAACCCTTAACGACCCGATGTAGGGTGGCAAGTCTTACATTGTCCACCACCCAATCGACGCCTTCGTGTGGCTCACGCTCGGCTTGATACTAAACGAGCTTTTGTGTTCAAGGCTTGGGCCCGGCTCGACGAGCTTCAAGCCGAGCCCGAGCCGGGTTGAATTTAGAATATCACTATTTTATCCTTTTAGTACAATTGATAAAAATAAAGAAAAAATATAACAATTTCAAGACACTTTAAAATCATATATATCAAACTATAACCGTACTAAAAATCCTTAAACTTGATTTCATAAAGTCAAAAACACTAAATTATTTTTCTATATTATTTCGCTACTTGAGAAATTTACAATTAAAATACGGTTGATTTATTTTCATCCAATTTGACTTCCATATTATCCTTATATCTATGCATTTTTGTTTATAAAGTATAATTAGTGATATTTATATAGTATTACAGTTAGTATATTATTTTGAATATATGCATATATATATATATTATATTATATATATATATATATATTATTTATTTATACGAGCCCGAGCTCAATTCAAGCCGAGCCTGCCTCCGCTCACGCTCGGCTTGAATATGAATTCAAGCCCTAAACTTTGGCTCAAGCTTGAAAATATTCAAGCCGAGCTTTCGAGCTTCGAGCCGGCTTGAGCTCATTGACAGTCCTACTCACACAAGTCTTTTTGGACACAAAACTCAGCTCTAATAACCATCACATGTTTGTGACATATAATTTCCTTTCAGACAAAAACTAGACAAGTTACAACGGTTACCTCTTTTAAGGTAATGAAATTTACAGAAGTTCCTGGTTAAGGAATCTTCTGCAAACACATAGCTATAATTGCATGAAAACACGACTAGTGTCTATTAATGTATCAAATCACTCCTCCCAAATCAAACATTTCAGACAAAGCTTATAAAAACCAACCGAGCTCCCAAAAGTTCCTCATGGTTATTTCATAATTCAACAACTTGAAGTAAATATAGACTCAAATAACACGAAAAAGATCATATCAATTATGTAAGAGATAAATTACTATATAACCTTTACCTAAAGCAAGAAACCCCAAATACGAAGGTCAACAACAAAAAGGGAACGAGACTGGAATAACATTCAGAAATTTCATCACTGCAAAATCCGATCTAATACTTACTTCAATTAGAAATAATTTCCAACTTCTATAAATATTTTCCTTTGAATTTCATAACGTCAATGTATCGTGTCAAACAAGTTGTCTCAAGAACTCAAATGTAGAGCCATTTAACCATATGGTTATTCTACTAACAGCAAAACACATCTGAGAATTAAAAGATTGCAAATTAATCAACAAAATTCAGCCCATCAAACAAAGTTTAACTCATCACCAAGAAATACTTAAATCTCATAATCATAGTAATACACACTTAAAATTGCACACCAAATACATAATCTCCATTAGGCAGCTCCCAAACATACTAATTAGCATATGTTTAATATTCACAATACTTACCTACACTGTCATGGCTCTCCCAATTCCACCACGAATTTTCCCAAAGATCCTCCCAGCCTCATCAGAACACCCAGTGTCAACAGCAATTGCCCCAAAAATTGCGCGAAATGCACCACAAATCACAGCAGGGGCCGTGGCATCGGTCTTGGGCGAGACTCTCACGATTTTCTGCAACCCGAGACGGGTACCATCTGCAGTACAAGAACTCTCCACTTTAGAAACCTCAGCAATCCTATTGTTCAAATCCTTAGCTGAAATATCCACATCTTTGATAAGTGATTGCAGTGCAACTGAGGTTTCTATTACGCTTGCGCCCAAAATGCTCAACGCCTTGTTGTTCTCCCCGGAGAACGAGGCGTGGGTCATTGCACGTCGCAACAATTCATCGTCCTTGAATGTATAACTTACAGAAAAGAAACAAAAATAAAGAAATTCAGTACACTCTGTTTCTTAATTAGAATCACAAGGTACACTACATAAAATTGTAAAATGGAGTAACTTTTAAGCACAAAATGGAGCACATATTCAACAAGTATATCCCTATTTTCTACATAACAATTAAATACAGAAGACATATGCACATATATGTCATGACCTTGGAAGGAAAAGGGAATTTGAGTTTTAACTATCGGATTTCAGAATCAAATAATCGAGGATACGACATCGTTCAACTTAAGAAGGTAGCCACTAAGGTTTTGCTACATATTTATGAGGATGAAGATGTCATTTGCAGCACCCAAGGATTCTGGCCATACACGTATCAAAAAATCAACGACAGTCACTTATTTACATTATACGAATCTGCGTCAACGGATTCTTCCCATTCAGCACCACATAATGGCACTTTTGCCACTTGCTTCATCTCTCACACACTTGATGTGTATTTTCAGATTTTATGTTACAAACTTAGTGTGTGTGTGTGTGTGTATATATATATATATTACCCTAGTGTAATGTTTATAATTATGAATGAAATAGCTCTAAATTTGTTCTAATTCTCATCCCTTTCTCAATATTCTTCTCTAACTTCTCATCTCATTCTTTCGATGGCAAATTATTATCCAAATTCGTTAAACTATTATCCAATTTCGTTACAATATAATTACATATACATGTAAAAATATATAAACAAATGAAGTGTGAAGCTACTTGATTTGATTCTGGAGAGTCTCGAGAGCGATGGAGAAGGGTGTGGAGACTATGAACGGGGCCTCGAGAATTGAAGCTTGTTCTCCCGCCGTAACCTGCAACAATTAAAAGAAACAAAAACAAAAACCCAGAAAAATAAATAAAGAAAATCAAGTATTAAGTGATTAGGGTTCTCAGAAAAAACGATCAAAATTAAGGGTTTCGAGTAGGAGTTCATGTACTATGGTGTGTGTATATACATATTTGGAAGATTTTTCGTTCTACTATTTTGTTAGCATTTAGTTGTTAACATCATTACCAAAAAAAAAATAGTTATTGTTAATAAACGAAGAAGGAGAATGAGACATGGAGAAGTATTTTCTCTATTGATTGATCAGCCAAATAAAACCCTAATACAAGGTATTTATATACAAAAGACTAGAGACCTAAATAAGGTAAAATCCTTTATAATTACCAAAAATAGATATATGTAAATAAGACAATTACAATACTCCCCCTCAAGTTGGCGCATGCAAATCGTGAATGCCCAACTTGCCAAGTAAAAACAAGAATTGTGTTCGCCCGAGAGCTTTAGTGAAAAGGTCAACGGGCTGTAACTGCGAACGAATGTGTTTGGTGACGATGGAATCGGACTGAACTTGTTCCCGAACAAAATGGCAATCAATTTCAATATGCTTTGTGCGCTCATGAAATACCGAGTTAGCTGCTATGTGTATAGCCGATTGACTATCACAAAAGAGAGTCATCGGTTCAGAAGGTACAACATCCAACGAAGCTAAGAAAGATTTGAGCTAGAGAAGTTCACTTGTCGCTGCAGCCATCGCTCTATACTCCGCCTCGGCTGAAGACCGTGAAACAGTACTTTGCTTTTTAGTCTTCCACGAGATAGGAGACTGGCCCAACATGACAAAATAACCCCTAATAGATCGACTGAAACCGGACAGCATGCCCAGTCAGAATCGCAAAAAGCTCGCAATTGCAAATCATTATTAGAACGAAGCATGATTCCTTGCCCTGGGTGGCCTTTGAGATATCGAACAACTCGTAAGACAGCTTCAAAATGTTCTCGACGTGGCGCTTGAGCAAACTGAGAAAGAACGTGAACGGCATAGGATATATCTGGCCTTGTGATAGTCAAGAAGATGAGACATCCCACAAGTCGCCGGTAAGATGCATCATCTTCGGCCAACTCACCATCCACCAAGGCGAGTTTATGGCCCTGCTCCATGGGACTGTCAGCTAGTCGGCAACCACTTAGACCCGTCTCCGATAAAATATCCATCACATATTTTTGCTGACAAAGAAAGATGCCAGCCGAGGAACGAGCTACCTCAATCCCGAAAAAATACTTCAAGCTCCCCAAATCCTTAATCTTAAAACAATTATGGAGATAAGATTTAAATGTTGAACAAGAATTCCCATCATTGCCCATCAGTATAAGGTCATCCACATAAATGAGAATGCCTAAGAACACATGTCCCTTCCGATACGTGAACAAAGAATAATTTGCCCGAGATTGGATAAAACCATACTGTTGAAGGGCAGCACTCAATTTGGCGAACCAATTTCGAGAAGCTTGACGTAATCCGTATATAGATTTTCGCAAGCGACAGAATTCGCCATCACGACCCGCATGAAAACTCGGAGGCAACCGCATATAAACTTCCTCAGTCAAATCCCCATGCAAGAAAGCGTTATTGACATCCATCTGATGCAGTTCCCACCCTTTGGCTACTGCAACAGATAAGAAAAGACGGACAGAAACGAGCTTAGCCACCGGTGCAAAAGTCTCATGAAAATCAAGCCCTTTGACTTGCGTGAATCCCTTCGCCACCAATCGAGCTTTATATCGTTCAATACTCCCATCCGAGTTATACTTAATTTTGAAGATCCATCTACAATCTATGGGTTTCTTGCCGGATGGTAAGGTTTCCAAAGTCCATGTTTGATTAGACTCGAGCGCAGAGATTTCCCGGGACATGGCTTCACGCCACTCAACACTTTTGACCACTTCGGCATAAGTCCTCGGTTCAATAGGTGAGCCAATGGAAGCCAAGAAGGTTTTATGGCCCTGAGAGAAATTATCAAATGTCAGATAATGAGCTAAGGGATAAGGAGTACCTGAGGTGCTATCATGGAGTGGCAGTTCGTGAGGGGGTTTTACTAGCTCACAAGAAATCAATGTGTCAACAATAGCAGAGTAAACAACATAATCCTCAAGTCTCACAGGGGCCCGAGTAGCTCTCCTCGGACGAGACTCAACCACGGGACTAGTTACAATATTCTCACTAGAATTCAACTCACCTCTATCTAAATTCGAAAGCTCACTCCCCCTTGAATCAAGATCATTCAATTCGGCTATGCCATGTTCCACAACATTCCCTAAACCCTCAACATTGTCAACATTACCATGAGTGTCACTATTGATGAGAGATCCCGCAGAGTCACTATGGTTTGCAAACGGGAAAATATCTTCCTGAAACAAAACATCTCGAGAATAGAAGAAAACATGTTTATCAAGATCATAAAGCCTCCATGCTTTCTTACCATGCTTATATCCCACAGAGATGCATCGCCTATTGCGAGACGCAAACTTATCCATTGGCTTAGGAGTGGAACGAGCATAGCAGAGACATCCTAAAATTTTAATGTGATCATAAGATGGTTTGATCCCAAATAAAATTTCATATGGTCACTTCCCTTTTAACTTGACAGTCGGAGTCCGATTGATTAAATAAACAGCAGTTAAGACGCACTCACCCCAAAAATAAATAGGCAAACTGGCTTGAAAACGTAAAGCACGTGCCACCTCGAGAATATTTTTGTGCTTCTGTTCTACTCGCCCGTTCTGTTGTGGTGTGTCCACACAGCTCGTCTCATGCACAATGCCATGTTGTTTATAAAATTCTCGCATGACAACCGAATCAAGTTCTAGTCCATTATCACTGCGAATACGTTTAATCAATTTCCCAAATTGAGTCTCAACTAATTTGTAAAAATCAACAAGATATCTACTTGCTTCCCTCGTTTATTTAAGTAAATAAACCCAAACTGAGCGACTATGATCATCTACAATGGTGAGAAAATAATGAGCACCACTACTAGATGCTTTACGATAAGGCCCCCACAAATCACAATGTAAAAGATCAAAACAATTTTCTGCATTTTTATTACTCAATGGAAAAACGGAACGAGTTTGTTTGGCTCGGAAACATGCATCACAAACCCTACTTTTATTCGATCCTAATCTACCAATATCAGAAATATAAGACAAGTGTTGACTCGCTTGATGTCCTAAACGTCTGTGCCAAGTTGTAAACGAATCTCCCTTTTCAGTCTTCAAAGCCGAATGAATCTTTGCGGACTTGAGATAGTAAACCCCTCTCCGAAGCTCACCCATTCCAATCGGCATCCTCGAAGTGTGGTCCTATATAATACAAAGCTCATTAGCAAACACTATTTGACAATTTAACTCAAAAATCAATTGACGTATGGAAATTAAATTGCATGTTCAATTCGGCACATATAAAACATTCTTCAAACATATATGCTTATTTAAAACAACTTGTCCCTCCTTCATAGCATCAGTCTTCGCCCCATTGGGCAAGAAAATCGGGATAGAATTAGTGGCTTTAACGTCAGAGAGTAATGCCAAATTTCCCGTCATATGATTGGATGCACCACTATCCAAGATCCATGCAAACTCATGAAACGTCTTACCAGAAAGTTTATCTGAATTTTCACTATCAAAAAGTGCCAATAACTTGTGGAATTGGTCATTGGATAAACCTGGTATCCCGCTAGCTTCGTCAGATTGTCCACGGGTAGCATGTAATGCCACAATTCGGCCTTAATTGTGGGCTGCAGCTGGACCTCCTTGTGCTTGTCTTCGGTCCTGATCCCCTCGCTTGCGGCCTCGTGGTCTTCGCCACCAAGTTGGGTAACCAACGACCTCAAAACATGCTGAAACATGGTGCCCGCTTCGTTCACAATGAGTGCACTTCTTGTCGCTGTTTTCTCTCGGTTTTGACTGTCCAAAGTGAGCTCCAAATTTTCCTTTGGCTCCCGTCTGAGCCGCCAAGGCCACCACATCCACACGTTCCTCTTGGCCACGAACGATGGACCACTGACGTTTTTCTCGTGTTATCAATGCATAGGCCTTATTAATGGTGGGGAGTGGATCCATATTTAGGATCTGTGAGCGGATTGTTCCAAATACGGCGTCATCGAGTCCCATAAAAAATTGGTGCAATTTCTCCCCTTCTCTTTCTCGAATAAAATCCTTCGATGCCCCACACGTACAGCTCGGAACTTTGGAATAGCTACTCAATTCGTCCCACATCCCTTTCAAAATCGTATAATATCCCATGACAGTCATGCCGTGTTGTCGAAGTGTAACGATCTCACTTTTCTACTCGTGGACGCGTGGTGCGTTTCCGACGGAAAAACGATCCTTTAGGTCATCCCAAACTGCTTTAGCCGTTTCTTCATAAGCTATACTTGGCTAAATGGTTTTCTCAATTGAATTGAAAATCCATGAAATCAACATGGAATTGCAAGTCTCCCAACTGCGCGCCTCAACGGAATCTGGATCGGGTTTCTTCAATGTTCCATTGATAAATCCCAACTTATTTTTCGCCCGTAAGGCATTCACCATAGCCTTCTCCCACATGTCGAAATTCTCTCCATTCAGAACGCAAGTCGTAATCGTCGCTCCGGGATTATCTGATGGTGACAAAAAGAACGGTGATGACATGTCAACTGTCTTCTTTTCAGCCATATATCCGATTGAGGGGATTCGACTTCAAGATGGATAGAATAACGATGTGTATTGCGTTTGCTGTGTTGGGGCTCGGTTTAGGATCTCCTAACCTGCTCTGGTACCATGTTAATAAACGAAGAAGGAGATGGAGACATGGAGAAGTATTTTCTCTATTGATTGATCAGCCAAATAAAACCCTAATACTAGGTATTTATATACAAAAGATTAGAGACCTAAACAAGGTAAAATCCTTAACACATACAACTACCAAAATTAGATACACGTAAATAAGACAATTACAATAGTTGTTAGCATTTGATTCTGAATTATTTCTTATAGATAAAAGATTGTAAATTTCGTAATTTTTCATGTTATATGATCATACATGTTCATGTACTCATGCTTTTTTTCCCCTTTATTTCCCAAGTTTATTCATTTCTTTTTGTTGTTGTTGCACTATTTAATAATTCTGGGGACGAATTTGTACTTTGTATGTTCAGATAAAATGGCAGGTATTCATAAGGTTTACAACAACTTACAACAAGAAATTATTGGTCCCAATTTCGAATTGTGCAATTTTTTCAAAGGGTTTCTGCTAATCCAGAGGATGGTTTAGTGAGTTTTTGTATAGATCAAATATAACGTGAAAGGTAAGATATGATAATTTGTTGGTGTCTTGGATTTTGTGGGTGTTACCTAAGTCGTTTTTAAAAAATTTAAGGGAAAAATTGGTGGGAAGTGTTATTTTGAAGACGCCTAGTGGAGGTGAATGGGTTGTAGAATTGGCAACCGATGGAGAGGGAATTGCTTCGCTAGAAGGTAGGTGGAAAGAGTTTGCGGATGCACATTCCTTACAAAAAGACGACACAATAATTTTCAAGTATCATGGAAACCCTTAGTTTGATGTTATTATGTTTGATGGAAAAAAGGGGTTGTGAAAAGGTGTGCAGTTATTTCGTGAGTAAGGAAGTTGATCCCGTTGTTGATGTTAATGTAAAAGAAAGTACGAGTGCGCATAACGTTGAGAAAAATAAATGTTTTGATGATGATTGTGGTTTTATTTCTTCACATAAGAAGAAGGATGCTACTGTCACTAGTGGCACAACTGGTAGTCGAGTAGCTAGAAAGTGTATGGGGAGAAATATGTATAAAGAGGATTGTGATATTACATCTTCCCGCAAGGGTAAAAAGGTCTCTACAGAGAAGCTTGGTTCGGTTAGCGGATCGATTGCTAAAAAACAATTGGCTACGAAATTGTCCGAAGGTATGTTTTTAAATTGTAGTGATTCTTAGGAAATTTTAGGATTGCACGAATCGGTATAATCGAATTATCCCTATGTTTATTTAAAATATGGATAATTGTGATTGTCATGTGACACAGATCCTGATACTCTTAAAAAATGACCCAGAAAATTGTTGTTAAAAGTTTTATAGTTTGTGTAACATTTAAGCAATTGTACGAGTTTATATGAATAATGAAACATTTAATCATTCGTGTGATATATCATATATGTATAGACTTTGATGATTCATCAATAATTAATAGGAGTACGTGATGCGCCAGAGATTGAGATCAAAGGAAATGTTGATGAAGAAAATAATGGCAGTTTAGGTACTTCATATATATATATATACGGAAAATTTCAATTTTTCGTCTCTCATTTATACCCCAATTTCAGTTTTGATCCCCCATATATTGAATCTAATTGACCCCTCACTTATCTCAATTTCATCAGTTTTGGTCTCTCCGTTAACTCCTCCGTCCAATAGTAAACTGAGGGCCAATTTTCCCTCCAAAACACACGATTTTAGCGGCAAAAAAGTCGAATTTCAGCATTTTTCTTTAAAATTAGATTTTAATCCAAAAATCACATCTTTTTCAACAACTAAACACAAAACATGAGCAACTCATCATCTTCAATATCAAATTCTCGTTTTTCTTTCAATAATTCAAGGGGATTCCTGATTGTCAATTGTATTTATTCATGAGCAATGTTGTTTGTATTTGTTGTAGTGTACACTGTTAGCAAATAGCTAATAGAAGACTACATTTTATTGCAATTAGAATGACAAAATACATTATGCAACTTAGAATGACAAAATACATTATGTATATCACACAAATTGCAAAATTCCTTTCTTTCCTAGTACAGGTAACAAGACAAATCAAAACAACCACAAGTAGGAAAACCAAAATTGACACAATTCTTGATTTCTATTGCTGCTTCTTCAGCGATCGGATTTCTTCCTTCATCCTTTTTTCTTTCATCCTGAGCCCTTGGCAAAATCGTCATTCAATGGATATTTGTTTGAAATTATATTTTTGGTCCTATATCTTTGCAACTTATTTATTTATTGATAACTTTTGTTCAAACAATTAATGAAAACTTGGAACAAAAAGGTTGAATTTGTTGAAAGAAAAGATCATAGGTTTATTTTGACAAATATTTAGCTTGAGAGACTGAGATTGATTTGAATTAATTGACAAAGATGATGAGCCAAAAAATATAACAATGATTTTTTTTAAAAAGTAATTTGAGTTAATGGTTGCATGTTTTTTGAAGATCTTTTCAATGAAATGGGCGAGGAGACATGGTCTTAAGAAAACGCAAGACTTGGAGCTCCGCGTAGATGGAAAGCCATGGAACGCAAAATTTTATGACAGAGGGAATTCAGTTGGAATAACAAGAGGTTGGAAGTCGTTTGCACTTGAAAATGGATTGGAAGAAGGTGATGTGTGTTTGTTCAACGTGGTTCCCCGTTCCAAAAAATTGTTCCATGTTTTTGCAATGAATTCATTATATTGGAATTGTTACCATGTTTATTTAGATAAATTTGGTAACTTTATTGGTTTTCAAATTTTTGAATTTGTATGTTTATTATCTTAATCTCTTCGGTGATTTTAGTCGTGGTCAATGTAGAATTCAAGTAAAATCATATTGTAAGCGAATTAAATTTACAATCTGATTATGTTAAATAGATTCATCAATCATAAATAAGTAAAAATGACATGAATGGTAAACAAGTATTATGACACATTTAATATGATTGATTGAATATGAAAGTGAATGTACAATTCAGGTAAAATCACATTTTAAGAGAATTGCATTTATAATCTGATTATGTTAATAGATTGACTGATCATAAGACAAGTATTATGACACATTTAATATGGTAAACAAGTATT
The DNA here is from genome assembly GCA_019426215.1 of Buddleja alternifolia. Taxonomy (NCBI): domain Eukaryota; kingdom Viridiplantae; phylum Streptophyta; class Magnoliopsida; order Lamiales; family Scrophulariaceae; genus Buddleja; species Buddleja alternifolia. The sequence continues at coordinate 6,483,441 of CM033396.1, read as the reverse complement.
ATAATACGTTTAATATGATTGATTGAACATGAAAATCAACGTAGAATTCAAGTAAAATCATATTGTAAGATAATTGCATTTACAATCTGATTATATTAATAGATTGGCCGATCATAAGACAAGTATAATGACACGTTTAATATGACTGATTGAATTTGAACGTCAATGTAGAATTCAAGTGAACTCACATTGTAAGAGAACTACATTCACAATCTGATTATGTTAAGAGGTTGATCATACATAAGACAACTATTATAACACTTTTAATATAATAAACAAGTATTATGACACGTTTAATATGATTGATTGAATATGAAAGTTAAGGTAGAATTCAAGTAAAATTATATTGTAAGAGAATTACATTTACAATCTGATCCTGTTAAGAGCTTGACCGATCATAAGACAAGTATTATAAGACGTATAACATAACAAAACATGTATTATGACAAGTTTAATCTGATTGATTGAACATGACAAAACCTGATTCGACTATAACTTTAGAACTTTATCCAAGAATGGTAGCTTTCCTTTATAAACTAAATTTTATTATATCAATTATAAAAATATGTCAAATATTACTTGCAGGAATTTAATTAGTATGAATATTATATTTGCATTAGCTTTAAAAATTAATAACTATGGGCATCCACCAGCTACACGACTCAACACGACATTACAAGGTTCACTGAGTCAATTAGTATAGGTCCATCCAGCAAAACTTCAGGTCCTTCGGACTCCATCCCATTTCGCACTTCATCTTTTAACATGTTGGCGAAAACATTCTCCAACATAGAGAATTACATAGGAAAATATTTATATTTTTATCAAAGGAGAACCGCTCTAACATCTTCACCAACCTTAACCAAATCATTGGCTCCATCCATGTATATATTGCAACTAGCTACTACAGTGTTAATCACATTGTTTAAGCCATAGTATTTTCATCAACATTATAAACATTGTTAGAAATGAATGAAATGATCGATTTTCTTAGAAAATAAAATAAAGAATAAATCAATTACATAAATATAGTACCTCAACACATAGCGACAATAATCAATAGGTTTTGTATCAAAAATTTTTGGTACTACCTCTATTTACTTTTATATTGAACTGAAATAGAAATTTTTTCCATAATAAAGATAAAAACAAATAGAAAATTCAACCGATGGTCTTATGTAGGTGGAGTAATTCAATGCCAAATCGAGTCCAAAATCTCGAGAACGTATTTTGTGTCTATCTCATTCACAAGTGCGTCTACCTCAGTCTAGCAAAGAATCTTCCGTGTAATTGGGCTGAGCGAGGTTAGAACCGTCATTGAATGAAGAATCGGAAGCGCAAACTGGGGCCGGATTCCAGCGCAATCGAGAAGTAATGATCTGAATGAAATGGGATGAAATGACGTGGGCAGGTGATAACTGATAAGCCTCAGTTTTACACATCCTTTGATACACTAATGTTTTGTACTATTTATCTATTTATTAATTAAAAAAACGAAGGGAATTCGAGAGATGCATTATTAAAATAATGATTAATCGCTGGATAAAATTTATTTGTACATGTTACTTTTACAAAATTATTTTAGAAGTTTTTTTCTTTTTTGTTTTTGATAAGTATTTTAGGAGTAATGACAACGAGAATCTTTATTATTTTCGTTTTTTATTGTCAATATATAACGACTGACAATGCAATGAAGATGACTTATCTGGTTTGTTTTTGTAATAGAAGACAAACGCATCCATTTCAATAATATTCAAAATTGTTTAAATATGTTCATAAAGAAAAACTTAAAGACGGAAAATGGATTTGGATTAAATCGTACCCTGTGAAGGTGATATTTGAGACGTCTCGAGAGAGACCTCAAATCTCAGATGATCTTCATCTCACGCATGTTTGTTCACCTGTGGAGGCCCACGTAAATTAAACATGAGAAACGTAAAAATCACCCTAATATTTAAGGTCTCGAAACCTCCTAAATGTCATCTCTACGCAAACAGTACCATAAATAGGTTGGTTTTTCTATTTCAGTACTTATTTCTTAAATAAAGACATACAGAGTTATCTCCAAAAGTTTAAATATTATTTTTTAATAAAAAAACTGAAACATATCATTCGAAAAAAAAAAAGAAAAAACAGGAAGTATGGTTTGTGAAAATAATACTTGAAAATAAATCCAAACATAAGACTGACCTAATCGGATACTAGAAACCAATTACAAACGAGAAAGAATATCACACTATATAAACCGGTCGGAGAACCCTTAACGACCCGATGTAGGGTGGCAAGTCTTACATTGTCCACCACCCAATCGACGCCTTCGTGTGGCCACGCCCAAAGCCAGCCCCCCACTCGATCACTCACACCAAGTCTTTTTGGACACGAAACTCAGCTCTAATACCACTTGTCACGTGCCCAGTCCACGGTTGTTTATTTGACAACAAAGTGTACACATTTAACATGTTACATTATTGTAAAGTCCCATATCACTTCTCTACTATGAGACAATCTATAAAATGGCAAAAATTACAGAAAATCAATTTTTCATTAAAAATGCCACTTACTTGAATTAACACATATGATAAGTATATGCAACTAATATATCATCATCATCAGATAAATATTAGTTATTAAGACACATAGTATCATCTTAAAAAAGGTGCATCTTCACCCGAAACTGAAACTCCCTATATAAAAACGTACATTTTCAAAACATTACGCGTTATGCACATGTAAACAACGTGACTGATCAATCGTTTTTAACGGGAACTTGGACATAAATGACACGCATTGGATCACATTTATCATGTGAATAGTCTTAGAAAATAAGAAAGAACCATTCAAGTAATATCACGCGACAATTATGATCTCCATATGTTATAATAAAATGTTCCCTTTTGGATGTTGAGAATCAACATATACGATCAAGTAACCAATACAATACATTACTAGCACACGGTTATGCAAAGATACGACCAAACCAAAGAATATTTCGACAATTCCGTGCACTTAATGCTTATCATCAGAAATGATATATAACCATCACATGTTTGTGACATATATTTCCTTTCCAGACAAAAACTAGACAAGTTACAACGGTTACCTCTTTTAAGTAATGAAATTTACAGAAGTTCCTGGTCAAGGAATCTTTTGCAGACACATAGCTATAATAGCATGAAACACGACTAGTGTCTATTTATGTATCAAATCACTACTCCCAAATCAAACATTTCAGACAAAGCTTATAAAACCAACCGAGCTCCCAAAAGTTCCTCATGGTTATTTCATAATTCAACAACTTGGAAGTAAATATAGACTCAATAACACGAAAGAGATCATATCAATTATGTAAGAGATAAATTACTATATAACCTTTACCTAAGCAAGAAACCCCAATACGAAGGTCAACACAAAAAGGGAACGAGACTGAATAACATTCAGAAATTTCATCACTGCAAAATCCGATCTAATACTTACTTCAATTAGAAATAATTTCCAACTTCTATCAATATTTTCCTTGAATTCATAACGTCAATGTATCGTGTCAAACAAGTTGTCTCAAGAACTCAAATGTAGAGCCATTTAACCATATGGTTATTCTACTAACAGCAAAACACATCTGAGAATTAGATTGCAAATAATCAACAAAATTCAGCCATCAAACAAAGTTTAACTCATCACCAAGAAATACTTAAATCTCATAATCATAGTAAATACACCTTAAATTGCACACCAAATACATAATCTCCATTAGGCAGCTCCCAAACATACTAATTAGCATATGTTTAATATTCACAATACTTACCTACACTGTCATGGCTCTCCCAATTCCACCACGAATTTTCCCAAAGATCCTCCCAGCCTCATCAGAACACCCAGTGTCAACAGCAATTGCCCCAAAAATGCGCGAATGCACCACAATCACAGCAGGGGCCGTGGCATCGGTCTTGGGCGAGACTCTCACCATTTTCTGCAACCCGAGACGGGTACCATCTGCAGTACCAGAACTCTCCACTTTAGAAACCTCAGCAATCCTATTGTTCAAATCCTTAGCTGAAATATCCACATCTTTGATAAGTGATTGCAGTGCAACTGAGGTTTCTATTATGCTTGCGCCCAAAATGCTCAACGCCTTGTTGTTCTCCCCGGAGAACGAGGCGTGGGTCAATGCACGTCGCAACAATTCATCGTCCTTGAATGTATAACTTACAGAAAAGAAACAAAAATAAAGAAATTCAGTACACTCTGTTTCTTATAGAATCATAAGGTACACTACATAAATGAAATGGAGTACCTTTTAAGCACAAATGGGCATATTTCAACAAGTATATCCTATTTTCTACATAACAGTTAAATACAGAAGACATATGCACATATATGTCATGACCTTGGAAGGAAAAGGGAATTTGAGTTTTAACTATCGGATTTCAGAATCAAATAATCGAGGATACGACATCATTCAACTTAAGAAGGTAGCCACTAAGGTTTTGCTACATATTTATGAGGATGAAGATGTCATTTGCAGCACCCAAGGATTCTGGCCATACACGTATCAAAAAATCAACGACAGTCACTTATTTACATTATACGAATCTGCGTCAACGGATTCTTCCCATTCAGCACCACATAATGGCACTTTTGCCACTTGCTGCATCTCTCACACACTTGATGTGTATTTTCAGATTTTATGTTACAAACTTAGTGTGTGTGTGTGTGTGTCTATATATATATATATATATATATATTACCCCAGTGTAATGTTTATAATTATGAATGAAATAGCTCTAAATTTGTTCTAATTCTCATCCATTTCTCAATATTCTTCTCTAACTTCTCATCTCATTCTTTCGATGGCAAATTATTATCCAAATTCGTTAAACTATTATCCAAGTTCGTTACAATATAATTACATATACATGTAAAAATATATAAACAAATGATGTGTGAAGCTACTTGATTTGATTCTGGAGAGTCTCGAGAGCGATGGAGAAGGGTGTGGAGACTATGAACGGGGCCTCGAGAATTGAAGCTTGTTCTCCCGCCGTAACCTGCAACAATTAAAAGAAACAAAAACAAAAACAAAAACCCAGAAAAATAAATAAAGAAAATCAAGTATTAAGTGATTAGGGTTCTCAGAAAAAACGATCAAAATTAAGGGTTTCGAGTAGGAGTTCATGTACTATGGTGTGTGTATATATATATATATATATATAATTTACCTGGAAAGAGGGAGAGAGGAGAGTGAAAAACAGGGAGAGGATGAAAACGAAACCGCAGGAATGCATTTTTGAGCTCCGTAATTTTTCAATGGCGACAGAAAACAGTGAAATTTGAGGGGTTTGAGTGAGTGAGTGACGATGAATCTTCGGGTCTACTTTACTGATTTGACAAAGAAAAATTCGACCATAGACTATTCGATAGTAGTGCTTGTAAACATAATTGAGAATTGAATAATAGGGAAAATTATTGTGCACGGAAGATTTCAAATTTATAAAATACAATAATTCTTAATTAATTAAAGAATTATTTAGGGGAAGGATTTTTAAACTTTACAAACTAGTAAAATGGTAAATTCAATATAAAATTATATTTGTATCACTTATTTTTTTTTTTTCAATTATCCATATTCTTCACTTACTAATATTTCGTTCATCAAAATGAAGTTTAATTGTTTTTTCCTTATAAAGTTACCCATGATCCTCATTCCCTTCTCACTCATATGCCTAAGTCGCCTATGCCATAAGTGCATATCCTCTGTGGCCTTGACTGTAGCTAATGAGTCCTTTTAATCTCCGTAGTATATAAAGTCCCCGACTTCTTACCACGAGCTACCACCATATTTCCTTTGGTGATTTTCCAGACACCACCACCAAACACCGTGGTGTAACCATCACGATCAAATTCTTCTTCAACCCCAAAACATGCCTAACATTCTGCAGTTTTAACTGCATCCCCTGTGTCGTCGTTATTACAACATCACCCTTTCCAATTATTTCCAAGGGTTCGTCATCTGCAAGAAATACCTTTCCAAATTTTCCAGAAATATAATTTGTTAGATAATTCTTACAAGAAGTAGCATGAAACGACGCACCTGAGTCCAGTAACTATTGGTCAATTGGACTATCAATACAACAAACCAGCGCATCTCCAACATCGTCTGTCGCTGCGTTTGCTAGTTGCTTATATGAAGCTAAGAAATAAACCAGAAGGAAAGGTGGTAGGACATACCTATCTCCTTTCTGAGGGAAAACAAGGCAATCCACGAGATGGTTTTGTGTAATGCAGATCGAATACAGCTTCGAGATCCTAACATCACCGGATGGAGACACGGGTTTTTTGTAACGACGACTTGCCCTAACGACAGAAGTCGTCTCATCGACCTTTGGAAATATTTCTGCTCGCCACACTCTAGCTCAGACTGTCAATGTTACTCTAACATAAACCTGACCATACTCCAATGTTCCCATCTCATCCAAGCACCCCACTAAAACCCGACCCTTGGGACAAAAACCCTGCCACTACTTCTTAAATCAGATAACTGGGCTCCAGATGTGATTGAAGCATTGTAGAAAGATAAGGCTCCTTATTTGTTCATACCCTTGACGCAACATTTTAGCTAAGATCTTTTCATTTCTTCCACCGGTGCTCTCCAAAACATTCAATGCTGCTTTTTTGTCGATAAGCATTTCCCAAAAATTGAAGCTGTTCTTGCATTGCAAGAAAACACGGTCCTCGACCCCCAACGTTGATAGCAAGGTAATAATTTCCCGGTTTAAGTAGCAAGGTTGTGACTCGCACCACTTGGTCACATTGAGCATACATGTTCGACTCAAACTTAAGCATGCTACTTCGTAGAGCTAGCTTCCGGAACGATTTGCGGTCGACAACTATCACCCCTTTATAGCCACCGTATCGAATTGGAATGCCGACGGGGTATAGACAATTCAATTATGACAATCTCTTGGCAAATGCATAGGAAATCTTTCCAATTCCATCTGAGAAGCAAATTTCACACCGTGGATATTACTTCAATATCGGGAATAATATCAACGTCCCGAGGGTGGACTTCGAGGGTTTGCTAGACGAGCTAAACAATTGGCCCATCGCAGCACACTTTGAAACACTTCTTATCTTGTTAAAACAGCCCATCCACTCTCTGATATCTTCAGCTTTACATGATCGTTTGAAGCAAACATCCAAACTGAATTAGAACGGAGTTGACTAGCAGAAAAGGCCAAAAATTCGAACTTTTTGTCACCAATAACAATCCCATCTCTCAGACAGATAAAACCCTATGATATATCTCCGTTCTATAAGCTTGAAAATATCCCTGTTTAATACTAGTCGAAACAGCATTTGCACCAAGCCGACCCATCTCATCAACAAAGTGACCCTCAAAAAATCCGAGCATATGAGCAAATTCTTGACTATGTAATTCGAGGATTCAAGTTCCGGGCCCAAGCAGAAAATCTTTGATGGGGTCACAGAAACTCTATGACAACTCATGATATTTTGATCCGTTAATCTCTTAAGGTCGTTGTAGTGAAATTTTCACCGTTGTGATTGATAACGGGGTATTGGCTTTCAATAAATAACTTAGGCTCAAAACAAGTCGAATGCAACTTGTGCATTTTCTGAAGAACTAGCAACGCAGCGTCTGTGTCTAATCTACTAAGGAGGTGAAAAAGTTCGGTATTTACTGCAGAAAGGCTTAATTTTTGAGTATGGACGAGCGAATTAAGTTGAAAAAGGAACTCATATGCTATTTCGAAATCGGAATTATTTGCAACAATCGGAACTAATTGGAGGGAGATGGAATTTTACCCTTCAAGTGATAGGTTCATCACATCTTTCGAATAGTATGGCAAAGAGGTGTATATGTCAAAATTTGCAAATCTTCAATCTCCCAACAAAGAGAAGACAAATATCCAATTGACTTTGTATTTGAAAAATCGGTTGTTCGAACCCAAACAAAATCAAAGTCTTCTTTGCAGATATGGTACCGATCGGTTCTGAATCTCGATGCGACATCTGTTCCAGAGACCTTTTTATATATTTTCGGTGCATGTTTGAGCTGTAATCAAATACAAGTTGATGTTAGATTGGAGATAGATTTGAGTTTAAATATTCATTCACTAACAAATTTTCAACAGAGACAAAAAGATCAATTCATGAACCGTCGAATGCCAAAATAAAGAAGAATTCTACTGGCACATTATCCTTCATAAATTTAAAAGGGATTAAAAGATAATGATGAAATACCATGTGTATTTGCACATACAAATACATATCATAACTGGAAATCTATTATCAATACTCCAATTCAATATACAGACAGTTGAAAGACAAGTTTATGAACAACATGAATCATCCCATTATCTGTTCAAACTCCAAATCAAATGAAATTGGATACACTTCCAATGTGCAGATCTTAACAGATTTAAGACTATTCAGCTACCAATGTTAAATCTTTTTCTCAATATTTCCTAATAAGAGTAATGCGATATACCACCGTTTTTATACCTCTGATTATTCACCTCCCCTTAATTTGGTAAGAAATCATTGCAAGTAATTGACTTTGATGAATCAGATACAACAATACTTTCTAAATCAAGGGCAAGGAAACGGTGGTACATAACTTTACCCTTCCTATGAAAAGTCTGATCAAATGCTAATAAGAAAGTTGACTTCAATGAATCAAATAAAACAATACTTTCTAAATCAAGGGGAAAATCAAGGGGAGGTGATAAATCGATGGTATGAAAACGGTGGTATATATAGCATTACTCTTCCTGCTAACACTTCTTAGAGTGGAACTAAAGCAGCCATTCTTGGGTTTCATGAACATTGTAACACATTTACCTTCAATTATCAATAAAATCGGAAACTCCATTTACAAAGGTCAGTTCAGTCAGAGCAATAAACTCGTGTTCGGCTTGATTAAAGTTCGTTGGAGCTCAACTCGATTACCAACCAAACCAAGCTCAAACACAACTTATAAAACTCAATAATAATTAAAACAAGCTTGAACAATAACCTGTTCAGCTCGACTGGACTCGTTTACAACCCTAATTCTTGCAAGCATTTGCAATCAATTTCATGAATGACGTAGAATCAATGCTCTTTCACAACAAAACAAACAATTTCAACCAACACCATTGAAATTTCTCAAACATCAAACCACTAAAAATCCAAATTTAAAAAAAATAAAAAAAATCACACACCTTCATGAGAATGGCATCAACATTGCCATCACCCCCATCCAAAGAACACCCATTAGTCTCCCAAACATCCCCAAAATTCACCTCCAACTTATAACACTCCCCCTCATGATTCACAAACATCTCAACCTTCTTCCTCTCAGGCATGATCCACATCTTAACCCCATCCCAAGACTCCAAAATTCCCATGCAATCGCTCCTAACCATAACCCCGGCAAGCAGGACCGACCCGCCACCGTATTCGACCCGGTTGCGTCGATCCACGGGTCGGACGATGATGTCGTTGAAGGATGAGGAGATCGAGAGGTGGGACCCTTTGAAAAGGAGTTTCCTTTTGTGGGACAGCGATAAAGCTTCGATTTTTGCTTGTGGGTTGTCGAACTGGACGCGGCCATGGCCCCTTGATTTCCAGTTTTGGTGCTCGGTGAAGATTTCGACGGCGAAGATTGTGCCCTTGCCGAGTGTGGATTCGAGGAAGGTTAGGAGGTCTTGGGCTATGGCGGATTGTGGGATGTTTGATACTTTTACTGTGAGTGTGGACCTCTCCCGTGTGTCCATGGTGGCGATGGTAGAGAGAGAGTGAGATATGACAGAGAGAGAGAGAGAGAGAGTGAGAGTGTGAACTGTGAAGGGTTTGTGTGAGGTTTATTGGAATTGTTGTCCGGCACTTTTTCAGAAATTTTCGTTTTTTTTTTTTTTTTTTTGATTTGAATTGTGGTCATGGTCTAAAATTTCGACCGAAACACCGAAATTTCGGTCGAAATTTCGGATTTCGGGGGGTTCGGAAGCGAAATCGAACCTTCAATCCAATTTTGCAGAATATGTTCCGAAATTTCGACCGAAACACGAAATTTCCCCGAAATTTAAAATATTTTTGTCAAATATTCATCGAAATTTTGGCCGAAACCCGATATTTCCCGAAATATTTACCCAAACCAAAATTTCGGCCAATTTTTTTTTTTATATTTTTAATTTTTTTTAAATATCATATAATTAGAAAATTATATTTATACACATGATATGGATCGAATTCACATAATATGTGTCTACCTTAGACACATAGTGGATACTCAGTGAATACAATGTCACACCAACCCTACTCATATCCTTTGCCACAGGTTTATGTTACTAATTTTGTCGAGTATGTTGTACCCATTGGGGTTCTTCAAGATTCAACACTAGAAGGATATCATCATCATCATTATATGTAGTACTACCAATATTCCATGTTGTAGGCGAAATATTGTCAATATGTAACTAATAATTTTCACTTGCAATATTTATATGAAAGTAGAGGCAGAACGAATACTAGTGATAGCGATTTCGATCCTCCTAGAAACTCGATGTGGTATTGAGTAGTGTTTTTTACTTAAATCTTGGTACATTTTATTTTAATGAAGTTCCTATGAGATTTGGTTATTATCTTACTATCAAATTATATTTATTTCATATTTTCGCAACAGTTTTTAGTGATATTATTTAACAAAATCATTATCCATATATTATATATAGAATATTATTGATATAAAAGATGCATAAGAATGATAATTAAAGTTACCCAAAATTTTATTGCAAATTTCCAAATATTTTTATAAATTTCCATGATTTCTTTAAAATCGAAACCGAAATTTTGAATATTCCCGAAATATCCATCGAAATTTCCGTAAATTTACTACACCGATATTTATCCCGAAACCGATATTTAAGACCTTGATTGTGGTCTTTTGAGTTCTGACCTATGGTTGTCGGATTTGTCCAAGGAGAAGCCAAATGAAATAGAAATTATAAGTTGGATCGATTTTATTGAAAGTCGATCCACTTAACATTAACATTGTAGGTAATTTAGGTTTTTTTTTTTATCGCCTTGTCTTTCCATTCAATGGTATTTGACGCACTCGTTCCCACTTAACATCATAGTACGTAGGTAGTTTAGGTGTTTTTTTTTATCGTCTTATCTTTCCATTCAATGGTATTTGATTCACTCGTTCCCATTTAACATCGTAGTACGTAGGTAGTTTAGGTGTTTTTTATCGTCATGTCTTTACATTTAGATCCCATTTGTTTGCTTGGAAACGTAATAAAAAATGATAATCAGATTTCTAGTAATTTGATTACCAAAAATCTGATTCCATTATTTTGTTTGATTGTATATAGGAAAATGATCTGGAAAATAGATTCCATTCCCTATTTATGTTTGGTTCAAGCATAAATAATAAGGAATGAAATTTAGAATTAAGAGCTTTTTACTTAAATACTCTTATTCTTTAACCATGTTATTTGTACATTCTTTGTACCATCTAAATTATATTTTTTAATGTATCCAACACATTAGAACAAATGATATCATAAATACACACACATATAATATTAATATATATATATATATAATATAAATTCAAAAAATTAAATTCATAGTTTTTTTATTTTGGTTTTGCCAACAAGATGAAAAAGAGAAATAAGCCATACACACGAGTTCTCCTACTACAAGCGTTCACCATTTTTCTTCATACCAAAGTTAAATGCGTCAAATAATAGATTCGAAAACAAATTTGAATCTTTTGCATATTAAACAAAAACCTCAAAGAAGAAACAAAGCATGTGAGTAACTTCTTTATATTTTTTTTATAATTGAAGCTTTATCATAGTTTCCAGCTAACAATGAGAAATTCTTTTTCAGATCATGAACAATAACATGGTATTTCCATTCAACAGCAGTGTAAATGGGTTTTAAAGAAGAAATATTTAAATGAGTTTCTCCCATAATAATGCAACAGTAACTATTCTAAGACACCTACCCATCAATTAAAACACATTAATCATATGTGACCAACAACCATTTTAATGGACTATCACCAAAAAAACACTAACAATAGCTTACTTTATATAAAAAATAAATGGAGCCTCAATGGTATTTGACACACTGGTTTTATTAGATTCGATGCATCTTAGGATCACTCCAAATAAAATGTTTTAATTTAAAATGATAAATAGCACATAAATCACATGCATCAAATGCTGTTAGGTAGATCAGCTTCAACGGTCTCGTTCAATGTTTCGTTAATTCACTACACTCCTTGTTCTTTTTCTTTGGATATCAATTACCCCTCTATTATTAAAATATTCAATTTTTCCCTTAAATAATTTGTAAAATGACAAATTAACTTTGTGATATGTCATAATTTAATTGGACAATTTAAGGTCAAATTGAGTCTAATGGTCTGAGAGCGTATTTTGTGTATATTTTTTTCACACAAGTGTATAGGAACTAGACACTATACACCTTATTGTGTGAGAAAGATAGACATTATGACTATTAAACTCGATCTATCATAGAATTTCCCAATTTATGTAGTACTTCACCTCCTTTGCATTAAAATACGTTTATTTTGACCCTAAAGTTTACTTAATGCTAATTTTTTTATACCTTCAACTGATTCTAACTAGTAAATATAAAAGTATAATCACTATAGTAAAGAAAACCAAATGATAAGCACACAATTACCTCTTGTATATTTATATACTACCATGTTATCTTTTTCTTTTAGAAAGAATATCATATATATCTAAAAAATATATGAATTTGCTCATGTTTTATGTGTATTTATTGCAACGCTGTGATTGAGCATTTATTGACAGCATCATCTATTGACTCAGGTACGAGAACTCACCGCTCGATTGATGGTGCTTACGCATTTTGGGGGTGCAGGCACCTCGCTACCGACTGTCGTCTAGGATCGTACTTTGCGCTGCCAAATGTATAAAGAAATAAAGTTGCGCCTCTGGTATCAGCTATAACTTTTAATCTACTGATAAGCGCTTGATCCTAACAGCTTACTTTTTATGAACCTGTTGTAATACAAAGGGTAAAATACACTTTGCCCCCTGAACTATACTCCTTGTGCCAAATACCCCCTGAACTGGACAAAATTACACTTGCCTCCTTCAATTACATGAAATTGTCTTAATTACCCTTAAGTTTTTTATATATATTCTAGTGAATTATGGAATAAAAAATATACATATATATAGTAAGAAATATACATAAGACATATTTAAAGTCTGTTATGATTAATTTAATTTTGCATTAGGAGAAATTTATCTTATATTAATATAATATGTTGCCACCAAAATATTTTAACATCATTAATAAAAAATATTATAAGTTATTTTTTGAATTAATTAATTATAATGTATTAGATAAATTTTAGCTAATGTATGTAAGAAAAGAAGATTTGTGGAAAAGAAATGGAGAAAATGAAAAATAATGGTTAACGGTATTAAAGACCATTTTATACAAATAAAGGTGGTAAATGTGTTTTTGTGTAGTTTAGGGAGATATTTGATACAAATTGTATACTTAAGGGGTAAAGTGTACGCTTTTTTTTTTTTTTTGATAAGAGGGTAAAGTGTACTTCACCCTAATATATATTACTAAAGGGAACTTTAAACGCTTGTGCTAAAAGTCAAGTGGTGAATTCTTACCAGGTTCTTAGCCAAAAAAACAAAAAGAATTCTCCTACCAGGACAAAATGAATCTTTCATTGTTCCCCACTGGTGGAAAAAGAAAAGTTTATGCTTTAGCCTTTTCGACAAAATTGTAGGGAAAATTACACTAAGATCCCCTTATTTACGGGGTAATTACCCAAACTCCTCCCCACTTTTTAAAACTTAAAGCGACCTCCCTTCAACATGTTTTGGATTACACAGGCACCCCTGTCAATTTTTTCGGGTAGAATTTTGATGATATCATCAATTTTTTTTGACTTTTTCCATTTTACCCCTGGTCAAACCTGGACCAAACTTTGGCTTGTATGGTTTCATTTTCATTTTTAAATCTCAATTCTCAACCACTTTGAAAACCCAAAACATGTTTGGGCCAAGTAATTTTTCTCTTTTTTTCAGTTTTCAATTTTCAAATTTTTGGGAATCCAGCTCATGAAAAATGAAAACTGATCTGCTGCCACAGCCCCCAAAATTTGCCCTACAAGAAAGTCACCTAATCCCATGAATCTCGCTGAACACCCCCCCCCCCCCCCCCCCCCCCCCGCCCCAACCCACCACCAACCCCAAAATTCACTAATATATATAGTATAGTATTTATTTTATCTATTAATATATATTATTATATTTTCAATTTATTATATATATAAATAATGATATATTTAATATTTATCGAGATTATATTTAACAATATACATTAATAAAAAAAATTAATTTTTTCGGAGCTCGACTTTGGCTCAAGCTCGAAACTCTTGGTTTGAGTTCGAGATCGAGCCGATCAATTCGTTAGGCTCAGTTCGAGCTTGACTCATGGGTACCCCCTCCCCATCTCTCCAAACCGCTCAAAAAAAATCGATTAAAAAAGTTATTTTGTTATCCAACGTATTTGTTCACACAAATTTTCGAGTCTGCAATTTTATAAAAAAAAACAAGAAAATATAATATGGACAAATAAATAAATCAATTTAAAGAAAATTACAATATCGTGAGAATAATTCTCCTATCGAAGACTAATCCCCTGATTCTTCACTCCAAACACGATTCAAGGGCTTGAAAGCTTATTCTTGAATCAAACGATGTAAATGATTTGGGAAAGTTGAAAGCTTCAATGCCAGCTCGTCGCTTTGATCTTCCTTCAACTTGATTTGGATTTTTATAACGTTTATTCGAGGGTTTAGCACCTTAATCTCGAATCAAATGTTATAATTTGATGAATTTCACCAAGAACACCTTGAAGTTTGCTTTGAAGGCCTCCTTGAATTTGAAGAATTTGTAGAGAGAATTTGGGAACTTCTCTTGTCTTCTCTGGCTTCAATTAATTTGTGTGTCTTTATTGTGAGCTCCCAAGGACCCTATTTATAGGTGTAGGATGGAGAAGTCACAAATGCTTTAAACACCTTTGATAATTATCTCTTTAATTTTGTATTTATTAAGAGATAAATATCATTTACTTTTGAGCCATTTGATTGGCTAATATTTGATGAAGATAAATTTAATAGATATTATCTCTTTAATATCTTTATTTAATTAAAGAGATAAATACCAATTATTTTGGAGCCATTTGATTGGCTATCATATCCATTTGGCGCAATGTGATTGGTCGTTGACTTTTCTACTGCAAGACATAATTTGATTGGCTAGACCACTTCAATTTGACATGTGGCGCGATTTGATTTGCCAATAAAATAAATATTAAAATATCAATTAAATCAATTATTTAATTTTGGAATTAAATTTAGTAAATCCCAAAATATAAATTAAAGACTTAACTTGATAATTAATATTATATTTTCAACTTGTCATCATTTGATTGGATGAAATTTTGCTTGTCTACACTATTTATTACCATGGTCATTATTAAATAATTTTAACTACTATACATTTCTTAATATAAATTTGAATAAAAATATTTGTATGAAAATTATTGATATATATGTGATTAATAAAACGATTGAGAAGTGCCATATACATAGTAGAAGTATATATATACATACACACACAATATATATCAATATAATTAACTATATTACTAACTACAAATTAAGTTTACTTTATGTCAAATCATGTACAATTTTTTACTTTTATATCTCAAAAATATCTATTCAATCATATTTTCATCTTTATCACGTCTTTTCGTATAAAAATTCACACAAAATCACATACATCAAAACATATTTTTATTTTCAACTTATAAATTAACAATTCAAAAACAACTCATCCAAACATATTTTCAATTTTAACACAAAAATCAATAAAGGTTTGAAAACTCATTTTTCTACATTTTTCAACTTGAAAATGAGAATTGGAAATGAAAACAATACCATACAAGCCCTAACTTTTTGACTACCCAATATACCCCTAGAGGGGTATTTGTAATATATACTAACTTTTCAGGGGTGTCAATGTAATGTTTACCATTGAATTTGATTAAAATTTGTTAATTATTTTAATTTACCTTATTTTAATTATTTCAACTAACTAAAACTAATAAATATCAATAGTTAATTCTAAAATAAAAATAACAGGCATTTAATTGATTTTAGATTGTTAAATGATTTTTACTCTTTAAAAAAATTAACAATCAATTCGAAAATAAAATAATAAAAAGAAATTAAATATCTTTTACTCTTTAAATAAATTAACAATAAGTTGTCAAAAAAAAAATTAACTATAAAAAAATTATTATTTCAGTTAAACAAATTATTATTTCAGAACAAAAGGCATTTAACTAACAATCAATTCAAAAATAAAATAATAAAAATATTTTATATTTTTTTACTATTTAAATAAATTAACAATCACTAAAATATTTAATTAATAATTTTCGTCAATAATGAGTAACTATTTTTATCAGTTATTATATTAGGAATATATATATCTATATTTATATTCTATTTAATATTATTGAATTTATTTTAATTAATTAATTTCAATAAAATATGAATAACTAATTTTATTATTAAAATTAATTATAATTGATAAATTATCAAACTAAACAAATCACCAATTTTATTTTTAAATTAAAAAGTAACAATAATCATAAATAAATGGAGATTTGTTTTTTCATAAATATAACAGAAAACTTAAAAACAAATTACAAAAATATTATTTTTTCCTGCTTCTTCTGCTACTTCTGTCTTCTTTCTTCTCCCGCCTTCTTCTTTTCCTCCCTTCTCTTTCTCCTTTCTTCTCCCGCCCTATTATTTTTCCCCATCCGCACTCCCCCCACCCGTATCCCCTCTCCCCCACCGGCATCGGTGTGTGAGATCCACAACCCCTCTCACTCGTGTCCCCTCCCCCACCGGGATCGGTGTGTGTGTGTTTTTGTGTGTCTGTAAGGTGTGAGTTCTATGGGATGTGTGTGATATATATATATATATATATATATATATATGTAGTTGAGTAGAAAAATAAAATGGAAAATGCAATATCTTTTAATATTTTAAGTAGATGGGTAATTTAGTCCTCACAAAATTATAATCTTACTGATTTTTTTATTTTATTTTGGAAAATGGAGGGGCAAAAAGGTTATTTAACCAATTCGAGCAGGCAAATATATGGGCAGTTGGGTTGCGTTGAGGGGAGGTCTTTGTAATTATCAAAAGTGATGGGGTTTTTTGGTAATTACCCCATAAGTGAGCGGGTCTGAGTCTAATTTTTCCAAAATTATATCACATTATGTTTTTCTCATATAATAGGGAAGAAGAGCTTGCAAATATGCTTGCTAAGTTATATAGGAAGATGGGTACTCGAATTGGATTTTTTTTCTAATACGATGTTTCATCTTATATAATTCAAGTTATAAAGAATTTGAAGTCTATATAATATTTCTTCAAAAAAATGCAATTAGGTATGCATCACATATACTTGGCATGAGTATGTAAAATGAAATACGAGATGAAATACCGAAAAATCTTGGTCCATAATCATCTCACGAGTTTGAAGAGTCACCAAAAATGACTAACAAACTCTCTAGTATACATGTGCAAGTGAAAGTATCAAAATCATTTTTGAATTAATTATGACCAATCAAATGAAGGGACAGCAATCTATAGGACTCCCTGAATCTCGAGAGTCACCAAAACACGACTCATAGAATCCCTAATAAATATTTGTGTCGTCAATCAAACTGATAGTGGTGATCTCAATACTCGTGAACCATGGCAATCACGAATAATAATTCATGGACTCTCTAGTCATTTGCTATTAGTGAAGATATCAAAACTATGTGGCTCAACTCAATCAAATAGAGTGTAGGAATCTCTCAGGACTCCTTAGTAAATTAGCTTGATTTCTCGGTTAAAAAAGCTAAAACTTTCACTTGAAAACAAACACTATATCAAATTTTCGTCCTCGAATATCATATCAAAAAGTAAAATACAATTTCATACTAAATTACTTCCATTAGGCATAGGCAAAGTGACACTTTCATTTTCATATGAAGAACTTGAAAATTTGCTTTTCTTGGACCAGAGCCAAATCTTGGAAACAGAGTAACTCTCCCTATGAATTATCTTCTTTCCATCTATTACTTCATTATTACTAAATCGCATTTTGTCCTTCACACGACTTCTACACAATTCAACTTGCAACTCTGCATCATCATCACCTATGTACTGAAATGCCCCCATAGAGTAACATCTTCTAGCATCAATACTACTATTACTACTAACCTCATTTTGCTCTTTATCTTCATTTTCCAAGACTTTATTCAAACTCTTAAACTTCCCAAGCCTAACTGAGAAAACCCTATCCGGACCGCCGTCTTCTCGCGAAACTCCCGGCCCACGTCTGGAAAATGACTCATTTGCCCCTGCCGATACATCATTTAAACTTCTAAAAAACTTCCCAAGCCTAATCGAAAAAACCCAAGACGGACCGCCATTTTCTCGCGAAATCCCCGGCCCACGGCTTGAAAACAACTCATTTGCCCCCACCGGATTCCATTGTTCCATTGAACCATCAATACCAATGAGGCTTCTACATAAAGGGCATGTTGAGTTAGAAAGAAGCCATGTCTCTATGCAATGGATGTGAAAAGCATGGGCACAATTGGGAAGAAACTTCAGCTTATCACAATCTGAGAATTCACATTGACAACTAGCACAATCAAATGGTTCTTTTAAGCCCATTATTTCTTTATAGTAGAAGATTGGCAGAGCATCGATTAAAGCTTGATCGAGACCGGAGTCGTGTAGCTGAAAAAGCTGTTGCAGCTGCCTTTGAAAGGTGTAGGAAGCAGAAGCTGCAGCTTCTGAGAATCTATTGGATTGTGAGATTGAGGAAAATGATGAACTCTTTGTGCAACATCTTATGAGAAGTTGGATTAGGCCTAATGCAAAGAAAACAATAGCTACAATCACTATAACTAAGAGGATTATTGGGCTCATTGAGAAGAATTGAGAAAAAGTGCTTATAAGTTTCAGCTTTTTGGCATTGATTGAGAAGAATTAAGAAAAAGTGCTTATAAGTTTCAGCTTTTTGCTTTGCATAAATGGCCTAAACAGCTTCTGCTTTACAACAATAAAGTTATCAAAATTTAGAAGTGCCCATCAAGAACAAAAAATACCCTTTTAATAAGAATATCAGGGAATAATATCTGAAAATTGCAGGTGACCAGCATTTTTTCTGTAAGAATCTGAATTAAGCTGTAAGCAAAGACAAACAACTTTTTATTTGTTGGTTATGAATGGAAATACTTATTGTAAATATGAAGAATTGTGTGTGTAAATTGGAGAAAAAAAGAGGGACAAAAGTGAAAATGTGAATTGGAAGTGTGAAAGAGAAAGGACTAAGTGGAGACAAAATGTTTCATTACAACATTTTCAAAAAATATGGTTTTTGTTTCTTACTTCAACTGATTATAGAAAGGGTATCCTCATGTGTCATTTTCACCAATTGTTGTGTCCATATCTTGTGTCTTTAGCTAAGTTGTGTACAAAATTTATCTGATTTTTTTTTATCATATATGAAATTATTTTGATACTTTAGTTTGTGTTATTATTTTTTACAGTCCGATACGTAGGATCCAATTATAAACCCTTTTGATGGATCGAGAACGGGTCAAGAATCAATCCTCATTTCTCATGTTGACCTCACACATTAGCGAAGTCTTTCATCATGACATATATTACATTTTAAGACAATTTTATTATACATTTTTCATCACTTAATTTAATTTGAATGTAGGGTTACTTAGGTGAATTTAGAGTCCCGAACTATCACAATTGTCTATACATTGTGAATAAAAGTACTAGCTATGTGTTATCACTAATATACTCACCATTTATCATTTTCCCCAATTCAAAAAGAATTTTTTAATTTAATATATCTTCAAATTCTTTATCACAATAGGTTATATATATATATATATATATATATATAACCATATAGTATTATCCCATCTATAGTTACATTTTAAAATTTTTATTGAAATAAAACTAAATACTAAAAAAAGTAAAAATATCTCAAGAACTGCATGATTAATGGAAAATAGTTAAGCATAGTAAACAATGAATAAATTATGTTTATGATGACATAAAAGGAGTGACAAAAATTTATGGAGGGTCCATATATGTTATGATACTGTTGTCTTCCTTTGCACGCATGCCATCTAAATCTCCTATTCAAGGGGGTGATTATGAGTCTAATCAGCCTTAAAACGCTCTATCCGGAGCTCACTTTTATGCTTTTGATCTAGCTCGGATTTTATCGTATACTATCTTAGTCAAGATGACCTCGAATACGGACCAACGAATGTACTCTCAAGATTATAGACTGCACTCGAATACTATCGAGCTGCCTACGTACCTCTAAAGGATCAAGTCTAAACGTAGTTCAAATAAAGATATTCTAATGTCTATGATTCGTATTACGAAGATATCTAGTACTTGTATTATAGGATCGTACTCTCAAGTCTACGAATCACCCAAACAATATGACATGTAGTTCGTAGTATTTATTGGTCAGATTTTCCGTCCTTGAATCTTCATAAATGAAGGTATTTATAGGAATTCCGCTCTGTACTGTTGAATGAATGACAAATGGGACGTCTTACCCTTGGATACTTTACGTGTGTATTTGATGGATGGTGACGATCAATCGCCATAGGGTCGGGTCATGGGTTGACCCTACCCGGTTTATTAAAAACACGCGGATCCAGCAACGCACTGTATACTGATAGTATTTAACTGCCTCGTATCCTCGTATACGAGGACATTAAAGAAGTCCTACGATGTCATACGAACTCGTAAAGGATCAGCTCTTTATTTGGTACATCATTAATCCCCCACTTCGTTAGTAATGAAGAAACTATTTTTAATTAGTTGATTGGTTGCTGACGAAGTAGATAAATAAAGCTTTAAAAGCTTTTAATGCATTTTATTCTTTTTATGTC